>JAVMKO010000001.1:203454307-204788682 GCA_032164245.1 Sternotherus odoratus | reverse complement strand
ATGCTCATATGTTTTCACTGCACAGCCGAAAATAGGGAAGAAAAAGAACAGCTAACCCAAAGATACCAATTTTAGCCTCATAGTGAATGTATTACAGTATTTCTCTACATTTTCTCTCAAGGTGCCTAAATGAATCCCCTCTGTTCCTTCCCTCCCTATTTATGTTAAGTCCGGAGGCAGCTGAACACATTGGAAAGATTTACCTCATATGTGTGGCAGCAAGTGGAATTTACCCTTTGGTCTTTGGCTCCTTTCTACTCACCTTGATAAGAGCAAAAGCAGTTTCTCTGATGAAAACTGGCCCTAGTGAAAATAGTTTGTTTGTTTGTTTATCTTTAATAATGGATGACACTTTAAAGGTTTGGAGGTTCAGTGAAGTTTGGCTAAGCTCCAAAAGTCAGGGTGCGTGCCTCAGTCCTATCTGAACAATAACAAGAAAAACGTTTATAAAAATTGTAGACCAACAGACAGGGGTGTTAAAGACTCTATTTAGCAGCTACATCTGGCCCACCTGATGTATGTAAGTGACCCAAATGTTGTATTCCAATTCTGTAGAACCTCAGTTTTCATTTACAAAGAGGAAAGTACATTTCTAGCTGTCATGGTTGCAAAAACAATTTTCCCATTGGAAACTAAATGCAATCCATGCAACATTGTCTTCCTGTGTCTGCACACAGTTTGAATTGATGATTGCCAGGGGTGGCACTCCTTGTCCAAAGCCCATTGACAACATTTGACTGTGCACTTTAACAATCTATTTGTTGATGATTTGGATGGAGGGAAAAGAGTAGCAATTAGGAGTGAACCAGGTAGGGAGGTAGAATTGCAAATTGCTTCAGGGGATAAAATGTACAGGGGGGAAAAAGAGGAGACTCACAAAGATAAGGAAGAGGGAGAGAAACAGGAAAAAGAAAAAGGAAAAGGAGTGATGATGAATCTGACAACAAAGGACTGAACAAATAAATAATTTCAATAACCATAAGATACCTTATCCTGACCTTGAAGTCTGCAAATCTCCCATTGATACTGACACAATGGGAGAATCACAATGGATGGTGTAGTCCTATATTTATTCCACAGCCCATGAACCATACCAAAAATCCGATTCAGCTCTCTCCATCATAAGGGCTAGACTGTGTCTTTCCAGTCACAGTCCTGAATGTGGGTGGTGAGGAACAACAAAGTGAATTGGTCATTAGAGAGAATTTTTCCTTGGATAGAGCCATGATGTGCCCCAGTCTTGCTCCAGATTCAAGAGGTAGTATAAGTTATATTTTTCTTTGACATTTGTTTCAAAGTGGAGTACAGTAGACTCTTGATTATCCAGGATTGAGTTAACCAGGATGTCAAAAAAAAAAAATGCGTAACTCACAGGTCCGGCTCTGGCTTTGTAGCCGCCCCAAGCACAAAAAAAAACAACCCACCAGGGCGCAGGGCAGCCAGTGAACCAACACCCCCTCTCCCCGGTGCAGGGTGGCTGTCGAACCAACCCCCCAATCCCATATTCTTATGGATGGTGATTATCTGGGATTTTATTAACCGGGATTAATTTTTTTCCTATCATCCTGGATAATTGAAGGTCTACTGTACAGAATAAAGCTTTTCATCCCAACCCTAGTCTGTGTTCCCAGTGCCACCCCTACCCCTTCCTTAAGAACCAATGTGGGAGTCCAATGAGTGTTACGGAAATGACATTTTAAAACATAAAATCCAACAGTTAGCTCGGCAATGAAAACACTCATACATTTGTCGTACAAGAAGCCACAGGACTAAGTGTTTGCATTTATATGGTGTATGAACATTAACTAATAATTATTTTCAGCAGAAAGTTGTCAGTCTTTCAAAATAATGGGACAAATAATGCTAGAGCTACAAAAGAATAGCAAGCAAAGCAATGATTTTGAAATCACAGCATAAAGTTACAAGTTAAAATACATGTCATTATAATCTCTGCATATGGAGGTATCCCAGTAAACTAATCATTTTGCATGTTACAACAAGAAAAGTCTTATAGTAGAGATAAGTATGGTGTAAAACTAAAAATAGTAGTTAGTTTTGTCAGCCACACACCAAAATGTCAAGTCATGGGGCTAAAAGGACAATCTAGCATTACAGTCAAATGTTAAAGCTCTTTTTGGAAGCGAATTTAGTGAAAGATGTTGTATCAGCCCACACAAGAGGTCAGATCCAGAAAACACAGAAGGTGGGTAGCAAGAGTGACCCCATAGAGGGGAATATCTTTAGGGAGTAATAAGGTGTTTCTTTCCTTGTGCCTATTCAATCTTTAGTTCAGATGATAAATATATTCATGACCAGTCCTTTGCTTATTTTGTTATTTAATCATTGGACAGGCATCCAAAACACAAGATGTACACCTGTAGCTACATTTTAGAAATTCAAAAGAATAAATAAATCAGAAGGTTTGACAGGGTCACAGCAAAGGTGGCACAGCTGCAAGCACATTTGTTGTTAGGTTTAGGCAGCAGTAGGAGCCAAAGTTACTAAATGACTTCAGCCTAGTGCCAGGCAGTTTTTAATTTGGGCAACAATGTTTTCCAGTTTTCAAAAGAGCAGAATCTGTATGCCTTGTTCTCGTTTCTACCTTCATCCACATTTTAACCTCCATATGTATAGTATAGTACGGGGAGTACAGTACTGTACAATGCCGAACGGGGAGAATACTGACATGTGATAAACAAGAAACCTCAGATCCCTGTTATGTTACTTTCTATTTAAACTATCCCATTCTGGGATGTGAGTAAGGTAAGGTGTAATTTTTTTATTTCTCCTTTCCAATTACACAGCAGCCAAGATCACAAAAGTACCATGTCAAAATAAATACTGTTCTACTCTCTTGACAGCCTCAGGAAAAGTTCATGACTGAAATAGCACAGAAGTATAATTATATCTTTGCTCTGTAGAGGGTGGTCCATCTAGGTCAGAGCTGAGGTCATTGGCCGTGTGGGGAACCTATTCACACTTAGCTAGTCTGCCTCTTTCTGGCTTAAGGATGTCAAAAAGTTCATCTTTTTAACCATCTTGAACAAAAATGTTATTTATCCCTTCAAAAGAAATAGCTCTAGGAAGCTGAATTGAATAAAGGCACATGTTGGGAACTGAAAGGACAACAGCTTATTTATTAATTCATTGATTTCCCCTCTTAGTCCAACAACCCCCGCACTCAAACATGGGAAATTATGGGGAAAATGGCAGATTACATGGGGTTGGATAGACTCTTGCAGAAAGCTATTGGAGAAGGAAACCCAAGGAACCGTTGCTGGACTCTCTCCTTGTTGATTCTGTCAGTGATTTATTTTTCTCTCTCTCTCTCACTGTTTGTTTCTATCCTCCTTTACACTCCCTTTATTTATTCATTTGTTTGGGGGGTTTTGTTCTGCTAGTTCACCAGCCAGGAGAATACACCAGAAACATCATAGGACAAAACTGTTCTCATACTATTGAGGAAGAGTGATTTTTTGATTCAAGTACTGGACTGGGATTAAAGGGCTTTGTGATCTCTTCTGCCGCAGACCTCCAACGCAATGAGTCACTTAATCCCTCTATGAATTTCTCCTCCTCTTTTGCTGTCTTGTCACCTTCAGGGAACAAAGCATCTCTTACCGTGTATTAGTTCAGTGCCTAGCACAATCAGAACTGGGATCAGTAGGTCCCACTAGCACATATAATAAATAATAATTTCAGACTACTGTATTGTGAGTCAAACTTTAGAAAAAAGGAGACTCACATTTTCGACAAAACTTTAATTGAAATCAAATTTATGCTGGTCCCTGAACAGAAGTGCAAAGGATGACATAAAACCACCCCAGGTCTGCCTCCTCATGTCTATTCCTGGACTGCCTGGAGCAGAAAAAGCAGAGCCACATTGATTCCAGTCCACTTTACCACACACTAGATTATGCTCTGTAAATGTTCCCTATCTTCCTATTACAGTACTTTACATCTCAGTCTTTGTTCTATAGACAGGGGAATGGCTGGAGACTGGAATAGTCCTGCTGGTCTGGTTCACAGAATCAGCACTAAGCATCAGTAAAAGTTACAGTGATTAAATTTATTTACCTTTTAATATATTGAACACTCACAAATATAGTATAAATTGTGTGTATAACAGAAAATAATATTTGTGGATGGAAACCTTTTCATAACAATGTTATTCTGGGGAAAACACAAGGATAAAGTAGAGAATGATTATACTATGCTTTGGTATTTAGTAATCCCCTTTACTACTTCAGTTTAAAATGGGCTGATGTGCATATTTTCCAATTTATATAGATCAATTTATGAAAGTCTTTTTTTGTTTTGCAACTTTCTTGAATTCAAAACTTCAAATATAAAAATAGTTAGAGTATGATTTCTGGCCCAGTCCAAATAAACCCCTGACATTTATATTTCAGGAAGCAATGAGTCTCCAGATCTCCAAACTATCCCTTACAGAGGTATCATTCTCTCCCTGGGGGAAGAGAAAAGCTATTGGCGCACACATAAAATGTAGGTGCTTTTAGATTTTCTCCAGGACTTCTGTTAGATTTGCTATCAGAAGAAGCAATAAAACTGAAATTTATGTTTTCTCTTTAAGAAATCTCATGCTTTCTGATCTGGTGTTTTGTCTTGCAATTAGTGCTATTTCTTAAACTTAAAGTGATACACACAGAAGTGGTGTCACAATGTTTCTTGTCAGAATTAACATGAAAGAAGTAAAAATATTGCTTTTAGAAATATTGTTAGGAGGATAATCTTAAAGTTATTATACTTTATTCACTTCCTTTTTCTGACAAAACACTTTTCCAAAGACTGAAGAATGTGGCTTGTTCATTACTTTAAAGGTGAGATAGCAAGCCAAGTTGCTTCCTTCGCTGGAGATTGCAGTAAGGTAGTAAATTAAATTATGGTTTCAGTTAGATTTCAAGGTGTAGTCTTCCTGTGAGAAGTTCTTCCTAACCTCTTGTCTCTCTGAAAGAGACATTAGCAATGGAAAGAACAATTAGGTCATAAATCATTTCTGCTGTTAATGTTGTATTGTTCCCTGCTGTCCAAAAATGTTCCATACACCTTCCTTTAGACTAGAGGATTGTCTAGTGCTTTGTTTAAAAATAAGTTCATTCCAGGAGCATCAGGGGTGGGGGTGGAAAGTGGAAGCAGGGTAATTCCCCACTTCCCTTGCAATAATTGGCAGGGCGACAGAACTCCTCTGACCCCAGGACTGGGGCAAGCCAGCTCTTGTGGTCCCAAGGCCATGGTAGTGGCACAGAACATGCTCCTCCAACAGCCTCAAATTTTTATTCCTGCGCACATCCCTGGTTCATTCTATACCTCTACTTCTATAACCTCTAGGAGTGAAAGTTAAAATGAACCAGGTCCAATTCAGAACCATCCACAACTAACTATGGAGATGGTCCTGGAAACAAATAATTTCATATGGACCTTCATAATTGCATAACATCCCTGTAAGGGGCAGAAGAAAGTGCACAGGCCGTTGCTAGAGAATGCAATTCACTTCTATCGCGTCTCTAAGAAAAAAGCACTATCGGCCTAGAGAACAGCCTTAGCTTTCGTGTTATCTCGTGTAAGTCTGTCTGAGAAAAGCTTCTCAGCCTGCAACTGTTAACTGCTTACTCAGCCTGTGTGAAATTCAGCTTGTGTGTGTAAGCAGTGTCAGGATGAGCTTCACCCTGACATCTGGTGGGGAATGGCAGGAATTGCGGTGGGCTGCGGAAAATAACTTCAGCTGATGCTATTTGCATAGACACACCCACCACGCCTAGTCTGAGCTCACAGAAGCCAAATGGTTACTTCAGCTGCTGTGGGATCCCCAGGTTCTCTGTTATTGGGGCAGGAATGATAAAATGTTGTTAACCTGATTATGTGAATGAGGGACTGGGACATGTACTTGGCCTTTGTCATGATGGAGGGACTCTCCATCATCTAGGTAGCACTCACTGGCCAAGGGGTAGGGGTTCCAAAACCCACTAAATTGAGGGAGGCAATAGACAGACTTCTATGCTTTTTGGTGAGGGCCTTGTCTGAGGGCCCTACAAAAGCCTATTGCACCCTGTCTCTCCACTGTGGAATGTCAAAGCTAATGTTTGATTCCATTAGAAGTCTAGGCTCATTCTGCTAAGCTGAACTCACTTTGGGCCATGTAGCGCATCTGCACTATGCCCCCCCCTCCCCACTATAAGCTGAAATCACTTGGGAGCTGATATCACTTAAGAGCTGAAATCACTGAGCCCTGTAGGGGGGCCTGAAATTGTATTGCTGAGCAGCGGATGGAGCGAAGCAGTTTGGGTCACCACTAGCGGAGTAACTCGTGATGAGCAGCAGCAGCAGTGAACAGAGCAAAGTAGTTTGGGTGACCGCTAGCGGAGTGGCTGGTGATGTGCAGCAGCAGTGGACGGAGCGGAGCCATCTGGGTCACCACTAGCAGAATAGCTGATGATGAGCAGCAGCAGCAGCAGACAGAGCAGAGCTGTTCGGGTGACTGCTAGCGGAGTGGCTGGCGATGTGCAGCAGCAGCAGCAGCCGTGGATGGAGTGGAGCCGTTCGGGTGACTGCTAGCGGAGTGGCTGGCGATGTGCAGCAGCAGTAGCAGACGTGGATGGAGTGGAGCCGTTCGGGTCACCGCTAGCGGAGTGGCTGGCGGTGTGCAGCGGCTGACAGACCAGAGCAGCTGGTGAAGCAGAGCAGTTCCTGGGCACCTGATGGAACGGCTCATGGTGAGGACTGCAGCACAACCCCATGGAGAGGCGGGGCAGTCGGCCTCTGACCACGTAAGGTGCCCCTTAACCTACCCCCCCCCCATTTCCACCCAGGTGGGGAGGTAAAACTCTGCTAATGAACTTTTGAACTCTGCAGAGGTTGTTGGACTTTTGGGACCTTGGGTGACTTTGGGGCTTGTGGGACTCAAGAACCAAAGGGGAAGGACACAGCCCATTTGCTTGTGTGTGTGTGGGGGGGGATTCTGGTTCATGGTTTGGTTTGTGAATCCTGTTTGTGGTGTTTACCTAATATAATGCCACATTGTTTCTCTCTGTTATTAAAAGGTTTTTGGTACACTCAGACTCTGTGCTTGCGAGAGGGGAAGTAGTGCCTCTTAGAGGCGCCCAGAAGGGTGGTATATGGTTGTCTCAGGTCACTGGGTGGGGGCTCGAGCCGGTTTTGTATTGTGTCATTAGAATGGACCCCCTGGATACTGAACCCGGCCCTTGTTGCTGCCAACTCTGATGGGCAGAAGGGTTACATGTGAAACTAGAAATGTAAACTAAAGCAGTACTGCAAAACAAGTGCTTGCTATTCATGAGCTATGTATAAGATGAAAATGTGTATAAGTATTTCTGCGTCAACGTGCCCTTGTATGCTGAGCTTATTCCTGAGCATGACTCCGATGTGTCAAGCTTTTTCCCCGTCTTTTAGTGACTGCAACGATAAAAAGCCCCCATTGCCGCTGTGTCACTGTTTGCCTTCAATAAACTCACCACTTTTATTCATCTAGCCACTGTGTGTGAGCCTCATTTCTATAAGACTCAGTGTGCCTTGCAACAGTCCCATTGCTAGTTAAACTCTGGATATCATTACATGCTTATCTGGACTCCAGTCACTGTGTTACAGTGAGTCAAGTGTCCCCACATATGATAGCTTGTTAATACTTTGGGGTCCCTTGACATGAAAGGCAAGAACTTAAGAACATAAGAATGGCCATATTGGGTTAGACCAAAGGTCCACCCAGCCCAGTATTCTGTCTACCGATAGTGGCCAATGTCAGGTGCTGGTGTAACGGAGCATCTGGCAGAGCAGCTCATGGGATGGCTGGCAGAGCAGAGCAGTTTGTGGGATGGCTGGTGGAGCAGCTCGTGGTGAAGGCTGCAGCAGAACCCCACGGAGAGTCGGGGCAGTTGTCCCCACACCACATAAGATGCCCCTTAACCTGCTCTCCCCCACCTCCCCCACCCATTTCCACCCAGGCTGGGAGGTAAAACTCTGCAGATAAAATTTTGAACTCTGCAAAGACTTTTGGGTTGTTGGACTTTTGGATTGTGGGACTTTTGGAATTTTGGGTGACTTTTGGGGTTGCGGGACTCAAGAACCAAAAGGAAAGGACACATTTCCTTGGGTGGGGGCCCTCTGGTTCATGGTTTGTTTTATGAATCCTGTTCATGGTGTTTCCCCATTATAATGCTGCATTGTTTTCTCTGTTATTAAAAGGCTTTTGGTACACTCAGACTCCGCTCTTGAGGGAGGGGAAGTATGGCCTCTTAGCAGTGCCCAGAGGGGTGGTATGTGGCTGTCCCAGGTCACTAGATGGGAGCTCAAGCTGGTTTTGCATTGTGTTATTGGAATGGAACCCCTAGATACTGAACCCAGCCCTTGTTGCTGCCAATTCTGATGGGCAGAAGGGTTACATATAATTGGAGTTGTTTTTTTTCCAATGTGCATTACTTTACATTTATCCACATTAAATTTCATTTGCCATTTTGTTGCCCAATCACTAAGTTTCATGAGATTTTTTTAAAGTTATTCACAGTCTGCTTTGGTCTTAGCTATCTTGAGCAGTTTAGTATTATCTGCAAACTTTGCCAACTCATTGTTTGCCCCTTTCTCCAAGTCATTTATGTTATTAAGTTATACTGTAAATATGAGATCTTAGTGTTTATTATATAGTTTTAATGATGGGTAGCAAGTTCTTATAGATGGAGCATACAAACTTTGGATTCAGTTAAATTACATAGGGTCAGATTTTCAAAACATCAGAAGCCCAGAGACGTGTATAATGGCATGTTTAGGACTATATCGTTAAATAACAGTATGTCCTGTGGAAAGGCAGCACCCAGGAACAGACCAATAAATGAATTGTGACTTTGCGAGTTACATTTAATTTCTTGGTTCTCCCCTTATTCCAGGTCACAGTAACAGATGACTTGCTCCTATTCATCTTTGTTGGATGATGCATTGGAGGCAGGAGGAGCTGAGCAAAAAGTCCCCCCATTCCTCACCCTTGCCTGCCCATGCTCCACCCATATGCACAGGATGTAGAGCATTGGCCTTGGGGAGATGCTTTCCCCTTCCCAACAAGGTGACCTGCAATTCATGCAGCTTATTTAGAGAACACATAGGTCAAGACACAATCTTGCTCTTGAATTTGCATGGATAACTGAGCACAAGAATCAGGTAGTTGCATGCCCACATGACCCATCTAGCTGACTTTATTAATGTAAAGGTACCTGATTTCAATGCTTATTTTTATAACTGCATGAGGAATCGTGAGCATATTTTTGCATGCTGACCTGGGTTTCTAACGTTTTGAAAATTAATCCCTTAACCTTTCATTGTCTTAGTTTCCTTGTCTGAAAGATGGGGAATATAAAACTTCCCTGATGACCTTACATGGTAATGTGAGCATTAATTAATTGGTTAATGTTTCATGGCACTTTGAACATGTAAGCCGATATACAAGTGATAATTAGAGTATGCAATAATTTGAACCTAGAGGAAGTTCTAACTTTCATATTGACACTGCAGTAATTACTACACTAAGCAGAGTTGATTATAAAAACAACAGGATATATTTTATTGTACGTCAATCAGCAACAAAGTCTTCATTTCCTCTGACCAAACCAACAATTCATATTTCATTTATTTCATGCAGTTAATTCATTACATAGCTATTCCCAAACCACAATGCAGTTTTAGGGACCAGTGACAGTGTTCACATATGTGTTATTTTTAAAGAAAAATATTAACTAACCTGATTTACGTGACATAATGATATCTGAATAGAAATTTGTACTAACAAGTGGAATTATGTGGGATATTATGGACTAATTAATTAATTATGATAAAATAGAAACCAGTCTCACTTCAAACTGAATCCAAAACTTTTCAAAGATTAGAAAAAAATTCTGTGAATTTGTAATTACACATGTTTTTACTTCCAGCTTTTGCCCAGGATAATAAGTGAAAATACCACAAGAAAGGCTATTCTCAGGAGATTCTGAACTAGCTGAAACCAGGAAATGATGATAATTTAATGGAAAGGATCTGATATGAGATTTCCACCATGATATGTAGTGTGAATAAACATCACCTTTTCAGAAGCTTTTTGGACAGAGATTCCAAACTCTCATATGTTTCTACAATCAGTTGGTGATAATACGGTATATAAAATAATGTGTCCTAATCTCAATTAAGTCAATGGGCAACTCATTTTTACTTCTGTGGTTGTCAGTGCACACCGTTATAAAGCAGCTTGAAGAATGTGTGTTTGCTACGCTACCATAAGTATTTTTCCCACCAAATACAAAATTCAGAAATTTTTGGCTATTAACTTTTTAAACTATTATGCTGATACAAGCCCATCATCTGAAAATCTATTCAGTATTTTAAAATATTTGAAGGCTATTAGAAGACAATAATAGCAACCTATGGAGTATTCCCAAAGTATTCGGCATTTGAGATTGAAAAATGGTCACATCTATATATATAAAAGTCAAATGGTGTATGTATGTATGTATGTAAGCTTTCTCCTTCCACACCGTTTGAGCTAGGGACTTGAAATTTGGTACAGTTAGAGGTCTTGGGGTCCTAATCAGGGTAAGAGTCGAAAATTTTTCAAATCTCACCTCTGATGCCCCCCAGGGGTGAAATTATTTAAAGGCCAATCACACCAGCTGGGCAGCTGCTGTTCTCTGTGACATAGTTATGATGTCATAATACCCCCTCCAACAGACCCCGGAATCCCTCAGCTCTCTGCCCTCTCCCCACTCCAACGGACCCCGGAATCCCTCAGCTCTCTGACCCCTCCCCTCTCCAATGGACCCCGGAATCCCTCAGCTCTCTGCCCCCTCCCCACCTCCGACGGACCCGAGTTGGGTTTGGTCGGAGGGTAAGTGAGGTAGGGGTGTTGGGTTTGGTCGGGGGGTGAGGTGGGGGTGTCAGGTTTGGTTTGGGGTTAAGTGAGCCGGGGGTGTTGGGTTTGGTCTGGGGGGGGGTGGGAAGGTGTCTGGGTGGGTGAGGGGTGAGGTGTTGGGGTTGGTCAGGGGGTATTGGGTTTGGTGTGGGGGTAAGGTGGGCGTGTTGGGTTTGGTTGGGGGCTGAGGAGGGGGGTCGGGGTTGATCAAGGGGTAAGTGAGGTGTGGGTGTCGGGTTTGTTTGTGGTGGTAGGTAGGGGTGTCAGGTTTGGTTGGGGGGAAGTGAGGTGGGCGTGTCAGGTTTGTTCTATGGGGGGTGAGGTGTGGGTGTTAGGGGGCGTTGGAGTTGGTAGGGGGAGACGTGGGGGTGTTGGGTTTGGGTGGGGGGGTGAAAATATGAGTCGGGGTTGGTCGAGGGGTAAGTGTGGTGGGGGTGTCAGGTTTGGTCGGGGGGGGTGAGGTGGTGGTGTCAGGTTTGCTCTCTGCCCCCTTCAATGGACCCCGCACTCACTCAGCTCTCTGCCCCCTCCCCACCTCTGACTGACCCGAGCAACGCCGGGTACTTTCGCTAGTATATTCTAAGAGTTGTATTCAACCAAATCATGCAGACTGGTTTTGAAGTTTTGAATATTCCTAAATATCAAAGACTTGTATGATCTCTCAATGGATAATAGCCCTAGTATTTACAAAATACTCATACTTATTTTTAGTATTGCACCAGTTCTTCTTTTTTGGTTTAACAGGTAAAGAGTGGGACCTCTCACTAAATATTCTTTTAAACATTTAAGGATTGCACATATTGCTAACCTTACAGTTTAGAATAAGTTATATGCTCACAACTTTGCATCTTTACATTATTAATAGGATCATTGGAATGTTTCAAATTCTGTCACATCAGTTTTGATCTTTCCATCTATCTCAGCACATTTCTCTATGTTTTGACTGAGTGTGCCTTCAACAATGATTTGTCAGTTTCCTAAATGAATCTGATTTTTTTAAATAAATCAGTGACATAGTGATACTTTGAAAATTTTGTGTCTGTAGATTAATTCCTTTTTTACCTTGTATTCTAATTATTGGTTGATCAAAAAGATTTCTTTAGAATGGAGCATTTTATAAATGAAACCAGCAAATGCATTGCAAACATGAGGTTGGTTAGTAGCTAGATATATAAATAGACACATTATCTAGTGCACTCTGCAGTGACTTATCTAGGTTTAAAGCAGAGTAATATGAATGTGATAATGAATGATAATAATGTTTTCTGTATATCACAGTCATATGTACAGTTTTCTATCTACATAATGTCATTCCAGCTTCATTTATATTGATGGGGGAGATGATGTAAGATTTAATTACTAATTTTTAAATAACACCACCATGGAACTCAGGGTTCAAATATTCAGCTCTGCCTTTCATTCCCATGCTAGAAACACTGAGTGCCAGAAAATTTAATGTATTGATATACTTTGGCTCAGACATTAAAAATAGCTTCTCTATTTGAATATTAGGGTTTTTGTGGCACTTTCCTTAAGAGTGGGAGTTTGAGTTGGTGTTCCTGCCCAAAATTTCCCCTTGTTCCTTTCTTGTGCTCTAGTTTTCCATGTGACTGCTACATTTCAGGGTTGCTTTTATATGAATATAGTGAAGATATTTTATATCCTTTGCAATGAGATGTAATGAGGAAATAAAAGATAATATTCTTACTGAAGCATGGAGGCCTAACCATGATTTTTCCAAGCAGATCTTAGTGAGGTCCGAAAGCCATTATTACATTACATTTCAGTGCAGTAGGCTGACAAACTCAGAGTAAGACATAGTCTGTCCTGACCATTTTGCAACACAAAGCAGAAAAAATAATGAAATTTGCACACGTAAAACAGGAGTACAGGGTCTGATCTCAGAATGGTGCAGAATTTGGGAGATTTCTGGAAAATCATCTGTCATATAAGTGAAAGACTTCATGGCACAAATGTATTTTAAGAAGGGATATGAATGGAGAAATTGTATTCATCTGGAGCACCAGGGCTGTAATTCCTACCACTGCTGAGGGCCAACACAAGGCCTATCTGATACCTAAATTCCACTTACTACACTGCATCTGGGAGTGGGCCTTCAAGCCTGGATCCACAGACTCACAGTAGCTCTCTAAAAATAGCTGTGGAGATGCTGCTTTTATATTGCAACTCCGGCTAGAACTCAGGCTCTCAGTCCTGGCTCCGCACCCCCGTGCTTTAAAGCCTGAGGTCTAGGCCTAGTTGCAAAATCTATGCAGATATTTTTAGAGCATTATTGCAGGTCCTGCTAGGGTAAGTCTGGGGACACGCACTGCATCTGGGAGTAAGCCACCCAGCCTATACACGTCCTAAAATCCTAGTGCTTCCCACCATGAAGACCATGGAACAGTGAACAGAAGAATGAGATGCTGAATCTTCTCTGATATCTCCTGCTACCTTTAAAGCCTTATGAATGTCCTTATGCTGCATTCACTGTCTGTTCTTTTCTGGGGTGAAGGAAAAGAACTACTAGTTTGTGTCTCCACATTCTTCTGCTATTGACACCTGCCATTCAAATGACGCAAATGCACTTTGTTGTCTCTCAATATTTTTTTCTTAATAGTAAAAAAGGATACATAGGACACTGATGAGCAATGTCTTTAAAAGTTTGATACTTTCAACTGCAACAGTTATATTGGTGTTAGCTTAAAACAAGTTAAAAATAGAAGTTCATGCACATACAGGACTTGTATTTTAATGAGGTGATTTGTATAGAACTGTCATTGATTGTTAACATTTACAAATATAATTAATTCAGTCATATAAAACAAATATTAGATGGATATATTTTAATGAATTTAAATCTATGTATAAATGCCAGCAGGAAGTTCCAATCATATTTAGTTAGGAACATGCATTAATCTTGCTTAGTTTTGTCCATTGTGGTCCATTGGCCAGGATATACACAGAAAATTAACAGTAAATGCTTACATTTGACCTCTCTTTTGTGCTTAGTGAAAACATACACTATTTAGGTTTTAATTGTGCTATTTTTCAGCTGCAGAAAATCTGTCTGCCCAAAATCTAAACTAAGTTTGTTTTTCTCCATGAACTCAAAATGAATTTTTTAAAAAAATTAATAGTTTTCCAAGTAACGTTTAGCTATATTTACATGTAACAAAACAAGAATAGTCCAGCAACCAATTAACAATAATATATGCACTGAGTAGGAAAAGAATCAACATTTAACAAAGAATCAACAAAACACTATGCATATTTGCTCCCATACTAACCTCTCTCTTGCCGATCACCCACCACGTCTTCCAGCAAATTTTAGGAATAAGGGAAGGAAGAAAAGCTAGAATGAAATATAAGCAGATACTTTTTGCTTCTGGAGGAGACACAACTACATTAACCACAAACACTTAGGACCGAATTCTCCCCTGAAATACTCCAGTTTCATACTGGACAGAAAATAATGAAGCAAAGCCTGAGCACTAGGCTTGGAATAACTGGAAACCATAGACAGTGATGTTCACTTGTTTGAAGGTATCATATCTCTTTTATTTAAATATTGTTGGGAAGTTTCTTCCATCTCAATACACAACATGGCAGGCCTGTTACAAACAGAGGGGGAAATGGTGGCAGTTAGCCAGTGGCCTCAGGAATGGGTTGTTCAGGGCCCATGTGGAACATTGGAAGGCACAATCCCTGAGCAGAGTGCAAGAGGAATATGCAGGCTGCTCTCTTAGGTTTGGCCAGATTTCTGTGCAAGGCAACGAGGCATGGATCATACTCCCTACTCCTCTCTCTTCCCTTTGGGCACAGTGAAAGTGAAGTCACTGCACTCCCCCGGGTTCCAAGGATGACAACTGTGAAATACCCTGCACAAAGTGTGAGCCTCCTTGTGTTTTTCCCCCTCATCTCCATCCTGTGCACTTACTTAAGGGCCTGTAACAATCTAGAAATGATATTTTTTCCACAGATGTGTGAAGTCATAATCCAAAGGAGCATCCCTGTAAAGCTAAGGCTTGGTATTGTATATTTAGCCATCTTTAAAAATTACTAAAGTATCTGTTTCCGTACAACATGAGTTGCTTTGCTGCTTAGAATGTTGTCTTCTTTGAATTCACATCTCACTATCTTTCTGCACTTCGCACAGACTGGTCCCAAAATATCTGCATGTACATACCCTTAAATCTCTCTTACCTTTCCACAGGATACAAAATGACTCATTAGATGAACAAATACCCAAAAATCACATCACATTGGTGGCAGCTATAGTTTTATATTAATTGTTCCCAAAAGACATTTTCACTGTAAGTATCTTTGTCAAACTGAGCTCACAAAGAGCTAAAACGGTCTGTTTGTGCATATGTGGAGGGTATGGAGGAACAGAACATCTTGTGAGTTCTATAGGTAACAAATGGGTGATGGCTCCATAGAACTGAATGTGAAAAAACACAACCCTACTGAAACCCACCTTATCTATTTACACAGCAATTGGTAAAGCCTGAGGACTTAATTAAGTCTCTTTTATTAAGGTTGCAATACCATGTGATATTTCAGTGATAGTAAACTTAGCTGATATCTATATATATAAAAGTCAAATGGTGTATGCATGTATGTACGTGCACTTACTCCTTCCACACCGTTTGAGCTAGAGACTTGAAATTTGGTACAGTTATAGGTCTTAGGGTCCTAATCAGGGTAAGAGTCGAAAATTTTTCAAATCTCACCTCTGACGCCCCCCAGGGGTGAAATTATTTAAAGGCCAATCACATCAGCGGGGCAGCTGCTGTTCTCTGTGACATAGTTATGATGTCATAATACCCGCTCCAACGGACCCTGCATTCGCTAAGCTCTCTGCCCCCTCCCCACCTCCGACGGACCCGAGGTGGGTTTGGTCGGAGGGTAAGTGAGGTAGGGGTGTCGAGTTTGGTCGGGGGGTGTCGGGTTTGGTCGGGGGGTGAGGTGGGGGTGTCGGCTTTGGTTGGGGGGTAAGTGAGCTAGGGGTGTTGGGTTTGGTCTGGGGGGGTGGGAAGGTGTCGGGGTGGGTGAGGGGTGGGTGTTGGGGTTGGTCAGGGGGTGTTGGGTTTGGTCGGGGGGTAAGGTGGGGGTGTTGGATTTGGTTGTGGGGGTGAGGAGAGGGGTCGGGGTTGGTCGAGGGGTAAATGAGGTGTGGGTGTCGGGTTTGTTTGTGGTGGTAGGTAGGGGTGTCGGGTTTGGTTTGGGGGGAAGTGAGGTGGATGTGTCAGGTTTGGTCTACGGGGGGTGAGGTGTGGGTGTTGGTCAGGGGGTGTTGGGGTTGGTAGGGGGTGACGTGGGGGTGTTGGGTTTGGGTGGGGGGTGAAAATGTGAGTCGGGGTTGGTCGAGGGGTAAGTGAGGTGGGGGTGTCGGGTTTGGTCGGGGGGGTGAGGTGGGGGTGTCAGGTTTGCTCTCTGCCCCCTCCCCCCTCCAACGGACCCCACACTCGCTCAGCTCTCTGCCCCCTCCCCACCTCTGACGGACCTGAGCAACGCCGGGTATTTTCGCTAGTTAACAATATTAAAAAGCAAGCTTCTGAAATGACACAAATTTAAAGTGTGCACTTTAAAAATATCCATTAAAATAATTGATCCAAATTAAAGTAATGAATATAGAAATAACTAATTTTGGTATCATCAATAAACACATATTTGGGATAGTCATATGACTGAGGAGCACCAGATGAATTTCCCTGGATTATTCTGTTTTATTACAAATGTGGAAAGATTTGAGCAAATCATAGTACAATTTCCATATTTATATGTTGAACAACACTCATTTTTTTGGGGGGGGAGGGAGATAGACGTGTGTATGTGTGTGTGTGTGTGTGTTGGTTCAGAGAAAGAGAGCATAAATTGTACAATCTCTTAGAATAATTCCTGGTTAATACAATACTTATGGTTCAAAGTCACACCTTTCTGGAAATAACTACTCTGATACACATTATTAATAGCGTTTGTATGACATTAATACTTTAAGGTGAGCCAGTAAGGGTATTACGATAGTGTAAAATTTGAATCCCCAAACTGTGTCTATAGTAATAAAATGTATGTAAATTATTGCTTATGTGAGTTTTAAATTGATTTGTCTATTTTGTAACTGTTGCTGTGCTGGATATCTTTTGCTCTAACTTAGCAATGTGTGTATTTCAGACCAGTATATTTCTCTTTACCCTTTTATATTTCATCAAGAAAGTTTGGTTCAACAGATCAATAGAATTTTGAGGAAAACATATTACAATGAAATGTTACAATCCAAAACACATTTGTTTTTAAAGTTATGAAGGTTATTCAAATACTTAAATAAATTTTAAATTAAAAAATTGAACTTTTTGTTCCTATGATAGCTATATTATTCCACTGAAAACAAGTGGTAGTTAAAAAGATATTAAATCTATTTTTTCATCAGCACATCCTTGACATGAGGGGCTAAACTCTACCACCATATTTAGATAGTATTACACATTAAATACCCCAACACACTATTAAAATGGACTGTTATAGTGGAGGGCCAAAAGGAAATATAGTCAAAAAAGGGTTTGCCTTTAAGAAGGTTCCCAGTCCATGTATCATTTGCTACAGTGCAATTTTGCTACACTAATCATTTGCTACACTAATTTTACCGGTTAGTATACAGGTAATCAAAGACACTACAAAAGAACAGGTCATTTAAATCACTGACAATGGAGTTCCTTGCAGTATAGTTTTAAGAGTTATGTCCAATCTGGTTTTAAATTATTCAATTCATGTGCCTTCTGCACTTCATCTCTTAAGTAGTCTCATAAAGCACACCATTTAAAAGTTTTTTAATATCTAGCCCAAATTTTCCTGTGCTACAAATCATTACTTCTAGCGACAACTCTCTTTGCAACTCTGAACACTTTTTGCCCTTTTCCAGTATTGAGTTTATTCTTTACATATTTGTGAAGAGTTATCATTAGACTCAATTTGAATTTTCTGTCAGAATGATTTTCTAATCGAGAATGCCATTTCTGCAAAACTGATAAAATGCAGAGTTTTCGTGGGAAAGCTTCAGTTTTGCTAAAACATTTTCAACTTTCTGTCAGGAAAACCTAAGTGAAATATGTCATTTCAGCTCAGTTTGATCTTAATTGGGATATTTCATTTTGTTGAACAGACCCTAATTGTTTCCTTTTGAATCAGTTCAACATGAAACTGCATTTCCCTATCATAGCACATTGCCTGATGCAAGTTGTAGATTGGGCACCCATTCTATATTATGGACTAGGCTCCCTGAAGACTACATCTCTCATGCTATCTCCCAACATGCAATGTGAACTCCCCGCTGACCAAGCTGCTTGGTAAATCATGGGAGTTAAGTGACAGTAGGACCATCAAACTCCAGGAATTTAAGGGGGGAGAATGGAGCCTCAGGCTCCTGAACTGAACTCCTATGAGGAAATGCATTACAATGGGGAATGCAGTTTAATGTTGAACTAATTGAAAAGGAAACAATTCATGTAATTTCAGGAAAAAAGAACCAAAACAACTTTTCAATTTTGGGAAAGTCAAAAAGCTTTGTTTCGATTGAAAATGTCAAAACAAAATGTTTTGACATTTCTATATTGAATTCTTTTGGAATATTTCATTTTGTGAAAAGTTAAGAAATTTCAACTTTTCATCCCAATTTAGATCAACTCCTGGATTCATTGAAGTCAATGGGAATTTTGCCATTTGCTTCAATAGAGTCAGGTTTTCACCCTTAATTTTTACTCGTATATCAATCATATCAGTCTATCATATCATACAAACCCTTAATCTTTTTTGTTTCATTTCTCTACATTATTTAATTGGACTTTTTAGGCTGTCCCAGCCCTCTTGCATGTGCACTGGGATCCATATACTATCTTTAATTAATAATAGGGTAGAAATCAGCTGGGGCATTCAAAAAAGGAGAAACAGCTAAATAGCATGTTTCTCCTGCTCCAGATCACAGAGAAGATTCTCCTCCCTTAATCAGTGGGGTTTGGCTCGGCTCTGTGAGCACCATACCAGGGGTTGGAGGGCTATTTACTTTTTCGATCAGTCTCCTCAGTCCCATCAACAAGAATTTCTCCAAGGAATGTAGTGCTGACCCAACCCTCAGGGAGTAATGTGTCCATGGGGTGAGGCTTGGAGATTGGTGCAGAGATATTGAGTCTTTGCACAAAGGTCCCTGCCCTTCACAGGCATCTCCAGATCCATGAGACTTGCCACATTCTTTGGACATCTCTTCTGCTGCTCCCTTCATGGGAAGGGAGGGACCCTCTCTGCATGTAATGCATGATGGAAACTCAGAGAACCTGATTCTTAGTTACACTGAAGCCCCTTTACAAAAATGTACCAGTGAAAACAGGTCTTAAAATGGGTCCATGTAACATGTTCACCATGTTCAGACCCCTTTACACTGCCAGAGTACTGTAAAGGCCTTAATGTAACTGAAAGATAAAGCCATGGAGATTACCATTCCTTACGAAGATTTTTGCCATGTAGGAGACTGTGTGGCCATAAGTGCCCTAATTCTGCAAAATTGACTTTCCTGAAAAGTCATACACTTTTAATGCTGTATTTGATTAACCAGTTGTCTGTTGATTAATTAAAACATAATCTCTAGCACCAAATTTCCTTATTTTGATATTCTTATTTGATAATCTCTCTCTGGTGGAACAAAATAGAGTATTTTAGATGAGAGGAACCAGCAAAAGAAGAAAACATGAAAGTAAAAACTCAACCAGACAGCATGGTTTGTATCTCTTCTTCAACTTGCTACATCAACTCTGCCTCATGAAATGGGAGCTGTTCCTGCAAACAGCGGACTCTAAGGCCTTGTCTATACTACGAGCTAATGTCTACTTTCTAGAGTGCGAATTAGGAAAGCCAATGCTATACATTCGATTGTGTGTGTGTGTGTGTGTATCCCCAGTAATTTGCTAATTTGGCGGATCCCATTCATAGTTCCGTGGCTAGCGTCAACTCTCAGAGCGGTGCAGTCCCCACGGCCCTTGGAATTCTCGGTAAGGCTGGCATTGCATGATGGAGGCAAAAACAGTCTCACCGTTTTTCGTTCACGCTTCCTGTCACTCGCTCCTCCCTCCGTGCAAGGTGCGGCAGGCAGTCATTTTGCGCCTTTTGGGCCTGCAGACGCCATACTGATTTCGGCAGACACAGTGGTGGTCAACCAGCCACCGCTTCTGCTAGAACTCTGCTCTTCTACCGCTATGAAACCACCTCGAAGATCCTCTCGTTGGTAGGCCGGAATTTCTATTCTCATCGCATCAGCATCTCTCGCCTTCTAGCTGTTTTCCTACTGTACTCAAGGCAATCCTGAAACTATGTCAAGTCTGATGGCCTCTGCATCTCCCGCTGAGTGGCATCTCTTCTCTCGTCTTTCTCCTTTCTTCCTTAGTCGAATGCTTCCACTGCCAACTCTGCCCTTTTCCCTGGACTGCCTGTGCAGACTCCATAGTAGTGCAGGCATGGAGCCCGCTCAGCTCATCACAGCAGTTATGGGCATTGTTAACAGCTCGTGAATTATCGTGCAATGTATGCAGAAAGGGAAAACCCATGTGAGAACGTGAAGGCAGGGCGGTCTCGAGAATGAGGAGGACATGGACACAGATCTCCCCAAATGCACTGACACCGGCAGCTTAGGGATCCTGGTGGCAATGGGGCAGGCACATGCAATGGAATGGTGATTCTGGGCCGAGGAAACTAGCACAGACTGGTGGAACCGCATAGTGCTGCAGGTTTGGGATGATTTCCAGTGGCTCAGAAACATTTGCATGCATAAGGGCACCTTTATGGAACTCTGGGACTTGCTTTTCCCTGTCCTGAACCGCCAGAATACCAAGATGCAATCAGCCCTCACAGTTCAAAAGTGAATATAACCCTCTGGAAGTGGATATAACTCTCTGGAAGCTTGCCATGCCAGACAGCTACCGGTCAGTCGACAATCAGTTCAGAGTGGATAAATCTACAGTGGGGGCTGCAGTGATGCAAGTGGCCAACACAATCATTGAACTGATGCTGGGAAATGTGCAGGCCATAGTGGATGGCTTAGCAGCAGTGGGGTTCCCTAACTGTGGCGGGGCTATAGCACATATCCCTATACTGGCACCGGACTACCAGCACTGCGAGTACATAAACCGCAAGGCGTACTTTTTAATGGTCCTGCAAGCGCTGATTGATCACAGGGGATGTTTAACCAACATCAATGTGGGTTGGCCGGGCACGGTTCATGATGCTCATGTCTTTAAGAATTCTAACCTTTTAAAGCAGCTGCAGGAAGGGACTTTCTTCCCAGACTAAAAAATTACTGTTGGGGATATTGAAGTGACAATTGTTATCCTTGGGGACCAGCCTACCCATTAATGCCCTGCCTCATGAAGCCATACATTGCCCTGGATAGTAGTAAGGAGCTGTTCAACTACAGGCTGAAAAAATGCAGAATGGTGATAGAGTGTGCGTTTGGGTGTCTCAAGGGATGCTGGCGCGCTTACTGACCCGTTCAAATCTCAGCGTCAGAAATATCCCCATTGTTATTGCAGCTTGCTGTGTACTCCACAATCTCAGTGAGGGCAAGGGAGAGACATTTATGGCGGGGTGAAAGGTTGAGGCAGACTGCCTGGCCGCCCATTACACACAGCCAGAAGCCAGGGCAGTTAGAAGGGCATCCCCTGACATAGCGCACATCAAAGAAGCCTTGAAAACATGGCAGGGCAGGCTACAGTGTGAAACTTCAGTATGTTTCTACTTGTGCTTTTTGTTTATGCATCCTGTAAACCCACCCCCTTGCTCAGGCTAATGTTTTAAACTTTTCTTTATTTCTACGTGTCCTTTTCCTTTCTCTTGCTCCCCTGCACTGAACTTTCAGCCAGCCACCCTCCCACATTCCCTGATCGATTGCTGAGCAATAATAAAGTCATGGTTGGTTGAAAACCATGCATTCTTTATTAAGGGGTCACAGAAATGGAGGGATTGCTGCAAATGGTGGGACTCTTTTCCATCATAGTCCTCCTCCACCTCATCTTCCTTGTCTAGCAAATCCTCTGCAATTCTAACAATCACCTTATCTGTGGAGTCCACAGACACAGGTGGGGTAGTTGTGGTGCACCCCTCCCCCTCTAGAATGGAATGCAGCTCAGTGTAGAAGCGGCATGTCTTGGGCTGTGACCCAGAGTGTCTGTTGGCTTCTTTGGTTTTCTGATAGCCCCGCCTCAGCTCCTTTTAACACAGCACTGTTGTGCATTTCTGCTGTGGCCTCTCTCCATCATGCCCTTGGAGACTTTGGCATATGTGTTGGCATTTCTTTTTTTGGATCTCAGTTCTGCCAGCATGGATTCATTTCCCCATATGGTGATCAGATCCAGCACCTCCCTTGCGGTCCATGCTGGGGCTCTTTTTTGATTATGGGACTGCATGGTCTCCTCTGCTGGTGGGCTCTTCATGGTGAGCTGTGGAGGAGATCTCGCCATGCTGGTCAAAGAGCTCTTCCTGTCTAACTGCTCACTGCATCCGCATTGAGAGTGCTATCCAGAGTGGTCACAATGCAGCACTTTGGGATACCTCCCAGAGCCGGTAATGTTGAATTGCATCCTCAGTAATGCTAGTTCGACCCAGAAATGTTGATTTAAGTGGTACTCCCCTTGTCGGGCAGGAGTTCAGAAATTGATTTAAAGACCCTTTTAGGTTGACCTAAATGGCATCATAGTGAGGACGGCAAAGTGGAAGGATCGATTAATGCGGATAAATTTGACTTTACAGTGTAGTGTAGGCCATGCCTAAGAAATGTAAAGGTTCAATGAAAAAGCCGTGTGTGTGTGTGTGTGTATGTGCTTGTGTCACAATCACATTGTTACATGCACCATTGATTCTCTGATGTCTGTGTCACAGAGTTGTCCTCTACCTATTTTAGTAACCTTTGGTGATCCATGTTTAGATTTATTAGTCACCCAACACATATTTGGTCAGATAAAGCCTTCAACCCACCCCCATGGGCATACATCCTTGATTGTTGCTTCATGTTTTCACTCTCTTCCAGTCAAAGTCTGTGCAATTGCTAAAATGATTTTCTTTTCTGATCATTGAATAAAGTGAACACCAAAAGAACTCACAGCTATGTTCTGCATTGACCAATTCAATTTCAATGGTCTGGTAAATAATTCTAATATAGGGACCACCCCTCCACCTGTTTCTATCTTTTCTTAGTATCCATCAGTGTTCATACTCCAATGATAAGAAACAGCCCACCAAATTTCAGGTGTGCCTATTGTGTTTGTTATGCATTTGTGAACTTTCCCTTTTGTGGTCTTTTAGGTATTTATTAATATTTGCCTAATTTAATAGCTCTAATGCCTTATTTAATAGCTCTAAAACTGCAAACACTAACCTAAGTATTTATCAGAGATGCATATTGGGATGTATGCCTGGAAAGGAAGACACTGCCGGTATTTTTTCATTTTCTTTACCATTGTCTACCTGCTTTCTATGTGCCGTTATAATGATTTTAATAAATAGGAGCTATACAAACAATGTTACCCTTTCTAAACGTTTTAGGCATAAGTGCAGGGACAAAGATGAGGTGCATTGCTGAGTAAGGAGATGTATCTTCTCTTCACAAGATGAGTGGAAACAGAAGCCTTCACAGAGGCCTTGACAGAGTGCCTCTGATTCTGTGCTTTCGCATGAAACTTCAGTGTACAACAACTAGACCACGCCACCCCAGGTAAGAAATGAGAAATTTTAAGGGCCGTTGAACACTAAGCATTTTCACAGTAGGCCAGGAGAAATGTATTCAGCACAGGTGTTTCTATAATTGTGAAACACTGGTAAAAACCCCACAATGTTCAGTGGCCCTCAAACTCATGCTTCTACTGGTTTGTAGGGGTGATCTAGTGTTAGTACACTAGACTATAATATAAAAAAAACCCATACAAATGCATGCTGGTTCCAAACCTGAGGAAGTGTCCCTTACACTCAGAGTGGTAGCTGTGTTGCTTTGTATGTAAATTTACAGGTCTCTGTATGTCTCTCTCTCCACTCTTCTTGTACTCAAGTCCTTCTGTTCCTTCCTGTGTGTGCTCTTCCCCATCTGGCCAATCTGTTTCTGCCTATATTGCCCCTTCCAGCAAACCAGTCTCTGTTTTTTCCCCCTGTCTCCATTCCTTCCCCATCTTAACCATTTTGTGTCCTCCATCTCTGCCTCTGGCCAACATGTCCCTGCCTACTGCTATCCCCATCCCCATTTTTCCTTCTATCCTGCTAGTCAGTGAAGCAAGCCCTCCACAAAAGAAATCCCTATGCCGGATATTAGAGTGACCAGATGTCCTGATTTCATAGGAACAATCCTTATATTTTGGTCTTTTTCTTATATACGTTCCTATTACCCGCCCCCCGTCCTGATTTTTCACACTTGTTGTCTTGTCACCCTACCCAATATCCCTGCTGCCCCTAGACAAACTCTGTCTTTCTCTAGTTTTAGCCTCCTTGCTAGCCAACCTGTCCCTAACTCCTTCCGCTCCTCCACGCACACTGTCCTTCCTCACTCCACCCAAACTCTCCTTGGTTCTCATCTCTGCATCCTTTACCCCAGTCAGTTTGGAAATGATATTTTAGGATCACTTATCCCACAAAAACAACCCTTGTTAAACCTATTTTGCCCCAACTGTTCAATAACTTGTTTTTTCTTTGCCTGTGTTGGAAGAAAAAAAACCCATATGGTAGGAAGCCATGTTCTAGTGTAATTACTACCCAAGATTGGAACAGTTTCCTAACATGAAAATCACATGTTTTATATCTGTACAACCAGGTAAGGTAAAACATGAATGGGCCACATGTTTCATAACTGTGATATGACAGGGTTACTTTTGTAGTGTGTACAGGGCCTTGGTGAGCTACTGCTGCAGACCCACATATGGTTCTTGCACTGGTTTTTTCTTAAAGCTGACTTGTATTTATTTGTTTTACTTAAAAAATGCATTTTAAATCAAAAACATGATAGGGAGGGGAGAATGAATAGGAGGGTTCCCAGTGGGACGACTTCAGGGGCCAGGATGCGCTTAAATAAAGGTACTAGAATTGTTTTATAATTGGAACCAGCTGAGAATTTTCGATTGATTTTTTTTTCCCTACAGAAGCATTGTT
Source organism: Sternotherus odoratus (assembly GCA_032164245.1). Classification (NCBI taxonomy): domain Eukaryota; kingdom Metazoa; phylum Chordata; order Testudines; family Kinosternidae; genus Sternotherus; species Sternotherus odoratus. Next base: position 204,763,598 of record JAVMKO010000001.1, on the reverse strand, counting down.
TATACAATAGAAAACAGGAATTAAATAGTTCATGCTGGGGCAGTTTTACTCAAATCAAAATATTTCGGTTTGTTCACTTTGTTTCGCCTCAGTTTAACTTTAAAACTACATTTGGCTAAGCTGCTGCAGTGCCTCATGGGAGTTGTAGTTTGGTATTTCGTGCTCTCATTCTTTCCCATGAGCTGTACTACTTGTGGGGACTAGATGCACTGCAGTTTCTACTCTGGTATATCATTGGAATCACATGGTTGTGGGACAATGCAAATCTTGCACAACTCTGGTGTTAAAGCCTTGTGGTCTTCATGGGGGATTGTTGGGGTTATAGTAAATTTGTACAGTTAAAAATCTCAATATGGATTGCATCATGCACAATATATGCTTGCAATTCAGATTTTGTTCCCATTGAAAAATACAACGGATCCTTTCTTGATCCCAGTATTCTACTCTAGAATATGTACCACATCTCAGTTACACCAGTCAACCTGTATGCTGCAGAACAAAAACACAGTCAAGACACACAGCAAAATGGGAATAGTAGTTTAGACAATATTCAGTGTTCTGGAGGTTTTTATCTTACTGCAGCTGTATGCAGATCTGCAACCAGGAATTTGTTCAGCAAAGTAGAAATCAGAAATGTTCAATGCTTGTTTTGGTACAATGGTTTAAATTATACAATTTTTGCAGCATCTGATGTTTCTACAGGGTGCATAGGCTAGACTAATCAGGTTTACATGGAATGGCATCTTCATTTGTGATTAATCCCACTGAAATCAATGAGTAAGGCACTACTCAATCTCAGAGTCTCTTTTTATGATGTTAGTGAACCAGTTTTCAGGATGGTGATAGAATATAATCCTTGGTAGCAACGTTTAACAGAAGAACTTGACCTACATTATTGTAAAACTAATTTCTCAGTATTTTACTCTTTTTGGAAATTTTAAACAGACATGCCATCATCTATTGTACAATTGTTTCATATCAGGGAACAAACTCCCTTCATCCATATTAAATATTTGATAATTGATGTCCTTAATAATTAATAAAATAAATGTCTTATCTGTTCATAGCCCCTGTGATCACTGAAGACTTGCTCTTGCATCCCAGTGCAGGAAGGTGTCTCTTGAGAGCTGCTGAGATCACTCAACTTGCAACAAAGTTAAGGGTGTTCAGCACTTTCCTCAGGGTTTTAAGCAGCTCACAGTACAGGAGTTTGCTTGTTGATATGTTTGACTGCATTACTCTGAATGGCTTTTAACGTCATCCTTCATAGATCTCAGGTAGCAGAAGTGGAGTATGAAGTAGTCCCAGTTTCTTTCATTCCAGGAGACTCGTATACATGCATTTCAGAGACCTTTCAACAAGTCTACTCAATAAAATTTGAGTCCATTCCAAGTTTATAAGGGTTCAATCAGGCAGATGTTAATCAGTGAACTATGCATAAAAAAGCGAGCAGCCGTTTCCACCGTCTCCAAGATACTTGCCATAGAATCTATTATTCTAGTGCCACAATTGAAAAAGGACTTAGGTTTTAATTGAATCTATTTTGCAGTCTCGAAGAAATTAGGGCTCTTCCAGGCTGATACTTATTCTAATGAACCTGAATACTATGAAACACCCTTTTCCCCCTCCCACCAAAAACACTTCACTGACCATAAAAAAAGACTGTATCTCTGGAGGATTTCCTCTGCTCGGCAGATTTAAAGGTACACCTCATAGTGTCTTAATAATGGTATTTGTCTGTATGTCCAGTTCAAAACCATGGCAATTGGTTAGATAGTTCCCTCATACAATTTCATTGAGCTGATAGTGAAGGAAACTGCTCTTTTAAGGAAGACAGGAGACATTTCCTTTGATGGTCTATTAATCAAAGCTCTTTTGTTTAGTTCCTGTAAAACTATTTTTGCTATTCTTCTGAAGCAAGAGTATCCATTAAAAAATTTTTATATAGGTTTACAAACTTAATAAAAGCTATCTCCTCTCATGGTTGAGAACTAATCCAACCCCCACTGATGTCAGTGGGGAAAAAAAGACTCTGAATAACTCCAGTGGGATTTGGAAAACATCCTTCAGGAGGGTTTTTGCAATACTGTATTTCCTGAACAAGTCTGCACATGCAAACTGTTAATTACGTGTATTATTTATAGAGCATCATAGCTGTGCATAAATGTTGCATTCAAGGTGTGCATCAGAACCCAAATTAATGGAAGTCTTTCCATGGACACTGAATTAGACCCACAGAGTGAGGAGATCCCTGCCTCAAGGAGCATACAATCTAAATTAGACAGCTACAGCATGGGAATGACAAGCAGCCATGAAGGGAGGGAGTAGAATGTGAAGGAGAAGTAACAGAAGACAAAGGGAAGCAATAGAAGACAAAGGTAGGCAGGTGCCTTTGTAAAATTAAATGAAAGGTTAGCTCATTCTTTCAGTGGATGTGGCAGAGGTAGGGAGTGTGACAGATACTATCATGATGTCCAAAGCAGTTGGTATATATTTGTTTGGAAAGTCTTCAACTTTTCCCAGATTGTTGGAGGCTTCACTGTTCAGTTTAACCTTGTGTGCTAGACAGCCCTGGTTCAGCAGCTCTGATCCTAGCATCCTGTCAACAACCCACTGCCCGACTCTGGCTTCCACCAGTTTTGGTTACAACCATCAAGATCCAGCCCCAACAGAGGCCCAGTCCCAATTACTGCCATACTCTGTGCTTTGATGTGTCCAGCCCGCTCCTGTATAGCTCAGAGAAATAATAAGATTTGTTGCTCCTATGAAGAAACAAAAATACATCCCAGCTTATTAACGTAACTGGAGTAAATACACCTTTTCATTTAACTGCCTTGCTGAGTTGGTTTATAGTAAAAACTAAAACAAATTTATTAACAGTAGGATTTAGGTTGAGTGATGCCAAGTAAAAGGAATAAAGTTAGAAAGTGTTACAAGCAAACGAAAAAGAAAACATACTTCTAAGGTTCTAAAACTTAATCAAACAAGACACAGGCTTTGCTCAAGATGGTTTCTCTCACCAGCCATTCTTCTCCCTATCCATGGCTGATTTTCCCTCAGTCAATACCTTCCATAAGTTCTTTGCCTAACCAGCTTTTTTTTACCTCTATTCAGTTCCAGAGACTTCAACCTCCCCTTCCTCCCACCTTGATTTAAGAACCTATCTTCTTCAGCTCACAAGAAGAGCTCTGTTCCCTTGTGTCTGTCTAGTGATGGATGTCAACGATAGTTTCTGTCTTTGTTCATATTTTCCAAAGTTCAATTACTTCGTTTCAAGAGGTAGAATGACCTCATGATGCTTTCTCCTTCTTATGGGCTTCTCATCCCTCTGCTGATTTCTAGGCAAATGGAGCTTCCATTGTTTCTGGTTATACCACGCTTAATTGACATAGGAGACAAGTAGATACTGAAACATTCCCTCCTGCCTGGGCAAGTTGTGTAGCCTAATATCAATGAGTATCCATAATTCCTTATATAATGTTAATACACATATTTCCCAATTATATCAATCACCCATGTGACATTATCTTTCAGAAAAGACCTCACTCTGTAAAAAAGTAATATTGTATACAATCTGTTGATTCAATTGCTCATCACTTGAGGTTCAGCTCCCCTATCTTTATAGATCAGTAAATCTTTGCAACATATTCTTTGAAAAGTAAAACCCAGACCAAGCTTCCTTCTCCTGCTGGGTGTAGATGCTATGTGTTCTTTTTAGCATGAGGTTTGCCTACACCCATTATGGAATATGCAAATACAATTTCATTTTCCTGAAAAATACTTTGGAAGTAACTTCCAGATGGGGAAAACACATTCCTTTGTCTAGTGCAGAGCTGTTTACCAACACTCCTGGCATACTTGGTTTATACACACTTTAGTCATAATTCCAGAATATATCCTAGAATATCAGGGTTGGAAGGGACCTCAGGTGGTCATCTAGTCCAACCCTCTGCTCAAAGCAGGACCAATCCCCAACTAAGTCATCCCACCCAAGGCTTTGTCAAGCTTGACCTTAAAAACCTCCAAGGAAGGAGATTCCACCATTTTTCCCCCTAATATCCAACCTAAACCTCCCCCACTGCAACATGAGGCCATTACTCATTGTTTTGTCATCCATAACTCTTAATACCCATTACATACATACATCACACAGGAATATTAATAGTCAGTGAGTGAGTGAGATAGCTTACAAGGCATATTTTGTACAAATATTTTTACAGTAGTGTGTCAGGTGTGAATATAAGGATGCTTAGCATCACACAGAGGAATAGAGAGACAATTCTGCTACTGAAAAAGATCTGATTAATCTGGATTAGAATTGGAGAAGAAGATGCAGAGGAAAAAATGGAAAGACACACAAACATGAAAGAAGGAGAGAAACAGAAAGGAGAATGGGGAAGAAATAGTAAAAAAGCAGAAATAACAATGGTACTACTGGGGAGTGAATTTTCCCACTGAATGGTGCTGAATATGATGAGAAGGTACTGAATATAGAATAATGATAACGGAAAGTTTAGTTCCTATTGCATAAAGGCCATATTCTACCCAATTACTGTACAAACCTCTTATTGCCCTCAATGGAAGTTCCTCTGTATTAAGAAGAGTGTTAGTCTTAAGGGCATAAATTGGCTCATGAATCATAATTAAAAATAGAATTTTCCCCCCACCTCCCCCGAAGGCTGTTTGACAATTCCCATAAAAGGATATCTTTCTTCCTTCATTTACATGATTTCGATATAACTTTTTAAGCATAGAAAAACTATTTACTACAATTTGTTCTTACCTTTTTTTTCCAAAGTATTTTCATGAATGAAACAATGAGGGTTTGAGTGTTAAAGTTGTTCTGTTCATGTGGTGTTAACCGTTGTCAACATTAGAGAGTGAAGCATGCTTACATTGGTCACATGAGGCATCTCTGTTAAGCCAATAGAACTACTCAATAGTAAGGAAGATGAGCAACCTTAGAAGTCTGATTCATAATGGTCCTTTGACATCTCAAGTTGATGAGCTGAGGTTTTAGAAGTCTATGAAATTTTAGATAGCCCTTTGAAAAATCTTGGTTACTCATCTTAGAATGTTAGCATTGTTCTGAAAGTCTTTATCAATCTCCCCTAGAGATTAGGGGCAGAAGTGAAGGGGTTTATTTTTTGTTTTGCATATTAAATTTAGCTTCTTTCTTTTTACTAACTTCATGAGATGAGTTTTATTCAGACACACTTTGTTAAGCTTTTCTTAAGTGTTATTTATTGTCCTGGGAATTAAACAAGATATTTCTGTCTTTCACTTGAATTGGAATCTAAGTTTGCCATCTATTTGACCTTTCCATTAAAAAATAACCTTGTAAAGTTAATTTTGTCTTAATCGTTTGAGGACATTTGGACATAAATGAATTTAACTGCATTTAAACTAGGGAGTCTTACAGAACTGCCAGCCAGTATGTATATATATTAAAAAAAAACCTAAAGGGGAAGGGCTAGGGTGCTGCATCTCAAAAACTCACAACTCCAGGGTGGCTTATGATTTTCAAAGTTGTTAAATCATTCTAGCATTTTCATTGTAATCTCTCAGAGCAGAAAACAGGAAAGCTTTATATTGAGAGTTGTAGGACTTCTGCTTGAAGAGTACATACAGAAACACAGCAAATTAGATGGCAAAGACTGAATAAAGGTGACTTCTGGTTGAAGGATGCTGCAGGCCATGGTTGGTTAACTTTGTTCTTGGACCATGTTTGATGTTACTTGTCAAGTCTCCGGCACAGAGAATTGGATAGAGAGATCGCTGCAATTAAAAATAGGTATATTCTAAAAAAGCAGCATTTTATTTTTATAGCTGGCACATCCCCCAGTTCAGATCTTTCACTAGATGAATCTGGTTAATTATTTCTTACATGACTTAGGCCTTTGTCAAGACTACTTTAACTACTAACAGAAATATGCAAGAAACTGTCAGGCATACATGGCACTCTAATTCCCAAGCTTATTTTTGTAAACAATGATGCCATTTTTTTTGATGGCATCACTCCCTGTCAGAAAAATAAGAGATCAAACATGAATACTTCATTTTTCTTAACAGTATGGAATGGCAAATGTATCTCTTCCAGAAAAACCAAGGACACAAACAATGTTCATGCAGGGAATATAGCTTAAGTAATTCACTCAGTATACAAACATTTATTGGTACAAAACCTGCAACATGAGGTTTTTGTTAAATTTTAACAGTGTTTTCTCAAATCTTCAAAGCTTGCCTTGATGGTTTGCTGAAGTAATTGAACCACTCTTGAGTTGTTTTATATTAGACATCTTATCTTTCTTTCATTACCCACTCCGTGGCTTCTTTTCTATTCCCATGAAATCCATGTACACACTTTAGAAGCCCTCCTGAACAAGCTTGCTTCTAACTTTCACAGAGCCCTTAGCACAATTTGAATACGAAAGAGATACTGAATAAAAAGCTTTAATCTCTTGTCTGCTATTCTTCTTTCTTGCCTCTCTTCATCTCCCCTTCTTCTAAGAGCTTTTCTGTGTAAGTAAAGTGAACACTTTCAGTTTAAAGTAAGTATAATGCTCAATAAGATGCATTGGGAAAGTGAAATCGAAAGGCTGGTCTGTGAAGCTTCTCTATCACAATTTAGCAACATTTGTGCTGCATTTACTTTTGGTTAAGCTTTTGCAGGTAAAAGATTAGTAAAGAGCTCTCCTTAACAAAATCATTCAATCAGCAGCAAGTATAGGCAGTATCAAATGTGCCCTCTACTTCAAATACTGTGGGGCTCTTTCTTCTGATACCTCTTCCCTTAGTTAACTGGAATTGCTTTGAAAGGGCTTTCTGTTCTCCAGTCTCTTGTCAATTTGAATGCCAGGAAATGAGCCCCCTTTGTGAGATTAATTAATAGCAGGAGCTGATCGGCCCAAGCCCAATCACCACGCAACAGAGCTGTAATTGCTACTTTGTGGAAAGGAAAGAAAAAGTTTTGGTTGCAGTTTAAGAAGAGGGTTTAAGGAAAGTTCTTTGAACTAGAGGTCTCAGTGCACTGGATTAAGGCAAGAAGCAAGAAGGCCTTTGAAGTTTGTTAAGAGGTTTTGGAGGAGAAAAAAGTTGGGTGGCAAATGGGAGCTGGCAACATCAAAAGCACTTAGCACTACTCCTCACCTGCTTGTATTCAGAACCGGGACCACAGACAGTAAGAATCCTTTGCTATCAGTTTAAATGATCAGTTGGGGTTTTGTTTTGATCTTAAATGGCAGTGTGAATGTGTATAGATACATAGGGGTATACACCTGTACATACACATGTTACACATACACAGGTATGGGAAAACAATGTGTATTATATACATACACATACCGTGAAATATATATTCACATCTGTCACTTGTCACCAGACCTAGCTACAGGAGTTTAATTATTGCTACTTTGTTATTTATTGATATTTGTGCCTAAAGTCATGCTTAACGTCACTGATCACACATATTGCTAATCTCGCATTTGGTTAAAGAACAGGCTTATTGTATGCTAAATGATTCCAAGCATTATATACCTTCTGGGAATAAATAAAAGGCAAAAGGGTCAAGTGCAGGCAAAATACAGCTTGCAGAAAGTGAGTATAACTCCCAGAAAAGTCTTTGGGCCAAAGTCAGCAGTGATGTAAACCCTTGTTTTAGCTGGCCATAATGTGAGTAAAAGTGTATGTGACAAATTAATACCATTTGCACCATTTTATCATTTAGTTAGTGTGCAAAATGGATGTAACTTATAAGCAGATCTTGCTTCAGCACCACAAAGGGGCTAGAAAACTGTCTTAATGGGACATTTGACAATTACCTTGGAGTGGGGGAATCTCCAGAGCCAGCATAGCCAGTTCTACTCCAGCTGTACCCGACCGTCATAGGGATTTGATAATCCCTAGCCACTGTAAAAATACATGACTACTATAGGGCAGTGGAAAGGCAAGAAAGGACAAGTCAGCTAGAGACCTAATTAGTTTAAAACAAGGCTAGACCAAACATTGGAGAGAGACATATTGTGCTGTCTTTTCAGAAGATAGACAAGATACTCTAGCTAGTCTTTTCCATTAGTACCTGTAGAGATCACAGAGACTCAACCCACCATGGCTGGGGTGAATGTAAGTCTGACTTTCTTTCCAGTTTACATGTAGACTCTTACTTCCTTCATCTATACCCCTACAGGTCACTCTAAATGGTCACAGCTAACACCACAGGATCTTCTGTAGTTCTAGCCTGTTCTTTTCATTGTTTTAATGAACTATTTGGAGTGCAACATGAGCAATATAGACATAATAAAGTACTGCAGACCAGCTTGCTTATGTGGTATTTTCATTATATAATTTTCACCAATATTTTCACTCGTTCCATGGAGATCACTCCTGTCCTCACAGACACTTCAGGGGGTCTGTTCATGCAGGGACACCCAGTTTTGATCCAATATCTGAATGCCTCCCATTCAAAACAAGAAATTTACCTTTCGGATATTTCCATTCTGAGCTGTCTTTGGCAGAAGTATTTGATTCTTGCCATATATGTATTCTACCTATATGCCATATATGTATTCTACCTATATGTATTGCCATATATGTATTCTACCTATATGGCAAAATATATTGTAGCATGTCAAGTTATTTTCATATGTATATACTAAGCAAGAAGGAGACAAATTTCAGAGCTGAGGCAAAATAAGTTTAGTTATGGTAAGTAAACCTATTGTTATAATAAAATTTACTTTATTTATAGCTAGCTAGATAGATATTCTAACTGTTCATCTAATTTGGGCCATATTTATGCCTGTGTTTGAGGAAAGATTTGCAGCCAATCACTGCAAATGTTACACAAATGTTTATTATAAGCAATTTAATGCAATAGCAAGCTTAGAGAGACACAACTTCCCAACCTTGCACGGACTGAAAGCCTAGGACACATGTGGTTAAATATCCCAGGTCATATCATGAGGAATGCTAAATTTTGCTCATCTTGGGCAAAGCAATGGCATAGATATCGTCTTTATTTTAACATACACATTAATTCACAAAATGTCTAAAAGATACCCAAGCCCGTCCATATACCATTGTTTTTCAATGGGTTTTCTATAATTACATCTGTTAACAAATGCAGTAAATTCAATTAAAATTTAACTGACAGTGCATGAGAGCAAAGCAGGTTCTCTCTTTTTATGTCAAACACCTTACATTATGCCATGCATGTTAAGATTTACCACTCCTTAAGGCTTGCAACTGCAACATTTTAAGTGATATCTGGAGGCTTGTAATTGTATGTGCACATCAATTATGGATTGGATTCAGCATTTTCAGATAACTTCACCAATCACAAAGACAGCCCAGTGGTCTCCTGGCATTTTCAGAGCAGTTTGGTTACAGGTGTAATACATACAGCCTTGTTAGTTCTCAGTGATGGGGGATTCCGTTCCCTGTTGGGTTCTAGCTGAAGCACTGACCATTGCTTTTCACTAACAATTTCTGTCTGCTCCCCAGAGATGTTTTAATGAGCCCCTCCGACATGGCCAAAGGCAAGAAATGTTTTCTGGGCCAGTGAGGTGAGAAGCCAAAGCTTAACCTACTAGGCAAGCAATAATTAATACGGCATTTTTGATTCATGTCAATTCATTATCAAAGTTTAAAAAATTATGACTGCTAAGCAACACAATGTTAAGTCTGTGGCACCGCTCATAAGTACTGAGTGAAAAGCCCATGCCAAGGCATGTGACTATATATAAAAATTAATAATTTGTTACACAAATAAATGAATTTAGGATACTACTTGGGAAAAAAGGCAACCGACAGATAAATGAAAGACTGATTTTAGCGGAAAAAGATAAATCTGTTTTCTGTTTATTTTAAGGAGAGGAAATTAATACTGACTGGAAATGTACAAGCAGTCAGGCTTGTGCAGCATTTTGTTATGTTTTTTGCAGGATACTCCATTTGTCTCAAATGTTCCCTAAATTTTTGGACTAAGTGTTAGTTATCCAAACTGATAACGGGAATGTGGTGTGACGGCATTACAAACTCCTTGAAATCACTGCTATGCTGCACTGTGGTGTTGCACTCTGACAAATAAGTTGGCAGATCTTGGCTAGTGCGTTTTCTTTGGGAGGTAATTCCACTTAGTCTTAATAATCATTGCTTTAGGATGGGTCAGGCTTCTGTCGGGAATATTTGAAACATGCTGGTCTGAACTGATTTAGAATCCTTCCTAATTTTAATGTGTATCACTTGGGGTTATTGAAAGGAATAACCAATTAGGAGCAGTTGTATGGGGCAGAGGTTAGTATTTTTTTTTCTTCCTTCTTCCCCCAAGTCTAGGATATAAGGAAAGAAGAATAAAAGAAATATTGCCAGAAAGAAGAGTCAAAAGAAATATTAGTTAAAATGAATGCATTAAAACTGAAGCTCTTTAGAGATATGGAAAGGGCATCAATCACTTCTGTGGGCACATTAAGCTGTTACATATTATAGCCATCTCGGTTTAAGTGGTGTAAGGCTCATCTCATTTGCATTTGTTGTGTTACAGTCTTGCTTCAGGCCTGTCTCCGCAGTGAATAAGGGGGCTGTGCAAGGCAGCTTGTGGCTGGCATAAAGGATATGTCAGAGTCAAGCTGCTTCTCTAATCAGCTTTGCTGGGGCAGATACATGATAGTCTATGCGAAGAAATTTAGATAATAGTCTACAGCATCCACTAGAACTGTATATAGTGTATATGGGGCTTTAAGCTAACTTCTAATCCTTCGTGGAAAATGTGTAAATACTGCGGTGATGTTCTAGTGACCTCTAAAGGCAGCTGGTTTGAGCTGTTATTTTGTTAAATCTCATGCTTTGAACTACACGTAATGTTGATGTTCTTTAAGCCTCTTCATGGGGAATTTTTTTCCAAAGTGTATGATTAATCATGTTACATTAAACCTTTCCTATTTCATTTTTGTATTCTCACCCCTTTCCTTCTCTCTTCTGATTCCGGGGAAGCTCCCTGCTCCCACTAGACTCCTCTTCGCTTCTGAATTGGTCAAACTGGCTGACTGTGCTGGAGGCCAAGTCAGGGCTACACGCCCAAGCCAAGAGCAGCCCCAACTTACATGACCCTCCCCTGGGGCCCAGCAGCGGTAGCCTGCAACCTGTGCTGTGGTCTCTCTCCATTTCTCTTCTAAACAACTCGGCATTATCCTCAGTTCCCCTGCCTCCAGCAGGCCAGTTCAGATGGGCTTTATTCACACAGACTAACAGTACCTTGCCACCCGGTCAGCAAGCATGGCACTGCTTCGAGTAGAATTTGACTGCACTGCCAAGCTGGCTAAAAAGTAAGTTTTTAAAGACATTGCTTTTCACTTTCAGTGTTTTTCTTTGTTTCTTTTTTTAAAAAAACATCAACCAAAAATTTGGATTCCAAAATCAGCGCCCCTCCCCCCGATCTCTATGTAGTACAGCACTTCCCCCCTCATATCATTGCCCTTTGCTCAGCTAGCAGGTACGGTATACCATTTGTTATAGAGCACCAACTTGTAAAGGTGGCTAGGTCAGAGCCAGATCCTTCTACTTATTAGATGAAAGCTCCAGTCATGAGCCTCTTCTGTTTGTTCATATCATGCATACAGCAGTTTGGTTTGTAAACATGAAACTCTCGGTGCTTTCATTTGCCTTAATCACCATTAAACAATTAGGCAGGACCATTATTGGTACATGGGCATAATGGTAAGAAAAATTAAACCTCTGAGGATAACAAAAAGCAACAGAGTACTTTGCATGCAGGTGATTTTTAGGAATAATAGAACAAGAATGTCTTTTTCTAAGTTCTCTATTGAGGATGAGAGGAATGTTTTAAAAAATGGCACCATGAAAGCCCTATAAAGTTGAATAGTTGGGAGATAATAACTCTAATGGTAAAGGTCCCTGTATACGTATACCACCCTGCCTCTGGCAGTAATCCTGGCTTTGGGGATCTGAAATTTCCTAAAGATGTATTAGTGTCTTATACACATGTGCTCTTGTGCACTCCTAAGCCTTTTCACTAGCTTCTTAGCTGCATGCTTTGTATTTAAATTTTCCTTCTGACCAAGTAAATCCCTTTGGATGAAGTGACAGGAGCTTTTCAGCACCCATAGCTGGGTGACAGCTGGTGCAGAGACTCTGAAAGACTGCAAAGTGTTCCTTACTAGCTTTCTTCAGACCGGTGTCAGCCACCAGCTGAGCGATTTGTTAGTTCCCCCTTTGGGCATCAGTCAGCTGAAGAGACTTGCATTAAATGCTAGAGTAATACAATAGATATTAATATAAAAACAATATCTGTGCTTCTGGCTTAGCTGTGCTTTTAATTAGATACTTATTTAGTACATGTGAACATGGTACATTTTCATTAAATTCAGTGTAACTCCTTATTAATACTGTAGGAAGGATAGTCTGGTTTCAGAAACGCATGGTTAAAACTTTGGTTTGAAAAGAAGTAATTGTCAGCAGCTTCTCAAAGAGCAGTGCTTTGGTTAAAGTGGTTTACTTACAGATCACAGAACAAAATGTTTGTATTTTTTCCCCTCAAGTAAAGTTTCCCTGCAATGTCCAATATATAATATATTCTGTTATTTATATCTAAACGTGAAGGTTTGCTTCTCAGGGGTTCTGGCAAGTTTTTGCTATTAGAATTAAAAATAAGAAGCAATGGAACTCTGGAGGTACATCTTACAGTGTGATCAGGTTGTTAAAGGTAAAACAATCCAAAAATGGAACTATTTTAGAACCAAGCTGTTAGCTAGACACAACCTTTCAGAATGTTTGGATGTTTCCTGCAGGGATTTTTTGAGAGCGTGCAGATGGATGGAAAAATGCTGTGCTGTATCCTCAGCACTGAAAACAAGGAGTTATTCAAAATCAGCCCATTTTAAAACACAGTTGATTACATTTTTAAAAAATTATTTAAATTTGTGTCACTCTCCAAAGCTATAGTATTGCAGCACAGAGCCAAATTAAACTCTCACTGATTTTGAGTTAAAGTTTGCCTGAGCAAAGACTGTAGGGGCTGGTCTAAGATTCATGAAAACAGCATTATACAGAAATTACATTTCACATTAAAATATTTTATCAGAGACCCACACACTCACACACATATGTTTATGAAAATATCTTAAATATAAAGGGAACTCTAGCTTGTGATAACAGAAGTTTAGAACTCCTTTGCTTTTATTTCTTTTCTTTTCTTGCAGAAATATTTTGGTAATTAAAACTCTTTTCCGCAAGAAGGGACATTTAGGGGATGAAGTGCGTGTGTGTGTATCTGTATTCTGCAGGGAATAAATCAGAATTCCAAAAAGAACTGCTTCTCACTAAATGCTCTGAACGCTTATTGCTTCTAAAGGCAAATACTGTATCTGAACTGAAAACTTAAATATCTGAAGATATTCCTGGATCTAATTCTGTTCCTATTATCTTCAATGGGAGCAGGTTTGGGCATTCTATGCCTATTAACAGCAAGTTTGAAAATGTTTTCTTATGCATGATGGAAATATGGAAATAGTTTCAACAGAATACATTTCCATCAACTTTTATTTGAATTTAAATAGACCTTTTAATTTGTCTGTTTTAAAAACACATGAAACTGTTATTTTGACCTTTTAATTACACAAGTTTCACCTAGGATAACTGAACCATATTGTGTGTTAGATGGAAAGAATAAAGCAGTATATTAATTTTTCAAGGTGATTTCTATTTATGAGTGCTTTAGGAACATGGAGGTGAGGGAAATGAATAAATAAATAAATTGAAAGGAAATGCTGTCATGTTGCTATTGCTTTTACTTTGGAAAGTTAGTCAAACTAATTTTCAAAATAAAAATTGGAGTTTATACTTTTTAAATTATTCAAACATTACATACACACAAAAGAAAAACATGATTCAATCTCAGTAAGGAGGTGGGATTACTTTTCAAAACCAAGAGAGACATTTCTATTCAGTTTTTAAAACTCCTCTCCTATCTCAATCTATCCTTGCTATTCATTCTTACATCTGGATTTTGACCCATTCTTTTGCATGCATTTTTTTTCTTCCAAATAAACTTCTATTGAGCTAGAAAATAAGCACTTGCTAAAATTTCAAATTAAGCAGATCCCTGGATGACTTTCTGATGGGTTTGATTCTGCTGTCACAGAAGTCAGTGGGACTTTTAGCCACTGATTTCAAGAGAAACCTGATAGGGCTCTATATTTGTAATATACTTGTGTACTAGTTATACATGTGAATAAGCAGAGCTGAGAGCCCTCTTGGAAGTGATGTAATTCTAGAAATCTGCTAATAATAAAAATATAATTTGGAAGATTTTGGTTTGAACTAGAAGCATTTCAATTAGGTCTTGAACTCAAGCACTTCTTCAGCATTTTTCCCCTTATGAATTATTAATATGGGGCTTGTAATGGGCTCACCAGTGACTCCTGAATCCTTATTAGTAAAACATGATCGTTTTATCACAATACTATACCGTAGAATTCAAGAGATGTATATTAAGAATAATACCTATATTTCTACATTGTGCACATTCTGCTGCATACATGTGTAGTGTGTATGTGTATATAATTTTATATATATACAATTCCAGAAAATTTGGTATACTGCATTCATTCTCTCTATAGAGAGAGAGAGTTTCCAGTTTGCATCTAAAGGTCCCAAATTTTGCATTTTTATTCCTTTTATTCCTTCTCTTTAGAAACTTTTCTCTGGTTATTTCAAAATATTTTGTTGTTATTTTTAGGTGTAAGAAACATTGTTTGGTCAATTAAAAAAAAAACAAATTTCCTGCTAGGGAAAAAAAATATAGGGCATACCTGTATGTTTGGTGTCTGTTTACATTTTCTGTAATGTAGTCATTAAGCACACAACGTAGACTTAAAGGATGTCAAAACTGACAACCACACTATGATTGATGATGCTGTGCTAGACTAATTCTTACCAGGTGTGGTGTGATGTGAATTCAAATGTAGCTCAGAGTTCTTATTTGTATTAGTAAAGTTATGCTTTGTCAAAGTTCTGTGACTTCTTAACCTATTAAATCCCATCTTGTTAATCCCAGCTTTTCTTTCCCTTATTTCTGGATACGTTTTCCTTCTCCTCCCCCCAGAAAACAATACTTATGTCTTCTTGTGATTTCTTAAGATATCCGCTTGTACAAATGCACAACTTGGAAAATACTGAGTTTGATGGGGTTATGTTAACTAAGTGTAAAATTTGACAGAGAGGCTTCCTAAGTGACATGACCTAGGGTAGACGAGATTCTGTAGTGTGAAATTCACTTAATCAGCACAAAGCATGAGGAGCAGAGCTTTATGAGTGTGAAGTGAATAATCCATTCCTCCCAAACCCAAGACTTGGGCTGCAGCCCCCACCTCTTAGCTCCCGCACGTCACCACCATCACTGCTTCCTATCTGTTACTAATATTGTGTGTAACTGGATTCACTTAAAAGCCAATGGGACCTGCCTGGTGCTCAGCACTTTTGAAAAATCAGGCAAGTGCCTAAAAATGGCTTTATGAGCCCAATGTTAGGTTTTTATTTTAGAAAATCTTGGCCTCTGTGAATAATTTTCATCCTGTGAATTGTCTGTGAATTGTTGGCCTTGACTCTTTGGTAGTTGATACTTGTGTTGTGTGATAGGTGGCTGTAGACACGTGATTTTGTTTCTGCTTCCTGATTGGATGACTGAAACTTTTTGAAAAAAGAGAAATTAACACAGATCATGAACTCCCAATCTGAATTTTGAGGGGCATAAACATGTACGGTAATATTGATGAAACCTTCCAATTCGGCAGTCAATCAGAGAATCACAAATAATGAGCAATATGACCCCATGAATCATAGCAGACCAAACCACAATTTGCACTTTAATTTGTAAAAGTATTCATTCATCTTTTTTCCCTTTATTTGACAAGGTATAATTTTAAATTAGTCCTTTCTCATGCAAATTCCCATTAATTTAAATGGGATTTTGCCTGAGTAAAGACTATGTAAAGACTTCAGGATGTGACCCTTGGGGGCAAACCCAGACCACTCTTTTATAGATACAGAGAACCCAGAGCAGAATTAATGCAGTTCTATTACACATGGGGGGATGGATAATGGGGGCATAGAAAGCACTGCTCTGCCTGGGTGCTGTCTGAAGGAGAGCAACGGGCAGAAGGGAATAATGTGGGGAACCACCATAGACTGGATTATCCTGCCACCCTTCTGTGAGCAGCACAGAAGGTACATAGTTAGGCTGAAATAACTTCCACAGAGCAGTTCTGCTGGAACTGTCTAGCTCCCTCACACCAGTGTAGGTATATACCTTAGGCCCCGGTGGTCTGGGTTTTGGCCATCGTGTGTAAATAATTTGGTTCCCATTTGTGCTATTGTCCTTCTTTTTGAAGTAACTCCATTGCAAAGAACATGTTCAGACTACAAGGACATGGAGCTGGATACCAACCAGAATAAACACGGCTAACCATTTATATTTAGGTGACATTGGCTACTTGGTATCTGGGCAATATTTTGCACCACAGAAAAGAAAGGAAATTTAGTTGGATTTTTGCATTTACACACACACGTCCACGTCTGTGGACCTTTCCCTATGCCAGTTCCTCCTGCACATCAGCTAGCTGAAAGACACCTATGCACATACATGGACAGTGGAAGGATAGGGTTTAGGATAATGGATGGGATTGTGCTAGTAACAATAGGAGGTAAAAAATAATCTGAACTGAAACCCATTATCTCTAATTGGGGATGCGATCTCTATTCACAAAATGTCTGCCCACATTTTGGCACTATAGAACTAAAATTTGGGTGTGAGTCTCACTATTTGCAGCTCTAAGTATATTTTTTGTGTCAGTGAACAAGGGAGCTCATGTTTCTTTTGAAAACATTGCTCTTTTTAAATACAGCTTTGTTTCTTTTTGAACTATATAAGGTGTGGATTTATGGTTCCACAGAGGCAAGTTAATGCCTTGCCTTATTCTGCAAAACAAGAAAACCCATCTCAAGAAATTGTCAGGAGCAATATGTCTTCAAGACACATGCACAGAAGACCCATTTACAGGGTGGGTATTCAAACTTGTCCATTGCTTGGGATAGCTAAATGAGATTTGCAGTTAGCTAATCTCAGTATTTACAGCATTCAGGCTACTTCCTACAGAAGGTATGCAAGGGATTACTGAAGTTAGTGAGCAAACTGTAGATATTTAAATTAGGTAAAATTAGCAAGTTTTTCATTATTATCATTGTAGAAGCCTAAGGTGAATAGCCTAACTTTCTCAAAGCACCCCTTCTTTCTCTAGCCCAGCCCCCACATCCACCATTCAAACGGCAGTACCCCACTCTCTAATCCCCACTTATTCAGTGGCTAGGAGAGTTTGGTTGGACTTGCAGTTTCATGACTGGCCCTGGGAGGAGCACTGACACCCTTCCTCCTCCATCTTTTGCAGCCTCCTGCATGGGTGGAACCTGGGCAGTGCTCAGAGGTCCTTAGTTCTTCCACCTGGCACCTGCTTGATCCTTTCTTGGGCTACCTGCAGGGTCACAGGGCAGTGCTTCTGGAAAAAATCAGGCCACCATCTCTCTCGTTTTACCCAGCTCTCAGATGTGGATGGTGAAACTTTCCCACAATAGAGAGGTATTGCAAGGTTTAGTTGACTAACATCTGTAAATAGTTCAGGGAAAGTTGCTAAATAATGCAATGTTATGATGATTATTATTTAAATTACATTACAATTTAGAGATCTGAATTAAGAGGGTGGTAGTTTGCAGTATGTATTCATGGTAACTGCAATATTTTTATTATTCCTTCATCTTGCTTACCAAAAAAAGGGGGCACATTTTTGTTTGCTCCACAGTCACACAGGAAGGAAAAGAAAAAGAAAGAAGAGCAGGGAAGCACACGGAGACCCTGACTCTCAGGAGTAAGAGCAACACATGGCCAAGAATGGCAAAAGTGTAACAAAGGTTGAATACATGTTGGTAAGAAGGACATGAGTGGAATACAGTGGGCAGCATTAAGGAGGAATTAGCTCTGACCTTAATATGCTATTGAACAAAGCACAATGTGAGAGCTTCTGGGGCCATTATGGATCTAACATATAGCCCATGAAAGCTTATGCTGAAATAAATTGGTTAGTCTCTAAGGTGCTACAAGTATTCCTCGCTTTCTTTACGGATACAGACTAACACAACTGCTATTCTTGAACCTATTTGTGATGGGTGAACCTCAAGAAGTTCAGAGGTTTGGCTAACAGTCCCTCTTCGGCTCAGAATCTGGATGCTTCTCGGAATTAACCAAAACTTCTTGGGCCTGATAGTTTTGAGGGGTAAATTTTATACACAAACACACAACAAAAAACACTCAAACAAAGTTAATATTTGACATTTTAATGACTTCTCTCTCTCTCTCTCACGTGCACACACAGTAAATTAATCTTTCCACAGAAAGACAGTGCTATAACTGTAGCCCCCACAAGGCAGAGTAGTGCTAAGAGAAGTGGGCTTTCTCACTCCTTCTGGTAGCTGCTTTCCCAGTAGCCACCTCTCCAACAAAAATAAAAAAGCCTTTCTGAACCAATATGGTCATGCAGCAAGATATTTAGTTGCCATAGGATTAGTCATAAACTTTTTATGAAGCAACCAATATGCCAGAGGAACTTATTTAACCCAGTGTTAATTTTACAAAGTAACTTTGCACTACAGTAGGGGAAGAGCATCAGTGCATACTTGCCTCTTTTGATATATGAGCTAAATTGTTCCAGATCGTTATTACAGTCATTGCCATTTATAGTCACAATGTCTAGCAGCCAGTTGGTGGAGGGCAATTAGTGCTGTGGGACAAATACTAGGAGATGGGACACTACTGACCCTGTGGGGCTGTAATTGGAAAAGGAGGAAATGAGCTATGGGAAACATCAGTACCTCAGCTTTTTCAGTCCAAAACAGACCACAGACCACCTTTTCTGGTCTACACTGTCAGCCAACAGATACTTTTTATGTCTTCTGGCTTTGGAGCTAACTGCTCTATTGTCCTTTTTTGCCCTATGGTTACCAGATCATTCAAAAAAAGGCTACATTGGTATTTGCTGAGCTTTCCTTTCTTTTGTCTTCTTTCCCCCATATATCTGGATGAAGAACAATGTCCTGCTTATATCATTAAACAATAGATTCATAGAATCATAGAAGATTAGGGTTGGAATAGACCTCAGGAGGTCATCTAGTCCAACTCTATTCTCAAAGGAGGACCAACCCCAACTAAATCATCCCAGCCAGGGTTTTGTCAAGCCGGGCCTTAAAAACTTCTAAGGATGGAGATTCTACCACCTCCCTAGGTAACACATTCCAGTGCTTCACCACCCAGCTAGTGAAACAGTCTTTCCTAACATCCAGTTTTTCCTAGACCTTCTGCACTGCAACTTGAGACCATTGCTTCTTGTTCTGTAATCTGCCACAACTGAGAATAGTCTAGCTCAGGGGTGGGGAACCTCCGGCCTGCGGGCCTTATATGGCCCACCAAATCATTCCGTCCAGCCCGCGGTGGAGCCGGGGCTGAGTCAGGCACTGGGGTGTGGGGAGAAGATGCGCCGCAGCTGCTAGCCAGGGATGCGCATGGGCTGCTAGGCGGGGCAGCTCCGCGCTGAAGGTAGGGCCCGGGAAGCGCCTGGGGGAACCGCCAGCGCCGCGCGGCCACCATTAGCCGGGTGGCAAAAGGAGGAGCTGCGGGGAGCCAACGGTCAAGGGGGTGTGGGGGGGAGGCTGGGCTGGGGGGCAGGCAAGGGGGAGGGGGGGGAGGCCAGGCTGGGCAGGCAGGGAGGGGGGCAGGAGGCTGGGTTGGGAGGGGGAGGGGGGAGGAGGTTAGGTTCAGTGGGATGGGCCGGGCAGGGGTGGGGGAGGAAAGGCGGTTAGATGGGGGGAGGTTGGGAGGGGGTAAAGGAAGATCACCCCCTACACCCAGGCTGATAGCGGGAGCTGACTGGGGCAGGCGGCAGCACCCCGGCTGGCAAGGGGTCAGCGCGGGAAACCCCAAAGTGGTGGCCGGCTAAGCACTCCGCCTGCCACTGCTTTGGGGTTTCCCCCGCTGGCCCCTTGCCAGCTGGGGTCTCAGCTCCCTTCAGGTAGTTGAAGGCCGCTCTCAAATCCCCCCTCATTTTTCTCTTCTGCAGACTAAATAAGTACAGTTCCCTCAGCCTCTCTTCATAAGTCATGTGCTCCAGCCCCCTAATCAGTATTGTTGCCCTCCACTGGACTCTCTCCAATTTTTCCACATCCCTTCTGTAGTGGGGGGCCCAAAATTGGATGCAATACTCCAGATGTGGCCTCAGCAATGCTGAATAGTGGGGAATAATAACTTCCCTCGATCTGCTGGCAATGCTCCTACTAATGCAGCCCAATATGCCATTAGCTTTCTTGGCAACAAGGCACACTCTTGACTCATATCCAGCTTCTCCTCCACTGTGAACCCTAGGTCCTTTTCTCCAGAACTGCCGCATAGCCAGTAGGTCTCCAGTGTGTAGCAGTGCATGGGATTCTTCCATCCTAAATTCAGGACTCAGCACTTGTCCTTGTTGAATCTCATTGGATTTCTTTTGACCCAATCCTCGAGTTTGTCTAGGTCACTCTGGATCCTATCCTACCCTCCAACGTATCTAACTCTCCGGGCAGCTAGTGTTATCTGCAAACTTGCTGAGTGTGCAATCCATTCCATAATCCAGATTATTAATGAAGATATTGAACAAAACCGGCCCCAGGACCAACCCCTGGGGCACTCCGCTTGATACTGGCTGCCAACTAGACATCAACCCATTGATCACTACCTGTTGAGCCCGACATTCTAGCCAGCTTTCTATCCATTTTATAGTCCATTCATTCAATCTATACTTTTTTAAATTTGCTGGCAAGAATAATGTGGAATACTGTATCAAAAACTTTGCTAAAGTCTAGGTATATCATGTCCACCGCTTTCTTCATATCCACAGAACCAATTATCTCATCATAGACAGCAATCAAATTCGTCAGGCATGATTTGCCTTTGGTGAATCCAAGTTGACTGTTCCTGATAACCTTCCTCTCTTCCAAGTGCTTCAAAATGGATTCCTTGAGGACCTGCTCCATGAGTTTTCCAGGGACTGATGTGAGGCTGACTGGTCTGTATTCCCTGGATTCTTCTTCTTCCCTTTTGGAAAAAGGCAAATGTAGTGCCCATCATTTAAATCATCCAGGACCTCCCCAGCTCACCACAAATTTTCAAATATAATGGCCAATGGCTCTGCAATCACATCTGCCAACTCCCTGTGTACCCTCAGATGCATTAGATTCAGATCCATGGACTTGTGTATGTCCAGCTTTTCTAAATAGCCCTTAACCTGTTCATTCTCCACCATACTTGATGGATTTATTTCTGCTTTCTTGTAGATTATACTCACTCCTGGAATAGGGAAAGGGTTTTTTCTGGTTTGTGGGCCTTTCATGTACTACTAAAATGGAATATTTTCATCATTCTATATTTAGGTAATAGTTTCCTCTCATATGGCAGTCACTGGACTTTCAGGATAAAGATTTCAAAATGTGGTGCCCTACTGATACCAATAAAATTTGTGTGCACTCCAATTTCACATGTTCATTTGGATATGGAAGAAACAGACAATTACAACCATAAATACTGATTTGCTCATCCAATAATCTTTTTGCAAATGCTTGTAAGTGCAGGTGTCAACTTCTGGAAATTTTGCGCTTACCATCTATGAATCCTGTGGGTGAAGCAGCAATTATGAGCACACCCCAAATCCCCAAATATCTTTTCAATATTGCTATTTTGCATGTAATTAAAGGAAGACTGATTTAGAGGTGAGCTTATTATTTATTTTAATAATAAAACAAGGTGGTTCATTACTTGGTGTCAAAAATGGAATCTTAACTAGGTTTTTAGCCATTAGACTGTGGATCCTTGTCCCCTCTTTTGCCCCTTGAATGGGAATGAACAACAAATGCAGTGCTGGATCTTACTGAATGAAGGAATTGCTCCTTGCTCATGCTTCAGAAGGAACAAGTCACCTCAAAAGGTGTACAGAGGGTCAAGGAGAAGGCAAGGTCATGGCTCACCAACCTGCTCTGCAGTGGCCAGTCATAGAGAAGGCTACCTGTTTCACCTTCCTAAGAAATGGTGCTCTAGGCCAGTGGTTCTCAACCAGGGATCTGGGGCCCACAAGCAGGTTTCAGAGGGTCTGCCAAGCAGGGCCTGCATTAGACTTGCTGTGGCCCAAGGCAGAAAGCTGAAGCCACACAGCATGAGATTGATGACTGGGGTTCCAGGTCCCACCACCCAGGGCTGAAGCCAACGTCTGAGCAATTTAGCTTCACAGGGCCTCCTTTGGCGTAGGGCTCTGGGCAACTGCTTGCGACCCCCTAACCCTGCTCCTGCCTTTTATATGCAGAAAAACAGTTGCTGTGGCACAATTGGGCCGTGGAATTTGTACAGCATGGGAACGGGGGCGAGAGGGGGCTCAGAAAGAAGAAGATTGAGAACTCCTATTCTAGTGAACTTCCCCTGGATCCTGGAGACCTACAGGTGGAAGGAAAAAATCAAATGCAAAACTACAAAATGGGAAATAACTGGCTAGGCAGTGGTAGTGCAGAAGAGGATCAGCAAATTGAATACGAGTCAACAATGTAATACAGTTGCAAAAAAAGAGGCTAATATTCAGGGGTGTATTAACAGGAGTCTTATATGAGACATGGGAGCTAATTGTCCCTCTCTGCTCAGAAGTGGTAAGGCCTCTCCACTGGAATATTGTATCCTTTTCTGGGTGACACTTTAAGAAAGAAGTGGACAAACTGGAGAGACTCCAGAGGAGAACAACAAAAATGATCTGATCTGTGAGGAAAGTTTAAAAGAACTGGCCATGTTTAGTCATGAGGAGAGAAGACTGAAGGGGGACTGATAACTCTTTTCAAATGTATTATGGGCTGTTATAAAGAGAATGGTGATCAATTTTACCCCATGTCCATTAAAGGTAAGGTGAAAAGTAATGGTCTCAATTGCAAAGGAGATTTAGGTTAGGTATTAGGAAAAACTTTCTAACTAAGCTAAGCTCTGGAATAGGCTTTGAAGGAAGGTTGGGGCATCCTCCTTATTAGCGCTTTTGAAGAACAAGTTGGACGAAAACTGGTCACTTGGTCCTGCCTCGTTACAAGGGGCTGGACTTGATGACTTCTCAGGGTCCTTTCCAGGATACATTTCTATGATTCAATGAAAATGTCTCTTGGTGTCCCTGCTGAGAAGGCGTAGTTCTGCACTGACTTCACTATGGGTCAGAATTAAATTGCCATAATCTGCGTGAGTTTAAAAAAAACAATATCTGACAAAGCACTAGGCCATGCAGTGTGCACATGTTTGCCAGGATGAACAGCTTCTTTGCACTCCATACTGTATTCCAGGTGCAAGACTGAGGGCTTAAATCTTGGTAAACATAACTGTTTATATTTATTTTTCAAATAAACCACATCAAGCAATGACAAACAAACTGTAAGTGATAAGTAAGTCAACAGCTCATGGTATCTCCCCGAACCACAAATATTAGGAAAGAAATAATTTCATGGAATGTTATTTGAAGAAATGATCAATGTTTTCAATTCTAATTTCAGCTTCTGATGGTATGATTCAAACATTAACATGCCAGCTGCTTTTGAATGTTCCAAGTGGTGTTTCTTGGAGCATTATGAGCAGGTGGCATTCCCACCCTGCTCCAAATAATGTTTACATATGCTGTGTAGAAGGGCTGGCCTATCCACAAACATACAGTTAAATAACTAAATCAGTTTTAATTCACTCATTTTCTTATTTTGATAAAAGTCTCTATGTGACTCCTCCCATTTTTTCCAGAAATTAGATAGTATCCCCTTCAAATAGCATGGGAGGCACTTATCAACTATTTTCTATTGCAGAAGCCACCAGAACCTAAAAAAGCAGCAATGTATATATGTAGCTAGGTTTAGAATGTTTATATATAGCTATTTAACATGGTTATTTAGAACCCCACTGTGTCAATGTGGTTTCTTCATAGTCTTATTGTTGGATAGAGCGCAAAAACATAACATGGATTAAGAATGCTCTACTTCAATTTAGCTTGTCTCTTTTTTTTTAACCTATTTACCCGTTGATATAGTGCACTCTTAATCTGAAAGAAGAGCATCCACCACTGAGTCTTGCACCAGAAAACAGCATAGGGTAAAAGGAAAATAGAAGGGGGAAGGAATCGTGATTTCCTGGAATATCTCAATAAAGCTAAGCCAGAGTGAACCTGAATATAACCATTCATGATCCACAATAAAAATAAATTCAAATCCTCAGAGGAGAGATTTGGATAATTTAATAGAAATACAAAGGTCCTTTATCCTGTTTTGTTTCTAGGTGAGGTCCTACAAGCCAGTTTCTTTTCTACAAGAAAGAAATAAGATGGTAGAAATTTGCCTTCTGAAAAGGAAAGCAAGATGATTCAGTAGGTGAAGGCTGGGAAAGAAGAAAAAAGTGTATGTGTGCTGGGAAAAATAATATATTTATTCCCAACAAATAAACAGAACACTTTTTTAATTAAAAATCAAAGGTAGTTTATTTTTATACACAATGCCACATTATTTTTTACACATTTTTTACCTTCTGCAACTGGAGCCTCACAGATGCTAAATTGTACTGACTAGAGATGACCAGAAAACCTCAAAACTTTTTTCTGTTGAAAAACAAATATTTTCCCAGATCTAAGTATGGAAGGTCCAGAGCATCTTCTCTACAGTCAGTTTAGGAGAGATAGAGCATATGCTCATTGCACCATTTAAGCAACCCCCTTACATTTTCAAAGGTTTGGGTTGTTCCCAGCCCCTTCCTAAAACTGGGGATGTATTATACTAAAACAATTAGATGATCAAAATGGTTCCTTCCGGCCTTAAAGTCTATGAGTCTATGAAATTTACATAGATATGAATGAATTTAGCACTCACAAAAATGAAGTAATAATGACTGGATTAAGACAGGCATAGTGTAGGCAAACTTCCTCACATATCTCTGCCAATGAAGCTTCATCCCACATGCAATGACATCTGAGCTATTCAAGCTCCAGATGTTTCCTGAGCAGAGACGACTCATGACTGCTGATATAAATAAATGGCTCCAGGAATGAGGCCACCTAATGACCTTGTGCTAAATTTGAATTAAGAACTCCAGAATCTACTATATTGATCCACTGTGTTATGGCAGCCCTCTCGCCCCCACATTCATGATTAATGATGGATGCACAATGTTGGAAATAGCTTTACACACCTGAAACAGAACAATTTCTAGCTTTCCATTCAAGCAGTCATTGAAAATGTTCAAAGCACTATCAAAAGAGCAAATATTCTTTGTTGTTGATGCACACAATTTTTGTGCAGTGACCTTTTTTAAGTCCATATCTTATGCCCCCATGACCTTATCAGAACCCTGCCTCCAGCTCTCTGTGAATGAGGAAACATTAGTAGAATTTTAGTGACAATGAAGAGAAATGCTATTCTTTTTGCCATCAGCCAAATGATATTCAATACCTTTATCCACAAGTTGGAAGAAAATATAAAATCATTGCTGGTGAAATTAACAGAGGACAACTTGGGGGAGCAACAAATAGGGAAGGTAAAGATCACGTATACTGAAAGACCTACATCACTTGGGAAAGTGGGCCCATTTACATATGATATGTTTTCATGCAGTCAAAGACAAACTCATACATTTAGGAACAAGAAATGTAGTTCACACTTAGAACATGGAGGACTGTATCCTGAAAATCAGTGACCAAATGGTTTGAGGTCTGGAAAATTGTCTTGCAGTGAGAGACTAAATAAGTTCAATCTATTTAGTTTATCCAAAAGAAAGATAAGAGGTTACTTGTTCACAGTCTACAAGTATTTACATGGGGAAGAGATTTCTGATAGGACAAGGCTCATTAGTCTAGCAGACAATGGTTAGAAGCTGAAGCTAGACAAATTCCCACTAGACCTAAGGAGCAAATTTTTAACAGTGAGGGCAATTAGCCATTAGAACACCTGACGAGGGGATGTGGTGGATTCTACATCATTTGAAGTCTTGAAATCAAGGCCGGATGTCTCTTTGATATTAATGCAGAAATTATTGGGTGAGGTTTTTTGGCCTGTGTGATGCAGAAGATCAGATCATAATAGTCATGTCTGGCCTTAAAATCTATGACTATATTACAGTTAGGCCAATTCTAGAAGAGAGCACTTGCTCCAATCATAATGCTCTAATTTAAATTCACAGTTGAAAAGTGAGGGTTAATGCTATTGTGAGGAAGAAGTTAATTTCAGTTTAACTTTCTAGAAACTATGTGTCTACATCTTGTATTTGGTGACATATAATTTGATTGTGTAGCTCATTTACAGATGTAACAGTATTTCTATGAATTTACACTGTGGGACCTTTGCAGCATACACTCTCCAATTCTACTTTATCTTTCTATGTAGTTATATTTTCCCTTTGATCTCTCCTAAATTTCTATGCTAAATTAATTACCCTGAAAGAGTAAAAACTCCTTGGACTTTGATTTTTATTTAGAAAAGGAGCAGATTATCAACATTAATGCTAGGCTATTATTATTTTATGATTAAGTACTATCAGGTTTTAAAAACTTTACCAGACACCTATTAATCCAAAGCACTGAACATACTAGCCAGCAGACAAAACTAGAGATTGGACAAAGAATCAATGAGATGAGAGTGTGACGGGTTGGGTCATAGAAACCCCTTTGGGACTGCCACCTGATGTGCCTACACTAGCTCTGAGCTTGTTTTCCCTGACAGCTTGGGACTTGGGTACCTTGCCTTGTTTGAGCCAGACACACCTGCTTGCAGCAAACACAGATCCAAGTCTGAGCCACGTCTCCGCACAAGCTGCAGACTTAACTGAAAACAGCTTAAAAAGTCTTCCAGTCTCCAGCACTCAGATACCCAGCTCCCAATGGGGTCCAAACCCCAAATAAATCCATTTTACCTTGTATAAAGCTCAAATTGTTCTATAACACTGATAGAGAGATACGTACAACTATTTGCTCTCCCGGGTACTAATACTTACTCTGGGTTATTTAATAAGTAAAATGTGATTTTCTTAAATATAAAAAGTAGGATTTAAGTAGTTCCAACAAGGTAAATTACCAAACAAAATAAAATGTGCAAGTCTAAGCCTAATACAGTAATAAACTAAATGCAGGTAAATGTCACTCTCAGAGATGTTCCAAAAAGCTTCTTTGACAGACGAGCCTCCTTCTAGTCTGGGTCCAGCAATCACTCACACCCCCTATTTACTGTCCTTTGTTCCAGTTTCTTTCAGGCACCCTTTGGGGTAGAGAGGCTATCTCTTGAGCCAGCTGAAGACAAAATGGAGGGGCTTATATAGTCTCTTTCTTGTGGGTAGAAGCCCCTCTTTTCCCCCATTTAAAATTACAGCTACAAGATGGATTTTTGGAGTCACATGGCAAGTCATATGTCCACACATGACTCAGTTCTTTATAGGCCGACACCATCGTCCACTTGAATGTTTGAATGTTCCCGGGAAAGCTCAGATGTGGATTGGTGTACTCAAGGTCCATCATTAGCTAAGTATAGTAGACTCCCAATTATCCGGGCTTGGGTTAGCTGGGCTGCGGATTAACCGGGATGTCTAAAACAGGGTTCGGCAGGGGAAGCCCCAAAGCGGTGGCGGGCTGAGCACTCAGCCTGCCGCTGCTTTGGGGTTCCCCCCACTGGCCCCTTGCTCAGCCCACCGCCGCTTTAGAGTTTCCACGGAGGCTCCTGCCAGCCTGGGTCTCAGCTCCCGCTGCCAGCCTGGGCTTCCTACACCCAGGCTGGCAGCAGGAGCTGACTGGGGCAGGCAGCACGACCCCAGCCTGCAGGGAAAGCCCCAAACCGGCTGCAGGCTGAGCGCTCAGCTTGCCGCCACTTTGGGGTTTACCCCGCTGGCCCCTTGCCAGCCGGGGTCTCAGCCCGCTGCCAGCCTGGGTATAGGAAGCCCCAGCTGGCAGTGGGCTGGCAGTGGGCTAAGACCCCAGCTGGCTAAGTGCTCAGCCCATCGTCACTTTGGGGTTTTCCCGCTGGCTCCTGACAGCTGGGGTCTCAGCTCCTGCTGCCAGCCTGGGCTTCCTATACCCAGGTTAGCAGTGGGAGCTGACTGAAGCAGGCGGTGGGACTCCTTCTCCCCCGCAAAGGGCAGTTGGTGCACCCCCGCCTCCCCTGCACAGGGTGGCTGGTGCACATGCGCCGCCCTCCCCCCCCCCCCCCGGGCCCCACAGTAGACTGTTGATTATCCGGGATTTTATTAACCAGGATTAAGTTTTTACCGGTCATCCCGGATAATCGAGAGTCTACTGTACTCCCAGTTACTTGAATAACCCCTTCAAACTATGTTGACCAGATTTGCCTTAGGTGATTCCTACAGCAAACACTTTAAATACAATCATAGAGCCAACACACATAACTTCAGATATAAAAATGATACATGCATATGAATTGGATGAATACATTCAAAGATCTGTTACATGGCATATGTAACATAACACATATTCAGTTTATGTCATATTTACAATCATAATCATATTTATATAAAGCATCAAGGCCTTGTTCGAAATCAGTGAAAGTTAGGAATCCAATTGCCAGGACTAAGAACTTTCTCAGGCAGCGTCTTAACCACAAAGTTTGGGCAACATAAATTATGTCATTTTACAGTCATCAACTTTTGTATTTCTATCAGGCACATGCACACTTGGCTGCTTGCATCAGTGTTGAGTGTCCTCACCATGAGTGGTTGGATCAATAGGAAATGCAGTTGTCCATGGGTAGGTATCCCCATGCTATTGCCAGGAGCAATCTCTTGTGGGACATTTGCACAGTGCTTTGTGGGATACTAGTGATTAGCCCAGAGTTTTCTGGGAACTAGGGTCAAGTTCCCACAATCCCACATGTGCCAATTGTAATACTTATTTTGTTTCAGAATTTTTGTACTATCTTTAAAATTCCCAAAGTCCCATATATCACTTTTTGTGATGGAGGGCAAAAAGAGCAGGACCAAGGAGTTTTCCATGGGTTAGAAAGGTTTCTGAGTACTAGGTCTTTTGACATTTAGCTCAATGATATTCTGCAACATCTGTGTCAGTTGCCTGAGGAAACCCATAATGTCCTGGTTCACTTTCTGTTGTACTTCTTTGTCCCTTTGCCTTTTCTCCAGCAACTGCTCTCTCCCTTCCTGATCCTTCCGCCATTCAGCCCCTCCAATCCCTGTGTTATAGTCAACAGGTGTAGAGGATGGGAGGATCTTAGAGAAGATACCTTCCCTGGTCGTCTTCCTTCTTCCCTGATCTGGTTCAGGCCTTCAGCGGGCATGGAGGGGCACCTCTCCAAGCCACAATGACAGTCTGCTGATTAAAAAAAACTAGACAGATACATGGTTAGCTTCACAGCCACAGTGGAAAGGGAAAGAAATCTCAAAGCTCTCCATTCTTCACATAAGACCTTTTATCAAAAGAGCTAACTGGCACTTTGGCTGTGGAACACCTTGTTACATCACCACTCTGCAGCTCCAGTGACAGTGAGTCCAGACTTGGAGCAGGAAAGTGGGAGGATCTGTTGCATGGGAGGTCAGATGCTGGGCTCCCCTGGGTATGACTATAGAGAAAGTGCAGTGAGTACTGGCAGTATTTTCATAGACAGTGGTGATTTTGGCTGGTAGCTCACTCCTGAGGGTGACAAAAGCCCAGAGAGCACAGCTCCTGCTGGCAACCAGTCCCATATGTTGCTAGCCCATTTTCTGCAATGGTGCCAGCTACGCTCGTAGAATCATAGGCCTGGAAGGGACCTCGAGAGGTCATCTAGTCCAGTCCCCTGCACTCCTGGCAGGACTAAGTATTATCTAGACCAGGGGTTCTCAACCTGTGGGTCGCGACCCCTCGGGGGGTCGCCGACCCAGTTCCCGAGGGGTCGCAAGCTGTTTTTTTCCGCCGAAAAGCTGGCGCCGTGATCACGATCGCTTCCGCTTTCGGCGGCTTTTCGGCGGACATGCCGAGCTATTTTGGGAACGCTCGGCATGTCCGCCGAAAATAGCCACCGAATGCGGAAGTAATTCATTCGGCGGACACTCAAGGGGTCGCGGCGCCGTGCCGCTCAGAAAAAAGGGGTCGCGCTAAAGGTAAGTTTGAGACCCGCTGATCTAGACCATCCTTGGCAGGTGTTTGTTTAACCTGCTTCTAAAAATCTCCAGTGATGGAGATTCCACAATCTCCTGGGCAATTTATTCCAGCGCTTAACCATTCTGACAGGAAGTTTTTCCTAATGTCCAACCTAAACTGTCCATGCTGCACTTTAAGCTCCTTGTGCCTTGTCCTATCCTCAGAGATTAATGAGAACATTTTTTCTCCCTCCTCCTTGTACCTTTTATGTACTTGAAAACCATTACCATGTCCCCGCTCAGTCTTCTCCTGGCTAAACAATCCCAATTTTTATAACATTCCAGAGTGACATGGGAATGACTCTTATTTGCAGGGGATGAAATAACCCCACCATTTCTAGCAACATTAGGGAGAAGATGGCAGAGTATTTCCATGGAAGTTTCGTTGAGACTATTTAAGAGGATAAAAGGAACATAAGTTCTCCACATGAGGAGAATTGTGTCCTCCCCCCCCCCACCTAGCCCAACAAGCCAAAGAAAAGAAAAGTGACCGCCTCTACCTCTTCCTTCTACCTGTAGCCGAGCACAGGAAAGTGATCTGTTGTGGACTGTGTAATTCAGAATGCTACATTAATCTGTTTGAGTTCATTTCCTAATATACAGTAGTTGATTGAAGCGGCAATCACATATGCATTGTAAAGCATTAACTTTAATTGCATTCCCATCTCTGGTTTTAAATTAAAGTTAAGTTAAGTTTAAGTTTAAGTCAATGCTTTTGTTCTTTAAATGTGAGGCTGGGATGGGTGCCATTTTTAAATAGAAGGAGGACAGGGAGAGGGAGGGAAGGTGAGATTTAGTCACCAAAAATTAAAACAAATAATATCTATAGGAATAATCATCTATACACTTACCTGAACTTCCTTCCTCTTCATCACCTGGCTCATCTGTGCTCATCTGGTGGGACTTGCTCATCTCCGGTGGCGTTACAAAGAGCTCCTGGCTTGCGGCATGGTGTGGGTCCCCAGTCGCTGTGCCCTGCAGGGGTTCTGCATCTGGCTGTCTCAAAGTGTCCATGGTCACACTAGGAGTGTTGGTGGGATCATTGCCAAGTACAGCCTATAGCTCATGGTAGAAGCAACAGATCTGCAAGGCGGTCCCAGGTTTGTTGTTATCTTTCCTCACTTTCTGATATGGCTGTTGAAGTTCCTTGGCTTTCAGCCAGCATTACTGCTCATCCCTATCATATATCAGGTTTAGCACCCCTGTGCAACCTGTTCCTTAGGCTGCTCCTTACCTGGGATTGCACAGCTTCTTTTCCCCACAAACAAAGGAGGTCCAGGACTTTCTCTCCTGCTTCAGGCAGGAGCACGTCTAGGTGTAGCCCTCTGTCTGATATGGCCAGAGGGTGGAGATGGGAGCTATTACAGGGATGAAATTGGCCTCTTTTGTCAGCAGGAGATAGAGTTTGGAGTGAATGCATGCAACACTAAGTTGAAGTAAGTTGAATTAGGTTGACCTAACTTGTAGTGTAGACCAGGCCTCAGACTTCCCACTCCACAATTTCCCGAGTCCTGACTACTGCAGTGACTCTACCCATCTCCATCCTACATTTCTTGGGTCTTCTTTCTCTGTGTTTTGATTAAGTGCCTGTCTCTTTCCTGCTTATAGCAGCAGCCAAATTAAAATGACATGGTTCTGGCTAGAGTTGCGTCCGCTTACAGAATGCTGGATAGCAGTGGTGAAAACTGGCCTGAATCCTCCTACCATCATTGTGCTGCTTCTTGCAAAATCTGTGAGCCACAGCAGAGACACTGGAGCAGTCTCCTTGCAGACTCAGAAAGACATCACTGTACTTTTTCAAAAAGCAAGAAAAGTAATTATATTTATAATATTGAAAGCTTATATTTGGGATAAATTGAGGTCTTAGTCCCCACCTCACCCAGGGGAAGTTTCCTATTTGCCTGCAGTGAATGGTCATCTGGAATTTTCAAGACCTGATTATTTTTGCTGTGATGTTCATATCCATATCCAATGTAATGACATGGAACACCACAACATTCAAATAGCTATGAAGAGATTACACTATCCTTTACTCTGCAGCTATATTGATTAGAGAAAAGGATCTGAACAAAAATAGGAGGAATTTGGCATTTGTGACTCATAACACTTGTAGAGAGATTGTAAAATTCTACAAAATATAAATGGATGTGTCATCTTTTTGGTTAATTAATAATAATCTCTGACTGCCTAAAACCCTGAAGAGGAGCATTACCTCTTTTTTTCCCCATGCTATTTGGGATGCTAATATAGCAACTAGATTTGGCTGCAATTTAGAAGTATTAAATGTATTTCATTTGAACAACTGTCTGAAAAACACGATATCCCACGCTCCCACTTTTCCCGCTATTTGCCAATTTGTAATTACAGTATGTAAATACACAGCAGAATGGGCCTTTGGTTAATCAAATTGATTTAATTGCTGAATCCCCGCAGATGAATGTGAATGGAGTCTTCTCTTTTCTCATTTTTTGTTGGCAAAACATAGCCACACACTTGATAAAAATCCCACCAGAAAGGGGGATGGGATTTGAATACCTCTCGTAGGATTATTGGTGGGACACCTGTAGTCAGGTTAAAAGAACTTTAACAATTCAGTTAATTCCCTATAATTTTATACATAGGACTTATATATTATTATATACCCCAGAGATATTGAATTAATTAGACCCTTGTAGCTAATCATTGTGTATTACATGCCCATTTTCTATGGAAATCTAGCAGAGTTTTTATTTTACTGAATTACATTATTAAAATGACAGATGCAGTAACTAAAAAGAAAAGTTACCAAGAGGTCCTCTGATATACTCATTAATTTATTATGTGGATACAAAATTGGATGTGTTATAGTGTTCAGTGGTTCATTGGTGGCATCGCTTTTAACACTAGACATTGGAATTGTAACATTATGTTGATCATTTTTGGTGGGTGAAGGCAGAATATGATGGACAAAGAAAGATACAGGGTGAAAGCCTGAAGGTGGTTTTGGCAAAACATAGACAGACCTTACTCTTTTGTGGTTTTATGAGTGGATAGAAAATATTTAGACCACACAGAACGAGTTTATGCATCCACACTCTGGGTGACAATAGGGATAAAAATGATACAAAACTAAGTTTGAACAATATAACCAGTACTTGGCACATTCTGTTGTCAGTAGGGACCACATTTTTATATGCAATATTATACTTGCTGACAGGCTCTATATTTTGTGATTTGCGGATGGTGAGGGTATGTTGTTTGGGGGTGGCGGGTTGATCCTGTACTCTGCTCTGTCACCCTCAATAGAGCGGAAGCATTGTTCAGTGGCTAAGATGCTAGCCTATGACCCAAGAGAATTGGGCTCAATGCCCTGTTCTACCATAGATTTCCTTTGTGACCATGGGTATATTAGTGAAGCCTGAATTCACAGAAGGAGTTAGGTGCCTGAGGACAAGGTTTAGGGTTCACTACAGTTCAAACTCCCACTCACCCCTGTAGGTTGCCGAATGCACCTAAGTTTCTGCCTCTGAGCATGGGCACTGCTGACTCCTTCTCGATGTCCCGGCTCTTGCCTAAGCCCCAGACCAATCCACAAACTGAAGGAAGATAGGCATTCATCCACCAAAAGTGTGTGTGGGCCACAGAGGCGCTTACAGGATAAGGCCCTGTGCAGGCAACATCACACAAAACTCCTGGGGAGATTACATTGATTACTGTTAGCCCAGAGGCCGGGAAACTTATTTGAGGTGTGGGAGTCCCCTCATTCCTGAGCAGTAGAAGGGATCTGAAGAGGGAACTTCCACATCTCAGCTGAGTACACTAACCACTAAATTACAGGATATACGCTGTCTCACTTTCTCTCTCTGGTGCCCCTCGCCCCACCCCAACGGTTTAAAGAGTGACAGAGAAGAAGCATGAGAATGACTCTGTAGCCTGGTAGTTAGTGCACTTACTTGGGAGATCCAAGACCCTCTCATGCTAATGGGTCTTTAATCATTTGTTAAAATAATTCTGAAACAGCTTAAACACACGAGATGGAGGGAGCCCTGTGTCAGAATGCCCTATAACTCAGCAGCATGGGCACTCACGTGAGCAGTAGCAAACCACTTCAAATCTCTTATTCTCTTCAGGTAGAGGGAAGACTTGAACTGAGGGTCTCCCACACCCTAGCTGCATACCCCAAGCACTGGGATAAAAGTTCTTAGGGAAGTGATTTTTCCTCTGCCTCTTGAATTACTTCCCTTCTTCCTCTGCCTCTTGAATTACTTCCCTTCCCTTCCCACCCCCAGTGACTTGCTAACAGCATCTAGTGCCAAGAGAGAGTCTGCAGCTGAGAATCCCAACCACAGCCAGACACTATCTGCAAGACACAGCTGGGGCTTCGCACACAACTCTCACATTGATATTTCTTATTGGCTAGCTTAGGTGACTCTGCACCTAGCATCCTGGCTTTTGTGAATTGCAATCTAAAGTGCCTATTTTTTCCCATTCTTTCTATGGGAGCTTAGGTGCCTAGCTCAGACTTTGTGAATTGCAGAGGTATCCGATGAAGTGAGCTATAGCCCACAAAAGCTTATGCTGAAATAAACTAGTTAGTCTCTAAGGAGCTACAAGTATTCCTCGCTTTCTTTAGGGGTTCTATAGGTGCCTAAAAGTTAGGTGTTGTGATGCTTAGGTTTACAATGCCTATCTCTTCTTGTGCATTCAGGCCTTAGTCACTCTCTGCCTCAGTTTCCCTTCTATGGAATGGGGATAATTACCCCAATCTCAGGCTAAATGAGGAAAAATAAAGATTGTCAGATACTTCACAGGCCATAGGTAGACATCAAACCAATCTTGAGGTCAGGCAATTAAATAAAGATAAAAGCCAGCCCATAGTTTAAATACAAAGGGGAATTTGAGAGGTAAGACAAATGGGTAAGCAGAAGAATATATATATGCCCCATATTTAGTTACCAGATTCCAAAACAGATTTGTTAGTTTTGTGAAGATGGCACAGGAAGGTGGAACACCAGAACACTAAGCATCTCTGGAGCTCAAAAGAAAAAACCCATTTACCCACAATCTCAAGATACACACCCAACCAGTCGCAAACTAAGAAATGTACACACAGTCCTAGCCTCAGCCCCTTAATGAAATTAAATAAATAATATTATGATCATCAGAGTGTGGGAGCTTAGTGCCAGCACTGCAGGTGTACAATCTGAAAGAAGCACACTATACTACACTAGATAGTGTTGGGCCCAAACTTCATTGGCCCCAGTCATCTCCAACATTTTATTAAAATAGTTTCAGGCACATAGCAGTGGAACTGACTTCTTATTGCTTTTTTAGCATCTCAAGAGGATAGGACTGGCATAAAATACATCAGCAAGCAGATCTTTGCACATTATTTGCAATGAGAGCTCTTATGTGCCAAGCTCTTTTGCAAATCTAGCCATTCTAAGTGTCTAAATGGTTGCTGAATTGTTTTGAAAATATGGCTATATTAATGATTTATCAAAATTCCTCTGCGTTCACTAATAAAATTGCTGTAAATTCACTGTAAGCATTTTAGCCAAGTTTGCATTTCACTTTCTGAAACAGACCTTCTCCTATATTTTGTTAACTTTTCAAGTATTTCTTCAGTAATAATTTGCTCCATCTAATATGCAATTGGCCTAACTAGCAACCAACTATAGCACAGGTTTGCATTAAAGGCCTTATCCTGAGAAGATCCTGTTGCCTTTGAATAGATTTTAAAAACATGAGTAGTGTAACAGGGTTGCATAGTAGAGGCATAAGGTTGCAGGCCTCAGAAACTGAATTATCCTTTACCAGGTGCTTAAACCTTGAATTAAGGGATGGTCTAACTACAGAAGAGTTGTATTATCAGGTGGAGTCAGTTAGTTCTAGAGGATATAAGAGGAGTGGAGCACCAGAGCAGGAAAAGAAGTATAGAAGGTATGAAAGAGAAGCTGTAGGAACAGCTAATGTAATGGAAGAGTGTTAGCTGAAGGTTGCAGTATTGTTACTGTTTTAGCCAAACACCCAGAAAGGGATAGTTTAGATTTTGAGTTTGTGCATGTAGTCTATCAAGACTCGAGTGTGATCTTGATCTGCTTCAGATAGATAAGGAAAGAGCGATGGAGCCACCTTAACTACTCCTAGGGCTAACCAGCCTTGATCTACC
This sequence comes from Sternotherus odoratus, assembly GCA_032164245.1. Taxonomy (NCBI): domain Eukaryota; kingdom Metazoa; phylum Chordata; order Testudines; family Kinosternidae; genus Sternotherus; species Sternotherus odoratus. The sequence goes on along the minus strand of JAVMKO010000001.1, from coordinate 204,727,191 downwards.
CTGATTCTTATTTTTGTCCTTCTTCCCAGCAACTTCTGCTGTACCTTTCACAAACCTGGTGTATGCCGTGAAAGTTTTTTGCAGTATTTTTTGAGTGGGTGCAAAAAGGAACTAACTCTGTGCTACACTCACAAACCAATGTGTGGTCTAGATGCTAGAGCCTTTAATATTGTGTTAATATATCCTCTAATACCAACCTAAATACAGATTGCTATAGAAACTTTAAGGAGGTTAAGTGTCTGCACCAAAGCACTACTTTGTATGCTTAACCACAAATAAGTGCAAGTTACTTGAATGGTTAGCAAAAATAAATTTATAAAGGTAAATAAAGTTTCACATATAATGCATCATTACCCATGGCTTCTTTCAAGACCAGCAGCTGTGACTAGAACACTGATTTAAATGATTGCAATACCCTTTCCTAAGATTTAGTCTCAAACTACTGACAAACTTCTATTCTAAATGAAATAAAATTCTTTATATAGCTTTAGTATTTGCTTCATGTGATGACTACCTTTTGGGATATTATTAAACTCAATCAGAATGTTTCTCACTTCGCAACTGTATACTGTGGCTTTCTGCTGAGACTAATGAACAAAGTTTCATAATGTCAGTTTGTGACTACGTGATGATGGTTGAAACTTTAGAATGCTTTTGCTGATTATCAGAATCAACTTTCTAACTAAAAAAGCTTACAGCGTCTGCTAATTCAAAGGAAGAAATTAGCTTACTATGAAAGTGCTGCAGGGAGCATCCTGAAGCAAAATCACTTGAGAGCTACTCTTGTGTTGGAGTACAATCCCAGATTTAAAGACCTAGAGAAATGGAAGTATAAAGCTCTAGCTCTTTACTTAGTTTTGTGTAAGAAACACTTATGAACAAATCAACTACATTTACATGGAAAGATACCATTTATAGTGTATCACTTTGCAGTGCTGTCTATTCTTCTTTCTGCTAGTGAACCTTTTCTATAGAAGTATGTTGCTCTGATGCCATAGTTTTTGATCTAAAGCAAATACACACATACCATTAAAGCACCTTTCCTTTTCCTTTTTTGGCAGCTATGATTTATCAAATGCTTCCATCTGAATCCTTGTTCTTTACTTCTACTCTTTCTATCTTTTCTGTCCTTGGAGTCTCTGACTCTGACCTACAATTTCCAACTGAGCTTTACCATCCTCATTCAATTTGTTGCTAGTTGTGTCTTTGAGAATGAATGTTGGAGCCAAGCTGAAGTTACTCCTCAGTAGGATACTATGGAACAGACAGTGCTACTCATGAACACTGGCATATTCTTGCCTTACATAGAGCACACAGAAATAATATTGATAAGTATTTTACTTATAAGTACATTCATCTTACGGTGATGAAATTTGATTAGACAAGAGAAGAGCTGTGACTTCTGCTTTTGTGTTAATTATTTTGTTACTTCCAGCCCCCCACTATGTTTGCTTGTTGTCATCTGTCTCCTAAACTTTGTCAGACATCAAGATTTTAAACTGTCTGGAGCAGGGAATGTCTTCTTTGTTACTGCACTGTGACGGAGTAGGAATGTTCTTAATGTTCTCTCTGGATACTGTAACAAAGAGTCTGGGTACAGTGTGAGTGCCTCAGTTTCCCCTATGCATTTCTTAAGTCTCTCTAGGTGGTGGGATAAGGGCTGAGATTGTTGTAGAGCAAAGGACCAGTGGAAAGGAGTGGCCCTGTCTCTGGGCAAATGATGGCCTGGCCCTTCCTGCCTGTAAGGTGTTAGCTGGAAGGTGAGAACAAAGGGATCATGTGACCTCCTGGCCCCGGGAAGGAGAAAAAAGGGAGAGGAGGGCGGAGTGATTTTCAGTCTGGAGCTGGCTGGGGAAAGGCAGGGAGGCACAGATGTGGTCTGGCCTCCCTGGCTTCCCAAAATGGATCCAGCTGAGGGGTCTGGTTCTTTGTACCTACAAGTTCTTTGTACCTAAACCATGTTCCTGTCGCCTAATAAACCTCTGTTTTACTGGCTGGCTGAGAGTCACCTCTGACTGTGGAGTTGAGGTGCAGGACCCATTGACTTCCCCAGGACCCCGCCTGGGCAGGCTCGCTGTGGGAAGTGCACAGAGGGGCAGACGGTGCCAAATGCTCTGAGGTCAGTCCCAGGAAGGTGAAAGCTGTAAGCTGTGAAGCTCCTAGTCCTGGAGACAGTCTCGGGGACTCCGGGACAACTGCACCCACTACAATGGAGTCCTGATCCTTGATTTGGGTTGTTACTGTAATACAAATAAATAATAATAATTCTGAAGGGGAAAAGGATTTCTGACAAAAGCTTTAGCAAACTTGCTTAGGCTTTCAGCAGCCTTTCTTGCCATTTAACTTTTTTAAATTTTCCCAATTACTATCAGAGCAGTATTTTCACGTCATTCATTTTTCCACCTTTGAGCAGTGAATGTTGCATCGCTACACTTGCCTACTTTGTGGTGATGGTATGTAGGGTAGGTGTAGTTACATGCCACCATGAAAGGTGCAGCCTTATCCTCTCCACCTGCCATGGGGACAAACATTCCAAAGAGTAAATGCTCTGTACCAGCACAGACAGCACCCTGGTCACAAAACCCAAATTTCCCTGGTCTGTCAGGGACCTGGTAGAGACCTACTCAGGTAATTTTAGTCTTTCAGAGGGAAGATCTATTTTATGAGGTATTTTAATGAGATCAGTAGACATTTATGACTGAAGGACACCTTTATTTATTATTCTTGTTCTTTCCTTTAGTTTTTATAGCACCATTTGTTTTAAATGAATGTGGGAGCTGTCTCACATGGAATGCTAAACTTAGGTATGTTTCACCTTTCTGTGACTTGCCACATTGTCTTCCTTAACAAACTGTTGGTTGAAGATGTGGCCATGTTTGACTTAACCATATTGATACTCCCCTTTTCATTTTTTTTTTTTTTGTGTGTATTTGCCAGAAACAGATTTTCTGAAAAATGTAAGAAACCACGTACTTGGCACAATGTGAAATTGGGCAGCCATGATGTTCCCATAGAAAAAAAGAGACACAAGATTTGGACCATTACATTTACAAATCCTGAGCCTAAAGAAATGTGTGTGTTCCCTCTGCAGCTTTGCTCTGTTCTACCTCAGAGCACTCAGGGACTGCAATTTTAGATGTCATAATTTTTCCAGCACCAGTAGCCACGGAAAGGGAGAGTTCCAGGACTAACCATTGGTCTTGCTGGTTAGATGAAACTGGAGCAGTATCCTCAAGCCTTCTTCCACGGTTGTGCTCATAGTTGATTTAAGACAGACTGCAGTGTTAAATTAATAGCTCTGGGCACTCAGAGCTATGGGAGCATTCCTCATTTCTAATGTCATATACACTGTAAGAACACAAACAAGTGAGCAAGCTAATTGCATGAACTCCAAACATATGGCCTGATCCTCCTGAGACTTACCCACACGAGTCATTCTCACTTGATTTCAATGGGAAACCTCACCTAAGTAATGCTTAGAGATCTATGTAAGGCATTGCAGACTGAACTTGTACATGTTACATGTACCTATGGATTTGTATGACTAAATAATATCAGATATGCTATGTGGTTCTTTTATTCACTAGAAAACTATTAAGAAATGCACATCAGGGGCCTGCTCTGGTGCTCCTCTCTAAAGACATTTAACTAACCAATTAACTTCAAGAGGAGATTCTTCTGAATAAGAAGTGCCGGAGCAGGTTTCTGTTTCACAGGAACAAGTAGCCCTGTATATCTTCAGCAGATAGAAATTTAAATCTGCCTTGCAGACATACGTGGCTGTTCAAGTCTAGAGAAAGTACCTCAGCTTGTGTAAATATTCTCCAACAGGAAGTACTTTAGCTGCTTTGTGGAGAAATTCCAGCTCTGACAAACCAGGACTGCAAGAGCATACACAAAGATTCTTGAAATTAATCCTTCCTGATTTAAAGTAGAAGACAGCAATTTTTTTTATTGAATCTTCCTACTGCTCTCAAATTATAATGTGCTTTACTAGATTGCAGGTCACTCACACCAATCTGGAGGATATTATTTTTTTCACCCCCCCACCCCCCACTTATTCTTTCCATTCAGACAGCACTATTGATGAAGACCTCAGGAAAAAAAATACCAGTGCCCAAGACACTTTGATGGCCTTTCCACTGTGTAATTATACTTACTCTTGATAACACTAAAGACATGCCTTATTGGTAGTGGCACAGGCTGCTTGCCTTTTCACAGAGAGATGGATTGTTTCTGCAGGCCTTGATGGCCTTCAAATTATCTGAGCACAGAAAAGAGAGCAGAGTGAATTTTATTTTAACTCATTTTATTTCTAAATTTATTTCCCCGTAGCTAGAAGGTGATGACTGCCCCAGCAGTCAAGTCAATTGTTATCTGTGGGACTTGATTATGTTTAGACCCAGTCTCTCATTTTGAGCAAGACACAGTTAATGAGGAGAGAAATGAAAAGTGCATTGAGTCACAGTGTGTTTGTGGTAATTTGTGACACATTCACTCTACTCAGTTCTTTGTTTATTCCTCCCCCCTAAGAGCTGGTCCTGTAGAAAAAGGAGCAGATAAGCGAATTCAGTGGTAGACAGTTAAGGGTGTTGAAAGTAATGAATCTATATCTCTCTATCTCTTTCCCCATTGTTGGCAGTAATTGGAGCAGTGTTCATCTATACAGTAAAATGCCAATGAAGCCCATCTTAACGAAACATCTTTTTTTCCATTATTTTGCAACACATTTTTCATTGACACCGCTAGTTTTTATTTTCACTCTGTGTCTTTTTTTAAGCTCTTTGCCACTTTTCTAAATAATAGTCCATTAAACAGTTCACAGTGTGTGTTCTGTACAAATGTAAAAAAGTGATTGGATGATACTAATTAAGGAGAGATTCTGTTTCCACTTACTGCAGATCAATGGTGGGTTACATTAAAGTTGCATTTTTTTTGATGAGTTTAAACACAAAAGAACAGCTGTGCTAAATACATATTTCAAGGCATACAGGTAGGTCAAATAAATCTTTCTTTCTTCGCCTGTCTATTTTAGAACTACAGTCAATTGTAAAGGAAGAATAGTAGTAAAATAAAAAGGTAAATTTCTCACTTCAGATTTTTTTTTTGTTTTTACTGGTGGCAGAAGAAACTGTTAAATCAGGACTAATAATTGTGGTGCTTTCAGATCTTGTTAGCTTTTAATTTACTCAGTACCATTCTATGTGTTGATTTTAGTGTGACTCTTTTCTTCAGAGTTTCTCTACAAATGCCGTTCTCAGGCACATCTCTCTATTTTATGACAACATTTGATAGTATGAAAAAAATAACATTTAATATTGAAAGTTCTCTTCATGTGTTTGAGCCCATATTTTCTCCTTTAATCTTAAATCATTCTGTGTTACAAAATTTAACAAAAATCGTCAGAGAGAGATGTTTTCATATGCAAAGAAGAGTTGAAATTCATCCCAGTCAGATCAATTAAAATAAAAGTGCTCCACTCATTGGCACTCTTTGATCATCACAAACAACATTCTGAGAAAATTTACCTAGCTGTCTTCAAGTAATATAATGAATCCTGAACATATATGACAAGGAACTAAAAGAGAAAATGTGTTTCAGGAACTGGGTGTAAATATTTAAAAGCACAATACTATTTTAAAGCCAGTTCATTTTGCGTATCAAATAATTTTAATTTATTTAGTATAGGGTACTATGGAATGATGACCCTGTTTTTAGACAGACTATTTTACTATAAGAAGGGGTTCGCTATTGTCAGAAATTTTTTTTGCAACTTTCCCTACATTGGGTCCATCTTTCCTATATTAAAGTTTAAATGAATCTAATAGACATGAATTATCTCAGCGATTCAGCTAATGCTGTGATTGATTTTTTTCACATCCTAAACACTTTATTCCTTATTTAAATCTGGGTGCTATCAAGTGGAATATGTTTGTGTATACTTAAAGCATATGGGCCAAATGGTGCAAAATGCTTTCCAAGCAAGGGTGTATTTATTTTTGAGAAAGTATTGCCAATGTGTGCCTGTGCCCTATTAGGTCACAGACTGTGAAGATCACTCCTGCCAGGAGCAAGGGTAATGTGAGGGGCTATATTGCAGATTCAGGGGGCGTACACACATAAACATGTAAACCATGCCACCTGACCCTCCACTTCCCCACATCTGTCTCATTCCACAATGTTCCACCCAACAAAGGCACAGGTAGCTGGATTTTCCCAGGGTAATATAAAACCAAAACAGTGTTCTCTACATGGTATTTTAGTAAAGTTCAGTGCATCTTTCATTTACTGCTATAGGAGTTATAGATAAAGCTACATTTTAGTCATGGGTATTTTAGTAAAAGTAATGGACAAGTGACAGGCAGTAAACAAAAATTCACAGCCTGTGACTTGTCCATGACTTTCACTATATATCCCTGACTAAAACTTGGGGTAGGACTCAAGGGGGCGGCCCTGGGGGGTGCTGCAGGTGCTGGGGTTCAGGTTGGTGGGACTGGAGTAGCTACCCTACCCAGCTCCAGGGGACCTGCTCAAAACTCCACATGCTGCCTCCACTCCATCCCAAGCCCCTGTTCCGCAGCTCCCATTGGCTGGGACAGTAGTACCTGCGGGCAGAGGCAACACATGGAGCTAGAATCTGAGAGAGGAGAGTTCCTGTTGCCCTTTTGGGGAACACCTTACCCCCCCCCCCCCCCCCCCCCGGAATCCATGACTTCCATGACAAACACGGAGCCTTAGTTATAGGGCTATAACACTTTAATTTCAGTTGTTGGGCTAGTGAGCTGGGTAGTGTTGGTGGCATGTGAATACACAGGAGGTCAGACTTTATGATCCAATGGTCCCTCCTGGTCTTAAACTCTATAACACCTTGGAGTGTAAATAATACTGTATTTCATTAGTGTCTATTTTTTACTTTAGAAGAGTTTTTTCTTTGTTTGTTGCATATTTTACCAATGATGCACACATGAGATGATTCAAAGGTTCATTCATTTTTAAGGCCAGAGGGGCCTAGTGCATTCAAATATCCTGGGACCCTTATTCTAGCTCAGTATGAATAGAGGTGTAGGTAACATGTGAGTTCCTCTCATGGGATTCCACTCTGCATATGAGATGGGCCAAGGAGGGTGTGTAAAGTAGCTTTTGGTTTGCAAAACTAAAATCAGGGCTGCTTCATATATAGGTTTCACTTCATCTAAAGTACCACAATTCAGCGGTACAATGTTCCGATTTGGGTCTAGGGTGACCACATGTCCAATCTTATATGGACAGTCTCAACGTTTGGAGCTTTTTCTTATATAGGCACCTATAACCCCCCTCCCCCCCCCCCATCCCAATCCCCTGTCCTTTTTCACACTTGCTATCTGGTCACTTTAGCCTACTACATCGTTTAGTCAGACTTCCTTTATAACTCAGGCTATAGGCTTTCACCCAGTTACTCCTGCACTGAAGATAACTTGTTCGACTAAAGCCTATTTTCCAGAAAGGCATCCAGTCTGGACCAGAAGGCATCAAGATGAAGGGATTGTTGTGGTAAGGATACACTTTTCCCTTAATAAACTGCGGTTTAAAACCTACATAACTGAAAATTCATGCCACACATTGTTTTTATTGCTTTTTATTGAACTGCATATTTTAGAGATAGAAATGCCATTTTGGATTAGATTTTACTTTGAGGTTTTCTGTGCATGTAAGACCCACATGTACAAATTCTGGAAATCTCTTTTTAAACATCTTGCTTATCATCAATATTCTCATAGTAATTTCTACAGGGAAACTTTTTCTGGCATAATTCATTAAAAATTAATCAACCCATTTCTTTGCAAATCTCTATGACATGCATTCTTTGATGCAGTGAGTGCTGAATAGTCTTTGCTTTACTATGAAGTGACACAAGTGGAACTTTCTAATTGGCTTTCAGTGATGTCATACCCATGTCTATAATGCATAGTAAATGCACAGGTTGGCTTGTTTGCTTTATAATGAACATATTCCATGACAGACTCTGTATGTTTAGAGAATTCTTGCACCTCTTTGGTAATTAAAGTCACATTGCCCTGGGAATTAAAGCTATGATATTATAACAGGGCAGAAATGCACTTATGTGTTTTCAGTCTTTATGTGAAATCATGTTTTTTTTCACTTATTGTACTCCATTAATGCTGGGTTTCCACCTCTGTCAACTAAGGGAAAATTAAATGTTTCTTCACTTCAGTTAGCTATGTCTTTTTCAGTGATTCTCCAAGGGATCTCCTGTTGGGCAGTTTCGTTGGTCATATCAAAAGCAACAGTAGAGGTAATAACTTTCTAATCTAACTCATAGTTGCCAAATTTCATACAACTAGGAGAACCTAGTTTTAGTCCTGCTTTAAGCAGGGGGTTGGACTAGATGACCTTCTGAGGTCCTTCCCAACCCTGATATTCTATGAACCATTAAGAGGAACATAGCCAAAGAGCTATGGAAAAATTAAATTCTGGTTCTAGCAGGGCTGCGACAGGTTGGACTCCCCGTCTGAAGTCCCACTGACTGGCCCGTTCTACCAGCCTGGATTTCCTCACTCTGTTCTTGCTACGTCAAGCCCTCAAGCCTTCTCTGGCACCCATAGAAGTAAGTACACACCCTGCTGCAGACACAGACTGAAATCAGCTCTGTGTGGGAGGATTCAGCTTGAGGATTTACCCAGCACTCATATGCACACATCCTTTGGGGTGTAAACCCCACAAACGTATTGTCTTGCGCTATAGAGGTCTATATAGTGTAAGCTCATAAAAATTGCCCTCTCCCTCAATGTGGAGGGAGATATGCACAGGTTTTTGCCCCTCCCCCCCCGATATGAATTGCACAAACTGGGTTTTGAAATTAAAAAAAATAAATTTTAAGTGATTATAAGGGATAGCAAACAGAACAAAGCAGATTACTGAACAAATTAAACAAAACATGCAAACTAAGCTTAATACACTAAATAAACAGGTGGGAGGCTATAACTATTAGATGCCTGATGCAATGGTATCTGGAACTGGTTTGCACCATTCTAGTGATGTAGAGGTAATAAATATAGATAAGCTATAAATCCAGCATAACTGTATGTAGGATATTTTTATTAAATTCAGTCTGCATTTTTCTTTGCTTGATTTCTTCTAGTTCTACCTTCCTGAATCACCATCAATTTCTTCTACTTCCTTACTGTTTAGACCTTTCAAATATTTATGACTGCATCTGTATTTCCCTTGGTAGCCTACCAAGGCACTTACTCTAGGCTTCTGGTTCTACGGTTGTCACCTCTCGGGTGAAGAAGACCCAAGACTCTCTTCCTCTTGATCAGGTTTGTCCACACTTCACAGTTTCCTGCCTACACTATCCTATTCACAGCAATCCAGAGTGCATAACCAGACCAGCATCCACTGGTTGCTTACTCTCTGAAGGCTATAAACAAAATGACTGCCAGCTGTGATGAGTTATCCCACAGCTCTTTTAAGTAAGTGTTTTTATTCTTAAGATGAGAGCATTACAGAGAAAACATATTAAAAACAATAAAAGTATATTGCATGCATAGCAATCAGCTTACTTAAGATCATCTCCAAACTCCAACAAGGTCTCTAGTATGAATCAGTCATTCAATCCCTACATAGAGTTACAAGTTCATAACAGCTTTAGCTCCGGAAAAGCGCACCCATGCATAGGTTAGTTTTTTTCTTTTATACAGGTTGGCCTTTTAACTTCAGATTCTGGGAACAGGCATTCAGTAGTCAATGGTCCCCTCCTCATGGCATATCTTCAAAAGGCTGGGCTTTTGCATCACCAGAGGAGGAAATTTGCCTTCACCTCTTGCTAGAGATTCCCTATGCAAACCACTTGACTCTGTTTGTCCAATAGTCCATTCTTGTCTGGCACATTGTGCAATACAGTTATATGACATTCACAACACTTCATAAGGGTCACATCAGCCCTCTCCCCCAGAGAGGTTACATACTGGTCCCCCAAAATACATAACCTTTGCATTTAATACAATGTACTCCAAAGATACTAATTCAGTTAGGGGTTTTCCAAGGATATTGCAGGAAATTGCCGTATCTGTCACAATGGCTATCACATTTCATATACTCATGCTATGAATATTTAGTTACTTTCATCCAACAGTCCCTCCAGACCCTTTGTACTTTTCATTGCTTTTCTCTTAATTCCTTCAAATTTGTTGAATACTTATTGGCGTTGTGCTGTTCTAGAACTGTGTGCAGTAGTCAGATGAGCTCTCATCACTGTCATGTAAATCTGGACTATCCCTTCTTTGTCCTGTGATATGTTACCTTTTCTTTTCAGTCCAAAACACCAATGTGCATTTTCATTGTTTTCATTATATCTTACAGTAAGTTTTCTTATGCTTGTTTTCAGTATATCTTATTGTAAATTCATGATTAATTTTCTGTATGTCTCCATCTCCTTCACTATGATTTCTTCTTAAATCCATTCCATTGCATATCAGTGGCTTCGCCTGTATACATTCGTATTTATGCACTTTCATTTCAGATGAAGGAGTTCTTTTCCACATTCCCTCTTATAAACTCTTGTGTTGTCTTGTTAATGCAGAACATCTTCCACATGCCATACTTCTCCAGATATGTCTGTCTTTCACTGCGGGATTGAATGATTCCGATATATTGTAGATAGCACACAGTGGTGCTTTGGGAAGAATGATGTTGTTTAAATGTATTAATATCTATTATTTACATACAATCATTCAGTTCTGGAGTGTAGGTGATTATATTACCTTGTTCAATTTCTTTAGTTTATTATTTAATGTTCAGTGATTATTTGTGTTAAAAACCATAATACAGGTTCGAGGTTTGGTCTTATTGAAGTCAGCTGGAGTTTTGCAATTAGACTCACTGGAGGCCAGTGCTTATCACTGGTTGTTTAAACTATTGAAAACAGGCCATACAAAAATCAGGCTTGATACTGGTGTGAGTAGGTACAGCACACATACATCAGTGTCATCCTAACCATCTACATGTTTCAATAATTGTTTGGTGCAGAATTGCTTGGACCTGTTTGATATTTTTTTAAACAAGACAACTTCTTTCTTTCTTTGTGGCTTAATTTAAGGAAGATAGAGAGACATATGATTATGTCATTGCCTAGTTCAATTACAAATCTTTGATACATTCTGTTATCTCTTCTGTTCACCTAGTAATATACAGATCACATGGCTGGTCAGACATGAAACTCTTTACCTGTCACTTCATGCCTTACCAATCCTTTTGCATTTTTCGGAAATTATTTTATTTTTATCGTATGATAAAAAGATTAATAGTAAGAGAAAGATACAAGCCCAGGTAATTTTTCTTGCTTAAGTTTCTATGGACTTTTAGTTTACAATGTGGGGGTAGACTCCTGGTCACAGTGCAGTCAATGGCAAAATTCCCATTGACTTCATAGGGCCAGGATCTCACCTTGTAATTATTATCCTTTCCCCTGTGGTGATGTGACACCATTTTGTAACACTTTGCAATGTTATATAAAGTAATTCTGAATGAAATCTTCCTGCTTCAAGGAAAGTCTTCATAAAGGAGGTTAGAGAGAGGAACAGGATACTTCACATCCCCCAGCCCCTTCCCCCCCCTCCCCCCCCCAAAAAAAAAGAAATAGGGAAAGGTCACCTGCACAACCATGTAGGAACCACTATTGGTGTTCATGGACAGAAATAGCATCCACACCAGCTATATGGAGGCTGTGGTCCAGAGGATCTGTGCGAAGGGCATGGATGCAACAGTCATATCCATCACTCCTTAAATTCTATATTTCAACCGGATTGGACAACATGTAAATCTGTTCAGAACTTGGGTCTGCATTTGGTTTCACATTCGATCAAATGTAATGCACATACCAATTTAAAATATTACCCCATTGACCCATTTCATATTGATACCAAGACAATAAGGATTGCAATGTGCAGTACAGTATAATAGAGAATCTGATTAGAAAGTATGTGCTGTATCATCTACTCCATCTTCTTACACTGGTGCTGGATTGTCGTCTATGCTAAACTCACCACTTACATCATAGACAATACCAAGAAAACCATAGACAATACCAAGAAAACCCCCCCTTTTTTTGCTTCAGCACTCTTGTTGTTTGTGCTGTTGTTTTTTGCCACTCTAGCGGCAAAAAAGCTAGAGCCAGCCCTGATCCAAGAGGTATGGTTTATAAAATCAGGCTGACTCTAAGAGGGGTAGTACACTCCTTCACCTCAAATTAAATTTTGATCACCTATATTGGTGTCAGTTCTCTGACCTGCCTTGACAAATTATTTCATTATCTAACTGACCTCACTGTTGACAAATAGTATCCAAAAGTTTAATCTAAGTTTTCCTATTTTTTATGTTCAGTTCTTGCTTTCTCATTTTTTTGGCAATAACTCATCCTCCCTTTTGTGTTATTACTTCTCAAATATTCATTCCATTTACATTACCTTTTCTCTGAATGTAGTTCAGTTAATTAATGTAGCTTTAAAATATCATGAACATTTTACTAGATCTCCCATGATGCACCTCTTCCCCTCACCAGAAGGGAAAAAAGTGGGACATCATGGGAGCTGAAGTTGGGTTATAGAATCCCGCTATTAAAGGAGAATTGGGAGGATGAAGTATCTGAACTGAAACTTCCATGAAGCACTCTGGTGGCAGTTTGAATCTTTTCTTTTTTTTTCAGTATCTGGCTGAAACTTTTTCAACTTTCAGCCAAAATATTTCGCCACCAAGTCAGAACTTTGTGCAGAAAAAACCTGTTTTCTGACCAAAACTCTACTTCTACTTCTAACTCAGATCAGCAATACTATATCTTTCTTTTAAGTTGGCTTCTGTGTGAAAGGAGTTGAGGTCTCATTCCAGTTCAGCTGTCCATATCGCAAACCTACCATCACGGTTGGGTCAGGGAAGGTTTTTGGAGACTTTGCTTTTCTCTAACTCTAATGGCAGCGCCTCTGCAACATGGTGGACGTGCAATAGTGAGGCAGATTACCCAGTCAGTTCCACTTCCATTGTTAATTAATGGACTTCAGTCTCAAGTTAAGAGTTTAACAGCATAACGGTTACCTTAAAAATTAATGAAATAATTTTGTGAAAAGTTAACTTATAAAATATTTAATTTTATCTTGTCCATTTTCAGTTAAAGTGCAAAATTTGGATCTGTCTTTCCAACCTCTCTCTGTTCTATAATCTGTAAAGCATCCAATTCAGGCAAGTACGACAAAAAACACTAGTTTATAATTAATCATATGCTTAAGTGCTTTCCTTAATCAGGTCCAATGTTTGGGCATGTTCCAATCCAGGTTTTAGATTAAGGGGCCAAACACAAAACTGGAATCTGAATGGAGATTCTAATCCCCTGGCCCATAGTAAGGGAGTGTTCAGATCAGGACTTTGTTATGCAGTATGTATTATTATAGAATAATTTATTTTCCTATCTATGTCTCATAACTGTTTCATGAGGTAATATGCATTAGGTCTCTTAGGTACAGTTCCACATTGTTAAATAGCAATAAGTCGAAGATGACAAGGCTCATCATTCAATGATGAGAGCATCAGAAACTAACATTGTCATAGACCCAAATGAAGTGTGCTTACTGTCTGAAGTCCTATTTGATGACAAACTGTCAGCACTCAAGTAACTAGGAAGTTCACAAATACTGGTGAAAGTGATTTCCCTGTCAAAAAATCACCAGCAGTTTGTTTACTTAAAATGATTTTTGTTTGCTTTTTTGTTTTATTTATTTAGCTATGTACCATTATAATGCTACACTTGAATATCAAACTAAATCCACGCAAGTTCATGGATACTATCCAAGCTACTTTCCCTCATAGAATTGATTTCTGACATTCTGAAAATCCTGCCTGTGTGATATATCAGTCTCTCACATACCACAATGATGGGGAGAATATATGAGTTTTAATAGAATAGAACAGATATACTATTCATATATTCAAAAGGAATATAACCAAAATTATGAATGATTAAGGCTTACAGGAGTGATATGAAGTAAGTAGGGACCCAGAACCTTCCTGAAGTGTGTAAAGTTACAGAATCTTAAAAGAGCACATTAACATCAAGTGAATGGTACTCTGGTGAGGGACAGATCAAAGATACAGCTGGAATGCTTTAAAGACAGAAAACACCATACATGTGGTTGGGGTGTGTGCGGGTGTTAACAGCACACTGCTGAGAGGAATAAAACCTCCATTAAGAGGAAAGAAGGAGAGAAACAAACCCTAGAACTGCTTTTGTTAAACAAGCAAAGACAGTCTCTCCCACAAACTGGCTGATGAAATGATCTTGCAAACTTTGTGAGTCAGATGAGGAAATGTCACATAATATGGATTGGCATCTGCCTCTGTCAAGTTTCTGGATTTCACCCAAAGGAGAAAACTCGCACTACCACATAGGAAAACTTACCATTTGACAGAAAAGAACATTTCCTGACCTGACCAACAGGGATGCGACCTAAGTGAAAGCTCCCAAGAGTGGATGGTCTTAAACATTGAATCATTAGTCTGTTTAATCTTTGTAGCTGCTAAGAGAGAGATCCTCCTTGATTTAAATTCTGACAGACTGTCATCTCAAGAGGTCCCTGATCTCCCTCCCACAAGCAAGCTAATAAAAAATAGCTACTGGCCATGTTGCAGAGAATTAGCATGAGGTTCAAGTGCAGGCTGGAAATTTGAAAAATAAAATTTAAAAAAACATGAAGGGCTTGATTCTCCCCTACATCCTAGCTCCACCCAGGGAGCACAGGGGACTCAGGGCCATTTGAAAACCAGTCACTACTCCCCGGTATGTACCTGACCTACCCTCTGTGGAAGGTGGAGGAACTTTGGTGGAAGATCCGGATAGCACACCAGAGTTCCACCACATGCCTTCTGCCCTCCCACTGTGCCCCCCAACTGGCCCCCTACACTAATAAAGGATGCCTGGTGCAGGAGCAGGCTCTGCTGGTTACATATGCTAGAGGAGAGTTTCCCTCCACCATGGAAATGGAGGCCATTTGATGCTAGAATCTGTTCCCTTTCTATCCCCTGAGCAATACAGAGTCCAGCCCATAGAGGAGACTCTTCCCTGAAGTATTTATCTTGGATAAATGTGTGTGCATTCTCTGAGCGGTTTAGTATATAGTATTTGCAGGTGACTCAGAGCAGCTCTAATAATACCACAGCGGTATTGCCTGCAAAACAGTATTAATAAAATACCAAAGGTGCAGAGCATGTACATGGAGTTAAATTTACCCCAGAGTGGAAGGCTTATGTAAACCTCTTCACAACACTTACTCCCCTAAAATAAGCCTGGTTAGAGATTATTCAGAAGCAAAGGAGGAGTTCCTAATAAAATGGTGCACGGGCAAATTGTAAGCAAGCAAGGGAAGGAGCCAATGTTATACTTTCATGGATCCAGTTGTCTAGTGCCCCCACATAAGATTTTCTGGGGAGTACACTGCACCCTCAAGCCTGGCTGCGGATTGATGCCCCCCTCTATGTTTAATTCCCTACAGAAAGTCCAATTAGTGTGAAACTTGGGCTTTGTGCCGGACTTGTATTCTAATGACTCCAGCTTTGAGTAGGTGAGAGTGACTTTCACCTGTAAAGCATACACCATCGCGCATGTACTCTCGTGAAAATGTTCATCCATATAGCTAACGATTATTTAAAGGCATGCTCTGGTCTTACATTTTGTGTGTCTCTGGTATTTGCTAATATTATTGATGCATGGTTTAGGTATTAGTGACATAAAAATCAATATTTTTCCCCATAGAAAGTTACCTAGGCTCTAGCTCCCTAAAGGGAATCTTGCCTCTGTTGGTACTACTTAGAGTCTGTGGCACAAAAATTCAGAAAAAAAACCAACAGCTATCTGAGATGGGGATATGAGCCCCACTTGAGGCTGCATCTTCCCCATCAATTGCTAGCAAAGGAATCACTGGCAGACCCCAAGCTCTAGTGTGGGATCCCAGATCCCCATTGAAGGAATGCATCACGTCCCAGTGAGAGATCCCAAAACAGCAGAACTCCAGTGCATCTTGTTGTCACAATTCAGGGTAAATTACCCTGTATTTCCCCTCTATGGTCCAGCAAGGGCATCCACTCTAGGTTTTCGACTCCCTGGCAGTCATTTCTCTCAATCAAAGACACACATCTCTCCTGTTCCATCTCTCCCAGCCCCTTGCCTACACTGAATTGTCCAGAAAATCAGACTGCCTCAACAGGCCTGCTTTGGTTTCTTCCTCAGAAGTTGTCCACAACATAATTCAGTTACCACACAGCTCTTTCTGAGCAAGCACATTTATTCTGACGGTGAAAACATTACAGAGAAAAGATATGAAAAACAATAACAGAACCTACACTCATGCTAATAAGCTTACCATAGCTCTCCCCAACTTCAGCAAGAGCTCTGGTAGGTGAACAATACTTCAAATCGCATTCAGGGATTTTTCTGTGGTCACAAGCTCATAACAACATTGACAGAATTAACACACCCCTCCCATAAGTAGGGCAAGTCCTTCCAACCCTTGCTAGGAAGGCTTGGGGTCTCCCAGGACAGAAGGTCCTGTCTATTTGCTGGATCAGAAAGCAGACTGTCAATCAATTTAAACTCAGGATATTTATTCAAAAGTCCTTTCTTGTCTGCTGGTCTCTAGAGAATCCAGTTTGAACGAGGATATGCTAGTCTCTCTAGGGAGGTGTTACAACCTGAGTGAATTTGTCTAATCACTTCACTGCACTGTTCTTAGGTCCTGGAGGGTTGTGGTCACTCCCTCCGTGACATGGAATTCCATGTATTTCCTGGCCCACAATAGTACATAAACTCAATACAGTAAGATCTCCCAAAGATATTGCAGAGAATAGACATATCTGTCACAGCCATACCATCGCTCATATCAGTGAAGGACTCAGAATCCACATAGAGACCCCAGTGAGAGATCCCAGACCACCATGGAGAAACCCAGTGAGACACCCTCATCCCAACTGTACACCATTGCAGGACCCTAGTAGGCCCGACTGAAGGAGTGCAGACAAGGGTCTGATGCATTATCACCGGCATCAATGGGGTTTGGGTGTCATTCCTCTACGATATCTAGGTGTTTGGGCTGTACCCCGGTGGCATCTACCCATAACCATAGTATCTGAGCATGATGATATTGAGTGGCTTGAGTTTTGGTTGTGGCTGGAATTTGAGTGAATACCATTCCCTTTTTTCTTTTTTTCCCCTGCACAGTCTAACCCCTGCGTATGTAGATGCATAGTGGAGACTGCACGAACAACTTTCCCTTTTCATTTGCATCTTGTGTAAGTGACAAGCACAGTTTCAGTTCCTGTGGTCAGGAAAGTACTGGGATCATTCCCACGGTTCTCCTCCAGAGGCTCAGCGAGAGGCAGAGAGAATGCAGAGCCATTGCTTTCCACAATGACTCACAAAGAGATACCATCACTCTGGGGACAGTATGCTGTGTCCCACCGAGGGTGCTCCTAGCAATGCATTGCTACAAAAATACAAGCATGTGACACACTGATCTATAGAAAATTATACTGATTCCTATCATTATCATGTCTAAATTATAGCTGACTAAAGAATCATGCAAAAACCCTGAACATTTTTTTTATTCTCTGGTGGCGTGGTCATGAAATCTTTACTTAGGGAAAACACACTTCAACTCCCACTGAAGTCAATAGGCTCCTTGACAGAGTAAAGACTATAGGGGTGGGCCCTTGCTTTGTATGGTCCTTTCATTATATGTCTGCCATTACTGTAGTAACTGAGTGCCTCATGAGCTTTAATGTGTTTATCCACACAACCCCCCTGTGAGGCAGACATTACTATCCCCATTTTACAGATGGGGAGCTGTGGGACAGAGACCCTCATGACTGTCTGAGGCTCACACAAGAATCTGTGGTAGAGCAGGAAACAATCTGTGTATTCTGAGTCCATGGCTAGCCGCCAAACCACTGCAACCATCCTTCCTCTCAGAATCCTTCCTGGAACCCATCTTTTAAAGTTTGGGTCTTTCTACATATATGTACCCATCTGTATATTTTAATGGTATGTGCTACATTTCAGTGGTGAAATTCTACCCCCCCCCCTTTAACCCTTTTATACTCAGGTGGCATAAAAGAGCCCCAAAGGGAGTGGTGGGCCCCTGGGGAAACTCCCCCAGCTGTACAGCCTCTTGTATGAGGGAAGGGCCAGCAGCTTGAAGGGAGATATCAGGATTAATAGGGGTAGTTGCTGTGTGCAAAGATGCCATGAATTAGAATAACCCTAAGAAGGGCTTCTGTAATGTACGCTAGGAACTGTTCTCTTCCACAGGGCATCCCAGAATCTGGGAGATGCAAAGATCACATTATGTGTCCCTTCCTTCTGGGCTGAACCTCCTGTGTATCTTGCAGAGTAAAAAAAAACCTAACAAGCCCTTGGGAAAAGAGCCAAAAAAACAAAGGACGTGCACATACATAAAGACCAGACCCAATCACATTTTTGCATAACATTTCATGCACCTCTTTAAAAATGTAATCTATACATTCTAAAAATGAGGGGATCTGGGTATGACAGCACTGAAAAAAATCACATAATGACAATCTGGATCTCAATGTTGCACTAACATTCATCATCTCCTGCTAAACCTTAGTATTTTATCTGCATTCATCCCTAACTGTATTTCTGACTCTAAGGTACTGTAGCCTACATTAACAGTCACTTTGGGTTTAACATGATAAAATGTGCACTGTCAAGTCCCCACAAATCCCACATTTCCCTGGTCTCTCAGGCTTCAAAAACTCATTTAACATGGAGGGCTAATTAATTAACTGAATTTTCCTATATTTAATGGAGACTACCCTAAACCATAGAACCAAGCCCACCTGCAATTTAGTTCACAGAAGTGGCCTATAATTACACCCATCTAGATCTAACAATTGCTCTAATTCTTATTTGTTGTTGTTAGTAGTATGGGTTTTATTTGAAATAATATTCATAACAGTACATTATGGTTTAATTTTTTCCCTAATCTATGTCAGCAAAAAAGACTTTATAATGCACTGAGTGCTGTGGGCACTTAAACTGCTTTTCGCTTTAATTAGAACAATATGCACAATTCAGGAAAAAAGACAGATTTATTATTTAACAAATTGGTAAACTTCAGGGAAAGATGTTTAACTTTTACACCAGCTGCATAAAAACTTTCACATGACTCCAGATGGTTGATTAACGTTTTATATGTCAGCAAACTGCTTTTCTTTATTTGCATTGTTCTTGTTGGCTGTTGCAAAATTTATTTCTGTTCATTGTCTCTTGTTTACAGGTGTTTGCAAAATAAATCTGTGACTTCAAGAAAGAAATCAAAGACATGTGTAGCTGTTACTTGAAGTAGAGTACATTGGAGTAAAGAAGACTCTGTGTGAATTAACAATGAGACACAAATGAGCATGCATAAGTGTATGCTTATGAACATCTGTTTCAGGTACATCATTAGGTCACAAAAAGCCAGAACCTGCTCCCACTGAAGTCAACTGGAATTTTGCTATTGACTTAAATAGAAGCAAATTTGAGTCTTACAGGGGTATGTGAAAAAATTCTCATGACCAGAGAGTATTCCCTTTTTTTAAAAAGAGAGTGTAAACTGAGAGTTGCTTGGATTAGAGATTTGGATACACGACTATCTCTGACCCAGTGGAAAACAAATGTATTTAATGTTTAAAAAGCAACTATACATCTGAAACCAGGCTTATTTATCAAAAGATACTTTTTTTAATATAGTGTTCCCACATAGACTAATGGTAAGAGGCCTCATAAATGTTGACTGCTGTTGTATTTGTATCTTCCATGGTCCTACATTAGCTCATATGTTTTGGGAATGTCCCAGTATCAAAAATTTCTGGTACAAACTGGGTCAAAGGGCCAACTTTGGAGCTCTACCCCTCAATTTTCACTCTTGAATATATTCCTGCTGCCTGAAGGGTTACCTGGTAACAAAACAGCATGGTTCCAATATACCTTTGGTCCCTAACAAATTAAACCTGCAAAAATGGAAAAATCGATACCCACCAGAGATTCATGACTGGTTCAGTGACACGGCAGCAAATGAATGACTGGCATTTTGCAGAAGAGGAATACCTGCAAAATTCAAAACAGTTTGGGATGACTTTTTATGGTTAAGGTAGAACTTGAAGGGCTGGTCTCCACTATGGGGGGGGGGGGGGGGGGAATCGACTGCAGATACGCAACTTCAGCTACGTGAATCACGTAGCTGAAGTTTGCATATCTGCAGCTGACTTACCGCTCGTCCTCATGGCGGCAGCGGTCAGCGGCGTGCTCCCCCGTCG
Source organism: Sternotherus odoratus (assembly GCA_032164245.1). Classification (NCBI taxonomy): domain Eukaryota; kingdom Metazoa; phylum Chordata; order Testudines; family Kinosternidae; genus Sternotherus; species Sternotherus odoratus. Next base: position 204,706,836 of record JAVMKO010000001.1, on the reverse strand, counting down.
ACTCCAGCTTGTGCCTCCCGGCAAGCTGGAGTTCCACAGTCGACAGGGGCACCACGCGCGATCGATTTCTCGCGTCTTCATAAGACGCGAGAAATCGATCGCCAGAAGATCGATTGCTACCCGCCGATTCGGCGGGTAGTGAACACATACCCAAAAACAAATGTCACTTCCCCTGTCCTCCATTAATTCTAACCCTCTTTATTTATTTTGTGTATTATGGTGAATTTGGCACTAAGGTACATTTGTTATATTTGGAGAAAATAAAAAATATATATAAATAATAAAAGAGAGTGGCTTTTTTATGGGTTCAATAAAACATTTCTGGTCCCTGCTTTGCAATTACCCTGGAAAATGGGCTTTACTCTGTGAAAAGGTGATTAATTTAAGCATGGATAAGTGTCAAAGGAGCCTGATTCTCTGTGGCTTGGTGATCCAGAACATTGGCATCATATAAGTTTCCCTTCTACAAATTAACTCTCTAGTATGTATGGTTGAGAAGATATGAATGCGAACTGAAGGTAACCAAAGCAATGATTTCTGCCGGAGTCTGCAGATAGCTTGAAACACTAGCTCTGAAAGTATGAGTTGCCCCTGTTGATCTCTGTGGTGTGTTAACACTGAAAACTATACCCATTTCACTGGCACATTGGTAACTATTTCACATCTGTTCAAAGTGTGCAACAGTGGAGAGGGATGATTTTTTTTAATGAAGATCTGCACGTAATATCATGAGTAACCCTGGAGCAAATCATGGAGAGCTCCATGGAGAGCAATGGGGTACCCGAGTCTTACCTAGGGTAAGCCGATCCCAAAGCATGTACATTTAACTGACTGGCAGCAGAGCCAGCACTGCACACAGGATCATATTTTGAAAATGTGCACAGCCGAATTTCAATGACTAGGAAGGGGATCTTGCAATAGGAAGCCAGCCTATACTCTGATTAATCTAACAAGTAAGCAATGGAATACAGACCTTCCTGGGGGTGGGACTCCTAACACTCCCCTGTGGGACAAACAGAGCTATGGAAATGTTAATGGACTGTACTCAGCAGAGGAGAAGTCAGCGGGGAGGAAAGCACTAGCTGACACCTGGCTGTGACTTAATTGTGTCTTTACAAGTGTTGATCTGCTCCATGTCTAATAAATGCAGCTTGGGAGTCCAGAACTCAATTAAAAACACTATAAATACAACAGCAGAGTGCACAGAAAAGGAAGCCGTGTGATAAGTTCACACCACGGCGTTGTGACTGCGAAAATGTCATTGCCTAGATGCCGATAGGAGAGATTACTCTGTGTCTAAAGTGGTAATAAAAAATGTTTGGGCTGAAAACATGAAAGTACCAACTGAGAGAGTTTCTGATACAAGTGAAAATCTGAGATGATGAGCAGATGACTAAAGGAGGACCATAACCATAAGATGTCCCTCCCGTCAAGGGACATCACCCATCTGAGTCCTAAAGTTTCCTATACTCCACATAAATGTGGTGGTCCCCTCACATTTATTATTGAACATTATTTATCACAATTATGCAGAATAATGGAACTGAGTTTGTAGAAAGAATTTTTACCCTAAACAAGGAGCTAGTTGAGTGCTCTGGGCCAACGGCCCCACATAATGGTGACACACCAGGATATACCACTTAACCTCCAAGGGCTACTTTGTCTAGCAGCAATATGGGTAGTGTGCCCCACTGTTGACAGTGTACAGGGGAGGGAACTCAGTCCCACCCTACTCTACCAGGATCTGACCAGGGCCCGTTGAAACAGTGGAGCCTGACACAGGGTTCAGATCCTGATACTCCAAGTACATTCGCTTGTTACCCTTGTTCCAGTCCTCCAGCGTCATCTCCAGGGTTGGACATGGAATCTCTCTAGTGTTCCCTCAGTTTCACCTCCAAAGTCTCCTTCGCTGGCAACCACGGGTCATCCCCATCAATTCCTGCGGTCAGCTGCCTTCCCAAAGTGTGGCTAGGAGGCTTAACCCTGGCAGCTTGGAATCCTGTCAGCTTCTTGGCAGGAGGTTGCTGCACCCACCTGCCCTCCTCTTCAGTCAGCCCAGACTGAATTGAGCTGCTTGCTTCTGAATGCTCCCTCCACAGGGAGCATGCCCAGCAGGGGTGAGGATGTGTGGTCTCTTGGGTCCAGAGCAGTTCATTAATGCTCTCCTGTCCACTGCAGGGTTAGTATTCCCCATCACAATCCCATAGCATTTTAAGTTTCCCTCAAGAGTGATTTTTTGGTTGTTTATTTTGGGTCTTTCTTACACACTGCATTCCACAGTGGGTCCTTGGCAGTTTGAGAGGTATGAAAAAGGCAGATACCTGCACCCTAGATTATAAATGTATGGTGTCTTAAATCAATGTTAACATCAAAATTTTTGTCTGTTTAACCATTCTGTTACCCAGATTTCATGGTAGAAATGATGTTATGTTGCTTGCATTTAATTTGTTAGGATTTTTCTCAATTTTCTAGCACATTTCTTTCTTTGTGATACTTTTGGACTTAGGCTGTTGCTGGGAATATCCCTGTAGACTGTTTTTGGAGGCAAAAAAAACCTAACTTCCAGCCTGATGAGAGGCAGAAGCAGAGAGAGAGTTATCTCAGCTAGATAACTCAGCCAAATATGTGTGCAGAAAGATGCTTATTTCAAAAGGTGTTGCCAAAATACTGTGTGTGGGTTTTTTTGAAGTGCCTGATGAAAGACTGATAACTGCAAGTTTAGTAGAAGAAAGAGAGTTTGAGTTACACCTCATCTTGGGCTCTGAACTCCTGTCTACTACAGGAATTTTGATGCAAGTTGTGGGATTTCCATAGAAACACAATTCTTATATAATAACATTTTTTTCAGTGTACTGCTGTATCAAGAAGGTTGCTACTAAAGCAGGACAGTAGAGGAATAGAACTACCAACCAATCGTGCCTCAGTACTCTTGGTAACTGCGTTATTTCTACTTTTGATTTTGATTGTTAATACTATCACTGCTTTTAATCTCAAGAGGAAGAACTGGCAAGTGTGAATTAATACACATGATACTGTAATGAGAAGAATCTTGGGTTACTTTTACATAGATCCTCCTCTAAAATGTACTTCTTACCTTGTATTATCTATTTCTTTCCACAGTCTATTACTCTGGTCTATCATAATATGAACCTCACTATTGAGAAACCTGGTGATTTGACATTGTTTAAGTAACATGGGACAAATTCTGTTTGTATTTATATGACAGCTAGGGACCTACAGAGATAAAGTAGTGTGTCTCTGTTTCTTGTGCTAAAGAGCCAGGATCTCCAGATGGGAGTTGACTCTTCAACAGGCACTGAGGGAGATAAGTAACATATACTGACCAATGGGTTACATTTACATTTACAGCGTGTACTTACTCCTTTGTTTTTATTAAATACAACACAAACAAAAAGCCCTTCATAATAAGAAGTACTGCCAGAAACAAAAAAATGAAAATAATGAAACTGAGTGTGAAAAAGATGGCCCTTCATACAGTACATCTCTATATATAAAAGTCAAATGGTGTATGCGTGCGTGTATGCATGTATGTACGTGCACTTACTCCTTCCACACCGTTTGAGCTAGAGACTTGAAATTTGGTACAGTTATAGGTCTTAGGGTCCTAATCAGGGTAAGAGTGGAAAATGTTTGAAATCTCACCTCTGACGCCCCCCAGGGGTGAAATTATTTAAAGGCCAATCACATCAGCTGGGCAGCTGCTGTTCTCTGTGACATAGTTATGATGTCATAATACCCCCTCCAACGGACCCCGCACTCGCTCAGCTCTCTGCCCCCTCCCCCCTCCAACGGACTCCGCACTCGCTCAGCTCTCTGCCCCCTCCCCACCTCCGACGGACCCGAGTTGGGTTTGGTCAGAGGGTAAGTGAGGTGGGGGTGTCAGGGGTGAGGTGGGGGTGTTGAGTTTGGTCGGGGGGTAAGTGAGCCGGGGGTGTTGGGTTTGGTCTGGGGGGGTGGGAAGGTGTCTGGGTGGGTGAGGGGTGAGGTGTGGGGGTTGGGGTTGGTCAGGGGGTGTTGGGTTTGGTGGGGGGGTGAGGAGGGGGGTCGGGGTTGGTCAAGGGGTAAGTGAGGTGTGGGGGTCAGGTTTGTTTGTGGTGGTAGGTAGGGGTGTCGGGTTTGGTTGGGGGAGAAAGTGAGGTGGGTGTGTCAGGTTTGGTCTACGGGGGGTGAGGTGTGGGTGTGGGTCAGGGGGTGTTGGGGTTGGTAGGGGGTGAGGTGGGGGTGTTGGGTTTGGGTGGGGTGGTGAAAATGTGAGTCGGGGTTGGTCGAGGGGTAAGTGAGGTGGGGGTGTCGGGTTTGGTTGGGGGGGTGAGGTGGGGGTGTCAGGTTTGCTCTCTGCCCCCTTCCCCCTCCCACGGACCCCGCACCCACTCAGCTCTCTGCCCCCTCCCCACCTCCGACGGACCCGAGCAATGCCGGGTATTTTCGCTAGTCTATATATATAAAAGCCAAGTGGTGTATGTATGACCGCGAACTCCTCCCGCACCGTTTGAGCTAGAGACTTGAAATTTGGTACAGTTAGGGGTCTTGGGGTCTAGATGGTCATAAGCGTCAAAAATTTTCCGAATCTCACCTCTGACGCCCCCGAGTGGTGAAAGTCTTTAAGGGCCAATCACATCAGCTGGGCAGCTAGGTGGTGATGACATCATAATACCCCCTCCAACAGACACCGCACTCGCTCAGCTCACTGCCCCTCCCTCCTCCAATGGAACCCTGGAAATCCCTCAGTTCTCTGCCCCTCCCCCCTCCCAACGGAACCCTGGAATCCATCAGCCCTGTGCCCCCACCCCCCACCTGCGAAGGTCCCCGGAATCCCTCAGCTCTGGGCCCCCTCCCCGCCTGCAACGGATCCGAGTTGGGTTTGGTGGGACGGTAAGTGAGGTGGGGGTGTCGGGTTCGGTCGGGGGGTGAGGCGGGGGTGTTGGGTTTGGTTGGGGGGGTCAGGTGGGGGTGTCGGGTTTGTTTGGGGGGTGAGCCGGGGGGTGTCGGGGTTGGTCAGAGGGTGTCAGCTGTCTGCCCCCTCCCCACCTCCGACTGACCCGAGCAATGCCGGGCACTTATGCTAGTCTTTTATATTTGTTAAATGACAGTCTCTGGTTAAGTGGCCAATACATAGGGCAGGAGACAGGCTATCTGGGTTCTACTTCAGCTCAGAACGGATGTGGAGAAACTACTTCGGACCACATTTTCAGAATTGTCATCTAATTGTGGCTGCCTCAGTTTTTGAGTCCATGACTTTAGCCAGATAGTGCCTGATTTTCAAAAGCCTTTTATAGTTGTTATTATCAGTATTACTATTATTATTACTGATATTAATGCTGTTATTAATATTATTACCATTTCCAAAGCAGTAGCATCTAGACCGTCTCTGGAAATATCACCTTAACAGGATTGTGTATCTCAATGACACGGAGAGCTATGCCAGCAGGAATTTTAACCCCTGGAAGAACCACCCAAGCCAGAGAGGTCAGGGAGTAGGGACCAGGCAGAAAGCAGTCACCTACTCCTTCGGAGTTGGTGATGCTTTGTTTTTCCCTAAGGCCTTGGTTACACTGGCACTTTATAGCACTATAAAGCCTCCAGGAGCGCTATAACTCTGTACCCGAACACACTGGCAAGGCACATATTGCGCTAAAAGTACGGGCTTATTGCACTACTCGTAAACCACCTTTCCCAGGGGAATAATGGCTTTTGCGCTATCGCTGTAGCGCAACGGCGCGAATGTGAACACCCATTGCGCTTTAATGAGCCTCCAGCCTCCTCCAGCCTGGCCCATAATTCCCGTTCGAGCCACTCTGGCCATCAGTTTCAAACTCTTCTGTTGTGTCATCAGGTGACCACACGTCAGACCCGCCCTTTAAATTCCCAGGGAAATTTGAAAATCCCCTTCCTTTTTTCTCCAGCCGGGGTGGAGTGCTCCTCAGGTAACCATTTTGCTTGGCCATGACTCCATGTGCCATGCCTCCTCGCAATAAGCGATCTCCAGCGTCGATCATGGTCCGATCATGAGTTGCTGGACCTCATCAGATGTTGGGGGGAAGCGACTGTCCAGTCTCAGCTGCGGTCTAGCCGGCGGAATTACAATACGTATGGCCTGATATCACGGGCCATGAAGGACAGAGGGCACGACCGGGACACTCTGCAGTGCCGGGCAAAAGTAAAGGAGCTTTGGATTGCATATCGCAAAGCCCGCGACACAAACAGCCGCTCTGGGGTAGCCCCTGTGTTTTGCAAGTTCTACAAGGATCTGGATGCGATACTTGGTGGTGATCCAACATGCACTCCAGCAACCACCCAGGACACTTCTTCCCAGCCCATCACTGAATGGGGGGGGGAAGGAGGCGAGGAGGAGGAGGAGGAGGAGGAGGAGCAGGAGGAGGAGGAGGAGGCGTCCGCGGCAGCGACCCAGGGCACGGAGGAGTCAGTGGAGACATGCAGCCAGGAACTCTTCTCAAACCCAGAGTGCAGCCAGAGCGAGCCACAGCGTCCAGCGGTTGCAGGGGCCGGGGCTGCAGCACTGGTTTGCGCAGGTACAGATACCTTTCTATTGGGAAGACAGGCAGCTTGGGCGAGGGTGGAAAGGAAAGGGATGCTTGCTGCATGCTTGCCTACATGTGGAATAGTGCATTTGTGTACTCTATCACCTCGCGGTAATCCTCATCAGTGATTTCTGAAAAGGTCTCAATAAGAGCTCTTGCAATGTGCCTGCGGAGGTTTCGCGGGAGCCCCAGCATGTTCGCTGTCCCAGCCACGGTCACCAGTCCGCACCACTCTTCTAAGAGCGGTGGGGGCAGCATCACCGCACAGATGCAAGCCGCATATGGCCCTGGACGGAAGCTACATCTCCTTAAAATCCCCGCCCTTTCTTGCTCCGTCACCCGCAGTAGCGAGATATCTTCCAGCACGAAAACCTACACAGAATGTTGGGAGAATGCTTATCAGACTGCAGTTCCCACTAATGCCCTCCGCTCCCGCAAAACAATAGTATAGAAAGGCAGGGAAACAGTGCTTGTCCCCGCCACTCACCATGCCTGGGGATCCGTGGGTACCTCTGTGTGTGATATGGCTTATTTGGACAGGGAAACTGCACAGAGATTCAAGGAATGCGGGGGACTCCCTAATATTGTCTGTTGCAAACAATGGGATCTTGTGATTTAACTGTGAACTTGTAACTTTCCCTAGCTTTGTCCTTGACATCGTCACCAGTCTTATCTGTGGCTCAAAAACTAAGTAGAATTCGAAACAGACCGAGGAAGAGCAAAGAAGAGCTTCTGAAGCAAGTTCTGGAACAGGCATCAATGGACAACCGCGCTGACAGCGACCGGAGGGAGGAGGACAGAAAGCGTAGGGAACAGCGGAGAGAGGAACAGATGCAGTTGAGGGAGATAGCTCGCGAACAGAGTGCTGATAAGCATGCTGACAAGCTGCTTAGAATATTAGAGCTGCAAGTAGAGACTGCAGCGGATCGCTGCCGTTCAGGAGCAGCAGCCCCATGCTTGCCACCCTCCTTGTCACTTGCCCCCTAACCCTTCCCCATCTGCCGTCTGTCCCCTTCAGGCCACTATGAACAGCTACCTGGTTATTGCCCACCCACAGCTGCCTTCAACACCCCTCTCTTCACCGACCAACCCACAGACCCAGCACCCTTATCCACTGCACTCAACCCCTACTAACAAGCATAATCGCCCTCCGCAAATGGGGTTGGGGGAATACAGCAATTCGGAGGGTATTGGAGGTTATGAGTCCAGGACATACGCCAATCTCTGAATGACCCCTTCCCACTCCAATTGCACCCCCCTCCTCCCACCCCAATTGCACATCCCCTCCTCCCGCACACATTTTACTGTTTTTCAACTTTTATTTCAAATTATGAGAAAGCTGTTCAATAAATGAATTATTTTTACTAAATGGGTTTCTGTATTCGGTGAACAAATGTGTGTAATAGGTACAGAAAAGCAAATGCCTTATCCTATTAACAGACTGCTCCCTCACTCCCTTCCTCCTTCCCTCCCTCTGCAATTCCCATTAGAACTCGCTTTCAGCCTCAAAATGCTCCCTCAAGGCTTCCCTGATCCTTGTACCCTCCCGCTGGGCCCCTCTAATAGCCCTGCTCTTTGGCTGTGCATACATGGCCTCCAGCTGTTGAACCTCCGAGGTCCATGCCATAGTGAAGCCTTCGCCCCTCCACTCACAGAGATTATGCAGGGCACAGCACAAGGAAATAACCGCGGATATACTTCCCTCTGCCAAGTCTAGCTTGCCATAAAGGCATCTCCAGTGGGCTTTAAGACGCCCAAAGACCCTTTCCACAGTCATTCGATAGCGGCTCAGCCTGTAGTTGAACCTTTCCTGGCTGCTGTCCAGGCTCCCCGTGTAGGGTTTCATGAGCCAGGGCATTAGAGGGTAAGCGGAGTCGCCAAGAATAACAATGGGCATTTCCACTTCCCCCACGGGGATCCTCTGGTCTGGGAAAAAAGTGCCTTCTTGCAGCTTCCTGAACAGGCCGCTGTTGCGGAAGATGCGTGCATCATGCTCCTTTCCCGACCAGCCTGCATTAATGTCAGTGAACCGCCCACGGTGATCCACAAGTGCCTGAAGAACCATGGAGAAGTACCCCTTTCGGTTAATGTACTGGTCAGCTAGGTGGTCGGGGGCCAGAATAGGTATATGGGTCCCATTGATCACCCCTCCACAGTTAAGGAACCCCATCTGCTCAAAGCCAGCCACGATATCACGCACGTCACCAAGGGTCACGATTTTTCGTAGCAGAAGGCGATTAATGGCCTTGCACACTTCCATCAGCACGACTCCAACAGTCGACTTCCCCACCCCAAAGTGGTTGCCAACAGATCTGTAGTTGTCTGGGGTGGCCAGCTTCCAGAGTGCTATAGCCACCTGCTTCTCCAACGGGATAGCACCTTTCAATCTGGTGTCCTGGCGCTGCAGCACGGAGGCGAGTTCAGCACACAGTCCCATGAAAGTGGCTTTTCTCATGCGAAAGTTTTGCAGCCACTGCTCATTGTCCCACTCTTGGAAGACGATGCGATCCCACCAGTCAGTGCTCGTTTCCCGTGCCCAGAAGCGGCATTCCACGGCCGTGAGCAGGTCCGTTAAAGCGATGATCAGTTTAGTGTCCAATTTGTTCCTCGGCTCGATCTCGTCCTCTTCACCACACTCATCACTACTGTCACGGTCCATTTCAAGAATGAACTCCGCTGCGCAGAGAGTTGTGCTGGCGACACTCGCCAGCATGCCCCTCAGTAGTTCGCGATCCATTACGGCAAAGGAAAACCGACGACGGAGTGTGCGTGCCTTGCTGAAACCGTTGAGAGATGGTGCCCGAGGTGGCCGGAAACACAGGGATTGATGGGAAATGACACAGCATCACGGGGAGTTGGAACCGGATGCAGAATGGCCTCGACGCCCCTCTTCCCACAAGGCACTGTGCCAGATTGGGAAGAGGTGTTCTGTGGAATACCTGCCCTATTGCGCTACTCTCAGTGCCGCCAGAAGCACCGCAAATGTGGCCATGCTTTAGCGCTGACGGATCTGAGTGTGCACAGGCTCTAGTACAATACCTATTGCTCTATATGGGACGTGCTATAACCAAACGCGCTATAATTCTGTAGTGTAACCTAAGCCTAAGCTATATCTAACAGTGCAGGAAAGATTCAGATTCATCACATTAGAGGCCCCAAATAATGTTAGGCATTGTACTCATACATAATAATTAATGTACGTAATGGTCCCTGCCCCAAAGAGCTGACAATCTCAGTAGAGCACCCATAGCTCCTATTGATCTTATCTGTAAAATGGGCCTAATAATACCTACTTAATAGCAGTGATGTGAGACATTCATTCATACTTTCAATTTTCTAATTAAAGTTTGAGATACTTTGATGGAAAGCTCTATTAAAATGCATGAACAATATTCATTATGACCTCTTCGTGGGGAAAACTCTGTTATTTCTTGTAAAATGTGTGTATCACAATATGCAAAGCATCTTTGTAACGATGCTTCACAGCAATACCAACACAGTACCACAGACCCTTGTATGTTTGTATTTTGCAATTTCATGGAATCACTTATTTGCCAAGTGGTCATTTTCTCACATTTATTATGACAACAGGATTAATGCCAGCATTTGTCAACATCTTGTAAATGATGAGTCTTAATGAATCAATCTAGTGTTTCACTCCTCTGAGGAATCTCATAATAGGATGAGCAAAATATCGGGTTAAAGAAAGTGGGAGGGAATCCCAGAGGACACCCCTTCTCTATGTATAGTATATTCCTCAAGGTTTTGCTTGGAGTGGGTTCTAGGATGCAGGCCAATTTGGCCTAACCCCCTGTACAACATTTTAATTGTATTTTTATCAAATCCAGCAGAAATGCAGTCTGCATGTTGAATGTCAGAAAGCTGTTCTCTGCTCTTTAAAGCTATAGAAAACATCTTGAGCTCTGGAGAACTTTTTACATAATACAGGAACTTAAAGCTATTCACCCTTAGCTTAGGGAATCTAACTAAAGTGTCTCTCGCTTGCTCCATCTTTCTCGTTTTTTTATCTGCTTTTTTCATATTGAAAAGACGGCATTCTGCAAAAGAATAAACCCACTTTTTTAAAGTTCAAAATCTTTTTTTCCCTCCGTCAGTTTTGTAAGTTTTGCAGTCTTTCAGGTTATTTTCAAACCTGTTTCCAAAGATTATCTGCACAGTGTAAGGTGCATCCTTATTAGTCAAACATTTATTGACTAAGGATCATGTCTAAAATGTGTGTGTGTGTGGGGGGGGGGAATTAATGGTCTACATTAAAACAGGGAATGGGATTCTTGTATTACCTGTGAACATGTTATATAATATAGTTCTTGCTTTTAGTGTATGGGATGTCCCACACGTTGAGGTGATAGAAAAAAAATCACTAGAATAAATAAAATAAGTGAAAGTCCTCTACACTATTAACACTTATTAGAAAAGAAAAAAAGACTTATTTCTTCCATAGTATTACTTCATTGTTCCAATATGTTCTACAAGATCACTAGAAGACATATTTTTCTGATAATGAAATATGATCTCAGTGTGAACCAAGTATGCTTTGAGGATCCAACATATCATTTGGCAAGTGTTCAGTCCATTGGAAATGTGTCTGGTTTTGTTTTGTTGGTTTTGCAGATGGGCAGCTGATTTTAAGGGATTGTTTATGTGAGTGTTTCTAAAAACAATCACGAGGATGTATCAAGTTTTATTTCCTATTTGAGCCTACATTTAAAATATTGTATTTTCTCTAGAGAAAGAACTGAATAATTGGATCTGAACACCCTTGAATATTGGACGTGTTCAAAATCTGTGCCAAGATCTGAATTTTGCCAAGAGACTCCTGTTGTTATTATGAGATAGACCAAGATCCCACCCCACAATGAACACTCAAACTCCAGGTCTAAGAGCATCGCTTGACTGGAAATTAATGTTGCCAGGACAGTCTGAGGACAAGAAATGCACATTCTTTTGAACATTACCATAAAAATGAAAGAAGTTTAGGAAGACAATCAACAACAGTGAAGAAAACTATTTGTTAATAAAAGAAAGGGTATGCAATCAGATACATACTATCCTGGTCAAAAGGATGATATGGGTGAAGTCCTGATGGTAATGGATAATTGGGTAGTGGGTAGGGAAACAGTATTTGCTGGGCTACTTCAGGGTGTGGTCCCTCCCTCCCTGCCAAATCAAGCTTCTGTTCTGACTAGATCCAGCCAGTACTATCTGATAAGGGCCCCTGCTCTGGGTTATGAGAAAAGATGAATCATAGCAAAGTGAAAAAGGAAAAATACTCCCCAAACAGTGGGGAAGGCAGATGAGCTACAATCTCAGAACCGTCTGATTCATGCAAGGAGGGTTCAGGAAAGGGGATTGGTATCCACAAACAAAATCATACTATATCTCCCCTGTCCTAGGAAGGTAGACTGATGCAAGGGGCATCCAATAAAACGTGGTTCACACTTTAGGCCAAACTCCAAAATGTGGATGGTGTCCATGACTGATCTGAGAAACTCCACCAGATTTTCCACCTGGAATGTACTAACCCTAAAAGAGGTCGGGTTTCATTAGTCGGAGAGTTGAAAAGATGAAACATTGCAATTGCTGGGATAACCAAAAGACTAATGAAAAATTATCAACATTCTGTGATGGAAGGAAGTCTACTGTACTTGAGGAAACAGCCACGTAAACGGGGTGGTATTTGTCCTCTCTTCACCCTTTAATAAACAACTCTCAATGTGGCACCCAATTTCTAATCAACTGCTGTATGCCAGGTTGATGCATTGCCATGGTCAATTGTCCATCATTGTAGCCTATGCTCCCACCGAGAAAGCTACAGAGGCTAATAAAGATTAATTTTATCAGCAGCTTATGTCGATCTGAAGGCAGACTTTGATTCTGTTTTTAGAGCTCCCCTATGTAAGCCCCAATTAGGCATTGGTGTTCCTGGCATCCTCTTGAGGTTAATTCAAGATCTACGTAATGATTCAGGGGGCACAGGTGTGATGGGGGACCCATAGGTATAAAAGGTTTTACATTAGATCTGGGGTGAAGCAGGGATGTGTCCCAACTCCAGCCTCATTCTGCCATCCAGTGGATTTGCTTCTTGGACATATCTCCACAAATACTGATATATCTGTTGGTTCAATTCCCTTTACCTATCTGGATTATGTGGATAATAGCATCCTCTTCAGCCAGGATGCAAACAACCTCAAAGACACTCTAGAGAGTTTCGAACACAGTACTAAGGTGTCTTGGGCAAAACAAAAATGAGTGTCACCGCAAAAGTTGTGAAACAAGAAATCTGTGCTGCTGGACAAACCAGGGTAGTAGTGGATGATTTCATCTATCTAGGCAGTAAATTATCATCAAATGGGTGCAGCAAGACAGAGGATCAGTTTAACACACTCAGCTATGAAGGACCTGCATAGGGTCTGGAGTCAAAAAGAAGGTGAAATTAAATACAAAAGAATGGACTTCAAATTCTCTTACATGGATCTGAAATCGGATGTGAGTTAAAAAGGACACGAGTACGCTGAAGGCATTTATTATGTGTTGCCAGCAGTGACTATTGGGGATAAAATGGGTTGATTTTATCAGTAATAGGGATGTACTATAGAGAACTGGCATGGAGAGGACTGAAGTGATTGTTGGTCACTGCTGCCTGGCACTTTTTGGTTATATATCCCATCTGGAGATAAAGTCCCTGCACATTGAACCCTGAAAATCAGCCTGGCCCTGGCTGGCCCTGGACACACTGGTGTGTATATTTAACGTGCCTGCATCATATCAGTGATAATCCTTTTAGACACTAGAATAAATCCATTCAATGTGGCCATGGACATTTGATACTATGGTCCTCTCTGTGTCAGCATATTGTTGTTGTTGATGACGGTAGTAGAAAGGACACAATTCACACTACCTATATGTGGTACACTATATACAATGCTGGCATATTTTTGAAAGAAATAAATGGAGAATAAACTTTTACAAAATAACTCCAAGTGAAAGACAGAAATAGCTGGGTATCTTTTGGTACCGATTTCATGAAGTTCTACCATATTGGGGGTAATTTATTAAAACAGAAGGAAATTTATGTTACTTTATTGTGATGCACAAACTCTGGGGAGTATGCGTGGGGAGATTCACATAAATACAATAGTCACATTCAGAAATTACTCTTTGCTTGCAGGCAATTTACAAACTGGCCCATGCAAAACTGAACACAAGTAGAGGAAGGCAGCAGAGCTACAGTGGGTTCTTGAAGGATGGGAGAACAAGTAGGTTTTGTGTGGCATGGGAGGATTGAAGTAGTATGCTGAAGTTTGAGGGGGGAGTTAATGCAGGGACTTGTGGAAAGAAGTAGTGATGAGGGCCAGAAAGTTGAGTTGAGAAGGTGTTTGCTTGGGTGTTGATGGAAAGAGAGGGAATCTGTAAGAGTGAGGCAAAGATGAGGGGCCTGAAATACAGAGGCAGAGAAGGGGAATCCAGGTTGGGTTAGTTAGTCTCTAAGGTGCCACAAAGACTCCTTGTTGTTTTTTCAGGATGAGAGAGGCACTGGACGGAGAGATTTTTGTATCATGTTATCTATGATATCATTAATTGAAATATTCTGTGCCACTCTATGCATCAGATGAAGTGGGCTGTAGCCTACGAAAGCTTATGCTTAAATAAATTGGTTAGTCTCTAAGGTGCCAGAAGAACTCCTCGTTCTTTTTGCAGATACAGACTAACACGGCTGCTACTCTGAAACCATTGAAATATATGTTTACTTAAAGACATAAACAGTGTAAGCAAAATTATGTTTAAACTTAATTTGCATAGATCAGTGCCTTGTTTATGAATTTTGGGAGATTCATATTTACTGTGACAGCCATTCATCTGTCTGAATTCTTGTGAATCACAGGATTGCCTTAACAATATTTGTAAAGAAAGCGAGGAATACTTGTAGCACCTTAGAGACTAACTAGTTTATTTCAGCATAAGATTTCATGGGCTATACTAACACAGCTGCTATTCCTTAACACTATTTGAGATCCCAACTTGGAAAGTCCTCTAGCTGTAGCACAGTACACATCAGCCTGCTCCCAGAATGAATTGATTGAACGATATGGTCAAAGAGTGAGAAAGTATAGTACCGAGGCATCAAATGCCTCTACACTTTTAGCTGGTGAAATTGTAAATATTGCCAGGGGAGAACAATGCCATCATCGGGAATGGTTTTCTGAAACAGTGATGAGGATTAAAGACGGACTCTTGAGTTTTCTCCAATTTTCAGCCTGAGTGCAAAAGCCAAAGCCAATAAGATCTCAAAAGTTGTTTCAAATTTTAGGCTTCACCTCTCCAAAATAATTGGTCAAGGCTATAGCTGTTACTCCTTATTAGCAGGAAAAGAACAGTTAGGTAAAAATACTCTCAAAGCAATGTTTGATACATTAAGGTATATTTGGTTGTTAATGACTTGAGCAGTGTTAGTGAAGTCTCCATTATCAAATCGACCCAGCTGATTATCACTTTTATTTTTTGCAAAAGTGAAAGGAGACTCATCCCATCTCACCCCAGCTGTGCCAATGTGATGGGAGAACTGCTAGAAAAAGAAATAGAATGTTCACAGTTTTACTGCAAATATCACATCCATTTTAATGCAACTGTAAAATCTTGTCCATACAGGAAACAGAACGATTAGACAGTTTGTATATGAAAAATTTTCTATAGCAATTGACTTGTTTTTAATCATAAACTTGACTGTCTTTCCACAGTGTTTCGCAAAGTGTAGGCATCAGTGGCTAAAATACTACAGGCTAAATCATTAGATCTACAGTAACTCCTCACTTAGAGTCATCCCAGGTAACATTGTTTCGATGTTAAGTTGCTGATCAATTAGGGAACATGCTCATTTACAGTTGTGCAATGCTCCCTTACAAAGTTGTTTGGCAGCCACCTGCTTTGTCTGCTGCTTGCAGGAAGAGCAGCCCATTGGAGATGCTGGTGAGGGCTTGGAACCAGGGTGGACCGGCAGCCCTCCTATCAGCTCCCCCTATCAACTCCCTACACTCCTAAATTCCCTGTGCAGCAGCTGCCCAGCAGGCTATCAGTTGCTGGCAGTCCAGATGTCCCTCCCCCCATTGCCATGTGCTGCTCCTGCCCTCTGCCTTGGAGATTTTCCTGGGAGCCTTCTGCTTGCTGTGCAGGGGGAGAGGAAGGAAGGCACTAATGTCAGGGTTTCCCCCACTTCCTTGCTCCTGCAACCAGCTTACCCCAGACAGAGAGAGACAGAGAGATCTTGGGGCAGCAGCTGCTGCCTCAATGTCTTGATCCACATAAAAAGACAATGTACTTAAGAGTGGGGTCAGTGTACTTAAAGGGGCAGTGGACATATCTCTCTCTCTCTCTCTCTCTCTCTCTCTCTCTCTCTCTCACACACACACACACACGGTGTGTGTCTCTGTCTGCTATGCTGTCTCACTTCCCTCCATTCGTGCTGCCTTGTAGAGTGTGAGGCTACATTAACAACATGTTAACCCTTGAGGGCTCAGCCCAGTCCTAGTTCATCATTTAGCAGTAAGGCATTCCCGGGGAAATATCCCACCCTCTTCCACTCTCTAACTTTACCACCTCAACCAAGCTTCACAATCATCATCACAGCATTAAATTGTTTGTGTAAAACTTATACTGTGTGTGTGTGTTTTTATATATAAAATACATGTATATATAGTTTTTTGTCTGGTGAAATTTTTTCCCCTGGAATCTAACCACCCCTATTTACATTAATTCTTATGGGGAAATTGGATTCACTTAACATCATTTCACTTAAAGTCACATTTTTTCAGGAACATAACTACAACATTAAGTGAGGCGTTACTGTACTAGAAATGCAGGTTCCGGTTAAAGAACTAGTACTTCTGAGATTAGTTTCACAAAAAATGGATGGTGCTCAAAATCTAGTAGCTGGAGTAGGCATGGAAAACAGAGCTTCACAAATAGGTTCACAGCAGATAAATCAAACTAATCATCCAATCGAATTTACAGCAGTGAGTTACCACCATTCTCTGTATGAGCCTCGCTTGGTCTTTTTGCTTGGGGCATTGAAGAAAATGATCCAGGATTCAGCTCGCTAAAGTCCCCAATGGTTCAGATGGAACTAAATGACTTTTAAGAAACTGAAAAATATTCAGGCCACATGAAGCAAAAGTGTTAGCATACTGTCCAATGAGGATTAAAAAAAATACTTTGTGGATGGGAGAAGAAAAGAAAAGGAACTAACTTTGTGAATTAATAACCAAATCCCAGACTTTTACAACAGACTTTAATTAACTAGGAATTATGAAATGAACTCATCAAGGCCTGACCCAGAGCTCACTGAAGTCAATAGAAAGACTCTCATGGACTTCCAGGAGTTTTGGAGAGAGCCTAAATAAGCTCACATGATTGCTGGTCAAAAAATTTTCAGTGGTACAACTTTCCATCCCCCTCTTCCTCTCCCCAGAATTAATACAGAAATAATGTTAAATCAAAATATTTTATAGGAATGTAACAATTTTGTTGAAACCTAGGCAGAAAAATTATCAAAACATTTCATTTCAATGAGGTGAACACAGATTCTACTTTATCATTGCTTAACATAACAAAATGAATGATAAAGATGAAATGAAGTACTTCAATAAGGCCTTTTGAATATTTTTTAATGGAAATTCAAACATTTCATTTTGTGGTAAATTTGTAAAGTTCAACTTTTTATTCTTGTACAGGATGAAAGGACATTTTGAAATATCAGTATTTTCCACAGAATGGACATTCCAAGTTTTGATTAATGCTAGTTCCCACCATAGCTATTCAATATCTATTAATTAAGTAATGTTAGTTTTCTAATTCCTTTCCCCAACCATGTATATATATATTTTTTTCAGAAGGCCTCCTGACTCCCTCAGAATGCACTCAGAACCTCACTGGATTGGGCTGGAAGTGTTTGGAAAAAGGCAATATAGTTGTATTTTCTGATTTGCCCATGTGTTTAACTTCATACTGTATTCGTGGTTTGTATTGTGTTGGATTGGCCATGGCCTTGCCTTGTCCTGGCAACAGAACTGATGTAGTCTTTTCCTCCTAAGTGTTTGTATAACAATTGTAAGAAATGTCAAAAATATTTTGCAAAAGCTGTTGTAAAAATTTGTGTAATCTTTCATCAAATTTTGAAAATTATGATTTTTTTTTATCCAGCTTCAGAGGCTAGATCCAGCTCACATTAAAGTTAAAGGGAAAAGCCCAACTGACTTATGGGTGTTGAATTGGGTCCTAGTTTTGGAGCCTTTTATGCATAGGTCAATAGCTGAAACTAAGCCCAGGTGATGGAACTCAACCACCAGCTGGCAGCTGTATAGTGATTAGTGTGAAATGTACAAGTGGTCTCAGTGTAGTTCCAAGGGGGCAGATATTAACACAGTAAAAGTCGCCAGCAGAATTGACATAATTCAGCTCTCCCTTGGTGTTGAAAGACTGCAGAGTGTCAAGAGGACGAAGAACTGAACATGTTACACTAGAAGTTGTTCTTCCTGAATAGAACCATTCCCAGAGTGGTGAGGGACAATTCATTACCATTCATGCTGTTAGTGTGGATAAAAGATTTGTCTCTCCTCTGCTATCACTCTGGAGCCTATCGTAATCACTATCTTTTCTTTATTAGAGAAAAATCAAACATTTCTATGCCAAATATGCAGCTGTGTGTGAGCTTCCATTTGCAGGGCATGCCACTTGCTGTTTATTTTACTTAGGTAGGGTTAGAATGAAAAACTCTCAGAAAGAAAGACCATACAAAACAGCAGATAAAAAGCTCTTCTGACACCTATTTTTTAACCTCCCAAAGTTTCCAAGTGTTTTTTCTCTTTCCATCTCATTAATCCTATTGCATCAGTGCTGGTTATGAATCAGCAATGCCTAGAGGCAGTCCCAGGAAGTCACAGTCAGGTAATTAATTCAAGTTCTGAACCAAGTATTTATATATAAATCATTGGCAGATCAGATAACAGGTACTTACAGGTAATCTGAAATCTTATAGGTGGGAGCACTAGTCAGTCTGTATTGAATTCAACTATGTAGACAGCTAAAATTCAGTGAAATCTTTCAACCTGGAATGACATTTTGCATTTCCGTACTCAAAGGCAAATAATTTAGATGGGAGCTGCTCTAGTGATGTGTAGGAAGAGCCAGCCCAAAAATACCATTTAAGTGGAAATGCTATTCCAGATCCTCAGCTGATATAAATTGGTATACTTTCATTGACTTCAATGGACCTTCATTGACTTACACTAGCTAAGAATCTGTCTCATACTCATTTCTGCCAGTTCTTGTGCTCTTTCTGAGTCTTCTCCTTCCTTAGAATGCCTTAAGCTTCGCCAGACATTTCCAAAGAGAGGCAATCTTATTTTAAGTGCATGTGTAAAAAAATAACCCAGCACTTTAAGTGCCATTTATGTTATTATGTTATATTATTGTCACCAACAGTGTTTCACAAGATGAATATAATTGAACGATGTTAGTAATAAATGTTTATTTCCTAGTTATAAGTGTTTATTTATAATATACAATAAATTTGTGTGCCAACACAGCCATAACAGAGACAGATACTTATTCTCACTAGCTGCCCCCTGCCAAAGCTCTG
Source organism: Sternotherus odoratus (assembly GCA_032164245.1). NCBI lineage: Eukaryota > Metazoa > Chordata > Testudines > Kinosternidae > Sternotherus > Sternotherus odoratus. The sequence continues at coordinate 204,687,624 of JAVMKO010000001.1, read as the reverse complement.
AACTTGAAGGAAGCACTGGTGGGAAACATGCTACAGTAATCTCTTCCAGCTCCCTCGCAGTACCTTCTCCATGGCCATATTCCAGCTGCTCTGTTATAGCTAGTCACTATCATGCAGACCACAACTGCATCAGCACTTAAGGGGGCCTATGCACAGGACATTACAATAACTTTTTACATTAACATGGCCTCTAGCTGCACACACCTTTTTCCCAAAGTTTTGAATGCAGCATGACCTGGGTGCTTTGTACTGGAACTAGGTGACTGGATCCATTGCAAGGAGCTCAGAGCCAACAACCTGCATTTGCTTAATTTTTTTTTAACCTTAGTAGCAGCTATCTCAGCTATTCTGCTTCAGCTGGTGACCATTCCAGTTATACACTACAATTGGATGAGGAGGGCCAGTTTCTTAAATTGAGTCATGCCAGTTTACACCAGTTAAGGATCTGGCCTGAGTATGAAATTCACACCAATGCAGAGAGCCCATAAGCACTACTTACCACTTAAGTTCAGTCTTGGGGATTTAAATGTGACTTAGCAATGTTTAGTGACCTGAGTGAAATATATTTCCATGTGGGCAGATACCAACATAATAAAAAGCATCATCAGAATTGACTTCACTCAACATTCTGTTGACGGCCTAAATACAGAAGGAAGGACACTAAAAGCTGAGGCTTCATGCAGACCTACTGGACTTGAAGGGAGGAAGGACAGTTCAATAGCTGGGATGCTAGCTTGGGCCTTGGGAGCCGGGGTTCAATTTCCTACTCCATCGCCAACGTCCTGTGTAACCTGACCTTGGGCAAATTGTTTAGTCTCTCCGTGCATCTGTTTCCCAAACTGTAAAGTTGTTTTCCAGTTTGTGGTGGTGTTAGGAGAAAGACTGTGTGATGCTCAGATACTATGGTAATGAGGGTCCTAGAAAAGAGAGAAATATACAGATAGATTTTCATCCTTTCTGAACAGCCTGTAAGATGAAAATGTCTGCCCTTGCCATTGTGTGAGCGCATGCAAAATACAAATACTATCATAGAAAGGGGGCTACATTTGTCAGATAATTTATTCATAAGAAATAATTTGAGCAGTCTCTGTCACTTATTCAAGAGTTTAAAATAACAGTAACAACAAAGGCAACAAGTGTTGAATGATTCTACTTTTGTCTATTCCATAAGATTAAGTGCTTTATGCTAATAAATGCTGCTATTTAAAATAAGTAAAAATGAAGTCAGGGTGGATGTAGGTAAGTCACTGCAAAAAAGAGATGATTTTTTTTTTCTCTGCATCAATAGAGAGGTTTTTCATGGGAAGGTGAGTCTTATCTTCAGTTAAGCTCATGAAGCTTGCAGGAGGCTATGAAGCTCTGTAAACTTATGGAGCTCATAAGAGTGGGCTTCCCTCCCCCAGGAGCACACAGTTTTAAAATTAGTATAGATAGAGACCACCCCCCCCCCCCCGCCCCTAAACATAACCCCCTCTAAAAAGTCAGACCTGGTTAATCCAAGTTAATCCAACCAAATGCCTGGGTGTTTGAAATATATAAGTGGCAACTAGTCTCAAAGCATGAATGCACCTTTGATTTGTTAATCTGACTGTAGGGGTGGACGTAACCTGTCAGAAACACAATTTGGAAACTGATTCATATTAAGCCTTATATATTCTTAACAAAACAGATTTCTGCCACTGAATTTGCCATCAGGATGGACTGGCCCTGGCACCTTCCTGTCAGCTCATTTATAGATGTGTACACCGAGTGGTTTGATATTAAGAAGGAAGCATTTTCTAATAAAGATGCATAAACAGTGGAAATGGACTGAACGGGCTTGTAATTATGTGGCTCCATTTAGAGTACTTTATGTCCTACTGAACAGACTTAAAAATTACTAATTTGCATGAATTTTCCACACAAGTATTAACAAATCTTCATCATACTCTTTATTTCTTAATAGAACTGAGTGGGGAAAAGATTTCTTATCCTACATATATTTTTGAGATTTCCAGAAAGTTCTCCCATCCCAAATCACTAAGAAAAAATAAATCTCTAAAATTTTCATTACCCAAAAATAAAAAAAAGTTTTTCTCAATTGACATATTTCACATTAATAATTTGAAAACATTTTGTTTTCATTTTTACCATACTTTTATTATAGTTATCTTAAATTTTTAAACAAAAAGTCATTTTGAATTGGAAAAATGAAACTTCTCCCCCCCTCAATCCTCAGCCGCAACTGGAATGGTCCTTTCTCATGGCCTTTCCCCTTCTTTTCTCAGGAAGAAGGGGCACCATTCTAGGATCATCTTCTGTCTCAAGAAGAAAAAGAAAAAACTGCATGTGTTATGTGCAAACACCTCTTTTCAGGTACACTGGTCTCATCAGTACCATCCCATGACTGGACACACAAAAAAATCCCTCTCACTGCCCCATTCCTAGACAGTTTGACCGAAACAACTTCTGTTTCTGATGGTGGGGAAAGAAAATAAATTTTAAGTTATCCCACCCTCTAATTTTAGTCTGTCTGTATTTTTTTTAGTAGTGACATTTCAGGCGAGGCCAGACTCAGCTGGCCCTGAAAGGAAAATTTGCAAACCTCAGTCTGCCCAGGACACCCGATACTAGGAAAACGGAACTTCCACCAAAGAAGTGGGGACCCAGACTTGGCAAGGAAGATAGTTCTCATTGAGTAGCCCTTGCTCCCTTGGGGCATATGTGAGGGAGACCTTCCCATTACACCCTAACAAGGAAAGATACCTCCCAGTTACACCTGTCAGCAGGGAGAGGGTAACCCTGGTCCCCCTGAAGGTTCTGCAGACTCTGGGTAAACCGTCCCTGCTCCCTGAGCAGTTTGCTGAGATTTTTAGTTTGAAAAATCAGTTCAGTTGGTTTGATTCAAATTTGTGCCTTCGTCCTTTTTTCAGATAGGGCACTGATTTGATAGGAATGAATTGAGCACAAGCGCAAGTTGAACAACAAGGGAATCTGTGCAAAGTGTGTCTGCATTGCAAACCCCTAGAGGGCTGCAGCCTCAGCTAGCGTAAACTGCTATGGGTCCCATGAAGCCAGTGGAGCTATGAACGATTTACACCAGCTGGAATCTGGACTCATTGATCCCAGTGGGTTACAACTAATATAAGCCAGGTGTGGTGCTGTCTTGAAAATACCCTATAGATCAGGGGTAGGTAACCTATGGCACGCATGCCAAAGGCGGCATACAAGTTGATTTTCAATGCCACTCACATTGTCCTGGGTTCTGGCCACCGGTCTGGGGGGCTCTGCATTTTAATTTAATTTTAAACAAAGCTTCTTAAATATTAGAAACCTAATTTACTTTCCAGACAACAATAGTTTAGTTATGTATTATAGACTTATAGAAAGAGACCTTCTAAAACTGTTAAAATATATTACTGGCACGCGGAACCTAAAAATCCCATCATCATGCCAGCCTAACTACTCCTGACTTCACTGACTGCACCTTCCCTCTCGTAGAGAATCCAAAGATGCAGTAAGATGGTCATTGTTTCCTCCTCTGTTTCAGGTACACTCTCCCAATCAGGAGACAGAAAGAATGCTGTCACGTAAAGATGACCCATCAGACAGCAGTAATAATGACTGCTCACTGAGGAATTCAAGGGATGAACACAATTCATAAATCTCAGGGTAAGGTTACACTAGAGATTATAGCGCGTTTGCGTATAGTGCTTTCCAATTTAGCGCAATAGGTATTGCACTACAGCGTGTGCACATCAAGACCCTGCAGCGCTAAAGAATAGACACATTTGTGGAGCTTCTGGTGTCAGTGAGAGTACCGCAATAGGGCAGGTATCCCACAGAACACCTCTTCTCAATCTGGCACAGTGCCTTGTGGGGAAGGGGGCGTTTTTTGCGGCCATTCTGCATCCGGTTACAACTCCCAGTGATGCTTGATTTTATATCCCAGCAATCCTTTTAGTTTCCGGCCACCTCTGGCGCCATCTCTCAACGGTTTCAGCATTTCTCAACGCTCCATTGCCTGTTTCCCTGTGCTGTAATGGATCGCGAACTGCTGCGGAGCATGCTGGCGAGTGTTGCCAGCACAACTCTCTGTGTGGCAGAGTTTTTTCTTGAAAGGGAACCTGACAGTAGTGATGAGTCTGGAGAGGAACTCGAGATAGACCCGAGGAACAAATTGGACACTAAACTGATCATTTCTTTAACGGACATGCTCACGACCGTGGAACACCACTTCTGGGCACGGCAAATGAGCACTGAGTGGTGGGATCGCATCGTCTTGCAAGTGTGGGACGATGAGTAGTGGCTGCAAAACTTTCGCATGAGAAAAGCCACTTTCATGGGACTGTGTGCTGAACTCGCCCCCGTCCTGCAGCGCCAGGACACCAGATTGAGAGCTGCCATCCCGTTGGAGAAGCAGGTGGCTATAGCACTCTGGAAGCTGGCCACCCCAGACAACTACAGATCTGTTGGCAACCACTTTGGGGTGGGGAAGTTGACTGTTGGAGTCATGTTGATGGAAGTGTGCAAGGCCATTAATCGCCTTCTGCTACGAAAAATCGTGACCCTTGGTGACGTGCGTGACATCGTGGCTGGCTTTGAGCAGATGGGGTTCCCTAACTGTGGAGGGGCGATCGATGGGACCCATATACCTATTCTGGTCCCCGACCACCTAGCTGACCAGTACATTAACCGAAAGGGGTACTTCTCCATGGTTCTTCAGGCGCTTGTGGATCACCGTGGGCGGTTCACTGACATTAATGCAGGCTGGTGGGGAAAGGAGCATGACGCATGCATCTTCCGCAACAGTGGCCTGTTCAGGAAGCTGCAAGAAGGCACTTTTTTCCCAAACCAGAGGATCCCCGTGGGGGAAGTGGAAATGCCCATTGTTATTCTTGGCGACCCCGCTTACCCTCTAATGCCCTGGCTCATGAAACCCTACACGGGGAGCCTGGACAGCAGCCAGGAAAGGTTCAACTACAGGCTGAGCCGCTGTCGAATGACTGTGGAAAAAGCCTTTGGGCGTCTTAAAGCCCGCTGGAGATGCCTTTATGGCAAGCTAGACTTGGCAGAGGGAAGTATATCCACGGTTATTTCCTCGTGCTGTGCCCTACATAATCTCTGTGAGCGGAAGGGCAAAGCCTTCACTATGGCATGGACCTCGGAGGTTCAACAACTGGAGGCCACGTATGCTCAGCCAAAGAGCAGGGCTATTAGAGGGGCCCAGCGGGAGGGTACAAGGATCAGGGAAGCCTTGAGGGAGCATTTTCTGGCTGAAAGCCAGTTCTAATCGGAATTGCAGAGGGAGGGAGGGAGGGAGGGAGGTTGCGAGGTAGCAGTCTGTTAATCGGATAAGGTGGTTGCTTTTATGTACCTATTACACACATGTGTGCACCGAATACAGAAACCCATTTATTAAAAAGAATTCATTTATTGAACAGCTTTCTCATAATCTGAAATAAAAGTTGAAAAACATTAAAGTTTGTGGTGGGCGGAAGAAGGGGTGTGAAATTGGGTTCAGGGAGGAAGGGTGTGAAATTGTGGGAGCAAGGGTGTGAAATTGGTTTGAGGGATGAAGGGTGTGAAATATGTTCGCAGGAGGAAGGGGTGTGAAATTGTTGTTGGAAAGGGGACAGTTACATATTGGTGTATGTCCTGGACTCATAATGTCCAATGCCCTCCGAATTGGTGTACTCCTCCAACCCATTCTGCGGAGTGCAGTCATGCCTGTTAGTAGGGGTTGGGTACAGTGGATAAGCGCAGGGCCGGCGACAGGAATTTGGGGGCCCCATATGCAGATTGTGCAGGGCCCCCCCTGGCTGGTCTCCTGCGGCCCGCGGGCCCCCCCCATCTCCCGCCGCCCACAGGGGCCCCTCCCGCCAGTCTCCCGCCGCCCGCGCCCCCCCCCCCAGCCGGTCTCCCGCCGCCCGCGGGCCCCCCCCCCCGGCTGGTCTCAGACGGACTCCCGCCGCCCGCGCCCCGCCCCCCCGGCCGGCGACAAGGGGGTACAGCAGCGTACCGGGCCTGCCCCAGATTTAAGGGGGCCCCCCCTTAAGTCCAGGGCCCGGTACAGCTGTACCCATTGTACCCCCCTGTCGCCGGCCCTGGATAAGGGTGCTGGATCTGTGGGGTGGTCGGTGAAGGAATGGGGGTTGGAGGCAGCTGTGGGTGGTAATAAGCAGCCAGCTGTTGATACTGTCCTGGAGGGGACAGATGGCCAGGAGGGGAATGGCTAGGGGGCAAGTGATAAGGGGGGTGGCGTTCAGGGGCCTGCTGCTCCTGAACAGCAGCGATCTGCTGCAGAGTCTGTATTTGCAGCTCTAGCATTCTAAGCAGCTTGTCAGTGTGACAATCAGCACGGTCTTCACGAGCCATCTCTCTCTCCTTCCTTTGTTGTTCCCTCCACTCTTCCAAACAGCTCATCTGCTCCTCCCTACGTTGGCTGTCAGCACGGTTGTCCATTGAAGCCTGTTCCAGAACTTGCCTCATAACCTCCTCTTTGCTCTTCCTTGATTTGCTTCACAGTCTACTCACTTTCTGAGCCACACATGCAGCTGGTGAGGATGTCAAGGGCAGAGCTGGGAAAAGTTACAATTTCAGAGTTAAAAGACAAGATCCCATTGTTTGCAACAGACACTCTTGGGGAGTCCCCCGCATTCCTTGAATCTTTTGTGCAGTTCCCCTGTCCAAATAAGCCATTTCAGCCACAGAGGTAACCAAGGATCGCCGGGCATGGTGAGTCTCTGGGACAAACACTGTTTCCCTGCCTTTCTATACCATTGTTTTGGGAGAGCGGAGGGCGTTACTGGGAATTGCGTTCTGATTAGCATTATCCCAACATTCTGTGTAGGTTTTCATTCTGGAAGATATCTCTCTGCTGCGGGTGACGGAGCAAGAGAGGGCGGGGATTCTAAGGAGACGTGGCTTCCGCCCAGGTCCATACGTGGCTTGCATCTGTGTGGCAATGCTCCCCCCCACCTCTTAGAAGAGTGGCGTGGACTGGTGACCGTGGCCAGTACAGCGAACATGCTGGGGCTACCGCGAAACCTCCGGAGGCATATTGCAAGAGCTCTTATTGAGACCTTTGCAGAAATCACTGATGAGGATTACCGCGAGGTGATAGAGTACATCAATGCACTATTCCATATGTAGCCAACCATGGAAGCATTCTTCTCCACCCTCTGCAAATCTGTCTGCCCTCCCCTCTAGAAAAGTTTGCTGTACCTGTGCAAACCAGTGTTGGAACCACAGCACCTGCAGCTGCCAGACGCTGTGGCTCGCTCTGGGTGCATTCTGGGCTTGAGAACAGTTCCTGGCTGCATGTATCCAGTTATTCCTCATTGCCCTGGCTCACTCCTGCTGACATGTCTGCCTCATCCCCCTCCTCCTCGTCTGGGTCCTGCTGCGAATCGCCGTGCTGAGAGTCTCCAGCATCCATTCCCCCGACCACCTTCAGTAGGGGGCTGGGAAGAAGTGTCCTGGGTGTTCGCTGGAGCGCACGTTGCATCACCACCCAGGATCGCATCCAGAGACTGGTAGAACTTGCAAAACACGGGGGCTGCCCCAGAGCATCTGTTTGCATCGCGGGCTTTGCTTAGGATATGTAATCCTAAGCTCCTTTACTTTTGCCCGGCACTGCAGAGTGTCTCGTTCATGCCCTCTGTCCCTCATGGCCCCTGATATCAGGGCATAGGTATTATAATTTCTGCAGCTAGACCGCAACTAAGACTGTACAGCCGTTTCCCCCCAACAGCTGATGAGGTCCGTGACCTCATGATCAGACCACGCTCGTGATCGCTTATTGTGAGGAGGCATGGGACGTGGAGTCATGGCTGAAGCAAAATGGTTACCTGAGGAGCACTCCATGCCTGGCTGCAGTAAACAGGAAAAGGATTTTCAAATTTCCCTGGGAATTTAAGGGGAGGGTCTGACATGTGGTCACCTGAGGACGCGACAGAAGAGTTTTAAATGATGGCCAGAGAGGCTCTAATGGGAATTCTGGGCCAGGCTGAAGGAGGCTGGAGGCTCATTAACGCGCAATGGGTGTTCACATTCGCACCCTTGCGCTATAGCGCTAGCGCAAAAAGCCTTATCATGTTCGGAAAGGTGGTTTTACAGTTGCGCTTTAAGCGGAGACTTATTGCGCAAAATGTGACTTGCAAGTGTGTAAGGCTAGAGAGTTATAGCGCTACTGGAGGCTTTTAGCGCTATAAAGCGCCAGTCTAACCATGCCCTCAGAGGGGTAGCCATGTTAGTATGGATCTGGATCTGGACTCCGTCGCTTTTACAATTCATAAGCTATCTGGAGGCTGAGATTTTCTTGAATGAATCATTTGCTAAATAAAGAACAAACTCACAATTTGTGAACAATTTAGATGCAGGAAAAAGGACTGAGATTCAGCTAAAGCTAATCAATTATTTGTGACAAAGAGTTTTCCCACCGATAATAAGCATGGTGGGGAGAGGTCCCTACACTTTAAAACTGGATGCAAATGCAAAGCTCTCTTCATTTTAACAGTTTTGTTTTTTAATTTGTCTGCTGCTATTATTTCTAAAAACTTTTATTTTTGCTCTGTAGTCCTCTGATACACTACAGTCCCATTTGATTGTATATGCACTACTAAAATTTGGGTCTACTATTTCATGACTAGAGAATTGAATATTTATTGGGGTCAGCTGATGTCAGTGGTATGGTTTTACATTGTTATTGTTTTTTTCAGAATATAATTACATTGGCCAATAGGAATTATATATAATGAGGGCTTAGCAGGTTATCTCTTCAACCACACCTACAACAACCCATATTTATATATTGGACAACCCAATTTATAGATATGGATTGTTGTCCAATGGTTGAAGAGGTAACCTGCTAAGCCCTCATTATATCCCTATTGTATCAATTTTGGTTATGGTTTTTAGTGGCTCTCCTAGTGCTTCATGTGCCAAGTTATATTTTTATTCATTTCCCTAAATTTTTCCTATATTTTGCAGCCAGGAGGGTCTGCTCTACCTTCCCTTTCACATTTCCTACTTGCCTGGATAAGAGGGAATTTGTTGACATTTCCTGCATGCCTTATTACCATTATAAATCTGAAGCTACATTTCAGGCTTCAGCAGACTCAAAGTTAAGTTGCACTGGGAAAAAAAAACACAATGAAAAATATTAATGGAAGAAATTTAGTCTCAAAAAGGATTTTTTTAAAATTTCTTAAAAACTGTTAATGCATATAACAAACAGTAACAGTTGGGAAGGGTTATTTACTCGGCTAGCTAATACATGCATAAATAATAAATAGCCAATTTTTCAAAAATGAATTAGGCTGCTCAACTGATTTTTAGACATTTGAATATGTGTCTAGTGGAACCAGATGGAATTTTCCAATGGAATATTTTTCTAGCAGAAAATATCAATTCATTGAAAGTGAAACATTTTGCTGAAACCTTTGATCAGAATTCATTTTGAAACAAAAAATTAAAAAACAAAACATTCCATTTTGACCTCTTTGGAATAGAGGGTTTTGATTTCCTGTTTCAGAATGACTTTTAATTTCATTTGTAAAAAAAATATTATAAAATATAATATCAATGTTTGAAAAGGTCAAAATCTGAAGGAAAAAAAAACATTTACATTTTGTTGAAATGAAACATTTCGATCTACCAGACTGGAAGAAATTTCAAAATCACGAAACTCCTCACAAAATGAAAACAAACACAGTTTTTACAGAGATCTAGTGGCCAGGTTTTCACAACTGCTAAGCATGCTGCATGTAGCTCCAGCTGACTTCAACAGGACATTCAGGCAGCCAAGCACTTTGGAAAATTAGGCTATTTATTTATATTGATTGTTAGAAACCTAATTCAAGATGTCCATTTTTACAGATCTTCCCCCCTGTTCAATGCCAGGACCCTTTGAAGACATATTTTTATTAATAAATAAAATAGGAAAGAAGGCATATCATTTCAAGAATATTTTTCACATCCTATTATAACTCAGGCCAAAATTTTTCTGATTTTTTTTTATTTATTTTTGGTTTTTGTTATTTTTTTAAAGTTAATGTGGAGCTGAAAATTAGATGTTAAGACTGATTTGTTGAGGGGAGGCTCTTGTTTGGTGTTTTGGTGGTTTTCTTTTCTTTAGCTATTAGGTTGCGTTTTCAAGTCTTATACTTGTAGAAAGCTGGATGGTTCAAAATGAACCTTTTAATTTTGCATCAGGCCTGGGTTTTACATACACTGTATCTTGGCAGCAGATAGACAGATATTTAGATAGATTAGACAGAAAACAGAAAGTGGCCTGTATGATACAGAAAGTCAGATTAGATCATTTTAACAGTCCCTTTTCTGGCCTTGGAATCTATTGATGAGTGAAGTTCCATCCTGTATATAGTGTGTGTGTGTGCGCGTGTGCACATGTGTGTGTATGTGTATTTTCTCCCCTGAATAGTCGTTCAGCTTCCCTTAAATTTAGACAAGTTCCTGTATTGTGGGGGTCTGTGGGTGTATGTGTGTTCAGCTGCCCTTAAGTTTAAGGCTATTTTCAGACTTATCTAAACGTTCGATTTTTGTCATTATTGTTAGGACTTTTTTTTATCTTGCTCTACACGGGAAATAAAATTGTGATTTAGATATTTAGTCCCAGCGGCCCTGTCTCTGCTCGGCAAATGCTTCCATGTCAGTCGCTGCATCACAATATCGAAGCCACGAAGCTCTGTGGCAGCTAATCCTCTGAGCCTGTTAATAAGCTTAGGAGCACGTTCATTGAAGACTGACGCGTTAGTCACAAACAGGGAGAAAATATCTACTGGGGGAAGCTGAATTGGTTTTAATCATCTGCTAATCACCAGTAATGAGACCTACTCTGGGGAAGAAAAGAAAAACAGATAGTCAGAGGGAGGTTTTGTTCTTCACAGCGGAGTAACAGGGAATGAAAGGGCAGCTGTTATTAGGAGAGAAAAGATGGAAAGAAAGGAGGGATTTGGCCAGACCAGATGAAGCTTCTTCTGTGGTGCACTGTTTTGTTAGCTGAGTGTTTCTTTCATTCAGCCTCCAAAACTTCAGATCTTTCAGCTTCTGTGAAAGCCTCAGTCCACCTCTACATCAGGGCTGCTGGAGAAAGGGATCTCCTCCCCCACAACTAACCCCCTTTGTTTTTTCAAGTTTAAACATCTCACCACTGCACTTTTCAAGGGATTGTTGTTTTTTTCCTGAGCTGGAAAGATGAAGCAAAGTACATTGCAAAGGGGAACGCTGGATAAAGGGCACTGGTGAGGAGAATATGTACAGAAGGGCTCAGAAGAGCTAGGGGGCTTAGTGCACCCGTGGTCTGGGCTTTGAGGGGACCCCACCAAAGAAAACAGAGGGTGTGGGTGGACTGGAATGGGTTTGGAAAAGGAGAAGGGTGGGTTTAGGTGGAATAGTTCAGCTCTGTGTTCTGTAGCATCCTACAGTTCTGCTGGCACCTTGAATGAAGCCAGTCACGGAAGTGCCTCCCCACAAACTCCTCTGCTGTTCAGAAGGTACGGCTTTAAGCATGTTATTTCAAACAAACAAACCGTCCACAATGGCTGCTGGTAAACCCAGGCATTTCAGGGATATACAGACAGTGGTGAAGAAACACATAAACTTTGCCTAGTTGAGGGGGCAAATTCCTTTCCCCGAGGAGTATCACTTCAATGGAAATGCTGTTTCAAAATCAGGTGGAGTCTTTCACAGGTGAATTTTGAAGGATAACTGAGACTACAGTTCTTAGGGAAAGCCAGACAATAATCACACTCAGCACACTGTACACATCAATATTCCAAATCCTAAGGCGTTGATATAAGGGCCATTGCAATTTCTGCATGTATGAGGCCATTCTGTAGCCACTTCGCCCCTCCCTCTGCTACAGCATTTTTGCATATTTTAACTGTTATTTGAAATTAGGCACTTAAATGTGCATCTGGTTGAGAGAGAGAGAGAGAGAGAGAGCTTCTTTGCTTTCCAGCCATCATATGGAAGCTAGAGTGAGCTTTTTAAGCGATTATAAAGTTGACTCAGTGTAAGTGTGTGTAAAGTACAATGATTTCAGAGGGAAGCTGATACAATTATGCTTGAGAGTTTTCAGGGGCAGCATGGGAGCTGGGGCGGGGGGGGGGGGGGGCTCACTGGTAGGAAAAGCTTTTTCTTTAAAATAATACAATCAATCTGCACACCAACTGGTAGAAAGCCTGCGTGGAAAACGCTGGCTGTAAATAAGAGAAATTGATTTATAACATGCAAACATGTTATTTAAAACAACTCCTTACCCAGCAATTTATGGAAGTGAGTTAACATGAGTCCCTCATCAACCCAAGGAAAGGCTACATCCCTCACAGGCCTCAGCTATTTGTTTTAGCACCCCTGGAGACACAGTGTCAAAAGAGAAAACCACAAAATGCCCCTTTCATACCTACAGTCAGTCTAACTGATCTCTGCAGTTTCCACCATTTTTACCTCCAATTCTGAGCTGAGGATGCGGATGGGGAGAGCTGTGCTTAGTTCCGGGGAAGATTTTGACCTCTATTCTATCCTATGTGTTATGAGAGGATTGTGGTTTTACATTAGGATTGTCAGAATTGGACACTCCTCTTCTTCCTGGGGCTCTAGGGTGGGGTGGTATCATCACAGGAAGCTGAAACCTGATCTGTGGTTTTCCCAGGCCCCAAATGCATGGAAGCAGATGTTGGACTTTGCATGTGAGAGCTGAGAATGCTGCAGTTCAGGTTCCCACCTACAGTTATGTCCCTGAGACACTCCAGTCCCACTAAGGGCTGATCCCCACTACGGGGGGGGAGGGGGGGGGAGGGCCGGGGACCAACTGCAGATACGCAAGTTCAGCTATGTGAATCACGTAGCTGAAGTTTGCGTATCTGCAGCCGACTTACCGCTCGTCCCCACGGCGGCGGTGGTCAGCGGCGCACTCCCCCGTTGACTCCAGCTTGCGCCTCCCGGCAAGCTGGAGTTCCGGAGTCAACGGGGGCGTCGCGAACGATCGATTTCTCACGTCTTCACAAGACGCGAGAAATCAATCGCCAGAAGATCGATCGCTACCCACCGATCTGGCGGGTAGTGAAGACATACCCTAGGAGTCCTCCGGGTAACCAAGAGATGCCAGAATCTGATATTTTTGAAGGGGGGGAGGGAGGGGAAAGAACTGGAAATCTGAGGACTTCTTTAAATGCCCTGAAGGAACAGAGTGACACCCCCTTTTTACCCCATCCCCCAGCTCATCTTTAACGAATAATAGGCTGAGCTTTTCAAAAGTGACTAGTGATTGTTATCAAGTATCAGAGGGGTAGCCCTGTTAGTCTGTATCCACAAAAACAACAAGGAGTCAGGTGGCACCTTAAAGACTAACAGATTTAATTGACTGATTGACTGACTGAATTAGCCTTCAACATTGGTTCTCCACTTGTAAGGTAACTCCTTTCTCTTCATCTGCCAATATATATTTATGCTGTATCTGTAATTTTCACTCCATGCATCTGAAAAAGTGTTGTTGTTTTTTACCCATGAAAATTTATGCCCAAATAAATCTGTTAGTCTTTAAGGTGCCACTGGACTCCTCATTGTTTTAGTGATTGTTGTTATTTCCACTTAAGGTTGGCCACCTGGAAGTATCCTAATTAGCATCCCAAAGGAAATGCTGAGCACTCTCCCCTCAAGTTGTGCACTCAAAATCCCTAGTCGATTCTAAAATATTTAGCCATAATCAATAACTTGTGCCTTCAGAGTGGTCAGTAATGCCCAGCTGGGAAGTCAGCATTTCAGTATGTCAGACTAAAATTTAAGAGTGAATTTTAAAAAAACAACACCACAATTCTCCTTGTTCCAAGCAGAATCATCAAAGTTACCAGGCTCTGCCACACTGACCTGATGTATATACTCCCCCTGCTAGACTGAGAAACAACTCTGCTCTGGTAGTGAGCATGTCATCACAGCCTGGAGGTAACACTGAATTGCACTGTCTTTCATTTCTTTTTCCACAAGTATGTTCAATATTATACTGAGGTTTTCTCAGCTAGTTCATCTGTCTCTGCATTTTATCTCTCTGTCTGTCAAGCTCATTAGCATACTTTGACAGATTAAAAGGCTAAGGTCAAACAAACAAATCCCCAAAGAAATACTGCTAATTATTGTCATATGTTTTTTAAATGCTCTGCTTCTTCAAAGAATTTAATAAGGAACAAAATTCTACTTTGAAGCCCAAATGTTTCTTTTATGATGTACCCCCATTCCCTCCCTCCCCCATGTCTTTTTAAAGCAATTAGCTTCTTACAAGTGTATCAATAGTGATAAGCTACCCATCAGATAAGTTGAATTCTATACATGGGTACCTGAAATAGCTATCAAAGTGTATAGATGCTGTAGAGTATAACTCAACAAAGAATTTACCTGGGATGAGGTAGTTCTTCCACCTAACGTCATTAGGTGGAACATGGAAACATAAAAAGAAAACAAAAATGTAAACTTTCTCATCAATAGCCTGATTTTTTCTGTGTTGTTTTATTATTATTACTTCTATTATAGTAATGCTTAGAGGCCTATCTCAGGGATCCAGGTCTTATAGTGTGAGGCACTGTACACACTTTTAATAAAAAGAGAGTCCATACTCCAAAGAGCTCATAATCTATGCATATATTTTGCAGTAGCACTTAAAGGCACATTGTCCTAGGTGTTGTATACACTTATATCTGCCTCAAGGAGCTTACAGACTAAAAGGCCAGACATAACAGGTACGGGAGACAAGGAAATGACCCACAGTCAGAGACATGAGGTGATAATCGTATGTGTGCAATTCTTAGCCATTGCGCACAGCAATCACAATTCACCAGTTGCCTAGCTGTGGTCAGATTCCAGCCTTCCATGTGCATTGTGGCAGTCATGAGTTCTGAGGCGGGACCTAACTGGATGTGGATAAGGTGGTGGCTTTATGGATTGATGAGACAACAGGTGGCTAAAATGAATTAACTGAATGGGTGAGCAGTTGGGGAAAAGTTAAATAATCCTGATTAGTTTAATGGGTAGAAGTGTATTTTATCTTCTTTCTTCTTCTTCCCCTCCTCCTCCTCCTCCTCCTCCTCCTCCTCCTTCTTCTTCTTCTTCTTCTTCACATTTCTGTTAATTTCCAGACACTTTCATGCTTCAGGACAATATACCTATTTTTTAAGGAATTAATTGTCTGACAGGTATGCCAAGGTAGTGTTGCCAAACCTTGTTCATTGCAGGTAAATCATTACATGGCCTAAGACAGTGTTCATTAGCGGCATTGTCAATCAAGTAGGAGTCCTGCAAGAGAATTGCTGATGATAGGACAGGGTCAGAGACGAAGATGTTCAGTCTCTATTCATCCATCAGATTTTTTTTTAAATCAATTTACAGCATGATAATTGAGTCAAGTTTATTGTGCTGCCCCTCAAACAATGCAGGATTTCAGTGATTATAAATTGCTTGATACTGAAGTGGCTCCACAACAGACGAGAGAGAGAGAGAGAGAGAGAGAGAGAGAGAGAAGAGAGAGAGAGAGAGAGAGAGAGAGAGAGAGAGAGAGAGAGAGAGAGAGAGAGAGAGAGAGAGATGGGAGGAGTGGGGGAAGGGGTGAACAACAAAAGCTGGTTGTTAAGAGAAATATTTTAAAGGCAGAATGCCACTGGAGTAAGCCTGCTTCTGGGGAAGAATGACTGGGAGATAGCCTTCAGTTAAAGAAGTTGTTCACTAGAGGTGAAGGGCTAAATTGCCAATTGAAGTGGCGGTATCATCTGAAATGATTCCATTGATAAAACTGATGATTCCTTCCTAGGGGAATAATACTGCCATCAAACGTATTGTTTCTTCTTGCTGTTTTGAAGAACCAAATGATAACCCTTTTCTTTTCATACCTGTAACCATGTGTGGGGTGTGTGTCTATGTATGGGTGCTCATGCGGGGTAGGGGTCAGGGTCCAGCCCTCTGTGGTGTGGGATTGAGAAGAATTCTTTTCATACTGAAATGAGAAATGGAAAGTCCATTTGGGGGGCAGCAGTACAGAAACCTCCGATAGAAAGAAAAGCCCTTTCCTATCACTCTGACTGCGCCTGGTTTTTCCAGGCCAAACATTTTAACACTATATTTCCAGTCTACAAAGCTATGTATTTATTATTAATTATTATTATTGTTGTTATTATTTTATGATAGCACCTAGGAGACTCAGTCACAGACCAAGAGCCCCTTGTTCTAGGTGCTGTACAAATACAGAATTTTTTAAAAATTCCCTGCTCCAAAGAACTTATTAGGTTTATGGGTGATGCTCCAATGGCATCATACCCATACTTAGGCTAAGGGGTTAAAATAATTGCCTTTGCTTATCTACAGGGTTTCTGTAAAGTAACATCATACGTAAACTTGTGGGTTTTTTTATCTACTTTCCTGAGTTCTCTGTTTGGTTGATTTCAAATGCATGGCAAATAGACACATTTGAAATTTTTGGCATAATTACATTTAAATGTGATTTTGACTGATTAAAAATGAATGAAAGAGGAAGGTGTTTATATTGATGAAATTCATCTAAAAAACCGAACCACTGAGAACATCTATATAGTAAATTCCGGAGCGTGTTCTTAAACTCACCCTCATGTGGGCAATGGTGTGCTCTAGCTTTTTCCTCAGATCCTGACTCCTTTCTGGAACTCATCAGGATGATGCTGAACATATTTAAATCTTTCCCATAAAAGGTTTAGTCTAAGTTGCTTCTCCAGTACTTGTTTGAACATTAAATATGCAAATAATCATCATTACACTTCCAACAATTACACATGTTTGCGAGCACCATGTCAAGTACTGGCAGCAGTGCAATCATTTGGAAAGACAAATATTCCATTCCAAGAGATGTCATGCTGCTTAGAAGATTTCTTTTTGTATTAGTAGCCACACTGCTGCTTCATAAAGTGTGCAAATGAACGTGACAGTGCTGCCAATAGCTGCCAGTTCCTTCCTCTCGGCAGAGCAGATGTCAATCAACCATCCCAAACAGACAAGGCCTCGGTACTGCCGCAGACATTAAACATGTAGGATGTAGAGGGGAGGGCACAAACAAAACAGGCAGCTCACAGACTCAATGTACTCCCTCACACCCCTACCCCCACCCCACGAGGAGGCCTGAGGCCTTTAGAATATTTTAATTTCTGATTTCTGACTATATTATCATGTGTTTGTAACAGACGAATTGTAATTTGTAGCTCTGAGGTGATATGAAAAGATGCCTGAAACCAGAGGGCAGCTGCAGGAGTGTGTGGCAGGTTTCTCTGCTCTCCTCCCTTTCTCTTTTCTCTCTCTCCCTCCCTCTCCTCTTGCTCTTTATGTAGTTATGGATAATTGTCACCATTCACTTTTATCACATCCAAAGTAGCAGCTTAGAGAAGCTGCGACTTTAGTCAGGACTAATCTTGCCTCCTCCTGAAGTGGGAAAATCCCAAGTATTTCAGGGTCCTATTGATAACCCTTGTGCTTTTTTTCCATAAAAGACAGATGACTCTGGCAAGCTTGGGAGACTGCAGATAATGGGATTGACTTGGTACTTAAATCTCAGTGAACCAAGACAGCATAAGTAATTAGTGAATTGGATCCATACTGGGGTGCTAATGATGGCTAATACTGCCCCACACCATTCTAAAAACCACAAGATGCACATCCATCTCACTCAGATAAAACCAAAGGGACATTGCTTTGCAGGCATCATTTATTTCTTCCTCTGTACAGAATTTATCCTCCTTAAAAAAAAATCTAATTTTCCAGAAGTGACATGCAGAAAAATAAGTGACCATCCTGTCAGCAGAGTTCATTATGATCACAAATACCTCTGGTGTTTTTAATTAAGAAAGGCTAATTAAGAGAAACCATGCATTTATCTTCTTATCTAGTTGTCAGGGAGAGAAGTCACAAACACTAACTATACATTGTTTGGAGGGGAGAGGCAGGTTTGTTCCTTTATTTTGTTTTGGAGGTTTTTTTTAGCATTAAACAAACTAAACCCACTCAGAGACACAGGTAATCACCTGTTTTTGAAAAATAAAGTTGTTGTTTTTTCAAGGATTGGCATTTCTAACTTTGAAAAAGCATAGTTTCACTTAATGTCCTGGTTTTCCCCCTCGGTTAAAATAATTGCAGAGTTTTGGTGTACAAACTTGCCTTCTGACTCATTTTTCTTTCCCCACAGAGTGATAGCATTTTATCAGGATAATTTAGATAAATGTCTTTCCACAGAGTTTGCTTATCCTTCCAGGAGCTATGATCGACAAAAAGCCACAGAAGATGAATGGCAGCGTGTTTTGGTCAAATGTATTCTCATCTGAGAGGAGAAGGGGTTTGAAGGCGGGTAGACTGTCTTTTTCCTAAGATTTGATCATCAGAGAATACAACCTTCTATGCCCTCCAACCTGTTACTACAGGTGTGTTTGTACATATATATAAGAGCTCCATTGTAACAAACTGGATACATATAATGTCTCACATATATAAGATCATATATATAATCATTCATATTATATATAAATATATAAAACCAGGGATCTCTTATTGGAAGATGCATAGAACTAATACTAACCAAACCATGCTAGCAACATGATTGTATGGAGATAAGATGAGTGAGGGAGAGAAAGAAATGTGGCATATTGTGTGAGACTGAGAATCCAGACACCCTCTATTCTTTGTGCTGCCAGCTGAGCTTTAAAAACAGACAAGTGACTTCTGCCTCTTTCGGTCAGTTTCCTAAATGTAATTTATCCTGGCATGATGGGATTTAGAAAAGGTGTGGCACAGGGCATGCTTGAGGTGTGACATGCAAAGGGTTAAGATGCACTGTTATTGGCTGGCAACAGCAAAGCAGCCTCCCACCTGGCCTTTTATTTTTTATTTTTTTGGTATATGGCTGAAATCTCTCTTTTCCTGAGTATCAGAGGAATCTTTATTCTGCTCTGAGTTGTTTCAGTGAGTGTCTTGGAAGGTGCCTTTGACAATAGGAGAAATGCCTTTTAAAGCGGCCTTTCTTCATATATGAAAATTTGAGGAGAAAAGCTATTTAATATGGGAGCCCTCGGTTTCCCCTTCTCAATCTGTAACTGATTAGGAGGCATTCAAAGGTAATGTAGGATGAAAAGATGGGCACATGCTCAGTTGGGAAGGCAGAAGGGCGGCTGGTATGGGTAAAGATCTGAATTGGATTAGCACCAAAGGAAGTTTAGAGTTTGGATGGGGCGCTAGACTATTAGCCTGGAGGCAGCCTGCCCTTCATCAGCACAAATGCTATCACCTCAACAACTCCTCTTTATTAAAAACCAGGAGAGTCTTCATGGAGATAGTGCTCTGGAAATTGTCATTTGAACGCCATCCTTTATAGCAGCACTGGAGATATTTTTAAAGAGGTTTTCATTTATCTGTGAAAAGAAAATGCACGTTTTTAAAGTAAGACTGAAGTTTAATAAAACTCAAATCAAATCTAGTCCTTCTGGGCTCTAAGTGATGCCCTCTCTGAACAGTACCACACTGCTCTTTCACTCTCTCATCTCTTCCATGGCCTTTAGGCCTCCGTATTGTCCTCACTGTATTTTTACCAAGAACACAGAACCCTGAAAGACATCAGTCCTTACACAGGGAACCTAGATCCCAGTTTTCAATGACTATAGAAGGATATCATTGTTAGGTAGGAGTCCACCTTCTAGCAAATTAGAATATCTATTGCTAAGGAAGGTGCTTCTTTTTAGGGTTCCTATTAAAACTGTTCCTCTTCACCGACGTTAGTTTTGGAAGATCTTATTTGCAGTTCGCCTTTAATGTGGTTACCCTCTGTCACTAGCATTGTGAGACTGTATGACTTTAAAGAGTATTCTAGCAGAGAGAGGGATTGCTCTTTCTTTATACCTTTTTTTCATCTATTTATTTGTTACTCCCACAGCTGCTTTTCCAACTAGAAATACTCCAAGAATTTGCTGTCATTGCTGGAAATAATTGTAACACTAGGCAAACTACAGCCAAAATACTACAGTACACAATTTTACTTCTGAGATATTATTACCCATTTTGCCAACAAAACAAGAAGGCTTTACGCTAAATCAGAAGAAATTAAGTCAGAACAGGCATCAAAGCAATCCAGTTCCACCTTAGACTTACACACACTCTTAGCAGAATTACAGAGTAAATGGTATTCATTCAATCTTTTATGGTTGGGTAAAATCAGGGCCATAGCTTTCATAAAAAGGGAGGGCTCATTTTTATAAAGATGTTGACTGTCCACTTAGCATTCTACCACACATTCCTTTTCTTAAAGTTTGGGATTTCTAAATCTTTTGTATTAAGAATTTGAAAGTTACATTAAAAGAAAGCTATTGAACATGAGCTTGATTTTCCAAGCCATAATGTTTGCAGGATAAAATGGAATGGACTATACTGACTGATAGATGTTCTTTTGGATGTCCTGGGTAGAAATCAAGATAATTTCCCCACCACCCACGAGAAACATGGGGAGAAGGTGTTGCAGGAGCAGTTATTTTTAAAGTATTTTCAACAAGGAAAATAGTGTGTAAGGATGAATTCGGAATGACTCTGCTCTAGTGGAAAATGACTATAGAATGACGGCTGTGAAAAAGTTTGTAGTGCACACAGATATGTAGAAAAGTTTATGTGAAAGAAAGTGGA
Organism: Sternotherus odoratus; assembly: GCA_032164245.1. NCBI lineage: Eukaryota > Metazoa > Chordata > Testudines > Kinosternidae > Sternotherus > Sternotherus odoratus. The sequence continues at coordinate 204,666,960 of JAVMKO010000001.1, read as the reverse complement.
AGCCGAAGTCAAAACAAACAAATGCTTCATCTGACATCATGATTTCCCTGCTACTTGATTAGGCACACATGGCTGACAAAATATAGGACAAGAAGTAACTGCTTCTGTTTTAAAAAACAACTAGGAATACTGTACTCCGCTTTCTAAAATCAGCATTCTAGGTAAAGCTGAAGAGGTACTGTAATTAAGAAACAATTCCCTAAACCTAGCAAACAGTCCTGAAATCAGCCAGTTGCTGGCACATTTCCACTGGTTAATGTTTTGAAAGCAGGCTTTAAAAATTTTTAGGGGTAGTTTTTGTTTGTTTGTTCCTGACCACTGATAGCATGAGCTAGCAGCTGGTGTGAGAATAAAGGAAAATGTGTGTATATTGGCAGCAGACAATTTATAACATGAAGCGATTATTCTCTCAGAGTCTTAAACATCAGAACTTGTGTCTTAAAAAATAATAATTTGCTTGGACAATTTTACAACCAAGCATTTAGTTTTTTCCCATTTTTTCTCCTTCAAAGATGTGTTGGAATTTGTAACCAACAAGATACATAATTTATCAATCTTTTTTTTTAAAAAACGGGATTTTTCAATCTTGTACCTTTTAAAGCTGCTTTATGGGGTCGCTTGGTAAACCTACATCTCCACCTAGTGGTTTCATGGAACAGTTGAGCAATTATTTTTGCAGCAATATTAGCCCCAAGATAGTTTTTACATTGTAACTAGCACCCGTCTGAAGAAATCAGATCATTGATTTTCTTTCTAAACTAGAACTATTTTAGGAACATATGTAAAAATTGAATGTTGGTTTTCCATTGTTCTATAAAATATAATAATGATTCTTTCTTTCTTCCTTAATGTTTGTTAACATTTTGATCTTTTGACAAAACTACCATATTTTGGTAGAGCATCGAAGCACCCCACATTTTACTCACCAACTCATAAGTCAAAATAGCAGTGTTGAGGGGCATAATTCCCAACTGGCCTCGTCCTAACTGTGAGACATGCGGTGTGACAAGAGTCCAAAAAGGGAACATACAAAAACTGAAAATGCTGTGAATATTCTTGTCCTTGGTGTAAATAACGCTCCCTATAATCTCACTTTCAGGATTATTTATTTATGATGTAAACAATTTTCAGAAATAGGAGTGAGGCGGACCAGGGTGGAATGTAACTATGGGATGAAATGAGGGTTGGCCCTCAAAATGAGGGACATTTGAGGGGTATGATTTTGCTTGCAGATAAGGCTAGCTGTGTCTTGTGCCAAAACTCCTGAAGGCTTTTCTTCACTTGACCAGAAAAGGGTGATGAAAAGTAACACCAGATGCTCCTCCCCTGGGTGTAAGAAATTGACTGCATCTGTGATAGTTCCGTTCCCTTCAAACTTCAAGGTGGCTGTATATGGTTCCACCAATTCACCACCAGGTCAACCCGTTTTAAGCACATAATGTATCTGTTTATTACCTGAATATTCACTACACAATCAAAGCAATTGTGCTTCTTGAATACAAATGAAAACATTACATTTTAACAATAAAAAATAATTTCAAGGGAGGCAAATATCCTATTCCCCCCCCCCCCCCGCCCAAATATTTTCTCCTTATCAGGCACATCTCTAGTTCCTCTTTCTTGCCTCAGGATTGTCAGTTGGCCACATATCAGTGAAGAGCTGGGGTTTGCTCAGATTACACACCTCTTTTTCGCTACAAAGTGAGTAGGAGATTACACACAGTGCATACAGTTAAGCACATGTATAAGTCCTGGCAAGATCAGAGCCTTATCTAAGATAGGAGATGTATTATAAATTAAATTCTACTTGTAGTAAAATATATTAAACTGATTGAAGGTGCTGTGGCTGCTAATGGCCTAAAATGTACAATAATCTTTCACTGTAATGTAGAATGCACATGTCAGAAACGTGTGCTAAGAGTTTAATTAATGCACATTAACATATATACGCAGAGGGAGAATATATGAAGAGTGTGCCCTGGGACACAGTTAAAAAAATGTTGCAACTTCAAACTTAGGGAAATTTGGAAACTCTCCAATTCAGCAATTTAAAATGATTAAATATTATCTATCATAAAGTTATCTTAAAATTGAGTAAATGGGAAGAAGATAGTAGAAATATGGCTTTGTTGTGCAAATGAGGTAATCCAACCTTATATGTGATTTTTCACAAATAAAATATTGTTTTCTTACATGGCTTGGATTGTGAAATGACCTACAAATAATCAAACAAAAACATCAGCCACAAACTATCTAGCAAGTCCTGGATTCTTTATTCCAGGGATGACTGAGGCTATCAGGCCAAAGGTCAGCATTTGATTAAAATTAAGGACTATCTGTGTAGCAAAAGGAGGACACATTTGGCAGGGTGGGGTAACTGGAAAGTGTTGTGATATGAGATCACTTTTTGGAAGCTGGAGAAAAGGTTGGGCCAATTGTCAATGTAGAATAAGAAAGCATTATCTATTTTGTTGGCTCTTCCTGCATCCTCCTTATTGTGCTTTTGGCTGCCACAACGCCACCTACTGGGACCCCACAACTTCTCTGGCAACACACTCTCATCCTCACAACTGGAGTTGAATTTGAACGGAATTAAGGCTGTGTCCTCTTGGGTTGCTGAGTTCCTTTTGAATTGTCAAGTGTTCTGGCTTACAAGTACTTCAGTGCAAGCCAAATCACAGAGCATGTCGAGCTAAGTAAGAACAAATAAAGAAGGCCCAGACTCCTTTAGTGCATTCAACATAAAAGGGAATGGGGAAAGGGAACATCGTGAAAGCTCTTCCCTTACACAAATGCTGCAGAACCCAAAGTCACTTTTTAGGGTAAAAAATGGAGAGGAATAAATGTGAAACTATTGTCATTGTTCCCCACTCCAACCCCATTTTTTTAGTTGAAATTTGAAATTTCAATGACATTTTTATCAACATTTCAGAGTTGGAGGGGAAATTGCCAGCTGTAAAGCTGTTTGGAAAAAGACAAACAAAATGAAAATGTCATCAAAATGTTTTTTCCTGTTTATGATGGTTTTTGGAAAATAAAAATGTGGAGGCTTTAAGGGGAGGAACCTTTCTGGGGTAAATATCTGAGAATTCCTGCAGGTCACACAATATTGTTAGGTGGCAATCATCTGTCCTATTGTGTAATTCCCAGCGAGCAATCTGAATTCTTTAACTAACTTGAGCAGCTGCTAAGAGAGCTTAGAGCAAATGAGCACTCTTCTCTGACCGCTAAAAAGACAAAGGATATGTCTACACTAGGATGACCAGACAGCAAGTATGAAAAATTGGGACAGGGGGTATGGGTAATAGAAACCTATGTAAGAGAAAGACCCAAAAAACAGGACTGTCCCTATAAAATTGGGACATCCGTTCACCCTAGTCTACACGAGGATAAAAGACTCTAGCTGTGGCTAGTCCAGGTCAGCTCATATGACTTGGGTTGCAGGGCTAAAAACTGCTGGGTATATATCCGGGCTCAGATTGGAACTTGAGATCTGGGAATCTCTACAGTCACAAGGCCACACCTGTTGATGATTAATTTATATAAGGGGTTGAAGTAATCAGAGAAATTCAACAGACATTTTTTTTGTTTTTCCTGGTTGTAAAAAGCACAATCCCACACTAGGGGTAGCTCTATAAAGAATGTAGAAAACTACTTACCTAGCTGGTAAAAAATCCCCCCCCCCCAAAAAAAAATCCTCACTCCCCAATCCCATAATGCTTTCTGAAAACCACGTGCCTGAAATTTTTCAGGTATAAATAGAGAATTTGTATTAGTGAAAGGAGAGACATGTCATGTCTGTATATAAACAATTCCTTTACCTTTAAAAGAATTGTGTGAAACATAAAGAGCAAGTATAACTAACTGCTGAGCTGAAGCCTTCACCTTGTCTCTGAGGGTGTCTCTGCTCAAAAAGGGGGGATGGTGACTGGTCTGCTTTAGCTACCTTCATCTCCTACACGTTACGTTGTAGCTAATACGTTAGCTCACTGATTTAGCTACTCGGCACAATTACTGAAACCTTCCAGTAAGTTTGGAAGTTAGTGTTTGTACCACGAAATATTTATTGAAAAATCCGTACAACAAAGATCCAGATCATGAACCTCAGGTTCTTGTACTCAATACATGTGTTTCAACATGATGAAATTCAAAACAAAACCAAAAAAGCTAGGAGTCCTCTCTATACCTAAGACTATCCCAGTACTAAACATACCGAGAGGAGTTCAGTCATGTAAAAACCAGTCAATCTACAGGGACTTTCTGGTTCTCTGAATGATCTTGTCATCATTCAGGTCCTCGTTTGCAGAAATGATGAACACCGGCAGCTCCAGTTGAGGTCAATAAACCGTGGGTACTCAGAGATTATCTCACTGAACCAAGTGCTCTTGATTTCACAGGTATCTGTTATGAATTCAGGGTAGCGATTCCTTATTGAAGGGTATAAGTCACTTCCATTATAAAATATATTTTGATCCCTTCCCTTCAAAAACTTTTCAGCATAATAGTTCTCATTGGTTGTTTCTTCTTGAGGTTTTCATTTTTGTTTCTGAGTTGAGACTGAAAATGTGCCATTCCTGGGGGGGATGCGGGGCCTGGGACAAATCAGCCTGTATAGGCTCCCCTTAAAAAATGTTATACAGGTGAAATCTGGGGTGGGGAGGGGACACACTGCTGGGGGGAATGCTAGAAGAATAATCCACACTCCCTGATCGGAGATAACAAGCTGGCTCAGCTTAATTGGACTAACCTTTTTACCTCCCACCTGGCTCTTACCTACTTTTCTATAACTGCCTGTTTGTGAACACTTCCACTGCCTGCATCCGACGAAGTGGGTATTAGCCCACGAAAGCTCATGCTTCAAAACTTTATAGTTAGTCTTTAAGGTGCCACAGGACTTTGTTAACACTGCTGGGGGGGTGAGAGATGATTGAGACTCACAGGGTGGCACCTGTGCTAGAGGTGTGGGGGCCTACTGTGCTGGCATCAGCCCCTCACTAACTCCACAGGCCGGCCTGGTCCCAGTTTGCAACGCCATTCAAATTTTTGCCAGGCCAAACCTGAATGGCATTGTGACTCCAAGTCCCAGCCTGTGGCTGCTGCAGTCTCTCAAACCTGACAGGGTGAAATACAACATTATGAACTAAAAAAAGAGAACAGAGTAAAAAAAATACATAAAAATTGCAACTTCTGTGAGCACCATAATAAAATTACTGCCCTCCTTCTCCCTCCTAACTGGGGCACTTCTTTGGAGAGGAGGTGGGTGGAAAGGCAACCACTGTTTGCAGCAGCTCTTCAGCAGAACTCAGCAGATGCAGCTAGGCTCCAGTTTCCTTTAAGGGCGTTGGGGGCCATGGCTGGATGTCATTGATCTTGAGTCAGGCCTGCCGTATCACTTAGAATTTGACAATAAACAATTGGTCAAGAAATACAGTACTTAGGTTTAATACATTCATTGTTGCATCAGTACTTGCAAATTTCTGGGAGGAAGTATTCTCCCAGCAGAGGGTATGTGGGATACTAGCGCTCCAAGAACTTCTGTCTTCTGGATACGTCGGGTAGGGAAAATCACCCAAAAATCAAGCAATGAAATAAAATAAATAATTGAATTAAATCCTGGCCCCGCTGAAGTCAAGGCAAAACTCCCATTGACATCAGTGTGGTCAGGATTTCACCTTAAGTCTCTTTAATGATTTCAGTGTGACTTGGATACTGGAACCACATGAAATCATTTAAACATTAATCTTTCTATATTATTTCTATATTTTATATCTGAGTTATTTTTTCAAAGTAACATAGATGGAAGGGAATACGAACAAAATCAAGCAGAGATACATTAAATGGTGTTACCAAACGATAATCATTGACGAGTCTCTCCAGTGTAGCATCAAAGTTGAGTAGGAAGAAAAAAGTCTAGAAGGGAAGAAAAAGAGTGCCAAGAGAGTAGAGGGACTCTCTGCAGGGAACACAGCACAGAAGTACAAGGATTAGAGAAAAAAGAACAGTGATAAAAGTCAGACAAATATAATCATGCAGCAGGTGTAGCCCTTATCAGCCAAGCTCTTATGTAAACCAAAAAATGTCAGAGTTAAGCAAGGCAAAGTAACAATTAATCTGTAACTAAGAGAAATAAAGGCCATGTATCCTGAACATTTCAGAGTTCTTCCAAGGGCTGTTATTTCTGATAAATTGTTATATTAAATAAAGGAGGAAGTCTAGTTTATTTCCAGAGACTGATGACTAAGTCCATTGGCTGTAAGTATTTGAGGACCTTAAGGCCATATTTTGGCCCTGATTTCATTGGCAGGCCAACAATTGGGTGGAATGACACTACAGTAAACCCTCGATTTAACGGACCTCGATTTAACGGACTTCGGATGCAACGGACAAAATTTCTGAGCAAGTCTGATGCATTCCTGATCCATTTCTGGCAGGCTGGCTGCTGGCTTCCGGCTGCCACCCGGGTCCAGGCAGCGGGCGGGCTGGCTGCCGGCTCCCGGCTGCCGCCCGGGTCACAGCAGCAGGAGGGTTGGCTGGCGGGTCCTGGGAGCTGGAACCTGTGCGGGCTGGCTGCCGGCTCCCGGCTCCCTCCCGGGTCCCACCAGCGGGTGGGCTGCCGGCTCCTGCCCAGGTCCTGCCAGCGGGCGGGCGGGCTGACTGTTCCCGGCTGCCGCCCGAGTCCCAGCAGCCGGGACCCGGGCGGGCTGGCTGACGGCTCCCGGCTGCCGCCCGGGTCACAGCAGCGGGCGGTCTGCAGAGCTGTTGCCCCGACCCTGTGGCAGGTGGGCTGCTGCTCCGACAGCTCTTTTTTTATTATTATTATTAAATAACGGACTTTTTGATTTAACGGACACCCCCTCGCCCGAATTAGTCCGTTAAATGGAGGTTTTACTGTATTTCAGTTGCACTGAATCTGCCCCAGTATGCCAGTTTCAAGTATTAAATCAAATTTGTTTTGTAATCCACATCTGTCCAAAACCACTTTTATTTTAGGAGAAGCCCAGAGCAACAAATCAGGTAGTTTTACTGATCCACTATCAGTTATCATCCTTTTTTCCCCTATATTGAATGAGATATTGTATAAGGTCAGAATAGAACATTACACTTGGGTTATCATACTTACCAATGCCTTTTAGGACTTTTAACATGTCTGGTTATTCTGGAGTGGCGAAAGCATTGGGATTTAATTGTTGTTCTAATAAAAGCTACACATCCAGGTATTACAAGAACAAGATTTCTGTATATTGTATGTCTTTCAGGGCCTCAAATGATTTAAATATCTTGAATTCATTGGGATATAGAGACAGAACTCCTTCCCATCCCAGGCTATTCATATTATCAGTTTATTGTCTATAAAGGGGTGGGCAAACTTTCTGGCCCAAGGGCCACATTGGGATTGCAAAAATGTTTGGAGGGGTGGGTAGGAAAGGATGTGCCATCCGAAACAGCCTGACCCCACTCCCTATCTGGCCCCTCCCACTTCCCGCCTCCTAACTGCCCTCCTCAGAATCCCCGACCCATCCAACCCTCCCCCAGCTCCTTGTCCCCTGACCGCCCCCTCCAGTTTACCTACCCCTGATCTATAAGAAGAGCTGATCTCCCGCGAGAACTAATTTTTTTTTTTCAAGAGGATATTTGCTTTAACTTTTGTAGCTAGATATAACCATAGTCATCTAGGAGCTAGAACCATAAGTGACCACGGCTTTGCCTGTAGGTATCAAACATTTGTAATGCCCAGGAAATAGGCCTGGGAGACACAGGGTGCATTAATTCTCTTTCTCTAGGTACAGAAATGGGAGTGTTATCACCTATATCTTGACATCCCAGAGTTACTTGTTTTAGAAGAAGGTTGTGGTAGTATTTTGTGGGAATGGGGAATCTGAACCCGGTCTGTGAAAGTAGGAGGTAATGTTTGTCTAGTGATATTCTTGCTTGTTTCCCCTTTCCTCAAATAAGAGCTTTAAACCTTGTATTGGTTTAAAAAATAGTCTACATAAAGGATATAGAGTGGAATAGGCATAGCATGCAGAGGAGAATATGAATTTAAATAATGTTAAAATTACCCTGGAGTGACAATGGCAAATTCTGCCATTTTTTCAAATCTTCTATTGTTTAAGGGAGTAGGGAATCAAACCATGTTCCTTTTCACCATGAGATCTTTTTTTTTTTTGCGAATTAGAATCCCAAAATATTAAATGTCTGTTTCTGCCCCACTGAAAACCCATTTATCTGAGCAATATTTCAAACAAACTCTAGAAATAGAATGGATTTCTGATTTTTATTAGAGTTTCTCAAAACCCAATGAAGTACAGAATTTCTGTTTGTGAGGTAAGAGAAGAGGAACAGAGGTGTCAGACTCTGTGACAAAAAGAAGCGTCATCCATGTATGACATCGTATGTTTTAGCTGACCAAACTAAATCTCAGAAATATGAAGGTGAGCTCAGTAGCTAAGATGAATGGCCCTAAGGCCATACTGATTTGAAGAGGGAAACCTTAATGCATCCCTTGATTCAGATAAAATGGTTGAGGTAGAAACCTGTTAGTAATGACCAGAGCCAGAGATTTGGTATAAAGAAGCTTGAATCAGGATTCAAAGTTTGGAATGAAACTATATGTTGACCCTGCAGAGAAGAGAATGTCCTAATTCACTCTATCCCCCATATGTCCTCTATGTTGAGTGAAATTATAGATGGAGGATTTAAAGAGTCCTGAAAAAAGGCTATGCTAACCACCAGTTGACATAAGTTACTGGCCCCATTTCTCACATTATATCAGAAAGAATAATTTCTCATCTAAATCTTTTACAGTACCTAGATGTTGCAACCCAAATTCATTTGAAATCTAGGTCTGTAACTAGAACAGATTTCAGCAGGATCAAGGCCCTAATTCCCATTATAACTGTTAGTGTCCAAATGAAAGTGAATTTAATTAATTTTGGGTGGAATTTGTGCACCTTATATCCAGGAGGATTAGTCCTTGTCATGAGCTGGAAGAGCAGAGCAAAAGACAGAAGTATTCTAAATTTCAGATAATTTTATGATTATAGAATGGCATTTTATTTGTACTGCATACATGATCAATGATTTTGCTTCCAAATCAGACCGTCCAATTCATACCCTAGGAAGGAGTAACTGAGATCTTGGTTTCCAAATATAAGTTAATTTCTTTTCTATGCCTTGATCCAAACCCCATGGGAACTTTGAAATCTACTGATGAAAAGCAGAATATAAGTACCAAGTATTATTATATTGTGTTAGCTCCCACAACTATGAGGAAATGAAAACTGGGACATGATCAGACATATATCAGTTGTCTTGACCTCAACATAAAATGTTTCATGAGAGATATATGGGGCATGTGGTCAAGAAACATAAATAGGTTCTTCTTGTACCAATTACTGATCTCTAATGTCATCTAGTCCTACCTGTGTAAACAAAGCATTTATAACTATTCTGGAGGAACAGCCCTGTAGGGTAACTGTATCTGTTTAATATAAAATAGCGTTGAATAGAGTTGAAGTTGCCAACTAATATTATGTTACTACCCTCCTTATCCATTAGTAGTACAATTAGGTTGTGAAAGATGTTAGAATCTTCTTTGTTTGAGACATTGACACTGTTCAGTGCCATAATGGGATTATTTATATCCCACTAGGAATATATGACCCTCTTCATATTTTGCTGTGTCTAAAAGTTAAACTTTAAGGCTGAGATATTTCAGAGCCACTTAAAGGATCATCTAGATTTTGAAGAAAAGTTTCTTTTAATATTGCTATCACTACTTAGTCTTTTCTTTAATATCTGGAGGCTTCAGATTCTGATTTTTTATTTTATTTATTTATTTTTGGTTCAGGGTTAGTTGGTTCGTTTTGAAAGAGGCAGCTATTTTAAATTAAATGGGACTACTTAGCCCTTTTACATTCCAAGACATCAATTTAAATTATTTATCCATGACTGGCAGAGGGATTAATACATCCTAAAGGACATTCCTCTGCAGGTTTATTAGCGGGAGACATATGTGACAAAAGATAACGAACAGGCTGCCCTTTAAATGGCTACTTAGAAACAGAGTGCATTTTTCAAAAGCATTCAAGCGATTTAGGAGCCTAAATCCCATTGATTTTCAATAAGATTTGGTCTTCTAAGTCACTTCTGAAAATGAAATTTAGGCACTTTTGTAAATTTTTCCCAGATTCAACATCTGGGAAAACCAGTTCATCCCAGAAAATAGAAAGCTTTGGTCATCTGCTCCATGTGGCTACAAGCTTTGAATCATTAATACCAACAAGCTAAAACTATTAGGCAAAGAGAAGAGGAAAATACTTTGCTGGCTAACCTTGTGCCTCTGAACTATAATCTTGAAATAGCACAATCTGATTGGGGGAGGAGATTTTGTTCTTTCTTGCTGGTAGCCTTGGCACAAGTCTGTAAAGACTTTGATCTCTGAAATGGCCTGAACATCCTTTTCAATGGGATGAATACCAGTTTGTTCTGACACAGTTGTATCCAGATCCTATCTGGCTTCTATTTCACTTATTTTTGAAGGTCTCTCAGCGAGCTTTGGCTTTTAATTTTTATTCTGGTATTCTAGAAATGTCACAGACTGGAGTGTCATGTTCCCAGAGGTCTACACACAAAATTATTTCGACTAAAAGGAAGAATCACTCAGATCTGACAGCTACAAGAACTGCTCTGCTGAAGGTCACTCCCATACTTCTGTGATCCTCCATTGGCTCCAGAAACCCTCTATGAGACCTTTGAGTTTTTTAAAATCCAGCTCTCCGCTGGAAAGCTAGAATCACCCTGAACAATATTCCAGCAGACCACGTGAATACCATGACCCTTGCTGGATTTTCTGCTGGAGCTTATAATATTAGTGATTTCTGAACTGTGTGGCTCCCAGCAGTCATAAATTACATTATGTCAGGAAGGCTCTGTGTGTCCTTACATGTTCTTCTGCTAACACAAGATATCAGCATGCAATAATCTGGAGGACCACATCGTAGGTTTCAAAAGAGTTATAAACTCCTCCACTGTGCTGAAGCATTTGTTATTCTTATGATGACCATGTGATGGAAAATGTGTTTCAATAATGTCATAAGAAAAATTTGCTCAGCCATTTGATTTTTGAGCTTTAATTTTTTTTTCAACTTTAAGGATACTTAGGAATTTCTCAGACAAAAACATCATTATGACAGAGTTAAATACATTCGCTTTCAAGATGCATTCATAAAATATTATAGTTTAAATGAAAAATATACTAGCTGGAAATTCAGGTTCATGTTCTACCCCTTCATTCCAACCCACCCTCAATGTATAGATTTCAGAGACTAAAAGGATGGATTATAATCAGTATGTTGGATCCTGTGGGGGGGCAATTAACTATAATTTTACAATTCAGTTACACACTTTTTATGGACAGCATAATTGTACAGAAATTACAAATAAGAAGCAACAGGCTGTAATTTATAATGTGACAATATCACAAATACCATAATACTGTTCTTGCATGTCCCAGGAGATGATGAAGGTGGCAGCCATGATGGTGAAGCTCACTCCTTCCCCTTTTCTCATCATTCAGTCATTATTTTGTCCACCAATTAGTCCTAGCTTCTGACACACTGATTTTGGCTTACTGATTTCCGGTTTCATACTCTTCTTGCTTACCAGGTATGATCTTATCACAGTCCTTCAATTATATCAGTAGGTCTTTTCATTTGGACTAATTCAATCTTTCTGTCACTTTTTTGCACCTTTTCCCATCAACATGTATTATTATAGGTCATTGTGACATTTTATGATTGTTCACTCACTTTGCACAGTTCAGCTCACAATTAGGGTAAATTTGTAGACCAAGTTATCACAACAGTGCCTACCTAATGCTTGACTGATAGTGTTTGCCTTGTAGTCTTTCAAATAGGAAATATAAAGATTTACAGTGGTCACCATTAAAAAATCAGTATTTACCAACAGCTACCACACCATGATGTCTAAGATCCCTTTACTTAGGCTTGGTCTACACTAGTGGGGGTGGAGGTCGACCTAAGATACTCAACTTCAGCTACACGAATAATGTAGCTGAAGTCAGCGTATCTTAGTTCAACTTACCTGGCGTCATCATGGCGGCAGCGGGCTCCACCACTGACTCCGTTTGTGTCTCTTGGTGATCTGGAATTCCAGAGTTCACGGAAAGCACCTTTTGGGATCGATTTTTCATGTCTAAATGAGACACGATAAATTGATCCATTTCCCAAGTGTTTCTCCCTCTGTAGTCACTATTGTGAAATAGTTTAACTCAATAGTAAAATATATTTTGTACTCAGACCATCTTAATTTTCAGCCAGGTTTGAGATAGAAAAATAAGAACAGGGGTGTGCTAAAGTAAAATATTTCCTTTTCTTTTTTCCATGCAACCCTCCTTTTCCAAAAATGTTTGCTTTAGCACAAATGTGCTATGCAAACCCCCTATCTATGGGGTGAAATGCCTGGAGAGAAACTGAGATAAGGCACCTTTCTGCCATGGATGTCAGGAGGATTTCTTTCTTGGGAAGGAAGCTCATTCTGTGCCTGTCCACACAATCTAGATTCTGCTTGTGTTATTTGCCCTGCCTTTGATGATCATTAGAAATAATCAAATGTTCAAGAGATGAGAAATTACATAGACTGTGATTATTGATGTGGAACTTAATTTCCAGTTAGTGCTTGATGTCTCTTTCACTCTTTCTGAAGGTGATGGTAGTTAGAGAGGTTTAAAAAACAACAACAGAGTGACAATAGTTATATTTTAACAATCAGTGTATATTTATACTGTACATACCTGCCATTTTTAGGCGAGATTGTAGTATTTTTTTAAAAAAAACAACAACTGGAGTCCTTTCAGTATAATTCAGCTTATTTTAATAATGAACATGTTTACCATCTATCTAGCCTGTTCTTTTGCAGCTTTGGAAAGAAGGAAAGGAAGAAGAAGGAAAGAAGGCAACAATCCTTCTTTTCCTGATTCCCCAAATAAATCCCTTTGCTCCTTATTTCTCTAAGACAGAAGTTATTTCAGCTACAAAGGGAGTGGAGTAGGGAAGGTTAGGTTAGGGTATTTTGGATGGGAGGGATTAGGGACCATTTAGAAATGAATTGGTGCAGTTCATTAGTTTTACAAATATTGTATGAGTTTATCACATGATTCTGGAAAAAGAATGCAAAAATAGTTTCTAGCTGCTAAAACTCTTGTTTTAGATTTAAATGAATTTTGTAATCTAGACCCTGTACAACTACTTCTATGGGGCTCTGTGTCAGTATATGGGTCTTCCTGGATGAATCCTATTTCAGGACCAGGACTTTAGACCATATATTTCCATATACACATGGATTCCTGTGCAGTACTGCAATACGGCTGTACAGTGGCATCCTCACACTTCAGAAGAAAGGTTTTTTTCTTATGAAGGATGTCCCCCTGATTATGGTGTTAGCCCAAGACTCAAGCACTAGCAGTTCAATTCCTTACTATGCTACAGACTTCCTGAGCAAGTAATATAGTCTCTCTGCTCTACCATCTGTACCTCGCAGCACTGTTGTGAGGAGAAATGTATTTGAGTGGGAGGTGCTCGGATACTACAGTAATGGAGACTGCTTATTAATGTCTGCAATATCCAAGTCTGCTGGGACTCCATATGAGCTCATTTTGAAGAAGTGGCTTGCTTTTCATTTGTTGAGTTGTACAAAAATCAGTTGTGTATTTTGCCCTGGGAAATAGGATTAATTTGTATTTACTTAGCCCTAAGACTCTTATTCAGAAAGCGTGTTTGTCAGATATCTGTCATGCCATTACCTAGATAATTCCTTTCGATAAGTAGTAACATTCTTCTAAAGCAATGCTAAAGAGGACTTTGCCCTGGAGTGAACTAAGAGCTGCTGATACGGTTGGATAAGTTCTTTACTTTCTGCTGATATCAGGTACCTGCATTGTATATTAGAAAGGAGCTAAGGGTAAAAATGTCTAAATTGTCTAACAAATGATTCTCCAGGTTTGATGTTTCAAAAACAATATTTTCCCAAATCTGTTCACTAGTATGTGCAGAAAAAGAAGGAGTTCCAATTAACGCACACCTTTGTACCCAGGAAGAATCCTCCTTATTCAAAATAAAACTGTGCAGACAATAGTGTCCAAAATTGTGAGGTAGACCAGGGGTTCTCACAAGAAATGTTTTTGGTGGCCTTACAATGTGGCCACCATCTCTCACTGGTGACCGCTCTGACAAATTTTCCTAAAATACTTTATTAACTTTAGGAAAAAACAAATAAATATGCACATACAAACACGTCTAAATCATCGTGATTTATTTATGTAGGGTTTTTGCAGACTCAATAATAAAAATAATGTACAGTGATCCCTCTTCTTTACTGGACCTAAACGGAGTAGAAACAAAATAAAGTTTTGCACGTTCTTGTCTTTTTTGTTGTTTTTTCTCTTGCTTTTTAGGCTACTTTTTTTTAGACTTGCTGGCTAGTAAGGCTGCTGCTGTGGAAACTGATACGTATATTTATATGCATCACTTTTCATAGCAGACTTACTAGCTAGCTGGGAGTCAGTGAGAAGTGATATTAACAAACATAGAAATATCACTTTTCACAGCAGCCCTTGGAGGCCAGGGGAGAAATTAAGCCATGGATGGAGAGGTGGGTAGGGAGCCAGCAGGGGGTCAGAGGTGTTGGAGGGGGTGAGCCTGGGGCTAGATCCTGAAACCCTCCAGCTGGGGGATGGAGCGTGATGCCCTGTGGTCAAAGCCTGGCACCTGTCACCTCAGGGCTAAAGCTGGAAGCCTGAACCCCACCACCCCGGGAAGGTGGGGAACTCATACCAGTTGTCTGCTCCTCTGGCATTTGTTGCTGGCAGATCTGGGGGAGGAACCACTTCTCCCCTCTCCTCCTCCGACCCCCATCACTGCCCGGAGGCTGTGACCACAAGAAAAGCCTCTGGGCCATGGTGACCCCATTTGGGAAACACTGGGCTAGACAATCGGACCTTCGTCCTGCAATTGATAGCACATGGACAGATTGCTATGTCCAAGTAGAGCCCCAGTGACTTCAGCAAAGAGCACAGCAACTGCAGGGCTGGGGCCATACATTTCTTTTCTCAAAAAAAATCACAACAGCAAAATGATAAATATTACAAAGCTAATCAACTCCAGCATGTTAACAATTACGTCGTGTGCTGAAACATTTTCCTGAAAGATTCTTATTCGCTTCTTTGTATTGCAGTGGTGCCCAGAGGCAAAGAGGAGATCTAGATTACACAGTGCCTGGGCGTTCTTCCCATCCATTCTAGCCCTCCCTGTATGGTTTCCACCACTGGAAATATAACCATATTAGTGCAATGGTGGGGGGATGTCTTCCAAAAGGCTCAGAGATGAGTCTGAGGAGATGGGCACCAATAGAATGATACTGATGCCGAGAGGGGATTTTATTGCTTACTCCTGACTTGTTTCCTTTCCTACCAGTAACTTTGAGGACTTCTGACATTACAAACCTTCCTTTTAACTTCTTTGCTGTTGAATCTAGATTCCCATGGACTTTGCTGTAGCTTTAAATTAATTTTTCAGCTGAAATTAGAGTAACAATGGCTATTGATTGAAGGTTGCCATCTCTTGGGGTTTTATTGCGAGTCTCAAGGCAGTTTGAATGGCCCAGCCCATAGAGTCAAATGAATATATAAGAATCGTAGCTTTCAGGGGTTTAAATGTATCCACTTCTAGGCCTCACAATTGCAGAGGAAAGCTTGAAATGGGTGGCCTGACTGTATTCAAGAGGCTCAAAAAACAGAATGCAAAGAAAAAGAACCAAATATTTCCTATTATTAAAAAAATCTTTTGAGCAAGACTCATTATTTTTGAACATTGGGGGTTAGCAATAATCCATGTTCAGCAGCACGGTGGGGTGGGGTGGGAGGGAGGAAGGGGGTCATTTGCTCAACATACTGAATACGGCACATTTTATGGTTTCAAGGCTATCAACTAATTCATCCTTTTATACCTGTTCCCATTTCCCTTCAAAAGCTTAGATTTTTTTTTCTTCCTTGTATGCTTCTCCCCCAGCACTCCACTTCAAGTCCACAAAGAAAACAGATGCTTTGGTAGCTAATGAGCAGTACATGGGGATAGGAGGGAGGCAAACTCTGAGAGGAACTGACAGGCCTGTTTTCATCTTTTTTGAACATCACCTTTTTTTTTTTCCTTGTGCCCATCTTCTCTGTGGTGACACCGACCTTTGGCAATGACATGAGTAACACTCACATTGAAGCGAGGTAGCAAGCTGCATTTCTGGACCAGCCTTGTTTGCTCTGCTTCATTTCAGTTTTGCTGGAAAAGCTATTTTCCATAATGAAAAATACATTTTTCAATCCATTTTTACAGTAGTGGCAAAACATGTGTGCATTTCCCTAAGCTTGCTGTAGGTGTGATTTTGTGTGTTATTCATTGTCCTTTTATTGGTCTAATAAGTATGATGGAAAAACATCTCAAAAATATATTTTTACATGGTACATGTGATGTCCTTATATGAAAGATTTCTCATGTGCTATGCTTATCAAACCAGGTACATGGGAAATTAAGTAATTAAAAAGTGAGAAAAGATGGATGAAGTAATATCTTTTATTGGACCAACTTCTGTTGGTGGAGGAGACATCCTTTGGAGCACTTCTTCAGGTCTGGGCTGATGGAAATCAAAATCTTGTCTCTTTCACAAACAGAAGTTGGTGCAATAAAATATTACCTCACCTTGTCTCTCTCATATTCTGAGATCAAGACAGGTAGAACAACACTGCAAACTCAAAATTAAAATCTAATCCAGAATAAAATGGTGGCCGTTCAGTACACTATGACTGAGCTTCACAGAACTCCCATGACCATGCTTGGAATTTCTGCATGCATATCCTACTCAGCATGTGAATCTCTGGTGTAATTCCACTGAAGTAAATGGAAACTGGATTTGTCTCAGGAATGAATTTGGTCAGAAATTTAAAGTAAGACCAGAAAAGCAAATAAATTAAAAAATAAGTCTGCAACTCAAGATTGCTTGTTTCATATCTGTCCTGTTATCAAATCACTAGGACCTCAGTACACAGATGTTACAGTATCAAATATGTGGTATGGTATTTGGCATAAGTGTGTAGTGCTTTAAAAAAAGGTGTTTTAGCTAGAAATGTTCTTTATTTTGTCATTTTAATTCTGCTTTGATTTATCCTTGGACATTTTAGAGCTAGATCCCGTGCCGAGGGAGTCAATGAAAATGTTATGTTGTTTATTAATCATTAGTGAATCTGAGAGTCAGTGATGGGGGTAATGACACAAGGTATTTGAGTAGACACTTTGAATGAATTTTAATTAAAAACTATAAGGACTGATGGTACCCTCATGATGCAAGCATTGCTTTTTAAATATTATCCTGAACTGCTAATGTTGCAGTAGCTCAGTAGGTAGGAACAATCCTTGATCTGTTTAGGAAAGCTTAAAATGCAAGGAAAAGAGAGAAGGATTAATTAAGAGAAGGCTATTTAAGTAAGTAAAAATTGTTTCCCACAAAAAAGACATAGCAAGGTGTCAGGTTAGATGAAAGATACAGACAGCTAGATAATAATCCCCTTGTCTGTGTGTTTAACTTTTCTTTTATTGATAGGTTTGCCCTAGTAGTATTAAAGCATTTCATTAATCTGTTCAAAACACTGCCTTTCTGTAGCAAAAGAAAATGAATGCCTAGTAGCGTGCTACATGTTTTAACAAAACACATTTCATTCACTCAAGGGTCTCTGATCATTAGCCCAAAATTAATGATCAGTTATTGAATAATTGACATCTCATTTATAAACAAATCAATAGACCCACTTAAGTGTTTTTGTAATGACAGTAATATAACACTTCCTCATATGAACTGCAGATGAACAGACCAAACAGTAAAGGCATATTCTCCAGCTGAAATAATGATGAGACCTACTTAAAACCACTGCAAGGCACCCGTAGTCACAACGTCCAATAGCACACGACGTGTGGAGGAGGATATTAATCATCCCTATGCAGTGCACTGTAAGAGGGGGATCACACAACTCAAACTGACGGGATTGCACAAGATGGTGCAAAGTGGAAAATGTAAAAGCCAGCTTGCAGTTGCTTGTTAATCTCTTTCATTCCATTGTGCACTGCTTTCTCTCCCACCACCCTCATATCTCCCCAAGACAGTCAAACATTGTCCAATAATCTGGGTTCTTAGCCAAGAAGAAGAATTTTTAATATCATAATTTGTTGTTAGTATGTGAACAAAAGTGCTGCAAAACACTGTGCGTGTATATATATGAACCCATCTTTACATCGTAGAAAATACCCTGGAGTGCCCAAAACAACAATTGTGTCAATTAATTCTTTAAGGCAAATTTAAATGTAGACAAAATACATACAGTATGTGAGGTTATTGGCGAGTTAGACCAACACACTAGTGTAGTAATATAACTATTCACACCATGAATTAATTTTTAAAATGTAATACAATTCAATCAGAACTCTCTAAGATATATAACTATTACTAATTCTTCAGCTGATAAGACAATCAGTGCTTGAAACAGAATTAAATATCAATGTTAGAAAAAGTTTATACTTATATATATTGAGTTTTTAGAAGGAGTTTTGTGAATTAAATAAACTACGTGATCAGAAATGTTTTGCACTGGTATTTTAATTAATATTACATTTATTTTTAACATTTTTTACAATACTGAGGAGAAAAAACCTGGTATGCTGCTTTATGTTAAAAAGCAATAATTATATTGATAAATTAATCCCAACATCTAGTCGTTTTTGCTGCCATTCTTCATTTCCATCTTTTGTCAACAAATGTATTGGCTTTTCCTTCATGTTCCTATAAACAAGTGTTTAAACAGTTCCAGTCCCATTCTTTTAATATTTCCCAAGAATACTGAGATAGTCTCTGATTTAGCTAGCCAGTTTTACTAAGCTAAATTACTTCTTTATAGTGTATTTGGTGGTTTGTAAGGGGGTGTAAGGAGGACTATAAAATTAAAGGAATTTAGTTTCTTCCTAATCCAGTACAGTTTATATGTTCTGTGTCCTTTTCACCTCTCTTCCTTGTTTGTTGCATTGGAGTAAGTGTTTCCTTATATTCTCCTCCTGGTTTAGATTAGACAACAGTTAAAAATATTTTATTTACAATATTTTATTTTATGTCATTAAAAAAGTAAATTTCAGTCGATCTTCACAAATCTTCCAACAACATGAATGTATCTCAGACCTATGCCAGCATATTTGGAAGCAACATTTGAGGAAATGAGACCAATAGTAAGATGCACTGATAGTTGATAACATTTATAGCTCTGAGGTAAGCTTTGGGGGTTTGCTTGTTAAAAGGACTTGTTTTTCCTAAGGTGACCTGCTGTTACAGAGCTGATCTTTTCAATCAGTGAGTACACATGGAATCCTTTTTTGTGCTGATTCCATATGCAGAAAGTTCAGGCTCAAGAGAGCTGATATTTCAGTCATATGTTAATTGTGAAATACTAGCACTTTTCCTTTGCATTATCTCTCTGTGTATGAAACATTGTTAGCGCTATATGTGTGTGTGTGTATATAGAGTTTACATTAAAAACACATAATCACAGAGAGAAGGAGAATGTATAATAGTTTAGTATTAGCTATGGCATTTACTGCATGTTCACAAACATCCTAGCACATGAACCATCCCTCACCAAATAAAGATCAGTACTCTCAAAAACTAAACCATTATATGTGCACCTTTCAGACCTGTAACATTAGAAATTGAGAAAGGGAGGGCTGTCAGTCAACATGCTGATGATCTACAGCCTAGAAACAAATGAGGGATGCATAATCTGTTGAAACCATCCCATTTTTCCAGCATTTTGTGAACAAAGATACTTATGTTTGTATCATATAGATATGTTGGGAAAGTAAGCGGCTTTATTAGGGACAAATGATGAAGTATCCTGGTTGAAACTATTTATAAAACATATAATTATTTGAAAGTGGTAATGATGAAAGCAGTTAAGGCAATTTCTGTTTCTGCCTCCATTATTTTTTTTAATTCCATTGCATTTGGATTAAAAAAATTATCATTTTTTTATCTGTACATTAAACATTTCAGAGCTGCCAGTGGAAAGTGATATAATAACCCCAACTATTACTCAAAACTACAATATTCAATATTTTAATAAAAACTGTAAGGATATTTTGCTTGTTAGCAGGTTTAAAGTAACTAAACCATTATATGAAAGTATCCTTTTGCAGCCAATTTTATGCATCAGTTGGTAATTTTATTTATTGTTCAGTCTGTAATATTAAATCAATAAAGGTTGGATTCCTCCTCTTTCCCTTTATTATGTGGTATGTTCTACAGTCTGTCTAATAACTACCAATGTAACAAAAGCATATGAAGCATACTCTTTCAAAACCCATTATCTTGTTTTCTAATTTGAGTATAAACAAGTTGCCTTTAGAGTTAAAGGGACACTATCCACTCTAATTTGACCCTCCATTTTTTTAAAGCTTTTTGTTATACCGAAGGCCAATATACATGTAAAAAATCCAATTGAAAAAGTTGTTTTTAAGAAATCCCCTTGTAATGTAGGCCATCCAAAAGCAACAGCACTGAGAACCCCAAATTGAAACTAATTATAAGCAAAAGTAAAATGTACATCATTGTCCAAGCTGAGAGAAATGGGAAAATAAACAAACAGTAAGGCTGATGAAAAATAAAATGGACTTACTTTACTTCTAATTCCATAAGGTATTATTAGTAACATAAGTAAAAAGAATGTGGTGGTTTACAATATCAGATTTTTAAATGGACAGTGTTCCTTTAAATTTTCAAGTTTCAAATGTTATTTTATTGCTTCCTCTTGACACTCCAAATTTTCTTTAGCAAGCCTGAAATGGATATGTTGCAATCTGAGTTCTGGCTTTGAAACATAACCTGTTTTTGATTGTCATCTGATACTATACTCTTTGATGGGGAGGGAAAAAAGAAACGGAATTAAAAGAAATTGGTTCCAGCATTTGTTGAATTTATATTCAGAACATACACTTACTTGATATGAAGATTTTGAAACTTTTAGGGAACACACAACTATTTCCTATAAAATTTAATAATAAATTGTACTCACACCCACATAGCCAATTTAACAATCAGTTTCAAGTTTAACTAGTAGAGGAAACTGGTAAGGCAAATTTTTTCAGGCTATTGTTACCAGTACAGTATATTTATAGGAAATGCAACAAAGAATTAAATCAAAAGACTGATTAAAAATGCATAACATTAATGTCACAACAGTATTTTTGTCATCTAATGATAACCTCAAAATACCTCTCTTAGTTTACAAGGATGACTGCAGCTAAAGGCAGTGCTAGACTTTTATACATTTAAAAAACTCTTTATCACATCTTGGAAAATCATTATTTTTTGAATGCAAAATTTATTTTGTTTACTCAAATCAGATAAATGTTACTGGTATTTTATTCATCATTTTTCTATTTATGTATATTGACATTTTTCACCAGATTCTTCCAGCGCTCCAAGTTGGGATGTCAAAAACTGTGCTTGCAGAAATGAAAGTATCCTCATTATGCAAATTTAGGTTTCACTGATAGGCATGTTCTGTTTTATAAATTACATCCTCTTGTCAGAAGTCAAATTGTATTTAAATAACTTCACGGAAATTGTCACCAAGATTTTAAATTGTGTGCCTTGTATGCCATTGTTGATTTAGTCAGCGAGTAAAAAACGGACATATGTTGATTTTTAAATGTGTGCATGATTGTTTTGTCATAAATGTTATTTAAATGAAGCCTAGATGCATTTGTAATTTTTCATGTATATTTTTGTAAAGTTTTGCATTATATAAATATATTTTAATGTTTATGTTTAATAAATTATGTTAACCAGTATTAGTTGCTGAATATTTTAGTCTTAACAAGTTTGTTTCCTACAAACATACTTGAAAAATTTCCTGTAGGGTAAAATAAATATACATGTTCTGATAAAAATATTAAAGTACAAAAGTTAAAATGAAAAGTGAACTTCAATTATGAAAATCATTTTTATCTTCTATAAAAAGGATGCCTTTTCTATTTGCATTTTGCATAAAATTTACCAAAAAACAAACACAACTGCACTTTTACGCATATTGTTGAGGGTATTTAGTAATTCTCAAATATAAGTGGATTTCTTATTGTAAGTTAAAACAATTTAATTAAAAATACAATTTAAACTCATTACAAAGACTAAACTGATTTCAGAAAAGGATATCTTTAAATAACTTACAGCACATTCTAAGATGCTTATTTTAATTTAGAAAGTATGTACTACCTTCCTTTAAAAGAAAAAACGGAGAGATGTGTTACCAGCAAAAATGTGTCCTTTATGGAAGCTCAGAGTTCTGTTGATTTTAGTTTTCAGAATGACCATTATTGCAGTTGGAGTAATCTTTGATGTTAAGAAAAGTGGAAAAATCAAAGTGAAGTGCTAAATCTGTTCATTTTTCAAACATATTAATCTTGTCAAGATAATACATAAAATCAATCTCTGCATTTTTTCCCAAGCCTTTTATTCTCTTTTATCCAAAATATGAAAGCACCTAGGAGGATACAGAAATGTGGGTGACTTTGGAAAAATGATCTGAAAATATATTTTGTCTGTTTGTATTAAACAATGGCACAAGTGATGTGAACAGTGTATGGCCAAAACATGAACTACTTGTTTAACTATTAGTATTCATCATATTTGTTCAGCTCATAATACGAATATAAGGCAAATTTCTGGTACAGCTTTCTTAACAATTTGACTGAGTTTCAAACCCTTGACAGTAACAAATACAAATTGCACCAGCCCCAAAAAATTGTTGGGGCTAATTTTAATATTAATGAATTCTTTACAACCTCAGTTCAGCAGTTTCGATTAAGCTTTAATTAGTAGCCAGAGGGGAATCCAAAACAAAAATAAGGAGTTGAATTGCTAATTAAGTTAGTTTGATGAGGTGGAGTTTTAGTAGAAGACTGGTTGTTGTTGGCTTTGCAGGTTCTGACAAGCTAAAAATACTAAAGATTATCATTATTGTAACTAACATTCTACATTGCCACCAGATTTCTGCAAGGAGCAGACAGTTCATTAGAGTACAACACTTTTGTCTGTCAGTATTAGAATTAAAGTCTTGTTAATAAGATAGCAGTGCATGGGAACCAGAGACCAAGGCAAGCAAACATGGTGTTAAATTTGACTGGTGATAAATTATCTAGTTATTTGATACCTTGTATACATAAGAATTTCATGTACATTTATCTGTTAGTAGCTACTTGCCACTCATTTAATTTCCCCAACAGAATTTTGTTTTTTGGAAATTAATGTTTAGTGATCTTACCTTTGATATGCCTATCAAAATTACATTTTTCTCTATTTGATTTTTTTTAAATAGCTTATTTGATATGCTACTTACATTCTAATGTAGAATATTTAATACCATGTACATAGAAGCAAAGACTCATGGTATTAAATACACTACCTCCAAAAAACCAACATAGTATATGAAGAGGTAATTTAAGAAATCAAAGCTGTAGCATCACACTTAACTACAAATCAATATGGTAAAATTATATTGCTATATCATATATCTGTGCTTTACTCTAACACCTTTGATAATAGGTCAGATTCTGCTTTGCATTATTATCAAATGTATTTGTAAATCTGGAAATTAACTATTGCATTCAATTAAACACTTTTGACATAATAAGTGTGCTACTGTAACTCCCCAAAGATTACTAATTATAACCACTAAAGCTCTCCAGTGATAGCAATTTGACCAAACGACACATCAGAAATGCGGGATGTATCTTCGTAAGGATTGTATGGAATGTAATTTGATTTCTCTATACTTTGATGTTTTCTATAATTTGTATTTTATCCTTTTGCTTAAGGTTTCAAAGCCTACAAACCCAATAACTAAGGGATAAGAGAAGACAGGAAAATAAATGATATTGTTTCTGGGGTATTAAATATAAGCCTGGCTATCAGAGCTACATAGCACTAGCGAATTGTAATCAGGTACTTTGACTTAACACTGTTTTGTTTTATAATAAGAGTGGTTGCCATATGTTGGAAGCCCTATCTGCCTGTGTCTTAGGGGTTTCATACCTCTGTAACAAATCCAAAAACTCATTTTATAATACCTTAAATCTACCCATTGTAATGTAGCTCCACTAGTGTAAATCCACATCAAACTTTCCTCATGAATGTTGCTAGAAGATTACGTATATTATCACTGAAAGCAAAGGGAGAAGCATTGAATTAGAATGCAGTAGATACAGCAAAATAACTTTCTCTAAATCTTCTTTTAATGCATAGTTTACAATTTTCTTTCACTCAGCATGAAACTGATTAAAAGCACATGGATGCCCCTCATAAAGAATGCTTTGTGCAAATAGATGCATTGTTTAATATATTTACATCCCTGAATACTTGAAAATCTGAACTGTAATACAGCAATATGATGGCTGTTGAAAAGAAGCATACAGTATCCATAATATATCTCTTTAAATATACAGAAAATGTCTCTGTTGTTTTAATACATTCTATCTGCAAACATATTGGTAGACCAAAGCCTGTTATAGTAAGCATATTACATTTTGGCATAAGCTGTTGAGGGCACTATTTTTGATGTAGTAGCTATGTGACACCATCCAGCTAGTGAACAAACAATATGGCCATTGTTGAGGTGTGGTATAGCCCACACTGTAGATACATGTGTATATATAATCTCCAATCACTATTTTTTAAAATATGAAACCAAATCTTTATTCAAATCTTTACTGCATCTGTAATTATTTTGCATTATCTATTAAAAACCCATCACAAGGTCCAGGACAAAACAGAACGTCACTGCAATTTCTTAGTATCAGACTTTACTGTACAATTACCCTGTCCCAATGGTGCCACAGAGGAAATGTTTTTTCAAACATTTTCCCACACATTTTACTCATAGCTGTCCATTTTATCTGAAACAGACAATTAATAAAATAATTGTGTTTGATTTAAACGGGCATATAGGAAACTGAGTAAGCTCAGATCTCTGGTTAGTGAAATATAATACTAAATAATTAAAAATACAAATAAATTTTTCTAAATTACAAAACCTGAAAGGCAATGGCATTCTGTAAACCAATGCTACTTTTTAATGTCTATGTTCCTGATCCTTCTCTGACTCATGCTAGTTTTATACTAGTTTCACTTCCATGACTTTGATGGAATTACTCCTGATTATTGTCGGTGGCAGTGACAGGAAAATGGGACCTTTTGTATCATGTTAAGATTCTATAAAGGTTGTTACATCTGAATATATCTAACAGAGTAAATAGCACACTAATAATGTTAATATTTGGCAAATGCTTTGAGGTAGCTACTTCTCCATGTATTGTTTTCCAGTCTCTAAGTCTTCTTTCAATATCAGTAGGATCAGCTATAGAATATACTGACATCACAAAATTTATCTTAAGTGTCTTTGTCATACAACGAAAAATCAAAATCTTGATGATCACAGTGTATAAATATGCACTCAATTTCATTAATGGAAACAATATAGTTCTGGTCATCATTTTATGTTTTTTAAATATACAATAGGATACAGTAAGAAATAAATATTCATAAAGTAGAGTATTTGGCTAATATTGAAATGGCATGAGGCTCAATTAATGAGTTAAATCAAAATGAAAAATGCACTGAGGTTCTGTTTGCTGAGCTTCTAGTAAAACATATCTTTTGATGCCTGTGGGATAATCACCCTCTTCACCCACCCTCCAAAATTATCATTTGGATAATGAACTCCTGACCCTAACCTGACTTGAGCATGTGTATGTATGGGTTGAGGGGAAGGACGGCTGAGTGGATAGTTGCATGTATATTTTTAATAAATCTTGTTTAGCTTAAAATGTATTTTTTTTTAGCTTTTACAAAGGATGGGGAGAATTATTTAGGGTGACCTAAATGGAGGAGAAATCAGAGGACATTAGCGAAAGAAAATCAAGGCTGTACAGCAGGAAATAACTGTAATGGCAAGGTCCATTCTACTGAAATATTCTCCTATGGGAACTGGAGAAAGAGCCATCCCATGCATCATTAAAAATTAGGCAGGATGAAAATATTCAAGAATATTTACTAGTGGGAATCTTGAAGTAGCACAGGGGTGGATAGTGATAATTCTATATTTTATGTCTATGAATATTTTGAGGGTTGGTGCCTTATGTAGTAAGACATCACCCTAGCATATAGAGCTATATGTGACATGGAAATGGTGGGGCTAGTTAACTTAGCATACCAGAAAAAGTGCCTATCTGAAAACTTTAGAAACGGGCATTAAATAAGTTGATGATTCTGAGAAACAAATTACTTTAGAAAAATAACCACTGTCCATGAAAAAAAATAAGTAAAAAATAATTTGGTGCCCAAAATTCCAATTTTAACCATAATGGGTTATTAAGATGCCCCTGGAAGGAAAAATACTTTATTTCATTTGTGCACAAAAATAGGCAACTCATTCTATTTTGGTATAACTGTCTATTTTAACTGGGGTAATCCTCTCACTTTTATTACATTTGTATATTTCTGTGGTATTTTAAAAGACTAGGTAAAACATAGAATTGCTATCTGTTCAACTTGTCTCATGCTTGATCAAGATTCAAATATCACAGTAACATAGCTCAGCACAGAAGGTAATTCAAAATTACGCTACTTAAAGGAAGACGTGTTCAGAAGCCTGCACTCTGAACACAATAGAGGAACCCAGAAGCACTAACATATCCATCTATAACATGTGATGTGTATCATCATCTAATCCAGCGGAAATTTATACAATATTTCTTTCTTGCATTTAGCGTTGTCCACCTTTAACTAGTATATTCAACAAATCTCTCTTTAACAGAGATCTTCAATGAGTAGCTTTTGTTTTCCACACAGTATTATATCTATTATTGCATTGCAAATCAAACAAAAATCAGCTTTTGTATAATTTAGATTCAATAAGGTTTGCAAGGCTTCCTTATCTAATGAACGGAATGATTTTGTTAAACTTGATGCAAGATTTAGACAAACTTGTACATAGGATTTGGCCTTGAAAGATACACATTTCTGGTTAGAGTCAGTTCTCAATGGCTTGGAAAGGATATGCTAAGGCAGAAACACAATGTGTTGCAACAGTATCCACTGCAAAGTTTATGTTTCTTCCTATGTAGAGAGACAGATGGACAGGATGGCAGACAGGACTGTTCTGATTTGGGGGAGAAGACAAAAATAATGTGATCATATTTCATCTCATTGTTCCTGGTTAATGAGTTCTGCCAGCACTTCAGAGCTAGGAGGGTAGTGCTTAGAAAAGACAAAGGAATTCTTCTTTTGTCTTTCTTCACAAACTATCAGACCCCATTACTGAAAATTAAGGTTCAATAAAATTCTTATTCAGAGATAATTAGTGGACCGCTTTGTGGTGCAGAGGATAATATGACCAAAGTGCTGGTTCACAGCGGTGCGTGCTGAAGTATGAAAGGGCCAGTTCTCGATCCCCGCTTCCAAGGTCATACCCCCTCATCCTGCATACAATGTGGCAGTCAAAATGCAGCATTCTTACCTGCTGTGATCAAAAATACACCAAAGCAAATAAATTATTTCAACCCCCCTCTCACAGTTTTTTTTTTAAACAAAGCTAGATCATTAGTAATAAACTATGACTTCATTAGAATGTTCCACATAACAGGATTACAGAAGAATGTGTCAATAATTGGCAAAGGTTTGTCTTTCATTAATTAACACCTTTGTATGAATACAAACTTGTTATCCTCACGTTTTATAGGTGAAATATTACCATTAAAATTAGACCAGTTTAAAAAAATAAAGGTTGCTTCCGTTAATTTGTACAACTGAACATTTTCCAAATATTGTTTATATTTGGAAAGGAACCAGTTTTGAAAGCCCCCAGTATTTTACACAAAACATTTTGTCTGAGCAAAAGGATGCATCGAGGATCCATTACTAAAAATTCAGGAGCAATATTCAAGGCAATACCTGACTGAATATTTGTTTAAGTGCACTAACTTTACATTTGCTTTTTTTTTTCTTCTCACCTGTCACTGTGGAAACAACTCATAAACTTAAATGCAAACTATTATATTGGGCTATTCATTTTCAACCACAGATGCTAATGTTGATAGAGAACAAAGAGACATGCTTTGTCAGCATGTTCAGGCCTGTTGAAAAGTTAGCATATTTTTTAATTAAAAAGTCAATCAGTTACATTTCCACCATTTTATGTGTTTGTAAATGCTTGTTACTCTGACTCCTGTAAACACTGTCAGCCAGACAGAGACCTTCCAGCCCTGAGTTCGCACTTTTGTGAGTAGTTCCGCTGACAGCAATCGGGCTACTCATGACCAAAGGATTTGCAGAATGGAGCCTATGAAGTGTGATCGCTGAGCCTGGATTTTAGAAATGGTGAGCACTGAGAGCCCCCCTTGATTCCAGAAATAAGTTCTCATTCTTGAGGAAAGACTGTGACAGGGAGGGCTTTGTTAATGGTTTGTCACATTTGCCTTGTTGTCCGGCCATACCAGAAGAAGGACAGGAAACACTGGATGGGTTTTAATTAGGCCGCAATTTTGTTATTAACTATCTGGGAGTACCTGGAAGATAAAAGTATACAGTACAGGTAAATCCATGCTGGGCTGCACCACAAGCGTATTTCTTTACCTCTTAAAGAGGTATAGCTCTTCCCCCTGACAAGCCAAACAGCCCCCTTTCCACGCTTAAGATGCGGTGCAGTCATTCTGGTCAAATACAGCATGTAGCACTGTGCAAGGTATGTACATGGAAATAGCTTAAATATAATGTTAGGTTTGTCCTCTGCATTACATACCAGCAGATTAGTACTGTGAGCTTCTTTGCATATAACACAAGTTGCAGTTTATGATTTCAGTGTATTTAAATTTTAAATTGGTTTCAAACAATAGTTAACATGCAACTGGGAAAAACAAGAGAGATATAATTTTTCTTCTGTTTCCAGATTGCTCTGTTTAAAAAAAAAAAAAAAGCCCTAGTCTAACAAAGATGAAAAATATCTTTATGGCATTTTTTTGTATTTTTTTACTAAAATCTAGAGCTTCTAGATTGTTCAGATTGCTTGAAATATTTTTAAACAAAACAGATCAATAAAGTGTGTAGTTACCTAGATGTGGGGTGAATCATGACATCACAGAAGTCAGTGGCCAAACTCCCATAGACTTCTGTGGGGCTAGAATTTCACCCAATATGCACAGTAGCACTTTTTCACACATGTTTTGGTGTGTGATGAACTATGTATGTGATTAGAAAGGGAAAACTGATACTGCTGCAGAGGTGGAGGTGTGCAGGGAATCTTTAGTAATCCAAATCTTTAGTAATCCAATAGAGTGTATGCAAATCAGAAATATAGAGGTCTCATGCAAGCCTCTTCTGTTGTCTATTTTAACATTGATTATTTATGGATAGAATTAATGGGCCAATCTTGACTTCAGCGGAAGTATTGTCTAGCCAAAAGCTGCTGGATTAGGCCTCTTCATTCTATTCATCTCTATAGAATAAATTAAGATTTGTAGCTTTCTTATCTAAATATTAGCCATCATTTAAAATTAAATAGATTCCAACTTCTATTTGTTATCAGTTGTTCATTAATTTGTTCTATTAATAAACACTTGCCAACTTTCAAAAGTAGGAAACAAAATAAACAGACCGATATTAGGGTTCAGTCTAAAGTCTATTGTGGTCTATAGGCATGTTTCCACTGACTTCCATGAGCCTAGGACCCAGCCCTGAGCTACTTGTAATTAAATCGTTTTGTTTTTAAAACTGGAAAATCATTTTGGAAAGTTTAATTTTAAAAAGGTGTGAGCGCATTTCTTTCGGAAGCCGTGTGATTCTGAAATGTAGCCGAGGGTGGTTTGGTGAAGAAAGTTTGCGGAATACGGTATATAGGTCCAGAAAGCCTGAATGCACAGTTCATTGTGTGAAAGTTCTGGAATTCAGCTGCTTTTGCTGCCACACTTTTCATTGCCTACCAAGTTGCTGATTCTGGGTGAGTTCATGACAATCTGTGCAGTGTAAGGTGCAGGGCAAAAATGCATCGTTCCTGGAGCAAGTCTGGGAGAGAGACTGCGAGCCAGCGTGTAACTGTGCTGGATCTGTACCTGGTGCAATGTACACTCCCTGATTTTCAGTGCCACTAGGCATGTTAGAGATGCAGAAGCAGAACCAAAACGATGCCTCGTCCTGCCTACCTGCACAAGGAAGGGAGTAGCAGCTCCACACAGCCTGCTCGACCCCTCACGCTGCTACCTATTCCGTAGGTAGGTGGTACATGGCCTTGTGTTCTATTACTTTCCTACAGCACTGCAGCAGCCAAGCCAGGGTTTGGCCCTGTACATCTAGGAACCGTGTATGTGTATTTCAATCAGACAGCCTTCACATTAGAACGGTAAATTTCTTTAAAACTATTCTGATCTCATTCGCATCAGAGTAAATCTGAAGCCAGTCCATCAAAGTCACAAGTTACAAAGTAAGATCCACCACTACCACTGTACAGAGTTCCACTCAAGTCTGGGATTCTCTATGGTCTAAAGGCCACAATCCCACAATGTGTTCCACCCAGGAAGATCACTTTCCTTTCGTGGGGCCCCACATTGACTGGCCTAAGGATCTGAACCAAGAATCAAGTCCTGAGTGAGAACACAAACAGCCCATTGGGGGGGGGGGGCTGTAATTTAGAACCAATCACTTGTGCAAAAGGGAAAAATATTAAATTCCCATAGATTGCATAGAGAAATTTTAGGGTGCATTAAAAAAAATTAGTTAAAATACTCTACAGAAATTGAATTAACTAATAGTACTTGTTAAAGAGTACGGGACCTAACATTCTTTTTTACTTACTTTTTTCCAAGTGGATTTGTACAGTAATTTGAGCTGCAATGATTTTCTGCTTCCAATTTTTGCTTTTCTTTTCTTTCTTTCTATTTTTGTTTATTTATTTATGATGTTTAACACTAGGTTTGTCACGCTTTCAGTAATATGACAAGTTAAAAATAAAGCCATGTAATTAATAAATAATGTCTGTCTTCTGCAGTTACAATGCACTTTTCACCATGTTGTTTAGATGCCAACTATTTGAGGAAGTTTTCAGATGTGTCTTCCACCCCAGGATGTTTTAAGGCATCTGTTCTATGGAATGTAGGAGTTATTTCAGTCTTTGTGGAATGTATCACTTTAGTAATAGCTTAGAGAATTTGGTTACATGAAGCTGAAGTCTTAAAAAAGGTAAGAACAAAATAGTTGGGTAATGCTTTGAGTCACTACATTTTAAAATTACTGTACATTAATGACTAAGTATGATTTGACCTCTCTTAAAATCTTTAATGGCATTCAAGTATTCAGTAATTTTGATTGCTTTCATTGACTTACAAGTGTGTTTTTTTTCAAGACAAAGTGCAACAGCACTTGATTTGTAATCAATATTGTGTGAGAGGTAATATAAAATAAATTCCCAATCAGATTTTCAGTTTACCTAGTTGAAACTGAACGTTTCTTGGGAAATTTATTTAGGGTTAAACTATTCACTTTTAAAATAAATCAAATAGTTAATGCTATACTTTTAACAGGCTTACCTCCACATCTGTGCTTCTTACTTATATTGATAGTCAATAAACATAAAAATTAGAGAATGCAAAGAGGCCAATTTTGTTCACCTTATGCTGGGAAACTCTGATTTACTTCATGACTGCATGACTGGATTCCAAGAACCAAACCTTTCCTCTCAAAATTACAGGTATGGTACCTGTTGGTAAAAAGGAATTGTTTTGTTTGAGAAAAAGTTAACCTAAAGGAAAGGGGGGGAGGGGGAAAATATACACAAGTAATGATTTGATTAGACTTTTACGCTGTAAATAGAAGACTGACTTACATATTCGACAAGGAAAAACATGGTTCTCTATTTTCATAGATGACACTAATTTGTGTCCCAGCACTTAAAACTTGCAAAGTATATATAAAACAAAACACAGTTTTCTCATTCTAATTATTGCATGAAATGCAGGCTTCCCAAATATTTGGATGAATCCCTGTTTATAAAGCACTCTAGACAGTATGGTAGCAATCTGACGGTAATGAAATGGGAATCTATTACCAGAAGGTTCAAACTTTTCCTGGATTTCTTTTTCAGTCTCCAAAAGCAGAGTCAGAGTATGATAGATTTAACACATTCCTTCAGAGAAAACACAGTAAAGGATGTTCACAATTCTCTTTGTAATATATACCTATTGTACAGTTGTAGGAATCTTTTTAGACAGCATTTGCTTTAAAAGAAAAAGTAATACTCTGTATTGTAGTATTGTCCTCAACTGTTGGGTTAGAAGTATTTGATACTGATGCTCAATTTATCAGTTATTAACAAGACCAAAGTCAAAATGTGGGTGTGTAAAGTTAGACACGAAACTCCATTTTCAGGTATCCAAATAAAAGTGGCCTAATTTTTCCAGAGTGCTGAGCATGCAGAGTTCATGTTGACTTACTGGAGAGCAGCAGATGCTCAGCAATTCCAAAACACAGGCCATTTTTGGCAGATGTCTATATATGGATTTAAGTGCTAACTGTAGGGACTTGCCTTTGAAGGTTTTGGCCCAAGTCCATTAAAATGTATAAACTGATGCAAGCACCATTAATAATGGCTAACTGTCACCTTCAGTATGGCTGGTAAGATTAAATCTCCCCAAAACTTCCGTTATGTGGTTGCACTACTGCAGAGGATGATCAAAAAAATCTAACAGATAAATGTTCACTTTTTGTTGCTGTATTTAAAATAAATCCAATAAGGAGTTGATTAGTCTAGTGCACTACATTAGGCATACCTCTTCCTATGCTTAATAAATAGAACAGGTCTATAAAATACAGAGAAAGAAAATCAGTAGTGAAAAGTTACCCTCACATGCTCTTTTTAGGGCTGAGGATGGCTAATGTTTAGCATAAATATAACTGCTGTCATTGATACTTAGCAATATTATGCCATTAATTCACACCTGATACAGTGCAGAACGTCATTTCAATTTAGAAATGAAAAATTTCTTTGGCAATAGTTATTGAAAGTTGTAAATAATGGACTGCTTGATTGGGTTGCAATGCACAAATGAGGCTATAAGTTGCTTTGATCTCAGTTCCATAATATTTTACTTTTTATGTAGGGAAAACTTTCTTTCAAAGCCTTTAACATGTCTCCTCTCTGAGATTTATCATGAGCCAATATCAATGGTTGTTCAATATAGTAAGTTCCATCAAACTCTTCAGAATTGATTTGTAGAGCTTAATATCTAGCTGTGGCCATTTGGTTGCTGAGCTCTCTCATAATCTCTTTAAGGTCTATATTTGTTTTTGTTGTTGTTGTCTTTCTCTCTATACTAGTACATGAAGACTGGTACTGATACTCACAACTCTGCGAAACATAGATGCTACTATTTTGAAACTGAGGGCTGGTGGGTTTGCAAGGAGTAAAGTTAAAAAGAGGGAACCCCCAATCTCTCCAAACACTTTTAAAGTTGCACAAAGGAAGAACAGCTAGTTAATAAGAAAGCTTTAACTAAACAAAAGAACATGACAGGTATCTGCAGAAATCTGAATTCATTCTTCTCTTTCAAAGTATATACATCCAGTTCTTTTTGCCATGTACAAAAACTCTGTTCAAACTTAGTGGCTATTAAAAAAAAATCTCATCTAATTAAAACAGTTAACTAGTTAAGAAACATGTATGGGAGGAGCAGTGAATGAATTGAGTTTAGTCCTTTTTTGTAGTCTTTTCTTCAGTGGGCAAAACAGAATTTGCTGTTCCTACATAAAGGTCATTATTAGCCTGAAGGTCTATGCAAATCCTTAACACCAAACACTAATAATATTAGAATGGAGTGAGTAATAAAAGAAATAAAGAAATGGAGAGTACAAGATAGTCTATGGAAAAGGATTTAACAACCTGTCAATAGAATGTTTTCTTTGTAAATGCTTTATGCCTGACATTTGCTTTCACAGGCAAGTTCCCAGTTAACATTAGGACAAGAAAAATCCTCCAAGTTGATCAATAAAGAACTATCTTTATGTTTAATTTGGATTTTACAATGTTCCCTTACTGGTGTGCTCCTGTGTCATTCTTTTTCGAAGACGTTGACCATATGATGATATTCAAATGGCCAAGCGTTTACAATTTTCAGATCTGCCAAATAGCAAATCAACCTTTATAATTAAAGGTGACAAGCTGACAAGGAAAATGAATGTAAAATTGTATACGTATATGAATTTTTGTGTCAGATTGCCGTCTGTGCACTTGTTTTCTCTTTGTCAATAGCCGAAGGCTCATTTCTCTGCACTAGAAGCGCATTTTATATCGAGGCCTTCAGACAGCTCCCCTTCGCCCTAGTGAATTTGCTGATTAATTTTGGATGCTCCTCTTAATTAACACCCCAAAGGAAGTCTAGATTTTCTAGCCTATATTCCATGTAAAACAAGTGAATCTGAAGAACAATGACCTAAGGAGACAGGCGCACTCTGTCCGAATGACATTACAAGAACATTGAATATCTCACAAGTCAGGACCTGGTCAGGCAATGCCTAGGGAAAATGTAGGCCTTTAATCAGGGCAGAAATGAGATTCATATTAGTCCAATTTCATTTTCTTTATTGCTAACAAAGAGAGGCTGGGATGGATGCCACCTGACAGTTGAAACATGGTGTCCCTATGCAGGAACGGGTGCCACTGGCCTTGATTAATAATTGGTACCATTTTGACTTTGAGGCAGATAAGTAGATGATGGATGAGATAAAAATGGTGAAGTGATTTATTAGAACATTAGGATAAAATAACGAACTGGCTAATTGCACATGAGTCTCAAAAACATAACTGTGGAGACGGAAATACAGTGCCAGGTTACAATAATTTCCACATCGGTTTTCGTTATCAGCTATTTTTATAGAAGAACTCTTATATTTAGAGTTTCTGAGTATAGAGCTTTGACAGTTCTTGTACTTCAAGCAAGTGAAATATTGAGCTTTCAATTTACATACTACTTATCACTGCACAAGAGAAAGAACTACTATAACTAAGCTGTGCACACTAAACCAACTGTTGCTTCCCTGTCAAAGCTAATGAAACCTCCCTGTCCTTATATTTCCCAGCAGACATTAACAGGGCAATCTGAGATGCATGTGTGTCTAGCCCAAAACCCAGCATAAGGAAATATCTGTGACCCATATTGGATCCTATACAACTTTACAGTCCCTTTGGTAGATATCTCTCTTCTAATTCACTTTTGGGTGCTTTGAGCTTCCAGATCTGTGCTTTGATAGTTATTTTAGAGGCTGAGTCATCTACTGCTTGCTATTTTATACTGCAATATGCTCAGCATAGTACAATTGCAGGATAGAAAAGCATATGCTGACCTATCTGATCCTTGTCTGGTAAAAACCTTCATCTTGTTATGATTTTTTTTTAAATGGCAAAATGCTCAACCAATCTCACTTGGAAATTTTAAACTTCTAACCTGCAAAATCTGTTTAATTATTTTACTACTCAACTGCCAACACAAAATGTAACTGAATTGTTGTGCAGTTCTGACTGTTAAACCAACTGAAATTAAATAAGACCAACAACTGTATTGTCAGTATGTGATAGAGCACAAATTAACATTAAAAAAGGGACTAAGGAGCTAATATGCGACCCAGGTGTAATCTATTTTCATACTATTGGCAGGACAGAAATGACACATTTCATAGTTACACTATATGAAGTTTAAAAGGTGGAAAATTCGGTGTCGGTAAGCAAAGAGAATTTTCAAACAATGAAATGCAAGCAGTTTGTTCTAGTACAGAGGTAAAATTATACTGCTCAAATACACTAAAATCAGAAATAATTGTATTTATCTCTCTCCCCTTCAACTCTCTCTCTCCCCTTCCCTTTCTTCTTTAACAGGGATAAAAGAAAGGGATCCACTGGATTAAAAGGTATGTGAGATCAATTTCTGATCCAGTTTTGAACTGCGAAATGCCAGTAATGGTTTATTTTTATTAAGAGAGTCAACTAAATTACATATTGATTTGTAAAGAATGTATTTGGACAAAATTTTAATAGAACTAAATGTGAAAAGTTTATTTTAAAGCTAAATTAGAAATGGCCAAATACAATTTTGGACAGATTTGAAAATTTTAAAAATCCATTGTCAACTTTGTTGAAAGCGGTGGGCTAAATTCTATCCTGAGAACTGCTGTACATGTCTGAGGAAAGTATAACCTCCCAGGAAATTGAAGAACCGGCAGTGGTCTCTGTGCCTCAGAGTTCTACCTCATTGCATACTCATTTCATACTCATACTCATTCATACCCATTCTGGCGGTCAGTATGAGTGTCTGTTAAAACCCCAAAGGGGCAGAGCATAATTTAGGGGGAAAGGAGGGTGTCTTAAGACAGATACACTAATTTCAAGGCTGTATTTGGTAGAGCAACTTACAAATGACATTGCAAAGAGAAGTTTGGGCTCCACGCCCCCGCAGCATACTCAAGGGGGAGCCACACAGCTATCTATGAAAAGGACACCTTTCCTTAATCCCCATATAAGGATGAGTATGGGTGTGTGATGGGTTTTAACCCCAGAGTAGGCCTTGCTAGAGTCCTAAGCATGGTTAATAGTATGAACCAAAGTAGGCCTGGCCCTGGGCAGAATAGTAATATACCAGTTAGTGTTTAACCAAGTAAGCACATTCCTGACCAGAGAAGAAGGTATAAGAACACACTGACCTCCCGAGTAACTATGTAAACAAGTTTCTAAGAGATGGTAACAGGACACACAGACCCCTCACAAGTTAAGGTTGGAATGACAGGCTAATGGATGAGGATGTTTTCTTTGACCTGGCAGTTAATAATAAAAAGCATGTGGAAGGTACTATGTAACTCGTTTGCATCAATATGTAAAAGCAGAGTGGAAGGAGAGGCATCTTTGTACTGGCCTAGGGAACAGCATGGTGTTATGTTGATTGAGCTGGTACCTTGTCACAGCCATGCACATGTTAGTGTACCCGTTGCTCCTATGAGGCACAGGCGATTATACACATTAGTCTACCTGTTGCTCCTACGAGGTTTGTTGACAATAAACCTGGCCGAGCAAGTTCACCACTGATCCAAGCCTGTGGTCTTTCTGTATGAGTAATGAGGCCTGCTGAATCAACATGGTGCACTCTCTGTGGTGTAGAATATACAGAAGCTCCAGTCACAGGAGAGCAGCAGCAGAATAGCAGCCCTTAGCAAACGGAGAGAGGTTATAATGGAGAAAGAAGGTCATGTTATTAGCCCTGAGAGGGGTCTGGGGTTCCGTGAGTTAGAACAGGGGATTGGGAACCAGGACCTCTGGTTTTTAGCCTGGCTCTGGGAGGAGAGTGGGGGGTACTACCTTCTTTCACAAAATCTGAATGCGTTCCCGCAGCATCTGTTGCTTTTGTCTGTATGCCAAATGTATTGCAGGAGTGCCCTTCCCTGCTGCAGTTAACTGTTTCTGGGCAACTCCATGCATTAATGCATCAATTCTAGGTGTTAAACCACTCACTCGTGGTTTATTGTTTCTATACGGTCATTCATCCAGCCCTCACAAACAAATCACAGCCTCTTTCTCTTAAAGTCGTCTGTTAACTGTATTGTTTCCCCATCCATCTTATCTATCTGTCTAGTCAAATCATTTGATAATTCTTCTCTCTCTGCACCTACTTCTCCCATTCTAACAGGCACCATTCTAAGTTTCGGTTTCAGTTTTGCCAGAACCTGGTTCTCATCATCTGGTGGTGATTGCAGTGCACTGCCTGGTGACTATTGGTCTGGGTCATTCCACATGTTCTCATTCCAACACCCATCTGTTCCAACACCCATCTGTTGCTTCTTCTAACTCTTTTTTTATTTGTTTCTGTTACCTGCCTCTCCCATTTTGTGGTGTGTTGTCTTAGTCCTCTAACAGCCCCACCCTTAGTTTGTAATAGTCTACATTTCTTACTCCTGTTATTTTTGATCAAGGCTACAGTCTCTGCCATTACCTTACAAATTCCAGTCTATGTTTACCAACTTTATTGTTTGACTTCATATGGAATGAACTTTACTTGTTAGCCAGCATATCCATACCCTATCAAACTTTGTGGGGATTTGGGGATCCGGGGAGGAATGAGGGGATTCCCTAGCTCGACATATTTTGTGCCAGTATAGGTTGCAAACCCCAGAGTGGGAAGAGAAAGTACCTAATTAGTTATGCTCAGCACCTGAGAGGTGATTGATTAATTGCCTTCTGGACAGAGGAGGCAGAGCTAGGTTGTATAAGTAGCTAAGGAAAAGCCAGAATCTGCCTCTAGGAGAGAGGAGCTGAAAAGAGTTCCCTCTCCCTGGGAAGGGCATAGAGGAAGGTCCAGTAGTTTGGGATTGCCTGTGACTAAGAGGCAGAGCTACAGGGGCAGGGTTAGTCCCTCTGCTTGGGCTCTAGAGTGGAGAGGAGCCCTGAGCTAGGGTCTGTGAGGACTGAGAAATGTGACAGAAGCCCCTAAGGGGCAAAAGGTGAGCTTGAGCAGGACTTAAACTCCCAGCAGGGAAAAGCCTAGGTGGGAAGCAGCAGTGACCTAACAAGGGGGTAGAATTGAAGTCAAGCACCAGGAGTGGCAGAGGACTCATTGTTCAGAGTTGAGCCCAGTAAAGGACCCACTTGTTAGTGACTTCATCCAATAATTGAGCCATGGGAGACCTTTATGAGCTAAGTCAGAGAAGGGACCAGCCAGGACTGACGCTTCAGATTGAGGAATTCACCATTAGAGGGTGCATGAGAGGCAAAGTCTGCCTCCAGGCATGAGGGAGCATCATAAAGGTAAGGATGTGCACCTAGGGGGTGTGTGCTGCTTTGGTGAATGGTGCTGCGACTTGTGTTACTTTGATGTCCAAACATGAGTGACTCTCCTGAGCTTGGTAAAGGCAGAGAGCAGTCACTACAGATAGCTGGCAGCGCAAGGAGAGGCTGTGCTCTGCGGGGCTTGGGAAAACCTGAAAGGCATCCAATGGATCCTCCTTGCCAACAGTGAGGATGTGGTTTGCTGCCCTCCTCCCCTCCCCTCTTCCTCCTCCCTCCCACTGAGGCCTGAGCACAGAGACTAGGAAATGGGAGAAGAGACTGCCACTGCACAGTGCAAATGAGATGGCTGGTTTCCACCAGGCACGTCAGAGTGCTGAAGAGTGATGCACTATTGCTAGACCCAGTGAGGCAGTATGAACTGCTCTTTGCTTCAGCCAATGGGCCTTAAGGAATCCAACTGACAGCTCTTCATTATGCTCCAGATTTGGGGAACACTGAGTGAAGCGAAGCGTATACTACAGCACCAAGGGACAATTGAGAGTTTTGGTTAACTAGGCTTCCATCAGCCGTTTTTGTACTCTTACTGGCTTTATACATTTGTCACTTCTCAGATTCAGGTTTCCGTGTCTTTCTTGCATTCACTTGCATAACAGACTCCTAGTCTTCAGAACACATCCCAAAATCAGAACTCAATAACAGAACAACTGTATATTACGACAGGGTGCTCCTTTCTCTGGTACCTAACCATGACTTGAATATAGCTATGTAGGCGGGCCCCTGACCGCCCTCTTCAAAATATCAGCCGGAGACTGCTCTGTGGCTTCACCAGTGTCTTTTATTTCTATTTACACAGTGCACAAACCCCTCCACCTATATACAGCTTCTTCCCCAGTGCAGGTTGAGGCTCAGCCTTTCGCCTCAGGCTGGCCTCAGGGTTAACTAGCCCCTTCAGGCTTGCTGCCTCTGCTAGTTGACCACCCTGCACCTTCTCTTTCCTTCACTCTTTCTTCCTTCCTTCCTACCTCTAGCTCCCAGCTCCACAACCCACCCTGGCTTCCTCCCTAGCAGGGCTTATATACCTGTGGAGGCTGCCAGGTGGAGCCCATCAAGCCCTCTGCAGCGCAGAGCTACAGCCAGCTGGCCAATTAGCCTGCCTCAGCAGGCTGCTTGCAGAGGCTTGTGGCTTTTGCAGGGGTAAGGAGGGAGTAGGGGCTGACTCAGCAAGTACTTAGTCAGCTGCCTGCTACACACCTCCCCCCTTAAGCCCCAGCCCCATTGGGCTGGCTAGGGGCCTTTTCCCCCGCCCCTTGGGTCGCCATATCACGAGGGGGTTTGCAGGTACGGGGTCCTTAACCTCCACCACAGAGGGCCCGGTCATTCCCCTCCCACAGGCAGAGCACTGCGGTGGCAGTGGCTGGCCAAACAACTTCTCCTCCGCCCTCAGGTCATCGCACCAGTCACACTGTGGCAGCGCCCCCAACTCCTGCCCCGACTGTGCCTTAAGGCCAGGGCTCCCCGGGACTTGCTCCTTAGGGGTCACTTTCCCTGCCTTAGTTTCCCCGGCCCCCTGGTGCTTATGGCCAGGATCGGGCGAGGGTTGCTCCGGAGGCGGGACCCACCACGCCTCAGTTTCCCCTACACCCTTTTTTGGGTTTGGGACCTCTTCCGTGGGTCCTGTCCCCACGGGGTCCTCAGGGGGACCTGTCCCTTCAGTCACGGGGCCCTCACCCTGGACTTCCCCCACATAGGCCCCCCGGGGGTCCACCCACTCTTTTCTTTGTTGTCTAGGAGTACCTTCTTTGTTTTCCGTCTCGGGCGTGAGCCTGTCCCTCTGCTCGGGGGAGCCCCTCTCCCGAGCACTCACCCCCAGCCTTGGGGTACCCTGGGGCCTCGGACCTCCCACCGGGCCCCAGTCCCTTCCAACTAGCACCGGGCAAGGTAACCGGTCGGGTACCCCCACCCTCTTCCAGCGAAAGTGGCCCTTGATCATCAGGGGCACTTGGGCCACCCTGCAGGGCTTCCTGTCCCCATGAACGCACCCCAGGCCCATCGTAGCCCCTGAGACCAACCATTCGGGGCGGACCAACGCCCGTTTCACTAGGGTGCAGGGGGAGGCTGTGTCCAGGAAACCCTGGTGGGTTTTTCTCCCCACCCTTACTGACAGGGTGGGAACCCCTTTTTGCCGTCCCTGCCCCCACACCTCGGTCCACCCACACATATCCGCCCAGCCACACTCCATGACCGGGCAGTCCCGCTTCAGGTGGCCCACTTTCCCGCATTGCCAGCAGGATGGCCGGGCCGTTCTCTCCGGAGCCCCCCGGGCTTCCCCCTTTTTCTCCTTCCCCTGGGTTTGGAAAGAGTCCAGGGGCCTGCGCCCCAAGTCCCGGTCTCTTCGGGGCCGGTCCTCTCCCCGGGGCCCCTCAGCCTCCACATACTCTTCAGTCCGGCGCACCACAGCCTCCACAGTTTCTGGCTGGTGCCGCCGGACCCAAGTCCGTACGGTCTCTGGGAGGCTTTGTAGAAACTGTTCTAGTAGTATGGAGTCCATTATCTCCTCCCTGGACCGGGCCTCGGGCCTCAGCCAACGGGTTGCCCAGTCCCTCAGTCTTTGGCTGAATGCCCGGGGCCGCACCGCCGGTGTCCAGCGCGCCGCCCGCAGCTTCTGGCGGTATTTTTCTGCCGATAATCCTACCCGGTCCAGAATAGCTGCCCTCACGGCATCATAGTCCTGGGCCTCTACAGTCCCCAGGGCCATATAGGCCGCCTGGGCCTCACCCACAAGATAGGGAGCCAGGCGGAGGGCCCAGGTGGTCCGGTCCCACCCGGCCGCTGTGGCCACCCTCTCAAAAGTACCCAGAAAGGCGTCAGGGTCATCCGCCGGGCTCATTTTACAGAGTCCCCAGCCCGGCGGTCTGATGCCTTCTCCTTCCCCTCGACTCATCAGCCCCTGCAGGAGGGTTGCCTGGGTACTTGCCTGCTCTTTGATGAACTCCTGCAAGGTCCGTTGCTGTTCAGCCTGGGCCTGCTGCATGGCCTGCAGGGCCTGCTGGGTTTGTTTCTGCTGCTCAGCCTGGGCCTGCTGCATCGCCAGGTGGGTTTGTTGCATGGCCTCCATGGCCTGCTGTGCCTGCTTATTCTGGTCCACGAGCCACTGCAGAGTCCCCTCCATCGCCGGGCCACCAACCACATCGCTGGTGTTGTCAGGTCCCGGACAAGCCCCCACGTGTAGGCGGGCCCCTGACCACCCTCTTCAAAATATCAGCCGGAGACTGCT
This sequence comes from Sternotherus odoratus, assembly GCA_032164245.1. NCBI lineage: Eukaryota > Metazoa > Chordata > Testudines > Kinosternidae > Sternotherus > Sternotherus odoratus. Next base: position 204,624,727 of record JAVMKO010000001.1, on the reverse strand, counting down.
CTGTGGCTTCACCAGTGTCTTTTATTTCTATTTACACAGTGCACAAACCCCACCACCTATATACAGCTTCTTCCCCAGTGCAGGTTGAGGCTCAGCCTTTCGCCTCAGTCTGGCCTCAGGGTTGACTAGCCCCTTCAGGCTTGCTGCCTCTGCTAGTTGACCACCCTGCACCTTTTCTTTCTTTCTTTCTTCCTCCCTAGCAGGGCTTATATACCTGTGGAGGCTGCCAGGTGGAGCCCATCAAGCCCTCTGCAGCGCAGAGCTACAGCCAGCTGGCCAATTAGCCTGCCTCAGCAGGCTGCTTGCAGAGGCTTGTGGCTTTTGCAGGGGTAAGGAGGGAGCAGGGGCTGACTCAGCAAGTACTTAGTCAGCTGCCTGCTACAAGCTAGTAGGAGGGGGACAAGTTTTATATGACTGGATACAATGACAGGATTATTACATCATGCCTCAATCAAGCACAGGCATAGTGCAGTTTAGGCAGCAAAAAGCTGGTGTATGATATGCCTCTCTCACTTCACAAATACACATGTGCCATGTGCCAAAGTGTGTCTGCAACCACTATGTGCTTCATATATTCAATATTCTGTGCAACTTCTGGCTGAAAAGCCCTGTAGCTGGGATTACATAAGAAAATAAGAACATAAGAACGGCCATACTGGGTCAGACCAAAGGTCCATCTAGCCCAGCATCCTGTCTACCGACGGTGGCCAATGCCAGGTGCCCCGGAGTGAGTGAACCTAACAGGTATGATCGAGCGATCTCTCTCCTGCCATCCATCACCCCCCTCTGACAGACAGAGGCTAGGGACACCATTCATTACCCATCCCGGCTAATAGCCATTTATGGACTTAGCCTCCATGAATTTATCCAGCTCTCTTTTAAACCCTGTTATAGTCCTAGCCTTCACAGTCTCCTCAGGTAAGGAGTTCCACAGGTTGACTGTGCGCTGTGTGAAGAAGAACTTCCTTTTATTTGTTTTAAACCTGCTGCACGCCAATTTCATTGAATGGCCCCTAGTTCTTCTATTTTGGGAACAAGTAAATAACTTTTCCTTATTCACTTCCTCCACTCCACTCATAATTTTATATACCTCTATCATATCCCCCCTTAGTCTCCTCTTTTCCAAGCTAAAAAGTCCTAGCCTCCTTAATCTCTCTTCATATGGGACCCGTTCCAAACCCCTAATCATTTTAGTTGTCCTTCTCTGAACCTTTTCTAGTGCCAGTATATCCTTTTTGAGATGAGGAGACCACATTTGTACGCAGTATTCAAGATGTGGGCGCACCATGGATTTGTATAAGGGCAATAAGATATTCTCCGACTTATTCTCCATCCCTTTTTTAATGATTCCTAACATCCTGTTTGCTTTTTTGACTGCCGCTGCACACTGCGTGGATGCCTTCAGAGAACTATCCACAATGACTCCCAGGTCTTTTTCCTGATTGGTTGTAGCTAAATTAGCCCCCATCATATTGTATGTATAGTTGGGGTTATTTTTTCCAATGTGCATTACTTTACATTTATCCACATTAAATTTCATTTGCCATTTTGTTGCCCAATCACTTAGTTTAGTGAGATCTTTTTGAAGTTCTTCACAGTCTGCTTTGGTCCTTACTACTTTGAGCAGTTTAGTATCATCTGCAAACTTTGCCACATCACTGTTTACCCCTTCCTCCAAATCATTTATAAATAAGTTGAATAGGATCGGCCCCAGGACTGACCCTTGGGGAACACCACTAGTTACCCCTCTCCATTCTGAAAAAGTTCCATTTATCCCTACCCTTTGTTCCCTGTCTTTTAACCAGTTTTCAATCCATGAGAGGATCTTCCCTCTTATCCCATGGCAGCTTAATTTACGTAAGAGCCTTTGTTGAGGGTGACCTTGTCAATTTACGTAAGAGCCTTTGGTGACCTTGTCAAAGGCTTTCTGGAAATCTAAGTACACTATGTCCACCGGATCCCCCTTGTCCACATGTTTGCTGACCCCTTCAAAGAACTCTAATAGATTAGTAAGACACGATTTCCCTTTGCAGAAACCATGTTGACTTTTGCCCAACAATTTATGCTCTTCTATGTGTCTGACAATTTTATTCTTTACTATTGTTTCAACTAATTTTCCCAGTACGGACGTTAGACTGACTGGTCTGTAATTGCCAGGATCACCTCTAGAGCCCTTTTTAAATATTGGCGTTACATTAGCTATCTTCCAGTCACTGGGCACAGTAGCCGATTTAAAGGATAGGTTACAAACCCTCGTTAATAGTGCCGCAATTTCACATTTGAGTTCTTTCAGAACTCTTGGGTGAATGCCATCTGGTCCCGGTGACTTGTTACAGTTAAGTTTATCAATGAGTTCCAGAACCTCCTCTACTGATACTTCAATTTGTGACAATACCATGAACATGTTATTAACCAGTTCACACCTGGTAACCTCACTCAGTTACAAAACCATTCCTGTGTCGCTCTGTTATTGACTGAATAGAATGCAGGTGATCCACACAGTTTACTAAACCACAGGATTTACCATGATTGTGTATTTTGTGCAAACTTGATGGGACAGGGAGTGTGGTTCAATGAACTGAGCAAAACTCCAGGAACCAAAACCTGCTAAATTCAAATCCCACGTTAACAATTAATTTGCTGTGTGGTTTTAGGCAAGTCACTTAGCCTCTCTGGGCCTCAGATTCCCTACCTTTAAAATGGGGAGGGGGGAGGGGGGAGGTGAGGAGAATAAGCAATTATTGCAATACTGCTTCAAATAGGAACTCTCTGGCCCTATGTCTCTCCTGCTCTCTCTCCCTCAGCTCCTTTCTTTTCCCTAGTAGCTGCTCTTGGATTCTGAGAACAGCATTTTCCTCTCAACTGACTGATGAGAAGAAAAGGAAAGCTAGCTCTCTCTTTCTCTCTCTCTCATTACACCATTTAGTAAAAGGAGGGGGAGGAACTGTTAGTCTTCTGCCCAACATTCTACCAACAAGATAAAAATGTGGGAAATCTCTGATATTACACTTTTTTCAATGCAAATACAGTGCTACCTCATTTTACAAGGAGTATTACAGTAAACCCTCGATTTAACGGACCTCGATTTAACGGACTTCGGATGCAACGGACAAAATTTCTGAGCAAGTCTGATGCATTCCTGATCCATTTCTGGCGGGCTGGCTGCCGGCACCCGGCTGCCGCCCGGGTCACAGCAGCAGGCGGGCTGCGGAGCTGCCACCCCGATCCTGTGGCGGGTGGGCTGCTGCTCTGACAGCTTTTTTTTTTTATTATTATTATTATTAAATAACGGACTTTTTGATTTAACGGACTCCCCCTTGCCCGAATTAGTCCGTTAAATGGAGGTTTTACTGTAATCAAATAGTGATTAATCATGTTCAATAAAACACAGAATTACCATGTCAGCTGTTTGGTCTCTTTTCTGATTTTTGACTCAATTTTCCACATTCTTTCCCTAAAACCTTTCTGTACATTTGCAGGTCATTGCTATCTAACTCTAGACTTCTCATCATTTTTTCTTCTGCTCCCTGTGTGTTTTTCTTAGAATTTTTTTTAAAATTTCTCCCCTAGTGGCTCTTTCCATCTCACTAGTGTTACTTTCTCTTTTTAACTTACATCCCTTTTCTTTAATGCTAGCTTTTATTATTTTACCCTCTTTCCGCTAGCCTCTCTTCCCATTCACTAATCCAAAGGAGAGACTAGGTAGGGCCCATACTTTGCTAATTTTTTCTCTCTGTTAGTTCTTCTTGTTCTCTATACTCCTCATATGGTATTTCCTTCCCCAAATCTCTCCTTGCCTTGTACCAAAATTTTCCCCAACACATCTCCCGGAATGTCCTCTTTGTGCCTCCTATCTCTTCACCAAGTTCTCCCTACCGGATTCCATCTTTATCCTTAATGCTGCCCTCTATCCAATTTCCTCCCCAGTCCTCTTACTCCACGCTTTACATCCCATCCTGTTCCTTTCTCCCAAGTCTACCCAGTTTTCCCTCTCCAATCCTACCTTCTTCTTTTGTTCCTCAAGATCTCACCTGTCCTATTGTCTCCCACAGATCTCTTTCCTAACCCCTTCAGCCTTCACTGTCTCCCTGACATTTCTCCTCTTCAGTCAGGCTATTTATTCCTCCTTCTGAGAGTCTGGTTCTTCCCTGGCCCTCCAATATCATGGTGAATAGAATCCAATAGCCTAGATGTGTGCTTAATGCTCTAAAATTCTTATCTGGCTTCCCCATCCTCTGTGGCTCTGGGGGATCAAAGCAGAGGGTCCCAGACTTTGTTCTGTTAAATACTTGTTCTCGGGTCTTCAGCAAACTGTCTGATCACACTATGCATGCTGCTCCAACAGCAAATACATAAACATCAGCTAAAAATACATAATTTCTTACCCTGTTTCCCCGAAAGTAAGACATCCCCCGAAAATAAGATGTACTTCCAGTTTTGCCTTTCGCTGTAATATAATGTAATGTAATTTTGGGAGCAAAAATTAATATAAGACACTGTCTTATTTTCGGGGAAACACGGTAGTACTGCTGAGTGGATAGAGTATTAGATTGGGATGCAGGATACCTGGATTCTATTTGTAGCTTGGCTACTGGCCAGGTGGGTGACTTTGGGCAAGTCATTTCACCTTTCCATGCTGCAGTTTTCCCACCCATAAAATGGAGATAATAAATGTAATATCATTGTAACTGGGAGGAGAGCTGGTACTTCAGACAGTTTCTCTGTTAAAATGATCTGCTATGGTATGTGTTCATAATCATCCTCTACCATAGAATTGCCTCAGTGTGTGTTGTGGGAAACTCAGAAGAATCACCCGTCAGAAATTTCCCCAGATCTCCCCAGAGAGGATTTGAGGTCTGGTTCTGAAATGCATGTTTGGAGCTGCTGACCTTCCATGCAGGAGTGCTGTTAATAACTTCATGACCCTCTGCTAATGTAGTTACTGTGTGTGACAGAATCTTTTTTTTTTTCCTATTTTTCTAGCATAGTGGCTCCACCACTGCTTTTCCTTTGTTTTGTTACCCATTGCTAAGGTGGATCTAAAGGCCTCTGCTACCACAGCAATAACTAAAATGAAGATTTAGCCTTTCTAAATTCTTTATCACTCTAGTACACCCTCAGTTCAGAGGGTTTATTTCTCCCTTTTATTCTGAACTGCCTTTTCCTCTTTATAATCCTTCTAGCATCACAGAACGGGGCAGATTCTCATAAGTGACTGCTAGTAGGTGCTGTTGAAGTATGCTACATAGTGGCCCTTCCTAAATATCTGAGGCTGTCTCTACACTACAAGCTAATGTACACAAGCTCACGTACATATGTTCACCCTAGCTCTCATGGAGCTAGTGTGATTATAAAGAGCAGTGGAGATATCGCTGAGCCATGGAGGTTTGGCTGAGCCATGCCAAATGCAAACCCACCTGAAACCGGTGGGTATGTACCCATCAGCTTCCCATGCAACTGTGGCTATGGTATACGCATGCTGGCTGAAAGAGAGCTAGTGTGGGCATGCGACGGGGAATCACACCCATAGCTCATAGAATAGATAGCCTGAGATGGCCACATCTGCAGTGCTCCCCGCCATTGCTTTCATAATGCTTCCGTTACCATCCCTCTGAAGTTGCCATGGAACTGGAGTCTCCTGCATGACAGTGCACATTACTATCCTGTAGGCCTTCAGATCAACCGAAGATTCATTTTACTACATCGTAACAAAAGAACCTTTTACAACTTCAGGCCTGACTCTCTCTCAGAAAACTATAACATGGGCTGTCCTCTGTCTTGGCAGTAGCGTTTGAACCGTGTTTTGTGTCAATGTGGTATAAAGAAACAAGAGGCCTGCATGTAATTTGGATTTTTTCAGGTATCTTATTACAATCTAATGTACTGTTGTGTAATTAAGCCAGTAAATCTATATGACCAGTCCATTCAGGGACTTGTTCTGCTATCTTTATTCAGTGACAAATTCTGGTTTCCATTGCTTGTTCGGAGATGATAACAGTGCGATTTACAGGTATAAGTAACAAATGAGATCAATTAAAAAGTCTAAGAGTGGCACCTGTCTAAGTGTAGGGTTGCACTAAATGATTCCCACATCTTTGCTTCCTGTAGAGCCTACCATTTGTAAACCCTCCACAAGTAAAGTAACAATGGGAGAGTTGTTTCTGAATGGTCATGAACCCAGAAAGCAGGCCTTATCCTGTGGCTCAGGTATAGGATTATTATCGCTGAGTGAAAACAGGCGTCTTTTTTCAGCTCCATTTGCACAAATGATCCTTGTGTTTCCTACAGTTCTGGACTACAGCACCTTGAATTGCCCAATTTGTTATACATTTGTGCTGTCAGCTGCCTTTTGTAGTTGAATTGAATTTACGATCAAATCCGTGTTCCCCTTCATTTGTGTACAATGCTAAGTATATTTGATTGTTAAAGACATGTTTGAAAATGTTAAGTTCCCATGAAAAGTTTAGTCAGTAAGAACATAAAAAAGTGGCAGGGAAAGAATAAAAGTTTATAACTATCTGAACCCATTTTGTATTATTTCCATTCCTTCCAGCTCTGTTATTGTCTAATTAAACTTAACCATCGTTTTATGACAGGTCATATTAATACAGAAACATTAAACATTTTGTGCTTAACATGAATCATGAATAGTTTTATTTTTTTATTATAGGTAAATTATTATGAAATTATGAAATGTACATCAGTGCTTTATTACAGCATATACCCGGCACACCAGGACTGTAATCCAATTGGCTAGCAAGCTGTCCATATGTGAATTTAAAATAAAATCACCCAGGAAACGTTGCCACTACACTTGTAACCTCTCAAAAGCAAACCATGGATGGCCCACAAGAAAGCAGGCTTTTCATGGGCCTTCCTGGGAAAGAGCATCAGAGCTGCTCAGAAGTGGACCACTGGCATCCTTCCAAAAGGATCAGGCTACCCACAGTCCCAGGTGGATCTCTGGTATATGGCTCCCTGGGAATTCTTGGAGAGAAGGTCTCACTGTCACCATTGCACCATGGTGTCAGTTGTGTCACGGCATGTTGGGTTCCATAATTAAAAGAACAGATAGGTCATGGTGAATAAACCCTCGAGTCTGTTTAGTTGGAGAGAAGATATATCACAGAGAGATTATGGCTTTTGACACAGCCCTGAGTGAGCAAGCACCTCCTCAAAAGTAGTCCCAGGAGGCAGTGTGGGATCAGAATTCCCTCCGAATCGTAATTCCATCCCCACTTGCTCCAAAGGGCAGTAATATGCAGCTACCTATACCATCAGCAAATGAGGACACATTGTAAGGGGGCTGTTCTTCCTCCTTTTCATGGATGTATAGCCCAAGTCACAATCTAGCCTTTAATGAGCATGCAGTTCAGACTGAGACTGCCCTAGTTCACTTAGGACATGCTCAGAAGCTTAACACTGGTATTAGCATAATCACTCCCATTCTTCTTCCTGAAAATGATTACCATCTAATGGCAGTTCAGATGCCTGTGATAATTGAACTGTTGTCTCAGTCTAGTTTACATTGAACCAAGTCTCCATGTCACGTACCTACTGAGCAACACCCCCCAAAAATCCACAGGTTGTTATCCGGATTGAATGGGTCAGTGGAGAACCTAGGACTAAGTGGAATGAATTACCAGTTTTCACTCTGATGGCTGGTCCCCCAGTTTGTTGGCAGGGAAGCCTGGAGTGCAGCTGCTCAAGCTGTAACTATTTTGTGAATAAACAGAGAACTTCAGTCTCCGATCTGTGTGCTAGTAACTTGCCCATGTCATTGTTTTTTCTAGTCACTGATTCATAACTTTACATTGGTGTGGTCTGTTGAAATCACATGCTTGCTGCACTCTGAATTCATCTGGAGAAACCATGTTCCCAAAGCTTTTGATTTCCCCAATACAGCCACAGAACAACTTTGCCTGCTTTAGCCATGTAAACCACTGCAAATATGTGATCAGAAACAACCAATTAAATGTAATCATCAGGACCCTTCCTAGAATGTGGTCACTGTAGGCGTCTGCTATTCTCTTGAAGTTCTTTCATACAGCTCAATTTGCAGACACTGCACATATTTTTCACATGATAGATGCTTGAAATACAAAGGCAGTAAAGTTGAATGGCAGGACTCCTACATAAACACGTCACCAGGAATATGACATACAATTATGGTGAACTGTTTTGTACATGACCAAATCCGTTCCACGGATGGTATATTTACACTAACAGTTTTTGAACCAAAGCATAAAATGCTTCAACTGTGTGGGAGAGGGGAAACTAACATCCCCAGGTCTGCTAAGCACATAGCCATCTGTGTACCTTTCTCCAAAAAGCTGTTTTTTAACAAAATAATACAGACAACTGCTGGGCTTCAGAGAACAACCAACTGATGCTCCTCTAGCTCCGTCTTACCTTAGGAAACCAGAGGATGTAGAGCACATATCTACATTGCCTCCCCTCCCCTGCTCTACTGTGCCAGACCTACTGTCTTTAGTGCTCCTTTCCTCTGGGTCAGAGGGACGGGAACAAAACTGCCTCCAAGTCCCCCTCCCTCTTTCAGCATGAAGGAGGAAAGAATCCTTGATTAAGCTCATTCTTCTTTGAGAGCAGGCAGAGTTGTCCATGAAGCCCTTTTTTCTGGAATAGAGGCCAGCTACTCCACCAAGTTGCCTTACCCTCATCTCCAGAAGTGGACACTCTAGAAGAAGGTTAATTCATTTTTCCAGCCCATTCAACCTTCTGAGGCTTCCAAAAAGACACCAATAGCGGTGGCGAGGTTTTGTGTATGTGGACACATGTCCATTGGGAAATGGATGGAGAAATTAGCAACTCATTTTGTATAGGCCATCCAACTTCCAGCAAGTGGTGGTAACTTTCTATTACCGCAACCTGGGCTGGATTTTAACCAGCAGCCTAGGGGCAAATGGCACCATGATCCATTCATACTTCCCTACTCCACCCAGGGCCCTATGTGGATTCAAACTTTGATAAGTGGCAACTTTCTGAAATACCATTTCCAACCACTCTGTAAAACTCCTACATTCACATGTTCTCTTGTTAAATAACGAAGTGAGTCATCAGCAGATGTTCCTTTAAAGTAAATGCAGTTGAAAATTAAAAATGTACAAAATAAATAGAATGACTGAATGTGGCCCTGGTGTATGATTACGTATAGCTAGGCTTTCATGGAACTGCTATATGCTAGTGAGAGTCAGGAATTCTGCTATCATTCAGGATAAGTGAAGATTGCATTATTTAAAGCTGTCTTGAGGCAGACTTAAATTACTCTATTTATTTTTTAAATGGAAGCTATTTATTGTACCTTGCTCTTTCCTGCAGCTTTTCCTCTTTTCCGTGTTGCACCACTCGCAGGGCTGGGCGCAAAATATCCTTGCACCATCCCTGACCACTCGCTTTCTGAAAGATGTACCCCCTCACCACACATCATTGAGCAACTTTTCTAAACAATCCCCATAGTTTAGAGCCTATTTACTGACATTGCATATTTTAAATGCAAGAAGCACACAAGATGATTTTTAAACAAGTTTGAATGGTGTAATAAACCAAGATCGGATGAGTTTTAATAAGGGGGAAAATGTGACCCTTTAAAATAAAAATGGTATCTTTCCTCAAGTTATTTATTATCATTTTCTAACTGAGGGATCCATTATTAGGGATCATTGTATGATTCTTCAGGCAAACAAATAAAACAGAGGCAGTCCGTGCCCCAGAAAACTCACAATCTAAAATGATGAAAAATAGTACAGGCATCAAAATTCAGCAGTTCCTAAACCTGTTCTTCATTCAAATGATAGGATGAGCACACAGTGCTAATGTTATCTATCTATTTATTTATTTATTTATGGCAGGGATTGCCATTAGGATTTCACACACGTTAATGTTGATTATGAAGGGATGGTAAGTAGTGTTATAACCCGTGAGCCCAGCACTTGCTGTGCTCACCTCACTGTTTTTTTACCTCACACTTGCTGTGTGAGGTAAAGTGAACCGGGGAAGGCCAACCACTTCCCCTTGTGATTCTGTTTGAATTCAGTTGATTAATGTTGTGTGTGCACTTCTATTCAGGCACTGCATTTAAAAGGATTGTTTACCATAGCCTTGTAATCAACCTGCCTTAGCCAGCACCCTATTACCCATGATAACAGGGCTGCTGCAATTTGGGCCTGAAAGAAAACTGCCTCGGATGGGCTCTCTGATGCTTTAGTGCTACTGTGCTGCCCTGTTATCTTCATTTGTAATTTGTTTTCAAGAACAGTGATTTACATTTCAGTTGGATGACACCTTTTAATGTATCACAAACGTAAAGTGGCTGCAGTAAAAACTCACATCTCTGCTAGATTTCAAATGATGCATTTGAGGCTTCAGTGGAGAGGATTACAATTACAATTAAAATCAAAAGCTTGCTCATTCTTTTAATGATGCATGCTAACCCTTTGTATACTAAAAAGCATATCATGCTGCAATATAATCATAATTTTTTAGTGATATGAAATGGCTGCATGCCTTTTACCTTATCTGTTACATGCAAATGTTAACTGCCATAAAAGAATAAATTCTACATAGAGTTCACAGGGACAAATTACCTTGAAAAATTATTGAAGATAGTGTTAAAGATGTCCAGAAAGCTACACTGATATCTTATATATGCAGCATATTTTAAGAGCAGACTTTATCTTCCTAAAGTCCATGTGGTTGTTTCCAAGGTTACTCCCATATATAATTGTGGGGACTTCTCTTTGGATATAGTGTTACCAGTGGGTAAAATGCAAAAATTAATCAGTCTGGTATCACTGTTCCACAGAACATTCCATGAGCGAAAGAAGCTTGTGTTTTTGTTTTGCGGTTTTCTTGTTTATTTGTTGTGGGGTGTGGTTTTTTTGTTTTAAATGCAATAATGTTTTCACAAAGGTAAAATTTCACAATATTGTACTTGATTTTTTTAAACTGCTTCCATCCAGCTCCCATCAAAGGATTCTGATACTGTAAAAGGGTTTAAAAGAAACCAGAGACTTAATTAATTACCTTTCTTTTACTGAATTATCATGGGTCTACAAATCAATTGAAAACCTCATGAGGGCAGTCCTTCTCGTGAGAGATATGGAACTTCCTGATATCATCCAAGACACACATGTCCAGAAAACAGGCTTTACTGTGATACCCCAGAATCTCTGCTGCTGGCCGGATGAAGGCAATCCAGGACTCCAGGGACAACCTCCTGAAGGCCCATGGGAACACTCCCTTGGCAGGCTAGGCTTCCGCCATCCTCAGATCAAGACTTTCAGAGGAAGAGGGGCTCAGCTTCTACCCAAATAAGCAGAAGGCTCTATATAAGGCTCCTGCTGGCATTGCCACAGAGGAGTCATCAGGAGATGGTGGCAGCGTGGGCCCTCAAGCATAGAGTGCCCAGTTGTGTTGGTTTTGGTGAGGCTCTTAAGCAGGACATTTCAAATGTATGGACCCAGTGAGAAGAATAGGGAATGTCACATCTCTGATATCTGTTTTTCAGGACGTCTGCAGGCTCACAAAGATGTCACTAAATTGCTTAACCTCAGGCCACCCTTTCAACATTCTTACACATGGGTTTCCTATTTCAGTTGATTAATTATTATTAAGCACTGTAATATATAGCTATCAGTTTTCATCTGTCGTTCTGAAACAATTTACAAAGACAGGTAAGAATCAATTAGCTTCAAGCAATCTGAAAAACCGACAAGTGATTTAGGAGATTCCAACAATGATTCCTCGGTTCAGCAAAGCTTCTGGGTATTGTTCATTATTTTTTTACACCTTAAGAAATAAAATGAATTGAGGGAAGCATTTTTTCAAAGATTTTCTAGAACTCTAAATTCTTCATTATTAGTTTAAGCTACATCTCCAAAAGCTCTGTCTCCACAAAGTGTAATATCCATCACTGACATTGAGTGATTTTGCTAACATAAACAAGGCTTTTAAGTAACAAAGAGACATAGGATTTGCGATACCAGATTTCCTAGAGATTCAACACAACCCCCAGCTTGCAAACATTTGAAGGTGGGCACACGTTCAAATAAATGATATTTTCTGGTTGTTTCCCCATCCCACTTCTTATCTTGATTGAACTTCAACCACACTGCTCTCAGTCATGGCACAGGCTTCCAAGCACACTGGGCCAGGCATTCAACGGCACTCCACTCCCGGAGCGAGGGAGGCTCAGACTATAGAATTCAGTGCATCATCAGTATACTGCAAGTAATGCAGACCATACCTCTTCATTATAGGTGGTTGGAAAATGTGGTGTTGACCTCTCTCTCTCTCTCTCTCTCTCTCTCTCTCTCTCTCTCACACACACACACACACACACACACACACACACACACACACACACACATTTTTGAAACTGAAAAAGCAGAAACTGAAAACTTCTGCCTGAAAACAAAAACTTTTAATTTGGAAATATCACCAAGCTGCCTCATGGGAGTTCTGGTGCCTCATACCTCCATGGTTCTCTATAGTGTGTGATCTTAGACTGGACTACACCTTCTATGGTGCACCATAGTCTCCCCATGCTGAGCCAGCACATTGCATCATGGAAAACGTGGTCCGTGTGGGGGACCTGTCCCATAGGGTATAATGGGAGCAGGCAGCATCTGAGGAATATATTCTATAAGGAACCATGACAGCATTTTCAAATTATTTTGTTCTGTTTTTATGCTGCCATTTGTTGCTTTTTAACCAAACACCAAAAACTGTTCAGTTTTCATGGGGTTTGTTTTGTTTTAGTTTGTGTTTGTCAAAAAAAAAACACATAAAAATTCTTTCCATAGATAATTGTAGTTCAAAAGAACCAATTTTGAATCAAAAACTGTTTTAACAGTATTTTTTACCAGCCCTTTGATTAACCTTCACAGTGCCTCAGGTACACACCGAACAAAATGTTAAACATGCTGGAGCCCTGTGGAACCCCACATGATCTCTCTGAAGGAGAGGCAACCTCCCCACACAGTACCTGGGAATTCTCCTAAAGGAAACAATAGAGTCTCCCAAGACTGAGGCCGTCCACTCTTACTGTAGTCTGCTGTTGAATCAACAGCACCTCACGTATTGAAGGAAGCTGACAGATCTAACAATGTCAATCTAGACTCTTTATCTTAATTCATTTACAGATGATCCATCAATGCTACCAGTTCAATTTCTGTTCCATAACCAGTATATTTACCCAGACTGAAATGGTCAAGGATTTGAGGCATCTAGGTGTCTTACCTCACATAAATGGGAATGTCCATGCAGTTCAATAGATCAGGGGACAAAATGTCATGCAAATAGAAAGTAGTGCTTGTATCTTAGATTCAAAATTAATCGTTTCACTTAGCAATTCGCTTGGGGTTTAAAAGTAATCAGTGTATCTCGTTTATATTGCATAATAGAAACTGCAATAATGCTACTGTTTTTCTGTAATGTACAGGATAAATAAGATATCTATGTGCAAAAGTAAACTACAGAGCCATGAGATGAATTGCACTTATGCAGCTTTGACCTGACCATTTGCCCATTCCCCATAAATCCCTCTCCCCTAAGATATATAAACCCCATTTTTTCAACATCAAAATGTGACTCATTGACAATTCTAAAAAAAGTTTTCCATTAACTTTTTGACTTGGAAAATTCATCAGAATTGATCAAAATTTGTCCTGTTTTTCAAACAGTTTCCATTTCAACAAATTGTCAGTTTTGGAGGGGAAAAAAAACAGATCTCTGAAAAATTTCTGACCAGCTTTAATCTCTATCCCTTTCCCCTCCATCCAAGCTGAGCACCCTTTGTGGTGCCTGATGGATAGGGGATGCAAAAGAGTCACCTTTTCTCCTTTGCATAGTTTCCTCTCCACTGATGCATCTGGCATAGACCATGTCAGATGAAATGAAAGACAATTAGCATTTCTCCTTCCTTCCATTTCTGGAGTGTGTATTTTGTGCCTCTGCTTTTAGATGTTGCTTTGTTTTATGCAGGCAATGATACTTGCATAGCTCCAAGTAAAATAGGTTGAGATCCTCCTGGTGCTGAATAAAAATTCGGTATGGCTTTCCTCTTACTGATATTTATTGCATTGTGACGCATTGTCACATTCAACAGTGAATGTACCCTTCTTACACATTGCATCATTAGTTATAGTTTTACAGAAATAGCACTAATATATTGTATATTGTGATATAGTTCTTTCTCAAATCCACCTAATTTTTGAAGCTAGACAGAACTGGGCTCCTTCCGCCCATAAAATAGTAATCATCTTTTTCCTTTTATTGGCTCTTCTCTTTCCTTTAAGCTAAGGCTGCAGAGCTGATGAATATTTCACTGCTAGAATAACACTTAGAGTACAAGGTTTTACCTGAAAAATCTTTAGGGAAAGGGAGATGGTGGAAGGAGAGTGCTAGAAACAGAGTTCTTTTATGAAGTCTCTGGAAAAAGTGGTTCTATTTCAGTTTCCACTTCAGTACATCCCCATTCACCTCTTTATATCTTCTTTCTGTTCATTTTGTAATAGTGTTCTGTCACTTTTGTAAGTTTCTTTGTGTTATAGAGTGTCTCCTGCACAGGCTAAACTATTTCAAAGCTGAAAATATAAATAAGAAATTCTGAACTCGGAAAAAGATAGTCAAATACAGGGGCTGTTAATTTATGGAAGCCAATTACACAGGAACAAGAAAAAATGTTCATTTAAAAAGATTCTCTCCCTCTGTGCCATTTTTTTATAATCTACTGAACCTCAGGGCAGTGGGAGGCAGGGATGAGAGAAAGCTCCTTACTTTACCACACAATTAGCACTCTGGCCATTTAAGAAGTGTTTAAATAGGCTCTTGCAACACTGACACTACCTTCTGCCCAGCAAATCCTACCACCACCAATACCAATGAAAAGAGGAAATTAATTTTTAAAAAATCAAAAAGAAAAACTTTACCTCCTCCCAGAATTTTTATCCTGCTTTGGGAGGAGTAGCAGAGTCTCCGCAAAGTCCAGTAGGAATTTGTTACTGCTTTTGATTTTACACGGAAGATGCTAAGATACTCTGGTGATGGGGGACACTATAAAACCTTAAGATAGATAAATAGATGGATCTTAAGGAAGTTTCACACAATGTTCCTTGGCCACATGCTTTGTAGTAGTGAGCCCCCAAAATTATCTGTGGTTGTAGTGATGGTTTCTAAAAAAAATGTTTTCAAGTATTTGTAGTGCAAAAAACCTCCTACGTATGCTGCTGAATACCCAAATTCAGCAAAACATTTAAATAGTTGCTTACGTCCCATTAAAGTCAAGTTATAATGAAGCAGTTACTTATATGGTTTGCTAAATATGCACCTAGTTTGATGGATATGTGACCCCTATGAACACAGGCTCAAATCCTTAGCTCCTTATTCAGTTCTTACCCCAGAATCTTCTGACCAGTCATATCATTAAAAACTGATACCTAATGCCCACATAGAAGCCAGAGCTATGATTGCTTTGCCCCCATCTCCTGGTTTGTGTGCTTAGGTGTGTAGCCTGAACGTTACATAAATATTGTTTTTTGCATTCAATATTTGATATATATTTTTTGCAACTTGTATAGCTGAGATCCATAGATTTTTAAGGCCAGAAAAGTGACCATTGTGATCAACCAGTCTTCCCTGCTTACCACAAGCCGTAGCATTTCACTAAGGCCATGACTGCGCAAACACTTACTGCACAGCAAGCTCAGGTGTAAATCTACAGCGCTCCACAGTGCAACACACTAATTGTCTGTGTTGACTCCGCTGCAGTTCACTAGACGTTCCTGAATACACACACTAACATACAGTATACCAGGTACATCACTGTGCATTAGGGAACTTCTACTGAACTGCAGCAGTGTCCACAAGGACAGTTAGCGAGTGGCACGTGGAAGTGCTGTAGAGTTACACCCCAGCTTACTGTGCAGTAAGTGTTCGTGTAGTCATGCTCTCAATGGTTCCTGCATCAAGCCCATAATATCTATTTGAGCTGGAACCCATCATTTACAAAGACCTCAAACCTTGACTTAAAAACTTCAACTGATGGAGAACCCTAGGTAAGGTATCCCAATGATTCATTTATTTCCTTAATTTGAAGTGTTTGAGAATTCCACCTTCCGATCACATTATATTTCTGTACAGAAGCTCCCCAAATTACATAAGCTCGACTTACACATATCCAAATTTACGGAAAAAGTTCTGAAAGATAGAAATAGGTTTTTTGGGGTGTTTTCCCTACGTAAGGGTCGGAGACATGTTTTGAACTTACGCAAAATTTGAGTTATGCAAGGCATTCCGGAGCAGAACGCTTGCGTAAGTCAAGGAGCATCTGTATTCAGTTATACTTGATCAGTTCATCTTCACTGCTGTGTTCATCTGGGTGCAGTCTATAGGTTGGGTACAGTAATATTTGGTTATGCATTAGGGTAAACTTGCTTAAGGCCAGAGCCAGGCATTTACCTCTGCTTTTGTTGTTGTTGTTTTTCTGTGCCAGCGACTGTGTCTATACTTTCCCATCTAATGTCTACCTGGTCTTCTGAGCCTGTGGGTGGTTTGTTTGATGATTAGTAAATATCATCCATGGCATCCTCAATGCTGCCCCTTGCACTAGCAATTATCCTCTGAAGTAATCTGTAAGACAATTACCCTTTCTTCCTTCCAGTCCTTCCTCAAAGTCCACTTTGTCTACAAGAAATCAACCAGCTAGCAATGGCTAGAGTAAGTGGCATTCAGAGATAACTTATTTAAGCTTTCAAATGGCTTGGAACATCAAGCTGAACAGCTCTGGTGCAACTTATCCCTGAGAATAGCTCCCACTCAAGGCTGATACACACTTAAGGCCTATTTAGAAGATTTAAGCTCTAGTTAGAGGACTTAAGTGAGAAATGAAGAATAGACCTTGTTCTAGCCCTGCACATGGAGTGAATTTCCCCCAGTGTGACCTTATACAACCATGTGATCCTACGTTATCACCATTACCTCATTCTCCCTCTCTTCCCCCCCCCTCCCCCCCTCCATTATGTATTACTCACTTGCTGTTTCTTGTTTTAAATTAGGTCTCAGTCCTACAAAATATTTTGCCTTAGAAGCATAGGAATGGCCATAGTGGGTCAGACCAAAGATCCCCAGAGGGAATGAATAGAACAGGTAATCATCAAGTGATCCATCCCCTGTCACCCATTCCCAGCTTCTGGCAAACTGAGGCTAGGGACACCATTTCTACCCATCTTGGCTAATAGGCATTGATGGACCTATCCTCAAAGAATGTATCTAGTTCTTTTTTAACCCTATGTTCCCCCTGCTTCATCCTTCATATAGAAGTAGTACCATTAGCTTCATTAGGATCATTCACAAATGAATCTGGAACACACATTTACAATTTTTGCAGGATTGGGGATAGTGTTAGATTGAAATCTCTTTAGGTCAGTGATTGCATCTTCTTTTGTGCTGATACACTGCCTAGCAGGATGGAGCCCTGTTCCTGATTGTGATCTTTAGTTGCTAATACAATATCAATGATAGTCAGTCATAATGAATGATGATCCTTTTGTTTTTCATGATAACCCTAAATTCCTTTCATGTCCATTCCATAGCCTTCTCTCTTCATTCCAAGATGGCAAAAATGCTGACAATTGATTTAATTCATTGGTTCTCAAAGTGGGGGTCAGGACCCCTCTGGGGATCGCGAGCCAGTTCTGTGGGGGTCGCGAGCCCCTGCTGCCAGCAGCCGACTCTGAACAATGCCACTGCCACGGGTTGCTGGCATCTGGCCCCTGCTGCTGCAGGCAACCCATGGCCCTGCCGCGGCGGGCTGCCAGCGCCCCCTGTGATGAAGTAGGAATACTGAGTGTGTCCTTAGTTTCCCCTATGCATTTCTTGTTGCAAAGCAGAGAGACAACAAAAGCTGTCTTGGGGCCTGCCCTTCCCCCTCTCTGAAAGGCATTGGCTGGAAATGTTGAATAACAAAGAGGCCAGCTGAACCTGTTGGAGGGAGGTCAGGTGACCTGACCAGGCTGAGCCGGGGGGAGGAGGGGCTGGAGAGAGTGAGTTTCAGTTTGGAGTCTGAAGCTAGCGGGAGTCAGGCAGGGAAGGGAAGAGGAGCTATCTGGCCCTCTGGCCCCCAAAATGGATCCAGTTGAGGGCTCACGTTCGCTGTCTGGTCTGTGTTAGACCAGGTATTGGTCATCGAATAAACCTCTGTTTTACTGGCTGGCTGAGAGTCACGTCTAACTGTGGAGTGGGGTACAGAATCCACGGGCTCCCCCAGGACCCCACCCGGGTGGGCTCACTGGGGGAAGTGCACAGAGGGGCAGAAGGTGCTGAATGCTCCGAGGTCAGACCCAGGAAGGTGTAAACGGGGACCTCTAAAGCTCCTAGCCTTGGAGACAAGCTGTGTACGGAGAGAGGACTTTTTCCCTCAGAGTCCTAACTGGCTTCATAGGGGGCAAGTTCCAGATCATCGCCCGGGCACTCCATGACACCCCCATAAGGCCGGTCCCAGCTGCAGCGGGCTGCTGGTGGCCCCGCGAGCCCAGTCCCAGTTCCCACAGCGGCGGGCTGCAGGTGGCCTCGCAAACCTGGTCTGGGCCTTGGCTCCTGCTGCAGCAGGCTGCCGGCACTGCCATGTGCCCGACCCGGCCCCAGCCTCTGCAGAGGTGGGCTTCTGGCGCCCCCATGAGCCCGGCCCCTGCCGTGGTGGGCTGCTGGAACACCCCCCCACTGGCCTCGGGGGGCTGCTGGAACCCCCCATCCCAGCCCCTGCCGCAGTGGGCTGCAGGCATGCCCCCCCCCTGCCTGACGCCTAGGGGGGGTCGCGCTTAGAGGCCCGGTGTGGGAAAGGGGTCACCACTACAAAAAGTTTGAGAACCACTGATTTAATTTCAGAGAAACTTGACAGCCATTCAGTTAACTCCCTACTCCAAGTAAGCTTTGCGATTCAGTGGATTGTTTTCTAATTTTCCTGGATTACTGTACTTAGAAAAGACTGATCAGATGCCAGCTCATGCCAAAGGGCTGTGGTCTCAATGAATACTGACAAATGCAAAGCTATAAACTAGCCTAGCTTACCTGTTGGTTAGTATAGTTGACAAAATATTAATATTATAAGACTGTGTTTAAAGTTTAGATTTTATGGAATGCTTGTAGGATGCGGCATGTATTGATCTTACTTACTACCTGTGTGGCCCCATTTTATACATATCACAAAACAACTGTACAGCCTCAAAATCACTTCAGCATATTTAAGTATTGAGAACCAATACAGAAATCTTAACTGTAATAAGAGGGTAATTTGCAGCTCAGGACTAAGATAATCATGAACACGTGGCCACACAGTTCCTGGTTCTCTCCAGAGCTACCAATTTCACAAACACTTAAAACACTGCCTTGGTCATACAGATGATTATCTAGAAAAACAAAATGGCATTTTCTTACTCATCAAAGAGTGCCATTTCCCTGGTGTTGTACTCCACTAGCCACACCACGTTTTTAGTGCTCTTTGGATTGCAGACATAATACAACTAAGTATGAAACAGCTGGATTCTTTCTGCTTAACACATCAGCAAAATTTGAAAGCTAAATTCTGATTACAGAGTATTACTGAAAATTATGTAAGAAGCAGAAAAGCTTGAATTTCAGATCCCAGGTGGTGCTTGTAGAAGTTAGGGAAAGGATCTTTTGACCAATAAACTGAGTAAACTAAATGTCACTTTTTGGAGGGGTAATTAATATGCTATCTCTACTGTCACTCTCCTGACAACAAAAGTCACATGAAACATGCCCCAAAAGTCTAAAAGTACAAAGAAATTATTTTCTATAGTTATGTTTATAAAATGTACAATATTTTCATCTGATTTCTTTACTCTTTTGAAATATAGCTACATTTCAAGTTTTATTCAACCATTCATTTTGATTGTTTACACTTTATTTCTATTCTTTTAGCCCATGAGCACACGCTATTGCAATGTATATAGGACTGTAATTAATAAACCTAAAAGATTTTATTTTGAACACTAGCTTTTGAAATATTAATTATTAACCTGCTGGCTAATTCTGTTCCTTTTTATATTGTATAATGTTAAAAGTTTTGTTTCTCATAATTAGTATGCATTTCAGATTATTTATTAATAATTTTTTATCTCCAACATGCCATTTCTTTGCTTCCTAGTGAAGAAAAATTGTTTTCATTTGCTAGACTTTTTCTCTTTACCTAACATTTTGTTCTGATTCTTGAAAAAGTTTCAGGCCTAGTTTTGCTATTCTCTCTCAAGGTCTGTCAGAGTCCTAGGTTCCTAACTATTCCAGCACTGAAGAAGATGCATTTTGAATAGCTGAAGTTAGGACCTCAGTTTGATATTTCATAAGAAGATGGTACTTACTGCAGCACTGTCAATCTTCATTCCATGTTTGAATATTATCAGTATTTCCACAGAGATAAAAATGCCACCAAGTGAGTCACTAATGCCATTTATCTCAATATCAAAGTGGTTCTATGGTCCAAAACTTGATCCAGATTTAAGAAGCTCAATCTATTCAGGTTATCAAAGAGAAGGTTAAGAGATGATGTGATCATAAACTATAAGTGTTTATTTGGGGGCAAGGTATCTGGTCTTGGAAGGTTCTTTGATTAAAAACGTGTGCCTTATTTCCAGTTTGAATTTGCTTGGGTTCCACTTCCAGTGACTGGATCTTACATGCAAAGGCATAACAAGATCCAATCACTGGAAGTGGAAACAGTCAAATTCAAACTGGAAATAAGGCACATGTTTTTAATAATGAGGACAATTAACTGGAACAACTTACCAAGGTATCTGATGGCTTCTCCATCACTCAAAATTTTAATTCAAGACTGATGTCTTTCTAAAAGTTATGCTCTGATTCAACCACAAGTTATTTGACTCAGTTTAAGAATTATTGGGTGAAATTCTAAGGCTTGTGTTATGCCAAAGATCAAACTAGATACACACTATGGTCCCTTTTTGGCCTTAAAAACCTACAAATTCTATGTCCTGTGGCCACAGAAGTTTAGTAACAAGTGTTTTAGCATCCCAATAACTATAGCTGCTGTAAGCCAGCACCACTATAATGATCAATATAGAACAGATGTTATGGTGAGATTTGTTTGTCTGTTTTTCTAAGAACATGTGGTAATATTCCTCTTGCAAGACTCATTGTGATGGCCATAACCATTCCAACACTGAGATGCTCTCACTTTTATCAATGATTCATGATCAGTGTTAAGTATCAGAGGGGTAGCTGTGTTAGTCTGGAGCTGCATGATCAGTGCTCAATCTATCACTATTCACTACAAATGTTTTTTAAACCCTTCCAGGCAAGAATGTCTTAGTGATGTATCAGTGATCACATCAGTTCCATCAGTGAGATATGTTTGTTGGCCTTCTCAGTTTAAATTGATGCCAGATGCATGCAGAGCCCACATCTGCAGAATATCTTATATCTTTTTCACCTTCCCAAGACTTGTCATGGGGACATAAAGTTCTGATCAAGACACTAAAAATTTCCAAAAAACCATTCTAAACGCAATCACTGCAAAGTTAACCATTGTTATCTTGCCTAACATTTTGACCTGGAGAGCTATTTATTTCACATTTTGATATAAACCCTCCAGCTAACTGAACAGTTAATTCTCCCTTCCACATCCTTTTCTAGATGTTCATTTCACAGCACAATACCTGAGAAGAAATTTATGAATAATTTCCCTATGGGCCATTTACAGGTATCTCATGCTTTGAATATGCCACCTATCTTTAACTATAATAATATATGGAGATATACCTATCTCATAGAACTGGAAAGACCTTGAAAGGTCATCAAGTCCAGTCCCCTGCCTACACTAGCAGGACCAAGTACAGTTTTTTGCCCCAAATCCCTAAATGGTCCCCTCAAGGATTGAACTCACAATCCTGGGTTTAGCAGGCCAATGCTCAAATCAGCTCACCTCCCTTCAATTAGATTTACAATAAAGCCAAACCAGATGATTCAGATTAAACACTCTCCTTTTGCTAGGATGTTTGACCTTCTGAAACATAAACATCTCAGCTGGGAAGAAAAAAATAATAATGCAGCATAATGACCCATTCATTATCATTAATACAAACATTATCATGGAATGCTCTTGTTCCTAAAGGAAATATAATGTTTATAAGTATGTCTTTTGTCAAAAAGATATATTCTCTTAAGAAAGAAGTTGGTCTCAAAGTCTGTAGAAAAACTCAGGAAAATAGCTCTTTTCTCTGTCTTTGGGCATTTAGCTCAATACCAACCATCAATATTCAACTGTAAAGCTCCTCAGTTAGAAAATCAGTTTTAAAAGAATCCTCATAAATGATTTGTGGTTATCTAAATTTTGTTTGTTCATTTGTTAGGTTGTTTTTTTGGAATTCGGGGAAAGGGCACTGTTTCTTATTGTAAGTATTATAGAGAGTAATATATTCAATTGGAATGCAATTCAGTATAGGAACATTTGAAATATGCAAGATTATTTGTGCACATTAAATTAATGCAAAGAGCTAAACATCAGCAGTATAATGGCAACAGTTGCATAACATTGTCTGAGTAATGAGAACTGTGCTAAATATTAATAAATATGTGACCTTTTATCTTGATTATTTAAAAATCATGTTATTTTAAAAATGAATAAACACACACATTGATTCTGTCTTTACATAAAACTGAAGTTTCACTTGACAGAATACACTGAATGATTTTTATATTGACAAAGTAGAATACTACTTTGCCAGGTCATTGCAAAATATACTAAGTGCTATACCAATTTGTTTTGTCACTATTTTAGGATACTATAAATCATGACAGTGATCTTTTAAACAAGAGCCTACAGTGAAACAAGGATTTGTAAGTATATTCCTTTATATATAAAGACATCTTAAATTCCTAAAAGGCAAATATAATTAAAATGAAAAAAGCCTTACATGTAAGATTGCATTTAAGATTGTTATACACTCTAATGAGACACCATTCCATATTTAAAGTTGTAAAGATTTGATTAATGTTTTATTATCCCTATCATTAATAGCCATAACTGCAACTTCACAGGAATTTTTTTAGAAAATACCAGGCACTACTTAAAATAGCCGGAATAAAAATGCCATCTACAACTTCATCTTTCAATTTCTGTTCTATTAATTATTTATTGGAAACTAAAAAGCCTAGGTACCAATTCAATAGAAGTAATTTATCTTGTAGGATAAATGATGCTGGTCAGTTAACCTAGCATGTCCTAAGTGAGTCAGGCTGGTGGGAGATAGTTTAGTAACTTTCCAGCAATAGCTGGATTCTTCCAGAAATTCTGGATAACATGGCCCAGAGTACAAATCTGAGAGAATTGTGCTGTGTCCTCTAGAGACTTAACTAAACATTGTATAGTACTGAAGTTGCCTTTACAAAACGTTTCCGTTATGGTGCCAGATGTTTCCTGAGAGGAGCAGGCAGGTCCCTATTAAAAAAAACCAAAAACACGAGAATAAAAATGAATGTGGAGGAGGCCAGTCAGAGAGAACCTCAAAATTTTCTGTGGTCAGCCAGTTAATCAACTTGGTTAAGTAGCCTAAAACCTTTGGACAACTGACTTTACTGCAAACACTCCACCCTCATAAATAAGGCTAGAGTAACCTGAGGCTAACACTCCCTCCTTACAGCAGTCTGTAAAGTGAGTTTCATTGTTCTAAACTGTCAAATTCCCTAGTTTCCCAGTATAGCCAAAGGCCACCTCTCTCCAGTTGCAAATTTCCCCTCCAAGAATTATGCTGCAAACCCTCAAAGTGACTAGCCTCAATAAATGATATAATTTACTCAACCACCATATCAGGTACAAAAAGGGAAAGTGTGGTATGGTATTAAGCCCCCAAGAATTAACACAAGGCCCACAAATAGCTATTAAAACTGACCAAACCAACTCATCCCTTCTCTTCCCTCATATGGGTGGGAATTGCACAGAGAGAAGAGGGAAGGGAAAATAGCTTCCACCTCCTCTTAACCCTCCTTTAACAAGATGGAGTTATCCCTGCAGGCAAGCAACCAGATATCTCAGGGCAAAGTCAGACCAAGGTTGGCTAGTGGGACCAAGAGTATTCCAGCATGCATCACACCGTAATGAAGCTGAGGACAGATGGAATGGATAACAGACAGGGATAAATATATACATAACTTATGCTAGTGGCATCATTTGATTATTACTACTTGCATTACAGTAATTTCCTGTGGACTCAATTGGAATTGAGGCCCCATTGTGGTGGGCACGCTACACGCACATAGTAAGACACTTCCTGCCCTGAAGAGCTTGAAGTTTAAATAGACGAGAGAAGCAAAAAGTGAGAGAAAGGAACTAGGTATGGTTAGTATTCCCATTTCACAAAGGGGTAGCTGAGGCACCGAAATATTAAGTGATTTGCCCAATGTCACACAGGAAGTCTGTGGCAGAGTGGATAATTCAACATAGATGTCTTGAGCTGCAGGCCAGTAAGACTTAACGGTAAGACCACCCTTCTCTTCTGACACTTCTGTCTGTTTTTCCAAGGACAAGAACTAGTTTGTATGAGAGCTTAGTACCACCTGGGGACTTGAATGTGAGTCTGATATAAAAAATATCTGTCTTTTTAAAAGAAAAAACCCTGTGTCCAGGTTTAATGTTTAGTGATTTCCTCAGTAGCCTACCAGGCATAAGAGGTTACTGAGCCAAACAAGTTTAAAAAATATATTAAAAAAAAATTCAGACCAGTATGTAAGAGATTACTGTGCCAATCTAGTTCTCTATTGGTAGTCACATAAGCATTAAATCTCTTAATTTCACTGCTAATGAAGCTTGCAAAACTTGCATACAAAATATATAATGCTGTTTAACAGCACATGAAGAAACTTGACTGAGCTATTATCCAAAAGGACACCTTTCCTGACTGAAATAATAATCTGCCATTGTAAATCATACCATATTACTATTTTAGTCTTTTATGGCCATCTTTAAATGATGAAGACACTATAACATGTACTGGACCCTTGGGGTTTGGGTTTTAACAAATAGGGCCACCTTAACACTTATCTTTGGTTTATATCTTGAATTTCATTTCTGTATTTGAGTTCATTTTCTTTGGAATGTATTCAAATGATACACAATATATCATTCTTAAACCAATCCATTCATAGGCCACTGTATTAAAAAGGCATTGTGTACTCTGAAAGGATTGATTGGTTGGTAGCTTAATCTAAGTGGGAGGCTGTTGAACACAATAGATATTTTTTAGTAGTGATATTATACACTGAGCCATTTAATTCAGTTGTGTGTGTGTTTTTTTAATTTCAGAATGCTATTGTGTTTCGTGCTTATTTGCATGGGCTTCTGTGAGAGTATTAATATTAACTTATTAAAGTGCAATATGCTGGACTGCTTACTAAATGCTTCCTGGGCTTTTTTCTACCAAAAGCTCTGCTGTGTGCAACTCAGATTTAGTTTTTTAATAAGATTATCAAGGCAATGATGAAAACCTGTGGGGTTGTTCTCAGCAAGTTTTCTTGGTGATTGGTGAACTAAATATCTTTTTCTGTAGAGCTAAATTCTGCTTTCAGCTACACCAGCATAAACCCAGAGCAGCGCCACGGGTGCCAATGGATTTACAGTGGTGTATCTGAAAGGACAACTTGTCTTTATGTGTGTCTAAGGATAGTGGAAGGTTTGTGGGTCACTTTTCAGGACAAATAATGCACTATGTGGCTTTAAAAATTCATACAGTCATGAACCTACCTGAAAGAAAGTGGATATTCCCTTATTTAACTAGAGAACACAAAAATGATTTGATGATGCATTATGCCTGACTTGTTTCCATACATGACATGGAATGAAGAATCAGGGCTTCGTTTTGTTACTCTTATTTATGCTGACTTGTACCTTACTCCATAAGTAATGCCATTCAAATCAGTTAGCCTACTTGCTGAGTAAGGTATTAACCGATATGAGTTCAAGTGGCAGAATTATGCCCTTGGTGAGTAGTCTGTGAAAGTGCACGAAAGGGACAAAAAATAATGAAGGAGAGCACGAGTAGAGTCATTGGCTTTGGATAGTCGAGAGAAGCTCATTGCATGAAGTGATTTGTCCCTATTAAAATAAACAAACTCACAGCATTGTAATTGATCTAAAACTCAAGACAGCAGGGGGAACATTTTTATCACCCACACATAAACAAATGTTTACTAGTCTAGGGATTTTGGCATTCAGATAAATGAACCTCTCATATCTACAACATATACAGCACAGATTTAATAATATAAATATTACATCCCCTATACGTTTTCTGTCACCATTGATCAAACAAAATTTTGGTTTAAATCACCATGTACCAACTGTCCAAAGTTCCAGACCCAAAGCTAAATTGTGAACTATGCTATGTTTCTGTACAGGCACATAAGGGGAAATAAGTCTTTGCCCTATAGTGTTTTCCCTGAACCTGGGGGATGTGTACAGGGGGCGCTGCAAGACAAATGGGTGGGGAAGTGAGTGATGACTCATCTGTATCCAATGCACTGTGCAGAACAGCTAAGCTGACACAAGGGGGAGTAGTAATCTACTTCTGGCCATAGCAGAATAATACCCCTGATCAAGGGGGTAGAAAGGGACCAGGAAAGGCACTGTGCCTCAAAGAGCACAGATCCTTTCCTGTGCTGCTCCTGGGATGATACAGCTATACTCAACATAGGGGAGCTTGCGGCAGCACAATCTAGATCAAATAATTTGTCTATATTAAAAACTTACTGACTCTTTTAGGTCCATTAGAAGAGCTGGATACTGAAAAATGAGATGTATCAGTTATGCAACCAACAGACTTCTTTAGCCCACTGCATTTTCTTATTACATTTTTGTCCAAAAATGCCAGATTTCTTTCCTTTTCTATAAGGGACCAAGGTGGTAAAGCCATTCTTATCTCCTCCAACTCTGACTAAATAGTGTTGGGTGCTCTGCAGTGGAAGATCAAACAGAACAGTCCTTATAATCAACAAAGTTATGATTTTTCCTTCTACATCTCATTTTTCTTTTGCCATATGTGGAGACAGGAGGATTAACAACACGCTTCTTTTTAGCATACACTCTGACTCAAGGACTTGATTAGCACTTTTTTGCCAATAAACCAGGCTGCAATTAGCTTTTAATAATCAGTGAGGTTTTGCTACATCAGCATGAGATGTAGATGCTTGAGATCTTTTAAAAATCTCAAAAACACAGAATACCATATATTAACTGTGGGGCAAATAAAGCTTTTAGAATAATGTTTTGTAAAGCGGCACCCTGTAAATATAAGGTGGTGTTACACCATATGGCTGTCTGACATATGGCTCGACTTAACAAGATTAAAACTGTTAGGATCAGTTTTTCTTTCACTGAAAGCAAAAAACCACAAGATACAACAAGAAGTTAAATCAGCTTCGGTAACTTACATACTCACCAAGAGGCGTAACTATCTGGCTTCTTGGTTTGTTGCAGGAAGGATGGCTTATCGATAGTGAGACAGTAATAACAAGATGATTCATCAGATCTGTGCCAGCATGTGCATATTAACTTAAAAAACTAGTTGCATAGTTCTGTTCCGTGTTTTTGAGCAAAAGAGATTTCCAGCTAGAAATATGTATTATTATTATTATTGTTATTTTATTTTATTATTTTAATCAAAAGAAATGGTTGGCCCTGGGTTTACATGAAAGATATTTGAAAAGACAAACCCGAGTGACAGATGAAAACAATGGCTGGCAGCAGGTCTTCTGATCTCCCCTAATTGAATCTTTGTAGGATGAATTAAAAGGAAAAAAAAGTTCAAAGATCTGTGCTCCATATTACACAAACATTGTTTCATTTAATCAAAACAGTCTTTGAAGTGCAACACTTGTAGACCACCTGTAGCTTTGAAATCTAAAGCCATATGAAAGCTTCAGTGATACTGAAGAGGATGGTGCACAGCTATGATAGGCCAATGGGGAAAAAAGCATAGAAGGTTAGATGTTCATGAAAGCATATTTCATATCACTATTTCTTTTAACCACCCTTTTATTCGTCCGTGAGCAAAGCTTTCCAAAGTTGTCAGTAAAACATTACTGCATTCGGCATTGTATAAAAATTGTTTTCTCTCATTTAAAACGTGCTCAGTGCAGCCTCACAACTTTAATTATTTCTATTTTGAAAGATTTTCTATGGATTTTGTTTTAATCTACATGCTCGGCTCAGGTTCCACTTTGGGAAGGTTGCATTTACAGGCAATTTCAAAGGCAAAGTAGCATAATGTCATTGATGGTCTCTGATCAATGAGGCAATATATAGGTGTTCTTAGAATTTGGCATGCATCTTGGGAAATTTGCCACATATGGGGGAGCAAAAAGGGCATGAGAAACCTATGCATATATTAAAAGTGCGGCAGAAAAATAGAGAAAGGGGAATGAATTGGGCCAACTGAACAATTTAGACATATGGGGCCAAATTCTCATCCGAAATTACAACTTACTAGTATAAAGGGGATGTGACTCTAATCCTTCATCACTAAAGTTAAAGAGATCTTTGCCATTGACTTCAATGAGCAAAGGGTTCAAGCCCTGTATATCCAGTGTGTGTGCCCTGGGTTTGTATGAAAGATATAAGATGGGGATGGGGAAATCTCCAGCTGGTATTGATATCCTGCCTTGCTTCCCCAGCAGTTTTTGTCTAGGGAGCATGTTGGGGACATGACTGGCAAGCCATTGCAATCCCCAGGTAGCAAACCATTGCTTCGGCTCCATTACCGTCCGTCTCTGAAGCTGCTCTAAACTACACCAGTCAGTGGGCTAATGGAAGTCCAGCCCGAGGACCAGCGCGACAGAACGGACTCATTTGCAAGCCACTGCCTCAGCTATGACAGGTGGAAATGAGGCACAGCTAAGACTCTCGACCAACTTCTCCTCTTCCAAATAAAGATTTAAAAAATAAACAGTGTAATTAAGTTGAAAGTAAATTCTAGAGAGCTTTCACCATTCTCCCAGTGGATGTTTATACGAGAAATAAGTATAGCTTCTAATGTTAGTACTATTCTCTGATGTGGCAGACCTGACTGGAAAATATTACAGTTGTAATATTTTCTGATCATTTTTGTTTTTTCTCTTATGGAATAAGTTTCACCCTTTTACAAAACAAGTGAGAAAATCTCAAGCTCCCCCCCACACCCAGCTTCCTTCACAATTAAAAAAGAGTTGATGTTTCCAAAACTGAGCAAAGCAATTAGCCACGCATATTCCATTAAAACTAATCCCCTTATTCCTTTGAAAAATCTCAGCTGTGGTGGTTGCACCAGGAATATTATCCTGTGTTGCTCAATTGTCTAGTGTGTGTGTGTCAGGAGGAAGCAATAAAGCTTAGGTCTGGGTCAATAAAATTAGGGGGGGGAAACAGTTCCTGTGAAAAACATGAGAGATCTTGGTTTGTGTTGTGAGGGTTTTTTTGCTTTTTGAGGACAAGGGATTGGGGTGGGGGGGTTGTTTTGTATTTTTAAGGGTTTGGCTTTTTGTGGAACTTGCAAATATCAGAAGCCGCTCCTTTTACTTTACGTGCAAAATTGTCAAAATCATGTGTTTATATTTAAAAAAAGAACCCATACAGTCTCCCTTTTCGGGTGTGCCTTTAGTGATAGTGTATTCCACAGGTTTGTATGCGCTCAAAACTCTAGAAGCCTCTGGGATAGCAATGTTCCCACTATGAATATGAAAGTGAACTGTGAGTGGTCCAATGATTAATTACTTGTCTGTCCCAACACAATTAGCCATTTTAACGTAAAACATTGACACCTTATCTCACTCTTCAACAAAGGTACCATAACAGAAAAGAAATTCACTCCTGCATGGCAAAAGATTGGAATAAGGATAAAAAACAGACAACTTATTTTCTAAATGGATCAATAGGATTTAAATTTAAACTTTAAAAATAATAATTTCTGAATGTCTTAGGGACAGTATGTTCATTTTAGTTGTGGTCTTATACCAGGGGTCGGCAACCTTTCAGAAGTGGGGTGCCAAGTCTTCATTTATTCACTCTAATTTAAGGTTTCACATGCCAGTAATACATTTTAACATTTTAGAAGGTCTCTTTCTATAAGTCTATAATATAGAACTAAACTATTATTGTATGTAAAGTAAATAAGGTTTTTAAAATGTTTAAGAAGCTTCATTTAAAATTAAATTAAAATTCAGAGCCCCCCAGACCTGCGGCCAGGACCCAGGCAACATGAGTGTCACTGAAAATCAGCTTGTGTGCCACGCTTAGCACACATGCCATAGGTTGCCTACCCCTGTCTTATACTGAGACGGACATTGTTTTAATCTCTTTAATAATGTAGGGCAAAGTTTTCAAACAAAATGAGCCTGCAAGTTTTGTGTACAAATGCACAATGACTTCATACAATATGACAAAATATCCTAGATGAAGAGCCACCCCATGTATCTGTCTAAATTACACATGGAAACAGCTGAATGTGTAACTTCAGAGAATATGTGGTCCTTAAGCTCTTGTATTACAATGTGTATAAGACACTTTGATCAGGTTATCCTTGTGAATGAACAACAGACTCAGGGGACTGATTTTAAGTAACAGACACAACTTTATTTAATACTTCGGGGGTGGGGGTGTTATGTGCACTGTCTCTTGCACTTCCATACCAAGTATATAACTGGGTGCAGTGTAGTGTTCAGGACACCCACCACCAGCTTAAACAAAATCTTATGACTCTGCTCACTTTTAAATCCCCTCCATCTCCCTTGCGGGGAGGGTGAGGAGGGGCAGAGGAGGACAGGTTCCCCAGGGAGGACATCAGTCTGTGATGACTTCAAGTCTACATTTTTCCCATATGCACAATCCTTCTGAGAGATCCTTTTTATCTTTATCCAGGCTGGACACCAGATGGAAATCAGAACAAACTAAACGTGTTACTTTTCCTAACATTAAGTCTTCATTATGAAGATGAAAAAAACCATCAGGCCTCTCACCAATGTAATCCAACAATTCCTTCCTGATCGCAGAATGGGCAAGCAGTCAGACCTGCAGCATCATAAATAATTAGGGCCCTACTAAATTCACAGCCAGGAAAAACAAGCCACGGCCCATGAAATCTGGCCTCCCACCACGAAATCTAGTCTTTGGTGTGCGTTTAAGATTTCACAGGGGAGATCGGCATTTCCCAAATTGGGAGTCCTGACCCAAAAGGGAGTTGCAGGGGGGTCGCAAGTCTATTTTAGGGAAGTCACAGTATTGCTACCCTTACTTCTGCGCTGCCTTCAGAACTGGGCGGGCGGAGAGTGGCAGCTGCTGACTAAGGACCCAGCTCTGCAGGCAGCAGCACAGAAGTAAAGGTGACAATACTATACTATTGTCATCCTTACTTCTGTGCTGCCACTTCAGATCTGGGATCCCAGCCAGCAGCCGCTGCTTTCCATCTGCCGGGCTCTGAAGGCAGCACCACTGACAGCAGCAGTGCAGAAGTAAGGGTAACAATACCATAACTCCACCTACAATAACCTTGCAAGCCTTAAACCCCCTTTTGGGGCCAGGACCCTATGATTACAACACTGTGAAATTTCAGATTTAAATAGCTGAAGTTATGAAATTTATTATTTTTAAAATCCTATGACTGTGAAAGTGACCAAAATGGACCCTGAATTTGATAAGGCCCTATAAATAACACAGTAATAACCCTATGCTAAGAGGAAGGAGTGTGAGATAGCTGGCTCAGCAAGAGGCTTCTTTAAATGACTGGCTAAGCTAAAAGAGCAAAGGGGAATGGCCATGAGAGACAAACAGCTAGCCCATTACCTCATCTCCTGCCAATGGGAAGGCAGAAGACCTGAAAAAAGGACAGCAGCCCTGTCCCTCCTCCCAGCCACACACACACTCTCACGTCAGCCCCCACAACACCTCAGTGCTGCATCCTTCCCCTGTGGTTACCCCAAATTCCTCCCCCATTGGTTGTGGAGGAGGCACATTTGTAATTGGGTGGGATTTATGTACTAAGGGCAGAAATTCACCCTTGTTTACTCATGTGTCACAGCTGACTGAGGTATTCCGAGGTATTTGAGCTGTTCTAGAAAAGTCTTCAGCTACACATGCATCAGGTTTCTTCTAACAAAGCTATTTCTAACTTTGACCAGATAAATCCTCTTCCCTGACTGATAACTCGTCTACAAGCATTTTGCGTGACAGACATTTGCCACTCTCTTCATCGAGACCTGATAGGCAGGAAAGAGACAACATCCACATTAGCATATGTATTTCCCTCTTTCCCCTCTACAGGTGCTAAATAATTAGACCAGTTGAACTATTCATTGCAAATAATATTCATTGTAAATTTAGCCCTTTTTTTCCTCACCAATCATTCATGAAGCAATCCTGATTTCTTAAAATGTGTTCAATACTCTCAAGCATTTGGTGACTACTTATGATAAACCATTTTCAGCCTAGGGAATGGTTTGCGAATTGATGTCTTCAACAGTTCATGATGTGTGATTGGTCATCTTGATCACGTGATATTGCTCCCATGTCCTCATTGGATATTAAAGCAAATAAACAATTATTAATAGCAAATAACACTTTTGTTACACGTTTTCAGGACAATTATTTGTAAAACTTTTGGTATTAGTGAATAGACGTAGTAGTAGAGAAGCAGAGACATTTGTCAATATATCGGCAAATCATTTTTTCCCATTTTGCAGTTTTACCACTCTACAGTTCAAAGTTAACCAAGCACATATGGAAAAGAGTAAGTCCTTAGACCTTTCTATGTTTGTACAGCTTCCAATACAGCTGGGCCTGAGTCCTGAATGTAGCCCTGGAGCACAATTGTAGTAAAAGTTAAAAAACAAAAACAAAAAAAGCTAATATAAAACAAAAGGCAAAGCAGTTTAGTAACTCTATCATGTTACACTAAATTAAGAAAGTGGTGGCTACTTACAGGAATTAGGTCCTGAATTCTGAATAGCAGCTTCCTGCTCAACTTCAAAGCTGACTGTTTTATATTGGAGGTAACAGAGTTCTGTGGCACCTGAAAGACTAACTAAAGTATTGAAGCATTTTTATATTGTTAAATACAAACAATCTATACATAAGTTTTCCATGTGCAAAAAGAAAACCGCCTGGAGGCAGAGAGCAAGCATGGAAAAAATCAGTGCAAATTGTTAATGTTTGGCTACTGAACAGGGATTTATAATGGGGAATTTCAGTGAACCTTCTGAGGTTAGGTACTACCCCCACCTTTAAATGACTGTAGTGGGGCAACTGCCCCACTCCAGGTAAAAGGGGGTTAAAACAGCCCTTTAAAGGGCTGTAGCTAGAGAAAGGCAGCCCCAGCAGAGGGCTGCAGCAGAAAACAGCTGGGGCGGAGCAGCCACAGTTGTGGCTGGTTGAATTAAGGCCCAGCTGACCCTGATAAAAGGGCTCAGTTTGGTGCACCGAGAGACAGTCTCCTCTAGTGGCAGAGCAGACAGGCCTGGCTGCTGGAGAAGCTTGAAAGGGTACCCAGAGTAGTGCAGGGCTGGGGCAAGGCAAGAGGAGCTGGGGAAGCTCTAGCCTGGAAACCCCCAGGCTGCAGGGTCTAGGGGAAGGCCCAACAAAGGGTACTGGGGTTACAGGGGGCAGCCCATGGCTACAGAGGTAGAAGCAGCAGGCCAAACCCTCCTTGCCGGTGATGAGTGGCAGTGATACTGCAGTCTGCCCCAGTGATCGGGGGTAAGGGGTGACTGGCAGTTGCCTAGACTGAGGCAAGGTGGGGATAGGAGGTGGGGGTTCCCTGGGGAGGGAGACCCTGAGACTGCAGGGGTACTGCTGGGGTGTAGCACCCCAGGGAAGAGGGCACCGGGGTCCAGGGAGGGACATGGGGCCAGTGGCAAGTGGGACATTGGCCTGCAGAGGGCGCTTCAGATGCTGGAAAGAGCTAATTCCCCAGGACAACCAGCAGGACGTGCCAGTGGGTGAGTCGCCGCTCTGCTACAGTGACATATCCTTTATATCTTTCTAGCTTATGCATTCCAAGCTGATACCTGACCCAGCATTCCAAAGCAGGCAGCAGACTTCCAAGGAAGTGTATGCCCAGTTTAGTTGGGGATTGGTCATGCTTTGAGCAGGGGGTTGGACTAGATAGACCTCCAGAGGTCCCTTACAACCCTAATATTCTATGATTCTTATGCCTTTTAATCAAGAAATGGGAAAAGTGGACAGGTAAAACATCTGTCAGTCGCTCAGCACCATCATTAATTTATCAGGGGGAGAGTTTAAAATAAACTCTGTAGTACTCCTGTCCCTTCTATTCTTATGTATTTTAAAGGGTGTGCACTTTCCCTTACATATGAAAAGAGGGAATGTTTGCTGCTTCTTTAAAGGACGAGAAATTCTGTTCTGCTATGGACATCCTGCTGGCTAACTCCTGCTGAGTATTTGTTGAGCCTTGAGAGAGTTACTGTAGCATAGGGATCACCTACACTCATCTATCAGAGTGATGACAAGACTGAAAAAGGCTAACATTACAGATACAGAACACTAAATTCTATGTGCAGATTTGAAATAGCAACCTTCCACCACTTAAATTACACACATGCCATGAAAGAGCATTTAATCAGCTGGCCCTGTATCAATAGTCTTCCAAGTGAAACTCCGTTTTCAAGAAAAAATAATATTTTAATTGTGCAGCTTTGAACACACTGTATCACTTTATTTTGACTTTAGTTTTTCCAGTTTGGCCTGTTTTATTTTGAGGGGATATTTTTTAACCCTGCCTAACATAAAAAAAAAACTTAATTTTTAAATTTATTTTTTTTAAAAAGCTTCATTTTTAACAATGAACCTTGGCAGTATTACTAGTTCTAAGTGTTTGCTTGTGCCTTTTGCCATCCGTTTTGAAAGACGTTCAGAAATAAGGGCTCAGTGTTGCAAACATTCTCCCTTTGAGCTCATGTGCTCGATTGCTTGCCATGTTGAGGTCTATGTTCCACTCTAGAAATCCAAACACTGAAACAAAGGAGCATATATTTTAAATTACAAAACCTATCCAAACAAATGGTTAGAGTGGAGAAGAGCTGACCAATGCGTAACCAAAGAACAATCATCTCCACAGGTAATGGAATGGGTGCCAGATGCAGAGGGAATGTCTGAACTAATCATAGCAGAAAAGTGACATCTTTTAGCCAAGTACCAAGCTACTAAATCCAAGATCACCATAGCGAGATCTTGATGCCCCGTAGCCTATTTGAAAATGATAACAGAAAGACTTCAGATCGGATGTTTTGCATTTCACAAGCCTTAGCCCAGCACCTGAAAACTCTCAATGGAAGATACTTAATGTTGGTGTTTTGAGAAATTTGTAACAGTAAAACCAGAACACTACACATTACATTAAACCAAACATTTACAGGTAGCTACAAGATGAGTTCAGTGCAGCATAGTCCAAGCCCCTGGCTGTGCCACTTCAGCCAACAAGCCCTGTCACACTGCAGACTGATACATCATTGATGTGTCACATATATGAACTTGTAGCGTTGGCTTACACTTCTGTTTCGAAGCACGCCACATTTTGCAAACAGAGGTGCAACTAGAGGGTCAGATTTTGAGTGACCCCTGAATGGCTGCTCAGGCATGGAGTATGCAACAGCTTCCCCTCTCAATTTGTGTGGTTGTGCATCCTCTCACAACAGCAGTCCCTGCACTACACACACACACACATACTCTCTCTCTCTCCCCGCCTCTGCTATGAAGGATACAAAAAAGCACTCATTTTTGTTCCCTTGGGGAATATGACACCAGAAAGAGATCAGGGTGTGGTGGGGGTCACAGCTTCTCTCTCCACCACACACCAGCCAGTGGTGCAATGTGATCTGCCCTAATGCACTACCTATTATTAGGGACAAATAGCAGCACCACCAGGAGAGATGGTGCAGTATCTCTGATGCTCCTCTTGCAGTAGGGTGCTTATCAGTGTACCTCAGTTTAAAAGCACAGATCAGCCCAGAATTGGGGGTCATTCCAAATCCACATTGTTTTTCCAGATACTTGATCTCTCAGGATCCTATCAAATGCTAAGTCTTATATGGTACATTTTGCGATAAGTTCACTTATACTTGGAACATTCTTTCCCCTCCAAAATCTGCTACCTAAAAAGATGGTGTTTTGCTTCAGTCTGGTTAATTACTGAGACGCTGGAGATGAAATTTGTGTTTATTGCATTGAGACGGGGTTTTTAATCCAATTTCTGTTGAGCTGGGGCCAGAATAAAACTTTTGTATGCTTCCCCTGGTGACTGTTTTACACTGTGATACTGTGTGCAGTCTTGCTCATACTCACATGGGCTCAGCTATATTATACTTTCCTGAAAGCTCGGTGTGCTACTGTATTCAATGCTATCCTCTGTGAGGGGACTTGGAAACCAATATGTCTGCAATGGTGTCGTTTACACTAGCCAGAGGTCTGGCTTTAACCTATCCCAAGGCATGCCATCTGTCAAGCAGAGATGAAGTTCTATGCCACAGTAGAGCCATTTAACATTCCCCAAAATTACATATGTATTTCTAATCTTGTATACGTATTTTTAAGTGCTTTTCCTTTTCCCCAGGAAAATGGCCATACTAAAATCTCCTCTACACATGAAAGATTTCATACTCTATATTTCTTAGTACCTCTGGGCATTTTATACAATTATTTCCTTTTCCTGTGTTGTCCTAATGATCACAAGCCCTCCTCTGCAAGGAAAAAAAAAAACCCATGTTTTCTTCCACTCTTAGCTTTAAATATGCACGGTTACAAATGGCAATTGGATCCCAAGTCCAACGCTTAATATTTGAGTTCAAGTACCCTCTGTTAGTACGTGTGATGTGTCCTTGCTGTTACCCTGACATACACGACTGTTCTAACAATTCTTCTGCTGGCTGTACTTCTTTTGGGATTTACCATTCATTTGCACATATCTGTTTTGTCTGTATCTACTCACAAGTTGCTAACCCCATATAATGGAATAATATCCAAATCCACTGAGCTTCGCAGAGAAAGCTGCCTTTGATTGCCATACTTGTTCATAATGGCCTTAGGCCTTTTGACACAGGCTGTTGGGAACCATCTGGGAGTTTCTGGAATCATGACCAGTGGGTTGGGGTGGAACATAAGGCTTTTTTATTACACAGATGAGCTCCTCCTACTGTTGACAAGCCCATTCTGATTTGATTTAACAGAATATGGGGGGGTTAGACTGTTCTGGTTATAAAATAAATTGATGGAATAAATAAAGTCCTGCCTTTGTTCCAATTCCGCTATAACTTCTTTTGTTTATCTAAGTTGTGAGAGTGATGAAAATCCTTTAATTCGTGAATTGTTTTCATAATATGGTTATATCATATTGTCAAAATGACAACAGCTCCACTGTTGAATTACCACTTAAAATTCCACTCAATTATTTTATTTTTATTTCACTAAATTTGTAGTCCCCAAACTCCTTCCACCAGAAGCAATGTTGCAAGGAAATATATATAAGGTTTTTCCTCCTGAGTGGGAAGATCTAAGCCATATACCTTCATTACATTGCCACTAGCCTAATGAAAATAGTTATGTCCTTGGATATGATTAAATCCTTCCAATCTGGCTTCTTTTAGAAGTTGCAGAAATGGCACATTATCCCCCTTGAACCTGCTTAGCTGACCCAATGAAACCAATTTTTAAATTATAACTTTATATAAAAGGTGCCAAAATGAAAATGACTGAAATGAAGTACCCCTCCCTCTGATGCAGACGGGAGGAACCACTCCCCGCCTTCTGGTGGGTGAAACCAGGCGGGACCCACCCTTTGTGCCAGAAGACGAGGGATAGAACAGGAAGCAAAAGAGGCGGGGCCTCCAGCTCAGTTGAGGTAGAGCAAGGGAAGGAATCAGATGGTGCTGCCTTACTGCTGGCCCCAGAACATGCTTGAGTTAAGGGTTTGTGTGTGTGGATTGGATTCAAGTTAGGGGCGAATTTATAACTCAAGTTAACTCTGAAGTGAAGACAAGGCCTCAATGAATTACAATTTCTTCCCCGCTTCCTCCTTGCTCTACAAGGAAAATAATCTGCCTGCTGTTTCCTGGAACAATTTACTTCACTCTCTAGGCTGGATCCACTGCACTGGCTGGAGTGCCGGCAGGGCCAGTGCAAGGATAATTTGCACCCTAGGTGAAACTTCCACCTTGCGCCTCCTCTCCCATCTCTTCCTCTCCTCCCCCTGGAGCATCGCTTTTAAATATTCAATTATTGATCTTAATAAAATTTATAAAATTAGAATGGTGGATACTCTGTCATACAACAACAACTGACAATATCAATATGACAAATTTCAACAACCTACACACGTATATTCGCACATAGACATATACATTCAAATACTTAACATACATACACAATAGACACCAAGTATTAGTGAAATGATGCAGCAGCACTTGCCAGAGTCTTAGATCTGAAACAATTCAACAAAAACTCCAACTCAGGAACCAATCCATGCAACAAACCTCGATGCCAACTCTGCCCACATATCTACACCAGCAACACCATCACAGGACCTAACCAGATCAACCATACCATCACTGGTTCATTCACCTGCACATCAACCAATGTCATATATGCCATTATATGCCACCAGTGTCCCTCTGCTATGTACATCGGCCAAACTGGACAGTCCCTAAGAAAAAGGATAAATGCACACAAATCAGATATTAGGAATGGCAATATACAAAAACCTGTAGGAGAACACTTCAACCTGCCTGGACACACAATTACAGATTTAAAAGTCACCATACTGCAGCAAAAAAACTTCAAGTCCAGACTGCAAAGGGAAACTGCAGAGCTGCAATTCATTTGCAAATTCAACACAAACAATCTCGGATTGAACAAAGACCTACAATGGCTCGCTAATTACAGAAATAGTTTCTCCTCTCTCCATGTCCACACCCCCCATTCAAATGCTAGAAGAATAACCCACCCTCCCTGATCGGAGATAACAAGCTGGTTCAGCCTAATTGGACTAACCTTTTTACCTCCCACCTGGTTCTTGCCTACTTTTCTGTACCTGCCTCTGGACACTTCCACTGCTTGCATCCGACGAAGTGGGTATTAGCCCACGAAAACTCATGCTTCAAAACTTTATAGTTAGTCTTTAAGGTGCCACAGGACTTTGTTAAATCTGCTATTCCAGACTAACACAGCTACCTCTCTGATTCTCAAGAAAAATAGTTATTCTCAGTCGACAACCTCCAAAACTAGTAAACTCAGCATTATAAACAGCCTGTCAGAACAGGTAACGGCTGCGCGTGACAAGAAAAATGACGTCATTGCCACTTTGTATCGTAGTGAAGCAGTACGCTTGTGCCCGCAACGCAGAGCTGGCGTAAACTATAGCTGTAATGTACAAGACAGTGACAAGTTAAAATGCATGTTCAACGATGTTTCTCTTTTCTTTATTCATTCATTTTCCAGCAATAGTGTAAAAAAAAATTTGGGCACCGCTTTTTGGTGCCCTCAAATCTTGGTGCCGTAGGCAGCCGCCTAGTTTGCCTAGTGGTTACACCACTAGGTGTAACCTGCGTGCCGGGAGAGCACAGCCAAGGCTCTGCCCACACCCTGTTGCAGCCCATGCACCTGTATAGTAGGGCAATAGAGGCAGCTCAGCACTGCACTCGACTCTTCATTGTGAACCATGATTAAGGCTCCATGTTTATCACAGAGATCATGGAAATCACAGATTCCATGACTTTCCGTGACCTCCGTGACTTCTGCAGTGGCCCATGTGGCTGGTTCCCAGACTCCGTGAGCAGCTTGGGGAACCCCTGGGCCAGCCACACTGGCTGCTGCTGGGGTAGTCTCACGCCCTCAGCAGCAGGAGTTTGGGTGTGGGGAGCCTCAGGGCTGGGATCTGGGGTGGTACTTACCTGGGGAGAGGGGACTCCCTGGAAGGGTGAAACAGACTCCCTCCCTCAGCTTCTAGCTCCACATGTTGCCTCTACCTGCAGGCACCTCCCCCGCAGCTCCCATTGGCCACAGTTCCCAGCCAAAGAGAGCTGCAGAATTGGGGCTTGGGAAAGAGTGGAGACAGCACATGGAGCTAAGAGCTGGAGGTCTCCACTTCCCAGGTGTTGAGTAGGGAGCCTTCCCCAGACACGCCAACCATCCCCCCATCCCGAGTACTGAGTACCCACGGTGCCTCCCGGGCTACCCTCGCCCCCTCGCTCCCCCGAGCACACTCAGTATCCCCAGGGTCTCCGTCCCCTGAGTACCCATGGTGCCCCCAGGGCTGCTCCCCAAGCCATGCCCCCACCCAAATTTTAGTCAGGGGTGTATAGTAACAGTCATGAACAGGTCCTGGGCCATGAATTTTTGTTTACTGCCCTTGATCTATCCATGACTTTTAATAAAAATACCCATGACTAAAACGTCGCCTTAACCGTGATGCACATAGCCCAGCAGGGGAGTAAGGGGGCACGTAGCAATCTCCTTAATCCCTTGTGTAGGTGTGTAGGCTCACTCATGATTGAGCCCTTCACCATGCTGGGCCTAGTTTTCAGCCACAGAATTCCACATTGAGATTACTGATTGGCATGGTGGGTGCTCAGAACTCTGGAAATTCGGACCCGTGGTTCTCTCTCTCTGCATAGCATTGTACTAGTTCCTCAAGGGAAAGCCACAAATGTATGGTTGGCTCTTTTTTATCCTTTTTCCTTGGTGCAGATAATATTGCAGTAATGACTCTTGCTTATGAGAGGGCCATATGCTGTAGAGCAGGGGTCTCAAACATGCGGCCCACAAAGCCCTTCCCTGCGGCCCGCGAAGCTCCCTGGCGCCCCTCCCCCCCATAGCAGTTTCCAGGGAGGAGGGGCCAGAAGCGGAAGCTTCTCTGCTGCCTGGCTGGGCCGCTGCCAATCCCCAGAGGCTGCTGCTGTGGCTTTAATAAATGAGCTGGGGCGGCGCTTCCCAGGAGCCCACTGCAGCGGCGGCCAGGAGCGGTAAGCCAGGCTCTCCGCCACCCTCCCACCTCCCTCTGCGGGAAACTTACCGCTCCTGGCCGCCGCTGCAGAGGGCTCCTGCGAAGCAGCCTGGCTGGGCTGCTGCCGAGCCCTGGCTTCCAGGCGCTGCTGCTGCGGCCTCAATGAACAAGCTGGGGCAGCACTTCGCAGTAGCCCTCTGCAGTGGCTGCCAGGAGCTCAGAGGAGGAGGCGGGGCGGGGGCGGGACCTCATGGAAGGGGTGGAGTGGAGGCAGGGCCGGGGGGCAGCGAGGGTGGGAGTATCAGTGATGCGGCCCTCGGGCCAGTGCACTAGTCCTCACGGTCATTTGAGTTTGAGACCCCTGCTGTAGCGTAAGTCTCCAGGAAGTCCTGCCATGCTTCTTGTATATGCTAGATACAATTTCTCAGTGACATTTCCTGTTGGGGCAGGAACAAAGAATCCCAGGACAGGGCGGTCGCCGGGTGCAACTACACAGAGTAACAGGACTTTTGTAACCTCATTTCTATACGCAGTTCTGTTCATAATAGATTCAGCTTGACTGTGCTCTGATTATCAGTACCAGGCAAGAGAGACACAGCTTCCTGGCAGCAGGGCCGGCGACAGGGGGGTACTACGGGTACAGCTGTACCGGGCCCCCCAACTTTAGGGACCCCCCGGTACACAGCTGTACCCGTTGTCGTCCCCCCTTGTCGCCGGACCTGGAGAGCGGGGAAGGGGCGGGGAGGCAGCGCGGCTCCCTCCTGGCCCGGGCAGGAGCTGTGAGCCCGGCCGGTGGCAGCAGCGCTGTCCGGGGGAGGCGAGGGGAGGGGGGGGAGAAAGGGCGGCTCACGCCGCTCTCGCTCCCGCTGCCGTCAGCTGGCAGGGGCGGGGGGAAGGGAGCGCCGGCTGGGCTGGGCTGGGCTGGGGGGGGGGGAGCGCCGGCTGGGCTGGGGGGGGGGGGCGGCTGGGCTGAGGGGGGCAAACTATCAGAGTAGGGGGCCCCAAAATTTCTGTCGCCAGCCCTGCCTGGCAGATTCAGTGAGAGGTAACTGGCAAGGGCATCTACAGAGCTTATGCAACTGCATGTAACAGCCCCACCAGCTCTGAAAATCAAAGGAAATGCTGGAGATGCCTGAAAATGGTTCAAACAGCAATTTTAGCTGTATATTAAAACAGTCATATACAAATAAACTGGAGAATGGGCAAAAGATTGTTCTGCTCTGAACAGGGGCAGGTACTGAAGCCCTCAATGACTACAGTGCATTCTATACAGATGGAGGTGGCACGAAAGAGGAAAGCTTTGGAGAAATAATAAAAATGTTTGAGGATCATTGTGCTGCTAGAAGAAATGCTATTTAGGAGACACATATGTTTGGGAAGAGAACTCAGTAGGAAAGTGAAACAATAGAGGAGTTGGTCACAAATTTAACACTGAAAAGTCTGTCCTATGAATATGCCATAATAAAAGACTCTCTCATTCAAGACCAGAACTGTCTTAGAGTGTAACAATAAAAAAGTCCACGAATGGTTACAAAGGGAGATATAGCTGACATTAGAAAAGGTAGTATGTACATGCCAAATAGCAGAACAAACAGAAACACAAATAAAAAGCCTAAGGAAAGCCACAGAGCACATGACTCTGAGTGCTACACCAAGAGAAGAAATTAAATTGACCAAGGATAGAAACATGGAAAGCAGGAAACAAGGGCAGCAATGTGGTAATTGGCAGAAATATAGGAAATGCCCAGCATTTTGGCAATATGGAGAAACTGTAAGAAACCTAACCGCTATGCTAAAATGTGCAGAGAAAACAGGAAAGTGTATGTATTAAGTGCAGAAGAGGACTCCTCGGGTGAAGAGGAAAAGCTGTTCTGAAGTAAAATAATGGAAGAGTCTGAAAACTCAAAAGACCAGCTAATTAAACATCACTTATCTGACATACAAGATAGATACTGGGGCACAAGTAAATGTAATAACAGGAACTGAAAGATGTAAGGAGCACTTAAAAGTGGGAAAGTCAAAAGTGTCTGTGAAAGACTATAATGGAGGAACAATTCCAGTGTTGGGAGAGTGTTCACTGACACTTAAATACAACAGGGAAGATGATAAAATAAGAATCAGAGAGGTAGCCATGTTAGTCTGGATCTGCAGAAGTGACAAAGAGTCCTGTGGCACCTTAAAGACTAACTAAAGTATTGAAGCATAAGCTTTCGTGGGCTAATACCCACTTCGTCCTTCAATAAAACAAGAATTTGTGGTGGTACACAAAGGCAAGGAATCAGTCTCAGGCCTACATGGTGTTAGGTGCTTGATCTCGTTAGGAGGATGTATACCATAGAGAGATCGACAGGCAGCATAGAACTAGGATTTATAGGAAATGGGTGCCACCAACTAACATATGAGATCTGTCTAGGAGAAAATGCAGAATCTGTGCTACACCAAAACAAAAATTTCTACAAGCCTTAAGAAAGAGGCTAGAAGAAAAGCTGAAAAATGAGCCAGCAAGTGGCATCATTCAAAGAATAGCAGAACCAACAGACTGGGTTCACTCCTTAAATTGGAGTAGAAAAGGAGGAGGGTGACAGCTATGTATAGACCCTAAGGAGCTGACCAAAAACAAAAAAAGAACACTTCCACTTGTCCACAAGAAGTGAACCATTGTCTGAAATGACAGGATCTGAATTCTTTAGCAAATTAGATATTTTGGCAGATCCCCTTTGTCAGGGTTTCCTCCCCACTCAGAACTCTAGGGTACAGATGGGGGCACCCGCATCAAGACCCCTTGCACTTATTTTATCAGCTTACTTTTTAAAAACTTCACCAGGCTCAACTACCTGGAACAGTATCACTGCCACCACCAAGTGAGTTCAGGGCCGGAGACAGAAATTTTGGGGCCCCCTACTCTGATCATTGGGGGCCCCCTACTCTGATCATTGGGGGCTCCCCAGCTCCCTCCAGCCCCCCCCCGCCCCAGCCTATTCTCCTTCTCCCCCTGCCTGACCCAGCCCACCCAACCTAACCTCCTCCCCCAGCCTAACCTCCTCCCCTCCCCACCCCCATTGGTTCCCCGCCAGCCCCTTGGCCGGCACCAGCCGGGCTGCGTGCACCCGGGTCTCCCCAGCCCCACTCGCTGGCCACTGCCCCCGCGGAGCGGCGCGCCCGCCCAGTCCTCTGCAGCCGCCGGGGCAGGGGAGGCAATGGAGCCAGCATCCTGTGGTGCCGGGGGGCTCTCCCCCTCCCACCAAGGGCTGGCCCGGCTCTTGCTGCAGGTGGGCGGGGGAAGTGCTGCAGCCAGGGGTGCCTTGGGGCAACTCCTGGGGCGCGGGACGAGCCGCCAGCTGAAGGGCTCGGGAGGCAGCCGTGCACTGACACCCGGACACAGCCCAGGAAAGAGCAGCCAGGGAGATGCGGTGCCCATGTGGGACGACTATGGGAACAGCTGTGTACCGGGCCCCGGACTTAAGGCGGCCCCCCTTAAGTCCGGGGCCCGATACAGCTCTACCCATAGTACCCCCCTGTTGCCGGCCCTGAGTGAGTTACACAGAAACTCAGGGGAAGAACCACTTGGAGTTCTATTCCTCCCAAATCCCCACTAAGCCTTACACCCGTTACTGGAAAAGGCTTGTGTCATAAGTGTAAAGTGTCTTAGAGAGTTGGTTTACCTGTATGGGGTTAACTTTACCTGAGAGGGGGTGACGTAAGAGCTCCCGTTCCATGAGGCAGGGGGGAGGGAGGTTTAGTTTCAGTTTCCTTCCGTCCCAGCTTTGGGCAACATCCATCTTTTCCCCTCTCTAGCTATGGAGAGAAAACTTCTACTTTTCCTTCCTATATTCATAAGTAGCTAAACTGTAAGTAAAGTTGATTTCATAAGCTTGTACCTGGTCTAGAGTGTCACTACCCTCTCAGGGGGAGAAATCTGGAGGGAGGGGTAGGAAGCTTTATATCTC
The DNA here is from genome assembly GCA_032164245.1 of Sternotherus odoratus. NCBI lineage: Eukaryota > Metazoa > Chordata > Testudines > Kinosternidae > Sternotherus > Sternotherus odoratus. The sequence goes on along the minus strand of JAVMKO010000001.1, from coordinate 204,579,762 downwards.
TAAAGTTGTATTAGCTGTAAGTTGTTCTTTTCTTTTTAAACTTTTTATACCTATAAGAATTGTCTGGTATTCTAGTAAAGTGATCTGAGCTTTGAATCTGGCAGACTCACAGGGAGTGAGACAGAGTGCTGTTTACCTTGCCTTAGGCTAATCAGGGAAGAGTGAAGCAGCGTTAAGTGTCCCGATCTCTCAGGGAGAGGGAAAGGGGGTTTGAGGGTGTTCGTGTGCTCCCCTCCAGGGTCTTGGAGACTCACATGAATGGTGGCAGTGGACCCCAAGTCCTAACTGGTCAAGTTTGGAGGGTTTGGGGAAACAGGATTTAACTTAGGCTGGGAAAATAGCTTAAAGTTAGTGGTCCGCAAAGAAGGAGAGAACCACACTCTGTTACCCTAGCGTTTGGGGTGTGGGAAGGTATAGACTCTCTCACCACAGCTTGAGAATAAACCCCTCACCAATCCTTACAGGTGAGCCCGATCCAAACCCCTGGATCTTTAAAACAATGTAAAAAAAACCCAGTCAGATTCTTAAAAGAAGGGTTTTATTTAAAGAAAATATAAGAGAATACCCAGTAAATTCAGATGGAACTTAAACCACAGAATCAGAGAGGTAGCCGTGTTAGTCTGGAATAGCAGAGGTAACAAAGAGTCCTGTGGCACCTTAAAGACTAACTATAAAGTTTTGAAGTATAAGCTTTCGTGGGCTAATACCCACTTCGATGAATGCAAGCAGTGGAAGTGTCCAGGGGCAGATATAGATAAGTAGGCAAGAACCAGGTAGGAGGTAACAAGGTTAGTCCAATCAGGCTGAACCAGCTTGTTAACTCAAATCAGGGAGGGTGGGGTATTCTTTTAGCAGCTGAATTGGAGGTGTGAACTCGGAAAGAGGAGAAGCTGTTTTTGTAATTAGCAAGCCACTCAAGAGCCTTGTTCAATCCTAGATTGATTGTATCAAACTTACAAATGAACTGCAGCTCTGCAGTTTCTCTTTGCAGTCTGGTCTTGAAGTTTTCTTGCTGCAATATGGTGACTTTTAAATCTGTAATTGTGTGTCCAGAGAGACTGAAGTGTTCTCCTACAGGTTTTTGTATATTGCCATTCCTGATATCTGATTTGTGTCCATTTATCCTTTTTCGTAGGGACTGTCCAGTTTGGCCGATGTACAAAGCAGAGGGACATTGCTGGCACATGATGGCATATATGACATTGGTAGATGTGCAGGTGAATGAACCAGTGATGGTATGGTTGATCTGGTTAGGTCCTGTGATGGTGTTGCTAGTGTAGATATGTGGGCAGAGTTGGCATCGAGGTTTGTTGCATGGATTGGTTCCTGAGTTGGAGCTATTATGGCACGATGTGCTGTTGCTGGTGAGAATCTGCTTAAGGTTGGCGGGTTGTCTGTGTGCCAGGACTGGCCTTCCTCCCAAGGCCTGTGAAAGTGAGGGATTATTGTCCAGGATGGGTTGTAGATCACTGATGATGCATTGGAGAGGTTTTAACTGAGGACTGTAGGTGATGGCCAGTGGTGTTCTATTGTTTTCTTTCTTGGGCTTGTCTTGCAGCAGCAGGCTTCTGGGTACATTTTTTCTGGGTACAATTCTGGGTACAATTAATGACGGCCACATCAACACCACCCTATACCGAAAACCTACCGACAGCTATGCCTACCTTCATGCCACCAGCTTCCATCCCGGACATACCACATGATCCATTGTCTACAGCCAAGCACTGAGGTACAATCGTATTTGCTTCAACCCCTCAGACAGAGACCAACACCTACAAGATCTTCACCAGGCTTTCTCAAAACTACAATACTCGCCCTAGGAAATAAGGACACAGATCACCAGAGCCAGACATGTACCCAGAAGCCTGGTGGTTGCCAGTCTCATATGCATCTTGGACTGTGATAGCTGCAGAGAAGATGTGGGCACAAACGGAAAAAGAGACACTGGATCTTATTTATGGATGTATAGCACTTCATGACTTTCTCTATGGTTTTAGCTGATCACAAACTTCTGATTGCGATACACAAAAAGGCAGTTAGAGAAGCACAACCAATGATACAGTGACTATTTTTTTGAGGGGGGACAGATATTGTGACCTGAGAGCTCCAACCTGAACGCCACTTAGTAATGGCAGACACAATCTCAGGGCATACGCTCCGTCTGACAATACACAGCCTGATAATCAGGAACAAGCAGTAAATATATATGTGAACATGATAAAAGTATGATAAGCTGTATATCCAAGGATATAGAATGAATTGGAGACAGAAACAGGTAAAGATGAAAAGATACAAGCAGTGATACAAGCACTAAGTAAAAGAGGATAAAATCAACTTCATAGTCGCAGTATAAAAGTTAACTTTCAGCGATTTCAGGAGTGCTCTCGGAGGGGATAAAAATTGTGATTCCCACAGTGCTTAGAAGGAAAATATTGGAACAAATACACAAAGGGCTCCTGGTAATAACCAAATCAAAACTGAGAACTAGAGAAGTTTGTATTCTGGCCGCAGATGAATAGTGACATTGAAGAAAGAGTGAGCAGGTGTGGAATGTGTCAAGTATAGAGATTTCCAAAAGAAAGAACCAATGATACTGCATGAACAACTTGCAGTTCCTTGGGACAAAGTTGGAATTGACACATTCAACTTAGGAAGACATGAGTACCCTGTTGTAATGCAGTACTTTATCTGTTTTCCAGAAACAGACATACTTGAAGCTACCACAGCAGCAACAATTGTTAGACAATAATGCACATAATGGAATTCCAAGAAAGCCAATAACGGACAATGGACCACAGATCAAAAGTAGAGAATTCCTGCACTTTGCTAAAATGTAGAACTGTCATTATAAGACATCTAATCCCAGATATCCCCAAGCAAATGAATTATCTGAATGTAGAGTACATGTAGCAAAAAATGTGCTCAAAAGAGCAATGGATGCAATGAGCACTACCAACTATAAAGCTATACTACAGCAATCTGGAAAGTCACCAATTGAACTCCTCTACAACAAACACATCAATATTTAATTACCAGATCTGGTACAAAAACAAAGGATGACTAAGGAGTCTGTGGCAGTGAGGGAAAGTACATTTAAACAATATATTACAATAAAGGAGCAAGACCTCGTCACATTTAAAAACAAAGACTTGAGAATGTGGCAAGATGGGCACTGGTGAGTCAGACCTATAATGATCAAACAAGAGTCAACTCACTCATTCTCAGAGATCACTGATGAAGGCAGAATTTTATGAATGTATTGTAAACATCTGCTCAAGATACTTGACAACTTGGCCAAGAGAAGTGAAGTGAAGGGTAGATGCACAAGTTGAAATCAATTCACAAATTAACCCTGCTGTTGATCATGCAACTGAGCAGACAAAGGCTTGTCTAAGGCGGATTTGCAAGGCAGATCAGGAAGATTGCTGAAATGCCCTAACAGACTGATTGAGACATATTAATGTTGAGTTTAAGCAATTTGAATAGTTATATTATTGTATTTGTTATAGTTTGATAGTTTAATTTAATAGAGTTTTAGTTCAGTCAGGGAATTTTCAAATGGGATCTAAAAATGGAAGATGTGACATAGAGTAAGTCCTCCAGGAAGTGCAGAATCAACACTTCCTGTACAATCTAGCAGCAGTCTTTGGTTAACAGTATACACTTCCTGCTGAAGCAGAAAAAGAGGAGCCCAGTACACAGCAGTGGCAGGCTGCAGCTACACAGAATTGTAGAAAGTTTTGTTATCTCATTTCTGCACATAGTTTCTGTTCATAATGAAGAGTTATCTTGAAACTGGGCTGCTTGTCAGTAAGAGATTATAGGCTGAAATGCTGATTTTCATTCTGGGTAATAAAAGACATCCAAGGAAGCTGTCATATACCAGTTGTGCAATTAAAACACTAACATCATTTTGTTCTCTGGAATACCTGTCCCCAAAAGATTTTCACTGATAAGCTTCCCTTAGGGATCGGCTTGTAGAATTTGGTTCTTAGTTTGAACAATGGGTTTTGAGAGTAGTTAATGATACTTAGAAATGGATACTCTTTCAAAGAACTGTACAAGTATTAATAATTAACATTAACTACTTGTTCTTGCAAGCTATATTTGGGTGCAATTTTACCTTCCATATAACTATGAGTTTTGGAGACTGTAACCTTATTACAAATGTGTGTTTTGGTTTCTCAGTTGGCTCCACCCAGGCCTACTCAACTGGTATATCTTGGCATAGCTCCATTGACTTCGATTGAGCGACACTCATTTACACCAGCTGAGAATCTTGCCTGTAGTCTCATAATGCATCCATTGTTTTCCCAGAGCAGTGGCCAGACAGTGAAAAGCATTGACTGACTTCCAATTAGATATTTTACCCAGAGTGCTCTTTTCTACTGATCAGCCTAGCTGATTATGTAGCCTTAAGTAGCTCTAATATGCCTGTTTCACTGGGGTGAGAATAGTGAGAGAAACATGAGAGAAAGTGGGGTGAAAGACCAAATGTGAGTATGATAGAGGAGATTAAAATGAAGCAGAGGAGGAAGGAAGAGAAAGAAATCAGGGAAGGAAAACAGAGAAAGAAGATATAAGGAAATGAAAGGGTGTGATGCCACATCTCAGGGTGTCTACCTCAAGGGAGCTACATTTGATATAAACCATGGGAGATGAGATTCAACCCCCAGATATCTAAAAAATAATTCAATGCAAGAAAAGCTGATTCCCTAGTAATTACAAATTGGTTCTGTGTAAAAAAAAAAAAGGCAGCTGCAGGAAATGCAGTTAGAAATATGTACAAACTGAAATATTTAATTTTGGAGGGTAAGAAATAATTGATGCAAAAGGATTCCTCAGAGCAAATGATGAGATAAACTCTATATAGGTTGAGAGACATTTGGTATGGATAAGCATCTAAAAATTCAAATGCTTACCCAAATCTCTTGATTCTAATAAAGTGGCCAGGAAAACTATATGAGAAGGTTATCTTGCAATATTGTGGCCTTAAAATTCAGATGCTGGGTGGAAAAAGGGCATACAGAAAGGCACCAAACTGAAACATTATTTTAGAATAAAATTGAATCAAACTTTTTCAGAATTTAGAAAGATTTGGGTTCAGTTTGAATTTAAGTAAAAGGCTGGGTTGCTTTTGATTTTAATGGAACGGGTTCATCCATTAATTTTTTTAACTATGTGGTCTGGCAAGAAATCTACCTTTTATGTTGACTAGGTCACTTACAATCATCTACTTAGTTGAAAAGAAGAGTTTAAAGTAATTTCAGGTAGTACTACACCTGATGGAGTCCTTATGTCCATATTTTTGGTGTCACTATGACATTCTCTTTTTAAAAAGAATTTCATTCTCTGCTGGTGCTGTGCAAAAGAGCCACATTAACAAAGGAAATGATGAAACTGGTTATACACAAGGTGCTGTCAAATACAAAAAGTAAACAAAATAAGAAAGAAAGAAAGAAAGAAAGAAAGAAAGAAAGAAAGAAAGAAAGAAAGAAAGAAAGAAAGAAAAAGAAAGAAATGGAAATCTGTCTCAGTTATAGTAAATTTAGGAGTTACTTCTCACAATAGTAGGTAAAATATCTTCAGACAGAAGCGTGATTTTTGAGTTGCAAAAAAAGATGTACTCTGCATGTCCAAATAGAAAGAGGTTTGATTAGGACAGTACCATATGTGACTAAAGGATTTGTTAACCTCAAAACTTCAAAGCATACTTGAAAATAAGATTCAAATGGGCTATTTCTTTTGTGGTTCTGTAGTGACTAACGAGTTCTCCACGCACCATTGCGAGTGATTTCTAGCTCATCAAATGAGTGACTCAAAGCAACACTGGATCAGGCTTTGTGATGTCCAACAAGTTTAATCCATTCTATCATTTGAGGCTTAGCTCCATATGCCTCCCCTCTCTGCCCCCGCCCCCCACCTCCCAACCTTCCTTAGGGGAAAAGGGAGAACAGTCATTCTGGTTACAGTCTCATTTGTCATCAGTTTTCGGACACTCCAGATAACTTGCCAAAGTTCTCTAGCAACGTAATGACCTGCTATTTTAAAATGGAAAATAAATAAATGAATAAAATGATGAAAAATAGCTTTTTGGAAAAAAAATATGGGAGTCTCCTTAAACTTCGAAGAACAACAAAGGGTTAAAAACAAAAATCGATGTGCTTTAGTTTCACATTTAAGATGAACATTAGAGCCCCTGTGATTTGATTGATCAAAGTGGCTAGCCTAATGATCAGTTTGTGAACATATAGTGTAATGCACGCTGTACTTCTTCAGGCTAGATCCTGCAAACATGCAGATGAGTAACATCACCCACATGGCTAGTTCCAGTGAAGTCAATGAGACTGTTCATGTGAGTAAAATAAACTTGCTCTCATGCATAAGTGGTTTTGAGATCCCTCAGTGGAGACATGGAACATCAGCCCGTGTTCAAATGAAATAAAATGCCACCTTGGCACTGAAAGCCTTTGAAAGAGTTACCTTTGCCATTAATTACTTCGAGGGTTCTTCTGATGGCAACAACAACAAAACTGACACAGGGTGTATCTAATGCTCCTTTTTTTTCCCCCACAGCTTCAAGAAAGACTTCTAATAAACTACTCTTCCCTAAGAGTGCTCTTCTTCCATGAGAGAACTGAGGCATCTCTTTCTCAGAGTTTGCAGCGGCAATTACTTTTGCATCTTATCTCTAGTTGGTGGCTGCTACCCAAATGGCTTATTGCTCAGTAGGGCTCTGAACTTTAATGCCTTCCCCATCCTCATTAATGTCTGGAATGTGCGCCCAATAAAGTCAATGTTCTTTAGGTCCCTGTCCTACTGTTATCCATTACTAATGGTTTTGCTGTATCTACTTTAAGTTGGTGTCTTTACTCCCTATTGGTTACTTTCTCTCTCTCTCTTTCTCTCACACACATATTGTAAGGTTCCTATAACCATAATACCTAAGGGCTTGTCTGCTCTACAAGAATTCCCCATTTCTGACAACAGGTGTAGCTCTTTGTCCTTGGCTATGCTCATAGCTGTTAAACACTAGTTCAGCTGCACGTAACTGACACCTATATCAGCAATGGGTAGTCTCTCTAGTATAGACAAGGCTTCTGTATTATGTTTTATAAATATCATATGCACCTCAGTTTATCTGGATTATATTATCCAGCCTGAATGGAGTTAATTCAAGGGAAGTTTTCATAGGAAAACCCACAGGAAATGAAACAATGGCAAAGATAAGACTCCTGAGGCAAACAGCTTCAAAGGACTTAAGATAACAATGGCTTGGACATGGGGAAAAACTAGAATGGTTTACTCTTTCTGGTGATTTGTGTAATCCGTACATACAACCTACGATGATGACCTTTGAATTCTGTTTCATACTGGGGACTCTTTAAGTGTATCTGTGTTGGACTGCATTTTGGATGTGGAGCTCTTTACCTTCTTTGTTATTCTCTTACATCCACATTGGAGTGAAATTCCAAAGACCGCTGGCAAAGGGCTGACAATAGTTATTGACTTAAGTACTCTCCCTCTGAAATGGAATAGCTCTAAACAATAAGCTGGTTCCTACCCAGGAAAACTGGTTTATTAGGGGAGAGGTCACCTAGCAACAATGTCATCTGGGCACAGTCTGGGAACACCTGAGGAGTCTGACCTGGGAGTCACCTGACAGACTGGAATTATTCAGTTGGCTTCGGCTCACCAGCTCAAGCAGACAGAAGTTGCTTCAGGAACCTAATAAGGCAAGGGAGAACTTTGCCTACCTGAATTCAGATGGTGTCCTCCCCCCTCCCCCCCCCCCCAAGGAAAGGGTGAACTGAGGAGAGAGGCTGTTCAGGATGTTTGCTGTTTTCTATATGGACTGTATTCCCTGTGCTTTATATGTTAAGTAAAACACGATGGTATTAGAATTCTCTGGAAAGTGTCTGTGTACATTATGTGTTACACCTATTATGTGGCCCCATGAAAAGATACATCAAAAGGCTCACAGCTTTGGGCGGAGTTCTAGGAGAAGGTGTGGTTAAGATATGGGGAAGACTGAGGGGCCAGTACTGATTCCAAGGGGCCGGTCAGTGGACCATGTGGTCTAAGCTCTCAGGACAGAGATCTACACAGATGGTTTGCACCCCGAAAAGTGTCCCAAGGGACTCCAAGACAGGGTTAATGCTCGGATTCTGTTGAGAGGCTTTATTTTCCAACCTGAATGAATCAGAGGTTTAAAACATCTGGGGATTCACTGGCTGGATCCCCTCAAGAAGTCTGGTGAGTGGCCAAGAGTGGGCATTTGACTTGACCTCTGGCACTCTTCCCAAGATATCAAAGGTAATATTTTTTTTAAAAATTATTAAACTCACTAGGAAAGGAAAAGAGATTGAGTGAACCAGAGAGAAGACCCAGGATATCAGTGAAAGATGACAGACTTTCTGAAACACAGAGAATCACAGATATTGTGAGCAAGAGGGATCTGTTTCTCCTTGCCAGAGGTGGGGTTAGTTGGGCTGAGGGGAACTAACAGATGATGAGTAAGGAATACCCACGTGTTTAGGCTCTTTCTTGTTCTTACTATTTGTTCTACATGTTGTGTATCTATAGAGGAATGAATAAATACCACTTTGGTTTGAAGACACTGCAAATGTCTGCTGTCACAGGCTCCCAAAAGGAAACTCCTAAAGGTGGGAAAACCAAGTTGGACCTGTTTTACAATACTTTTGGAAACCAGAAGGGTGGCAACCCAGATGTCCAGTCTAACAATGTTTGGGTTACATGGTTTCACCCACAGTGATATGCAGGAATCCAGGCTTGTCACCTGAGGGGTGCACTTGAGAGGCACTAAAAAGAGTCCGAAATCCCAACTGAAATTGAGGCTCCATTGTGCTAGGCACTGAACAAACTCATAGTAGGAGTTGGTCCCTGCCTCAAAGAGCTGACAAGATAAATAAACAAGACTGATTCTGGGTGGGAAGGGAAGCAAGAACAGAGAAAAGTGAAGTGATCGAAGTCAAACAACAGACTATATCAGAGCTGGGAACAGAACCCAGGTCTTCAGGATCACATCGTACCTATTAGATCATTATCTCCCAAATGCATCCTACATTTCTCTCAAATCTTCACCCAGGCTCTCTGTACCAACCCTATATCCCAGCCTAGTAGGCGTTCTTTTAGATATCAGGAAATAGAACAATAGGTTGTCCCTTTAGTCGGTTGTACCTGTTGAAGAATAGTCTCTCCTGGTTCTGGGTGTGTAGCCTGTGACCAACTCAGACATAGGAGCATCATTTTCATAATGTTTCAATGGTCAGGTTTTATCCTAGCAGTGCCCCTCACCTCTCCAGGACAGATGGGTAACCGAGGTACAAAGAGCCTTAGTGACTTGCCCAAGGTCATACAGGAAGCCTGTGCTAGATTAGGAAATTGAAGTCAGACTGCCCAGGCCACTGCCCTAATCACTGCATCACACTTCCCCCTGCCCCCTTTTTCCTGTTCTCCTGCAGAAAAATCCACAGCCTGAGTGTATTTTGGACTCACTGATCTTTACTCCCACATAGTGTCTTTAATCGACAGCTTCTTCGCAGAAGCTCTAGACTGCAAGGGGGTTTTAACTTTAAATTATATTTAAAAGCACAAGATTACAGAAGGAGTGATTGACTGAAAAAGCAGCTCTGATAAAGCCCTCCTGATTGAGATGACTGTAAAGCATCTGAGTGGAAATAACATTAGTAATAGCTGCTTTGCAAATAGAGGAATCATCCACTGAGCACTTCAGCCACTGCTGGGGTGGAGGAAAGCAGACATTTCTCCACCAGCAACACTGCATAATTTTTTAATGTAGGCAAGAAATAATCTTCACAGTTGGAACTATAGGGAGAATTACACTGTAGGTAGGTAGAATGTAATTCAGTTGTCCTTGAATTGTAACACCTGGTTCAGGCTTAAGTCTCAGTTAATTTCTTTGCTCTGTGCCACATGGATGCATAATTTAGGAAGCTCTTCTAGAGCCAGTAAGGAGATCCAGGGCCCTCATGCAGGTGGCTCAGCTCTTGAGTGGAATCTTCTCAGATCAGTGAGTTTTAGAGGTTAACCCCCCATATTGCTCATCCCTCAAGATAAGACTGGAAACTCCCCATCTTCCCTTACCCCATCCTGATGGAACAACCTCATTGAAACTCTGTGAAGAGAGTCGTACATATCTTCCTACCCTTTGGGGTCTATTTCCAGAGGATTTTCCCTAGGAAGATGGCCTTCACTTTTTACCCAGTCCTTAATTACATAAACTGCCAATGATTTCAGTGAGATTTACCTGAATATGGACCGAATGAAGACTGAAGTAGGGCCTCAGGATTTGCCTTTTAGTTCATATCAGAGAAATTTTGGAAGGAATTGACTTAAAGCCTAACTTTCAAGTTGGGGACCTTTAAAGCCACAAGGCCCAAATCATCTTGGGGTTGTTTCAGTCTTTATCCTTCCCAAATGGATATATTTGGTTCATTGCACATCATAGAGGGGACTCTTTCGGATGAATCTTTAAAAAAATGAGGCTCCAGCTGCTGTACATAGACATTAAAGATCACATAATACATTTCATGAGAGAAAGGGTTTGCTCCTGCCTCCTTTTCACAAAGTTTTGCCTTTACACTGTCATTCTCTGCGTGGTTGCATATCTGTGGCATTCTATGGAGAGCGATTATGAAGCACTTTGAGATGCTTTTCGAATGAAAAGCTCCATAAAAATGTAAATTATTATTATTATGAAAACATGCAAACCCACTGTGCTATACAGCTCTTTCTCAGGAGCAGCATTCCTTCAAACTGGGGTTTATAACGCAAAGGAGAAATTATCCTGAAAATTTGCATTAAACTATGTTATATTTTTATCAAGGTAAGTTGATGGCAGCTTGTGGAAACACATTATAGATACTCATTTGGGGGTACCTGTTTGAGCATGAATTCTCTTTTTGCTTACCTTTTATTTCACTTCACTTCTCAAGATTTTTTTTGACAGTCATCCATTCATAAGAATATAAGAATGGCTCTACTGATTCAGACAAAAGGTCCATCTAGCCTAGTATCCTGTCTTTCAATAGTGGCCAGTGTCAGGTGCACCAGAGGGAATGAACAGAATAGGTCATCATCAAGTGATCCATCCCGTCACCCATTTGAAACTTCTGGCAAAGAGAGGCTAGGGACGCCATCCCTGCCCACCCTGGATAATAGCCATTGATGGACATATCCTCCATAAATGTATCTAGGTCTTTTCTGAACCCTGTTATAGTCTTGGCCTTCACAACATCCTCTGGCAAGGAGTTCCATGGGTTGACTGTGTGCTGTGTGAAGAAATAAATTCAACTGGAGGTGGCTTCCTTTTTAGCCAATTAGCCACATTCCATGAACCAGCCTGAGAAGGCTGTATGAAGCTAATATAAGGTATTATACCCCTAGTGTCTGAGCACCCAATAGAAGTAGCTCTCACAGCCTGGAGAGGTGGGGACTGCATTGGATCTGAATTTGTCTCCACTCTGTGGCAGTATTTTGGTCTGCCAGGCCAGACAGTGGTTTGTTTCTTTTCTTTCCCTTTTTTTTTATAAACCAAGATACAGGTAAATTTAATGCTCAGGAAAGGTGCATTGCTACCATGATAGCTACCATAAGCTATCATGATAGCTGCCATGGTGCATTGCATTGCTACCATGATAGCTATCATAAGCTATCATAAGCTACCATGATGGTGAGGCATGGACAACAAGTAGAATGTGATCCAATTAGACAGGTAATACACAACAAAGTAACAAAGCCTAGAGCAAAGTTTTAAAATAAAAATTAAGGCTGTCTTCAGCAGAGCACTTAAATACTTTGCTGAGCAGTGATGAGCTTAAGCACATGATTAAAGTTAATCACATGCATAAGTGCATTGCTAAATCAAGCCCCAAAGAATCCCTTCAAAGTGCGTCATAAAGGACTTCGAATTTGAATGGTTGAAAGTGGGTTTTTTTATGTACTATATTTAAATCTCCTCCTGTTTCTGCTTCCCCAGATAATTTTCCAAAGAGAAGTCAAAGTTTACTTTTTCTCTGCACGGTGAAGCACAAAATAGAAACATTCTTTTAAAACCGTGAAGTGTTGTTTTGGAGATAAACTATTAAAAATTCCATAAGTGACAATCACCGTGCACAGGGGTCGGTACTGGTGATAAGGATTACAGGAGCTGCCATGGGATACACTGTAGGACCTTAGAGTCAGGCAGCAGAAATGAGCTTTCAGAATAGAGCCTTCTCTGTTTCCTGTCGAATAGTAATTGTGCATTACATTTTTTATTATTTTATTTTAATTTTATAGACCAGGCTTGAGAATTTTTTCTCAATTTATGATTACCTGGGTCCAAAATATTGTGGATTAGCATCTGATCCACTTCTGGAGCACTCAGGCTTTTTCAAAATTCCATCCACATGCAGTCTCAAAATGATAAAAAACAGAAACATTTTAAGCGTATGTAGAAAGGGACAAAACTAAACCTTTAGCCACATGCAGGGTATTATTTTTTGTTGTTTCTGATACAAAAGCTGTAATTGGCCTAGTGAGATCTGATAAATGTTTTATTATAAACTTGAACATCAACTGATGGTGAAAAAAATGATGGAACTTGCAACTGAAAGAAAAGTAAAAGGGTATAAATGACTGGCAGTTCCTATTTCTTTACAAGTGTTACATTTCAGTCCCCTGCCACTACCACATGTTTCCTGTTCACAGATAATTTGTACAACATATTTTATCATTCAGTTTTAGACACAGTTGAAAGGCTTTTGCCTAAGGCTTGGAACACTTTGAAAATTGTATACCATTTGCAAGGCTTTCTTCTGCTTCACTGTGCAATTAGGTGACTGTCTTTCTGCAGACACTGGATTTATCATTTATGGAATTGGGTTTTTTTCACCAAGGTGAACTGGGAACAAAAATGCAAGTAGTTTTCAGTAACCCACAGATGAGGGATTAATGTGCAAAACATAAAGCTTGAAAACTGGCTGTCAGCCTCAAAGTGGATGACTGTTCTCTCTCCAATGGACTTTTGTGAACCCCAAACTTATATACCAAAAAAAAGTTGAAAACTTTCTATACAGGTGATAAAGACATTCAAAACACAGCAAAGGCATTTAATTGGATTACATTCTTATTAACTGCCAATACAGCGATTACATTGCCGTTTGCTTTTTCATTGATTTTTTTCCACCTCCTTTGCCCGGTCTTGACTAAACTTTGCTGTCTCTTGAAGAAGTGTGGAGACACTGGTGTGCTAAGAGCTTCCCCTGCTGGAAGTTCCTAGGAAAAGGTGCTGTAACCAAGTAAGGGTGGATCTGGGACTATGTCCCAGTTTATTTGCTCACTTCCTGGAGTACATAATGTGACTTGAGATACTGATTAAAGTTCATGTGCATTTTTGTGCTCTAAATAAACCAAATTTTAAAGTCAGATTTGGGGGGTCATTTCGGCATTTTGTATTTTTCCACTGAATAATGTGAACAAAAAGCAAACAAGTTCAACCATTTTACATCACTTACTGCTACAAGGTTGAATTTCCTTTGAATCGAAACATTGAGCAGTTCTTTATAGTTAAATAAGGCTCCTTTATACATTTGAAAACCAAATAAAATTGAAGGTTAAATTATAAAGTAATATTTTTCCTTTTTAGTGGAGATATCCCAGTCTTACAGATAGCAGGGTTAGTTAGGCATGTAAGTGTAAGTACGGCGCAGGGGAAGTTGGCACTTGAATCTAAAATCCTGTTTAAAAAAAAATAAGGGTATTGTTTCATCAGTCCACAGACAGCATCACGCATTTGTTTACAAAGGCATATCAATTAACATCCCTGGAGACTTAGAAAAACGAATAGGATTTTAATCTAATTGTGTAGTTATCTATTTTGTAAATACTTGGCTGTAAACTGTTAACTATATTGGAGGCAGTGCATAATGAAATTATTAAGTTATATAAATAGTATTGACTGAAGAATATATTTCTAGCAATCAGTGTTTGAAATATAGCTACTAGCTCATCACAGACAGAGTGATCTAGCGGACAGGCCACTGGAGGGGAATTGAGAGAGCTAGGGGTTCTCTTTCTGGCTTTGCTGCTGCGTGACCTTGGGCAAGTTACTTCACCTCTCTGTTTTCATTCCCACCGTCTGTCTGGCTCAGACTGCTGTTTACACTGCAGAGACTATCCCTTCTAAACCACCTAGGACAATGGGGTCATGATCTTGACTGCAGTGGAGAGCATGCCTCCCAGTCTGGGTAGATAGATTCACACTAGCTCTGCTCAAGCTAGCGTGTGCTAAAAATAGCCGTGTGCACATTGTGGCTTGGGTGGCAGCTCGCGCTAGTCCCCCAATCTCGGGCCCAGTGGATAAGCGCGCTTGCACTCCAGCAGCTAACCCAAGCCACTGCCCATGCCTGAACAGCCATGCTGCTATTTGTAATGCACTAGCTCGAGCAAAACAACCGGGACCAGGCAGCACACTCCCAGCCACCAGTACAGACATACAGTAAGTGCTGCCATAATGACACAATATAGATGTTACGTTACGTGTGCCCAGACATTAAGTTGCAGACACTCCGATATGTGGAGAGCTCCCGAGGGAGAATTTCTTGCCACCCCTGCAGAAACTCCTATGCCAAGCCTGGCAGCTTTTGCTTGGTGCAGAAGAAATGGAGGATTTGCCTGCCCTTTGCTCCCTGGATTTGTTTAATTTTCTGTTTTACAAAAACATCCAAAGAGCTTGTAAAATAAACCAGTGGGTAAGTGTCAGTGAGGTAAATCGAGGATAACTCCTTCACTCCAGTCATGTCCGTCCTGCTTTACTCTGCTGCAACTGAAAGGACAGTCTGGCTCAGAACATCAAAACTGTGCATACTCTAAACAATTACAAGGACAAGCTAAAGCTGTTTGGACATCACACACATTCATTTCATGTTCAGACAAACTCAAGAGCAAACATTTGTAGTCAGCATTATTATTAAGGGGAAAGTATTTTCATCACTGAAGAGCTGCATTATATTTGAAATCCTTACCCTCAGTGGTTACAACTTTTCCAAACATATAAAATGAGATTTACTTTTCTATATTGCAAACCAGTGCCCTTAAATAGCCTCTTTATTAAATGTAAAACCTTTGGTACAATTAGCTGCATGATGAAAACATGACATTTCATAATCAGAGAGGTAGCCATGTTAGTCTGGAATAGCAGAAGTGACAGAGTCCTGTGGCAGCTTAAAGATTAACTAAGGTATTGAAGCATAAGCTTTTGTGGGCTAATACCCACTTCATCGGATGGTCCAACGAAGTGGGTATTAGCCCACGAAAGCTTATGATTCAATAATTTAGTCTTTAAGGTGCCACAGGACTCTTAGTCACTTCTGACATTTCATTGAGTAGTTTCTCAGTATAGTCCACTAATTGTTCATTCTAAATTTCCAGAATGCACTGGCGCAATTACTTAGTATGTGCCTGTACACCTTGCACTTTTTAAAATCATCTCATCTAATATGGGTTTCAGTCCAGTTTTAGGCCTTGTCTACACTTGGGGGGGGGGGAGGGATCGATCTATGTTATGTAACTTCAGCTAGTGAATAATGTAGCTGAAGTCGACGTACTTGGATCTACTCACTGCGGTGTCTTCACTGCAGTGGAGTACTAGAATCGATGGGAGAGCGCTGGCGGGTTGATTTATCACATCTAGACTAGACGCAATAAATCAACCCCCGCTGGATTGATCGCTGCCCACCAGTCCGGAGGGTAGCATAGACATACCCTTAGACTGAGCGGGTTAACTCATTCTTCTGTTCCATTTTATGGCATTTAGAAGGCTGCTTTGTTCCATGGACTCTAGCCTAATAAGAACAAATCAGCCTAATCATCCCCTCTGTGCATAGCACCTTCAATTTTGTGCAAATTTGTAACTATGTTGTAGGAAAAGGTTAAAATATAGGAAAATGTCTTACTGAAGCTGGGTAACTAGCTCTGAGCTGCTCTAAGTTTTTATCTTGTGTTATGCATTCTTGGAGGCGCCACTGGGCCTCACTCATCCTTGTCCCTGTATATTTCATAAGTTTGTTTTACCCCATATGTACCATTTCAAGGCAAGAACTTTATATTTAGATGTCCTGTTCTTTCCAGACAAATAAGTAAATAGATAGAGAATAACGTCATGTTTTTCACCTGTTAATTTGCATGAGGCCCTTCTTGCCTCCTCCTCCATGTAAAGAACCATATAAAAAGTCTTGTAATGATGTATGAGGGGAAGCCATAATTTGAGAGCTATCTCTGTGGCTTCACTTCGCTAGCGAATAAACGTTTGTATTCAAGCTTTCTCCAAGGCCTGCCTGTTCTTTGAAGGTAAATTGGGACACCTCCAAAGGGAACGAGCCATTTGTGCAACAATGTCATTTTAAAGGTATCCCTCAAACTATTGTGCACCCATCCGCATGCTCAGCTATTGAGAGCACACATTGCAGACACTTTTAGTTTCTATGCCACTAAATAGATGTCTGACGAACAAACTAGTAGGCCTGTGATCTTAATATAACAATATGGATTTGTTTTTATTCTCCCATACATATTTTGTTCTATCTTATTTGAATTTTATTTTGACAAAACAACATACAATATAATGCTTCTAGTTTTACAGAGCATTGTTCTTGACAATTTTCCTGATATGTTTTTCAGCTGACAGTGTATGAAATACAGTACTCTATTCAGCAACTGGCATTTGTTGTCCTCTGCCCTTTGTGTTTGCTAAGCAGCATACAGTGTATGTGGAAATATTTCCCATATTAGGATGGGACATGCATACTTATAAGACTGGTTGATTTAAAATATTAGGAATATTCACAGTGCAGGGTATATCTGGATTCTTCATGAATTTCCACTGAGTACTTGTTTTACCACAAATACATATATGTGTGTATAAATATTTGTATAATTATTTGTATTTCCTTGAAATAGCCACCTGCTAGATCTGAAGTTGCTGTCTATTCATGAAAGAATATTTAATATCCAAATACAAAGTATTGTAGCTTACTGTTATTGTTATTAGTTATCTTCGGCCAGTCTAGCGATAAGGGCCCACTGCACTCGGCACCGATATGCATCTAGCAAAAAAGAGAGTCATTGACAAAAACAGCTTACAGTCCATACAGAAGATACAAAAAGAACAGGTTGGTGAAACAAATGAAGGTGTGGGGAGGACAAGGCAAGCAGCAAAACAATCCCTATTAACTTAAGTAATCATAAAGAAAGTGAGGAATACTTGTAGCACCTTAGAGACCAACCAGTTTATTTCAGCATAAGCTTTCGTGAACTATAGCCCACTTCATCCGATGCATAGAATGGAACAGAAGTAAGATGCATTTATACACACAGAAAGAAGGGGGGGGGGAAGTTGTACATTAGCATACCAATTCTAAGAGGCTGTTATCAGCAGGAGAAAAAAATACCTTTTGAAATGGATTTCTGTGTCAGGTAAATTAACTCAGGAAATGCAATCAATTAGTGTAATGAGAGAATCATTCACAAGTCATGAGCTCTCAAACCTTTTTTTGGATACTCTCATAAAAAATCAACCTTCCACACAAACTTCCTCATGGCTGGCCTTTACAAAAATTAGACAAGCTATTTACAACACACACTTTTCTTCTCTACAAAGGAAAAAGGACACTAAACTATCTAAACTGCTACATGCCACAAGGAGCCACAGCAGTGGTTCCCTTAATCCACCCAACAACATTGTTAATCTTTCAAGCTTTACTCTCAGCCCAGCAGAAGAATTGGTCCTATCTTGGGGCCTCTCCTTTTGCCCCTCCAGGCCCACAAACATGATACAGTTCTGTGGGGACCTTGAATCTTACTTTCGACGTCTCAGACTCAAGGAATATTTCCAATATGCCTCTGAACAACATACTAACCCACAGCAACCTTCCTACCAGCACTGCAAAAAGACTGATTCTGCATGGACTCCACCTAAAGGTCAAAACAACAGACTAGACTTTTACATAGATTGCTTCTGCCACCATGCACAAGCTGAAATTGTTCAAAAGCAACATCACTTGCCCCATAATCTCAGCCGTGCTGAACACACTGCCATCCACAGCCTCAGGAACAACTCTGACATCATAATCAAAAAGTCTGACAAAGGAGGTGCTGTTGTCATCATGAATAAGTTGAAGTATGAACAAGAGGCTGCTAGACAGCTCTCTAACTCCACATTCTACAGGCCATTATCCTCTGATCCCACTGAGAATTACCAAAAGAAACTACACCATCTGCTCAAGAAAATTCCTGAAAAAGCACAGGAACAGATCTATACAGACACATGCCTTGAACCCCAACCAGGGACATTCTATTTACTACCCAAGATCTACAAACCTGGAAATCCTGGATGCCCCATCGTCTCATGTATTGGCACCTGTAACAGGGTGGCTACTCACCCCTGTGGTGCCTCCTGTTGGTCCTTCAGGGAATTAGCATCCCAGCCTCCGGAGCGCCCTCTGCAGGCCGACGCCCCGCTCCTGCTCTGGCCCCGTGTCCCTCCCAGACCCCGGTGCCCCTGTTACTGAGGGTGCTGCATCCCTGCAGAACCCCCCCAAGTCTAAGTGTCTCCCCTCCCTGGGGAACCCTCCATCCCCTATCCCCACCTTGCCTCAGTCTAGTCAACTGCCAGTCACCACTTGCCACCGCTCACTGGGGCAGACTGCAGTATCATTGCCAGTCATCACAGGCAAGGAGGGGTTGGCCTGCTGCTTCTACTTCTAGCAATGGGCTGCCCCCTGCCACCCCAGTACCACTGGGTCGGGCCTTCGGCCAGGCCCTGCAGCCTGGGTCTCTCAGGCTAGAGCCTCCGCAGCTCCTACTGCCTTGCCCCAGCCCTGCACCAATCTAGGTACCTTGCTCAGCCCTAGCAGCTAGGCCTGTCTTCCTCTGTGGACAGAGGAGACTCTCTTCTCTCTGCCTCACAGCCTTTATATACCGGCCTGTGAGTGTTTGGGGCATGGCCACCCAACTGAACCTAATCCCTAATCAAGCTGGAAGCCACAACCCCTTCCAGGGCTATCACAAGCCCCTTGAAGCAGGGAGTGGGAGGTCACCCCGATACAGCACCCTAACAGCAGGATTGTCTGGCTATGTGGACTCTCTCCTCAGGCCCTACGCTACCAGCACTCCCAGCTATCTTCGAGACACCACTGATTTCCTGAGGAAACTACAATCCATCGGTGATCTTCCAGAAAACACCATCCTGGTCACTATGGATGTAGAAGCCCTCTACACCAACATTTCACACAAAGATGGGCTACAAGCTATCAAGAACAGATATCCCCGACACTGTCACGGCAAACCTGGGGGCTGAACTTTGTGACTTTGTCCTCACCCACAACTATCTCACATTTGGAGACAATATATACCTTCAAGTCAGCGGAACCGCTATGGGTACCTGCATGGCCCCACAGTATGCCAACATTTTTATGGCAGACTTAGAACAACACTTCCTTAACTCTCGTCCCCTAATGCCCCTACTCTACTTGCGGTATATTGATGACATCTTCATTATCTGGACCCTTGAGGAATTCCACCATGATTTCAACAATTTCCATCCCACCGTCACCTTCAGCCTAGACCAATGCACACAAGCAGTCCATTTCCTAGACACAACTGTGCTAATAAATGATGGGCATATACACACCACCCTATACCGAAAACCTACTGACCGCTACACTTACCTACATGCCTCCAGCTTCCATCCAGAACACACCACTCGATCCATTGTCTACAGCCAAGCTATAAGATACGACCGCATTTGCTCCAGTCCCTCAGACAGACAAGATCTCTACGTAGCATTTTTAAAACTACAATACCCACCCAGGGAAGTGAAAAAACAGATTGACAGAGCAAGAAAAGTACCCAGAAGCCACCTACTACAGGACGGGCCCAACAAAGACAAAAACAGAACACCATTAGCCGTCACCTTCAGCCCCCAACTTAAGCCTCTCCAACGCATCATCAAAGACCTACAACCTATCCTGAAAGATGATCCCACATTCTCACAGATCTTAGGAGACAGACCAGTCCTCGCTTACAGACAGCCCCCGAACCTGAAACAAATACTCACCAGGAACCGCACACCACACAACAAAAACACTAACCCAGGTACCTATCCTTGGAACAAAGCCTGATGCCAACTCTGTCCTCATATCCATTCAACTGACACCATCATAGGACCTAATCACATCAGCCACACCATCAGAGGCTCATTCACCTGCACATCAACCAATGTGATATATGCCATCATGTGCCAACAATGCCCCTCTGCTATGTACATTGGCCAAATCGGCCAGTCTCTACGCAAAAGAATAAATGGACACAAATCTGACATCAGAAATCATAACATTCAAAAACCAGTAGGAGAACACTTCAATCTTCCTGGCCATTCCATTAAAGATTTGATGGTGTCAATTTTGAAACAGAAAAACTTCCAAAACAGACTCTAACGAGAAACTGAGGAACTGGAATTAATTTTCAAATTGGACACAATTAACCAAGGGCTAAATAGGACTTGCAAATGGTTCTCTCATTACACTAATTGATTGCATTTCCTGAGTTAATTTACCTGACACAGAAATCCATTTCAAAAGGTATTTTTTTCTCCTGCTGATAATGGCCCATCCAGATTTAACAGCCTCTTAGAACTGGTATGCTAATGTACAACCTTTTTTCCCCTTCTTTCTGTGTGTATAAATGCATCTTACTTCTGTTCCATTCCATGCATCCGATGAAGTGAGCTATAGCCCACGAAAGCTTATGCTGAAATAAACTGGTTAGTCTCCTAAGGTGCTACAAGTATTCCTCGCTTTCTTTATGGATACAGACTAACAGGACTGCTATTCTTGAACCTGTTATTAAGTAATCATATAAGCGCAGCAACTACCTCATTATCGTTCATATCTGTATTATCTTCCTGGCTGTTATGGCCAGAATCCAACAGTGGATATGTGTATCTTGAAAATCTGTAGAAAACCAGCAAAAGGTAATCCAAGACTTTCCTTCTCTGTTTGTTGCTTCCAATACATGGGATTCTGGCATGCTGCTTGTCATCAGAAGCAGCAGCAGGCTACCATTTTTAAAGGTTTTAAACCTTCAGGAGCAGGATATTCCTAATTCTAGATGTCACAAAGACAGAGAGGAAGGTTATTCTAACATGGGTTTTACAGTGGGCGCCTGGCAGAAATCACTGTAGTTAAAGATGCACAAGAGTTTCTATATCACCTCCCCATTCAGTACTTGCTGAAATGTTCAAGTTTTGAGATGAAATTTTCCAGCCTTGGGGCCAATTTCTGTTTTCTGTTTTGGCCCATTCATGCCATTCAGGCAGTGGGAAGCACTTGGATTCTGGCCATAAGAAGCCGGTGGATAATTTCTCTGGTGGAGGAGAATTTTCCAGTGCTGTAAATGTAGCAGAACCAGCCTCATGCCCCTGCTCCCCAACACAGTGCAGAGGGCATGATGAAAGTGGGAGGGGGCATGACACAGCATCATTTTTAAGGATCATGTACCACTCATGCAAGTTTAAAGAACCCTCTGGCTGCTCTAAGTCACTCCAAGGCTGGGACCAGTGCAGAGTAGCCCACAGGGCTCCCTCCCCCACCTCTTCTTGCCCATGCCAAATGGGTTTTTCATGCAGGTTTGAATTTGGCCCTCAGCATTTCCACAAAGTAGATTTTTTTTAAATGTGCATGCCTGATTTTGTCCCTTTCTGAGGGTACTTTTGCCTATAGAAAAATACCTTTCTGAGCTTTATAAATAACCCTACAGCTGAAAAACCTGAAAACAACTTCATTGAGGAGTTGTGCATGGCCTGCCTTATTCCAGAGTAAATTAATTGTATTTGAAGAAATTGTGAGCCTTAAAAAGCTACTGATTGAGAATGTGCAGTAGATTGCCATACCCCTCCCTTCAACTTACGTGTAAACTTAAGGATGTGCCTGCATGTACAGCTAGCTAATTTAGCTTAGGCAGTGAACTGCTCTAAATTATTAGGGACAACTGTGGCTGAGACAATGGCTCCTATTTGCGAATGCCCCAGTGCACCTTTGGAGTTGCATACCATAGATAGATGCCTTGCTAGAAGTATTTCACCAGGACCTTAAGAGCTCACCAGCCAGGTGTCAGGCTGCTAAGGAGTTCTGAAAGGCTCTTAAAGATCACCATCACAGTAATGTCCAAGCAGGCTGACAGGGGATACTTGTGCAGGTAAGTTAAGTGCACACAAAACTGCTTTGACTAGATTATGCTGAATGTGCACTGACTCCTGTTATAAGGGTGGAGGGTGCCTTGCCTGGGTGGGGGCTATGTTGTCTGAGACAGGTGACGTGGGAGTTTCTCTGCCATGAGGGAGGGAGGAGCCTCCAGCCCAGGAAGAAGGGAGGAGCAAGACGCAGTGCAGAGGGCATGATGAAGTCAGTTCCATCTTGGCTGGTCTCCAGGGAGGAGGCAAGGGCCAGGAGAGCTCCATCTTGGCTGCACATGTGGCAGGAGGCTTGCCAAGGTAGCTGGCAAGGGTTCTAGACCATCTTTGGCTATAAAAATGGCTCTACCTTTTTCTGATACTTCTACTTAGCTGATGTAAGTGATTTTGATTCTTCTATTAAGCCGTGCCATTTGGGGTGTTCTTTCCTTTTCAGAAGAAAGTGGGGAACCCCAAATGTAAAGTGTCTGTATCTCTGCTTTAACCTTTTTCTTTATTAAATTTTCTAGTTATAAAACCGTCTGGTTTATTTCCCTTAGGGTTTTTCTCTGCTTCCAGTTTGGGAAGGGGGAAGGGAAGGGAATAGGAACCAGGGCAGCTAGCGGCCTAGCTGGAGTGTGAAGACTGTCTCTCCTTACCGTCAGGTTAGACGGGGGAGGGAGGAAGCAGTCTCCTGGTGTCTGTCTCTCAGGTAGAGAGAGACAGGGTTAAGGGAGGAAGCAGCCTTCAGGTGTCTGACTTTGGTTTTCAGGGAGGAGGACAAAGTTAGGGTCTGGCTCTCAGGTACAGAGAGACAGAGGGTGAAGGAAAGTAGCCTTCATGTGTCTGACTTTGAAATGCAGGGAGGGGGACAAAGTTGGGGTGGGGAAGATCGGGGGCCCCTCCAAGGCTTTGGAAGTATACTCGATTGCTGGCAGCGATTGGTAACCCCAAGAACCCCAACTAGCAAAGTGGGGGTGTGGGGGGAGAAGGACTGTTGGC
This sequence comes from Sternotherus odoratus, assembly GCA_032164245.1. NCBI lineage: Eukaryota > Metazoa > Chordata > Testudines > Kinosternidae > Sternotherus > Sternotherus odoratus. The sequence continues at coordinate 204,556,508 of JAVMKO010000001.1, read as the reverse complement.
TTGGCATATAAGAGCCCTGATCTCTGTACTCCGAGCACAGGGATCAGGAGTATCCCCTCTTACAACTCCTTTAATCTGCTTCGAGTTAAACCATTCGAGTTTAAACCAGGAGAAGTTTTGAAGACCTCTTATGGCCAGACAGGTCACTTAAACTATTCTTTGTCTAGCTGCTTGTGCCTTTCCTAGCCACCCGGGAGTCTGCAGATCTCCTAAACTGTATGGGAGAGCAGTCTTATGCTGGGGTCTAGCCAAATAGTTCCACGCTACGGAGTTTAAACATACTGTTTTCAGTAGAAGAGGTGAGGACAATTCTTCTACCTTCATAGGTACACACGTAGACTCTTTTAATAGTAATGTGTACTACTGAATGTGTCAGAGAAGTCCATGAAAATAACATATTAAAACTACATGGTGCACTGTATTTGCAATATACCTTCTAAAGATTTTATGTACAAAATACAAAGTAAATGAGAACATTTGTTGGCATTTATAGGGTAGTTATATTTGCAGTTAAATTATCTTGGTAATTAATTGCCTTGTCCCATCAATTTTTGCACCTAAGTTTTTGCTGTGCACATGTACACAGCTAGGTTAATTTTCATGTGAAATGCCTTATGTCCAGAATTGCACCTAGGGAAGGTCATTATGGTGGTTGGAAAGAAACTATACAATACATGGATTCTGAGAAAAGTGTTAAAATATATACGGTAGGGAGAAAAGACTGTACCCTGTTTCCCCGAAAGTAAGACATCCCCCGAAAATAAGACGTACTTCAAGTTTTGCCTCTCGCTGTAATATAATGTAATGTAATTTTGGGAGCAAAAATTAATATAAGACACTGTCTTATTTTCGGGGAAACACGGTATTATATAAATAGATTAAAAGACTATACAAATATACCGGTAACCAGACCAGTATGACAGAGTCAGGAAATTAGTTTATGTCCCACTAGCGATTGGTGTCAGTGGACAAGGGAAAATTAACAAGAAGCAGGCAGCATTTTCTCCTGCAAATTGTAACTAAACTTGTTTATCTGAGCGATTGGCTGAAGTAGGACTGAGTTGGAGGCTCTAACATTTTACATTGTTTTATTTTTGAATGCATATTTTTTGTACTTAATTGTATATTTGCAAGTTCAACTTGAATGATAAAGAGATCATACTATACTACTTGTATTAGGTGAATTGAAAAAAATACTATTTCTTTTGTTTTTTTACAGTGCGAATACTTGTAATTTAAAATAAATGTAAAGTGAGCATTGGACATTTTGTATTGTGTTATAATTTAAATCAATATTTTAAAAATGTAGACAATATCCACAAATATTTAATAATTTTCAGTTGGCATTCTATTGTTAACAGTGTGATTAATCATTATTAATTTTTTAATTTGTGATTAATTGTTTTGAATTAATCGCGTGAGCTAACTGCGATTAATCGACAGCCTAATACATATGTTACAAATCAAATTTTAAATACATTCAGAATATGTGGAATTGACACATACTTCCTTATGATCTCTAAACCAAATTTAAGTTGCAAACTTAATTATTTAGTTACCGAAATTCTGCGGTTGTTATTGAGCCTTTTAATCTGAAGGACTCACATCTAGCTTGCGGGTTTTATAAAGAATGTTGTGGCAAAATACCATACAGGATTGTTTTCAATGTATATTAGTGTGTTGTATGTTTGCCATATCAATGTGTCTGTATTCAGTGTTTTTTCCTTTTTTTTTTTTTTTTTGCCCCTGGACATGTTGGAATATAGAATGTTTCAACTCAATAGTTTTTCAGGGACAACAGTTTAATAAATCTGAGAAGGTTTCAAATCAAAGCACTGGTTGTGCTGATTGTACTGTAAAGTAAAGCAGTTACTTGGCACTGGATTGGAACCCAAGAAATCTGAGTTCCAATCTTAGCTCTGCCACATACTTCCTATGTGACCTTGGGCAAAGCATTTAAGCTTTCTGTGCCTCAGTTCCCTATATCTAAGTGGGGATGACAGTACTTGGTTTTTCCAGTCCTTGTTTGTCATGTCTATGTAGATGATACATGTTATGGAAATATATTGTACTTTGGGAGACCAGATGTCCCGATTTTATAGGGACAATCCCAATTCTTCTGTCTTTTTCTTATATAGGCTCCTATTACCTCCAACCCCCTGTCTCGATTTTTCACATTTGCTGCCTGGTCTCCCTACTGGTACTATGTGTTTGAACAGTGTCTAGCTCGGTCTATACAGTGTAAGCAAGGGCCACTAGGTGTTATTGTGTACGTGTACCTGCCAGTGCTGGGTTTTGACTAGACACATGTTCTTTCCCTTTTTCTATTGTTTGACTTAAGAAGTCCTGACTCGGGTAGATTATAAAACATTTGGGTTTTCTGTTCTTGGCGTCGAACCTGTAATGTCTATTGCACCATGACCATGAATGCCCCCGATTTCAGTAGAGCTAGAGGAGTGGCAGAATTTGCAGAGTTCAATGAGGGAACGGTTTGTCCTAAACCACAGCTGTTGTGCAGGAAAGAATTTGGGAATGAGTGGTGGGAGCTTCTGGAGTAACAGGAGCTGGGCTTAGGGGTCCCCTGCCCGTCAGAGTAGGGGTGTGGGCACCAATCTGGGACAATTGTTAGGTGTTGTGTTCAGGGAAGATTTTTCCATTAGGGAATTGGTAGTGCTACACTGTGCTGCCCCTCACAGGATTCCTTATCACCCATAAAGGGTAGGTTAATGTTACATCTCATGGGTATTAAAGGTCTGACTTGACCGGAGCTCCAGGGCTGCTGCTTAGCTATGGAGGATTCCTCACAAGCAGCAGACACATGATTACTTTTTATGAGACAGATACTCTAATTATCCTGTGGGGATTCATTTCAGGTTACAGAATTTTTATTGAAAACCATTTAATTTTCAGTACCTGTCAGTCGAGGTGGACAAAGTACAGGAGCATATGAGAATTACTAAGAACAGGTACAGACTCTTCATCATTTGCATACCCGCATACAGTATAATTTTTATCTTCCCTTCATACAGAAGTACAGTGAAATTGCTGATAACATATATAGACTATAGTATGTTGCTAGTGGCAAGCTGTTAAGAATAGTGTGAAAAATATAATTTTACAATATGGCCTTAGTCATTTAAGAATAACTTATTTTATGGGGAAAGAAGTATATTAATAATATCCTTCATATTTTCTCTTTTTCACTCTTATCATTCTGCAATATGTTAAAATAAAGAACAAATCTGACTGAACTGGTGCATAATATTATACTGGAATAGTGGACTTTTATATGGATAACAAAAATATCCAGAATAAGGATTAAAAAATCCAACAGTTCTGGAAGGAATGTAAATCTACAGATAAAAGCAGCCTAAGGATGAGAAAAAAAAATTCCTTGTGGGTAGGTTATCCCATAACTGTCTGCTGCAGAGTTTCTTGAATTTTCCTCTGAGGAAGCAGCTGCAAAAGCTGCTCACTTTCAAATACAGGCTACTGAACAAGATGGGTCACTTTTCTGATCCAGTATGGCAATGCCTATGTCCTGTCTATCCTTATATGTAATATCCAATAGTGTGTTTCTTATGCCATCATGCAGAGGGAAGAAAAAAAGTTGGAAGTCACAACAAAATGGAACCACAATCACAACGTGTGGTTAAGTGCCATGCTTCAGCCAAAGATACATGATGGTCAGGCCAGTGTATACATAGTCACAGTTAACTCACACACGGAGGAAAGGACCCGATCCTACGGATATTAGGAGAATCAGGTCACAAAATACAAGTTCCGTATATTACCCTTCGATATTATTAGGAGCAGACAAAACAGCACCACAGTTAATCCTTTTCCAAGCAGCATTAACTTGAGATGTGCAAGAGAGGGACCACCACCACAGAGGTGGTTGAATGATAAGGTGTCAAACTGAGGTGACAGTGATGCAAGTTTTACAATGGAAAGTCAGTGGGAGGGAGTGTCCGTAGCAAGAAGATGGTGGTTGCAGGGGAAAAGTAAATATACAGTGCGTGTAAGGAGATGTAACATCTAACGGGTAGGATGACCAGGTTTTCAACTGGAACACCCAGTTGAGGTGTGGGGAGAGTGAGCAACAGAGGGAGGGGTGATGGAGTGAGCAGTGGGTGGAGAAGGGGCAGGGCCTTGTATGAGAGGCAGGGCAAAGGTATTTAGTTTTGTGCAAGTAGAAACTACCCACACCCCAATCCCCTGCCTCAACCCGAAGACCCCTCCCCCATTCTGAATTCCTCGGCCCCATCCCCCAGCCTGGAGCCCCCTCCTGCACCCCAAAACCCTCATCCACAGCCCCACCTCAAGGCCCACACTCCAGCTAGAGCCCTGACCCTCTCCCACACTCCAAGACCCTGCCCCAGCCCAGAGTCCCCTCCTGCACCCTGAACACCACATTTCTAAGGCCCTACACTGGAGCCTGCACCACAAACCCCTACCCCAGCCCAGTGAAAGTGAGTGAGGGTGGGGGAGAGTGAGCCACGGGGGGTGGGGGGACTGTGGCTAGCAGAGAACAGGGCCTTGGGGAAGAGGTTGGCCCCAGAGAAGGGGCAGAGCTAGGGTGTTTGGTTTTGTGCAATCAGAAAGTTGGCAACCCTGTGGATAGCTGAGCCAATGAGACTTTGATTCCCTGAAAGGGGAAGACTATAGTCATGAGGACCCAGCCACGAAGAGGGAGCACCCTGAGTCATGAAGAGAGAGCTGCATGAGCCCCAGAGAGTGAAGAGGGACGTGATGTGAGCAACTGTTAGAAGGGAGGCGTCTGACCTGAATGGAGCTAATCCCCAGACACGGCCACAACCCAGCACCCACTGAGGCGTGAACCCTTAACAGAGCCACTGTATCGGCACTGGCCCTGGTTGTTCCAATTATGTTTCTTCCCCAGCCAGCACCTCCCATTTCTGGAGCTGCAGTGGCTGGCTATAGGCCCCCCAGGGGCGGGGAAATTGTGGTTCTGCTGACATCACACAATCCCTTTTTCAAGGGCTTTCTGCTGCTGGAGCCATATGCCAAGGTCAGCACCAGCAGAAGATATCACAGATCCTGAGTGAATTTGGTCAACTTACACACACTTAGACTGACTGACATTACTTTAAACTAAAGTGATGTGCATAGGTGCTGGAACTAGGGGTGCTGGGAGTGCTGCTGCACCCCCTGGCTTGAAGAGGTTTCCATCCTATACAGAGTTTACACTTTGGTTCAATGGCTCTGAGCACTGCAGCTATACAAATTGTTCCAGGATCCCTGCAGAGGTGTAACTTACACTTCCATTTTATTATCTTCTGACATTGGACTCCCAATACACAGCCCCTGCAATGGTGATGGAGTTACAACATGTGGGTTTCCCATGTGTACCCATTACACATGTGGGTTTCCAGCACTCCAGTGTTCAGCATCCCCACTAGGACAATAGTGCTGTCCTCTTAAGGGATGAGTGAATTCTGGGCCTTGTTGTGTGTGATTAATGCTGCCTTTCATAGGTAAAATATCTTCTCAGCCACTTTTTTTTTCTTTTAGCCACATCACTTTCTCCCTCTCATAATTTTTAAAAGTGCTGCTGCTTTTTGCCAGCGTGCTGTTTCTTCCCTGCTGTTTCACTGTTGTCACATCTCAGATCCTTCTGAGTTTAGCTACGTGGAGGGGTTTTAAATGGCCCATAGAACGTCATCATCTTTGCAAGCTGTCACATAAGGAATTTTGAGGAAAAAAAGAAGGCAAAGGAAAAAGTCAGGCCAAAATTGCCCCAAAAGGCCTCTAATGTTTTGGGTGTCTCCGTTTCTGGGCCTCAAGTCAGTGGGGAGGCTCTGAGAGCTCAGCATTCCAGATGGTCAGCCCAAGGTGTTTCAAACTGGCCACCCAGTCGGAAGCCACTTTTGATAATGTTGGCCCCAGATTTTGTAAGACTTCTTAAATAGACACACATTGCCCATTAATCTTAGGACTTGGCTACACTTGCAGCTGTAGAGCACTTTGGGTTAAATCAGCCTTCAGAGAGCGCACTAAGGAAAGTGCTCCAGTCTGTCCATACTGGGAGCTGCAAACGCACTAGCGTGGCCACATTTGCGGCACTTGCAGCGGCACTGGCAGTGGTGCATTATGGGTAGCATTGAAGTTGTTGCAACATGCTTTTCAAATGAGCGGGGTGGAGTGGAGTGTGTTGTGTGTAATTGGGGGAGAGAGAGTGGGTTTTTGGAGTGCTGAGAGTGTGTCAGCATGCTGCCTTGTAAATTCAGACACTCACTCACTCACGCACTCACTCACAGCAAACAGTAAATGTTTGTCAGATCAGATAAGCAGATAAGCAGCCCCTGTCTGAAACAGAGCTTTGAAAAGGCACTTCCGCATTCCTGCAGCGATTTCAGAACAAAGGCAAGAGTGACCACTTGGCTTAAGGGGATTATGGGATGTTTACAGATGTCAATCAGAGCGCAGTAACTTAACCCCTCGTTCACACTGACCCTGAAGTGTCTCACCCAATATGCAACAGCCTTTAATCCTCTCGCCAATGTGGAGTACCAGGAGTGCTCCAGGCAGGGAGTCAGAGCTCTCTATGTGCCTTGCCAGTGTGGACGGGGAGTAAGGTAGAACACTCTGGGTGGCTTTATTGCGGTATAAGGTGCAAGTGTAGCCAAGGCCTTAAAGCTGTAAACTGGTTCTAAAAGATTTAGCATTGTCTGTACAATGGATAAAATGCAAAATTGCAATTAGGTCGATGGAAAATATTTTGTCCACTTAGATGTCTTCCAAATACTCACTGGTACTCTTTTCAAATGTTTCTTTTGCAAGACACTACATCTGTGAAAAATATCACCATCAACATTTCAGGATTTCCACTGAGGCAAAGTCATTTCATGAAGTATTGTTTATGGGGAATCAAGGGAATTAGCACTGACCTAGCAATGTGTTTTTCTGACATTGCTAGGTCATTCCAGGAAGTACTCTTTCCCGGAGGATGTATCTATGACTGACAAAAATACATGTTGGAGCTTCTGACAAGTCAGCAGAGGTGAGTGTAACAAACCACCTGACATATTTTCAGGGTATTCTATCAATAAACCCCTATTCTTTTTGGTGGCATCCAAATCTGTATGCATTAACTCATATAATAATTAGGACTTCATTTGCTATCTTCATAATGTCTTCCCTATTGCTTGTAGGACTTTATAACATGAGTTTTCAAAACTGCTGAAGTTATTATGTGCCAGCAAAAAAAGGACAGTAGCAAAATGCAAACCAGAGTGCCTAACAAAGAAGCCATGCATCTGTTATCACATTGCACCTACACAGAGTCCTACTGAATTCAGTGGGACTCCGTGCATATGAGGGTCCTCTTGTGTGGATCAAGTTGCAGGATCAGGGCCTTTGTAGGTAAACAGCCCCTTCCCTCACTTTCCATCTCTGTCTTTTTAGACTGTGAGCAATTTGAGGCAAAGACTGCCTTCAAGTGCATTTGGAAAGGGCCTCTCAATCTGTGGGCTCTTCCACAGTCTACAAATACAAGAGAAATTGACTGAACATTAACTGAAACACAGTAAGATTTTTATTAAATTGTTCCCTCACCACACAGCTGTCTATTAGTTTACCTTAGATAGTAAGAGTACTGAGGGCTTCATGTTGCCACTGAGGTCTGAAAACAAAGATTGGCAAAAGGCCCTGGATCAAATTCATCCCTGACATACCGCCGTTGTCTTCAGTGTTATTACACCAGGGATGAATTTGGTCCAGTCACTTTCTGTTACATACTTTACCATAGTATTTAGGCTCCCAAGAATGGTTTTATGGAAAGGGAGCAGTGGGGTGTGCAAAAGAGGATTTTGGTAAGGTAAGCTGAAGAAAACCCATTGTCAAAAACTCCATATTGATACTTTGATCACAAGCAGCATGGGACTGAAAGTTTAAACCATTTGAGAGTGTGTAACATGCTTGTGAAAATATTCATGGCATAATTAGATAAATAACAGATCCAGTGTCTATTTTTACTTTCCCTTGATGAGAAGCTTTGCAGGAGAGACTGCTGGTAGTTAATTCTCCCTAACAACAATCTGTGTAATCACAAACCCCAATTAGCCGTGCCTGTTCTATGCTATACAAACTATTTCCTTAGCGCTTCACATCACTACTTTGTAATTAGCTTTCATCTACACGAGCTTTGACTAAAAAAATATAAAAGAGTGTAAGTGATTGTACTGCCACTCAGTATTCTGCGAAATAATCGCTAGCGATTTCAATCAGATTAATTTTATCACCCGTATTAAGGAAAATTACCTCCCTCTTCACTCTCTACAGCTGAGGGCTATTTCATTTCCTGAGATGTTCATAAAAGCATAATATAAAGCAATCTGTAATTGTAAATATCCTTCCCTAATAACTTTGAGATATTTCCTTAATACATCTTTACATTTGGAGTTTCCGTTCCATAAAATACAGTAACAAGTGCTCTATTATGTTTTAAGTGTGTGCTGTTAAGCTGGACAACTTAGCACTGTCCTTCCTGTTTTTACATAGGGTTATATTTAACTTGCAGATAATGGGAACAAGGTTTAAAAGTGATGGAGCGGAATAATGGCGTTACAGCAATAATATATCTTGCCTTAGTGGGGAATAGAACTTTACGGCCCTATTTCAGGTCAGCCAACACTGATTCCATTTTTCACAGCCTGACAACTTTCACCTTCATCCACACTCCAAATGGGTATTAAAAACTACTTTCCAAACAAGACTGAGGACTGGTACTCTCAACATGTGAACCCCCCCACCAACATTTTTTTTTAAAGACTTTCCGGATATCACCATTCTGTTAGCAATTCAGATGTTGAGGATCTTCCAGATGTGTAAGTACAAGTTTGTTAATTGTACAGATCTAGCGGGGGAAGAGGGGTTACTCTGCAACTGCAGTGCGTTTGACTTTTCAGACTGGGTGCCGCATTAGCGCAGAGCTGTACATCAGGCAGACAGAAAGGAACCTGGTTTTCACCTGATTTAGAGGAAGTATGCAGTGCATGCCATAATGAACACTGCAGCAGAGTGCATCATCGGCAACTGGATTTATTAAGGTTTTTGTTCCGTCAGAACTTTGCGTGAATGTGGTTCTATGAGATTGTAAATTCCGAATGGGAAAGCATGTTCAGGAAACTCTCTTCCAGGGCAGCCAGGGATGCTGCCTGAATACAGTCTGACTTTATTTGAGTATCATTTTCCTTCCCCTACATTGGTAGTGTGTGCACCTGTATATTCATAAACATCTATTGTTGGATAAAGAGTACAAAGGAACTGAATATATCTGTCTTGGTGGATACAGATCACTTAAATTTGATGAAGACCAAGGTGGGGGGAGGAACGGCAATATTTCGTGGAAGTGAAGTTACTCTGCCTGGTGCAGTGGAGCTTGAATTGCTCTCAAATGGCCGGGCCCCGTAGGGAAATGAGGTGTTTAGACAGCTTTAATCTGCTCCCTCACCACAAAGCATAGCAGCTTTCCCAGCTCGTCTTGAAAGTGCTGTACCTTGCTGAACATCCCTCAGCCCTCTGACTCCCAGGGAGTTTGTACTGTGGTTTTTGAAATGAAGAACAATAGAACATAGCCTGCAATTTTATGGGGAAACACAAGCTTTGAGTGTGAGTCTGTGTGTGTCTGTATGTATTTGTACATGCATTGTTTTATAATGTTCCAATATAATGTCGTATAAAAAGTTCCTGGTACCTGCTTACCTCACTGGAGCTGTGCATGCATGACTACTTATACAGTCTCTCCCTGTTATACTTACCAGTCCCTTTGGAGAGGAGTAGGACAGACATTCAACCGACTGGATGTATGAGAGAGTTGATTCTTTAGAGAAACACCTCTTTAGAATGAGGAGTACTTGTGGCACCTTAGAGACTAACCAATTTATTTGTGCATAAGCTTTCGTGGGCTAGAACCCACTTCATCAGATGCATAGAGTGGAACATACAGTAGGAAGTCTGTAAGGTGCCACAAGTACTCCTTGTTCTTTTTGCCAATACAGACTTATGGGGCTACTACTCTGAAACCTCTATATAATTATATCAGTGACATTTTGCTACCTCAGAGGATATGCCTCCTAGTGTGTGTGCACTCCGGCAAATCTAACTAGCTGCCCTGGTTTTATTTCCCTTGCTGTCTGTCTGCATAGCAAAAAGGAGAGGTGCTTAACATACATTTTTGCCCGGTATAAACTATATGTTTTCATGATGGAAGACACCGAAGGCCAGATTCTCTGCTGTGCTCAAGCATAGCAGAGGGTGTTTGAGAGTTGTCAGGGAACCAGTTACAATTCCCAGAGTCTCTGCCATGGCCCCTTCCCAGGTCAGAAGAATCTGGAGACTGCTCTACCTTGCACCATCTGGTAATAGTACCTAAGGGACCATCCACCAGCTGGGAATAGCCATTGTGCTCTAACGACCCCTACATCGCTGATTCTTTCCACACTCCACACTGTGGCTTGTGAAGGAGTGTTAGAGCTGGTGTAATCCCCAAACTGGATGAAAAGCACAAGTTTATCTTAAATAGGCAAGGGGGAGCGCACAGCAGCCAAACAGCTGGACTCAACGCCCTCTGCCTAGCCAATGGATAAGCAGATGATCAAAGGGGGACTTCTCTCATTCCCTGCTGTCTAGTCAAAGAACCTCCCCAGCTAAAGGCAGTCCAAGTGTCATTTCCTGAGAAACTAAACTTCCCAACCAGACATTTCTGTTTCACATGCATAAGTATACAGTTCTGAAGTAGCTGATTGATGAGGAGATGCCTACATAAATGAATGAGTCCGGCATAACTGGGGTTATCCATATTGAAATTTCTGAAACTTCTATTACATGAAACAGGAACATAGCTAGAGCCGGTTGAAAATTGGAATTTCTGCCCCACGGAAAATTCTGATGTTTTGATATTTGCTTTCATTCCAAATTTGGATCAAAAAATCAAAATATTTAAATATCTCATTGAATAGAAAATCCTGAAAAATTTAAATTGTGACATGGAACTCGATGATCCTAGTGGTCCGGTCTGGCCTTAGAGTCGATGAATCTCTGTCTACAAGTTTTGTTTCGACATTTCCAATCTAAATTAAATGTTTCACTGTTTCTAAATTGTAATTGTTTGGTTTGTAAAACCAAACTGAAATGTTGTGTTTTGGCTTGGTTCAGTATCAATCTGTGTCCCCTTGAGTTGACGTATAGAAGATGTAGTACAGGTGACTTATATCTCCATTTTCCTCTGGGCCAGGCTTCCCAACTAGACTACCTCACTGCTGATGCACTGTTCTTGTTTGATGGAATACATGAACTAGATAAGGCACCATGGTGTATCATGGGAGATACAGTCCAGCCAGGAACCCCGGTCCACAGAGGCCCGAGGCATATGAATTTAATTTCCAACAGGCAGTGGAGGCAGATACAGATTAATGTTGAATTGATCTGAAACAAAGATGTGATTTGGTTCAACAAACCAGAATGCTTTGATCCCACACCCAAAACAAAATATTTATTTTTAATTTTTTCAAATGATGGGAAACATTTAATTTTGTGCAACCTGCATTTTCCAAAAAAAATGATGGAATATGCCTGACCCAGCTGTAGTCAAGGCAGTCAACACTGACATTTGTTAAGCGGTTGGTTTACTACAACCACTCTTTGTCATGCTGTCCTTACTATTCCCTTGCCTGCACCATCTGTTTTTATCCTCTTATTGTCTATAGTCTTACACTTAGTTTGTGAAGTCTTTGGGGCAGGAGCTGTATCTTTGTTATATGTTTGTTCAGTGCATAGCACAGTGGGACTCTGGCCACTAGGCCTACTGTAATACACATAAAGAATAATCTCTTCTGTCACGAACTAAAAAGTACCTATTTCAATACTGTTTCAGAGAGGACTATGTTAATGCAAACTAGATACCTTTTAGTTCATGCCAGCGGAACCCATACAGGGCAATTACAGCTCTGGACTTTGGTATCTGCTTCAATTCACACCCCCATAATCTGTACCATGGTGCAGTGCAGACATAGACTTGGTTATTTAAGGCTATGGGCAAGTTTTTATGTTTGACTACTATGAATATGTATCCCTGCCATAGTCAGATTAGTAGATAATTAATGCAGCACCAGAATTGGTAATATGATAGCAGCTACTACTAATCTAGTAAGAAATGTTTAATACATGAATAACGGGACTATGAATAGTAGTAGTAGCTGATGATATTGTACAGCAACAGGAATTGCTGCACACTCTTCTCTGAACCTTACATGGTGTTTTCTTCAGGCGGAAAACTGAGCTTACAATTCTTTTCTTATTGACCTGCTTATTATTGTTGTATTATTTTTTTGGTCAACCACTGACAACACGCCTGATGTTCTACAAGACATTAAAAAAGTCAGTCCTTGCCCTGAGCAGCCTTCAGTCCAAAAGACAAGTTTTTTTTCCATGCACCCTTACTTATTGGTGTTTATTGTTAATGTTGTTTGTGTTTCAGTAGAACCTTAGAAGCACCAACCAAGTATGGGGACCCATTATGCTAAGTACTGTACAGACATGGAGTAAGAGAGTCCTGTCCCTGAAAAGCTTACAATCTAAATAACCTAGAATAGAGGAGGCTTTAGCAGATAGCCTTTTCCTAATAAACCTCTGTGCTTGCTATCTTTCACTCCCATTTAAGTGGTGTGGCAGTAGGGAGGGCATTTGAAGCCTGACCAAAAACCTGTTGAACTCAAAGGGTGTTCTTTCATTGACGTCACAGGGCTTTGGGTTAGGTCCTTAAACAGTGAGATCCAGTTTCTGGGATGTCTGAGGGATATCCAAGATAAATTAAAGGAAGGCATTCATTTTTAGTTCACTTATTCTTACAATAAAGCTATCTGAAAATGAGAATGGCTCTGATCACTAGAGTTGGAAATTGGTATTCCAGCAGTTTCATAACAGAAATAGGTTTGCCTCCATTTTACTAAATTATACTGTTCACTAGTTAGAAACTCATTTTATGCACAAAAACACACTTGCCTATTTTTTAAGTCTCTGACCCGCTGCTCGTCTTAATGGCTTATAACTAAGAGTGTTCCAACTGGTTGGTACCATCTGTTTGAATCTGGTAGACAAAAAGGTAGCTGACTGGATCTGGGGCTCTAGCTCATTTAGTTTACATTCAAGAAACTGTGGCATAAAAGTCTTCAATATGGAACACTGTTGAAATATTATGAAAGCAGAATGATTGTTTTTCTTTAGCAGAAAAAGCCAGCAAGTAATTAAATAGGAATAAAGAGAATGTGACACGGCAGCTGCGGACTGTTTTATTCTCTAGTCCCCATGTTGCTGGATAAAGATGGGTATTGAAACACCCAGCCCTGTTGGTATGCAGCAAAGAGAGAGAAAGAATGAATAAGGACTAAGGTGCTGAATACCCAAAGTTAATATTGCCTTACCAAAATAAGGATAGGGAAGAGGGGAAGCAGTAAGCTACTGTAAATTGTGAATGGCTTGCAGCAGAAGCTGTTTGGGGTTTGATATTTCAGTTATGGCTGAACCCTGCTATTTCCATGTATACTCGGGGAATATGACCATATCCAATAAGCGGAAAAGATTGCAGGTGATAGAAGTTAAAGCCTTTGCTGCCTAAGGGGTAGTTGACAGCGTACAAAGACCATTCAGTGCAAGAATGCTGACATCCCTCAGGCCTAAGCACAAGGCAAGTTATGTCAGTGACCAAAATAGCATCTGACATGTGGTGGCCATGACACTGAATATTAAGGGTAAGAGAGATCAATGCCTTGTTTTATAGTACTCAAGATCTACATTTTGAGAGTGTTTAGAGTGTGTTCTTCACCCAAAGAGTTAAATACTGACTAAAACCTTTTAAACACAAAGGGGGCAATTTACTAATGATTTGTGTCCATGCACAAATCAACTTAATAGCACTATTTCTGGAAATATTACAAGGACAGAGATAAATTTCACATTCATCAAAGCTGTTTAAACCCATTTGGAGCCTTTTTTGAGAGACATAAAAAAGATTTATCAGTTTAAGGGGAGATCAAGGCTATTTGCACACAATTATTTAAAATTATTAAAAATTGCCTCTGCTTTCCCCTAAATTGCACATTGTGATCCCATTAGGGGCAGCTCTGACAGGACTGTAGCCTGTAGGGTTTTTTTCTCTTTTTCTTTTGACATTTGTTTTAGTTATTTTAGGGAACCTACTGGCCATTTTAGATTCATAGTTTTCTTGCTCTATTAAGAAATAAATATTATTAGCATCTAACCAGTAAAAAAAAAAAAAAAAAAAAAGTCTCCCTTTCAACACTGGTGGCTGTACTTTCATTCCAAAATGTTAACAGACCAAAATGCTGCATTTGAAAACATTAGGTGCTAGAAATGTTTTCTTTGCATCTGGAGGGCTGCATTCAATGTTCATGGTACAGTCTAATAATTTCCCTATTTTTCTAATTAATTAAACATATCTACAGTTCTCTGCAGAACATTACCCCCCCCCCCTCCATTTTCTAAGGTCTGGTCCCCACAGAGGTCCTAAGGAGCAACTCAATATCAACATAAATGGAGAAACCTTTTAAATAATTTCTCCAAACCTCAGGTGCCAGCACGCTTAAACATATAGGAGTAAAGATTCCGTGCAATGTGCTGTGATTTAGCCCTGTGACTTCCATTAAAATTAAAATTCCCATTTAATCTAATTTAATTAAAATGAATTGGCATCACACAGTTAAAACCCCACTAGCCACACTGAAAACCTACCCAATTTGTCCTATTTTAGTTTTGCATTAGAGGAAAGCTGCATCAGCTTGTTAAATGTATATACCTTCCTGGCCAAATCCTGCTTACCTTGCTCCCCTTCAAATTGCATTAGACTACTCACAGAGGTTAGCTGAGCAGGGGTTTTCTTAGTCAGCCAAGTAACTAGCCTGTGAAAAGCAGGCGGTGATAACTTTGGGCCTTTCTTACCCCCTGCACTGATGCACCTTCACCAAGACACACATCTGAGAGGTGGAGAGAGACTTCTGCTAGCCAACTAGTCCATATAGTGAAGCTGAAATTGGCTTTTGAGGGACTGCTTACTTTTACCTCTTGTCTGGGAAGAAAAAATATATAACTGGAACAATTTAAGAAAGAGGGTTTATGGGTGAGAGCATGGGGAAGATGATCCCTAAAATGAAGAATGCATGATTGGAAATGTTTAACTTGCACAAATAGATAAACAACCTATATCTAATGGCATCATAAATCATGAGAGTGAATCTCCTTTCCTCTCTCCCCCCTCCCCCCTGTAAATATTACAGAATAGTGACCTTATCTAATACCCGGCTGCTTATTCAGTGACGTGACAGTGTTATGAGAAATGCCCACCTAGTATTTTAAAAATGAAGATATAGTCTCTTCTCCTCCTGCATCCCCTTTTCCTCCTTATTTGCCCATCAGCTCCTTCTGTTGACTGTTGGAAAAACACTAAGCCTGGTATTCGTTTGAAAGGTGTCTGCACACAATCTTTTGGACTCTTTACATGCATGTCCATAATTCACATAAAACTAGATTTGGGATAGATCGCCCTCATTCTCTCATTCCCAGGAGCCATTCAAAATGTTGGGGGAGGGGGCAAATCACACGCATCAAAAATACAAGGGACAGACACTCGGCTCTGTCAGCTATAAAAGAAGTAAGGTGTATATTAGGGACAATTTCTCACCAGACTATATCTCTTTCCTTCTGTTTGTTTGTTGTAAAGGTGGGTCTTCATAAAAGGTTAATCATCTTCATCCTCCTCTTCCTAGTGTAAGTGAACAGGCCCACTAACGCTCTGCATTTCAGTAGTACCTTTCCTCTAAAAGGACTTTACCAACGTTAATTAAATGAGCTTCTTGACACCTCTATGAGTCATCCCCATTTTGAAGCCAGGCAAACTGAGGCCCAGAGGTGAAAGGCCTGATTTTCTGAGTTGCTCAGCACCTGCACATCAGCCCCTCTGAAAATCAGCCCTTCATAAAAATGTGTAAGGTCACATAGAGAGTCAACTGCAGGGCCAGGATACAATCCTTGAATCCTTTCTCATATTCCCTAGACTGAGACTTCTAAAGTATCAGGCCACTGCCTTGAAGTGAATTATGAACAGGGTCCCGTTAAAGTTCTGCAGTCACTAGGGGCCTGTCTTCACTACCACTTTAATTCGATTTTAACGACGTTAGGTCGAATTAAACGTGTACCTGTCTTCACATACATGCCCTTAACGTCGATGTAAAGGGCCCTCAAGATCGAATTTGGAACTCCTGCCTGACGAGAGAAGTAAGGCTAATTTCGACATTCCAAGCTCGACTGTGGGCTAGTGAAGACGGAACCGACATTGATAGCCTCCAGAGGCTGTCCCACAATGCTCCATTCTGACCGCTCTGGACTGCCTCACTGGACTGTCCTCTGTGACCGCTTTGGACAGCACTCTGAACTCGCTGCTCTGGCCAGGTAGATAAGACCCGGGAACATTTGAATACCATTTCCTGTTTGGTCCGCGTGGCCAGCTCACCTGAACAGCTCAGTCGCCATTCAGAGCAATCAGCAGCACTAGCCGCCATGCAGAGCTCAGCATCACAAGAATCCATGCAGAGCTCATCTGCCCTGGAGACCAGCCAGAGGAGAAGAGCTCCAGCATGGTCCACTCGTGAGGTGCTGGATCTCATCGCTATCTGGGGAGAGGAATCCGTGATGTTGGAACTACGCAACAACAAACGGAATGCCAACACCTATGGAAGAGTCTCCAAGGCCATGCTAGAAAGGGGCCACAACAGAGACACCACACAGTGCCGCGTGAAAATTAAGGAGCTGAGGCAATCGTTCCAGAAAGCCAAAGAGGCAAACGGACGATCGGGGGGCGCGCCACGGACATGCAGGTTCTACAATGAACTAAATCAGATAATGGGGGGCGCCCCCACCACCATCGCGCCGGTCTGCGTGGACTCCACCGATGGGATAATCGTCAGGGAGGAGACTGATTCAGATGAGGACGACCATGAGGAAGAGGAAAATCTCACGGAGCAGCAAGAGGCCAGCGGAGAACCCATGTTCCCAGAGAGCCAGGAGCTGTTTATCACCCTGGAGCCAGCACCCTCCCAAGCCTCCCAGGGGGGTAAGTGTTTCTTTTTTAAGGGATTACATGACGCGTGATTTTGTAAAGGAAGCATTTATTAATGAGTAACTTGCCCTAAGGACTTAGCGTGCTTTCATTGCTGGTCAATTTCTACTCAAAGAGTTTGTCAATATACTCCGGGATTGACCATAAGTCCTCCGCGGACATTTCAAGGAAGCTATCCAGGAGGTAGCGATGAATCCAGTGCAGCAGATTTCTGGGGAGAGCCACCTTATGTGGTCCCCCGTGATAGGAGACCATCCCATGCCACGAAAGTAGTAAGTAGTCTGGTATCATTGCTGCGAACGGACCAGGACTTTGCCTGGAGGCAAGGAGCATGCGCTCTCTATCTCTGTGAGAAATTCTCAGCAAAGTGATGTCATTCATGGTTGCCTGTTAGAAATATGGACTGCAATTAGTTGGGAGATAAAGATTCCCAGCTGCAAAGTACTCGTTTCTGCTGAGGGCCGACCAACCGCACCCCCCCCCCCGAACGCTGACCGCCCCCCCCCCCCAAGCCCGTAGCGGTAGCTAGCAGGGACTCTGAGCAGTCTGCAAGCGGTTGCTTCTGCTTCAGATCCAACGCGCACCCAACCCCCCCCATCCCGCCCGTATTGGTAGCTAGCAGGGAATCTGAGCAGTCCGCAAGTGGTCTGAAGAGCCCCCAAAAGACCTTAGCCCTTAGGGAGAGATTTTTTGCCCCTTGCTTTGCAGTTTGCGGGTCAGTGGGCGCCACGCGGTGGGGGGAAGGGGGTGGGGTTACTGTACAATATGCAAGTGCTACTTTTAACTTACCATGGCCGGCTGCACGGTGATTTTAGAAGCCGTGTGGGGCTCAGGCACGCATATGTGTCTGAGATGCTCTGACTTTTCTGTGAGCTATTCAGTCACTTTTAGGTGTAGAACATGACCTTGTACAGAAATCATATCAGGCCTCTGAATACTGAGGTTGCAAACGGCATACTACTCCCATTGTGTACCGTCCGAGACTGCATCTGCCTCCTAACCTTGAATGTATCTGTCTCATAACTTTCAAACTTTCTTTTCCCACATTCGCCCACAGATGAACAATTATCTCAGAATCCCCCGTCCTGCTCCTCCCGCCGTCCATCGCAGATAAGAAAGCGTAAAAAGAAAACGCGAACGCGCGATGATATGTTCAGTGAACTCCTGGAGAACTTGCGCGCTGAGGCAGCCCGCCAGACAGAGTGGAGGGAAAGAATGATACAGGCAAGGGAGCGAGAGATACAGGCTTCTTTTTTAAGGGATTACATGGGGAATCGAGGGGGAATCGAGAGAGGCAGGAATCGAGAGCCGCTGCAGAAAAGAGGGAAGAGCACGAAGAAAGACGCATGGATGCTTTGCTCAGTATAATGGAGGACCAGAGCGACATGCTGCGATCTCTGGTGGAGCTGCAGCATGCCCAAAGACCACCTCTGCAGCCCCGTGTAACCCCCTCCCCCCCTCCCCAACTCCCATAGCTTCCCCACCCAGATGCGGGGTGAGAACACGGGGGGGCAAGCTCCGTGGGCCACTCCACTCGACCCCACAAGCCAGCAGAAGCAGCAGAAGCAGCAGCAGCAGGCTGACGTTCTCGGAAAACTTTTAAAAGCTGCTGTGTCTTGCCCACCCCTCCTCTCCCCTCTTCCCACCCCCCCACCCCCCGTCCGCTCCTCCCCCACTGCGACTGCCGGTTTCCCTCCAGGATACCAGGACAGTGATCCCCTGTATTTGTATTTCCGATGAACCAATAAAGGAACCATGATTTTTCAAACAGTGATTTTATTTCCTCTGCAAGCATGGGGAGGGGGGAGGGAAAGCGTGGGGAGGGGGGAGGGAAAGAGGGTTCAAGGGCAGCAGGCTTAGAGCACAGCAAGGGAGCAGATTCTCAAACGCCATCTCTGGCACTCATAAAACTGTCTTTCAAGGCGTCCCTGAGGCGCAGGGCCTCACGGTGTGCTCTTCTACTTTCCCTGCTGTTTGGCTGCTCGTAAGTAGCAGAAAGTAAATTTGCCTCTGCCTCCCAGCCCACCATAAACGTTTCCCCCTTGCTCTCACAGATATTGTGGAGCACAGAGCAAGCAGCAATAACAATGGGGATATTTCTCTCGCTGATGTCTGAGCGAATCAGTAACGAACGCCATCTCCCCTTCAGACGGCCAAATGCACACTCTACGGCCATTCTGCACTTGCTCAGCCTGTAGTTGAACAGCTCCTGACCCCTGTCCAGGGCTCCTGTGTACGGATTCATAAGCCAGGGCATTAGGGGGTAGGCTGGGTCCCCAATGATAACGATCGGCATTTCCCCCCCCCCCCCCCCGGAAATTTTCTGGTCAGGGAAGAAAGTGCCTTGCTGCAGCTGTCTAAAAACCCTAGAGTTCCTGAACACTCGAGCGTCATGAAGCTTTCCCGGCCACCCCACGTACAGGTCGGTGAAACGTCCCTTGTGGTCAACCACTGCTTGCATGACCATTGAATAATATCCCTTCCGGTTTCTGTACTCGGCGGCCTCGTGGTCCGGTGCCAGGATAGGGATATGAGTCCCATCTATAGCCCCACCACAGTTAGGGAAT
Source organism: Sternotherus odoratus (assembly GCA_032164245.1). Lineage (NCBI taxonomy): Eukaryota > Metazoa > Chordata > Testudines > Kinosternidae > Sternotherus > Sternotherus odoratus. Next base: position 204,536,792 of record JAVMKO010000001.1, on the reverse strand, counting down.
CCCATGGTGGCAAAGCCATCTATTGTAGCCTGCAGGTTTCCAAGGTTTATAACCCGGTGTAGCAGCCGCTCGACGATTGCCCTGCTTACTTGCATCACAGCAAATTCCACTGTAGACCTACCCATCCCAAACTGATTCGCGACTGACCGGTAGCTGTCTGGCGTTGCAAGCTTCCAGAGGGCTATCGCCACTCGCTTCTCCGCTGTAAGGGCCGCTCTCATTTTGGTATTCTTGCGCTGGAGGGCCGGGGACAGCAAGTCACAAAGTTCCATGAAGGTGCCCTTTCGCATGCGGAAGTTTCTGAGCCACTGGGAGTCATCCCAGACCTGCAGCACTATGCGGTCCCACCAGTCCGTGCTTGTTTCCCTGGCCCAGAATCGGCGTTCGATGGCATGAGCCTGCCCCATTGCCACCAAATTTGACAGACTGTCAGTCGCCCTACTTGCAAAAACGTCAGTGTCGTCCCCGCTGTGCACGTCCTGGTCCATCTCCTCCTCACTGTCGTCGGGTTCCAGAAAGTGCAGTTGTCCCCGGATCACATTCCTCTGCAGACGGTGCAGCATGAACTCCGCAACCGTGATCGAGGTCCTCACAATGGCCATTACTGTTTCCGTGGTGTCAGCGGGCTCCATGCTTGCAGTGCTATGGCGTTAGCATGGCGCGGAGAAAGGGCGCGAATTATGGGATGCCTACCCACAGTGCACCGCTCGTAATCGGGGTCGGCGGCACGGAAAAAGGACGCGAAATTTGGAAATGCCTACCCATAGTGCAGCACTTGAAATGGTGCCTGCTGGGGGATCAGGGAACTGTGGGATAGGTACCCACAGTGCAACGCTCGTTATGTCGACGCTTGCAAAAGTTGTGCGGATAGACACTGTCGACTTGATGTGCTTTGCTGTGCCTAGTGAAGGCACACAAAATCGACTGTATACAGTCTGCTTTACAAAATCGAAATAAAGGAAATCGAACTACTGCTGTAGTGAAGACATACCCTAGGAGACCGCAGGAGGAAGAGCAAGGCTGAGAAGGTGCAACTTCTCCCATCCTCCTCTTCCTGGAACCTTTGCCCAGCCTCTGCTCTGCCCCCTCCAGTCATGACACAATCCAGCCACACTGCTCCTTTTCAGCCTGTTCCTCTTGCTCCACAACTTCAAATGCCCAGTTCCAGAGCAGAGGAGTGCCACTTCTGGGGCATGTTGTACTAACTCTACTACCTCTTGACGGATGTTGTGTCTGAGGCCAAATGCTGTGTAGGACAGATGGGAATAGGCACAAGCTTCCCACCTCCTGCAAGCAGCCCCCATTTTGAAAGTCTCCCTATCTAGATATTTTAAAAGGATTATCAACAGATGGTCAGGGATCTGCTTGACCACTTAGCTTGTCTGGTCTTTCCATTTCTCCCACCTTTTTGTTTGTTGTTTGTCTTTTTAGAATACAAACTCTTTAGTGCGGAGTCCAGGCCTTTTTATAGGTGTGCGCAGAGCTGAGCACATTCTAGGCATTATTCATAAGAAATAAAAACTCTACTTTTCCAGGCTTGATTCCCAATTCCCTTACTTCTCAGAATGAAATTATCCAAGAGCATTTTCCAACCAAGGAGAAAGATAAGCAATCACATTCTCAGACTGGGTTACTGTGTGGCACAGCTACCTACATTCCCCTGCTAACTAGGTGTCCCCTGCAGCATGGGAGTCATGCTGGGGATTTTGAGGGGGTATGGGGAAGCTGCATTACACCAGTCTTCCACTGATTTCGAGCCCATTAAAGACCCTGTGCTAGTGGCGTGGCTTAAAGCTGTCTTGGATTTAAGCTGGGTCTAGACTGGGATAATCAGGGAATCAGCTCCCTGATTTCCTCTCCTCTCCTGTGCCAGAAACAGAAATAAACCTGCATACATAAGTGCCCTTGTCTGAAAGATTTTTACAAGTTTACTGTATTTTGCTATACAGAATGTACAATTTAATGTTATTAGTGGGCTTTTAATCACTTTCAAAAGTATCTGCCGCAATCATGAAAGGTTAAGACAAACCTCAAGAAATCATTTACATTTATAGGCTAAGACAAGCTAAACGTAGTAAATCTGCATTGTTCATTATCACTTTAACAAGACAGTGTTTTCCCCTCTCCCCTAAACTGAACTGAACGCCAAAAGATGTGTGATCCACTTTCTGAGCCAGGTCACCTTTAAGAGCACAGCAACATGCTACAGAATTATTCGCCAGTCCCCACCAGAGATGTCTGCAAGTGCAAAGCTTGTGACAAAGGACTGAAATGACAGCACTTTGACTCACTTGTACATTGTGTTTGTTTAGGAAGGTCCTAGAAATTGTATTTCACCAACCACATTCGCTATCAACACACAATTATCTGGCTTAATCATGTGGAACAGTGGCAAATTCACCTGGGGCTTAAGAACTAATGACATTCTCGTCTGAGCTGCTTTAGTGAAATGGCCTAGCACCTGAAGCAGGAACAGCAAGATTGCTCAAGAAAATTTGGTTTTCTTTTTTCATTTCACAGCATAGGGGCTCTGCTCAAATCAGCAAACGCTCCTGATTAAATAGCTGTGGTAGTTGACTTATTTGCACTTGTGTGTATGGCTCTGAATGTACATTGAGAATCCCTACCTTTTACAGGAAAAGAATTGTCTGTGACTTGTTTTTAATACATCATCCTTTTGATATAGGAAATGGCCAAATAAATTGCCATTGAATAATTTTGGTCTGATTACAGTTATTAGAATGGATGACCCCAAATATGCCACCGCTAGCACTGAGACAATAGACAAAACGTCTCGCTAATTCACGTGGATATATTTTTATGTATTTATTTATATATTTCTGCTGCCTGTTGGAGGCCCATTAAAATTCTGCTTGCTCTAGTAAAATTCAGACCCTGGCCTTGGCCTTACACCAATAATGTGGGGGTGATCGGCAGAGTCACTGCTGACTGCGCTGCTTAATCTCAGTAGAGGTTACAGGCTGGCAATGAGTCAGAAATTGAGTGTTCAGACTCCTGAGTATTTCAGAGAAGGGGGTCACCCACTTCTCTTACTTTGACTTTTGAAATGAAACCAGCCCCATTTCCCTGAATAAAGGTTGAAATCTCATTCAGGGAGGGATAATGGTTCAGAATTCCCACCATGACCCTGGGCTGTGAGCTGCTCCGTGAGCAGAACTCCCATTGGCTTCACTGGGATTACTGTAAACAGGGCAGCCCAGAATCAGGCTTTGTGTGACCATGTCCTTTCCTGTGAAAATTAATTGCTATTCAACAAAAAATGTTGATATTGACTCAAATAAATATGGGGCCGCTCTAGCTTGGTTGGAAAAACAGAACAGCTACCCATAAAATAGGGCATATGCATTCTGCTAATGGCTGCGAAGCAGCAGAGCCACCCACAACTCCCATACTTAGATGGTCCCTGCTAGTAATAAAAATCATGTGCATGCGATTATAGCCACATTGAACTATATAGACTGCTCTTACTGATCCCAGTGTCCGACCACTGATTGCTCATCCCATTACAACAGATCCTCTGTAGCAGAATCTGCAGTGATTTTTGGCAGAGGTAATGGTTCTGTGGAGTCGGCTGTTTCTGCTGCAGTAGAGCAATAGCACAGGTAAACATGCTTTTTTGCTGGCAAATGACCAGACAGAATTTTGGCCCGTGGAATGAAGACTCACTGAAGGATGTTCTATGTCTGCTTTAGGTCACAGATAACATGAGTTTGGCTTTAGGTTAGTCTCTAGTGGAAATAGCTGTTCACATTGAACTCCACTTCACTGAGAATATTTGCAGATCTGTACCAGACAGACCCAGAGCAAGGCTAGCAGAGGCTTATTTAGGTCATCATTAGGGTAAAGTGACAACCTTTATCTTGGTCATTTAATGGCATAACTCTCCTTTCATTTGCTGTGGTGCTGTTTAAGAACATGAGAACATAAAAATGGCTGTACTGGGTTAGACCAAAGCAGGGCCGGTGACAGAAATTTTGGGGCCCCCTACTTTGAGCATTTGGGGGGCCCCCACTCTGAGTGTTTGGGGCCCCCCACCCCCCTGCCAAGGGCTAGCCCGGCTCTTGCAGGTGGGCGGGGGAAGCGCTGCAGCCGGGGGTGCCTCGGGAGCGGCGCGCCCCGCCGTCCTCTGCAGCCGCCGGGGCGGGGAGGCGATGGAGCCGGGGGTGCCTCGGGGCGGCTCCTGGGGGAGGGCGTGGGATGAGCAGCGGCTGAAGGTCTCGGGAGGCAGCTGGCCACGGCTCCAGACACAGCCGGGGAAATGCGGTGCGGTGCCCAGGGGGGACAACTACAAGTAGAGCTGTGTTACCGGTCCCCGGACTTCAGGGCCCCCCCGAAGTCTGGGGCCCGGTACAGCTCTACCTGTTGTACACCCCTGTCGCCGGCCCTGGACCAAAGGTCCATCCAGCCCAGTATCCTGTCTGCTGACAGTGGCCAATGCCAGGTGTCCCGGAGGGAGTTAACCTAAAAGAATTAAAATTTTATTAAAGCTAATGTTAAAGATGAAAACATACAAAAATTGAGAAGTAAGGTACTGGACATCTGGAGTCAGGCTGGGGTTATGGGCGATTGTAGGTAACAGGTACAGGGTTTACAAGGTACATGCATATTACATATCCAACATAGATCCAGATTGGGGTGTGGGAGTTTTTTAAAGCGTCAGAGTATAGGTGTGTTCAGGTACGCCACCCATGGGGTGTAGCACGCCACCCATAAACAAGTGATCTCTCTCCTGCCATCCATCTCCACCCTCTGACAAACAGAGGCTAGGGACACCATTCCTTACCCATCCTGGCTAATAGCCATTAATGGACTTAACCTCCATGAATTTATTCAGTTCTCTTTTAAACCCTGTTAGAGTGAAGAAGGGGAAGAAAGACTGCCAGTGATACCAGTTTATAACAACTGAAAATCTGGCCCATAAATGCAACCCCATGAAATCAAGTATTGTGGAGGAAATACTTAATGGAAATCCTGGTCATTCAGATAGTTTGCTATATTTCTGTAAAAATCCTTTAAAAAAAAAAGGGACTGGGCCAGATTCTGCTCTGGATTAACTCAGTATAAATTGCTCTAGGTTTACACCAATGTGACTTTGAGTGGAATTGGACCAGTAGTTCATTAGCCACTTAGCTCCGGTGAAACCAATGTATACCATAAAGGTCTGTCAAATATCTAAACTTTTAATCATATTTTTATTTACTTGAATTGCTGCTGCTCAAAACATCAGATATTGTTCTTCTATGAAGAAGTTGATACACTATTTCTATAACAGTGCTAGAAAGGTTTACTGTTTCGGTAAGGCGAGAACGGTTGCCAAATGGACTTAACTTTGATGACATTTAAAGAGGAAAATTTGGTTAGCCCGCAATTGCACAAGGCCTCTGTTACATCTGTACAGACTGGCATCCAGAGCTTTTTATTCGTCCAGTGCAACAATGAGGGAAAACCACATTCACTATATACCACCAGGCAGGAGTCACTATGATACTGAGGAAATGTTACTACTATATGTTCTTATCTTAAGGTCATGGGGATATACTTCTGTTACTAATGCAGTAATGGTAAAATGATGGAGAAGCAAAAAACATGCAACTAGATACATTAATGAAGGTATATCTGATCATTAAAGCGGTAAGTGCCAGTCCCTACACAGACGGTACTGTATATACATCCACTTATCACTGATACTAGGTTTCATCAGGCATATCTGAATCAGGAAATAATATGGTAATTTACACAGTCACCAAGTGGAAAATATTTATGGTGCAGCAGTTTAATATCTTATATTTCAAAGATTGTACCTGATGACATACTAAGAGTCTGAGTTTAAATAACAGCTGGATGAGCTCAAGAAAAAATCTGCCGTGGTAGAAAGCTTGCTCCTTTATAAAAACGTTCTCCACGTTCATCAGGATTGCCAGCCTGGGGCAAGCTTAATTAAAGTCAACAGAGAAAAAACCTGAATACTTAAAAGTGCTATTTGGGGCTCACAAAGCTTGAATGAATCAAAATATGAAATGTTCAGTTGCCAATAATTGTGGGTTTTGCTTGGTGAATATTTTGTCGCTCACTCCATGCTCCGCCTGCTTCCTCTTTCTTCTCTGATTTAGGGGTTAAAAAGAACCTTAATGGTGCCAGTTCCAGGATTTGGAGGCTGTCTGCATTTGTCCAACATCCTTCTAGCTCTTTCAGTCTCTCTCATTGATACTGGCCTTAGGCTTCTGTTTCTCTGAAACACACACACATTCCGTCCCTCTCATCTGTTCAGAATGCCATCACGATTCATGAGGCAACGATCTTGTTTTGAATGTGACCTTATATTTAGCAGCTCTGTTGACTTTTGTGCTTGCAAAAGTTTGAATTTCATACTGTCTTGGGTGTGCAGTTTAAAAAAAGGGGGGGGGGGTTTCTATGGGCAATTGGAGGGAAGTCATGACTGGACTTACTTTTCCATCACAAGCTCAATAGATAAATTCAGACTTGCACGCAGAAATCTGCAGGACAAACAGAATGAAGCTCTAAGTGCTTTTATTTACCAGAGTATATTATTCAAGAAGGTGAGTTCACAGAAGTATGAATTTAAACATATACCTTGCATGAAGACCGGGCCCATTCTAAATACTGACTTTTATAGCATACTGGACAAATTCATTCATTCACGTTTCTAATGAAAGGACAATAGTGTTCTATAGGGGATCACGCAGTTTCCCTACTTTGCGATTGGAAAACAAAGAACTGGTTAGATCAAGAGATGGAAGTGAAACAATAAAGATGCAAAATCAAACCACTAGGCCCGTTTTAAGTGTTTTGCATCTGTATTTCCAATACTTCCAAAACCTTGTCAACAAAGGTCCAGTGTCTCATTACATTCAAAACCCCAAGAACCATTTAACCTTTGCTGGAGATACACAGAGGTTTCTACTGGAAGAGCAAAGAATGAGGTTCTTTAAGTGGCTGATGAGGACAGTCAGATTTGAGAGAGGAATTTTTTTATCCTATTTATCTTTCTTGCAATAAAAGAAAATGCTCAACCAGAGAAATTGCAAATTAATTAACATATTCTCCACTACTTAATGACACCTCAATGGAAGGCAACTCTTAAAATGTGAAACCCTTGACATTGCCAGTATAGAAAAATAAAGTACATGTCTCTCAGTGGGTACCAGGGACCTATATTATATCCTTCTGTTGGTTACAGAATTTTCAATATTTTCTTATCCTTTTTCACTCATATGAACTGCAGCTTATAGCAGTGGTAATCATTTCCTGTGTTTGAAAAAGAGATGAAAGCATTCATGGATGAAAGCAAGTTGGATTTAATCTCCTTCTCTCTCATCCAGTGCACTGTACTGATCATTTTCCAAAAAAACAAGACTTAAGCTCATTTTTGTCATGACAAAACTAGTTTCATAATAATCAGATGGCAATTCCTAGTGTACACAATTCTAATATAATTACCAGGAGGAAATGTAGAGGGAGTTGCAGGTTTGAGATAAAGAAAAGCCTGTGAATTTTGTATTAATGTCTCAGACTCTCTTATTTGTGCAAGTAATCAATCTTTCAGGGAGTAGAATAGTAATTCTTTGTGAAAAAATGACAAGAGTCTGAGGAAGAAAGAAGATAATCTGAGTTTCATTCTGTACACAGCAGGTCAGCTGTGATTGACAAAGCTCATCACAAAACTATAGCTCCCAGAATAATCCCAATAGCAGAGTTTCATTTGCAGCCGAAGCAGTGTTAATGACATGTTTAACAGCTGCTTGTTGAAGTTTGGAATCTGCATTAACCTGCAGAGCAGTGAACAGAGAAATGAGGGAAAGTATTGAAATCAAGCCTTCATTATGCTGACAGTCGGGGTTAAAGGGCAGAGAGGGGTTCATGGAGAGGGAGGGAAGGAAGGTCAGTGAGTGGAAGGTTCAATTGCAGATAAGGACAGTCAAGATGATGACAGTATCTGACATAAACACAAAAGGCTGCAAAAGGGAACTGAGATGCTTTACCTCACGGTTTTGATGAAGGGAAGAGTTAGACAACTAGAACGAACACCCTGGGAGAGGTGGCAAATACAGGGCTGAGTTAGTGACCATCACACAGGAGCAGCAGCAGAGCTCTGTCAGGGCTATCACACTAGAATGCCCACTCGATAGGATACCATCTCCCTCTTCTCCCCACACCACGTTATTACTAGTGGGGTGTGCCATCTTTTCTCAAAGGCCTCCCCTAACCTCTTTAAAATGGGCCCATTTTAGAGTATCTGGTGTCCTAACTGAGAACAGATAATAATGCCATCACAAGGCCGTTCCACAGGGAAGAAAGACTGCCAGAATACCAGGATCCTTTCCACGCCACAGTGGTATTGCCAACAGTGACAATCAAGCAAAGGAAACAAGAGTCATTCAACTCTGCCTCTATGAGTTGAAAAATGTAGGCAGTGCCACTGGCCTGCCTTTGTTTTAAATCAATGGGGCAGAGTAAATAGAGACAAACACACACCCTAGCTTCTTTGTTTTTAAGCTAAATGGCCCATGCAACAGCCTGTTTTAACTGAACATAAGAGTTATTTTAAGAGTCTGTATGGGATACCACCAGCCACTGGGGTGCCGATTATCTTGCTAATACAAGTGCTATAGTGTTACTCCTCTTCATCAGATATAGTCTAGTCAATACCTGGAAACACAGGTTATGTAACAGTATTGTTCACTACCTTAAGGCATACAGGGTGGGGGAGGAGTTTGTACTAGGTTTGCCTCTAAAGCTGGACAGGATTTTTTGATAAAACTGTATTTGTCAATAAATGCCGATTTGCCAAAACCGAATTTTTCATAGGAACACACCACTTTCTGTGACACTTTCAAAGTAAAGGTTTCTCAGGGCCAGGATGGAATTTCTGGTCAAAACAAGACAGAGAGAGTAGAATAACCTAGTGGTTAGGGGAATCACCTGGAATTTGGGACATGCATGTGCAAGTCAATGCTCCTACTTAAGGATGTGAACTTGGGGTGACTGGATCCCAGGAGTGTTTTACCCCTCTCTCTCTGATTCTTCATCAAAAAACTTCAGAGGGTCTCAGTTTCATCCTGATGTGGAATGGGAACATTTGTTGAAATCTCAACCATTTTTCACCCTGCCCTACTTGCTACTATTGTGAGAGTAAATTGAAGATTGTTTCTGGAAATCTGGAAGATATTACTACTGCACAAAAATACTCAGTGTTCAAAATAAGGGCTGTAAGCTCTTAAAGATAAGTTCAAGCCATAGAATTTGGATCCAGATTTAAAACACGCTGATGTTGGGCTTGAAGGAGTGTCCAGGTCCAAGGTTTGGGATTGGCCTACTATAAAAATAGGGCCTATTAGCAAAATGTTATTCTATATGCAAATGTTATCATCCTTAAGACCCTCCAGGTGTGTTCAAATTCAGAGGCTTCATTTGGACCCATTTGTGTTCTCACTGTATTGACATTTGTCTCCAGTGAGGGGCCAAAACATTGCTCTGAACCAAAACTGTCTGGTAACCAAGCCAAATACAGTTTATGCTCTCTGGAAACAACAGGAGAACAGAGCACACAGAGGCAGCACGGTCCAGTGGGTAAGGTACTGGACTGGAAGTCAGGAAGCCTACATTCTATTAATATCTCTGCAATGACTCTCTGTGTGATCTTGGGTGAAAAATTGAAATGAGAATAATCATCTCACCTTTGTAGAGCATTGGTATTATTAACCATCTCTCCAAACTGACACAATTAAACTGATTTTGCCATTTTAGACTTTGTCACCAAAAGAAGATTTTCTTCATGGGAAAAATTTTAATTTTAATTTTCCCCTGTCTTTTGTCCTGTAGATGTAGGAGTGAGGCATTTAAAAACATCAAAACTTTGGGATCATTTTCTTATATTTAAACAGCCATTTGCTTTCAACGAATAGGATCACATTTTGCCGTTAGTCTTCTTTTCATCTACCTGCTGGCTATTGTATTATCACAAGGCTAAAATACTTTTGTCAATTTGTCCCCTAAAATATATGCACTGGATTTGCATGATTTCTGATCTTTTTGACAGTAAAATCTACTCTTTGGACAGTCTTCTTAATCCATATTCCAAAATGAAACCTGAGGGAAAAGCTTAAATGATAGCAAACTACTGAATATGAAAATAAATAAACAAAAGAAAATGAAAGATATCTATGGAACTTTTTGGCAGTGTGTTTAAAAGCTTTTGTTTGGTTTCGACAGCTGATTTTGTTTGTTTGTTTTTGTTATAAGATAACTATACTAGATTTAGAATTGCCTAAGTGAGATATAAGGGCCATATTTTCAACCAAGCTTCTAATATTATGGTAGCAATTGATGATGAGTGCAAAAGCAGAAGCTATTGCTGAGGGAGACTTTGTCCCTAAAAAGACAATGGTGTACAAGTCATTGAAACTAAAGTTCAGGTCAGTCCATTTCTCAACTCCTCCCAACTCTCAAGTATCAAGTTGTGTAGGGATTATAGGGGAAATGCACAATACTCAGAGAAGCCACTACCACACTTATTTATATGTCCTCAATGACTGAACATTTTTCTAAATAAAATTCTGTTAATGAAAGTGAATTGAGAGCTAGAGTTTGTGAACTGGCAGTTATACAACCCCTGATGATGCGGCAAAGTTTGAGGGGAAGTTGAGTGTATTCATTCAGCTGACCACCCTGATACTTACTCTTCACTTAGTCCCTTGGAAATCAATGGGATCAACTAATGGCACAATAAGGTACTGCCAAACTGAGTCAAGGTGGCAGAAGTGGATCCTTAGTACTTCCAATGCTGCAAGGTTGTAGTAGATTCTTAGGTGACGTCACGGCAACTGGGAAAAAATGGATACAATCTTGTAGAGTGTACATCCTCAGCTGAGAACCTAGCCGATGAGCCTTTTCAAAAAAGAGAGAAAATAAAGTAACAAGATGCGTTGGGACATATTTATGGTTTCAGGTTCAGTCCTGTAAAAAAAAAAAGAGTAGAAATCCTGATGTGTCATTTTACAATTGTTAAAGGCATGGGTATGTTTAACATGATGAAATATTTGACATGCTTAAAATAATGGATCCGATTCTTATTTGCACTAAGACTGGTTTTGTCACTGTAAAGTTGTCCTACAAGTGGGAGTAAGTTATATTTACACTTTCATGGATAGTGTGAAAAGTGGCCATAGCATAAATGAGGATTGTTTAAAACTTTGTCAGAACTAATCTATTATGCTAAGCCCAGATCCTCAAAGGTGTTTAAAATCCTAATTTCTATTGATTTGCATGGAAGTTAGGAGCCTAAATATCTTTGAGGATCTGACACTGAGTGATTAAATTGCAGACATGTTCTTGTCTCCACAAATGTATGTTTATTTGTATCCATGATATGTGTTATGGTAATGTGGGATACCATTATTATTACTACTGTATTTCCTCTTTCTTACCTCCTCTTCTCACCCCTCCATTACGCTGTCCTTTCTGTGACCACAACATCCCCTATTACTGAGTCCCTTCACTGGTTCCCTGTCTCTTTCCACATAAAGTTCAAATCTTTATCCATCATGCTTCAGGTTCTGCAAAACCCTGCTCCTGCCTACATCTCAGCTCTCATCTCCCATCACCACCTGCCTTGCCCTATCTAGATGTGTTGCCTGATAAAGTAGACATACGGGAGAGGTGGCTCTCTGCCACTTTTGCAAAAGCTTTACCAGAGACTGAGAGATCAGGGAAGGGGCAGTAATTGGTCACCTAAGTAATGTCACAGATCAGACTGTAAGTGAATTTCGGGTAGGTAGCAGAATACAAAAACAGGCATTTCTATGAAGAATTGTCATTCCCTAAATGCACAGGTAACAAAGACCTATTCGTGTGGATATCAATAAAAAGGGGCTTTTGGACTTTGAGGAACGTTTACCATCTCATTCGCTGTAGCAGTTGACCAGATTTCAGGTACATTCAGCTTTTAAGAAGGAATGGAACCCTGCAAGCCGGCAAGTACGTTGAAGTGGAGGTCAATTGTCAAAGGATAGTAAAAAGAAAGGAGTCTTGAGGAGGAATGTGAAGTCATGTGCCCCCTAATCATTTTTGTTGCCCTCCACTGGACTGTCTCCAATTTTCCCACATCTTTTCTGTAGTGGGTGGCCCAAAACTGGATGCAATATTTCAGATGTGACCTCACCAGTGCCGAATAGAGGGGAATAATCACTTCCCTTGATCTGTTGGCAATGTTCCTATTAATGCATCCAAATATGCCATTAGCCTTCTTGGCAACAAGGGCACACTATTGAGTCATATCCACCTTCTCGTCCACTATAATCCCTAGGTCTTTCTCTGCAGAACTGTCGCTTAGCCAGTTGGTCCCCAGCCTGTAGTCATGCATGGGATTCTTCCATCCTAAGTACAACACTCTGCAATTGCACTTGCTGAACCTCATCAGATTTCTTTTGGCCCAATCCTCCAATTTATCTAGGTCACTCTGGACCTTATCCCTACCCTCCCGCATAACTACCTCTCTCCCCAGCTAGTGTCATCTCTAAACTTGCTGAGGTGCAATTAATCTCATCATCCAGATTATTAATGAAGATGTTGAACAAAACCAGCCCCAGGACTGTCCCCTGGGGCACGCTGCTTGATACCATCTGACAACTAGACATGGAGCCATTGATCACTACCCATTGAGCCCGGCAATCTAGCCAGCTTTCTACCCACCTTATAGTCTATTCATCCAGCCCATACTTCTTTAACATGCTGGCAAGAATACTGTGGGAGACAGTATCAAAAGCTTTGCTAAAGTCAAAGTATATCACATCCACTGCTCAGTTGCTCTGCACTAGGAACCAAGGGGAGATCCAACAGGTGGCACAATCCATGTAGACATCTCATAATGAGTTCCATGATCCTTGAGTCTTCTCACTCACATGCAGGAACTTCATGGACCACACCTGTGGTGTGTGAGGCAGTTAGCTATGGAGTTCAATGTGAACCCCTCTAAACAGCACTTGGTGTGGTACTGTAGGAGGTACAGGGGGAAAATGAGGGAGCATTGCAGTACACACACACACCCCATACACACACGCCTACTCATTGGCTATGGGAGCAGTTCTTTGGCCATGATGGACTTCTTCCACAGCTCTACCTTTCCCCAGCATGGGGAGCAAAGTCTGAAAGGAATTCAGGTAGCCTGGATCTTTTATTTTCATGCTCGGGAAGATGGGAAAGGTGGCCACTGAGCAGGCCTGCAGACCAGAACGTGAATAAATGACAAAAAAATAGTACATAAATAATAAAAATGTATTTTGGGAAAAACTCCAAATGAATACCAAATACTCTTAGGGCTAGTCTTCACTTGCGCGGAGCGGGATCGATCTTCTGGCGATCGATTTATCGTGTCTTGTTAAGACGTGATAAATTGATCGCCCCGTGCTCCCCCGTCAACTCCGGAACTTCAGCTTGCCGGGAGGCGCAAGCTGGAGTCGACGGGGGAGAGCGCCGCTGACTGCCACCGTCGTGGGGACGGCAGGTAAGTCGGCAGCAGATACGCAAACTTCAGCTACGTGATTCACGTAGCTGAAGTTGCGTCTCTGCCGTCGATCCCCCACCCCAGTGAGGACAAGCCCTTAGTGTGTGATGGTGCCTCAGCTCTTCTTATTTCCAGCTAAATGGCCCTGTGGTACCACTGCTTTGCCAAATCCTTGGCTGGTGAGCAGGAATGTTATTGCTTGCTGCTTGCATTAACCTCCCACAGTTACATAACCCATGAAATTCAGGAGTTCAGGTTTCAACCTACACTGTTGTTATAAAAACAGATGGACCAGGACTGCCACTGTAAGTATTTGGAGGTCAAGTATATGGTTAATTATTACAATTTTCTCACCCTCTCAGAATGTGTGAACTCAGTCTCAAGGTCAGTACATGTTTTTCCTGTACTTTTAAAAGGTCAATGAACTTTTTTTAAAAAAATATAGAAATATATAGCATGCCAATAAGGGTCCAATCCTGCAAAGTACCAATCACCTCTCGTGATGCACTGAACACCGTTTACTCACACTGATTTTTATCTTGTGCAGTTTATAGTATTGGGCCCTAAAAAATACTGCAAAACTTGTGGACTCTACTGAAGGGCAGAAGGGCTGGCCACAGATACATTTGTTGTTAGAGAGGAGTTTCATTTAAACACATCTTGAATAAATTTTTTCTCCTGAGTTAAACCAAGAGTTGCACTCAGTGGAGACATCAATTTTCTCCCCTGGCTCCCAGCAGAAAAATGATGAAAATGTAAAGGGGAAAAGAAGATGGTGTCCCCAAAGACAGGGTATTAAGATGTTGATTTTGGTAAATTTGTCACAAAACTTAAAATGATTCCAACCGCAGATGCAGATTTTAGTCCCAAGATGTAGAAGATCCTACTTTAGGGTAGGGCAGGCAATGTTTGCACTGCAGTTCTCCCCACCAGCATAGGATGCCCAAAAGATGCACTCTAGCAGCCATCTGCTCTGACCACAGCACCACTCACTTTGGAAGCTGCGGGTGCTCCTTGCCTTGCCTCAAGATATCAGGACTTATATTGTTATTAGGGCATTTTACTTTCCCTTCTCTGCTCCCTTTTTCATGGTCTCTTCCGTAGGATGCAGACACTATAAGCTTTGAGCTTGAGTTGATCTTGCAAACCCTTATATTTGAGCAAGTCCAGAATAGGCAAAATTAATTTCCCCATTCCTACTAATCAGGAAGCAGGGTAGGCTGCCATACCCCCACGCTGCTACCACTGTACTGAAGTCCAAGAGGATCTGTCTTTCCCCTTAAAGAAGAGCTACTGTTTTTATCTGCAAGAAGAACAATAGTTCTGTCTACTGAGTCAGATTCCCATCTGGTAAGTCAGAATATCTCCATGAGCTCAACAGATCTATGCAGCTGTACATCAGAGGCTCTGCAACAAGAGGCTCTGCAACAGTATTTCCTAGTCAAAATTTTTAATTCTTAGCCAAAAGTTTTGGGGGTTAGATTTTATGCTGAAAAATAGATTTTTTGCTGGGGGGGGGGGGGAGACATTTTCCAACCAGTCCTAGAACATGGTACTGTTCTGGACTGCAATCTGAACGCTGCCATATCCAAGTTTTATGTAAGTGAATGTGGTAGGGTTTGTTGAATGGTACATCTAATATAGCCACTTTCCCCATGTGTCTAAAGTGTGGGAAAAGACAGTGGCATGATAATCCCCAAAGGTTTTTGGTTAGTATCTGAGTAAAGGCTCCGAAGCTGTGGAGTCCACATCATCCTTTATTTTAAAACATATAGACTCAGTCGTTTGAAAACAAAATAACATGCCAGGAAAAAGCAGCTGGAACTGAGACTGGAGTGCATGAGTAACTTACAACAAATATTTTCCCTGACAAGTTTAGCCTCCTTTTCCTCAAATACATTCATTATTCAAAATTATTTTACCTTGTTCTAACTCCAAGGATTGATTTGAAACGGTTCTCTGCAAATATTTTCTAGATTATATAGACTATTCATATTCAGGGATTTCTCAATTTGGGGTTATACAGATGCCAAGTGATAATCACCCTCTGCTCTTACCATATTGCTAATTTGAAGGGGGGATCCTGCCTAGCTAGGAACAGGGGTACCAATATGGAAAAGGTTAATCACTGCACTGATCTGTGATGGTTAGTTTGGATGATTTAGATGAGTCATCTGGTGTTGCTTCTTGAATGGAAGAGCGTGCAGAGACTTCCAATAAACATGTGAACTACAGGTTCATTTTCTGCAAATATTCATGTGTGTAAGTTTGAAATTCACTTTCCATGGACATTTGTGCCAGTAAACCTTAATTACACAAACACCAGAGTTTAAAAAATAATAAAACAAAGCTCACCGAGAGAAACACACTGACATAGGCTGAGTTTGCCCACCTCTAGGAACAATTATGCCAGAAGTAGGTGATAACAAAATATTTCCCTATTCTGTGAAATATTATCAAATAAAAAACAATCCTCCTAAAGCAATCCTCCTGCTCAGCATTGAACCCTTAGTTTTACTTGCAGTTTAGTTATTAGAACAGTGGAAACTTTGATTCTCTAAGTTGCGAGTAAATGAACGCTCATCATAGCGATGTTATGACCATTTAATCGTTTTTCCATAAGAAAAGATTAAAATGCCTTAGTTATGCTAGATTAAATGCTCATTCGATAATTGCAACGGACAGTATGCTTTCAGAGAAGGCGAATTAAATTAAAAGAAAGACAACTACAGAAAATGTACTAGTGGTAGAATTAGAGAATGTTTCATCAGTTCCCGATGTCTCAACAGTAATGAATCTGTCAAAAGATAATAATATTTTAGTGAAAGGTGTGATTGGATAAGTCACGTTATTTATTAACTGTTACCCTAAAATATCACTTTTGTCTTATTATTAAAGAATGGTTAGAGAGCAGCAGGGATGCCTGACACAAAGCATTAAAAAATGGATTATGGCTATAACAGGCCTTGGAGTGTAGACACTGTGCTGTAAACCCTGTAGTAGAACTTGCTAATACTGTAAACCAGCAGAGACTGGATCCAAGTTCCATAGATTGATACAGCAATTCGCCCAGTGTATTTAGATAGTTCCCTGGAGCTATGTTTGTCACAACAGTTTAACCATCCACATCCTTAGTTTCTAAACCTGATTTTCAAAGCATTGCAATTAAATATACTCTTTTTTTTTATGATGGCTGTGGGGAGGGGTTGTGTTATGGAAGGGAGAATATTATAGCAGCAAACACAAGTGAAAAATCTGTCAAAGATTGCAGCAAGATCCCTGGTATTGCTCTGGCATATACTTTTAATTATGAGCTTGAATTGAGCCAGCAAAATATCTGGTGAAGAATGGATCTTTAAAGACCCAGTATTCTGGCCCACTAGAAGAGAGGAAATACATGCCAGTCCAAATGTGGCAGACGGTAAAGAATGCAGATAGTATAATGCTGGACATTATACTAAAACCCTAAGATAGACACTGTACATAAAGCATCATCCACTCAAAATTGTACTGTATTTTTTTCTGCAAATGCATTAGAAATTAAGGGGGGGGGGGGTATGTGAACGGTCTAGTCTTCAATGACATTGTTACAAAGCAAAGTTTGGCAAAAAACCAACTTCATATATTTTGAATTTGTGTTTTCTGAGCCCAAGATTAGTACTTACAAGTGGGGTTTTGCCAAGCTATGTTGTACTGTAGCAATTACCAGTTACTTATGATAATCATTCTTTACTGTGGCAGTAAGATCACATCACACTGATAAAGTGCAAGATATGGAGCTGTATACAAAAGGAGCTTTTACGCAAGAGAATATAACAGCCTTCATCTAACTATGTGAGACTGGCTAAAACCATTCCTTGACTTCATTCACAAATGAAATGTAACCAGCATTTGCAGAAGTCATTTCTGATTAAGAAAAGATACAAGGTTTCCAATTATATCAGGAACTGGACCAACTCTTGTAAAATGAAGAATGCCTTTTTAAAGTGGACCCATTCATTGATAAAAACACTACTGCTTGCTTTTGTATGATCCAAAGTGCTGGACTAAATGTGGATCTTTCATACATTTACAATGCCGCTATACTTCTTAATAGCAGGCCTACCAGAAGTCTGAACTCGGAGACAACTAGCCAGTTGTTGGTTGTTGGTTTTTTCCCATCGCTGCCAGAAAAATTGCCATTAAAAGCATTACTTTGGGGAATGACAGTGTAACACTGGAGAATGCTGACTGTCAGCATCCCAGAAATGCATTAAACATATGATGCTTTAGCCAATCTGGAAGGCTTGCAAGCAAATCAAGCACCATGCGGTAGGATACGTAAAATAATGACTCCTAAGGATATAGGGAATTTACACACCACCTCAGCTTCATCTGTGACACTGGCTCCCTGACCTGTTCTGTTGTTTTTATGTTTCAAGGGATCAAGTATTCAAGGCTGCCTATGAGACACACACACACACACACAAACACATGCACACTCACCAAATAAGATGCGTGTACATAACTCGCTGGGTCTGGTCTAAGTATGTATCTCAGCTCCACATGACAGTGGTATTTTTGGAACAAACTAACTTCACTGAACATGAGGGATGCTGCAGCTCTAGGCATCTCGAGTAGGGTTTTCAGAAACACTCCTTTTTGGCCTAACGCTGCTCCCTTTGAAATCAATGGGAATTTTACCATAGACTTCAATGGGAGCAGAGGCAAGCCAACACTGAAAAACCCAGCCATAAATCTTAAACAATATTTTGTGTATTTAGGCTAAACTTCTCCTGGAGTCACATGTACTGATGTCATGTCCATTTCCCAATACCTTTTATGAAATCTGAAAGCCAGCCTGGGTTAGGCTTCAGTGAAGACATTACAGCACATTCAGGACTCAGCCAGCAGACTTCACCCACATTCAAATGTTCTTTCCTAGAGCAGAGGGACTCTTTTGCCTAAACAGAGCTTTGGCTCTACAATTTTTCATTTAAAAAACAAATGGAAAAAATCCTGGCAAATGTTTTTGTGCTGTTTGATTCCTTGGGAGATGATTAGCACGTGGGAAAAAATGTCAACGAGTGCATTAGAAATATGCAGCTTAGGTGGATTTCCACAAGCATGATCCTGCTCAGATTTCCCCACGGTTTAAATGAGAAGACGTGCCAGCACAGGCCTCTGCCATTTAAATGATGTCAGTGTGGTAATGCCATCGGGGTAATCGTTGAGACATTGCACCTCGAATGATACAGAACGTCCTCCACAAGGTGCTGAAACCAACCAACTGTACGGCTTGCTTGCTTCTGCTCCAGAGCTGAATTCTGGATGAGTTCTGAGCAAACTGGAACACCCGCAAGGAGAGTGGGAGCACGTAGTCAACGTTTCCCGCCTAATTCTGGCTTCCTCCAATCACCGCACAGGCCATCCACAACAGGAATCAGAGAGGGGAATTCCTTTGTCAGCCTGAGGAGCAGAGACGGTGATCTGCACAGGTATACCCTGCCAATTCAGCAATGGAAATCACACACACACTTACAAAGTTAATTCTTGCTCCAGGCCAGGTGCAAGGGGGTTACAATATCACTGTGTACCCATTTGATGGACCAGAATTTATCCCATACCTTTCTAAAACAAAGGCCAAAGAATAGAGAAAAGAATAGGATGTTTTAAAATATTTCCACTTACATAATAAGATGAATACTATATACACATCAGCAAAGCCAGAGTTAGGATAATGCCATAAATGCTTCCTATAAAATAATATAGCAGTTCTTGTAAGGGCCTCCTTTCACAGCCATGGATGATTACACAAGGGGCAAGGAAGTGGGAAATCAGGCCCACTTAGCTGGATTTATACTAAATAAAATATGTATTTGTACATTAGTATGCACAATAATACATAATTTCATTATTAAATGACTGGAGTAAGGCACTAGAAACTCCAGATGCTAAAAAAAATTTCCTCCCCATATATTCAGCAGCAGCAGCAACAATATATTCTGTCGAAGGGAGAAGAGTAACTGTCTTCGAAAGGAGACTGTCTTTCAGGTCGGGTGGTCAGCACTGAGTAGGTATTTCTGTTCTCCTTGGCTTCTGAGACATATTTAGAGGATGTAGAATAAGGGTCAGTAACCCTGTAACTTTTTCTGTACCGTCTGGAATGTAATTTGGTCAAAAGGAGAAAAGGACATGTTTGCCCTCGGTTGCAAAAACCACACTGATCTTCATCTACATACCAACAACACACATCTGAACCATTTCAGTGTGAAAATGTCAGATCGCATTGGACGACAGAAGTGCTCATTCAAGATCCATAGAAAACCAAGGGACAGGTGTTGGTCTAGATCTTTGTTATTTATTACTGAAATTCTTAGCACTGGTAACAACAATGTACTATAATCTGATAAACAGTACAATTTTTTTTTTCAAGGTCAGTTTCAAGAAACCCTCGCTAGATTCAGCTAATTAATTTTTGGCCTCTTTAACTACAGGGTATTTGAAGCCACATGTTATGAATTATTTTCAGTTGAGATATTAAAATCAGATTACAAGAGAAAAGCCTTGTAAATATTTGCCTTCAAATGAGTCTAAGAATAAATATATATTCAGTAATTCATCCATATTTAGCAGATATTAAAGAGACAAAGCATAGCTTTAAATTCACTTATCATTTTATACAAAGAGGGGGAATATGAAACTTGGCTTGATTAGCTTGTTTCTTCCTATGCTTTGTAATACCTTATTAAAATTTGAACTTTGAAATGGATATTATCAGTCAAATAATGTCAGCAGAAATATTTAATCTGTGGTTAGAGCTTTAGTTAATAGAACTTTTATTTGAAGTATTTTATATCCAAAGAGAAAAATAATATAAAGAAAGCCTACAATTGACTTGGAAGGTTGATTTTCCTTCTGTGATTTCAATGAAAATCCCTACATAACTTGCTGCTCAGAAAAACCCTCTGAATCTATCCCAAATAAGATTGATAAGATTATTGTACTTTCATTAGGGGAAATGTTCCATTTTAGCGTGGAAGGTATTTGGGTCTTGATGCTTTGTACAGTTCAAATGACCCACCGAGTTGAGCAGACAAAGACTATACTGTTGTGTTCAGCTGAGAGAAACTCAAAAGACCTGCAAAAGTGACAAAGAGTCTTGTAGCGCCTTATAGACTAACAGATTTTAGGGATCATAAGCTTTCGTGGGCTAAGACCCACTTCATCAGATGAATGTTGTGGAAATTTCCAGAGGCAGGTATAAATATGCAGGCAAAAAAGCAAGGTAAATTCAATTGGGGGGGGGGTGAGGGCCACTCCCAGCAGGTGATTTGGAGGTGTGAATGTCCAGAGAGGAGAAACTGCTTTTGTAATTGGCGAGCCAGAACTACCCCTCTGATACTAGTTACCATCAAAAGACCTGGTTCCCCCACCCCCTACTGATAACATTTTAACAGTTAAGGAAACCTATAGAAATTGAACAGAATTCTGATTCTGGCCTTGCCCTTGACAAGTCAGTGGAATTAATTAATTTAAGGCAAGTTTATAGAGTTCTGAGAGATCTTATGCCCAATATTACATTAAATATATAATTGGCAACAATTTTATTACTATTTTAAAAGAATAGGGATGGATTAGTATAGCCTCCAAAAGGACATCACAAACAAAAATCACTTGTGTTTTTGCAACACAGGAGCTGCATTTATGAAAACCCGAGTGACTGTCATTCATAGCATTCTGTTTTGTGGCATAGTAATGCCATTGGAAATGGACTCCAGTCCCTGTAAAGTATCTTTTCATCTCCAATGACGCATGCACCAAAAACTCCATAGGTACTTGGTAAAAAAGATAAGTATGAGAGAGAGAGAGAGAGAGAGAGAGAGAGAGAGAGAGAGAGAGAGAGAGAGAGAGAGTCCTGAACTCTTGCTGTGCATTGTTGTTTTTCCACTAAAATATACAAGTGGCATCTCTGTCATTTATGAATTTGCATGGCTAGATTTCCTCTTGATAAGAGCATTTTAAGACAGCAATTTTAAAGAAAGAAAGAAGCTTCCTGTAGGACGCAGTTTAACGAGAACCCCAGTTTCACAGTGTGAGTATGTAAAGCAGCTAAAATGTAACTTGATTTCTCAGGGAATCTGAGTTCACAAACGCTCAATATTTTTTAAAAGGGTTTTGAAAAATGAGTGACTCCATTCATCAAAGTGTTCTTTAAAGCAATGTGTGGGACAACAAAGATATACTGCATATAGACTCAAAAATACTGATGTGCCAGAGTAGCTCACTTTTTGTATCCATCTGTCTGCCTATGTGTGTCTCTCTCACGCATACCCAGATTTTGAATACTTTATATTAAAGAAATTGCAACTCACAACTGTGAAGGCCAAATGAGATGGTGTAATATGCCACACAGATATGTTATTTCACTTATTTTCAAGATCTGGAAACCATAATGTAATGTCTAGAAGAGAAAATTCACTCCTGAAAGAAAATATCAAGTCCAGAGTTTAAAGTCCCTAAGTAAGGGTTAAATCCTTTCCTCCTGTTCGCCTCTGTCTTGGTAAATTGGTCTAACTAGATATTGCTTTTGTTCATATCTGATATATGCAATATTTTCAAACCCAAACATTCACAAATCATTTTGGGCTCTAAAATGAAGGAATTGGCTTAAAAACCCCATGATTTTTTAAAAAATCCTAACTTCTGGATCTATTAGAGGTCTCCAGGTTTTCGAGCCTTCAGGGATCACAGTTTCAGGCTTGCTTCCATAACCACGAAGGCTAGAACCTAACTTTAAAAAGAAAGAGATTGTCACATAATTTCATGGCTCCAGGAGCTGGCAGGGAGGGGTTTTAAGAAAAACACTAAATATTGCAAGGGACTCATGATAAAATCACAAGAGTTGGCAACACAGAAAGGTTTCTCTTGCTGTTTGTACTGATTTATCTGCTAACTGTTAGGTCAATACACTGCAAATGAATGTTCTCTAATGCCACGGGCAAAAGCAGGTGGCACCCCTCTACGGCCTATGCCTTCCTGCCTCCAAAATCCAAGGAGAGCCCCTTGCAGTAACTTTGAATGTTGGGAACATTCCAAGATAGGAGAGGCCACATTAGCACATGCCATTCCTGCGGGACTTGGAGTCTATCCTTGTAGATATTTATTTAGGATGCATTGCTGTTTCAAGCGGCCTTAACTGTCACACCTTTCCTAACCTTTCCCCTTAGTGATGGGGTCTTTTTACAGGTGGAGGCAAGGAAGCCAATGGGAGCTCTGCTTCTGTCAAGGGAGCACAGTGCATGTGGTGAGCTCCATGGGAGCAAAGGCTGCGGATGCATGGGAAGGTTGGGTGTGGCGCTTATAGAGTTAGCTCTGCAAACCAAATAGCAAAAATCAGGAAATTAAAAAGTTAAGGCTCCTGTAGTGTTAACACAGCCACAAAGGCACATGTTTTCTTGTTATATTGTAACTTAATAGGTTACTGGTTATGTGTAATGCATTCTATGCCCTTCAACATACAGAATAGAACAATTTACCTGGCTGCTGGAACATTAACTTTTGCATTTCCTTACTTCTCCGACTTTAACTGTACACTATCATTGTTGCATAGAACCAAGTTGTCACATGTTATAATGCACTTGTACACAATAAGGAAGTCAGCACACTGTCTGTGCTGTTTGATCAAGATGATGAGAAAAATCACACTGGTGTGGCAATGAATTAACTTTAACTTAAAAAAAAGTCGCAAAGCAGCGATTGTCAATTAGTCTATTGAATTTATCAAAACTGATCCAAGTATAACTCACTTTCAAATGCCACCTAGTGACCTAGTGAGGAATTGCAATTTATCATATAATATAATATAATTAATATAATATAATATACACCATTGTTTTCTTTAATTCAGGAATGCCTTAAAGACCGTAAAGAAATTACAGGAAGAGATTTTAAAGGGAGATTTAGGAACTCAAATCCCACAGAATTTCAATGGGACTTGTGTTCCTATAGCCCAAAGGTACTTTTCAAAATCCCCAAAACAATCACGCTAAAGAAAAGAGTGGCATTACATTCGTATTTATTGAATTTCCTTTCCAACCCTCGTATATTCTACATTCATTTCTTACTTACCCTGCAGTACATAATAAACAACATGGAAAATTGAAAAATAACACACTAGCCTTTTTAAAGATTTTTTTAAAATAAAGAATCCTTTTTATAGCATCCTTTAATGCATTACATTCTTGTTAGGATCTAAAAGAAGCAGAGGGCTGTATGTTCTGGTGCCATTTGTGTATGTCCTTGTGGGCATACTCAAGGACATAAGCATCCAAGTAGGACTTTCAAGATGGGCAGGGACATCACAAGGTAGATTTTAGACACTTAAAACGAAGGTGTGGTCGGGACACATCTAATTTATTAGGCACAGGTAGAAACTGATTTAGAATCAGCTGCCCATTGGCTGATGAGCATGTAGCCCGAGTACAAAAAGGATGCGCTGGAATAGGAACTGCTTGAGTTCCCTTTCCTTTCTTTCTTTCCATGAATGAGTGAGTGACAACCAGACAGACTGACTAGCTTAGGGGAGATGGCGTCAGGAGCTACATATAGCTCTCAGAGAGTGTTAGGGCAGGATGGGAGACATTAGAGGGGTACATGGGAGAGAGCTGATGGTCTTGAGTGAGGATAGCAGGATAGGATGGGTGAGTGGGTAGGAAAGAAATCAAGAAGCAACCCACAATGCTCCTGAGGAGGAAGAGGAGGGGGAGGAGGTCATATATGTATCTCCCAGAAGGATATCAGCTGAAGCTGATAGAGAAAATAGGTTACATGAATAAACACACACACAATGATTCTATGGAATGTAAAGTAGAAATGTTATAACTAATGAGAATAGCTGGGGAACTTCGTGGGAATTCTGTGTTGGAAAGTGAATGAAATAGGAAGGCTGGCCAAGATATCATGGCAAATGGTGCGCAGCCACTATTGCACTCCCGCTCCTGTGCTTAAGCTTAGCTCTTTGCTGCAGCATATGCCACAGTTCTGCCTTTTCAGAGAGCAGTCCACAGAGTCAACCCCAGGGCTGTGGTATTAAAAGCCTTGAATTTAGGTCTTAAACAGCTCCCAGTAACACTCAAAGGGAAAATAGCTCACAACTATTTTGTATACAAACTCTACAGCAAATTGAGCCCTTCAAATGATTCTTGAGAGATGCTTTTTAAACAAAGCCACTTCTCTAGTGAAACTATTCACCTCTTCCATGCAGAGAAGTTTAGCAAAAGGAAACAGACCAGCCTTTTCTCTTTTGCATATAGTAAACTTCCAGTTATTTCCAATGTCCTACAATGTTTGGATGGCAAACGCTACCAAGAAATGCTTGACATCCAAAACCTTGAAAGAAACACTTCCTTTGGTACAAGCTTTTGCAGCTTTTTCTTTCTTAATTAACAAAACCTAAGCTTTAGGGGCCTAAATATGTGGACAGTCTCCCCACAAGGAAGATTATTTCAGTCTTGGCTTTCACTGCCACCCACCTCCCAGTGGATGGATTTCATATCCTGCTACGTTGGAGGTATAGCAGGAAGCAAAAAATGAAACTCAGACGTTTGTATCAATTGAGGTGCTGTGCTGCCAATTGCTGTGAATCCAGAAGCTGTAAGTGGCACAGCTGTTCTTCAAGACACTCCTTACCTTTTCCCCCTATTGTGGTTGGTACAGCATTAGAAGGCACAACCAAAAGCAACAATTGTGGCACTTGGGAAGATGAAAATATATGATAGCCTGGCTGGGTGTAAACAGTTTTATTGGAAAAACTGACTATGAAAGAAGGTTCTATATCAACACAAACTTGGACTCAGGGATTGTGGGAACTGGTTTTATCCCACATTGTAGCTACTAGGGCTGTCAAGTGATTAAAAATGAATTGCAATTAATTGCACGATTAAAAAAATTTCATGACTAAGTGCGTGATTAATCATGCTGTTAAACAATAATAGGATGCCATTTATTTAAATATTTTTGGATGTCTTCTATATTTTCAAATATATTGATTTCAATTACGATACAGAATATAAAGTGTACAGTGCTCACTTTATTTTTGATTTAAAATATTAGCAGTGTAAAACACAACACAAATAGTATTTTTCAATTCATCTAAGTACTGTACAATCTATTTATCATGAAAGTGCAACTTACAAATGTGTGGGTAGGAAGGAAATCAAGTAACATACCATGTAATATAAAAATACCCTGCATTCAAAAATAAATCAATGTAAAACTTTAGAGCCTACAAATCCAATCAGTCCTACTTCTTGTTCAGCTAATCACTCAGATAAACAAGTTTGTTTATATTTGCAGAAGATAATGCTGCCTGATTCTTGTTTACAGTGTCACCTGAAAGTGAGAACAGGCATTTGCATGGCACCGTTGTAGCCAGCGTTGCAAGATATTTACAGGCCAGATGTGCTAAATATTCATATGTCCCTTGATGCATCAGCCACCATTCCAGAAGACATGTGTCTATACTGATGATATCTCTGCTTGATAACTATCCAAAGCAGTGAGGACCAACACATGTTCATTTTCATTATCTGAGTCAGATAGCACTGGCAGAAGGTTGATTTTCTTTTTTCGGTGGTTTGGGTTCTGCAGTTTCCACATCCGTGTTGCTCTTTTAAGACTTCTGAAAGCATGCTCCACACTTCGTACCTCTCCGATTTTGGAAGGCACTTTTAGAAATCTTTTAGAAATCTACTTTTAGAAATCTCACATTGGTATCTTCTTTGCATTTTGTCAAATCTGCAGTGAAAGTGTCGATAAAACGAACAACATGAGCTGGTTCATCAGCTGAGATGGCTATAAAATGAAATATATGGCAGAATACAGGTAAAACAGAGCTGGAAACATACAATTCTCCTCCCAAGGAGTTCAATGACAAATCTAATGAATGCATTATTTTTTAAACGTGCATCATCATGGATGCATGTCCTCTAGAATGGTGGCTGAAGCATGCAGAGACATATGAATCTTTAGTACAGCTGTCACGCAAATATCTTGTGATGCCAGCTACAACACTGCCGTGCAAACGCCTGCACTCATTTTCAGGTGACATTGTAATTAAGAAATGGGCAGCATTATCTTCCATAAATGTAAACAAATTTGTTTGTCTAAACAATTGGCTGAACAAGAAGTAGGACTGAATGCACTTGTAAGCTCTAAAGTTTTACATTTATTTTATTTTTGAATGCAGTTATGTAACAAAAATAACTAAGTTGCACTTTCATGAGGAAGAGATTACACTACAGTACTTGTATGAGGGGAATTCAAAATACTATTTCTTTTGTTTATAATTTTTACAGAGCAATTATTTGTAATCAAAAATAATATAAATTGAGCACTGTACACTTTATTTTCTGTGTTGCAATTGAAACCAATATATTTGAAAATGTAGAAAACATCCAAAATATTTAATACATTTCAATTGGTATTCTAGTGTTTAACAATGTGATTAATCATGATTAATTTTTTTATCGCAATTCATTTTTGGTAGTTAATCACATGTGTTAACTGCGATTAATCGACAGCCCTAGTAGTTACCATTTCTATCAACCTGTTTTACCCGTGAGACTGACGTGTTATCGTACATGTGCACCTCTTCTGTCATATCATGTTAAGTAAGGTATAATTGGAGTCTATTAGACTGCTAGAACCAGAAAGTGATAGTGCATGACAGCACCTGTCAGCATGTCACACGGAAAAGCATCAAATGTTGAATTAGACTCGTTTCATATCACATTAATGTGGCAACTCTTCATGCCCAGTCACATGGGCACAGCCAGGGCTTAATATGTGCCGGGGCTCAATTTGTGCCTCTAGGCTCGGCAGGTCGTAGCTCCAGCACCTCTGGGCTTCCCATGTCAGTTCCCGGTCCTGGGGCGGGCAGCGGGAGGCTCAGACTGGCCGCAGCGCACCCTTTCAGTGCGGGGGCTGCAGCCGCTTTTCCCACAAGTTCCAGCGCCACCCCCTCGCCTACACCCCTGTGCCAGGCTAGCAGTGCGCTGAGCCTGCCCCATGCCCCAATGCGTGTGGGTGTGGGTAAGTCGGCACAAGCTGAGCTCCAACATCCTGGGCAGCAAGACTTTTGGGGCCGGGGACACCATCCCCCAGCAGCACTTCTGCCAGCGCCCCTTGTCCTACTGAGGGGCTCCCGTGAAGAGGTTGCTGCCCCTTGGGGGGCCTAGGAGAGGCAGAGACTCCCCAGAGCTGAGGCAGTGAGGCAAGAGGTGAGGTGCCAGCCACTGGGGAGGTGACCACGCAGCCGGGGCACAGTGTGGGGCAGGGGGAGCTGGACACCTGTGCAGGGGAGCTCCGGGAGGCAGCCTGGTACCTCTACGCTGAGCAGTTCGTAGCCCCAGCACCTCTGGGCTTGTTTTGCTTGAGACCGACACCTAATTGCTGGAGCCCCGGCATCTCTCTTATTACAAATGTAGTGCTGAGGCTGACCTCCATGGTGCCAGGGATCCTGGCTGCTGCAGCCCCCAGCAACAGCCATGCTCAGCATTGGGGGGGGGGTTGCTTCCCTCCCCCACCCCTGCTGGGCACCTGCACCAGGAAGAGGTGAGGGCTGGTCCTGTCCCTATTGCGCAAGGGGCGGGGGCTCTCCTCCCCCAGGGGATTCCAGCTGGCGGGGGCCCTAATCCAGGCTGAGAGCAGAGCGATCTGGGCTGTTCAAGAGTGATGGATCAGGCGAGGTGGATTGTCTCACTCACAGTGAGTAGCACGTTACTTTGCAAGTAGTCCCACTGAAATCAATGGCACTGCTCACGTTATAATGCGAGCTTCAGCTAAGGTACCAGGATGTGACTCTTGATATGTTTTTATGTGTTTACACTTGCCCATAACCGAATTGCAGGCATTCTATTATGAATCTATTCCCTTTCTTTTCTACACAGTTTGGTCTTTGTCATGGAGAAACATGAGTCTTGCTCCCAAGTCTTTATACAAAACTAGTTTGCCATCTTATTGTAGCATCAGTACACAGGGGGTAACTGTATCCTGCAAATCATCCAGAGGGAGAGAGATTACCAGCTGAACCAAAAGAAAAGCAAATCTATCAAAGTATGTGTCACGGTAGCCAGCTTCTTCCCATCCAGAGCTAACAGCACCAAATAGTTTTAATTTTGGCTGGAAGTTTCGACCTCAAATTTGCAGATAGCCCCACAAGTGAAAACCCTTTCTCCTATGCTGAATCTTAGTAAAGCCAACAGACAATAAGAAAAAGTAAGCCCCCATGCTTGTAGAGTTCTTAGCTGGACCCAGATCCCCAAAAGTATTTAGTCTCCTTCTAGATTACTACCGAGCACCCTCAGTCTTGTTATGCAGTGCTCTGGCCTAAAGGCTGGCTCCATACTCAATAATAGGGTCTCTTCCTACCAGGATGTGATACTGTGTATTGTGATGATGATTATGTTAGACTATTTCCTTCCCTCTTTTATGAAGGTTATAAACAACTGAGATATTATGATAAAAAAAAATCATTCATTCTGTATCTTTCTAAGTATAAGATAAAGCAGTATGTGCGAAATATCCCCCCACGGGTTTAGAAAGTTTAAGTATATTTATACGAGAAGAAAATCCTTTTGATATACTGGAAAAATATGCATTATGGATGATAGAGAAGAATCTGATACTAACCAAAAATGTTCACTAAATCCTCAGGTAAATCTATGTCTAGAAAGCTTGTCAACTACCTCTCCCACAGTCTGAGGTCATCTTTGAGACATCCTTTCGGTGCTTTGTCAGACTCTTGGGTAAATTCAAAGTGCTCCTCCTCTAATCGTTCAGGTATCACAGGAAGAAGAGGCATAGCTTGAAAACCACAACCTGTTTAGGATATATCAAGTTAATTTAGTTAACTACGGAGTAAAAGCTAATTAGCTAAGCTGTGTGGCTTCCAGTTCCAAGCTACATCCTACAGTGAAGCCAACCAGACAACACCTCAGTGATGTTTCTGTCTCCAAAGAAAACCCATAACTCTAGGAATGTGTATTCCTAGGTTGTGTGGCAAATTACTCCCATGATATTGATGGGTCCTGCACTTTCTCTTCTTGTGGGGGAATTCAGGGAGCCTTTTTCTTGCCTCTGAACAGGGTATTAACTGTCCCACTAGTAATCTAGAGGGGAGAAGGGGAGAGGGAGGGACCTGGGCCCGCCCTCTACTCCGGGTCCCAGCCCAGGGACCCTGAGGATAGCGGTAAACCACTGGGATTAGCTACTCCTTCCCCTGGACTACTTCCCTCTCCTACTCTTCAGCTTGTGGGGGGCTTCCTGCCCTCCCTCTACACAAGCCAGGTGTTCCTTTACTTAGGGTCTGGGTCTTTCTTAGCTCACCGCAGCACTTCTCCAAACTCTCTCTGCTCCAACTTCTCCAAACTGCTCTCTGCTCCAACACCTCCAAACACCTTCCAAACACCCACACCTGTCTGCCTGAGGCAGGGGTTTTTATTAAGGCCTTAATTGACAGCAGGTGCTCCTAATTAACCTGCTGCCTGCTTCCCTAGTCTACAGGGAACCACGCCCTAATGAACCTGGTGCTGATATATCTCCCCTCAAACATTCTGCCACAGCTCCCTGACCTTCCTCTATCACAGTTGCTGCAGAAGTGAGGACCATCCAACCTGTGTTCATATTACTTGGGCTCCAGCATCTGCCAGAACATTGAAATCACATACATATTTTTGTTCTGTTCTCAGAATAGTTAATGTCTGAGGCTCAGAATAATATTCATCAAGAGTGTTTTTGATGGATTCCTTGTGAATAACCACTTTCATTATTGGGCTAGTAATGTACATAGTTAAA
Organism: Sternotherus odoratus; assembly: GCA_032164245.1. Classification (NCBI taxonomy): domain Eukaryota; kingdom Metazoa; phylum Chordata; order Testudines; family Kinosternidae; genus Sternotherus; species Sternotherus odoratus. The sequence goes on along the minus strand of JAVMKO010000001.1, from coordinate 204,506,416 downwards.
TACATTCATACAACAAGTTAGTCAGAACTTTTTCCTAATCCTCAAAATTTATTCCAGTGCACCAGATAAATGGGGATAGAATTAGGCCCTAGATGTGCAACATGGGTGAGTCACAGTTCCCATAGTAACATTAGTATAGCAACATTAATGTTTCCTTAGCTTGACTTTCTTCCTTCAAATCCCTCCACACGTCCATCTGCAATGATTCCTCCAAGAAATGGATGAACCAGTGATGGGTAGGTTCAGAGGCAGTCAAAGTTCGTTTGAGGGGAAGTTGGGAATAGCTTATGTATTCATGAGGAAAACCCTTTAAAATGAATTGGAGCCATCGAACCTTGCACACAGATAGCCATTTCCCATGTAATCACATTCTTTTCTTGCCCTCTCCCCGCCTAGCATTTGTTACATTCACTTGTGTCTTGTCCTAAATGAGCAGAAACTTTTCCTTCCTGTGTGTTTGCACAGTGCCTACCACAATGGGACACCACTCAGAATTGGGAAGGGTGGGACTTTGGCCACTACAAATTATTTGTCACTATTCAAATTGACACCTTAACATGACATTCACATAAGCCTTTGTATTGTGTCCCTCTACTAATGTGCATATATATTTATTAGATCATTTGAAAATGTCTCAAATTGTAACTGTCTTTACAAGCTCTATTTTTTAAATTATTTTTAAGATAAACAGAGACATGGAAGCAGTTTTTGGTGTCAATTTACATCAAATTTTATTTCAGTGAAGTTATACCTGACGTACACTGGTTTACCTGAGAGATCTATGGGCCAGGTTCAAAGAATTATGCCCTAAATAACAGTATCTAAGCTGGGCTGTAACAGTGGCTTTTTGCCATTAAACCAGTCATTTCACCTTGTCCGGGACAAAAGCAGATCTACTGCCAAAATCCTCGTCTAGCAATCAGAATTAAAGGACAACAATAGTCCCTAAAATACATTTCATCAGCCAAATGTAGATAGTTTGGTTCTTCTAATGATTTATAATGTTCTTATGAAGATTTTATTGCTTGTCCTCCACATTTCAATGCCCTTGTCACAAATGTCTTCAAACAATATCATGCGCAGGCTAAACATCAGACATCCCAACTATGAAAGAGGATCCAATGGCAGCAATCACAGCAACCCCTCTTTAGTATGGGAAATGTCTGTACTGTATAGTCTACAAACATAGGGCTCAGTGTTATGACTCTGTGTGCAGACCGGGCAGAACCTCTGAGCCAGGCTATTGCACATTATTTGAGACATGAGTGGTGTTGAGTAAAAATTACAATAACTAGCTACAGTAGCATCCCCAAAGCCCATGTGCTGAAACAAGTTATTTTGATAGTGCAAGGCAAAAAAAAGAATATGGCAGTCTGGAGAATTGGTGTTTCCTCTCTTGCACTCCCTCCTTTCCTCCCTCCTGCTTTCCATATTGTGACATCCTACAAGTGCGTGTTGTTGTCTAGGACCGTTATTCAAAGCTTTCTGCCGCAGTAACAGGACTTGTGAAACAAATAATGGCAGGAGTCCCCAAAGGAGGCTCTGGAAAGGTCAGATTTGGAGGCCCAGATCCTCAATGGGATTTAGAAGATCAACATTTTCTGTGGGTTCAGTTTTACTTCAAAGGTTCACCCATTTAACCCAAATGGCACAAACTTGGCCCGGGTCTCTGGCTCTGTTCCTTTCATGCAAAATCACAGGCAGTAAGCTCCAATAAACACACAGGCAACATCTGTAAACCACAGAGGTAACTCTTGTGTTTCCCCAGAGCTTCCTGCTCTGGTTTCTAATCAGCTCAATGGCCCAGCATCTCTTTGTTCCCTGACAGTAACCTAGTCTAAACTGACTCAGCTGCACCCACTATACTCCCAGTGGTGCATTCTTCCCTGAGCTGCCTCTGAATTCTGGCAGGAAATTAACCTCCCAACTCCAGGTTGCTGGTTGACTTTGTGGGGCTTCCTTCTAGGGCACCTCTGGGGTAGAGTGCCGCAATGTTGCATGGTTCACCCTGGAGCATCAAATGATGTGAATACCCAACCACAATGGTACTGTATAATCTATCCCCCTGTATCTCCCATATCCCTTTGGCACATTGCACTGTGAACAAGGGCCTATGGAAAGATATACTCTCCCTATCAAATGATTCCTTACACGGATGCTGTGCAGTGGATATGTACAGCTTTCCCCAGTACTCTGACCAGCTGCCCATTGTGCAATGTGTATATCTTATGTGGTAAACCCAGGGCAGGCTACTGCCAGAGAGGGTTTGTGGTGAGAGAGGTAACTGCAGGTTAATTGGGTTCAGCTGAGTAAACCTGCCACTGGCCAAAGCAGGATCAGCTGAACCCAATTAAAAAGCTGTCAGAGACCTTTTTAAACCCTCCTCCCCAGCTAGGATGGGGGAGAGAGATAGAGGGAGTGAGGCTGCCTGCAGGCTAGGGGCAACAGGACAGGGAGTCCCTCCCAGAAGGGAGATAGTTTTCCTAGCCAGAGAGAAGCAAAACCATACCAGGAAGAAGTGCTTAGAGGAAGGGAAAGCCTGTCTTTGGGGCTTTCTAGGCAGGTTGCTGGCACGGCTCTTGCCTCACCAGAGCCCAAAGGACCTGAGTCAGGGGGGGTCCGAGAAGCCACTCTGCCACACTTGCAATTCTACACTAGAAGTTGCAGAGTGTCTGTCTGTGCACAATACACTCTAACCAAGAGCAACTGCTTGCTCAGTGTGTACTTCTTAATTTACTAACAGCAAATGACCAGCTGTCAGTTGGATTCTTTTTGTACCACATGCAGCTGAACTCTGATGACCCAAGCCCTCCCATGCTGTGTGAAGCCGCAGCATTGGTTCCTTGGACTTTTCTACTGAATATAGAGTATGACTTACTCCTTTGCTCTACCCTACCTCTTTGGAGCACTTTGCAGATGATTTATTCACTCCACAATACCAAATTCAGCCCATAATTTGAAAAGGATGTTTTGGGAATAGCTTTCTTCCCCTAGGCTGAATCTCTAAAGCAATCTTTACATCGGCTCTTTAAAGCAAAATACTACTCAGATTTGCCAGTTGACACATTCAGCTGAAGTGTGCTCTCAGTTCTGCTAAGGTCCATGGGATTGATGAGAACTGATCTTAGCGCTTTCCTTCCTGTTCCCTGTACCAGAGCAACTTACGAGCTCACTAGAAAGCATGAGGGAAATGACATAGACTTGTGTAATGCTTGATGTTGATTTCAGCTACATTTGAGCTCACTATAGAAGAGCTTCACAGTTTAATTAGGGTAGCTCACATCCAGCAACCACAAGATAAACAGAAAATTACCATTTAGAGATGTATTTCTCCTAACACTAGCTCCAGGAGGGGTGGGAGAGAGATCAATTATAGACCTACAGGACCAGAACACTGCACGTGAAACAACCAAATTTCTTAATATGTTTTCTTTACCTTCAAGCAAGTCACGTACCCTCCTCCATGTGCACAGAGGAGCCTGGATAAAATTGAACCCCTATGGCTTCCCTGCCTGGGCAGGATTCTGGAAGCCTGTGTGGGAGCCCACATACCTTGGAATGGTACACAGCTCTATCGGGGCTCTTTGTGCCCCAGTGCACAGACTAGGTGTATTTGGGGGATGGCTTGGTGAGTCTATCTGCCAAACATCTCCTGAGGAGCGTAGGTGACTGCCAGAGTCCACCGAATCTTTCACTGCTAACAAAATACTAATAAGAGTTGGTGCTTTTCTTTTCTTTTTTTGCAAAGGGTCTGAAACACGATCCTGATAGTGGCTCACATCAATTCTCTGTTCATGGCCTCCTTCCACTGCAGATATTTCTGAATGCTCTGGGGCCAATGGTAAACTGTTCGTTGTTGGCACACCTCCCAGTATTCAATAGTCAGGCTATGTTATTGACTGCTGATGTCACGTGGTGTGTTCTTCTCTCCCTCTGATTGGATGACCTAATATTTACAGACAAGAGGAGTTCCTAAAGAAAATGCTGGTCACGCACCCTCAGGGAGAATGTGGGAGCACTTAAGAAAGAACCAGAGTAGGTGGGCAGTGAAACACTGTTCCTATTCTCCCTTGTACACAAAAGGGGGTTATATTTGTCTATGTGCATGGAGCCTACATTTAAAAATAGCTGTGTTCCTTCCTGATTAAGGGAGGGCACAAGATATTTGCCAGATTTATTGTCTGCTTAGCACACTTCATATTTGATCCTTTCTTGGCATATCATAGCAAATAATATGGCCTCCCATCCTCCCTAATTGAAGCTGCTGTCTGCTGGCCCTCTATTTGCCTGGAGATGGCAGCAGAGCTGATGGGTCTCCTCACTGTCAGCAGCCTTCCCAGCATTGTAGCAGCAGGTCACTATCCAGGGTCGTGACCAGGTACACGGTCACATGGCCCTGTGCCATGTGCAGAGATGGCTCCCCAGGGCACTTTTCTTGGGGTGCTGATTTTCCCTCCCCATCACCTTGGTATGTGTTCTCCCTGAAGGCACGTTGCTACATGTTCTGGGCCTGAAACACATACAAAACGTTTCCAGACAAGTGTCCTTACTGCTCCTCACACATCCCCCTCCTTAGCCCCTGTTTTCCCCCTCTTCTCCCCACTGCTGCCCTCCCTGGTATTGTTTGAGGGAGCCGGTGATTTAGAGCTCTCCCCTTGCCTTCTAGGAGCTTCACAGCTGAGCACACCATGCCAGTATATGGAAGGGAGAGTGTACCAGCACCGCTCACAAAGGGGACCATAATCATGGGTGAGTTCTGGTATTTGCACAAATTTAAAACTCCTCCTCCAAACATATGTGCCAACAAAAACTGGCCCTCCAAATGTTTGTGCAAAGGAAATAAAAAGGGCAGAAACGTGACCAGATGGAATCACTAGCCAGCTTTAGCAAACACACTTGCTAATTAATTTTTTTCCATTGTTTGCCCAGCTTTGTATGTAACTGAGACCAGAACTGGGCTTATCGGTGATTACCAAAAATTCTGAAATTTTACCTGTCAGCATACTGTGTTGCTGCCTAGTGTACTGATCTGTGAAGTGTGTATCTCTTAGTCATTTATAAGAAATATTTTAAAACACAGCACTCGTATGTACTGTTGTTGTCTTTGTAAAGGGGGGGGGGGGAGGCTTACATATCAGATCTCATTATGAAAGTTTTTCAAATGTAATGGCCTGTTATCTTCATGGCTCTGTCAGTGTACGCTCTGGCTGCAGTTCGGGCTCATAATCTGCCGTTTGGAAATCAGTTCACTAGGACTTAAAACACATTTTCCCCATTCCACAGTGACACCTGCTGGGAAGAACTGAGCTGATCAGAGACAGGATACCCTGCTGCTTAGCTTGGCAAGGGGCTGTGGAGTGCAAAATGAAGAGTCTATGGCAATCAGGCAGATTGATTCCCCTCCTTTTCTTCCAGATTTAGCTCTTCTCTTATCACAAGGAAAACGGATCTATGCCAGCATGATTAATACCCAGAAACTCTTTGCACAACTCCACAGTCCTCAGAAGCCGTGCTAGTATTTCAACCAGAGATCTGAAGGAGAAAAGAGTCTAATAGATCAGATGGATTGTTCAAACTCATGGGCCAAATTAATCCCAGGTGTCAATATGGTTAAAGCAGGGATCAGTTTGCCCCACTGTGTCCAAATTCATGACAATGAATTTGGACATGTTCTTGTCTCCTTATTAGGGTGACCAGGTGTCCCAATTTTATAGGGACAGCCCCAATTTTAGGGTCTTTTTCTTCTATAGGTTCCTATTACTCCCCACCCCCTGTCCCAATTTTTCACACTTCCTGTGTGGTCACCCTACTAATACCAGCATGTCTGTCCCCATAAATGTTTTCTGCATAAAGGACTGAAATATTGTAATGTACATAATAACAAGGGAAATTGAAAAATCCCCCCATAATTGAGGGGGAAGATAACTTTGGAAGAAAAGTGTCAAAATGTTTTAGAAATAAATGACAAACACTAGAATATTAGGCAGGCTAGAGAGTTACGTAATGTATCTTTGACGGTGTGGAGTTCATATACTGTCATATCTAGAAAAATGTTGGAAAAATTGAGGGATTATGAGGAGAGAATTTCTAAAATTGGAAGCCTCTTATTAGAGCTTTAACTCGCCCTGTTGCTGGGAATATTCTTCTCAGCTGAAGGACAGAAATTCCTTTTGATTGTTGTGAAAGATCTTTGAGCTGCACACTACCTAGGAAATGTTCAGCTCCTTTAATTGGTAGTTTGGCTTTTTTGCTGCTCCTCCTCACTTTAGCTCTTCCGTGATCCCAAAACATCTTAACTATAGCAGGGTAATTTCCAAACCCCTCCAATCTATTTCCTTTTTTCTTCAGGCGGTACCAGCTTCCGTGACCAAGTCCCTTGTTTGACCTGGATGCTTCCTGCTGTCTGTTTTGGTTCCAGTGACAGCCTGAAGGTGCTAGAAATTGGACCATGGGCCATTTGATGAACAATGGGAGCCTTTATACCAAGAAGGTCCTAAAACTTCCCACAGTGTTGGCTCTCGGGGCCCATATTCTTTAATCCTCCAACTTCTAATGGAAATAGGGTGACCAGACATTAAGTGTGAAAAATCAGGACAGGGTGGGGGGTAATAGGAGTCTATATAAGAAAAAGACCCCAAAATCAGGACTGTCCCTATAAAATCGGGACAGCTGGTCACCCTAAATGGAAATTGCTGTTTGTGGTGACTCTGATGAGACTTCACCAACTGGAAAAAATCTCAACCAAAGATAGGGTCATTTGAAAAGAAAATAGAACATATTTTAATCAAAAAAGCTTTAGCTTTCTTTTTCTTGTTAAGTAGCTCATCAGTGAGATTTTGTCACAGACCCATTAGGATTTTCAGCAAAAAGCTTCCTTTACAGATGAAATGAAGCCCTCTGGTGACAGATAGCAGCATTGCAGCACATTTTTATTCCTTTTCTGGGCCCTGATAGAAAAAACAACACGTCTTTTTTTCTCTCCAAACTAAGGAAGCTGAATTTGGATTTCACTGTAAATCAGCCTAAATTGCATTTCACTCTTTGATTCCATTCCATAGAACAATTCTGTGCTCATTTCCCTATATGTTTGCAAAAAACCCTAGTACTTCTGCTTTATCACAGACTGCATTTTGGTTCATCATAAAACTAGCTTCAAGAGAATCGGTCTCAAAACTCCACCTCTCTACAGAGAAATTTCTGCCTCCATTTGATGAGTCAGAATAGTGTCTCAATGACAGTTGCATACATAGACTCACAATATTTCTATCTTGCTTACGGAGTGTGATATATTTTATATAGATTTCTCATGTATGTTATACATATCAAATATGAGTGTAGATGTATGAAATAGATACTATAGTTCATCTTACCCAAATAAAGTTGCATGTGTGTATATTTATATATAGGACAGAGAGTTTAGTTTCCAAAGCTTCATGTTCTAAGAATCAAAAGTTCAGAAATTCATGTGGTGTAAATGCTCCTTTTAGACTTTAACTATATCTCTCAAATTGCTTGCCAGCAATATCTTGGTGCAGAGACTTGTAGGATGAAAAAGTCAGCATGGGTTAAATCCTCTTGTTAAATTGCTGCCTTATTTCTCCTTCACTGCTCTGTTTGACACACCCTTGTGTGCAGCTGTTTGGATGATAAACTTAATATCTGTATGCACTAGGTACTACACTAGTAACAGAGCCAATGAACCTACGACATGACTGGTCAGAAAGTATGTGTCAAAAGGCATAGATGCCAGACTCTGAAGAAATTTTTTTTTTAATCTATGATTCCCATTTGGTCTAACTCATGAACTAAATTTCCCCTCTTTTCAAGTGTATGCAGCTCCCTGTAAAATTAATTATTACACTCTAATAACATTAGTGTGGGTTATAAATCCAGAGCAAGAAGAGAATACATACTCTCCAAAGCACTAAATGATGGGCAGAGTATTCGTATCGTTGCCTTCTACTGAACAGAATCAGAGCTGTTTATATGTTTGTGCCAAATCCTTCACTCATACCATTCAGCCCCACTGAAGTGAATGGCTGTAAGTGGGGTGCCGCACTCAGTGCACAGCACTGCAGACAGGATCCCAGAGTAGGAAATCAGGACATACTCAAGTCTGTGAGTGAACCGGTCCCCACCCCATCCCCTTTCCTTTTTAGTATTTCTGTGTTACTTTGTTTTTTTCAATAAATGAATTTTCTTGTCAATAAATTGAGTTTTTTACTTTGAAAACATACTTTATTAGTGCATAAAGCAAAATGTACCTTAGCCCAGAAAGCAAGAAGCACTGCAAGTCAGTGTACCAAACACAGCCACTGCACTTAACTCCTGTGCAGAGCACCAGACATTACTGGTGGCTTTCAGCCTCAAATTACTCCCTCAAGGCATCCCTAATCCTTGCAGCCCCACACTGGGCCCCTCTAGTAGCCCTGCTCTCTGGCCATGGAAATTCAGTCTCCAGGTGTTGAACCGCCAAGGCCCATGCCTGAGTGAAGCTTTCACTCTTCCCTTCACAAATATTATGGAGGGTACAGCATGCGGATATAACTGTGGGGATGCTGTCTTCGGCCAAGTCCAGCTTCTCAAAAAGAGAGCACCAGCGGCCCTTCAAACAGCCAAAAGCACACTCCACAGTCATTCGGCACCGGCTCAGCCTGTAGTTGGACCATTCCTGGCTGCAGTCCAGGCTAACTGTGTAGGATTTCATGAGCCACGGCATTAAAGGGTACGCGGGGTCTCCAAGAATCACGATGGGCATTTCAAGTTCCCCTATGGTGATCCTCTGCTCTGGGAAAAAAGTCCAGACTTACAGTTTCTTGAACAGGCAGATGCGTGCGTCACGCACCCTTCCTGGCCAGCCTGAGTTAATGTCAATGAAACGCCCACAGTGATCCACAAGTGCCTGGACAACTATGGAGAAATACCCCTTTTGGTGAATGTACTCGGAGGCTAGGTAGTCTGGTGCCAGAATAGGAATATGTGTCCCATCTATCACCCCTCTGCAGCTAGGGAAACCCATTTGTGTAAAGCCAGCCACAATGTCATGCACATTACCCAGAGTCACAGTGGTCCTGAGCAGCATGCAATTAATGGTCCTGCAAACTTGCATCAACACAATTCCAACAGTCGACTTTCCCATTCCAAACTGGTTAGTGACTGATCAGTAGCTGTCTGGAGTTGCCAGCTTCCAGACTGCAATAGCCACCCGCTTCTCCACCGGCAAGGCAGCTCTCAATCTCCTGTCCTTGCGCCGCAGGATGGGAGCAAGTTCAGCACACAGTCCCAGAAAAGTGGTTTTTCACATCCGAAAGTTCTGCAGCCACTGCTCATTGTCCCAGACTTGCATGATGATGTGATTCCACCATTCAGTGCTTGTCTCCCGAGTCCAAAAGCGGCGTTCCATGGTGGAGAGCATGTCCATGAATGAGACAAGCAATTTCGTGTTGTATGTGTTATGCAACTCGATATCATCATCAGAATCATCCTCAGTGTCAGTTTGGATCATAAGGAGTAACATGCTGGCGAGACTCGTCCGCATGCTCCTCAGCAGTTCAGGCTCCATTCCCGCAGACCGAAAGGGAAGACAGAGCGCACCGCACAGAAACCGTTGAAAGATGGCGCCAAATGTGGACAGAAAAACACAGGGATTGCTGGGATGCGAAGTGATGCATCACGGGATGTTGGGACAGGATCCAGAATGCCCCACACCCGCTTCCCAAAAGCCACAGCACCAGAATGGGAAGAGGTACTCTGTGGGATAGCTGCCCATAATGCACTGCTCCCAATGCTGCTTCAATCTGTCAGTCTGGACAGACTGGAGCGCTTTCTTTGGTGTGCTCTCTGAAGGCTGGTTTAACCCAAAGCACTCTACAGCTGCAAGTGTAGCCAAGCCCTTAGAAAATGAGAAAAAAGATCCTCTGGCATAATTGATCCTTCAGGTCTGTTTGTCAGATCCTCTACCTTGCTATATGTTTCTCCAAAAAGACCACAACTTATTAAGAAGTTGAAATTTGTATAACAATCCTTATTTTGTTTTCAGGCACTTTCTTTTCAAAAGAAGCCAGACACAACTTTTGCATAATATCGAAGAAATATTCTAATAAAGCCAGATTGTGAACCACTTTCTCACAATAGTAAGTAGTTAACCAAATAGTCTAATTGATTTTTCTGGGACTACATGGTTGAGTAATTGCTTAGAATGTTGAATAAGGGATTCACAATCTGGCTCTTATGAATTTAGAGCAGGGGTGGGGAACCTTTTTTCTGCCAAGGGCCATTTGCACATTTATGATGTCGATCGCAGGCCGGTCCCCCCCCCCCCCCCAGGAAGCCCAGGCTGGCAACGGGAGCTGAGACCCCAGCTGGCAAGGGGCCAGCGGGGGAAACCCCAAAGCAGTGGCAGGCGGAGTGCTTAGCCCTGCACTGCTGTGAGGTTTCCCCCGCTGGCCCCTTGCCAGCCGGGGTCCTGCCACCTGCCCCAGTCAGCTCCCGCTGTCAGCCTGGGTGTAGGCCAGGGGGTGATCTTCCTTTACCCCTGCCCAGCCTCCCCCCCATCTAACTGCCTTCCCTCCCCCACCCCTTCCTGGCCCATCCCACCGAACCTAACCTCCTCCCCCTCCCACTCCCAACTCAGCCTCATGCCCCCATGCCTGCCCCGCCTAGCCCAGCCTCCCCCACACCCCCACCCCCACCCAAACTTCCTTCCCTCCCGCACCCATGCCTCACCCACCCCATCCAGCCTAGTCTCCTGCCCCCTTGCCTTTCCCCCCCAGCCCGGCCTCCCCCCCCACCGCCCCCTTGCCTGCCCCCAGCCCAGCCTCCCCCCCCCCACCGGCCCCTTGCCTGCCCCCCAGCCCAGCCTCCCCCCCCACTGGCCCCCTTGCCTGCCCCCCAGCCCAGCCTCCCCCCCCCACCGGCCCCTTGCCTGCCCCCCAGCCCAGCCTCCCCCCCTTGACCGTGGGCCCCCCCAGGCGCTTCCCGGCCACTACCTTCAGCGCCGAGCCGCCCCCGCCTGGCGGCCCATGCGAGTCTTCTGCCCCTGCCCCCAGGCGCTTCAGTGCGGGGCCAGCGGCAGCCCCACGCGAGTCTTCTACCCCCGCCCCCAGGTGCTTCAGCGCGGGGCCGCCCCCGCCCGGCGGCCTGCGCACGTCTTCTCCCCGCGCCCAGTGCCTGACTCAGCCGTGACCCGCCGCGGGCAGGATGGAATGACTTGGCGTTCCCCACCCCTGATTTAGAGCCTGTTTCTGCTATCCTTACTCATGTTGAGACAGATTTAGGGCTTGGTTACACAGATTTCATAGCACTGTAACTTGCTGGCTCAGGGGGGTGAAAAATTACCCCCCCAGCGCAGCAAGTCTGAGCGCTTTAAAGCGCTAGTGTGAACAGGCTCTGAGTGCTGGGAGCTGGGCTCCGAGCGCTTGGAGCTAATCCTCTTGTGGAGGTGGATTTCCAGGAGTGCTCGGAGAGCTCTCTCCCAGCACTCGGATGTGACCACACTCCAACTTCAAAATGCTGCCACGGGAGCGTTCTTGTGGCAGCGCTTTGACATTTCAAGTGTAGGCGAGCCCTTAGCAAGTAGCCCCATTGATTTCAGTGGGATTGTTCATAGAATAAGGCACCACCCAATGTGATTAAGACTGGCAAAATCTGGAGCAATAGCCCATCGAGTCAAGTTTTCTTTCTGTGACAGATGAAGTGTGAAAATTATGAAATAGTCTACAGGAATTTCTTCCTCTGAATCATGAAGGTTTATATCCCTTCTGAAAAAAAAAAGATTCTGTCTAATGTAAATGTTGATGAACATATCCTTGCAAATATATCATCCTTCTTTGAATGTCTCCATGCTCTTGGCCTAACAACATTTAGTGCTAAGGAGTTCCACGGCTGTGTTGTGATTAAATACGTTTATTTTATTCAAAGGTGGACTAGAATAATAGGTCTCTGCTCTACAACTTATGTTACTTGTTATTTCTTTCTCTGTGTCTGGTCAACTAGAGGAGAGACTGAATCCCACAATGCCAATTCTTGCCACACCTCAGCCACAACTGTTTACTTCCGGAGAGGCCTTAGCTTCCCTTGGAAGACTTTATAGCACTGAACTATTTCACCACAGTTAGTATTTCTAAGCTGCCTTTTTGCCTAAACACTATGGATGAGATTCTGTGCTGCATGTCTTAGATGTGCATGTAGCATAGAACTTGCGGCACAGGAGGACACAGGCTAAGTTGGCTTTAAGCCACCTTTATCCACTCGTGAGCAAAGGAGCCCTCAGAAGGCCTTACATGGCTGTCTTCCATGGTGCCTGCACAGGGATAATTTTCCTATACTTGGAACTGGAGCTTTTAGGGCCCTATTTATGCTGCTCTGGCCTTTATGTGGCATAAAGAGCCACAGTAGGATTAACAATCTCACCTAAGCAACTTCAGGTAAATTTTATCATTTGTTCATGAATATGCCAGAAAAAATACATTGCTGAAACCACCCACTGGTCATCCCAAACCACCCATGTTCAATGCCCTACAACCTGCAAAGGTTTCTGAGTTAACTACTCTCTTTTTCATGACTGTTGCTTACCTCACCCTTAAAATAAATTAAATAAAAAGCAGAACTGCATCCAAAAATATAGTGTCCTTGCCAATACCTACCATTCCTCTGGTGCTTTCAGCCTTAAACATTATCCATATTTTCTGAGATAGGTTAAATGTATTTTGACCACCCAAATGCTTCAGTTTAATTTATCCATTAGGGTTAACAGCTGCATAATGCCAAGATTGGTCACTTTACTCAACATAGAACATCCTCCTATCTTCTGCTAATAAAACCTCCAGATCCCCTGCTGTAAAAGGTGCTTATTGGTTCATTCTTCTTGGGAGTTGATTGTCTTGACTTTGCTGAATGTTTTGTAAAATTCAAGATCAGACTCATTATATTAAGAGCAGGATTCAAATCTATTTCCCATGTAATCATCCTTGCCCTCTACTATTACGAAAACCAGGTCTTGGACTTAATTTGGGAAGACAAAATGGGTCCTTTTCAAGAAGCAACCATCAAAGATCAATGACCATCAAAACACTTTACTTGGGAGAAAAAAAGAAAAAGGCCAAATTTCAAGATAACATAGAGACTCAGTCAGATTAGAGTGCGTGAAGCTGGTACATTTTTTTAAGTCATTCACAAATACTATATCTATCCTTGACAGGTCATTTCATTCTATATAGCACTTTTATTCTCTGTGGTTTATAAGCTCTTAAGCAAATGTAAGAGGGAGGAAAAGCTAATGTATCTGATAATACAGTATATCAGAATGACAACCCAACTGAATTTCCCCTGTGGTGCTAGCAAAACACTGTTCTAAAAAGTAATAATGCAAAAAAAAAAAAAAAAAAAAAGGATCATAGAGATCATGCCATCACATTTAATTTTAGAGAACAAAACCTGAAGCTGATTTCTGTTTAGATCACTTGTATACCAGTTGGAACGTGGGTTCCTAGCATTGCAACAGAGCAATATGATATGAGCTTTAAATAGCTGCCAAATAAGCATGTGGCGGCTGGCAGCATAAAATGTGTTGCAGTGAGACTGATCTGTTTCAAAGTAAAGCTGCATAACAGAGGATAAGTCAATTTTATGTAGAGAGGAAACATTTTTCATTATCTCTCTGGGTTTCCCTCTTATTTATTTTTGTTTCCACCTCAAAGGGACACTAATTCAGAGATTCTTCTTGTCCAGTCTGATGTCTGAATCTCACCTAAGCTATTTTAGAGTGAAATGTCCTTGTGTGGTCCCCTTCCTCCTTCACTGATGATGCCAATGCCATCCTTCTCTACTCTCCTTCAGGGGATTGTATGGGAAAGAACAATTTGCTGTATCTGAAGTGACATCACAGAGATCATCCCTTTTTATTTATCCAATTTTACATCACTGCCTATTCTGCAAGGCACCTGTAGCGGGCTTCACTTAGGAGCCAGCAAACCTAGTGGTCAGGCCACAGCCAAACAGTCGCTCCAAGCCATGAGCCTGCTCTCCTGGGAAGTCCAGGGGCCCAGCAGCCAAGCCACAGTTCCTTTCCCAACTCTGGAGGATCTCTCAGGAGGTTGGGAGAAGGGGGAAGGATAGGGGAATCTGAGTACCTCTCCTCCAAGTCCTGACCCAAGGCCCAAGGAGAGAGAGGCAAGGGGTGACCCAGTCCCTTCTAATCGCCACTTATCATCAGCCTCCCCTTGGCAGCTTCCTAATTTCCCTGCTTTCCCTTCAGTTGGGTGTGGCCTCAGCCTTCTGACTACACACTCTGGGTAGTCCAGGGCTTCAGCTGGAGGTGGAGGGTGGGAATGGTTCCCAGCTCACCCTCAGAGTTCAGTTGTCCCTCCTTAGTCAGGGGGAAGCGGGATCCTGGCCAAGTTTTACTCATAGTCCCAGTCCTTCCCCTGTAGATTGCTCTGCCTCAGCAGCAGCAGCCTGCCTGCCTTCTGGCAAAAAGTCTCTTCCACACTCCCTCTTGCCAGACTGTGAGAGCTCCATTTTAGGCAGGTTCTCCAAAGAGAGCATGCCTGACAGCTGTGGAGGGGTAGGGGCTTCTTGGCCCAGTACTGTTCCACCTCTCCTTTTACTTTAGTGCAGGGTCTGTAAACCCAACCCCACAGGCTGAGCATCGCAGGATCAGTCTGCACAGACAGTCTCCTCTGTCCTGAGAAAGGAAGTCTGTGTTCTTGTGGTCACATCCCACTTAGAGCAGTACCTCAAACTTCTATGGCTGTAGTGAATGGTACAGCACATAATCCATGGTTTATGGTCTTTCACAGTGTCCAGCCATCGGAGGGGTGCACAATCCATTATGAGATGAAATGGCTTTTCCCATAAGTAATAGCAGAGTACGTCAGTGGCCCATTTTAGTGCTAAGGCCTCCTTCTCTATCACTGATTATGCCACTTCCCAGGGGAATAATTTCTGACTAAGGTAAACGATTTGTTGTTCTTCTCTGTCCACTTCCTGGGACAACATGGCCCCCAGGCTAATGTTGGAGGCATCCATCTGCAGGATGAAAGGTTTTGAAAAATCAGAGTGGAACAGGACAGGCTCCCAAGTCTGTTGATCTTTTGATATCTTGAAGGCTGTGGCACAGTCCTGAGACCACCACTCCATCTTTCACTAGGTCTATCAGTGGGGCTGCAAGTATGGCAACATCTAGGATAAACCACTTCTAATAGCCCACCAGTCCAGGAAGTGTTGTGCCTGACTCTTTGTGGTGGATTTGAGACATTCTGCCAGAGACTGGACCTTTCCTACCAAAGGGTGCAGGCATCTCCTCCCCATTATATACCCCAGGTATGTCACCTCTCAATTAACTTAGTGGCACTTGGTGGGGTTAGCTGTAAGTCTAGCACTTCTGAGTGCCTACAAGCAAAAACAATCTTCTACCGGTACATGTTTGGCCTGTACCAATTAAAGATTATGCTATTTGTAGACCAAATTTGGTCTACAAATAGCATAATCTTTAATTGGTACAGGCCAGACAAGTAGAAGATTGTTTTTTCTCAGGACTCTGGAGTCAAGGGAATCTAACACAAACACTGATTATGTCAAGGATGAGGATATACCTCATGGCTCCTAACTTCTATAACAATTTGTCAACCCTTGTCATCAGAAGGGCGCCAGATTTGGACGCATTGACCTTCCTTAAGTCTATGCAGACCTTCCTGTTCAGATATCAACACTACAGGGCTTCGCACTTGCTATGTGACTCTGCGATCACCTTAAGGTCTAATGTAGCTTGCAGTTCCTTCTGTACCACTTCCCACATGTGCCTCGGCAATGGCTAAAAATTGTCTCTCGCCTTTTTCCGTTTCAGTCTGTATGTGATGGAACACTAGGTGAATCTGTCCCAGAACTGTGGAAAAGACTAACAAGATGAACTTGGTGAGGTTTTGAATCTGCTGCTTATGCTCCATGTGCAGATCTTCTCCCACTGGAACTTGGGTGGAGCTGCAGGAGTCTGGGATCCGAGTTCCCGTTTGGGGGAAAATGGCATTACCAGGAGCCCTTCCTGATTTTTCCAGGTCTTTAGCAGGTTGACATGTACACGTTAGTGTCTTTCCACTTGTAAGGTTGATCAATCTTATAATTCACTGCCTGTTGCAGTGAGCATACCGCTCCCACCCTGAAGGGGTTAAAACAGCCCTGGGGAGCCAGGAGAGTATGCTGATTGGGGAAGCAGCCACAACTGGGCCATGCCCCAGTCAGGCCACAGCTGGCCTGATAAAAACGCAGTGAGCCAGAGACTGGAGGACTCTCTCCAGTCTGGAGGGAGAAGGACCTGGCTGCTTGAGAGACAGGGTACCTGAGGCCGAGCAGTGCTGGGGAAAGGCAAAAGGAGCTGTGGAGTTCCAGCCTGGCAACCTCCCAGGCTGCAGGCCTTGGGCAAGGCCTAAAACAGGTACTGGGGTTGAAAAGGTGCAGCCAAAGCAGAGGCAGCAGGTCCTACCCCCCCTTGCCAATGACGAGCAGCCATTGCAGACTGCAGTCTGCCCCTGTGAGCAGGGGTTAGATCAGGGGTGGGTAAACTACGGCCCACGGGCCACATCCAGCCCGCGAGACCATCCCACCTGACCTGCGGCAGGAGGCTGCCCCTGGCCCTTCTCCCTGAGCTGCGCAGCGCGGGCACCGCTGCGGGGCCGGGGCTGCGTGCCATCAACCCCCCATGAGCCGCACCGCAGGGGCAGTGCTCCGGGGACTGGGGCTGCGTGCTGGCCCCTCCCCCGGAGCCACGTGGTGCGAGGAGCACTCTGGGGGCCCCGGCTGCGCACTGCCCCCCTCCCCTGGAGCCACCCTGCGTGGGCAGAGCTCTGGGGGCCGGGGCTGAATGCTCTCTCCCCTGAGCAGCTGTGGTAAGAGGGGGAGATGGGGGGATTCCAGGGTGGTGGTTGGGGGGGGCTTTGGAGGGGGCAGTCAGGGAGCAGGGTGGGTTGGATGGGGGTGGGGTTCTGGGTGGTGGTTAGAGGTTGGGAAGGTGGATAGGGGTTGGGACAGTCAGGGAGCAGGGTAATTGGGTAGGGGGTGGGTCCTGGTGGTTAGGGGTCTGTGGAAGGGGCAGTCAGGGGACAAGGTGTGGGGGGGGGGTATGGATGGGTCAGGGATTCTCAGGGGGCAGGAAGTGGGAGGGTGCTGGGTTGGGGGCTGGGCCTTCCCTACCCAGCCCTCGATAGAATTTAGCAAACCCGATGTGGCCCTCGGGCCAAAAGGTTTGCCCACCCCTGGGTTAGATGATGACTGGCAGTAGCCACTGAGACAAGGTGGGATTAGGGGGGTTGGTGGCTCCCTGAGAGGGGAGACCCAGAGTGTGGGGGTATTGCCAGGGGGCAGCACCCCAGGTTAAAGGACACTGGGGTCCAGGAGGGAAACGTTGGCTTGAGGCAGGTGAGCCACCAGCCTGCAGAGGTGCTGTAAGCTGGAAAAAGAGCTAATTCCTGGAAGACAAGCAGGAGGCGCCGAGCCGGTGAGTCCATTGACCTCACTACACTGCCCCAGTTCAGCTCATCACTTCAAAGGGACCTTACCAACTATCCAACAGTTTGGAATCTGAGGTGGGAAGGAGTAACGCCCAGTCCCCCAGTTAGAACTCCCAGACATGAATTCCCTTGTTGTAATGCTTGTGCTTGCCCGTTGTGGTTAGATTGTCTCTTGCAGATTCTTCTAAGGGCTTTGACATCTCTCTCAGTCATAGAACATACTGTATTGAGTTCATATCCTGGAACTTCAGTCCTCCCACATCTCCCAAAGGAGGTCTAGTATTTCCCTTGGCAGTCTCCCATACAGTAATTTGAACGGGGAGAACCCTGTTGACTCCTGAGGGAATTTGCAGATGGTGAACAGGAGTGGCAGAAATAATTGGTCCCAATGGAGAGGCTCCAAGACTACAAACTTCTGCAGCATGCTTTTCAAAGTCTTATTTAATCTCTCTACCAGCCCATCAGATTGGGGGTTGTGCACTGATGATCTTAAAGGTTTTATCTTGACCGAGCTATACCGTTCCTTCATAAATTGGTACATAAAGTTGGTGCCCTGATCTGTGATTATTTCCTGTGAAATAGCCATCTGGATGAACACTTTCATGAGCTCTGGAGGAAGGGATGTCGCTTTCATGGAGTGGAACGGAATTGCTTCAGGATACCATCCTATATTATAATCGGCTAGAGAAGTGTGTGTGAAGCCGTCATGCGCAGTAGAGACCGCCCGGACGAATGGCATGCGCAGTAGAGACGGCCCTGACGAACGGCATGCTGGGGGTTGTAGTTCGGAGGCACATAATGGCCGCCGTGCATGCCCGCCTGAGCGATCCTCACTCACATGGAGCTAGAGCACCAAGGACCAGTTATACATATAAAGTTAGCTGGGCTGTTGGGCGCATGACGAGGAGTTGGCGGGGGGGGAGCTGAGCGAGGGGGAAGGGGCTGGGCGAGGGGGGGGGTCGTTGCAGAGGGAGGGGGCTGAGAGAGGGGGGGCCTTGGAGGGGGAGGGGGGCTGGGTGGGGGGGGGGCTTGGAGGGGGGAGGGGGCTGGGTGAGGGGGGGCCTTGGAGGGGGAGGGGGCTGGGTGAGGGGGGGGCTTGGAGGGGAGAGGGGGCTGGGCGACGGGGGGGCCATTGGGGGCTGGGTGAGGGGGGGCATTGGGGGGGAAGGGAGCTGGGCGGGGGGGGCGTTGGGGGGGAGGGAGCTGGGCGGCGGGGGGGTCCCGCGAGCCCTTACGGTTGGCCCGTGTACATGGGCTTTTACACTAGTGTGGTATAATCTAATATGACTAGTATGTGCTGGAACCTGGTTGCACTCTTTTCCAATGGGCTCACCAGGTCCATGCCAATCCTCTCAAATGGAATCCCTACCACAGAGAGGTGTATCAGCAAGCCCCAGAGTATCTTGCCTTTACTTGCCCACTGGCATTCAAGGCAGGAGGCCTAGTACTCTTGTACCTCATGATGGACACCCAGCCAACAGAAAAGAAACATCACTTGGTAGAGAGTTTTCTCCTGAGCAACGTGACCCCCACAGGATATGTCATGTGCCAGGCCTAGTATTTCCCTTAGGTACTTCATTGGGACAAGCAAATACATTCTCTCTCATCTGATGGTCCTTCACTGTTCTATTTTCTCTCCTGCTAGCTCAAAGTGTGGCCATTGTTTTAGGAATCAAGGTTCAAGACTACCTCACCATTAACCCAGACAAGTAGTTCATAGGCTTGTCCCAATGTTGGGCCGTTTCTTTGTTCTTCAACTAAATCCACATTGTCCAAAAATATTTCAGTCAGTGCCAGCTCACCTAATTTCTGCTATCATTTGTCCCCCTGGGGGAAGGTCTAGCCATACCAATTGAGGCATCATCCACAGGGGCCAATGTTCCTTCTCCCGGGTCTTCCTTCCTGCCATCACCTGCTAAGGTCATAAATTTAGGAACAAATAATGTGGGCTACGCTTCCAGGATGGAGGACTCTATCCTGGGAAGCAGTGACTCTGAAAAAAGACTTGAGGGGCATGGCAGATAATCAGCAAGAATGAGCTCCCAGTGTAATGCTAAAAAGGACTAATGCACTCCTTGGACATATAAATGGGAATCTCAGGTAGGAGTAGGAAGATTATATTACCTCTGCGATTGGCACAAATGCAACCACTATATCCAGTTCTGGTGTCCACATTTCAAGGAGGATGTTAATAAACTGGAGATGTTTCAGAGAAGACTGATAAGAATGATCAAAGGATTGGAAAATATACCTTGTAGTGATAGAGTCAATCTACTTATTTTATCAAAGAGAAAGTTAAGGGGTGACTTGATGACAGTCTATAAATACCTACATGAGGAACTGAAATTGGATAATAGAGGGCTCTTCAATCTAGCAGACAAAAGTACAACAATGACCGGTGGCTGGAAGTTGTAGCTAGGCAAATTCAGACTAGAAATAAAGTGCACAATTTTAAAATTTGGAACAACGTACCAAAGGCATGGTGGATTCTTCATCACTTGTAATCAACTTTTAAATCAAGATTGTGTGTCTTTCTAAAAGCTATGCTCTATTTCAACTGCAGCTATTGGTCATGAAGCAGGAATTAATACAGGGAAATACTATGGCCTTTGATATACTGGAGGTCAGACAAGCTGATTACAGTGATCCCTTCTGCCCTTAAAATCTATGAATCTATGAGTAAGTTAGTGTTCTAATTAACATACTGAGACAAGGTTTTGCTTTCTCTTGAACACATATAAACAATACATTTTTTGAACAGTTTGTGTGTTTGTGTAAGTCAGCATCCCAACACGGTATGTACCTTGTTTCGACTTGAAATAATTCTTAATTGTACCCGCAGAATGGTACATTTGATTCAAACTATTCAGTAGCTAGCATGCTCAAGACATTACAATTCTCTATGGTAGGATTGTGGTTTAGTGGCTGAGTTATAAATTAATCAGCTCAGCCTCCTGAATTCAGCTGTTACTAGCTCAAATTCCAGCCTTGGGATGGGGCTAAGTAGAGCTATTCGCATTTAGGAGGACAGTGAATTTCTGCTTTGTACAGTGAGAATATTTTGTAGTCCTTTAGGGCCAGCTTGTGAACCCCTTATTCTTAATGGTGAGCAGTTACTCACAGGGGCTAAGATTGTAACTTTACAGTCTGCCCCGAGGAAGGAGCAGCACAAAGCTGCACTGCCTCAGGAACAGACTAGGGACTGAATTATGACTCAGATGGTCCCCCTTGCTATGGGGAAGAGTTTATTACAACATCCTTTTAATGGAGCAGTTTACACTCCCTGTGCACCTGGCCAGCTACTCTGGCTGACAAGTGGTGAAAGAGGAGGCACAGAAGCAGGGCTCTTTCCACTCTGCCTTAGGGTTTTATGCCGCTGCCCATCAGTGCAGTATCTTTCCTGTGTAATCAATTAGAAATATCAAAGACCCCGGTGGACGTCATGGAGACTTTGGCTCCATCCCCTCCCTGCCCACCTACAGAGAAGTGTTACACACACTTCACTTCCCTATTTCTCTTTCTCTTCCCTATTTCTCAGCTGGGGACACAATCTGAGAAGGGCCATGCAGGGGAGTAACTGTGGGGAGCAGCTTATTCCTTCTTGCTTTGAACCAAAGAAATGTAGGGCTGGTAGGCACCTCAAGAGGTCATGTAGTCCAGCCCCCTGTACTGAGGCAGGACCAGGCAAACCTCCTAGACCAGCTGTCATAAGTGTGGAGTGTTGTCTTGCCTGTGTGGGGTTAATGTTACCTGAGAGGGCAGTATCATCAGAAAAGTCTGGCTAGACACAGAGAGACCAGGAAGTGGAGTTCAGTTCGATCTGGGCTTTGGATTGACTCAGAACCCCTTGTCCAGCTATGGACCCCCAACCTTGTCCTTTCCCTGTATGTCTTCATAACTAGCTAAAATAGTAAGTAAGATCGTATCCTGCATAACATTGCATTCGATCTTGGTGTCCCTATCTGTGTAGTTAGCAAGGAGGGGGGAGTTGGTTTATGCAAAAAGATTGAGGTTAGAAAACTCTATACCTGGGTAGTGTATTAAGTGTATGCTTGTTCTTTTCTTTATTAAACTTTTTATACCTATAAGAATTGTCTGGTAATTCTAGTAAAGTGATCTGAGCCTTGAATCTGGGAATCTCACAGAGAGTAAGACCGTAGTGCTGTGGCTACCTTGCCTTGGGCTATCAGGGAGAGTGAAACAGCATGAGGGTCCCTTTTTCTCAGGGAGAGAAAAAGGGGGTTTAGGGGAGTCCGGGTACCCCCTCTCCAGTGCCTTGGAGATTTACTTGGATGGTGGCAGCTTGGGTAACCCCATTTCCCTACTGGTAAAGTGTGGGGGTTTGGGGGTGTAAAAACTTAACTTAGGCTGGGAAGCAGCTTGTAGTTATTTGGTCTGGCATAGAAAAGTCCCTCCCTCCTCTGTACCCCAGAGCACAAAGAAAGGGGAAGAACACTCTTACACCAGCAGTCACCAACCAGTCAATCGTGATTGACTGGTCGATCCTGGGCACTCTCCCAGCCAATCACAATCTCCAGCGGTGTAGCAGGGCTGCCACTAAGTCAGGCTCCTTGCCTGCCATGCCTCCATGCCACTCCCAGAAGCGGCCTGCATGCCACTGCGACCCCCCCGGGAATGGGGAACTGGCCAGGAATGGGGAACTGTGGGCCAATGGAAGCTTTGGGGGTGATGCCTACAGAGAGAGGCAGTGAGCAGAGCAATGTGCCCCCCACTCCTCCTCCCAAGGGCTGCAGAGACATGTTGGCCCCTTCCAGGAGCGGTGTGGGGCCGGGGCAGGCAGGGAGCCTGCTTTGGCCTCGCTGCACCACCAACTGAGAGCTGTCAGCAGTAAGTGCTGCCCGGCGGGAGGCCACACACCAACCCCCAGCTCTGAGCCCACTCCCAGAGCCAGCACCCCAAACCCCCTCCTTCACCCCCAACCCCTTGACCCAACCCTGACCCCTTCCCAAAGTGAGCACCCTACAACCCCTCCTGCACCCCAACACTCTGCCCCAGGATGGAGCCCCCTCCTGGACTCCTTCACCCCCTCCTGCACCCCAAATCCCAGGCCCAGCCCAGAGCCTCCTCCCACACTGCGAACCGCTTGGACCCAGCCCAGAGCCTGCACCTTCTCACGAACCCCAACCCCTTGCCCCATCCCAGTGAAAGTGAGTGAGTGTGAGGGAGAGTGAGTGACAGAGAGAGGGGGGATGGAATGAGTGGGGCAGGGCTTTGGGGAAGGGACGGGGCTGCATGGAAGGGATGGAGTAGATCTTGGTTTCCCCATAAATTCAAAAAGTAATCTTGGGTGTAAAAAGATTGGAGACCACTGTCCTTGATCATGCCTGATAAGTGTTTGTCCAACCTGTTCTTAAAAACTCCCTTGGAAGCCTGTTCTAGAATTTAACTATCTGTACAGTTAGAAAGCTTTTCCTAATATCTAACCTAAATCTCCCTTGCTGCAGATTAAGCCCATTACTTTTTGCCCTACCTTGAGCTGACATGGAGAACAACTGATCATGATCCTCTTTATAACATCCCTTACCATATTTGAAGACTGTTATCTGGTCCCTGCTTAGTCATCTTTTCTCAAACATGCCCAGGTTTTTTTTAACTTTTCCTCACTTCCTGGCATGATTGAGTAAGAGCTGTGACAACCTATCATCTAACACCTGGGTGAGGTTTAATACTTGGGATCCCCTATTAAAAGAGAATAAGCAGCTGTTCCAGAATGTGGAAAGCAGCACGGATATTACTCGCATGTTCTGTTATTAACAGTTTACTAACACGTCGTGTGGCTTTTTTGGAGTTTGTGACTAATAGCTAGACACCCTGCCGAGTAAGCGAGTCAGATTCTTTCTTTGTTTCCACAAAGGAGATAATTCCTTTGTCTTACCAATTTAAATATTAATAAATTACCAGGAACCTAATGAAGATCGTGCTCAGCAGCAACTCCAGCAACCCACCTAGAAACTAGAATAAACTTGGGATAATCTTTCATTGTAATCTCAGTGACTGCGGCATTTGCCATTTTGTGTCAGTCCCTTCCTCTGGAACCAATAACAGCTGCATCAAATGGCTGGCAGAGGACACTGCTCCATAGCATCATCGCCTCTACATTGTTTTCCACAAAGTGAATGCCCCTCACAGCCTCTTTGTTTGCTGGGGACCAAGATTCTTAGTAACACCGCAAGCCTCCAGCATAGTACCATGAGAGGAGCTGGTAACAACATATGTATTATTTATTCGTCCCCTTTCATAATCTTTTCCCAAATAAAGTAGTTGATAAACACTTTTTTCTTACTATTTCCCACAGCCTGGTCAGCTGAGAGGTCAATTAAAATACAGACACAGTTGGGAAAAATTCATTTGATTAATTTCACCAGATATTTAGATTAAAGCATTTAACCATTTTTAAAAAATCTTTTACTGTGCTCTAATCATGAAAATACTGGCATCACCACCAGTGTTTCTAGAATAACATTAAATCTGAAGAATACCACAGAGCAAGACTCTCTAGCTAGCCTGCCCTTCCTGGAGTACTTTAAAGGCCGCTTCTCTGTAATTAAATGTATTGAAAACCAACATATCAAAGGCTTTTAGGCACAGCCCTGAGAAAAAGGCAGTGTTCTTAGCTTGACGCATCAGGAAACAGCACTTCTGAGCACCATTCACTCCTTTCTCCCCCCAACTTTACTGCTGGTCTACAACAGCAGTGGCATATAATAACATTCTGCCCAATGGCTCAGCTCCACCGACTGCCGTATTGTAAAACAAGGCCCCTCTCAACCCAACCAGTCCAAGTAGCCTGCATGAAAGATGTAAGGCGGGATCTTACTCTCTTTCTAGCCTTGTCTTGGGTTTGTAGCAATTTGGCCCAAATGTTTTTTTTATGGAAATTGGAGAGACTACTCAACCGGCAGTAGAACCAAACAACCAAATCATATCCTCCAGTGGTGTAAATCAGCAGAGCTTCACTGACCTTACTAGAGCTACACTGTTTTACACCAGATGAGGATCTGGCCCATGATGGCTAAACAAAATATCCCATAATCTGACTACCGTACTTTGAATAAATGAGAAAAATGGGTTTCAACAAAAAAGCCACCATTCTGTGCCACCTGAGTTCTGCCATAAGAGTGGAAAAATAATTGCTACATCACAATGGTAGAGTAATTCCAAAGTGTGAATTTGAGTGAAAATGTCCTGAGTCTCAGCCTGTTAGTACAGGCACAAAGAGGCTAGAAGGTGAGGGTAAGCAGCTAAATGGAATATTCAAGCCTGTGCTAAAAATTGGCATGCTGTTGAGACGTGAGTGACATCATCCATTCAAAGAAAGGCAAGATTCCAAAGTTCAGTAAAAGGGCATTACTGAATTGCCAAGTGAAAGGTATGGGAACAACATATTGTACATCTCTCCTTTATCCTCCTGTTTATTTTATGCCACCGTCTGGCCTAAAGTGCACCATTAAGGAAAACTGAATTGCACATAGGTAGCTAGCCAATTTAGCTACATAATAGAAAGAGTTCTGAAAATGCACATAGGCTAAATTAAGGGTTCCACAGGAGCCTTTGGGTCAATCCTTGAAGAATCTATTAGTTACTCTTGCATATATTGTAAGGTTTGCAGGAAGGAGCCCAGCTCTGAGGCTTCTCCGCACTCAACAGCTTCTAACGGTTGCAGGGAAGTGTGTCACCCCTACTGACCTCCTACGGGGTTGTGGAGAAGGATTTCCTCCTGAGGAGAATTGGACAGGGCTTGCCAATGTTTTCTAGTCAAATAGTTTGGGATCATCAAATTGACTCACACAATTACCATTGAATATGTAACGTTAATAGAGAGAAGAAAGAGGACATACTGTATTATTTGAGAAACAGCATAGGACCATGTAATTCAGGACAGGATCCTAATACATCTGCAAGGGGGTGGGGGAGTTAATTTGGATTGCTGCTGGGTTGGAAGCAACAGACAATCTATCCCACCACATCTTCTAAGAGATCACTGCTTTCCTGCCAGTTAGAGATGTCATTAGTACTCACAACAGCTGTGGAATGAAGCACTCAGTAGTAGAAGAAACCAACATACGATCTTTGTTTCTCCATCAACCCAACACCAGTTTACATTGAGTTACAAAGTGCAAACAGAAGGGATTGAATTTCAACCAGAACTAGTACCAAGTGAAAGAAATTTCCCTAATAGAACTCTACCCCCTCCACTCTAGGAATACAAGCACCTACACTCATGCACACAGGCACAAACACACACAACCAGCTATCCCCAGTTACATAATGTAGGTCCATTCCTCACTGGAGTAGTCCCATTGCTTTCATTGGGACTATTTGCAAGCAAGCAGGATTTGGTCTATCATGTTGTAGATTTCATATATAAATATTTAGAAAATTGAGGGCTGCCGAAGACACACATGATCATGCACTTTATATAGTGTTCATAATAAACCTTTTAATTAAAAATCTAATTATACAGCAATTTTCCACTATTTAAATCACAGATAGTTTGAAAAAGCCAATCATCAAACATACCTACAAAATGTCCAGATGAAAACTTGATTTTAAAAATCTACACAATATGTTTTATTATACAATTTTGGCATACCTTTAGCTAATAGTTTAACTATACTATTTTGTCTTACAGAACCATGCACCAAATGAACATAGATTTCAGAATATAGAAGAATACAACTTTCAAATGTTTACATAGCAGTAAAACAAATCATGTTGACAGTTAAGCTATTACATGTAGATACTAGCTCCAATTCATTATTCATTGGAATCATCTTCTCTACTGCCCAGTTCACGTGGATATGGCATGAACAACTGTACTCTATTTTTAAGTGCAGAAGTGTTTGTTCATATTAAAGCAAAGGAAAGTTTTGGAAAGGGGGAGAGGAGGTGGATTAAATTACTCTGTTGAACACTTGTTTTCCTCTGTCTGTACCATTCTCCACAAGGACTTTTTTGACTGGGGCACAAAGTAAATGGCTAAGACAAATGTAGAAAATCCTGATTTGATCCATTTTTATGTTGGTGGTGGTTTTTTGCCCTCCTGTGTTTGCAGGGAGATCTAATGCCACAACTAATGTTATGTGGAGAACCATTCCATGTAGTACCTAAAGAACCTAAAGAAATTAGATAGGAATGAAAGGGGTTTTTTTTCCTATAGGGGGTTTTATGTCCCATAGGAACATCTCAATTAAACAAGTAACTTAAGCAATTCCAGAAAGTGCCTCTACAAACGCTATATAGTAGTAGTGGCAATAATGTGCATAGTTTGTGTTCCAGTTTAAAAGTTGTATCACAATCCCAGTATACCCATTATTAGAGGTGTGATTAGTCAGAGTGCAGTTGAATAGTACGCCCTACTAATAGGAAGAGCATTCCTGCAAACAAAGCAAAAAATATTCCTATAGGAGCCAGTATGAAAGACCAGCCGTAGTGCACATAAGCAACAAAGTGAGGGCAATCAATTTTTTTCATATTCATGTAGTTTTCCAGATCAGCCATTGCCTGGACCCAAATGACATACATCACGACCACCAGTGAAAACAAGATGCCTGAAAAAGAAATATCAGAGTTTTACTGTTAAGGGATACGAAATAAATAATTATTATATTTACCATTTATGGTATCATCTCGGAACCAGTCAATGCTCGAGTCCTGTTTGCTAGGCACCGTTAGCTATCCTCACATATTTGTTGCCTGCTGCTGCTCTGAGCAGTACTAACTTTCCCCTTTTTGTTTCTGAACTGCCCCAGAGGGGCACAGGGAAGCATCAGCCCAAAGGCAGAGGTATTGGTTATATCCCCACTACTACATTTTATTCCAAAGGAATATTAGTACAGTAGACTCTCGGTTATCCAGGATGATAGGGAAAAAATTAATCCTGGTTAATAAAATCCCGGATAATCACCATCCATAGGAAATATGGTGAGGGGAGGGTTGGTTCACCAGCCACCCAGCGCCGGGGGGAGGGGGTGTTGGTTCACTGGCTGCTCTTCCCCCGGTGGGTTTTTTTGTGTGTGTGTGCTTGAGGCGGCAACAAAGCCAGAGCCGGCCCTGCGAATTA
Organism: Sternotherus odoratus; assembly: GCA_032164245.1. Classification (NCBI taxonomy): domain Eukaryota; kingdom Metazoa; phylum Chordata; order Testudines; family Kinosternidae; genus Sternotherus; species Sternotherus odoratus. Next base: position 204,478,831 of record JAVMKO010000001.1, on the reverse strand, counting down.
CGCATATATTTTTTTGTCATCGTGGTTAATCTACATCCTGGTTAATCCAATTCTGGATAATCGAGAGTCTACTGTATTTAAAAAATACGACCATGCAACATGGATGCCAGACCAGAGTGGGGGATCATCTGTTAAGGTAAGTATCTGATCCTGAATTTTTTGCACACTCCAAAACTCCCCTTTATTACAACGGGAATTCTGGGTATACTGAGATTACAGGATCAAGCCCTCAGTTTTTTGCCTTCCAGTAATTCAAAGGTTAAAATAATAGTGGGATGGACTACTTGTTAAATCTCCATTCCATGATGCTTATATGAAGATTCCATTGTTCAGTAATATTAAAAAAATACTCGTTTATAGGAACTTTGCAACAAAATGTGACAGTCCATAGATTGCACAGGAAAAAGCCAGGGAATGGGAGTCAAAGGCTTCTTCTGTGTTTATTCCAAACTCTGCCTAAGTAACATAAGCTAAAATATACTGAGATGTCATGTGTCCAACCTGAGCCACCCTGATACTAATTTTCACAGCACCCTTTGATTTCAATTGGCATTGTATATCCCAACACTTCTGAAAAATCAGGCCAAGGATAGGCACAATATTTACCTACTTCAGAGGTTTATTGAGAGACTTACTGTTGGTGTGATCCTTTGAAAAGACAAGCGCTACATGTTATTAAATAAATAAAGGGGTTTCAGGCAGACACTCATTTCTGGAATGTGATAGCACATTTGTGAAAACTGAAGGTCAACTATTTTCTACCAGGAGCTGGTTTTCCAGGTCTCCAAGTGTGAAGTCAATTGCTATCAAGTCGTTAACTATAAAAGGCCTAAAACCAGCTAAATTGTATTCATGAATCATTAGTCACCCCAAATTCAGAGAGTTAAGTGCACTGACGTGGCGCTTTATTGTCAAAACAAAACACATTTACACTGCCTCATGAACATCTGACAGGAGACAACTCACAACTGTTTAAAGTTCATGAGAACTAGGTTTTGAAGACTACCAAAAAAGAGCTAAAGTGGTTAACCTGAGGCATAATCAAAGCATGACTTAAATTCTTAAAGGATCTGCAATTGTAATGAGATTGAAGGCAAGCAGAACTGCTATATGAAGAATGAGGCAGGCCTCTAAACACACGGCCCATCTATGAAATACACATTTGGGATTACTTATTTTCCAAGTGCTTGATTTCATGACAAAGTCAAAAACCCCAGCTCTATAAGGCATAAATTAAATTTTGAAAATCTTTTAAGCAAAATGTTGCATAAACTCTATCTTGATTAAATGTAGCACTGATGTTGTAGTAGACATACAACTGGTATTAGTGAAACAATCTGAGATAGAGGGATCACCTTAGGGCAAGACATGCACAAGAAGAAATCAAACTGCTGATTCTCTGAATAAATGTGAAATTGAGCAAGAGCATCTTGTAACAGAACATGTAACAATAACAGATATTATAGAGGACTAACACAAAATTGGAACCAAACAGAATTACAGAGGACACAGTCTAGTATTTTTCTGTGTAGCGGGAGAAAAGTCTCAGGACCAAATACATTAATGGAGTACAGCAGAGGTGGTGTTAGCCCAGGACAGTGTCCAAATATTGAAAGATGCCTTAATAAAAATGTGACAAAATCCATACAGAGGATGAAATTATCTCTCTGCAGATGGTCAACTGTGACTGTTCTCAGGGTACCTTGTTAGCTCCTGCCGCTAGTGAGAGGTGGCCTTGCCCATAGTGGCTGGATGTTAGCTCCCTAACGCCACCAGCCTGTCAGCCATTCTGTCTTTGCCTTGCGGTTTAACAGTAGGTGCACCCCACATCCCTTTGAAGCCTTCCCCTGTGATATCCAGCCCTGACACTGGCTTCTCACAGAAATCCCAGACCTTCTTCCCCAATAGGAGCACTTTACCCTAGTCGACTAGTTTTACCTTCAATCCCTGTGCCTATATAACATGCAGCACTTGTAATACAACAAGAGAAGGTTTATTTAAGAAGGAATAGAGATTCCACTAGAAGCAAATGAGTGGTAGAAACAAGTGGTTATGAAACAAAACCAAACCATAAAATGTGAATTACATAAAACGCCTACATTTATTAAAAGTCACTATCCCTATGTAGTAAAGAAGGTGTTCCCCTCAACGTTCAGTCTATCGGAGAGCTGGCAGGTTTTATAGGAACCAAGAAGCAAACTTTCATGAAAACACCTCTGCTCCATCATGTCTCCTCCATTAATGGATACAGAGTGCCCCTTCCCCACCGTGTGTTACACTGAAACAGTCTTGTCTTTATTCACAGACAGGACGATCCCCTGTCTATTGGAATATTTTCTTTTAAATTCCAAGTGGTTTTGATTATTTGCAGTTATCTCTGATGGTTTTCCATTGATAGGCCTGGAGTGGAGCAAGGTTAGACAACTGAGCTTTGCATTATGTCACCAGCTAACCAGGCAGGGGTGACAACTCCCTCCTGCACCATGACATTATCCCCTGGTGACTGACTTTCACTTGAAGTCCACAAAGCATAGGTTGACAATAGTTACACTATTCCTTAAGTGCTACCCATACACACATCTCACGATGATTATGCGTTTCAATAAATTATGAGCTTTCTGTGGATACCTTATGTTATCCTTTCTGGATAAATAACCTGGAAACGATGTTTGGTGTAGTGAGTTTGTTAAGTCTGAAACAAGAGTTGTTTACAAAGAACAGGGGACCTTTACCAAAGGGCCTACACATCATATCAACACCATACCTATGGATCATTTTAAGTCCCTCAGAAGTCCCCCACTCAGACTTTAGTGGCAGATGGGCCTTGTGCTGGCCCTCTCCACAGGGAGGTATTTCACCCAGAGTAAGTAAAAGAGTAAAGTGGCGACACAGGTGCTTTTATTGTAACAATTGCTGAAAATAACTAGTCCTTATAGACCTCTAGCACTTTCAATCTCCAGTGCACTATGCAGTTATGTATTAGATAACATGGTTAGAGCTTCTGGCATTAAAAATTACTGATTCCTGAAACCCGATATCTTACTATCAGCACCTTTCATGCTCACAGCAATAGCAAGCAACCCTTATGAATTGTTAAGTAAGGGCCCAACCTTGAACAGCTGCAGAGAAGGGAGCAACAACTGCAAAAGGAGAGTGAAGCAACATAGACTAAGCCAGATATCATGTGATTTCACAGCAGGGCATTGAGACTTATGTGTGCCAAATTGTAATGCAGGAAAACTTGCTTAAGAAAATGTAACCAAAGCAGAGAGGAAAATACTTCTGGAAGAGTGAGAAGGAAATAAAAGGGACCATATATAAACCACATTTGTTAACTGAGTCACTAAGACCATTTGTATTGTTTCTAAGTGCCCCCAACAGGTAGTAAGGACTACTACATTTTCTGTCTTTTAGTTTATTGCTGAATTAAAGTCAGGCAAAAATTGGGAAACTTGGAACTTAAATCCTTGTGCATTTCATCACAGAAGAGAATATCTAAAATCGGTTGGTAAGCAGAATTTAGTAAGAGGCAAACCCCATTTTTTTGCTCATTTCATCCAGTATTCTGAGATATTCGAGACAAACCCTCTATTAATATCAGTGTCAGGAATTGAGGAGCAAATCATCAGCACACGGTGTCTGCTTTATTTCTAAATCTTCTGCTTGGGAAACTTCTGATGTTAGGGTTGGAGGTTTCCTTTTAGAAAACCATCCCTACTGAGTAAACTACACGTGTGTGCTAAACTTTATACACATGTTTAAACGTTACAGTCTTTAATGTAAGGTGACCAGACAGCAAATGTGAAAAACTGGGACGGGCGGTGGGGGATAATAGGAGCCTATATAAGGAAAAGATTCAAAATTGGGACTGTCCCTACAAAATTGGGACATCTGGTCACCCTACTTTAATGTGACTTTCCTTCAGTTACCCATACTTAACATATAATGATATTGATTCAAAGAGAAGCTGTTCGCTTACTGAATCGGAACTAGAGCCCTAAACATTTATCTGGTAGTAAGGTATTGACTCTTAAATATGAGTTTCCCAGTTTCATCTGAGAAATTTAATGTGTGGTTGCAACACACCTTTTTAGCAAAACAGGAAGGTCTGAAAGTATCAAGAGCTAACTAGTCCAAAAATAGCATCAAACAGAAAGTACAAACAATAATCCTGTGGACTGCCATAGTTAGCTGTTACCTTATGTACAACATGTAAGAACATATTTCTGAAACATGCAATATCAGAATTATTAATAGGATCACATAAAATAGAACTCAGTACTTATATAGGGCTTAGAAATCTCCAAATAAAAAGTACTATCTAAACATGAATTAGCATCATCTCCATTTTACAGAAAGAGAAATGAGGCAGAGAGATTAATCTGATTTTCAGAGATTCTGAGCATACATCCATTACTCTTGACAACTCCACTCCTCTGAAAACCAGCCATAAGTGATTTGCTCAAAGTCTCAGGAAAGAAAGTGGCAGAACCAATAACAGAACTCAGGTAGGTCTTCTGACTTCCAGTCCTGCAACCTGTGCACAAGACCATGGTGCCTTTTGCCAAATTCAAGCTGCCAACTTGTTGTATCAGTGATAACTGGTTGGTGAAGCACATATCATGGTGCAACGGAGTGTACTCACCACATCGGCCCTGAAAGAGCAGAATGAGGGCAGGTGGGCCCAGTCAGCCAATTAGGCTGCAAAGGGGGGGATTTAGGTTGTGTGTGGGACACTAATTAGAAGGAAGCTCATCTGTGCGGACTAGGTGGAAAGTCTATATAACCAGGAGTCTGGCAACAATGTGGGGAGCAGTAGGGAGGAAGCCTGCAGCTCCCTCCCCGCTCCCTAAAGTAAGGGGAAAGGAAGATAAGAAGCAGCATGATAGGAAGGAGTCCAGGGGTAAGAGCAGTAAAGCTGATGTAGATGCAGACCTTAACTGTTCACTACAGGGTCCTGGACTGGACCCCATAGTAGAGGATGGGCCTGGTTTGCCCTATCAACCACTGCAGAAAAGCTAAGAGTAGTTGATATGAAGACTGCTGGAGAGACATAAGTCACGGGGGCAGGGCAGTGGGCGAGAAGACTGCCTGACACTGCCTGTAGAGAGAGACCTTGTATGAACATCCTGGAAAGGGAAAACTGCTGAGTGACCTGGCCGGAGGGTCAACTCACAAAAAGGAAGCAGCAGGTCCTGGAATGAGAGGGGCTGCAGACAGAGAGAGAGATGAAGTGCAACCACAGGAAGGGGTGTCTGCTTAGTGGAGCTAATCTCCAGAACAGCCTGGAGGATGTGCCATCCAGCAGTGAGTAGAGCTCCCTATCACACACAGAGGTGTGTGTTAATACTACAAGCAAGGATTTTAACTAAATTGGAATCATAGAGATTGGAGACTATTCAAAATCTTACCAAGCAACTGGGATTTTTTGTTTTTGTTTTATTCTGTGTTTATCTGTTTAAGGGTTTTTAAACTGGCACCACATTTTTGAAGGAAGTTTCTCTACAGGGTAATAAGAAAAACAGAACTAGTTTTGGTATTTGAAGCTTTAAGACAACAAGCTATATCAGCATAATGCTGTATATTCCCTGATATGTACAAGCTTTGGGGCTCATTTTGAAGCTAAATCACTAGTGTAAATCACAAGAAATAACAAAGTCAGTGTAATCCTTATATGAGTGAGATCAGAATGATGTGCTTCATTTGTAATGAGTATTTATTTAGATAAAGTTTACATCACTTGTGGAAGGTTGCAGGAAATAATTTCCTGTTAAATAATTTGCTGTGGCTGCTCCATCTTATTTTTATAGGCACAGATTTTCACCACTAGCTCATCTCTCTCCTTCTAAATATTAGTCATGCCAATAGAAATCTAGCAAGAATCCATTTGAAGTGTAATTGGAATCTCAGTTCATTACAAAGCAGAATGTAGCAAAATGAATATCTTTACTGGGGAAATCTTATGCTGACAATCTGTCATGAACTCTCTTGACCAAGCTTCCAGTCAAAGTGACTCAGACTTTTAAAAAAATCTCACAATATCATGCAACAGATATTTTTAGCAACATTTCAGACTGTGGTATAGTTCTACATTTTTCAGCTTGTAAGACCTTTTGCAAAGGGTGTGGGGGTCCATTTGCCCTTGCAAAGCACAGAATAAAACAGCAGTTGGATGAATTGGGAATGATGGGCAAAATTATTTCTAGAATGTGAAATATGTCTGAGAGAGATTAGGATAAATAAATACTTTTCCCCCTTTTTCTTCCCATTTTGCATTTATTTTTTTAAAGAACACACATGTTTGATAACCAGCACTGTGCAGTGTGATAAGACATGGACTTCTCTGAGGTCACTCTTTTCTGTCTTTAGCATTTGTTCTTTTGAATTTCTTTCAAACAAATACTTTTGCATACTGCAGAAGAAAAAGAATACAGAACCTTTAGAAATGTCTATAAATTCAAGAGGCAGTTTCTTGGCCTTTAAGACTCATTCTTCCCTTGTAGAAATGCCTTTCACTTGTCAATGGAGAATGGCTGTTTTTAGCACAAATCTTTCACTACATAGACATGAAGACAACAGGTGCGGGACAGAATGATGTGTGCCTTTTGCTTGTGCCTAGGAGATTAGAACTCCTCTAATTTGTAGGCAACTTTTTATAATATCATTTTTTCTTTTTCTTTTTTGTCCTCAGGTTTACTTCAGACTTCCCTCACACTCTAGCCACTGTCATTATCACTCCTGGGGCCTTTATAAGAGATAGTGAGGGACAAATTCTGCTGTTAGATATGCACACCAGATCTCATGTAGAATAATAATGGGGTTGGCATGTACATCTGAGGGCAGATTTTGGCTCTAATTGAGCAGCTACAAAGACAACATGATTCCCACCACATATTCTGTATCTATCTGCAAAAAAATGAAATAATCCTTAGTACATTCTTAACTGGGGTCTGATCCTGCAATGTGCTGTGCATCTCCTAGGAACTAGTGAGTGCCATCAAGAAAGCTCTAAACTCATCCCAGGAGGTGCACAATACCATGCAGGATGAGGCCCATAGTAATTATAGGCTTTACTGCTGTCAGTGAGTATGTTATGGAATGCACCCATGCCTCTTCTGTCATATATTCACACAGGAGGCAGCCAACATGCTACTTACTGCCTGTACTATGAAAGCCACTGCGGTCGCATGCACTATAATGCTGAAGGAGGAGCTCTGGCTGCAAGGTCAGCATTCTCAGCACACCTTCTCGAGCATCCAGCAGACATTATTCCTTACACAGGCATATTGCCTCCCTCCACATCTCTCTCTCTCTCTCTCTCTCTTTCTCTCAGACTCTCTCTCTCTCTCTCTCTCTCTCACACACACACACACACACACTTTTATACTTGTTCTCCACTGGTTATAGCAGCCATATTTTCATTCAAAATGTAGCAGTCCAGATAATGTCACAAGTCATTCTCTTCAGTATCATTCCTGGTAAATCAGAGTGGGATTTTGTCCAATTTCTCAGGTTTTCTTCATTATTATTGATATTTCTGTAGTGCCTAGACTAGGGCCCTAGTGACCTAGGTACTGAACAAACAAATAATGAGAGATAGTGCCTTCCCTGACACATTTACAATTAAAATAAACAAAACGTGGGAGAAGAAATGGAGAGATGTGAAGCGACTTATCCGAGGTCATTCACCAGACCAGTGTCAGTCAAGAATATAACCCAAGTGTATCCAGTGCCCTATCCACTAGTATATACTGTTTTCCTACTGACTCATCACAAATGCAAATATTCTGCTGTCTCACAAGTCCAGACTAATGTCTTCTGAAACAAGAGGAAAGAAAGAAAGAAAGAAAGAAAGAAAGAAAGAAAGAAAGAAAGAAAGAAAGAAAGAAAGAAAGAAAGAAAGAAAGAAAGAAAGAAAGAACCGGTTTTTAGCCTGTAAAAGAATAAACATGTAGTTTTATTCATGTAAAAGTTCTGGACCCGTTGCTGGTCATCCCAGGTCTGCATGATGATGTGATCCCACCAGTCTGTGCTTGTGACCCTGTGCCAGAAGTGCTGGTCTAAGCAGCAAGCATCAGCATCTATTCCGAGGGTATTGAGCAGCATCAGCCAGTGCTAATCTGCCATGCCAGGGTACTCTTCCTCCTTTGCCTTCTCCTCTTCCTCCTCCACCCTAAATTCTATCAGGTGCTTTGGTGGGTCAGAAAAGATTGCCAAAATATCCACCAGCACCTCTCCCTGTTTCCTGACACAGGAATGACAGTACAAGCAAGAACTTCTTGAAGAGGGGTGTCCATATTGCTCGACGGGCTGCATTGGCAGGCTGTTCAAACTTCCTATAACGTGCAGGGTGGGCAGTAAAGATATCCCATGTGAACCATGTTCGAAGGACTACAAGAGCTACAGGTCAGAAGAGCACTAGGGACTCTGGGATATTGGTTGGTTTAACTCGTGTGTGCATAGTGTAGTTAGCCTCAGTTAGAAAAGTCTTAATGTAGGGTTAAGAAGGAGCATAGAGAGAATTTGGGCTTGAGTGTCTAACACAAGTCAGCTGATTCAAGTTCCAACTATCCTTGGGCTTACATTGTAGTGTACACTTTCACCCTGTAATCTGGCCAATAGGTTTGAAATTTTCTCAACACACATTCATCCCCAGTCTAATAGGCCTAAATGGCCTTTGCCTCAGCATATTTGAATATATGTTGTTAGAGTTTATTTTAATACATACAGTATTATACATCTGGACACCATCATTTTGGAAATTTTTCTTTCTGTACTCTGATGTGCAAGAACCAGTGGAAACACAAAAAACCTCCTGTTTTATACTGTTCTGTTTAATTGATCTGGGCTGTTAATATCCCTGTACAAGTCATATTTTACTCTTCATCATATCTCCGGGATAGTAATTGACATTTTCAATAAGGAAAATGTAAAAAAAAAGGACAATATGCTAAGTGTGTCACAAATGAAATCTAAACCAACACGTTAACTTTAACTAGGGGATGTATTTAGAGACACCAGAGAGTCAGAAGAGTCTTTAAGGTTACAATTTCACAAGACGACAGGAACTCAGCTATAAGCCATTCTTCATTGACAATTTCTTTTTAGACCTACTATTTATTCAAGTTTTGCTAAGAATCCCATGCACTCCAATCTCATTCAAAATCTTTCTATGAACATATGAATGTCCTTGTTATTTCTATCCTGGTTCTTCCTGCATATTTATACCTGCCTTTGGAAATTTCCACTGCATGCATCTGATGAAGTGGGTATTCACCCACAAAAGCTTATGCTCCAATACGTCTGTTAGTCTATAAGGTGTCACAGGATTCTTTGTCACTTTTGCAGATCCAGACTAACACGGCTACCCCTCTGATATATGAATGTACTGTGGCTGGAAATTTCAATAAAGTCCATTGTGATCATTTTTCTTGCAAAAATATCACGCTAAATCAAGCACTCGGAAATCATGTTACCATGGGCAGCGCTAGTAAATATTATTTCATTTTGTTTGTGAAAATTAGTCTAAAATTTAAATGTAATTGTGTGATTTAACTTAAATCTTGAGGTCTTTATCTTAACCCAAATGTAACTTTTATACGGATTTATGCCTAAGCAACATGGGAAATAGCGTCTCAAAGTGAATCCCTTGACATACCCAGAGCACTGAAGTATGGGATATTTTTTTACCACAGGAGCTAATCGGGTAAATATTTAAAGGTGGGGAAAACAGCCCCCCTGTGTTGACAGCTCCTATTGACTGTGTACATGATACGCACCTGCAGCAATGAAAATGCCTCCTCCTGCTTTGTACAGAATATGGCTGGAAAAAGGAGCTGCGCAGATGATGAAGAAGCTGGCCACCAGAACGGTGATCACCCCAAGGAGCATGAGTACGGTCCAGACACCACGATAAACTGGAAACCGGGAAAGAATACAAACAGCCTTAGAACTCAAAGACAGTTTGGTAGTAAAGATTTTTTTTCCTCTTTTCATTTTTCTTTTTATCACACCAAACAGCCATTCCAGGATTGTTTCCATTGAGTATATTTTTTACCATATGGACTAAATTAGCTTTGAACCCTAAATGTTATTTGGTGATCATGAGCTATATAATAGAAGGGTATGAAATCCTGAAGCTCTGTATGCTTAATAGGTTCATTTACTAATTTACAAATTTAAGTAGTTTAAAAAATGGTGCACCAAAAAGGTAGCCAGGAAGAGTTTCGATCACTGCTCAATTTGACTGGATACAATTGTTCCACCAAAGTTGAAGGGGGGGAAAGGTAGTAACATATTGAAATTCTTAGTACTGGGCCAATATCTCCACCAACAATCTAAGATCCTGTCCTGAATAGTTTTTAGGAAAACCTAACACAGCAAAAATGTAAAGAAAAATGTAAATGATGTTTCTGAAGAACAACTAAGTGCTTTTAATCAAACCCATTCTGTCAGTAAAGCTCTTTGTACTTTACTAAAGTTGAAATGTAAAGTTTCAGAAAACCCCATTAGTCAAGGACAAGCCACCCTGAATTAATGGATGAAGCTGGAGATAAATGGGCTAAGAAAGTTGTAATACATTGGCCAAAAAATGTTTCTAACAATAATTTTTTAACTGGTTAATTGCACGTCTCTTAAGCTAAGTCATCATTTGACAAAGGCTAATATAGCAAAATAAATTCCTCTTGTAAATTTAAGAAGGGGTACACTAATGCAGCCCATTAGCCAAATTAGGAGTTGTTACAACCTGTAACTCCAAAATCTCACCAACTCCGCTTCTCAATAACACTGCAACTGTCTAAGGGCTTGCAAAAGCGAAAAAAAGAGTTCTGTGGCACCTCATAGACTAACAAACGTATTTGAGCATAAGCTTTCGTACTCCAATATGTCTGTTAGTCTATAAGGTGCCACAGAACTCTTTTTTGCTTTTGCAGATCCAGCCTGAGCCTGACAAGGCTACCCCACTGATACTTGTCTAAGGGCTTGTGTGTGCAAGAGACAGGTCCTTCTGGGGGGTGGACTTTGGAATACATTCCATTGGGAACTATGGATGACCATGAACCTCACTACTTTCAGATCCAAATGCATATCCTACTTTTTTGACCTTGCTTTCCCACTCAGCAACACTTAATCTATTGGCATCTCAGGAATAAATACACCAAATCCCACCTAACTCACTGCCCTTGGGGGCAGAATGGAGAGTATCTTTATCTGATTACGTAACAAACATTTTTGTCATTATTTTAAACTCTGGAAAATGTTTAAAAGCCACAGTGACGGGGCCTGTCTAAGAACCAAGACTTAAATGTTTCAAAACTTGATTTACATGTAACATTGCCATTTTATTTTAGACTGATTGTGTATAAAGTGAGTACTATGCATTAATGCAGGAGGCTCAAACACACGGCCCATAGACCACATGCGGCCCGCAGAGTTATTTCCTGCAGCCCGCCATAGGCGCCAACTCCACTGGCAGCCAAGCTCCAAACATTACTGATTGTTTATATTTTATTAAAAACCCTCTTCGCATTACAATTTTTTAAAAGTTAATACATTGGCTTTTAATAGATTACTCTTCTTTTTTTCATTTTTGACTATGCTTTTGTATCATTGTATGAAAAGGTTTCAGTAATGCGGCCCTCCGGCCAATGTACTAGTCCTCATGCAGCCCTCGTGGTGATTTGAATTTGAGGTCCCTGCATTAATGCATACTTGGCCATGGACATGTGCTACCATAAGTGCCCAAAATGAAATGATAAAATCCTCCCAAATTGCACATGAGTGGTATGTAAAAACTTGCCAACGGCATGGGAAAACTAAGATCCAAGTTATGCAGTCTTTACTCCCACTGAATAATACCTTCCTCCACAAGTCAAACCACTACTACTCATAAGTTTGCAATACACCCATAGAAAGGGACAGTATGTTGTTGTGTGGCCTGAAGCAGCCTCGGATGGGGAGATTATAACTCCCCAAATCACTATCTTTCTGTCTCCCTGCTGCTCTGGGGAGTGAGTAAACTGCAACAGATCTATAAGTGTTGCAGCGTGCATTCCTCTACAGGCCAGTTGTGGGGAAGGGAGCGTAGTCAAAGCTCTCTCCATGCCCTGCCTCTCTACACCTATGCAAGGAGGGACATAGTAGTTCTGGGGAAACTGCTTGCAAGAAACAATGGTATTGTGTGCCTGTGCAAGGCATTAAAGGGGAGTCTTACACTTCTTCTACTCCCTTGAGATAGTGCTTAGGACAGTGCTATGTTACGGCTTAGAGTAAGGTACTACTCAACCATAGCCAGGGTGGAAGAATCAGATCCTGAGTAAATTAATTTCCTAGATGTACAGAGTTAGCTAACTTCCGTACTGTATTTGTAGTATTTAAGGCATTTCTGGCAGTCAAAGTAAGAAAGTACAAGGGAATACTGCACATTCTGAGATAACCCTATCGACAGTATTTATCTTAGATACCACCGCTTTATGGTGCAATAATTTAAAACTGAACAGTTCCATAAATCAGCTCAGCAAACTTTCTCTTCATCTCAAGACAGAACTTCCCTTGGGAGTGTCAGGCAAGCCTGAAAATATAATCGTGCTTGGAACAAAACAGGAGAACAGGCTGTCTGTCTTTGTGCTCTGCTCCATTCAGAATAGAGCACAGGAACATTAACATTTACATGTGTTACCAGTTTTCCAAATTGCTTCATGTAATTTTGTCTTTTTATTTTCCCCGAAGAATAACATCTTCAGTCACTAGTGAAGCATTCAGATTGATTTGCTTGTTCCCTAATTAGCCCTCTTTATTCCAAAAAATCCTGACCATCAACTTTCCAATTGAGGATTAAGGGTATTCCCTTCAGAGCTTCTCTACATCATTTATTAATTAGCTGAAGTGGCTGGTCTTCAGCAGTGAACTGAATGTTGAGAAATGTTTCCCGTGGTAGCTGGGAGAAATAGCTCCTACCTCTGCTAGCAAAGGAATTCATGGATCTGGTATTTTGATGCATTATATATCTGTACTACAGATAGAGAAGAAAAGTAGTGGTATGTTAGAAAGACTTAAAGGGTGCCTAATGTAACTACAGCCATACAACAGTGTCAATGATGTAGCGAAACATTATAGAACAGGATAATATTGGCTTCATTAAGCATTACTCTCAGCTGTTTTAAAGCTTACATCAAGGGATGTGAGAAGATTTTCCAAAGAAAGAGGGCATCCAAAGTATCACTGGTGACAAATATATTGTGAAATGTTATGCAGCTGAGAATCAGGACTTGAATAGTCCACAACACATGCATCATGTGCAAGAGTGATGCATACCCCAGAAACTATAAAATAAGACATTCAGGCATAGGCTAGCTGAGGACACAAGTGTAACAAGGGTGTGCACAGATCCCTAGCTGGAGATGTTAATATCAAATATTTCTGCAACAACTCTAGCTGCAAATTCCTTAAAATTTGGTCCATTCAGAGCACATACCAAATACATTTCTGATAGTCTATAGAAAGCAACAATTTAAAGCAAAAGATACATTTCTTAAAATACTGTAAAGCCAGAAGCCTTTTGGACGTGTATGGGTACTGGCGTATGCAATAATGATAAAGGAGTGCTAACTGATTTGGATAAAAATTGACCTAAATATTAACCCACAAACACCAACCTTAAACTAAACCTTTTTTTTTCCTTTATCATCTTGTGTTCTGCCAGGGACATAAATATCAAAATATATAAAATTAAACAAAAGCTAGAAGTAGAGGGCCTGATACAGCGGTGTAACTCAGGAGTGGCTCCTCTGAAGTCAAAACCAATGTAAGGGAGATCAGTTGGACCCATCCCATGAGACCTGGGCCCGTCCTTTCTGAGACCCAGCTGGAAACACCATAAATCTTGCCAGACAGTTTTTTCTCATAAGATTTTCATTATCAGCAATTACCCCTGAGTAATAATGACATCTTCTTTTTTTAAAAAACACTGAATCTTAACAGTAAAACAAACAAGGTTTTCATGCTGCTGATACATTTCTCTGTTAAATATTTCTCCCTTGAAATATATAGCTGGAGGGTTTCCTACACTGCAAGCTGTTGGGCTCAAATATGTGCCTGTATTATATAAAACAATTCTTGCCCTGGAGACAGAAACCTTAGAGGTAACATATGAAATGATTATTTTCAAATGCCAGGGCTAATATTTCACAGCCTACCTGACTAGAAATGTATGCTAGTTCTATTAGGTTGGTCTCAAAACAGTAACACACCTGCCAAAAATTGGATGTAGTCATTAAAACATAATAGTTGAAAAAACTGAAATTCTCCTCATCTCTACAGACATTCTGCATCCATATAATTATGTATTATATGTTAAGTTCTGACAGTGTGTACTCAGGACTGTACAAAACACAGAATGTAAATGGTCAGATGGGACCAGGGAAAAAACTAATAAGGGCTACAAGTCAGATTATTCAGCTGGTATAAATCAGTGTAAATTCATGAAATTCAGTGGCTTTCTGAGTTGGCTTCAAAGGGCCAACTCATTCCTCAACAGTTGAGGAATGGCTCTTTATTTGCAAATCAATTTGGAAACATCAATTTTAAAATCAAATTAATGTCTTGTCTAGGGATCAAATCTTGCAACCCTCATTCTTGGGAATAGTTCCAAAGAGGCCAAGGGGATTTCATGTGCAAATCAGAACTATTTGCATTGCAAGACCTGCACAATCAATTCCAGACTTGAAAAAATAATCATAATATTTCTTTAATTGAAAGAACACCTTGTAGTGAAAGATATTCAACAACATAGTAGATACTACTTGAACGTTGGTGTTAAGTGATCTGTATAAGTAATGAGATACATTATACATTAATAATGATATCACTACATTACTATTTTAATGCCATATCATTTCTTTTTCAAAGTAGTATGCAGTGTTCTCTATGCAATTCCCACTAATATCATGAGAATTATGTGACTACAATTGAGTGTGCATGTTTTTGATTAAGGTATTTTGATGATTTATTCATGTATTTATGCACAGAATAATTTTGGTTTTCTTTCATTGTTCGTTTGTAACTTTTATCATTTTATGAAATTCAGTGCAAGTGGATCCAATGGCAGCACCGCTAGAGTTTGTAGGTGTTTGCCTATTATCTGCACACTGTCATGGTAAACTGTCATTCTGTCACTGAAAGACATATGGTGTTTGCAAAAGTAAACATATAACGTAGCACAAAATAATGGCGACTGTAAAAAGTGTAACGAGTTACAGTTTTGAAGCTGTGCCTCTAACTGTTAAGAGCTGACCATGTATGTGTGGGCAACAATGCAAGAAAACCAGGAACACTACAATGTACATTGAAATCTCCAAAAAGACAAGATTCCGGGTGGCTTGTGTCTCGACATCTCTACCCAAGTTGCCCACTGAAAGGCATTGCAGCCTGAGTTTCAGCAGCAGAATGAATTGGGCTCGGTGCCTGATGTTTTGTAAACTTGTATTTTAAACTTATCTAGCAGCGTTTAAAGACAGCCATAAACTCTAAGGCCTCCATCCGCATGCACAATTTTGATCATTGTCACCTGAGCGTACAAGCATTGCAGCTTGAAAACCAAGCATGCAAAGAAATAAGCAAACACGCGGAGGGTGAACTGTTGCCCTTAAATGCTTTGGGCCAAATTTTCATTGAAGTTAACAGAGTTATCCCAGCAGGGAATTTGGCCTCCTGTGTGCTACTTAAATCTTCCAGGTTTAGAAACTCCTTGGCCTTGGGAGACTGTTTTCTTTCCTGTGCTTGAGCAGCTTTAGCTGGGGAAACTGGAAACGATGTTCACAAATAACTGATCTCAATGTGGGATCGGAAAACACGAATATTAGTGTTTCCACTACAGCCTGAAACTAGCGCCAAATTGTTCTGATATGATGAAAAGCCCATTAAAGTCAAATAGCACATACAGGGCCAAATCCTTTGCCTTTACTTGGTTTGAAAAATAAATACCGTAGTTTAGAGAAAAACTTAGGCACCTTTGAAAATTGCATACATGCATACAAATTATATTTTTAAGACAAGTTTTAGCTTTAAAACTTCAGTTGTTGTTTTTACTCAGATTCATAGATTTTAAGGCCAGAAGGGACCAGTGAAATAATCTAGTATGACATCCTGCATAGCACAGGCCATAGAACTTCACCCAGTAATTCCTGCATCAATCCCATAATTTTTGTTTGAGTTTAGAGCATCTCTTTTGCAATATGCATGTTCCAAAAAGGGGAGCTAGAATTTTTTTCAGAAGGAAAAGTGATATTTTTTTTTACCCCTCACAGTTTCACAGTTAAAATATGGCTTGCAGAATTCACTAAAAAAAAATTAGTTCACCTTCAGGAAGAGACAAACTGTGGAAGATTTTACCTCCAAGGGTGAACGTTTGAGAAAGTCATAAACATGTGAAAATGCTGGTTATAATAGTTTGTTTTGCAACCTTGAGGTTGAGGTTAAGGTAAACTGGGACCATCAACAAACAGTAGAACAGATCAAGAGAAGCAATAGTATCAATAGTTTCCTTTGGTTGTAAGGGTAGTTGAGATACAATATTGGACACTACCAAACAGTTACAAAAAATATTAGCTGAAATCCTGCTTCTCTTGAAATCAACAGGCGTTTTGCTATTCACTACATCAGAGCTAAGATTTCACCCAGGGTATGTTAAGAATAAGAGGATACACTTCTAGTATTTCTTAATTTAACAAATGCTGATCCTACAAGTTTCAAAGCTTGTTCTACTAAAATACTGTGGATAGGGGAGTGTTAGACTAAAGATGAGTAAATTTCTGTACTAGCAAAAACAATGATAATGTAAAAAGGCATTAAATAGCAAAGGGGGTTATTATGATCGTGATATACTATTCTTGAATGTAAATATCTGCTCTAATAAAAAATTAGACTCAGATGCTGAAAATGAACTTGTGTGGCAATAACTGGATGCAGAAACAATCTTTCTTACCAGAATTTTAATGAGCAAAGCAATCCAACTGTATCTATTTGTATAGTAAGGATGGCTCTGAATATAGAGCTCCTGGGATATCACCTATGCTACAATTTTCTCTGTTTTTAATCTCCTAATACGAAATATTGCTAGGTAAATTATATTTGAGGAATGGATCTATTGGCAAATATTAACTAAAATTAATAAGAAATGTTGATGATGTTCCTTTCTCCCATTCTTATTCTTTGTTTGTCCACTTCTGTGTAATCTATAATGTAATTTGGGGATTCCTTATGAATTTATGAATGACTGGTTGGATGCAAACTCATCCTAGGTTATTAGAAGAGGAAGGTTCCACAGTATGTCATTGGAAAGATAAATTTCTCTCGTGTGCTGTGTAGTCACGGAATTGTCCTATGACCTTTGAATAGTCACCTTTGATCTCTTCCTGGACTACTAGCTAATATTTTTAAAAGGTCAACAGAACTGTTGACAGTACAAGTTATTTTCTTATGTAAGCAGCATGAGCAGTCAACTTATGTAAGCAGTCAACAAGAATCAGATCCTGAAAACATTTACTAATAGGTATAGAGCAGGTTCAAGGATATACAGCAGTCATGTCTCTATACATTATGAGACTGAAAGACATCCAGCCATATATTATTTGAAAAATATTTCCCCTAGATTCCATAAAATCATTGATTTGACCTTTGACATCAATGTCACAACAATTGGCCCAATTTGTTTAAAATGGCACTTGTACAAACTCAGTTTTCCAGTCACTGTGCAGAAAATAATGTCCTTACTACAGTACGCTAGAATTACTCTACTAGAAAATCCTGATGTTATTATTTCATATATCTCACTTTAGGAGAGTATATGTTTTGAAATCTTACACTGTATACATGACAAACATATTAGTAAGACTGTGATGGGGGGATCCACCTCACACAACGCCTGAGCAGGTTAAAAAGAGCCAATTAACCTTGTAGGCTGCACATGGAGGAGAGCCAAGGACTGGTAAAGTCTAACTGAAGATGAAGTCCATCTGGGCAGGGGCAGGCTGGGAGTAGTATAAAGCAAGGAAGTGGCGAGCAAGAAGAAGATGCAGGGAGGGGCTCTGCAGTCACTCCCTAGACAGAAAGGAAGTTGGCTAGGGAGGAGTTCTAGGAGAAGAGTAAGGGCTGGGATCCTGTGCTGAACTAGAGTCTGGCAAGAAGCCGAGAGGGCTGGCTACTGGACTCAGAGAAAGCTCAGGCTGGCAAATCCTGAGGTGATCCAAGAGATAGAGACGTGAGGTGGGAAGGCACCCAGGGAAATGACAACAGGGTCTGAAATTGAGCAGATCATGGTTCCTAGGCAATAGTGTCCCTGGTCTGGAACCTGAAGACAGAGGGAGGACCCAGGTTCCCCTACAAGCCCCTGGGAAAGTGGCACTGGACTTGACTTCGACCAGAAGACTGTCTTGACATGACATACGGATAGCTTATCCATTAGGACTCTGACATTCCAGAAGGGGAAGACAAAATAGGGATTGGCCAGAGAGTGGAGGCACATCCAGCCATGAGGAGGTACCCTCAGCAGTGAGTTGTCCCCTGTTACAAATCTGGTGACACATATGGGCATGGCAGTCACCCCCAATACAAGGGGAGCATGAGACACCATACAAGAGACACTCTAGCTCAGTGCTTCTCAAATAGTGGGGCGCGCCCCCCAGGGGGGGCGCGAGGCTCCGTAAAGGGGGGCTCGGGCGGCCGCGGCGCGTGGCACGCCGGGAATGGTAGTCCCTGCGCCGGGCCTGTTCATTGCGGGTGGCAGGACAAATGATACTATTTACAGTCGCGGGGGGGCGCGAAATGTTTTCTTCTTCCTAGGGGGGGCATGACAGAAAATACTTGAGAAGCACTGCGTCTAGCTGCAGTGTACAGAGGCCTTTTTGCAGAAGGCAGATACACCCTCCCACACTGGAGCCTTGAGTTTCTGTTTCTGGTTAAGGGAGACAAAAAAAAAAACAACCAAAGGGGATCCATGTACTACTTACACAGGTCCTGGAGAACCAGCAGGGTCAGCGGGAAGCACAGTTATACCCGCAGAGATATCTGGCAAAGCTGTCAGAACAGCAGCAATATTTATTTAAGATTCATCGAGAGGAAATGTTCAGAGGTTGCAGAAGGGAACAGAAAACAGATCCCCGGGCCAGGAGTGTTATGCCTGTAGATAGAGGGGACACTTTAAAAAGGGAATCCCCCTACCTAATTCATGACAAGAGAGCTTGTCCTGACGGCAGGAAGACAGGTGGGACTAAGAATCCCACCTGTTGCGAGAGCAGGAGGGGGCGGTTCCTGTTTTTTCCTGCGTGGAATTGGGACATTCCCCCCCCACCCCCCGCTCACCCATTGTGTCCTGATATTTTGCTCTTGTGATCTGGTCACCCTACCCAAGCCCCGGTCCCAGCCCCTGCCGCAGCGGGCTGCCGGTGGCACCCCAAGCCCCAGTCTCTGCCGCAGTGGGCTGCTGGCAGTGACCCGAGTCCCAGGCCCTGACATGGCGGGCTGACGGCGGCACCCCAGGCCCCATCCTCTGTCCCGGGGGTTGCTGGCACCCTCCCCTGAGCCCAGCCCCTGCCCCGGGGAGCTGGCACCCCTACACCCACACTCCCCTAGCCCCCCTCAGCCCAACCCATGCCACACCCCTGAGCTCGACCCCCTAAGGGGGGGTCGCGCTTAGAAGCCTGGTGTCCGAAAGGGGTCACCAACAGAAAAAGTTTGAGAACCACTGCTGTAGAGCATGCCACACAAGTGGCTTCACAAGACTTAGAGTGTTAGCAGAAGTACCAGAAAACCATGGAAGAGAAGAGTAAACTGCTTCTCATCGTGGATGACCCAGAGATGGAGCAAGATGACTTGCAGGCCCAACTTCAGCAACTCCAGGATAGAAGGTATCATTATCCTCCCCCACAAGCTGGTATATGTCTACCATCACCCCACACAAGGCATGATCTGGTTAAATACGGCCAACTGACCTTATAGGCTGCACCTCAAGGAAAACCAGGGAAAAAGTCTAATTGAAGATGAAGCCCAGCTGGGCAGGAGCAGGCTGGGGCTTGTATACAGCCAGGAAGTTAAGAGCAGGAGGGAGCTATAGGGAGGAGCTCTGTAAGCACTCCAGAGACAGAAAGGGAATTGGTGAGAGAGAAGGAGATCTATGGGGAGAGTAAACCCTGGACTACAGAGTGGCAAGAAGCCGAGAGGGGTGGGGTGGTCACTGCAAATAGAAGTTTGCATAGGTAAATCCTGAGGTGGGGCAGAAAACATAGAAGTGAGGTAGAAAGGTGCCCAGGGAAATAGTAACAGGGTCTGAGATTGAGCAGATGGTGGTTGCTAGGCATTGAGTCCCCGGGCTGGAAAACTGGAGACAATGAGAAGCCATGGTTCCCCTACCATCTAGTGGATCTGGACTTGGACCGGAAGACTGTCTGATATGGCATATGGACAGCTTGTCCAGTGGGATGTTGACACCCTGGAGATGGAAGACTAAATAGTGATCTGGCTGGAAGGCCAAGTCATGGGAGAAGGTGCACCCCAAATCCCGGGGGGGAAGGGGGGAGAGGGGCACGGTGCAAGGAACCAATGAAAGAGAGTACCAGACCAAGCAAGAGCTGAACCAGCCACAAGGAGACATCCCAGCAGTGATCGAACCCCCTTACAAATCCCAACTCAAAGACACAGGAACACGAAACATTGTTCTGAAAGGAACCACTAACTCAACCAATCAGAAAAAAGCATGGACAAATGCAGTAGGATAATTCATCACAAGAACAATCTAATTCTATGAGACTGGCTCTTAGTTTAGTGAAGTTTAAGATAAATCTGCTCTTCAAAGACACTAAATGGTCCTTTTATATTCTTAGACTATATTCAATTTCAAGATGTTTGGGGGGAAGATATTTTGTTTATTGGGAAAACAGAAGAACAGACACTTTAAAAGGAAATTTCACATTTGGCAACTATGCCCCATATCCAGCCAAGGCCTTAAGCACATGTTTAGCTTTAAGATTGTGAATAGTCCCATTGACTTCCATGGAACTATTCACATGGTTAATGTTAAGCATGTCCTTAAGTATTTGCTGAATAGTAACATAAATATTATGGCTTCTAGAAATAAACAGTCCAATCCTGGTGAAATTAAATGGTTAATTTTTACTTACATTTTTACTTCCAAACATATTTTAAAATCATATGGACTATGAAATTCCAAAGCTCCATTCATTAAACTGCGTGAAATGATAACACTACTTCATATTGAAGTATTCAGAATGTTTTCCTGAAACTATAGGCCCTGTATAGATTTGAAGCCAAGAAAGTACTTACTGATTGCAGAGTCATAGGAGGTTGAGTTGTGTTCATCTCGGATAAAAGGAAATGGAGAAAGGTAGGCATGTGTGCAATTCTTAGATGGCGATTGGTTGGCTAGGGGGAAAAAAGCCTAAATGTTAATATCAAGTATTTATATGATCACGAGTTGTATTTGTGCTGAGTAAAACACTTTTAAACACATTCTCTAAAGTGGCAGACTGAATTCTATGGGTCCAGCCTTCAAGTTCTTATTCAGGCAAAAGCCCCATTAACCTCAGAGAGGGTTTTGCCCGAGTAAGGGATACCAGCACTGTCAGCCTCAGTGCCATCTGGGGATTCCTCAACCTAGGGAGAATACCCAATTAGGGCAGCTGTAAGGATGATTTGCACTACCAAAGCATTAAAAGCAATCATTTTGGGGGCCAGAATCTGATATGTGTGTGTGTCTATGTATGTGTGTGTGTGAGAGAGAGAGAGAGTCCTTATTTATGAGATAATAGCATAGATATAGATAGAGAACAACATGACTAACAAAAAGAATTTCAGCCTTTGCATCAACATGGTAAAGATAATGTAAAAATATGAACTGCACTTACTGTACCAGAATTTCCAAATATTGTTAGTGTCCTCTTCTACATCTCCAACAAACCAGCACCTCCAGAAAAAACCTTCATGGTGGAAAGTGACCTTCTCCTCCTGCGCAAAACAAACAACAATCTTTGTAACCTGCATGCATGAGGAAAGTCAAGGCATTTTTCAGGTAGCTAATCGAATTAAATCCTATCAAATATAGGTTTTGAGCTGAAAATAATCAGAAAATGCATCTTATCTGAATGCAGATTATTTAAAGAAAACCTGTACAATTATAGCTCCTTTGTCAAAAGCTCAGATCGCATTTCATGGTTCTGAGCATAATGGGCCTGATCAAAGCCAAATTAAGTCAATTAAAATCCACTAACTGCAGTAGGCTTTGGATTAGGGCTATAAACACCAGCGTCAGACTTAGTGTCCATACAGTATGTTCTTTCTATGCTAAGAAGAAATTAACACATTGTGAAACTAATGCCGGCGATTATTCTGAAGAAAAAATATACATACTAACCATGGTATTGTTTGGACCTTCTGAACATCTTCCAACTTCTGTAGCAAGAAGCCAGTAATCTGTCCCAAAGGCCACCAAAAACAGCAAAACTCCCAGCGCCCCGAAGAAACCTCCAAAAAATATCCCCACACTCAGTTTCATCATTGATTTGTTTCCAAATGAATCTGATTTTTTAAAAATTATTTTAAAAATCAACCCTCTCAAAGTAAAAAGTGAGGCAAGTGGACAATAGGTACTGGTTGTAGAATGCAGCTTGTGTTTGAAGAAATTTCTCTTTCCTTGCCTTTCTGTTTTTCCCTGTGCCCTGTGGATTGTTTTGTGTTCCCTGACTTATGTTCCACAAGGCTGACTTCAGCCTGACAGATGGAAAGGCCCTTCTATTTTAGGACATTGGTGGAAGAGCTTTACTCTGTTTCTCTATCAAGGCGTGGCCAGTCAAAAATAGCTGACCTTCCCCTAACTATCCAGAGAGGCAGGGAGTGACTTGAAATATTATTGCAGTTGGTGCATCAACAACAGTGGAAGGGAGATGAAATTGCAGCGCCCTCATCATTCCACCTCGGCTGGATTATAGCACATAGTTACAAGCACTTCCAATGTGTAAATTTGTCTGTGAACATTTCTCCTGCCATTAGCAGGAAAGAGAACACACACTAAACCCCAACTTGTCTGGAATGAAAACTTTTGTTGTAAATTCAATTCGCTTTAAATGGGAATGTTTTACAATTAGCTTCAATTATGCTGGATTAAGTCTTCACATGCTTTACTTATTTATTCAGATTTATATACAATATTTAAAACACCTATCTATGGCACTCAGACCCCTACACATATTAACCTGCAATACTGTAAAAAGAAAGCAGACTCCAAAACCAAGAAGAGAATCAAATCCCTGAAGCTACAAGTCCCAGTCCCTGCTGCATAAATGTTAGCCTTTCTAAAAAGAAGGAGCTTTGCCACGTGCCCTGAAGACCAATGGAACATGACAAGGGAATTAATTCCTAAATTCCAAGTCCTTCAGAGAAAGCCCTACCAACACCCTACTCTTTTGATGCCAATTGAGCATTCCCAAGAATATATAGTACAACATGAGTACATGGAATATTCCCAAGATCAGATGCTGATATGGCACAATGCACCAAATCCTCCTGTCCTCACTCAGGCAAAACTCCATTGATTTCCCATTCTGGGAAGCAGTAAAGTCAAGGGAGCTATGACAATTTACCCCAGGAAAGGATCAGTCCCAGAGAACCCCTTTATTTTGGATAAACTAGCTACCCTGCCACGGGATCACTACTGTCATCAATCTTTCTAGATCTTACACAGGCGTCTTTGGGGAAAGAAAGTAAAAGAGTCTCCTTGTGCCAACCAACATCAAACCCATAAGAGAAAAACCCACAGCTGAGTGGTAGATGTTTTTTCAGTGTCTGGATAAGATTTTACACCATTAGTATATCTAACCAATGCCACATCTGCAGGTTGTTAGAAGACACATTTAGTACAAACCTGATATATATTTATAAAGTTAGAATAGTGCAAAATGTAAGTTTGATATTCTTTTATGCCCAGCAATAGCCCTTTTATACTGGGCAACTTAGGCTTGGTCTACACTGGAGCGGGGGTTTGGGGTTTGACATAAGATATGCAACTTCAGCTACGTGAATAGCATAGCTGAAGTCGATGTATGTTAGGTCAATTTACCTGGCCGTCCACACGGTAGCGAGTTACAACCCCATCAACCGCTGTTACAACCCCATCAACTCCGCTTCCACCTCTCACAGAGGTGGAGTACATGAGTCAACAGGGAGCATGCTCAGGGATACTAGACATGATAAATCGATCCCCAATAGATTGATCACTACCTGCCGATCCAGGTAGTGATTGAGTCACTTATACTATTTATTTTGTTGCACTACAAAGAGGCATGTGCAGTGAAGGTGGTTCAATTATAAAAGTAAGTAAAGCAACTTTTATTAAGGGATTAGTCCTTGATTAGAATAGTGTGTTCTACTAACAGAACCATGGAAAGTGTCATGAAACAATTATTTGTAGTCAAAGTTATCTTATTACCTTGGGAAATATTAACTTACAAATAATTTATGCCCAAAGCTCAGCAAATCTTGAACTTGCTACCCCTGAAGTCAATGGGGGGCAGAGGTGTTGCCATTGACAACGGTGGATCTAAAGCAGGGGTCTAAAACAAGCCCTTCCCTGCAGCCCATGAAGCTCCCTGACTCACCCCCCCCCCCCATAGCAGTTTCCGGGGTGAGGAGCCAGAAGCGGAGGCTTCTCTGCTGCCTGGCTGGGCCGCTGCCAATCCCCAGATACCAGGCACTCCTGCTGTGACTTCAATGAATGAGCTGGGGCGGCGCTTCCAAGGAGCCTCTGCCGCGGTGGCCAGGAACGGTAAGCCAGGCTCCCCGCCTCCCTCTGCAGGAGGCTTACCACTCCTGGCCGCCGCTGCAGAGGGCTCCTGCGAAACACCAGGCCCTGGCTTCCAGGCGCTACCGCTGCGGCCTCAATGAACAAGCTGGGGTGGTGCTTCGCAGGAGCCCTCTGCAGTGCAGGGAGCTGGCCACAAGCATGAGTGGGAGGAGATTTAGGGAACAGGGAGCTGGGTTATGGGGATAAGTGGGGATGGGGAACAGGGTTATGAGGATCAGTTTGGGAGAGGGAGATTTTATAAAATTATAATTGATATTAGGCTGAGATGGGCTGAAATTTCTGTCAGATTTATCAGCATATTATATTTGAAAAAAGCTTGAATCATCTAAGGCTGATAATTTCTTGTTAAATTAGATTTGTTTGCTTGTGTTTCCAGCTCTGGACTTCCTATATTGCTCTTGCTTTGTTTGCCAAACAGCTGTTGGTGGTGACTAGCGCTTTCCAGGAGGGAGCGGGGAGCTGCGTGCTCATAGAAGGAGGCGGGGCAAGGGCGGGACCTCATGAAAGGGGTGGAGTGGGGGCGGGGCTGAAGACAGCAAGGGGGGCGTCAGTGATGTGGCCTTCTGGCCAGTGCACTAGTCCTCATGTGGCCCTCATGGTCATTTGAGTTTGAGACCCCTGATCTAAAGTCACGCAAGTTCCTACCATAAGTAAAACTTTCCAACACTGTCTTACACATATTCTATTTTTTGAATTCTTTTTTTTTCAGAATGATCAAATGTGTTGTAATACAATCTATTATGATGTAAACTTTTATTTAATAACTGGACACAAAAGGTCAAAGTAAGCTGATGTGGAATTCATTTTGATTTGCTGTACATCATAGATTGCCTTAAAGAATATTATTTCCCAATTTTACGGAATATTCATTTAGTTCCAATTTTATTAATTTATCCCATCAAACATATCAGTTGGACAACACTGGTGCCTGTACTGAGGTGAACAAGTCTGAATTTGGTCTTCATTACGATATTACTCTAAGTGAAAATAATATTATTAATACTTACAGGGGGTCCTTGGTATATTTGGAGTTGCATTCTTGAAAAGGGAGATAGATATTGAAACAACAAATACAAGGGAAATTTTTCCCCATAAGAAATAATGGTCCGCCCTACCTCTTCCCGCCCGCTCCACCCCTGCCCACCCAGTTCCACCCCGAGCACGCCCCATCCCTGCTCCTTCCCCTCCCTCCCAACACCTCCTGCACAGGGGGGAACAGCTGTTTCATGGCATGCAGAAAGCGATGGGGGGGGGGGAGAGCAGGGCTGCTGGCAGACAGGAGATGCTGGCAGGGAGTCACTGTCTGCCGGTGGGTGCTAAGCACCCACAGAAAAGCCATGCAAAAGGTGAAGCTACGGATATGCAGATTGGGACGGACATTAATTGGAACACATTCCCCTACTGACGAGCGACAGATATGCGAAATGATGGATAAGGGGGAGACATATACCAGGGACCCCAGTATATAATTGTTTTCTTCCATACATCTTAAATCATTTTATGAGGCTGGATAAGCATAATTATTCCTGTTTTTACAACTGGGGAAAGTGCAATTACTTATCCAATTTTACAGAGTGAGTTAATTTTTGTACCATAACCCTTGGACTACAGATAATAAAATGCTTAGTTTAATTCTTGTTATATAAGCCAGTGCAAGAGATGTTTGTAGCCAGGACTGGCTTTGAACCAAATGGTGCCCCAGATTAGGAGCATCTTCAGTGCCACCCCACTCCTCCATTTGTTAATTTTTTTAGTATCTTATTTTTTATTGCATTTGTAGCCCATGTCACAACTTTGATGCACAATTTGCATGCATGATTTATCCCTGTCATATAAGAAGATAAATTTGCACATTAGGATCTATAAAACTGTATTTATTAATGCCATATATACACAAATAAAAAAGTTAGTTTCCTCTAAGCTTACAGAAACTTTTTTTAATTTTAAGAATAACTAAAATATTCTAACATCAAGAAACTGAACTCGGCACCAACATTGGGTGGAACAGTATTAAATAATGTTACAGTAAGTGACAGCCTTAAAATGTTAATCCTATTCCTTTCATTCAAAAGGTCACTTTTTTTACCTTTGCCCTCACAAACTGAAGCACTGATACTGAATCTACAGAAGATGAAGCTGCATCTGACACAACCAGGTAAGGAAATGGCAACCAGAAGGCATGAAGAAAGATTCAGCACAAGGATGTGTGCCTGGGCACCACTGTTTCTTCCCTTTGTGCTCACACCATTGTCATAGCCTTGGTAAATCTGCTAGTTCCTTAGTAAAAGGATTTCAATCATTTACGCTTCACTCCTCAATTTCTTCTGCACTGAGACAATCACTCCTAACTAAAGCATGGCCTATGTTGTTCTGTTTCAGATAGTTTCCCATCAAATTTTCCCCTTGCTGCAAACTATATTGCAATTGAGCTCTTCACTTCCTATACAGAGCTCCTGAAGGTTTCTGCGGGGACATCTTTTATTTTCCGTGGGGGGGAGGAACAAACATTATGAGGGAGAGCAAGTCTATGTTCTGCAGTCATAGGATTGGTCTTCACTACCCGACGGATCGGCTGGTATTGATCGATCTATCGGGGATCGATTTATTGCATCTCGTCTTGTCTAGGTAAGTCAACCTAAGATGGGCTGACTTCAGCTATGTAGCTGAAGTTGCGTATATTAGGTCGACACCCTCCCCCTCCCTTGCCACTTCTCCCTCCCCCTCCCCCCGCTAGTGTAGACCTGGCCTTAGAAAGTCATTACACATTATGTGTAAAGCATGGCAAAAGAAGTAACAGTATTTCTTTTATATTGTTGCGTAGAAAGGGGTTTGTTAGATATCTCTGGCATCTCATTAAACGTCCTTTATTAGTCGCTACTTGTACTCTTCAATTCTTTAAACACAAGTACACTTTCAGAATTACACAATAAAATAAGGTTCACAATATTACAGCTGGGCTCTCACTTCACTTCAGTTCATCCTTATATCTCACTGACTGACTGGACATGCCACACCGCACCCCTTATAAACCTGAAAGGGCATGGATGACAATATTCTAAGAGGTTCAAGGAAAATGTAGTTCTCAGAAAGTCTGTAAGGTTCCACAAGGTTCCACAAAGGTCCACAACATTCTAGGTAAGTGAAAAATTATCCACATATGAAATACCAGAAGGATTTTACCTCAAACAGTCTATTTTCCTTTTTATTGCTAACAATAGAAACAATACTCTAAGCCTCGCGTCCACCAAGCCCTGCTCCCCAGGTGATAGTCTAGGTTGCCTGCCCCTAAATCCAGCCCTGCTTGTAGCAGAAAGGAGAAGAGATACCTATGACCTCAAGCACTTCCACATGTGAGTAACTTCACTCATATGAATAGTTCGGTTGAACTCAATTGACAGCTACATCATTCACTATGCAGTTCAAGTGTTTATTTTTAAAATACTGTACATGTCGTGTTTTGGTTCTTAATTTAGAATGTTCATTCTGAGAGCCCCTAATTTAATTATTCTCTTCTTTATTTATGGCATGTTCTCTGGCCTTCATATCTTCCAAATACTCTAACATCTTCAGTATTATGCCTTTCTAAATTGGGAATGAATCAGAAGCCATATTAAGACTTGTTATGTCCTACTGAAAACTCATGTTTTCCACCACTTGAATACTTGCATTAAACATTGAAGGTTCATCATTAGAAAATAAAATCAACCAAGGCAAAGAACTGAGTGTCAGTCTTATCAAAGTAAAACAATCATTCTTTTGAACATTACTGTAAGGTCAGTCACTGATTCATTATATCTAATGCCCATAAGTGTACGTAGTAAGACTAGGATTTTAAAAACAAAAGTTAACGGGGCAAAATTCATCTCTGCTATAAAAAATTCCACTGGATTAGTGTGGCAGATTGTAGTGAAGGACCTAGTACAAAGGATTAATTCAGATATAGCCTTTAAGAAAACTGACAATTTTGATGATTCAGTCTGTTTTGAATAAGCCTACAACTGACTCCTAATTCTGCATGTTTCTATCTATTTATGTGTTTCTACGGCTCTGCTGTTAAGTGCAGCACTGAACACCTCCCGAGAATTTATAAGTAAAATAACAATAGCACTGTCTCTTTTTTTCCTTCCCAGTCAGTAGGAGAAATGGCTTGATTAGTTTATTGGGGAGGAGGTGTTTGTCTGCTTGTTTATGTTTGTGTGTGATTGAGTCAATGTTTTGTGTTTATGTTTAGATTTGGCAAGCAGCTCCTTATCTGTGCTGGCAGATACATCCATGATCTAAAAACAGCATTTTATAGTGGCTTGTGTCTCAACATATACCAAGAAACTATGATTGCAGTTGCTGAGAAAATTGCTCCAGCAGTTGAATCCTCTGAGGACCTCATAGCCCATTAACTGCTAAAGAAAGACATGTTAAATAGCTTGGAAGTTCTCGTTTACTCATACAGACACTAGTCCACAGCAACCATCCTCAGTTGAATTATATGTTATCCATTACATCATATTCAGAATACTGGGCATGCACGCTGGGAGAAAATCATCTGGGAGAATTAGATGTCATTACAACAAAGCTTAAACAAGACTAAAGTGGGGCACAGGCTGTGTGCTGGCCCTTTGCAACCTGTTCACATAAGGATTTGCAAGTGGCTCAATCCTCAGCCATGCCGAACTCATACTTGATGCAGCTTATGAAAAAATAAAGGTTGCCATGAAGTTTCTTTATTCTTCCCTAATCCTGGGCACAAAACCAGCTTCCTATACAAGTTAAAGCTGCTCTAACATTCATCAACTAGAATGATCCCGTATGGATCATTCCACCAACAGAAGATCAGCAGAGCACATCACACTTTAGCCCTGTCCCCATCATGTCCCCTCTCCACCCCAGTAGATCCCACTCCAGCTGGGATGCTGGGGGAATCCTCAGTTGCCTCTTTGCAGTAGCTTTAAGGTCACTTGGCATTGTCTGGAAGCACAAAGTGACCTCTGTAGGACTTAGACTCCTTCCCTATATGTTTATATGAGATCATAAATTGGATTAATATTTTGTGTAGAGACTGCTCCTAGCTAATGCCACTGTGGGCACTACCTATCTGACAGGTGAAAAGTTTTCCAGTGTGACTCCATGTCATGGTCATATGCAAGGCAGATATTAATGAAATGTGTGTAGAGAAGTGAAAGCATTAATACTCCTGGGATGGAAGTGGAGCTGCTCTGTAAGTGGAGTGCAGTGTGCTGACCTGGTTATTGAATGAATGAATGAATGAATGAATGAATGAATGAATGAATGAATGAATGAATAGGACTACAGCAGTTTCAAAATGGTTAAGGGCAAGTTGCCTGGGGGAACAAATTAAGACACAGACACCTGCTGAGACGCCTACCTGGGCTACCATCAAGGAAGAGTAATACTTCAGGTAAGATGTGTGTAGACTGTTATTCTAAAGTCCTTTCTCACTGAATGTTTTGTTCCTATTATTAATACAAATAATACTTTGGTTTAAGCAGGCTGTCTGATCGCTTTATAGTCTTTTGGCCAAAGACTCCCAAAAAGAAGAATCAGAGGTATCTGAACTCAGTCAGAACTGCTAGGTAAGCACAGTTGATACATAGGGTATTGTAGCCCCAATCCCAGCCTAGGAGTGGTAAAATTGTGGAATTCCACCCACCCCACCCCCAAGATAGATAAAGGCATAAGGCCTGACGCCTGAGGTGTGCTCATAGGGTCCAGAAAATGGGCAAAAGTGCGGCTAGCTCTGTAATTGTTTCAACTCTATCCTAAGATATCCTTAAGATGGTTCATGAAAGTCTGAAAAGTGACACCATCTATTTGCCTTCCTGAAGGATCATAAAATAAATGATTAATACATTAGGAGTGTCAACAAAATGACGTAGCCTATTTAGTTCAGATTTATATGGCTGGGACAGAGAAGGTTTGTTGTTGCTCTTTAATCTCAGAGATAACATCACATTTATTTCAGATCTGTAGCAAGCAAGAGAACAGGCCACGTTGTATAACACCTCAAGCCCTAGAAATCTTAATGATCTCATTGAAAAGTTGGAGAAGCATGGACTGCAACAGCTCATACCTCAACTGCTGAAATATTGTTGATATCATGTACCAGTCACCTGGATCCAAGCTGCTCATTCAAAAGTACCCTTACATTCCTTTTAAATTTTATTTTTGCTCATCCAGCAACTCTGCCCTAGAAAAAGTGGTCACGGCTCTCAAATTTTGTTTTAGGTCAAGCACATCCCTTGGTGTTTCAAGGACCTTAGCATCATTATGGTCTTAACCATATGCTTGGGTCTCTAGGATTTCCTGGTTGTCCTGGGCTCGATCTATATATAATTTCCTGGTTGTCCCTAAATACCATCTTCTCATGTGATATGTGACGTGGAGTCAGCAGGATCTCCACAGCTCCAAGCAGAAAATGCATGGATTCAAGGTGTGTAGTTTAAAAAAATAGTTCTAATTTATTAACACAAACCAAAAAAATAGATAAAAAGACAAAAGTTGGTTCTCTAATTGGGCCTAGATCTCTTCTGTGTCTGCAGTCTACCAAATTAAGCTTCTTCTGCTCGGCTTTCTCTTTATACCTAGGGAAGATTCTCATCATGCCTCACTCTGAAAAGGCACTCAGTCATTTCTCTGAAGGCACCATTCCTCCCCTCTGCAGAACTCCTGAAGAACAGATGTTGGTTAATATTTTTGATAGACATAGAGAAAGAAACAGAGGACAAAGGTAACTGCTATACTCAACTCTTGTTACACTAGCAGTGAAAATACCAGAAGAGGGGAGAAAACTGAAATGGGCTATATCCGTGAAATAATTCCTTCCATTAACCAAATGATTTTTAAAAAACCTTCTATGTCACTCTATCCCTAGAGTAACCACCTGTCCCAAACTGGGTGGGACAGTCTCAAAATGCAGAGTTCAAGTCCCAGTGCCAGGCTGAATGACACTGGGACAACATTTGTCCCAGATTCCTTGCAGAACTGCTCTGTGCCTACCAAAGGCTCAGGGGCAGTGAAGGGACAAGAGGCTGAGGTGAGCTTTAGACTCTCTCGCCACAAGGCCCTGCTCCTCCTCTTCCTGCTGAGACCCCGTCCTCAGGCAGACCAGAAGCTAGAGGTGGCTCAGGCCATGGTAAAAGCTGTCTAGGAAGCCTGGGCTGCTGTGGGGAGCACTGGACCTTCCACAATAGGTCAGGGTGCCTGAGAGCTGCCCCCAGACTGTGTCCCCACTCCCTGAAGTATACTGTCCAGGGCAGGTGGAGGGTC
Source organism: Sternotherus odoratus (assembly GCA_032164245.1). NCBI lineage: Eukaryota > Metazoa > Chordata > Testudines > Kinosternidae > Sternotherus > Sternotherus odoratus. The sequence continues at coordinate 204,446,685 of JAVMKO010000001.1, read as the reverse complement.
CGGGTCTTCCAACAGTGGCCTGTGCTCCCTGGGCAGCTTTTACCACAGCCCAGCTCCAGTTTCTGGCCTGGCCGGGGGAAAGGTCTCAGGAGGAAGAGGAGGAGTAGGGAGCAGGGCCACGGAGGGAGGGGGAGCATAGCTCCTTCATGTATCCCACTTTGCCTTTTGAAAAAGGCATCACCCTACCTGTCGCACTCACCAAAGTGTGTAACTTTGAGGTTGCAGTCACTGAAAAGACTAATTTTCACATCTCAGATCTGTAGATAAGAACATAAGAACAGCCCTACTGGGTCAGACCAAAGGTCCATCTATCCCAGTATCCTGTCTTCTGACAGTGGCCAGTGCCAGGTGCCCCAGCGGGAATGAACAGAACAGGTATAATTATCAAGTGATCCATCCCTTGCTGCTCATTCCCAGATCTTTTAAAAGATATTACACTTCAGATACTATTAGCACAATCAGCAGTTTTAAAACTCCAATCCATTTACAGTGCCTCAAAATTTTCTGGACCAGTAGATTGTAAGTTTTCCTAGGCTCCATCTATATATGAAAAGTTGAAATGACTGCTAAATGCACCCTAATGATCTGAAGTTATAAACCAGAATGAAATAAGTCTTTGTTAGATTTTGTAAGTTTGATGATAAACGGTACATTTGGGGGTCTTGATCTTGCCTATTTGTAATACTCAAATCCAAGAATGTGTTCCATTTACTGCAATAAATTGCATTCGTTGTCTTAGATCTATCTCATAAAATGATTTTAAGAACTTTAGATGAAAATTTATAAGGCTTAAAATGTTGTCTCTCTTCCTGAGCGACAGAATATGTTCTCAAAACTTTGTTCAGTTTTAGGCTATGACTGTGATGGGAGTTCAGAGGGCCAGGCAGTGATTAGTGCACCTGACTTCCAGCCCTTTGCCTCTGTCAGGGCAGTAGAGACACCAGTTCCTGATTTTAGGGGGGAAATCTTCAGCTTTCCACCCACATCTGGGCCTCCTTGGCCCCTAAGGTTAATATCTGAGAGTTTGGATTGTCTTCTTCTTGTTTTCACGTCGTGTTCTCAGAAGACAAACACTGCTCCATCTCCTACTATGTACCCTATTCTTGATCAAGACCTTAACTCGGTAATTAACTGTTTAAAAACACACGAAGATATAATTTATCGAGCTACACATCAATTGTTCATTTCTTTTGTCAAACATCAACTATCATTCCTGGTTTTACCAAGTGCCTACAGTAAATTAGTAAACTGATGGGGACTGACACAATGAATTTAGGAAAACATATTCTATAAGAAACCCTATGACTAGTGAGGTGATGGTAATAGATCAGGAATCGGCAACCTTTAGCACGCAGGCTGTGAGGAAAATCTGCTGGCGGGCCAGAACAGTTTGGTTACCTGAGGCGTCCACAGGTTTGGGCAACTGCAGCTCCCATTGGCTGCAGTTTGCCATTCCAGGCCAATGCGGGCTGTGGGAAGCGGCACGGGCCAAGGAATGTGCTTGCCGCTGCTTCCCATAGCCCCCATTGACCTGGAATGGCAAACCACAGCCAGTGAGAGCTGCGATCGGCAAAACCTGCGGATGTGGCAGGTAAACAAATTATCCCAATGCGCCAGTGGCTTTCCTTGATGGGCCACGTGCCGAAATTGCCGATCCCTGTAATAGGTTTTATGACAGATTGTATCCTGAAAGATCCCTACAGGTCCAGAGGACTCTTTAAATACAGTTATAGCACAAGCTATATAATTGCTCTATATAATTGGAGTCCAATTCTTCTTAAGACATTATTTCAAGCTTTGAAGCATCGTCCAAGATTTTAATATGTTAAAATAGGTTTTGTTTTATAAAGAGTTTATGCTTAAAGTAAACATATTGAGCTGCTGTTCCTTTGAATGTCTTTAGTTTTCAGAAAGTGTAGACTTGATGATTGATTCCTGACCAAGTGGCTGAATTAGGAAATCTCTTCTGCTTTTAACTTTGCACTATATGACAATTTTCATTTGAGGATCTCAAATACTTTACAGATGTTATTTTATGTATTTGAATGGAAAGGCAGCTTAACCAATGCCTACCAAAGACATTCAGGAATCAGCAATACAAAAAAAACAAATACAGAGCCAAAACAGCAGCACAGCTTCTGTATTACAAGTCAGAACCTCTTAGCACCCACCTCTTCAATCATCTCAGCCCATTTCAAACACCAGATTGAACAAATGGGATTTGCAGTGTACCTGGCAGGTCAAGAAGATGAGAGACATTTCAGATTACTGGACGGGAGGACATGAAAAATTTTCTACATAAGAATGGCCATACTGGGTCAGATCAATGGTTCATCTAGCCCAGTATCCTGCCTTCCGGCAGTGGCCAGTGCCGGGTGCCCCAGAGGGAATGAACAGAACAGGTAATCATCCAGTTGCTCATTCCCAGCTTTTGACGGAGGCTAGGGATGCCATCCCTGCCCATCCTAGCTAATAGGCATTGATGGACCTATCTTCCATGAATTTCTCTTCAAGGAGCCAGACTTAGAGGCTTATAGTTCTTGTGATCAGATTCTTCTTTTCCGGGCTGGGTGCAAAAGAGTGTGTATAAACTGTGGGAGGGGTGGCTTTAAGCCATCTTTAGTGCCCCTTGAGTTTGGGCTCCACAGTTGCTCTAGGATGTATCTGTTTCTAAGGACCATGAGTGTGCTGTCTCACACCTTTACAAACTAGCTGTAGTACAGCATGCTCCGGCCAAGGCCTCTCCTGCCCTTTCTATTCTCTGACACAGCCCTTCCGCCAGAGCTGTTACATTAACCAGCAGAGAATCCCTGCGCCCCATGTCGGGGGCCATCAGCACAGCCACGTGCCCCGTGTTTGGCATGGGTGCAAAAGTGGGACTGTAGGAAGTGAGAAAGGGTCCGCACAACGGCATCCTCTCGTCTGGTGTAACAGGTGCAGTCTGGTGTTGGTCACTGCAGAAGACACTGACAAGGTTGGTCCCCTCCCGTGACTAGTGCCACCCGCCTCTTCAAGCCCCAGCTCCTGGAATCCCGTTATCCTGTGACAATCCCAGCAGGGGTCCAGCTGCTGGGCGGAGGAGAGGGAAAAGCTGGGGAACAGGATCCTTAAAGGCTTCAAGCCCTGATGGCCAATCAACGCCTCCCCCTCCCCCACCGATCCCTCGTGTGAGATCCTGGTTGGCAAACACGCGACTCCGATCTCAGGGCGCGGCCCCCGCCCCGCCCTCCGGTCAACTCCGCCTCCCGGGCCGCGCATGCGCAGGCTCGTCCCCCAGCGGCGGATGGCGGATGGGGGCCTCGGAGCCGCCGTCAGCCCCGCGCCCGGGCCCGGCGCCGCCTCCTGATCCGCGCGGCGCCGGGACCGGCCGCTTCGTGCGGTGCCTCTACCTGGTGGGCTTCCTGGTGAGTGCGGGGCCCAGGAGCCTCATCGGTGACCTGCCGGGCTGGGGCTCGGCCCCTGCCCTGCGTGTGTGTGTCCGTCCGTCTGTCTGTCTGTGCTTCCTGTCCTGAGTGTGTGTGTGTCCGTCTGTCTGTGCTTCCTGCCCTGGGTGTGTGGGTGTGTGTGTCCGTCAGTCTGTGCTTCCTGCCCTGGGTGTGTGTGTCCGTCAGTCTGTGCTTCCTGCCCTGGGTGTGTGTGTCCGTCTGTCTGTGCTTCCGGCCCTGTGTGTGTGTGTGTCCGTCTGTCTGTGCTTCCTGCCGTGGGTGGGTGGGTGTCCATCCGTCTGTGGTTCCTGTCCTGGGTGTGTGTGTGTCCATCCGTCTGTCTGTGCTTCCTGTCCTGCGTGTGTGTGTCCATCCGTCTGTGCTTCCTGCCCTATGTGTGTGTGGGTGTGTGTGTGTCCGTCTGTCTGTCTGTGCTTCCTGCCCTGGGTGTGTGTGTGTCCGTCTGTCTGTCTGTGCTTCCTGCCCTGGGTGTGTGTGTGTGGGTGTGTGTGTGTCCGTCTGTCTGTCTGTGCTTCCTGCCCTGGGTGTGTGTGTGTCCGTCCGTCTGTCTGTGCTTCCTGCCCTGGGTGTGTGTGTGTGTCCGTCTGTCTGTGCTTCCTGCCGTGGGTGGGTGGGTGTCCATCCGTCTGTGCTTCCTGTCCTGGGTGTGTGTGTGTCCATCCGTCTGTCTGTGCTTCCTGTCCTGGGTGTGTGTGTGTCCATCCGTCTGTGCTTCCTGCCCTGTGTGTGTGGGTCCGTCTGTCTGTGCTTCCTGCCGTGGGTGGGTGGGTGTCCATCCGTCTGTGCTTCCTGCCCTGTGTGTGTGGGTGTGTGTGTCCATCCGTCTGTCTGTGCTTCCTGCCCTGGGTGTGTGTGTGTGTGTCCGTCCGTCTGTGCTTCCTGCCCTGGGTGTGTGTGTGTGTCCGTCCGTCTGTGCTTCCTGCCCTGGGTGTGTGTGTGTGTCCGTCTGTCTGTGCTTCCTGCCGTGGGTGGGTGGGTGGGTGTCCATCCGTCTGTGCTTCCTGTCCTGGGTGTGTGTGTGTCCATCCGTCTGTGCTTCCTGCCGTGGGTGGGTGGGTGTCCATCCGTCTGTGCTTCCTGCCCTGTGGGTGTGGGTGTCCGTCCGTCTGTCTGTGCTTCCTGCCCTGTGTGTGTGTGTGTCCATCCGTCTGTGCTTCCTGCCCTGTGTGTGTGTGTGTGTGTCCGTCTGTCTGTGCTTCCTGCCGTGGGTGGGTGGGTGTCCATCCGTCTGTGCTTCCTGCCCTGTGTGTGTGTGTGTGTGTCCGTCTGTCTGTGCTTCCTGCCCTGGGTGGGTGGGTGTGTCTGTCCGTCCATCTGTGCTTCCTGCCCTGGGTGGGTGTGTCCGTCTGTCTGTGCTTCCTGTCCTGGGTGTGTGTGTGTCCATCCGTCTGTGCTTCCTGTCCTGGGTGTGTGTGTGTCCATCTGTCTGTGCTTCCTGCCCTGGGTGGGTGTGTCCGTCTGTCTGTGCTTCCTGTCCTGGGTGTGTGTGTGTCCATCCGTCTGTGCTTCCTGTCCTGGGTGTGTGTGTGTCCGTCCGTCTGTGCTTCCTGTCCTGGGTGTGTGTGTCCGTCTGTGCTTCCTGCCCTGGGGGATGTGTGTGTGTCCATCCATCCATCCCACCTCGCCCCCTGACCTGTGTGTGTGTGTGTCCTTCCGTCCCTCCTCACTTCCTGCCCTGTGTGTGTGGGTGTGTGTGTCCGTCTGTCTGTGCTTCCTGCCGTGGGTGGGTGGGTGTCCATCCGTCTGTGCTTCCTGCCCTGTGTGTGTGGGTGTGTGTGTCCATCCGTCTGTCTGTGCTTCCTGCCCTGGGTGTGTGTGTGTGTCCGTCCGTCTGTGCTTCCTGCCCTGGGTGTGTGTGTGTCCGTCTGTCTGTGCTTCCTGCCCTGTGTGTGTGTGTGTCCGTCCGTCTGTGCTTCCTGTCCTGGGTGTGTGTGTGTCCATCCGTCTGTCTGTGCTTCCTGTCCTGGGTGTGTGTGTGTCCATCCGTCTGTGCTTCCTGCCCTGTGTGTGTGGGTGTGTGTGTCCGTCTGTCTGTGCTTCCTGCCGTGGGTGGGTGGGTGTCCATCCGTCTGTGCTTCCTGCCCTGTGTGTGTGGGTGTGTGTGTCCATCCGTCTGTCTGTGCTTCCTGCCCTGGGTGTGTGTGTGTGTGTCCGTCCGTCTGTGCTTCCTGCCCTGGGTGTGTGTGTGTGTCCGTCCGTTTGTGCTTCCTGCCCTGGGTGTGTGTGTGTGTCCGTCCGTCTGTGCTTCCTGCCCTGGGTGTGTGTGTGTGTCCGTCTGTCTGTGCTTCCTGCCCTGTGTGTGTGTGTGTCCGTCCGTCTGTGCTTCCTGTCCTGGGTGTGTGTGTGTCCATCCGTCTGTCTGTGCTTCCTGTCCTGGGTGTGTGTGTGTCCATCCGTCTGTGCTTCCTGCCCTGTGTGTGTGGGTGTGTGTGCCCGTCTGTCTGTGCTTCCTGCCGTGGGTGGGTGGGTGTCCATCCGTCTGTGCTTCCTGCCCTGTGTGTGTGGGTGTGTGTGTCCGTCCGTCTGTCTGTGCTTCCTGTCCTGAGTGTGTGTGTGTCCATCCGTCTGTCTGTGCTTCCTGTCCTGAGTGTGTGGGTGTGTGTGTCCATCCGTCTGTGCTTCCTGCCCTGTGTGTGTGGGTGTGTGTGTCCGTCCGTCTGTCTGTGCTTCCTGTCCTGAGTGTGTGTGTGTCCATCCGTCTGTGCTTCCTGCCCTGTGTGTGTGTGTGTCCGTCTGTCTGTGCTTCCTGCCGTGGGTGGGTGGGTGTCCATCCGTCTGTGCTTCCTGCCCTGTGTGTGTGGGTGTGTGTGTCCGTCCGTCTGTCTGTGCTTCCTGCCCTGGGTGTGTGTGTGTCCATCCGTCTGTGCTTCCTGCCCTGTGTGTGTGTGTGTCAGTCTGTCTGTGCTTCCTGCCGTGGGTGGGTGGGTGTCCATCCGTCTGTGCTTCCTGCCGTGTGGGTGTCCGTCCGTCTGTCTGTGCTTCCTGCCCTGTGTGTGTGTGTGTCCATCCGTCTGTGCTTCCTGCCCTGTGTGTGTGTGTGTCCGTCTGTCTGTGCTTCCTGCCGTGGGTGGGTGGGTGTCCATCCGTCTGTGCTTCCTGCCCTGTGTGTGTGTGTGTGTGTCCGTCTGTCTGTGCTTCCTGCCCTGGGTGGGTGGGTGTGTCTGTCCGTCCATCTGTGCTTCCTGCCCTGGGTGGGTGTGTCCATCTGTCTGTGCTTCCTGTCCTGGGTGTGTGTGTGTCCATCCGTCTGTGCTTCCTGTCCTGGGTGTGTGTGTGTCCGTCCGTCTGTGCTTCCTGTCCTGGGTGTGTGTGTCCGTCTGTGCTTCCTGCCCTGGGGGATGTGTGTGTGTCCATCCATCCATCCCACCTCGCCCCCTGACCTGTGTGTGTGTGTGTCCCTCCGTCCCTCCTCACTTCCTGCCCTGGGGGGTGTTTGAGTGTGTCCCTCCTCCTGCCCTTTGTGTGTGTGTCCTGCTTCTTGCCCTGGGGTGGGATCCGTGTGTGTGTCTGTCCTACCTCGCCTCCCCCCTGCTCTGGGGCTCTGTGGTGTGTCCGTCTGTCCATCCCGCCTCGCCTCCTGCCGTGGGGCTCTGTGTGTGTGTCCATCCGTCCATCCCGCCTCTCCTCATCCATCCATCCCACCTCGCCTCCTGCCCTGGGGCTCTGTGTGTGTGTAAGTGTAAAAAATCAAATATTATCTGGCCTGTAGATGAACCAGGACCGCAGTGGTGTCTCTGCCACTTGTCTCCACTGGAACACTTTATAAACCCTGAGAAATTATAATCCGCTCCATTGCCAGGCACTCCTGCACCCTATACCAGATCTTCTCTGCTGTTTGATGGGGGATGTATAACAAATGTAACCTTTAATATGTGTAATCCAAGTATAAAATATAATCTCTCCCAATCTGTAAATGACCCTAGAGCATCTGGGTTCGAGAGCTGCCTTTTTATAGCCTGTCTGACACCACCCATTTCTCCTGTGTTTGTATTTAATGCCACTGTCATGGTTGAAGCTCCCATGGCCTTGACATCAATAGCAACTACCTGGCCGAAAAAAGCCCTGAGATTCCTGAGATAGTCCTAAGGGACAGAAAAATTCCTCCAAATGTCTGAGTTTAGGGATGGGCAAAGACAATCTCTGTTCTCTTCAGTACACTCACCACAGTGATGCCCACATTCACGACCCTACTGAAAACACTGAGATTTTGGAGGCAGTTCTGAGGGCTAAGATTTCCCAGAAATCTGACACTTTGGCTAAAAGCTGCATTCAGTCAGGCATACCCTTATACTTGCTGCTGTCCTTTATTCCCCATCAAATAAAATGACCACCCATTCAGTATTTTAAAACATATCATTTATTTAGGGTTTACTGCCCTATGACCCATATCCAATAAGGAATTACATTTATCTGAGTGATTCTTAGTATGTTTTCAATAACCATAGAAAGGCTCATGCGCTGTTATACAAAAATCATGCATTTGTATATTTACTAAAACTGTGGTGTAGTTTCTCCTAAAAAGAAGGCTTTGTTACCCTCCCCCCACCCTTCCCATACAGTTGTCCTTCATTTATTTGAAATGTATATGGCAGGGATCGACAAACTTGGCATGCGGCCCCGCAGGGTAAGCACCCTTAGCGGGCCCGGCCAGTTTGTTTACCTGCCGCGTCCGCAGGTTTGGCAGATCACGGCTCCCACTGGCCACGGTTCGCCGCTGCGGTCCATTGGTCTGCAGTGGCGAACCACAGACAGTGGGAGCTGCGATTGGCCGAACCTGCGGACACGGCAGGTAAACAAACCGTTCGGGCCTGCCAAAGGTGCTTACCCTGGGGAGGTTGCTTGCCAAGCTTGCTGATCCCTGGTATATGGTCTACCTTAGTCTCAAATTATATCTTCATCCTCACAAAATAGGACTAAAGGAACATTATTGGTTTGCAAAATCATATTTTTAAGACTTCCTTATTTTTTTTAAAAAAAGATTGCATATACTGTATATTCCAGTCAATAAGTCTCAGTGAAAATACCACATACAGTGAAACCTCGATATAACGGACTAATTCGGGCGAGGGGGTGTCCGTTAAAACCGAAAGTCCGTTATTTAATAATTTTTTAAAATTATTAAATAACGGACTTTTGGGTGACAACGGACACCCCCCCGCCCGAATTAGTCCGTTATATGGAGCCAGCCCACCCCACCCCCTCCCCCCCGCCCGGCTCCCCGCTGCGGGGAGCCGGGCGGGAGCTGTCAAACCCCCCGCCCGGCTTCCCGCTGCGGGGAGCCGAGCGGGGGCTCTCAAACGCCCCCCCCGCCCGGCTCCCCGTTGCGGGGAGCCGGGCGGGGGGGGGGTTGACAGCTCCCGCCCGGCTCCCCGCAGCGGGAAGCCCGGCGGGAGCTCTCAAACCCCCCCGCCCGGCTTCCCACTGCGGGGAGCCGAGCGGGGGCTCTCAACCCCCCCCCCCCGCCCGGCTTCCCGTTGCGGGGAGCCGGGCGGGGGGGCGGGGGGGGTTGACAGCTCCCGCAGGGGTCCCCGCTGCGGGGAGCCGGGCGGGAGCTGTCAACCCAGCCGGCTCCCTGCGGCGGGAGCCGGCAGCCCCCAATAACGGATTTCGGATGCATCGGAAATTTTGTCCGTTGCATCCGAAGTCCGTTAAATCGGGGTCCGTTAAATCGAGGGTTTACTGTATTAGTAAAAAAAAAAAACAACAACAACTATAATCTCCTGTTTACTTTTAATTCAGTTTGGACAATGGAGTCTCTTTCACTTTCAATTTTGCTTGCTAATACTGCAGTGCAGTGTTTACTTTCAAACAAAAATTGTGTTAATTGGAATTTACCAAAGACAATTTGTCTGGCATATTTATTGAACTAAATCATGTTAAATCTTGCTTCCTGAGCAGCTCTTGTTAAGGGATTGAGTAGTTTGTTCTGTGAACTCGGAAAGGGAGCTGCATTCAGGAACTCTGAAATGCTAATCCAGGCTCTGTCACTGACTTGCTGTGTGACCTTGGATGAGTCTCTTAAGTTTTCTTGGTCTGATTCTGCTTTGCTGTAGAACTTCCAGCCCTGTCCTATTCCCAAATCTCCCCCAGCATTCAGCCATGCAGGATGTCCCTGTTGAGTATTCTGGATGGGGAGTGAACTCAGCAAATCCTGTTCAGCCCTTGGAAAGTGGTACTTTCCACAGTGGTTTCATGCAGAGAGAGCCATCTGCACATGCAGGAGAGACATAAGGTTTTTTTCCCTGTTACTAAATTAAAGCACTATGTTTATAGTCTCTATTAGCATAGGCAGACTAGCCATTCCTGGTTGGGATTTTGAGTGCTTTCAGTTCAACTGGCCAGTGTGATAGTTTAATTCAGAAATAAACATCTGAGGTTAATAAAACAGGGGGAAATGCTTTTGTATGTGTAAATATTACTGCAAGTTACTTTTGTGTAAACTAGCTATTGAGAACTGACTTTTTTCTTTCATATCTTTTATATTGTTTTCCATCATTTCCCCCGTTGACAGATCTCTCTCATTTTTGCTTCTTTTCCTTTGTGCTTCCTCTTTGGCTCTGTCTTTTTCCTTACAAGCCTGAAAAAGCAGTCGGCACAGTGCTCCATAGACCTCGTCTGTTTTGCTTTAAATAGATAAAGCTTATATTTGTATTTGCAATGTTTCATAAACTTCCTTATGCTCATTATAGATAACTAATGTAAAAGCCCATGTACACGGGCTAAAGTGCTTACTGGTGTTTGCCCTCAGTCTCCCTGCACCGTGCCCTGTTACCTCACTGAGTCCCTCCCCTGCTCTGCCACTCAGTCCCACTGTACCGTGCCCTGCTACCTCACTGGGGTCCCTCACCTTCTCTACCACTGCCCCTCAGCATCGTGCCGTTACCTCACTGGGGTTCCCCCCCTGCTCTACCACTGCCCCTCAGTCCCACCGCACTGTGCCCTGTTACCTCACTGGGGTCCCCCTCCTTCTCTGCCACTGCCCCTCAGCACTATGCCCTGTTACCTCACTGGGGACGGGCCAAAGTGCTTACCGCTGTTTGTCCAGGCCGTCTCTGCAGCTCGCAACGGCGCACGCGCGGTGGCCATTTTATGCCGCCAAACTACCACTCCCAGCATGCTGTTCGTCCGGGCCGTCTCTACTGCACATGACGGCTTCGGACAAACTTCCTCTAGCCTTTTATTATATAGGATAATTGGAACCCTTCTAATACTGATGTAAATTTACTTTTCCACAGAAGGCAATTGGCACATTTCTAAGGGTGACCACTGTGAATAGTAGCTCAAAGATGTCACTGAGCTTTTGTCTGTTACATAACCTGCCCATAACCAATAAATCAGAGTTTAGAATAACATACACTTCTCTTTTTAAAATAAGAAATAATTTCTGTTCTTCACTGACATACAAATGCTAATATCAGTTACTGAGCTTAAAGATTGTGTTACTTAAGGAGTACCATGGATCAGCTATGAGTATTATTAGATTTATGCTAATACATATTTAATAGTTTTGTGTGTGTATGTATATAAAAATTATCCATCGTGACTGCTTAATAAAGTATTAGAAGCATTTGAGTCAATGGCATTTATGATGACATCTCTATTCTAGTTTTGGACAGACAATTATGAATGTTCAACTGCAGTAGTCTCCGATAAAAGGTGATACTGCTTCAATAGTCCCCTTCAGCACAGTTCCACTCTGATGTAGAAGTGGCATGCAAGCAGCATTGTACAGTAAAGAATTAGCAGGTCAATGTGGTAAGTTAACAAAAGATAAAAATTTGAAAGGACAGGCCAGGAGATCCACAGTATAGAAGTGAAGAGCCCCCACATGCTGCCTTGCCTTTCTCTGATGCTGCTGAGGAAATCTCTGCTTCCCTTATGCTTTGCCTTCCCTCTGTGTTGTATCCTGTAACACTTTGCCATTGTAATACAATAAAAATAATGTAATCTACTTACAGCAATGGGCTGTCTTGAAAGCCTCTCTTCCCATTGTAGATGATGATTTTCAACTAAAAGGCTATACTTTGTATGCATTTTCCGGTGCTTTAAATATTTGTTTTCATAACTTAATTATTTGTACAGAGAGAAGCTTTTCTTTATTTGCGTGATACACTAGACTATTTATGTTGCTGAATTAAAAATGCAATGTAAATACTGCAAACCTATCGTTTTGAAAATACAGAATTATTCAACTTCAAATATACGTATTAAGCATTAAATATTTCTTAACTGGGTCTTCTGAAAGAGTGTAGCACTTCCTTTTTCATGTATTTAGAATCATTCAGAAGATAAGTAGTTCCTGTCAGTTTTTAGCTTTAAAAAATGTTAATTTGTGAACATACCAGTCAACTTGCAATGATTGTGCAATGCAGCACAACACATTCTCTGTCGTGCAAAACTTTTTATTTCTTGTAGACCAGATCTACACTACTAAGTTTTGGTCGGGGTCTGAGGGAAATGTGATTTGGGATCAGCATAACTGTGTCTTCTAGAACCCCTAGTGTCAATGCAGATATTATGCCAGCAAAACTATGCTTTTACAGTACAGCTTGTTTCTCTCAGGGCACCTGGTATAAGCTATACCAGCAATAAGCTGCATCCGCGCTAGAAGCACTTGACCAGTATAATAAGCCGGTATAGCTGTACGAGTGGAGCCTTCTAAATGTAGACCTGATCCTAGATTTTTATTTAATTAAAATATAATACCCTTTTAAAATATAGAATCATTTATTCCTAAATCTTGACTTGCTGTATCTTTGTAAATATGCTCTATTACTGAAACTCCATTCTCCCTATTCTTTCAGGACTTCTTTGGTGTAAGTATGGTTGTGCCTCTGTTAAGCCTTCATATCAAGTCTCTAGGAGCAAGTCCAACTGTTGCAGGAGTAGTAGGTGAGTACAGCATGGGTATTGATTATCCAGGACATGATGTAGAAGTCAGATATGTCGCATAACTAACGCTCAGTAGACACACAGTGGAAAACAATGGCAAGCTCTAAGCAAGATAGACATTTTTCTGCAACTGATTTTTCCCCCTTATAATCATGTTTGTCCCACTATTAAGTCATTGTATTTCTTCATAGTTGTCTTCAGAAGCTATATGGTGGGTTCCAGATGATGACCTTTTTGGGTTCTGTTGCTTCCTTTCCTGCACTGAAGTGATTCTGGGGTGCTGGTTAGAACACAAATACAGGTCTAGTGCATAGTTTAGAAATAGTAATGATGATACAAATGTCTTCTTTATATCCAGATTTTTAATATCCCGCCTTTTCAGTGTGCATGGAATAGAGCTCCTTCTGATGCTAATCCCGGTTCTGAGTTTGGCTGACAGAAATGTTGTTTATGCTGTACTTTAATGTACAGTACACCTCTATACTCTGCATTGACTTAAGCATTCAAAAAGCCAGAGAGCGGGGGTGTCCTTTAATCAGTAAAAGAGACTGACAAATATTGTACCTTTAGCTCCATGCTGGAATTGTTTTCTTTCTTTTCCTTCTCTCCTACTGCCAATTGCTGCTAGGTTCTTACCCTTCATTTTGAAGGGTAGGATATGCGATTTCTTCCAGCCCTGTTGCTAGAATGCCCTGTCATAATGTTTGGTATAGGATGCCAATTGTCCCAGTTTCAGTTATTCCCCCTGGCAAAGCAGCGTGCTTCTGCTTCCACACTTCTCAGTTGAACAGTGTTGCAATTTTGAGATACCCAGAAAAAGAGGAAAATTCATCCATCAAAGTGGCGAAACTCTTGTTCATGCTGCACTCCGCCCCCTGCCTTTCTCTATTGCTTCTTTCTGTACTTCTAATGAATTATTTTGTTAATTTTCCCACTTTGCTGAACCATTTTAAAGTCAGCTTCACAAGTCTGTTCATGCTTAATTCTGTGTCTTTTTCACTATTTTTATTTTAGGATCTTTTTATGGTTTACTGCAACTTTTTTCCAGCACATTTGTGGTAAGTTTGGAATATTGGATCTTAAAAGATATATTGGTGTTTCTATTAACTTTGTAGGAAAATTGATAACATTAATGGTAATGTTTTGGGGAATATAAAACTATATATTTGCTAGTGTAACCTACAGATCTCCTGCTTTGGCCCATCTAGTGGCAGTGAGGCCACTAAGATAGAGAGAGTGAAAGAAGAAAATAAAAAGAGAGATTGAGTCTGCTGTACAGCCTCGGTTAATAGGCAGTTGGCTTTTAGCTCATGCAGTAGAGGCTCATGCACTAAGCTCCAGAGGTCTCCGGTTTGATCCTACCCACCAATGACCAGCGTTTGTTGGCATTACACTAGTGTTTACACAAGCCCTTCAGGTTGGGGGAACTGTTCTTACGCTATGTGGAACTTCTTGTTTCAGTTATAGGGACTAATTAAATCCTAGTACATAAGATTAATTTTTTAGCTGAAAATCAAATTTCTGCCTAGATTTGAAAGTGGCAGTTGAAGCAGTCAAATATTACTATGTGTCAGTCATGCAGCATTCTCTTTAATCTTCTGTTGCTATTAGAGCAGTTTTCTTAAACACCGTAGTCTCCATACAAGAAATAGTATCATGAACCAAATCTCTGAAATTGTTATCTGTGTTTGCATTCTCTGATTAATATGGAGTCTGTTGTAATTTGCCAGATGGCCTTAATTCATGCAATGACTCTCAAACTTTATTTTTCCCCCATGGGTTATGTGTTTCTCCTTCCTTTCCCAAAACAAATATGCACGAGGACACAGCCCCGAGGCCATAGGTCAGCAATGCATACTGTACCTACCAATATTCAAATCTCTACTTTGGAGCCAGTGCTCCTAGGTTTCATCCACCCATTTTGCACACGGTCACCTTTCCGCTCTCTGTTGCAGCTTCCCTGGACTTATGTATAAGGCTTCTACCCTTTCTATTTAAAGATTGTCTTCTGCCATGCTGCATGCAGTGAATTAAACTGACTTATTGTATATAGGTTACCATTTAATTTTCCCCTTCCTGTGACCTCTTTCTGTTTGTCTGCTCTCAAACCGATAGCTCCCTCAAGCCAGGACTGCCCTCTCTGAGTGTTTGGCAGGCATCTAGCACACAGTAGTCGCTATCATAAATAATAATGGTCAGTGTTGGTATGATGGCATTTTCATTAGACTATCACTCATATTTCACTAAATTGTCATGGGTTTACATAATGACATAGTTACGTGACTTAGTTGGGGATTGGTCCTACTTTGAGCAGGGGGTTGGACTAGATGACCTCCTGATATTATATGATTCTATGATAATACTAAGATGAGACATTAAATTAAGCTTGGCTTTCATACCTTATCTAGTCAAATTAATTCATGGTGCAAGCAGGTGCTTCCCCCATTGATTTCAGGGTTGAATTTAGTCCCTCATGTCCAGCCTCTGGCATCTAGACGCAGTACTTTTATGAATGTTAGCTAATCTGTTTATGAATGTTTGTTTCCACTCAGGGACCTCTCTTTTGAGAAGAGAAGCAATCGATTTACTTCAGACATGCATATTGTTCACAATGGGTAGTTCAGTACTATAAAAGCACTCATTTATTGTCTTACCAGGGCTGCTGGAGTGATGTAATAGGAAGACAATATTCCCTGCTTGCCTGTATCCTCTTCAGTGCACTGGGTTATTTGCTGCTTGGAATGTCCACCAGTGTGTGTTTATGTGCCATTGCTAGGGTACCTGTAGGTGAGTAATTGACTTGGCACTTGGATTTCTATTCAGTCCAATGTTGGTTTGAGAATTATCGCTGGGAAAATCATGGTATTTAGAGATGGGGACAAGCTGGATAGCAGCTTTGGACACTTTTACTTATCCCAGGTGAAATGGTTCTTTAGTACCTACCGAACCCAGCTTTGAAAAGACCTCTAAGTCAATCTTTTTACTGAATATTTCATGTACATTTTTGGTTTGTTTGTTTAATTATGAGAAATGTGACCAGTGATTTTTTCAGGGCGTGGGGTTTTTTGAGGGTGGGGAAGGAGGTGAACAACTTCTGAGACACCTTAGTACAGGGAATGTTTTTTTCAAAGGGTGGGTGCTTTATCACTTCCTTAAATCAGGCCACTTTAATGTTTTTTCAAATTGAGCACCCAAAGTCACAAGTAACTTCTAAACATGTTAGTCTGTCTGCACCACATAAAATGATATAACATCTTCAGTATATTGTCATCAGACTGAACATGGATTTCCAAATAAGATCTCATCTAAAAGCTTGCTTCACTACTTAACGGAATGTGTATGTTGTGTAAAAACATATTTGTTAGTGCCACTAACACTAAGTTTCCATCAACGTATCTGTGTTGTAAAACTCTGATAACAGGGTTGGTTTTGTTTTTTTCAATTCTGACGATCTAGCCCAGGGGTCGACAAACTTTTTGGCCTGAGGGCCACATCAGGGTTACAAAACTGTGTGGAGGGCCAGGTATGGAAGGCTAGGCCTTCCCAAACAGCCTAGCCCCCACCTCTTATCTGTCCCCTACCACTTCCCATCCCCCTAACTGCCCCCCTCAGAACCCTCAACCCCTCACTCCTTGTCCTGCCTCCTCCTGAGACCCCCTCCCAACCCTAATCATCCCCCAGGACCCCATCCCCTATCCAACCCCTCTGCTCCCTGTCCCCTGACTGCCCCGGCACCTATCCACACCCCTGTCCCCTGACATGCTCCCCAGGACTCCCATGCTTATCCAATACCCCCCGTTCCCTGTCCCCTGACTGCCCCCCAGACTCCTCTGCCCCTTATCCAACACCCTGGCCCCCTTACCACGCCACTCAGAGCAGCATGTCTGGCAGCTGCCCGGCCAGAGCGAGACATGCTGCCGCGCTGATCCACAGGAATGCGCCGCCCAGAGCACTGCCCATGCAGCGCACTGAGGCTCCGGGGGAGGGACCTCCCCAGCTGGGAACTCAGGTGCCAGGCAGGAAGAGCCCACGGGCCGTAGTTTGCCCACCCCTGATCTAGCTTATTCCAAAGAAAACTTTTTTGTTTCCTTGGTAGAGTAGGCAGTAGGGTTTTTTTGTACTACAAAGAAACTTCAGTGGTTTGTTTGATAAATCTTTAAAATTTTAACTACCTCTTTAGAGTTTTAGTAATGCTCCTATATTACCAATAGTTGTGGAGTGTGGTGGTATAAAGTAATCCTTTTGTGAGGAAGGAGCAGAGAAAGATATTTGATTGTGTACGTCTGGCATTTTTAGAATGACCCAGAATTCATATTAAATACTGCTTCTCAGCCTACCATCATGTACTGTTTAGCAGTCGAGGATTGTACTGTACTAAATGCAAGTGTCCGTAGCCAGTCGTATCATTTCCCAGCACTGACCATAAGGTGTGATGTCTCTGGCCGTGGCCTCACCTCTGCTGGGATCCACCATTCAGAGGTGCTGCTTCTATCCACTTTGAACTGTTATGCTCACTTGACACATATCTCTGTTTAACATGATTCCTGGGTCCCAACCCTCAACTAGCCGAGGGAATGTTTGCTGCCAAACTCATCAAATGCCCAGCTCACCAACCCCATGACGCAACCTCGATAACTCTGGCGCTGGATGATTTGTATCTTATAAATTACGTCACATGCTAAATAAAGATAACGTTTTCATGTATGTTTTTATGTTAACTTGCAGGTATTTTCAAACACACTCTCTCTATTTCAAAAGCTCTTCTTTCTGACTTGGTTTCTGAGAAAGAGCGCCCTCTTGTAATAGGACATTTCAATGCCGCCTCCAGCGTTGGTTTCATCCTGGGTCCTGTGGTTGGTGGCTACTTTACAGAGCTAGAGAGTGGCTTTTACCTGACATCTTTCATCTGTTCTTTCATCTTCATTCTGAATGCTGGTAAGTTGTATGTTGTATTTTGCACTTCAGACTTTTTCAAGCGATATGTGTTCATACTGTTTGTACAGTAATTTGACTGTGATCCCCTTCTGTTCTGTGTATTCAGACTGCTCTTTGAATGTGAACTTATTCTGACTTCTTGAAAATAGTTCATTTAAGACAGCCCTCTCCCTCTTTCTATATTTTTTACACCCAGATACAAGCGATGGGGCACTGTTTTTATGTCTAGAGCTGGGGAATAGGAGTCTGAATCCTGGGTTCGGTTCTCAGACCTGCTGTGTATATGCTGCATGAGCAAGTCACTTAACCTTTCTCTATCTTATGATAGACCTCCCCCCCCCCCCCCATTTTAAATATGGGGAAAGCAATCGTAACTACATGGGTTACGTTGTGCTTAATTTTTGTAAACTGTTTTGTGATTAGTTTAAGAAGAAATGTTGCCAACATAGTGCTAAAATACTTTCATGTCTTTGCTTTCTGCAATTAAAGACCTCATTAAAACATAACAGTCACTTACATGTTTGAGCATGGGGTAAAGAGTGTAACTGTCTCCAATTAACGGATTGTAATACATTACCTCTACAGGCCTGGTCTGGATGTTACCATGGAGTGAGGAACACACAGATAGTGATGAAAACGAACAGACCCCCAGTGACAGCAAAGTGACAGCAAAGGCAAACTATGATCTGCAGGTTAAATCACTAGCTAATGGAGCAATGAAATATGAAACTCCCCTCCAGTCCCTATGGATTCCAGTTGTGTCAGTGCTGAAGAGGATTAAAAGCATTGCATGCTCTGATCTGTGGGATATATTTTTAGTACGGTTACTAATGTCTGTAGCTGTAATGCTGTATTACAGCAATTTTGTTCTGGCAATTGAAGAGAGATTTGGGGTGAAACCTAAGCTCGCGGGATACCTCATAAGCTATAGTAGCACCCTTGGAGCACTTGCTGGTTTTCTACTTGGACCAATAACAAGACTCTATCAACATAACACTTATGCACTTTTATTACATTCCACTGTTCTCACCTGTGTGTTGATAATGCTATATTCCACAGCACTCAGTATATGGACCGTCATTTTATCGTCAACATTTTTAGCGTTTTCAACCACTGTGGGACGCACTTGCATCACTGACCTTGAGTTGACCCTGGGTGGGAATCAGGCCAGTGGCACGCTCATAGGAGTTGGTCAGTCTGTGACATCTGTGGGACGCATAATTGCCCCTCTTCTCTCAGGAATTGCGCAGGAGTTCAGTCCCTGTGGCCCTCCAAGTCTTGGTGTGGGACTAGCGCTGGTGGCTATTCTGATAATGCTCATGAACAGACCACGATATTGCAGTGGTAGAAATGCTAAATTAAAAAGTGAATAGCAGCTGATTTTGGACAGGCTGGGGCATCATCAATAAAATGCAGGGCAATTCAAAAAGCTGGGGATACGTTATACTAAAGAATGGTGAGCACTAAAGAAGCCTGTATGGTAGGAACTGGCTGTTTTCTAAAAGGAATGGTATAAGTTCAAAGGGAGGCCAGCCTGACTGAGCCCTTAGATTCATACATACTTGTCTGCTACAGGATCAGACATCAAGACAGGAATGTTCAGTAGTTCAGAGAGAAATTCTCTTTCAAAAGTGCAGGTATCATTTAAAACCTGTGAATTGTTTTATTTGGACAAGTAAAAATTTTATTATGTGCACTTATCAGTATGAGAAATTAAGGCTGAACTGTATAAACCATTGGCCTCCTGTGACAGTGGCTTGTTGATAAATCAGAGGTTCCATATATAACTGGTGGCGCATGCTCTGCGTAGAAGCTTTCCCATGTAGCGTAATTATCCATTCCCAACTGGCTGGCTGACGTTCTGCTTTCACTCTTCAGTCCCAGCATTTCTAGTAAATAGAGTTGTGTATGCTCTAGAGCTTGTTTCTTTTATATATAATATATAAGTTATTTTAAGAGAAAATGCCATCATGCGGAGTAAAGGTGATTGAAAATGAGACCATGTAAATTACAGAGAAATTTGCACTAGTGGTACCTGGACTATTGAACACCTCCATCTGACAACCTTCTATCATAAGTGAGTATTTTAAGGAACTCCCAGAATTTCCTGTGCAATTTTGTTCCATCTTCATTTTAAGACTAACCACTCCTTCCAGTTCTTTCGATGGTGGTTTGACACATTTTGGAAAATCTAGTGATGTTCCGTGTAGGATTAATCCATTATTTTTCATCTCTGAAGACATACATTTAAATCCCCATTTAGGTAATCAGGGGAAATGTGTGTGTTTGGTAGCTTAGTCTTCATTTATCTGCATCAATTTTAGCAGGCCAAAATAATGGAGGTTGATACAAGTAAATATTGAAATGCATTGACAGATTTATGGGGATGGTTTCCATAGCACTAATCCATACTATACCAGGTTCAAGTCAGTTTACTAGTCCATCACTTTTCTGAGCATTATGTTTAAGCCACTATTTCTTAAAAAATTTGTTCTTATAGTGCCTTTTATTTGAAAGTTTCATAGCACTTCCCATTTAATTATTTGATGTAGTATACAAAGCCACTCTGCAGATTTTTTTAATTGAATTTACCATACATGATGTGCACATGCAACTTTAAATGTTACTTCATAGTTGTCACAGATTGTGTTTTGTAATTTAGTTTTTTAATCAACTTTTCCTTCCTTCTTAAAGTTTCTTATCTTACAGAGTGCCTGTTCCTGTTTGAAATCACTGGCAAAATCCCAGTAAGAAATCTCAGTAAGAGCAAAATGGAAGCACATATATATATTTAATAACTTCAAATTTTGTAGGATACAATGAGACTAGTCTATATATGTGCTTGTTTTTGGGAGGTACCCTTGACTTCTGTATGAGAAGCTTTATGCAGAAAATGAAATTTTCTCATTTTTAATGTACTGTAGATTTCATCTTTTTTTATTGTGACCTGGGATAAAGTTTTGCTATGTGACTTAGGCACTTAAGAACCCAAGTCCTATTGACTTTCAGTTGAGACTTAGGCACCTAAGTCACTTTTGAAAATTTTATCTCTGGTGACCATTTAAGCAAGAGCCTCAAAACATTCCCCTCACTAATTTGCCCTTTTCCCTTCCACTCAGGAAAGAAACATAATTCCTCAGAACAGGGACTTTTATCATAGAATCATAGAAGACTAGGGTTGGAAGAGACCTCAGGAGAGGTCATCTAGTCCAACCCTCTGCTCAAAGCAGGACCAATCCCAACTAAATTATCCCAGCCAGGGCTTTGTCAAGCTGGGCCTTAAAAACCTCTTAAGGATGGGAGTTCCACCACTTCCCGAGGTAGCCCATTCCAGTGCTTCACCACCCTCTTAGTGAAATAGTTTTCCCTAATGTCCAAACTAGACCTCCCCCACTGCAACTTGAGACCATTACTCCTTGTTCTCTCATCTGCCACCATTGAGAACAGCCTACTTCCATTCTCTTTGGAACCCTCCTTCAGTTAGTTGAAGGCTGCTATCAAATCCCACTTCACTCTTCTCTTCTGAAGACTAAACAAGCCCAGTTCCCTCAGTCTCTCCTTGTAAGCCATGTGCCTCAGCCCCCTAATCATTTTCGTTGCCTTCCACTGGACTGTCTCCGATTTGTCCACATCCTTTCAGTAGCCAAGGCCCCCAGGCTGGATGTAGTACTCTAGATGTGTTCTCACCAGTGGTGAATAGAGGGGAATAATCACTTCCCTCGATCTGGAAATACTTCTGCTAATGCAACCCAGTATGCTGCTAGCCCTCTTGGCAACACGGGCACTTTGCTTTGCTGCTGCCACTTGGAATGATGTGGAAATAAAACATAATGAACTGGTATTTGGTATAAAGGATTTAACAACTTTGATGGTCTTCTTACCCGACTTCCAACAGATAGAAAGTCATTCTAACTTGTGACACTGATAACAAAAGTGTGGGGCTTAGACCAAATGCACCATGAAATTAGCTTAATTAACTAGATTGAACAAGTGTCTGCATACCACTCTTAAGGGTGATAAAACTCAACACTTCACTTTTTATGTTTATGCACAAGCTGAAGCACTTTGTGCTTTTCACAATCAATTTTTTTTTTATTTAACATTGATTTTTGGCTTGGAAGATGTATTGTATTTTTCTTATTGTCTAAATCTCTATTCTGGAAAATTTAATATTTGGAGTCAGAAGCCTGTGGAAGATGTGATCTCAGGGACGTACCGCAGATAATGCTACTGGACAAAGTGGCTTTTATTTATAGTAAACAGTGATTTTTAAGTACTTTAGAATGGATTACTCGCTGTAGTGTTAGGTACAAAAATTGCACTACAATTCTTTCTTTTAAAAAGCAATAAAGTGAAATGACATTCCATTTTTATTAATGTTTCAGTCGTTGTCTTCTGTTAACTTTATATATTGTTCCTTGTAATGCATTTCATAAGACAGGTGGCCAAGTCAATGGAGTTGGATGGGATGCACATCCAATGCAATATTTCATTTCCGTGACTCCCTTCTTTCAATTCTTTAGTCTTCCTCTGCCTGATTGACTTCTTGGGTCCAGTTGACCCCTTACTTCCTAATCAGGTAGGCTCCCTTTCAGGAAAACATCTCTTTTTTTTTTTTCTTTTTTTTTTTAATATGGAGATATACCTATCTCCTAGAGCTGGAAAGACCTTGAAAGGTCATCAAGTCTAGTCCCCTGCCTACACTAGCAGGACCAAGTACTGTCCCCGGACAGATTTTTTACCCCAGATCCCTAAATGGCCCCCTCAAGGATTGAACTCACAACCCTGGATTTAGTAGGCCAATGCTCAAACCACTGAGCTATTGCTCTAAAGACATCATTTAAGCAGGTGCTTAACTTGAAACGCATATTAAGTCCCACTGCCTTCTGCATGTACTCAAAGTTAACCATGAGTAAGTGCTTTCCTGAGTTGGGACTAAGAGCAGAAGGAATTGGGGAATGGGGCTGGGAAGGCAGTTCAGTTGCATATGGTAGCTGAAGGGAGTGCAAAAGGGTTCTCTGTTCCTTAGGAACTGCTGGTAATATCTTCTTGTTCTCATATTCCTGTGGTCCCCAGATGTGACCGTACTGTCTCCAACCCTGTCACCAGCTTCCCCTGCCGGTCCTGGTCTCCTCTGTTTCCTGGCTCCAGTCTACGAACTTCCCTGACTAAACCCCCTTACACAGGAGGATGCTATTACTAGAGGCTGCTCCTACACTTGTCTCCCAATTTCCATGTGGCATCTGCGAGATTTGGATTCCCCTCTGCAGAAGGTAGTTGCTGCTAAATGCTATCTTTGAAGATGTCAGCTTTCACTTAATGGCAAATGGGATTTGATCTCTACTTCACCCAGGAAGGCAGGGCCATCAGTGGATAAAAGAGAAACAAAGATAGAAAGGGGGCAGGAGTTGGAATGCAAGTTCTGAAACGGTGTCCAGAGCCACCATTTCCAGTGCCTGGGAAAATAAACTTGGCATCTTGCCATTCTCACTATTGCCATCCCCATGAGCCACATCTCACTGCTTTTATACTGCATTGAGTCTTGTCTTGGGGGGGGGGGGGGGAGAGGGTTTGTTTGGCTCTGCAAGTCGCCTCTTGAAGCTTCCATGTTTAATCCATTATTTCTAGTCCATACGACTGTAAAGAGAGCTTTCTCAACTTGAGTCAAGGCTGTGCTGTCTTAAGAGGCCTGCAGTTAGGTTGAAACAATGGCTCAGAGCAGGTGGCATGAACAAATTCACTTGGATGTTAAGTCAAATTATTAATCATATTTTAAATAGCAACACACAATAATTCACTGCACAGAAATATCAAGCTAAAGTTTTTATTCCATGTAGCTGAATGTTGCATACATGTGAAATGCTGCTATAAGCTTTCAAGGTCAACCAGATTTTATTTTTTGTGTTCTCTGTGTATGAATTTGCTCCAACCCACCATCACATCTTGCAGAATTACACCACCTTGCCTTCCAGAAAGTACTTGGTGAATTGAGTGATCATATTTAAAAGTATCATTCTAATCAGACGGATAATCTCCCTAAGTCCTTCAGTTTCAGTCTCCAGACTTTGAAATATGCCCCCACTACTTAACCTTACAGAATTAAGTCCCAGCTGTCTCTGGACTAGACCAAGGATTTAATGCCCCAATGTGATGTCCTATTAGAAGATGTGTGCTAACCTGCAAGTATTCTTTGTTAGGTAAACAAAGTGCTGATCACTGTCACTATTGATCCCACAAGATTTTTCACAAGATCAAGTGTATTAATTTCATCATCCTGGCCAAACTTCAGTTTAATTCTGTCTCCCAAAATTTCTCCCTTTGCTTCAGTGTTGCAGAAATTATTCTATCATTGAGGATTTGTTTTTCTTGAAGGGAATAAAAACCATATCTATAGTTAGTACATCATTTCTGCCAATAGATGGTGCCAGATGATAGTCATACATTTATTTGACTTCTAATTTCCCAACACCCACAAACTTTCTTTGACATAGGATAACAAAAGACAAATTCCACATTGCAGGCTGTAGCTGAAGGTGCTGATTAGAAAGTCTTAAAAGATAATGTTCTAATTTACTTACTACCTTTTTCCCTACAGCGAGAAAGAGAGACACTTCAAAATATGATTCTGTAACTGCGTAGTGTGCGTTTACTTACTGCTTTTCATTCACAGACCTCAAAATGCATTTAAAAATGAGCATTATCCTGTTTTATAAATGAAGTAATTGAAGAACAAAGAGGTTAAGACCTAAGTTTCCAAAAATGGCCCCTAATTTAAGGTGCCTCTGTTTTTTGGATGTGCAATTTAAACACTTGGGGCTGCCTCTTCAGTCACACTGAGTACCCAATACTCGAGCTGAAATCAATGGAACATGCAAGTTCTAAGGAGTGGTGAGAAATCAGAGGCCACTTTTGGAAATGTGACCCTACGTGACTTACTCAGTTACAAGTCGCTTGTTTAGTCCTTATCAGCAAAGGAAAGAGAGAGAGTAAACCAAACTGACCTACAGGCATAATTTTATCTTTTTTTAGGCTCATTTCTAATTCAGATATGACAAGAGTGAGGGACTATTTGCTGATCATTCAAATATATATAAAAAAACCCAAGATGCTTTTGAAAAATTAATTCAAAATTATTTCTATAAATTAACATTATAGCATCATCTCACTCCATCATAGGCCAAACAGAACGATAGTCATGCATACGTGACTGATTCCCCCAGTAACTAAACATGGCCATGGTTCTTTTTGCAAAAATCAACATCTCACAGTAGAGAAATTATCTTGACATGGGCCTTTAAGCGAGACTTTAAAAAAAATCCAGTTTCTATCTGCCCACAGTTTAGCATTTGCATTTGACGGACACGAGAACTCCGCATAACCTGAACAGTAGAATTCAGTAACTGCAGCAAAATTTAGGAAAGTTTGAGCCATCAAGAAAAGAAAACGCAACCCTCAAACATAAATAAAAGTAAAATGGCCAGCTCTAAACTGAGATGAGAAAGACAGGGGTGTCTTAGTAGTAGTTATTTATTTTATGGTAGTGTCTAGTGCAGGAGGGGGCAAATGTTTTGGCCCGAGGGCCACAGCAGGGTGAGAAACTATGAAGGGCTGGGTAGGGGAGACCGTGCCTACGTCAAGCATCCTGGCCCTTGCCCCTACCTGCCCCCTCCCACGTCCTGCCCCCCTCAGAATCCTCCACCTATCCAATCCTCCCTGCTCCTTATCCTCTGACTTCTCCAATCCCTATCCACCCCATTGTCCCCTGACAAGCTCCCCAGGACTCCCATGCCTATCCAACCCCCTGTCCCCTGAGTGCCACCTCCCAGGACCCCCCACCCCAAACTGTCCCCCCCCCCAGCGCCCCATCCCCTATACAATCCCCCCTGATCCTTAACCACACCCCTGCCCCCTGAGAAACCCCCTGGGACTCCAATGCCCTATCTGACCCCCCCCCTGTTCCCTGTCCCCTCCAAAACTTCCACCCCATCCAACAGTTCCCTGACTGCCCCCCCAGGACTCCCTGCCCCTTATCCATCTCTGCTACCACTCCCTTACCATGCCACTCAGAGCAGCAGGAGCTCGCAGCCCTGTTGTCTGGCCAAAGCCAGCCATGCTGCCCATGCAACGTGCTGAGGCTGCGGGGGACGGGAACAGCAGGGAAGGAGCTGGGGGCTAGCCTCCCTGGTCGGGAGCTCAAGGGCCAGGTATGACGGATGTGGCCCATGGGCTGTAGTTTGCCCACTTCTGGTCTAGTGGCTCCAAGTGAGAGTGAGGCCCCACTGTGCAACATGCTGTACAAACAAAAACAGGAGATCGTCTCTGTCCCACAGAGTTTACAGTCTAAGGAAGGGTTAATATTCACATTTTACTGAGGGGATACAAAGAGATCAAATGAGCCACCCAATGTCACAAACAGAGCTGAAACCTGGACCCACATGTCCTGAATCTGACTCCATGCCTCACCGTGACACCATCTGCCCTCAGCCTGTGACTAGTGTTATAACAATGCTGCTGTATTTCCACAGCAGCCACCAACTGCGACCCAGGAGGCAGTTCTTCAATCAGACCCTTTTGATGTGCCCGCAATAGCTCCTCTGAGGGCCCAATCCTACTAGGTGCTGATTGCTATCTACTCCCATTGACATGAATGAAAGTTGAGGGCATTCCTCATTGCACTGAAGGTGCTCAGCACCTTTCACTGGCTATATGCTGGGGAAAAAATGCTGATAGTATGAATCAGGATTACTCAGGAGCTAGTAGCCTTCACCTGGCTTAACAGCCCATTTTC
This sequence comes from Sternotherus odoratus, assembly GCA_032164245.1. Lineage (NCBI taxonomy): Eukaryota > Metazoa > Chordata > Testudines > Kinosternidae > Sternotherus > Sternotherus odoratus. The sequence continues at coordinate 204,420,624 of JAVMKO010000001.1, read as the reverse complement.
TATGAACTGAATGTGTTTCAGAATCTGTTTCTGTAGCAAGGTCTTTCTTCCTTTTCTGAGCCTCTTCCAGTCTCCACAACCCCTAACCGCACCCTACTCTACTGGCCATTCTAACAATAATCTGCAGTGATACATGTATTTGTCTTGCAAGGTCTATGGGACAGAGGCATAGTGCAATTTTCAGTGCTATTCACATTATAAATCTGCTCTAGACAAGCAAAATTCAATCATAAATAAAATCTTAAATATGCTAGAATATTTTTAAAGGTTCTCTTCATTGCATGAGTTTTTAAAACAATCTTAGTTGGATAATTAAATATCGAATGTGGGTTATTTGGTTTCAGAGCTGATGATGTGATAAAAGGCACATTTTCCCCTTAGTAGGAAAAAGAACATAATTGTCAGGGCATTGCTAAAAGTTATTCATAAAAGATGTTTTCTTTTCTGTCTTGGGTGTAGTAGTTGCTGTAGTATTTCATCCAGTTAATTAATTATATGGGCCTGCAACCCAAAGGATCCACACCAAGTTTTTAAAGTAGATCCCATTGTCCAGTCGGATGGCTTGGAATACGAATTGAAATCTGTAGTTTATTATTGATGGTTCTACTTCAGCTGTTTTCAGTATGGATGATTCTGAGATCTATTTTTATGCCTTTCAGCATCTGATGCCCACCTGACTATTCGTGGGGGTGGCATTGGTCTTGTTGATCTAACGTCTTCAGTCAGATTTTCTTCACTCACAGTTCCAAATCTTGGTCTCGATAGCAGTGGCTGCCTGAGCCCTCTGAATGCTTGCGCTTCATTGGCTGTTTCTCTGCGCTCTACCGTTCCATCATGGTCTCCATGAGCTTCATTCCTCCACTCCATTCTAAATTGCTGCAGCGGCTGCTGCTGGCTCTGATCTTGCAAAAATTTTTGTGCTCTGGGTTTTAAATTGAGCACTGTGGTAGGAAGCTCCAATTCAGAGTCACTGCTGTCAGCACCCCCTACTGTTAATTTAAAAAAATAAAAATAAAATGTTAGTTGAAGAATATCACAGCCTATACGGTGCTGTAAAACAAAATAACAGATGCACAGTCAACCACAAGAAATAAAAACGTTTATCTGTATTTTGAAATGTGCAGCCATTTTGCCTGTTTTCCCAGAACTTTGCACAGATAGAATTTTGCACTTGTGCTAAGTTGGCTGAATGTTTTCACAAGCATTTGTGCCATTTCCTTGCACATTTCCAGTTGTGCTAGATAGCAGTCCATCTGCTCCCTTCCACTTACACGAAAGGGAATGCAGACATGTAGATGGGGCTGCTAGGCATAAATATTGCAGCATAGACATTCAGGCTCACACTGGAACTCAGGCTCTGAAACCTGTGATGGGGGTGGGTCTCAGAGCCCAACTGACCCAGGCTCTGAGACTCAGTGACCCGGGCTTTTTATTGCAGTGTAGATGTATCCATAGGCTACAGACATCTAAGTTTTGAGCGGGAGGTATAATTCCCAATTTCGGAAGACATACCTATACTAGCTCTGATTAAGCTAATGCACTAAAAATAGCGTAGCCAGCACAGTGGGAGAAGTGGGATGAGCTAGCTGTGCCAGTAGAATCCCATCTGAAATTCTAGGCATATACTTGAGCAGCTAGCCCCTCTCACGATGATCCTGGCTACACATCTATTTTTAGCACACTTGATGGCTTGGAGGGTCAAGCTGAAATTTATACCTCCAACTGAAAGTATAGCAGTAGCCATACTGAGACAGTGTGAGGTCTGCTGCATTTACTTCCTCCCCAGCCCTGAAGAACTCCCACTGCTCTTTGCAATGTTTTTCCCTCTCTGTTCAGCCAATATTACACTGGGCATCCTTGCCTAAGTAAAGAGTACTCAAATCACTATTAACTCAGCCTCTGTGCATGCACGCTTCTCCCTGAAGGAACTGCATGGCCCAGGATGGAGGAGGCCCAGAGCAGCAGCATGAAGGGACCAATCCTCCACCAGACAAAAGATCTTCCCTGAGGATCTGTGGAGGTGGGAGATCATGTCTCCTATCTCTCTACACCACCAGAAGGGACAATGTCAGGGTAACGCAATGCAATAAATCTTAGTGTCCAATCCCTCAAACCCTTTCTCCCTTTCCCCGGGGAGTACAAATTGTCTTAATGAAAGCTGTGGTAAGCTATCAACAAATATTCTTAAATGGTCGCTGTCTGGTAGTTTAAGTTGATAATATTCCTGAAGATAGATAGATAGATATAGGTCAAAATGATTTTCCCTTTAGCGGCATTCTTTTAAATTGCATCACATTTTCCTCAATATTTGCATATTTCCATAATTGTAATAATATTTCCATAATTGTAATACTTCCATATTTTATAGCATTTACTATTTACAAATGAATTGTGGTATTTCCTATGCTTAAGTCAGGTATGGTGCTTTAAATCTATTTTTAATAGTATTAAGAGGAGTACATTGTGGGACTGTCATAGGAACAGTTCCCTTTTGTATTCTTTAGGGCATTTCTCTTGCACAAAGGAGGAAGAGGTCAACAAAATGTATCCTCATATAATTGCCCATCCACCCACATAATTTCATAGAAGGAAAACCTTCCTCCATCTCTGGTGTCAGGCTTATTGCTTTTTTTTTTAAAATCTAAATGTGTCAAATTATATATTTTTTGACAATTGAATAATCTTGAGGCACATTTCCTTTTCAATGTTTAATTCTAGGTGACAGTGGATGACCTCTGTAGACAGAGCTACAGAATAAAAGGCATCATTACACTCCAGGAGAGCAAAGACATAATTACCAACTTGCAAGGACATGGTCCATCACTAAACTTGTGTGTGGGGGGGTCATATTCCGCCAATTATGATGGGCAGTAGGGTCTGGAAATGTTACTGAATCTAAATGTATTGCATCTTCCCAGGGGTAGCTCTTGATTGTTACTTTATGTAGAAGAGAATCAGAGGGAGCTAGTTCTATCTACTTATAATACAAATAATATAGAGGGCAAGCCAGAGATATTCCATTGAAACCATTTTTCTATGGAAAACTCAGATTTCAACAACGAAGGCTATTTTCCGTGGAATATTAAAAAAAAAAATATGAAGAAACCAAATGCCTATACACCAGTTTGGCAGACATTAAGATATTTGGGGAGTGAAATACACTACAATGTCCAGAAAGACACGTCACCCAAAGGGAGTCAAATTCATTCATGAACCAGCATTCTGGGCCAGCTGCCGTAGTAACACTCGGCTTGGCAACAGTGCTTCATTTATAGCACAAAAAGCACTTTGCAAAAGAGGGTAAGTACTATCCCCATTTTGCAGATTGAGAATCTGAGGCACAGCAAGACACAGTGATGTGCCCAAGGTCAGTGGCAGAGTTGGGAGTAGAATGTGAGTGTCCTAACTCCTACCAGATGTTCAATGGTCTAGCCATGGGTTATGGCTACTGTTCACCTGGTTTGGACTAGGTGTTTTCTTTGGACAGTAGTCTGTGGATCTAAGATTTCATTCTTTCTAATGCCTGTGACAATGACTTATCTGCTATGTGTGGGTAGTAATGCAGAGAAGATACTAATTTTTAGCATCAAAGTTTGGGGGTGAAAGGAGAAGAATGCAAGATGTTAGCATCTCATCCCATGGAAATCTTTAAAGGGGATAATCCCTGTGGTGAATGTATAAACAGAGAAAGTCATAGACACTGAAACACAACATGATCCCAATCCTGCAAACCCTCACTCACATGAGTAGGCTTGACTCAGATGTGCCTCTTCCCACTGACCTAAATCATAATCTCTCATTGGCTTTAGTGCTACAAAACTGCTGCCATGAGACATCTCATTGACTTTTCTGGGAGTAGTTATGTAAGGCCTACTTTCATGAGTAAGGGTTTACAGGATTGGGCCTTAAATGCAGATATCCCCTGGCATTAAGAAAATGGGAATCATGGGAAAAAGGTGTTTGTAGTATGAAGACATGTGAATCAAAGCCTAAATATTTTGCTTTTGAAATCTTTGTTGCCCTGATTTACTTATTTGTGTTGTAAATCTTCTGATTCCCTTTTCAAATGAGGTGACCACTTTTATCTTACTTCCACCCACAGAATACAGACAGAGGGGAGGTCTAGCCAACCCCTCACTGCTCCCAGCCCAGCTCCGGCCCCAGCTGCAGCTCCACTCCTCCCCCAGCTTTGTCCTCATTCCTTCTCCACCCCCCAGGCCAGCCCCTTCTCCCAACACTGCCTTCACCCCAAGCTCCTGTGCTGAGCCAACTGTGTAGTAATGGAAGGTTGGTGCAAACAGATTCCATAATTGGTAAGGGGAGGGGTGTGACAAGAAAAGTTTGGGCACCACTGCTCTAAGGTGACATTACCATAATGCTTACAATAGCTGCTTTTCAGCTGAATAGTGCAGACGTCTTAAAAACAACTGAAGAAGTTAGTGAATCTATAGTTTAGGAGCGAGGATGGGGCACAATCTTGCAAATCCCCTCTCAAGCAAGTAGTCCTTACTCATGAGTAATCACATTGATGTGAATACAATTGCTTGCACGCATAAAGATTACTCATATGGGGAAATGTGGCCCTAACTGGGAAGTCTGTCCATCCCAACTATACAATATAGTAGGCCGTGCTGCGGTTGGTATCAGAACACATTGCATTACCTCTAAAAGAAGTTTTGTTCCTTATTCGTAATTTCTCTGGCAGTTTAGCATCTTTAGGCAGCGACAGAAACCGTGTTGCTTTGGTGACACGCTGTATAAATAAATCCAGGAAGTGTTAAATTATAGTAGAGTGAAATATCACATAATGAACACCAGAAACACAAGCGAGATGTCTGAAAAGGTTTCTATACCTTAAGAAAAGGCTGAAGGTCAGGCTGAGGTTAGCCAATACATAATAGTTAATCATGATGTTTTCCCACCACAGACCCAGGTTAATCTTTTGCCTCAGTTTAGCTACCTTAGCCAATGGGAAGCCTAAAGTTAATGTCAGACGGCTAAAGCAAAATACAATACACTGCTACCTCGATATATCGCTGTCCCTGGAAGCCAAAAAATCATACCATGGCATAGGTGAAACCACGTTATATTGAAGCCAGACACGCTGATGCGCTGATTCACCATGCTTTCGCACCCCCTCCCCCCCCCCCCCCCCCCCCCCGGAATTCTCCTTTACTGCATTATATCAGAATTTACCTTATATCGGCCCGCGTTATATCGAGGTAGCAGTGTATGTTAATATGCATCTATACTAGAGAAAAAGTCTGGATAGGTTAGAGTTAGTTACATGTTCATTAACCCCAACCTTTTCCTTGACCACTTTTGCTATGTAGGAAACCCCAAAGTCTTTCTATACACAAATCCCTGTTTAGAACTTAATTACTCAATTATTACAATTATCTCAAAATTGAAAGTTGGCTTAAAAATGCTCATAGCAGGAACAAAACTAGGCTGTGATCCTGTAATCACCTATATATCTGATTAACTTGATACATGTGAGTAACCCCAATGAGGTCATGGGACAACACATTGCATAGAGTTAAACACATGTAAGTGATTGCAAGATCAGGGACCAAAGGCCTAGCTCCTAGTTGAGCCATTAAAATCATGTGGAGTTGAAGACAGTCAGCAACTGGTAGTAGGCAGCTTACAGCATGGGACCCTTAATTTTTTATCTACAATTTCTCAAGTGAATCCAGTTTGTGGTTGTTAAAGTGACACTGTCAAGAAATTTCTTTTTATAACTTTTAAAAGCTGCCCCCCTTTCCCTATCAACCCACCCCTCATTGTGTACCCAAAAGAAACTTGAACTTGAAATCCATTTCCTATCAGACGTTTGTCCTCTGGATACTGGAGTGCTACCCATGAGCACTGAGCTGAAGGCATATTGGTTAAGTAAAAAAGAAATCCAGCATTATTTAAGAAAAATTATTTTAAAAATTACTGTCTGTGCATTTTGACAATCTGACTCAGACCCCCTGTTTCTTTTCCCACCCATAAAATTTCTTTGTCCTGTATTTCTCTCTGGCACCCTGGCTAGTAAATCAGTTATTTGCATGACCAAGGCAAAGTGTAGCCATGGCTGCGGTAACAGAAAAATATTGTGCTTCCAGAACAAGATCCAGTGTTGCACTAAATGCCATGGTAGCCTCAGTAATGATGATAACTAAATACAGTGATTCTTGCAGATGTCACTCTGACCTCAGCTGTAACAATGAATACAGTAATTACCGAGCAACCATGGAATGCGAAAATAAATATTCAAAGAATGGTTAATTTTCCTGTCTCCGAAAGTGAGTAGATGGATTGATTTCAAAGCAGCTGCCAGTGTGGCCTCTGCTGGAAGTCCCTTTCCCTCTAGTCATTCAGATATGACCTGATGTTTGTGATCATTGCAGTACAGGTTGAGTCAGCCCTTCAAACGTCATCATTTGAAGGAGAATAAATTGCATAGCATACAATTTACATGGTGGGAAGAGAGGGGCGTTCATGTGCCTCCTCGAAGCTGGAGGTCTTATGTTCCCTCTGTGGATACTGCAAAACACCTACCACTTTTCAAATGAGGGGGTTGGTCTGGTGAGCTTGGTCAAAATTTTCTCCTCTTTACATTGTTGCGGAACATCCAATGGACAGATTTTCTGACTCAGTGCCACTGTCTATCTCAGCCAAGTAGGCTCTATTAACATACAGCTGCACCTTCTCACTGCATGTCTGTAGTGCTATGTGTATGGAATTTGTGAAGTTCTTTGTGGACATTTCGGATGATAACTGCAATAGAACCTCACCCTACAACATGTTCCACACAAATGCAACTGCATGGAGCTCTGTGGCAGTAAATGGGGCTTCACACAAGCTCCAGGACTTGTTCACAGAACAAGCTGCAAGATTAGAGTCTAATTTACAGTTTGCAAATGACTGATTTTTACATTCCCTTGCACATTTAATTTTTTCTGTGTTTCAGGGGGACGTTTTGCATTATATTAAGCTATGACGAGTTCTTTTCTACAAATATACTAAAATGCAAATACCGGTCTGTCCCTAGACAGGCTGCGGGTTTTCTTTACACTCTCCCTCAGGCTGTGCCGGCGACGGATAAGAATTTCTTTGGCCTGTTTTTCACTTGCATCTGCAGCCAGGCTGTGTCTGTTATATGACATCGTCTGAAAAACAAAGTCAGTGCTAACATTTTTAAAAGCACAACGGCAAATGCAATGAAGACTTACAAACAGTACAAAATGCACTCTTTGATTTTACATTTTATTAAGCGTCACAAATGTCTTGCCAACCAAATCACGTTAAAAATTGATTAAGGACAATCTGAGTGATTATGTCAATGTTTGTTGAGGCATTCTGTTCAGCACCAGCCTTTATTAAACCTGACAATATTTATCATGAAAAAGAATTGGGAGGAAATGGCTTCATACAGTGTTTATGCCAGACTCACACTAGCTCATTCAATGTGTTAATCAATGACACTCCTTTGAAGGTGATAAGATCAGTCACTAAAGGGGGAAATATTTTCAGCTCCAGTGACCTGAAGCCAGCTCCTCATTTGAACACTTTCCAAAAACACACACACACACAAACCATGTTAGGCACAGGACGGTGTAAGTACAGTGTCCTTTTTGTTATTATGTCACAACTTTCGCAGCTCATCAATTCGTACGTTCAATAGAAACAATGGCACAACCACTGAAAATGAGAAGAGCAATCGCACAGCAAGAGCTGACCAAAACACGGGCAAGACAGAACTGGGACAAAATGGGGTTTGGGTTTCATGGGGTTGTGTCCACGTAAAAACATGTCAAAACATCCCTGACCCTTCAAAAGTAAAGTAAATAAGATGGATGTAATGTAACAATAATCTTTAGCACCTATGCAAAGATATAAACACCAGTAAAGCCCTTATGGGTTATTGTGAACATAAAAGGGACAGATCCTCAAGTGGCGTAAATCCAAATTGAGCTCCCCTGCTTTTCTCCAGCTGAGAATATGGTTTTACAGATAATCTTTACATTCAAAACTGATGTGGGACATTCTATTAAGTATAACTTCACCCTTACTCGATGTCGTATTTGATAGAGATTCTTTGTTAATATTTCTCGCATATTATCCATTTCAGCAGGGGAAAGTGGCCTTACTTTATCTTCTAGATAGTCACTGTTGCAAAGTAGAAAAAGAGAGAGAGAGAGAGAGAGAGAGAAATGTTTAATACTTGATGATACAAATTAAAATGACCAATTTTCTTCCTTAGAGATAAAAATAACATTTTACATGGGGAGATTTTTTTTTAACAAGATGAAGGGTGTAATCCTGACTCTATTGTAGTCAATGGCAAAGCTCAACAAAAGAGTCATGCTCTCTCAAAATTCTACACAGGTTGGATTAAACTACAAATTTGATTGAGGTACTTTTCAAAGTGCCCCTGAAACTTCCTTTCAAGTTGTACCCAGAGCTGGTCCTAGACCAAATGGCTCCCCCCCTCTACACAATTTGTTAAACTTTTGAATAACTTACAGCACCCTGAACCCAGCGCCCCCCCCCCCCCCAACCCAGCACCCCGGGTGGTCGCCTGCCTCTAAATCCAGCCATGGCTGTACCAGCTGCTTTCAGAAGAGCAAGCACTGTCTCAGAAGTTAGACTCAGTTCCCTATGGGAATGTGCTGCACTCTGGGGTACTTGTGCCATCAGACTCTTCAACCTGGAAGAGCAAAGGTCACCTTCAGTCTCTGTGGGCTGAAAGTGAAACTAAGCAACAATGAATCCCTTCACTTCTCTTAGTTGGGCAGTACCCAAGCGACCTCAAAACTACAGCCATCTCTCTCGCTGAGGGCATTCATTTCAGATTCATTGTGGGCAAAATGGTAATTGCACAGTCAATGTCAGGCAACACTAGGATACCAGCCTTAAAGAAGAGATGATTCCTGTACACAAATGGTGTAGTATAAAAGCCCCACACACCCACACAGAGGTTTGTCCACACTGGCTTTACTCACTTGAGAGAAGCTGAGGAGGGGACTGTACTTATCATCCCACTTTCTGCCATCTCAATGGCGTGTTTGATTTCCAGCTTCTTGTACAGAGAAATGATGCTGGATTTGGGCTGGTTCTCCCGGATTAGAAGTTTCCGCAGGAATTTATTATCAAATTTTTTAAACCTGTGTGGGGAGGCAAACCAACCCAACCAGTCAGTTTATGCTACAAATAGTTCGGGAAAGCAAATATTCCACAGCTGCAGTGATGGGGATGGAGGTTACTCTCTGTGGGATGGATTTCTAGCCACATCAATCAAATATCATTGAATGAGGTAATCAAGGATCAAGTAAATCTTTCTTTCTGCTGGAACTGGCCCGTATTTGGGGTCATACATTCACCCTCTAACAGAAATCTTTAGCTTTTAATTGTGTTGGCTTATTGACAATTATTATGTTTAATTAGCCATTTGCCTAAAAGATAAAGGAAGCAGTAAAAATTATTGTAATTGTGACAAAAAGGCCTTGGTTTGAACTCTCTGCCCTTCATGCAGTGAACTTTTAATGGCCCCCTGAAAAAGAAGATTCAATTTTGTTAGAAGTTCTCACTGCTAGCAGAGCAATTGGATGCTTACTGAACCATTATTGATCCTCCTTCTCCTTTCTATGTTTGAAATAAAACCATCAAGAACCATGCAACAGACAACTCTTTCAGGCACCTCAAAGTCAACCAGTTCCTGAGTCCTCCTGTGATAAGATCCGAACGACTCTGATTGGTTTCTACCAAGCAAGGAGCTAACTCTGTGCTTCAACATTACCAAACTGTACAGCTGCAATAGCAAAGCAGGCTGGGGACTACAGATTTACACAAACTCTCAAAAGCCATACAGAAAACATTGCAAAAACAGCCAGAAATGGGGAACGATTGATTTGAGATGATGGAATTCCACAGTCAGGGGCAGAGGGCTCGGTTTTTACCCAGCCTTAGGTTTTTGTTCTGTTTTCTTGTGGTTTTGTAAAACTATTTTGTCTCAATGTATAACCCATGCATGCTAAAACCAAAGTAAACAGGAGGAAAACCCTGAGGCGTAACCCCAACCACCTGCTTTTGCTGTTGCTGAGCCAGCTCATCCACTCAGCCAACTTAGTCTTCCTTCTACAGTGAAGAGTTTTAAATAACATTCTTACTTATCTTTCCAAAAGTTGTGACCCCAGTGTCCACACACGTCTTCAATTCCAGTCTTCACATGATCAAAGAACTAAAGGCAAAGTTTAGACAGATTCAAAATAAATGAAACTAAAGACAGATTCATTATAAATTCTCACAGACATCATTCAGCTTGCTCTTAGGTATGACACTTTAACTATCAATTAGTTAGATCACTAAAGTCTTGTCTGTATTAGAAAAGTTACACCAGTTTAACTCAATCAATTCAAAAGTCAATCGCGTTAAACCAGTGCAAATCTGTAAAGTAGAATCACCAAGTTAGAAGGGACTGAAATGGTTAAGAGTGGACCTTAAACCAGTTTAGTCCATGTTTAAATTGCTTTAGGTTGACTGGGAGGATTGTTGAGTGTCCAGGCACTAGCCTAGGACCCAGGAGACCTGGCTTCAATGTCCCACTGCAACACAAACTTCCTGTGTGACCTTGAGGCAAGTCACTTAGGGTACATCTACACTACATCTAGGAGCAAGCCTCAACCCCAATGCACAGACTGTTGTTAGTGGGACTCATGCTAGTGTGCATAAAACTAGCTGTGTAGACTAGGGTGACCAGATGTCCCGATTTTATAGGGACAGTCCTGATATTTTGGGCTTTTTCTTATATAGGCTCCTATTAACCACAACTCCCATCCTGATTTTTCACACTTGCTGTCTGGTCACCCTAGTGTAGACATTGCTTTGAAGTTGTTACTTGGCCTCTCAAACCGGGGTGGGTGGGAGGAGCTGAAGAGCCTGAGCACTGGCCCAAGCAGCAACATCTACACAGCTATTTTTAGTGTAGTAATGTGATCCCTGCTAAAACAGGTCTGTGGACTTGGGCTTGGAGGCTCGCTCCCAGATGTCGTGTAGACATACCATCAGGCTTAGACCCTCAAAGGCGTTTAGGTTCCTAAATTCCACTGAAATCAACTGGAGTTAGGTGCCTGAAGACCTTTGAGGATTGGGCCTTCATCACTCGGTGCTTCCGTTTTCTATCTGTAAAATGGAGATGAAGCAAAGCTGAAGAAAGCAATTTCTGGGTTTGACTGGAGCTAGATGGAAAAGTGTTATGAGGACTATAGTATCTTTGTCAACAAGCTGAGATGCTGCATAAAAGCAGCTGAAATCGAAAAGCCAAAGGAGGCGAAGGGAAGAACCTCAACTGAAACAAAAAGCTTGTTGGAGAAGCAGAGAAACATGAAAAGGAGTCCAGACAACAACCTCAAGTACTCCATCCTGTGCAAGCTTATATGGTTAAAGCTGAAGGATGACTTTGAGAATTTCCAGAAAGAAAGCTCCCCAAATCAGCTGAATCACGGAAGAGCCTCAGGATACGCAAGAGGGAATTGACACAGTACTGATTGAGCGTAACAGCATTGAAGAAAAAGGATGGAGAGAAGTAATCGACAGAGCAGGGATGGAGGAGGTCTGCAAGGACTTCTCTACAGAACTGTTCAAATCAAGAATTAACGTCCCTCTCCCAACGCTCCACGAGTCAGAAGAATGTGTGTCCTCCCCCCGCACCCTAGTAATCGTCAGCAAAGTCCGAAGCACACTACACCAGATGAAGAAGGGAAAAGCTCCAGTCAGAAATTATTTCTGCAGGAGGCGAAGAACTTTGGAAGGCCCTCGCTTTAAGATTTAGTCGATATCTTGAAGAAGGAAGAATGCCATCAAGCTGGAAGGAGTCGAACATCATCTTGCCGCACAAGAAAAGCAATCGAGAAAATCTTCAGAACTACCACCCTATATGCCTGCTCTCTCACATCTACAAGCTTTGTACAAAGGTGATAATGAACCGACTCTCGCAGAGTCTGGATGAGCAACAGCCAAGAGAGCAGGCAGGATTCCACAGGAATTTCAGGACAATCAACCATATATTCACCCTCAGCCAGATCCTAGAAAGAGGGAGGGAATACAAACTCACACTGTGCATTGCTTTCATCGACTATGAAAAGGCCTTCAATAGCGCCAAGTTCAATGCAATATTAAAGGCACTCGCAGAGCACGGCATTAACATGCAGTACATCAGTTTGCTGAAGGAAGCAAATACCGGATGCACAACAGACATTACTCTCTTTGAAACTCCCCTCCACATCCCAGTCGAGAAAGTTGTGAAGCAAGGAGATACGATTTCACTGAAACTATTCACCGCCTGCCTTGAAATGGTTATGAGCAAAATCAATTGGAGCAGTAGTCATCATAAACAGAGAACGATTATCTCATCTCAGATTCACAGACAACATCGTGCTAATTGCTGAAAGCACCAATGAATTGCAGAGCATGCTACGAAGACTCGACAAGAAAAGCAGTCAGGTCAGCCTGAAAATGAACCCCTGCAAAACAAAATATATGTGATCAGACATCTTACGAAAAGCCCAAATAACAGTAGCAGAAGAAATTGAAGAAGGGGAACAGTACGTATATTTGGGCCAAGAAGTCAGTATGCGTCAAGACCTGAACAGAGAACTTTCGCGAAGGATTCGAGCAGGATGGTGTGTGTTCAATTCCATCAAGGACGTCCTCAAGGGAAAAATCGACAAGACCACACATGCAAATATCTTCGATTCAACAGTGTTGCCGGCCATGTTATATGGCAGTGAAATATGGGCACTGATGAAGTGAGAAGAACAGCGGCTGTCAGTAGCTGAAAGGGCAATGGAACGAACTAAGTTGGGAATCTCCCTTCGGGATTGCATCCCAAATGAAATTATCAGAGAACGCAGCAGTGTGAAAGATATTGTCATGGAAAGCAGACATAACAAGATGCGTTGGGCGGGCCACACGGCACAGTTCACGGACAACAGGTGGACTGCAATCATGGCTGAGTAGTACATGCAAGAATAGAAAGACCACTTGGCTAGCCTCCAAGAAGATGGGAAGACAACATTGTTAAACGTTTCAGATGAACATGGAGAAGAAAGGCAAGAGCGAGAGAAGAATGGTGGACGTGTTGTGATCAGCGCAGTCTTAATGACAGCCGAAGACCGATCATTCCAGGTGATTTAGGTAGTGAAAATGGAGATAATAGCAATTCTCTACTGGTCAGAGGTTTGCTATGGATAAATACATTACAAATTGTGATGCAACCAGAGTGGGATTCACAAACATATCTAGACATCTAACTATGGGAGTATGTATCTTAGATTCAGAGCGAAATTGATGTAAGGTAGGGTTAAACTGGTTTAAGCATGTCTACACTAGGGTTTGCACAGGTTTCACTTGTTGAAGTTAATATCAGTTTAGTTAAACGCACTGTTCTGGCATAGGCAAGTCCTAAAACTGCAGCAAATTCATATATAAAAAGGAATGTAATTTTAGCACAGCAGTTCAACAGTTTAGAAAATGAACAATCCAAAGTCAATTATATATATAAAAGAAAGTTTATCTCCTTGTGGCACAGGCACATTACAGATCAAATCTGGTCCAACTGAAGTTAATGGGAGTTTTGCAATCGCCTTCAAAGGAGCCAAGATTTCATCCTATAATGCTAAAGTTATGGCATACCCGATTGTAAATTTCTTCACTGACGGCTGGCTGCTTTTTATTTGATCTTTTAACATCAAGAAACTCCACCAGTGGGCGAATTGTTATTCCCTGTACAGAAAACAGAAAAATAATAATCTTTGTTTACTCATAGACATAAAGGAATAGAGACATACATTTCAGTAATTTGCCTTCTTCTTTTTTTTCAGTCAATACGGTGACAACCAGCCTGGGGGTCCTCATGGCTCCCCAAAGACAAGAATGTTACAGCAGTTTCAAATATGAATTCACCCCTGTAATCAGCAAGTGTTGCATTTAGTAGGCAATGTGCTCCCTCATGTAACACAGTCCCCACTAGCAAAGCAGAAGTGAAGGGAATCTCCAGACTATGATTGATGTCCATAAAAAAAGGATGCATTCATCTGACAAATCCTATTAAAGACAAAGCCGCCTGCTAATGGCAACCATTTTTTTTCCCAATAAAAGTTTTTCAAGAATTCCACAATGAAACAATCGGCTTTTGAAACCAGAAGCAAATCTTTCATAATTCAGATTAGTTACATTCTCTGTCAGCTATTGTTTTAGAAATTAAAATTCAGGGCTGACTAAATAGTAATATGGAAATTAATATTCCAGGGTAAATGACAGTGGAATTTCTGGTTAGTATTTATCCTCAATTGTTGTTTTAAGAGAAGGCACCAACTTCTGGCTTGCTCAACATGCTATGTTGGCTTTTAACATTTACTTATGGAGGAAATTCTTCTTTTTATTTTAATGCTCCTTACACATTAACATAAGCTGTTAATAAATACCTGACATACCTTTGCTGCCTGGCTACTGGCTAAACTGCATTTTTAGGTATGGTCATATGACAAAACCCTCTGAAAAAGGCCCATTCATGCAGATTAAACATTTTGGTTTTCTTCTCAAATGCTTCTTCACAAACCATCTCGGAAACAAAACCTGACAGGAGGAGAGTTCTCACCTGAATGAAAACCGTAAAGAATATCACCACAATAGTAGCAGTAATGAACAACTTCTTTCTGGGTATCACAGCAGCAGGAAGCAGAAATACCAGAGAAAAACAGATGGCTCCTCGGAGACCTCCATAGGCTATAATAAACTGGTCCTTAAAAGTTAGAGGAATTGTCCGGAACACATTAATGATCTGAGTCAAAACAAAAACACCTGAGGAAAGAATGAAGGCAATAGTTAAAGGGAAAACTGAGGTGACATAGAAAGCCTTATTATTGCTGATATTCATTTTTATGACACAGAGTTTATTTGTTTTTGTTTTTTTAAGTCAGGAAATGTCTACTTACCAGATTGGGAGATTTTTAGTTTAAAATATTGGGTAATATTTTCAAAAGTGCCTAAGAGACTTAGGAGCCCACGTCCTATTTTCAGAAGTGACAAGCAGTCCAGTGGCTAAGTCTCATTGAAATCAATGGACTTTAGCTCCTAAGGGCCAGATTTACAAAGTTATTTAGGCACCGTGAAATGTATATAAGTGTCAAAGCTGGTTAGGTGCCTAATTCCCACTGAAAGTCTCTGAGAGCTTAGTTAAACTCCTGCGGGCTAGATTCACAAAGGAACTTAGGCATAGTGGTGCTGTGTGTCACAATAACTAAGGGTACAGCTACACTACCCGCTGGATTGGCGGATAGTGCTTGATGTATCAGGAATTGAGTTATTGCATCTCCTGTCAATCCCCGAATCGACGGCTGTATTCCACCTCAGCAGGAGGAGTAAGCAGAGTCGGCGGAGGAGCAACCGCAGTTGACCCACTGCCATGGGGACGGCCAGGTAAGTCAAACTAAGATACTTCGACTTCAGCTACGCGAATAGCTCGCAAAACTGGGGTTTCAGTTCGAAGCCCCACCACCACCACTACTAGTGTAGCCCAGGCCAAAGTGTTAGACAGCTAGAAATCACCAGCATTCACAGTCAGTTCCCCAGCCAATCTAGCCTATGGGAGATGCTGAGGAGAGGGTTGCGTCCCAAGTCTCACCTTTCTCAAGCTCAAAGAGTCTGACACTTAATTCCACAAAGCACCTCCCTCTGCTTTGGATTCTCAGCTGTGAACTCCACTGAAATTAACTTCCTGTGTTGTTTTCTGCAAGAAGCCAGAGGGAAGAAGAAAGAGGAGCTCCCTAGTAGCTTTTAACCCAGTGGCACGATACTCACCTGGGATGTGCGAGACCCCTTTTTGAAGTCCTCCCTCCACCTGAGGGGGGAACAGGGAATCTGTCACTTCTCAGGTGAGTGCCCTAGTCTCTGGGCTATGGGACATTCTGATAGGGGGTTCCCTCACTCTCCTGTTAATGCTGTTCCACTGTTCCATATAATTAAAGAGGTATTGAAGGAGAAGGACAGGACCCTGGGTCTCCCATGTCCCTGGTGGACACTAGGTGTCCTAAACACCAGACTACAGAGTCATTCTCAGCTTGTGTGCTTTCACTCTCTCTGGCCCAATGACTCTTTAATTATTTATCTATAGTGGAACAGCTTCAACAGGAGAGACTAAGCCTCATATCAGAATACCTCATAGCCAGTGGTTAGAACACTCACCCGAGAGCCAGGGGATCCCTGTTCTAATCCCTTCTCCTCTCAGGGACAGAGGGGACTTAAGCTTGACATCTCCCGCATCCCAGATGAGTACCCTAGCCACTGGGCTAAAGGCTACAAGGGAGCTCTTCCTCCTCATCCTGTTTTGTGTGAGGCCTGATCCAGTAAGCAGACTGGATTGGGCCTGCAGGCGAGTGAGGTTGAGAAGCACCTATCCTCTTTTCTGGTTTAAGAACCATCTAATGCAGTAAACAGAAATTTAACTATGATATCCTCCATTTGAATGCCATAAAAAACATTAACTAACTCTTTGTTTCCAATAATTTGGGGAATTTTTCTTTCATTTTTTGTTTATTTTTAAACCAATGTGTACTCTCCAATAAAATGCTTGTGACAATGATGACGCTTTAGTTTCAGTATGATTAAGGGAATGTATGGACTTCCAGGCATTTCATGAGCACAAGACTGAGCTGAAAGTAATCTTCAGAAATCAGACTAGCCTCTTTGAAATAAAGGACACTTAAATGTAAAGAAGACCACTTGTGACCTACTGAAACTCAGCTTTATCAATCCCTAGAGCTCTGACCTGAAGTCACCTGTCGATAGTGAGGGAAGAAGTTATTAATCTCCTATATTCAGCACAAGCAGATATTCAGCTTTCCCCTATCCTATACAGATTAGCTTCACAAGTCCTGTGCCACAAAAGGAGTATGTTTCACTTGTAAAGAATGCTTAAGAACAAAGTTGGATGTCAAGACTTTCTTACCCAGTGCACGCCAGATCAAACAGAAGAGGAGGGTGAAGCTAACAAAGGCCCAGTTCCATTCATGGTTTTTACCAACTGTGGACACTCCCATGAAAATAAAGATCAGGGTCTCACTGACACTGCTCAGCATCTTCATGAAATACTTTATGGTTGTGTAGGACTTCTGGGAAACATTCTCCTCCACATACTTATTCATGGTCATGGCACAAGCTGTTATCCTGCAAAGTTAAAAGTTAGTGTTTAGTTTATTTTTTAAACCCTCTCATCTAAAGAGAACACTACTGCAATGTTCAGCTAGGAAGGGCTCCCTTCAATATTGGTCGTCTCTTAAATAAAAAGCATAATTAATTCAACCAATGACCTATTTTCAATTATATATGTAAATCATTTATTTATAGAGGGGTGTTTTTCCCCCCCAGGGGTGTATTTTTTACAGAAGTATTAGTGTGGAGAACCTTTTCTCAAAGACTGATCACCACAGCCAAAATCAAAGGCCCTCTGCTGGGTCACTCAAGATTCCAATGCTGAGCTTTCAAAATGACCCCTTCAAAGAAACATAAAGCAAGACATCACACCTGTCCTTCAGCATACGTATGTTGCCAGCATGAGTGACTGAAATGGGGATGTTCAGTATAATTATCCAACATATGAGGGAGGAAGAAAGGCTTACTAAGACAGACATAGACAGCAAGGGCCAACAATCGAGCAGTTTCTCTCTATTAAAGAACAACATTCGTATTTCTCCCTTATTCTTCCATGTCCTCTGATAACAAGTATTTCTATGCATCCAACGAAGTGGGTATTAGCCCATGAAAGCTTGTGCTTCAATACTTTAATTAGTCTTTAAGGTGCCACAGGACTCTTTGTCACTTCAAGTATTTCTATATCTTTGTCTATGATGGTCATAACTCAGTATGTGTGATAAAGAGTCCTGTGGCATCTTATAGACTAACAGATGTATTACAGCATAAGCTTTCATGGGTGAATACCCACTTTGTCAGATGCATGCAGCTGCCACAGAACTCTGTCGCTTTTGCAGATCCACGGCTACTCCTCTGTTACATAACTCAGTATGATAACCTATTTCTGTTCATGGACTGACTCTGAGTAGGAAAGAGATGACAGGGGCCTTGGGTAAAAGTCTCGAAAAGGTCTTAGTGATTCAGGCACCTAAGCTCCATTTTCAAAAGTAACTTAGGCACTCAGAAACCTACATTTCACTGAAAATCAATGGGACTTTCACTTTGAAGGAATGACACTGATTTCTGATTTCAATGGGAGTTAGGCTCCTAGGAGCTTTTTAAAATCCCACTGGGCCCCGATCTGCATCTTTAGGCAACTAAATACCTTTAAAAGTCTGGCTGAAAGTTACTTTTGAAAATGGGACCTAAGTCACTTAGGTAGTTTTGTAAATCTTACTCCTTGTCTACAGAAGGACTTCAGCTGCCAGAGCAAATCCCTAATCATGTGTGGCTATGTTCTATTGGTACAGAATGGTTTGAATTAATGTGGCTTAATTCCAGCCTCCAAACCACAGTAACCTGCACTTGTATGAATCATGCTGCACCACTGAAAACCACGTCAACCGTAGTTTTTGGTACCGGTGCAGCTCCATCTGTGACTGAAATCCCACTGTAGAAAATACCCTTTTTTTTTCCATTCTGTTTTTCATATGTTCGGTCGCTGGTTTATTGTATCACAGGTCAAATGTTCAATTTTTTTCTTGTGCTTTGTGGGCATCATTCCTTTAGGGCTTACTTTTTCCCCAGATGCCATCAGATGAACTTTACATTGAGGTTTCAAGGGCAGTACTCTCATACTTTCTGTGGTTTAATTTGACAACATGAGTGCTGCTAAAATGTTTTCCATGGAGCTTGCTATACTAAATCGATTGCCAGCTAATAATGCTTGTGATTTGGGGTATGTCTACACAGCAAATCAGCAGTGAGTCTCAGAGCCCAGATCAATTGACTTGGGCTTGCAGGGCTCATGCTGTGGAACTACAAACAGCATGTGGTACGTGTCTGGATGCGGGCTGGATCCTGGGCTTTGAAAGCTGGTGAGGGAGGAGGGTCTCAGAGCCAGTGCTGCAGCTCATGCCCAACCATCTACACTATTATTTTTAGTGCTGCAGCACAAGCCCCGCAAGACCAAATAAGTTGACCCAGGCTCTGAGACTTGCTGATGCAGGGCATTGTTTGCTGTGTAGATGTACCCCGGTGTCTTCCAGGTTTCAGATGGTGCTGTCCCTTCAGTATTCTGCAGGCTCTTCAACTAAACCTTTAGTCGCTCAGCACTTATGTCATAATAGAATATTGCAACCAATTTACAAGCAGGCACAGTGACATATAAATAGATGGGCATAAGTGTAGGAAGCTAAGTGACCAAGTATTTACCGTACGTGTGTGTGCTGAGAGCATGAGCGGTAGCTGAGACTCAAACAGCTGTCCCTTTTGATCTTATGTGCCTGTGGTTAAACGGATAAGCTATCACCAATACAGCTCTTTGCTGATTCCCCAATTGAAAACTGGCTTCATATGAGCCTGCATAGGAGTTTCTGGTCAATGCACATGAAGCCCAATGGTTTGCAGATAGAGCTGGAAAGACATGTATCCATTTTGCCTTTCTGTACGTGGCCCCTGAAAAATAGCCTGCATGAAAGCTGCACCTCCCAGCATATGACCATAATTCACTTCCTTATATGTTTGACATGTGTGTTACGACACTCAGAGTCACAGAAAATTCTGGCTAAACTTGGACCTATAGTCTTCATCCATCTGGTATTTGGGGCATTGTTTTCTGTTCTCCAGTAGCATGATGCCGCTTGTCTGTCTCTTGGAGAGACTTTCGGGGCAGAGGGCCCTCAACTGAGAATGTTCAGCCCCTAGTCACACTGTCCCATCTTGGAGACAGCCTTGTCATCCCTGTCAGTCAGAACTGCCCCACTGGGGCACTGAAGGAGTATAGAGAGAGGTCAGGCTAAATACATTAAGGGCTCTAGAGAGCTGAATCAGCATCTTTATACATATCCAAAATTGAAAGGAGAGCCAATGCAAGACAGCATGTGCTCCCTTTATTTCCATGGCTGTTGGGCTGTTGGAAGATAGATCAGTTTCACTTTCTGAATAGCCTGTACTTCCTAGCTCAGGCATAGTATGCTTCAGTTGTCCAGTCTGGAGGTAGCACTAGGGGATAACCAGGACTAGGACTGTCTTCGGAACAAGCAAACTAAATCTCCTTGAAATCCAAAGAAGGAAGAAGGCATTTCTGGTGATAGATATGATGTGTGCATCCAAAATCAGCAGTGAGTCCAACATGACTGAGCAGCTGTGGGAAGTTGACAATGGGGGGACGTTGAGGTTGTAGTTACTGACACTTTCTCAAAATAGTACCCTCTCCTACTAAAACTGCGTCTATCGTTTCCTGATTTAGCTTGAACTCTTGTCCAGGTTCCAATTTCCTTCAGATACTGGGAGCCAGTGTTGTTTGCTTTGGATGAGAAAGACTAATAGCTGATTATATTAAGTCCTTGACTCCTCTAGGATCTCTTGGCACAGTCAGAGCCACAAGTGGCCAATGAGTCTTATCCCAGTGAGGGGGAAACCAAATCTTCCCTCTCCCCCTGGCAGGCATGATGGAGACTGGAGGATCACGACTGGAGCACAGTGTGCTCTGCTGATCCCTGAGTAGGGAACGGTCCCCAGGAGAGTGCAGTATGATGAGTGGAACTGGGAAAAGAGGGTCAGGTTTCAGGAGGGAATGAGTTTGGTGTAGAAATAGGTGCCCAAAAATGCAAGTTGGGTGGGAGTAGGGCTAGGCCATTACCACTTACACAGCAGATCCTCATTGTGCAATACTGGCCCCAACATGCTTAATACCAATCGCTTTCCTACAGTGCTGTCCCTCCTGCAGCCTCACTTATTGCTAATGAAACAGAGACCAGTCAGTGCAATCGGGGGCAGTCATTTGGCTCCTCTAATGTGCTTTGAGGGCTGGCTCTGTCCCTGGACAAGTTTAGGATGGAGGAGGAATAAAGCTGATTTAGAGCTACCTTTGAATCCCCTGGCCCTCCTCTGTGCTGAGCACTAGTTTGACATTGGTGAGGATTGTGTCCAATAGCTCCTCATTGTCTCCCCAGTGTTTTTATGCAGCTGTTGAGTAAGACTGAAATGAGGACGTAGTCCTCTGGGTCCCTACAAGCTGTGGGCTCTTTGGGAAGAGGAGCTCGTCATGACAGATCTCATTCTTCCCCTCCTCAACACCTTTGGCTTAGCCTGAATGTAATGTCCGTGATAATGTAGCCATTGTCTTTTGACAGGACTCACTAAGGTCAGCCTGAGACCAATCCCAGAAGGCAATGTGAAGAAGGGTGTCTAACCAATATAACATTTCACCTTCCTGACTTTCTGATGCATTGGGAAGCCTGATCGTCGCAGTGTACAAACTAAATAGAAAATGAAATCAAATATTAGATTCTATTGATTACCCTCTTAAACTTAATTCTTATCATGATTACAGATACGTAGGAAAGCCCTGCAACCCCAGGGTGAGTCAGCTGGTTCTGAGAGAATTTGTTTTTGGATCCTGAGCTAATGAAGACTCTGCATGCGGAAGTCTGAAAAGAATCTGTCACCATATTAATTTGTTCCACTGTAACTTAATACATCTCATATTTTTAACCACTAAAATTTAAAGGGACAGCATCCTCATTGCTTACATATTTTTTTCAATACAATATTACTTTCACTTATTGAATTTCAGTAATTGACAATTCAGTAATGTACTGGGATCGAGCAGTGCTATAAATCTTCATTAATCTTCAAATGATGAATATGCTACAATTAGCCAGTGTGCAATTTTGCATTTGATAGCTCTTTAGATTAGTTACTACTATTTGAATAAAAGTATCCTATGTGAGTTTCTTCATTTGGAAAAATGAAATCACAAGATAGCTACCAAACATCTAAAAGGTGCAGAGTACAAATTTTATTTTAATATTTTTCCAATGGAGGTTAATATTGTCAACATAATCTGCAAGTGGGAAAGCCTAGGTGTTCTCTTCATTTTGTTTGGTACGTCCTGTTCACATCCAATTTACATGTAGCTCCTGCATTCTTTGCTCTCAGACTGTTAACTCTGCCATGTTAAAATCAGGAGAAGAATAAAGGACTGATTACCATCAAACTGTATGTTGTCTCCCTTTGACTACTGTAAGACCACTTGCACTAACCGTGCAGTTTTTGTTGTGGCTGGAATAAACGAGAGCTCTGTATTCAGTCCTCAAGTTTCTTTGACCTACCAAACTTAACTGCAGTTTCAGTGCATGTTTCTTTCAGGCTGTTCATTCATTGTTGCAACAAAAGAAACACATATTAATAGTTCAGCTGTTTCACAGCCCTTACAAAAATTATAAACAGAAAATGTAGTATTATAAGGTGAGGTCGGACTAGACTGAAGAGTTCAGCTCCACAGCTTCTTTTTCTAGTTCATGGCTTTGATCCAGGCCCAGCTCTAATTACAGCATAATACATTTCCTGGCCTTCAGAAGAGAACACTCTAATAGGGACTATCTAGATGATGAATCCATTAGAACCACTTTTTTTGATGAGTCATCTGGCTAGGAGTTATAAATGGCTGTTTCAAGAATCACTTGTCCCCGGGACAAGTATTTTGCATGGGATATTTTGGTTAAAAGGAAAAGGCATTAACTCCTTATTTTCCTCTTCTCCTCTGGTTGCAATCAATTTCCCAGCTGCACACAGGTGAGGAGACAGGGTCAATAGATATTATTTTTTTGAAGTATTAGAGCATAAGCTTTCGTGGGCTAATACCCACTTCGTCGGATGCAAGCAGTGGACTTCCATTTCAAGTGGACTTCCACTGCTTGCATCCGACGAAGTGGGTATTAGCCCACGAAAGCTTATGCTTCAATACATTAGTTAGTCTTTACAGTGCCATAGGACTCTTTGTTACTTCTGCTATTCCAGACTAACACGGCTACCTCTCTGATTCTTATTATTTATTTGATAATCCTGCATTTTCCTTTCTGGTAATTTACCAGTGTCACAACTTTTATATGTCAATTTCAGAGTTTCTTCCATTCGGGGAAATTGAAACTGGATTTTAGAAGTTCAGGGCTAAGTGGCTGTGATGCTTGAAAACCTACACCTAAATGTTGGGAGGGGGAAGAATTTCTTCAAAAATATTATGAAATTAATCTTTGAAACAGCATGTTTTAAATTAAATATACACAGCCTTCCATCTGTACTGGTATAGTGATTCACTCTTCAATCATCTCTGGCACCTGCAGCTATCATGTATGCTTCAGACATGTCAAAATCCTTTTCCCAAAGTGTAACGACCCAAGACTTCTACCTGGATGACCAAGTGAACACCACTTCCAACCTCATTTTCCAAACAGAGAATACTCTGATTTTCTAAATAATACATTATAGGACTGTTTTCATATTTCAAAACAGGGGATGAGGATGGTGGCCAGGGTTTAAAGTCTTCTGCAAATGATGCGATGTCTGGCAGTGCTGTGTTCTCCAAGTACTGCACTGCAGTGTCAGCACTCAGTATGTGCCCACCTTGCTGTGGGACTGAACCCCCACCTTCTAGTCTTTGCTGTTCAGCAGATAACAGA
The DNA here is from genome assembly GCA_032164245.1 of Sternotherus odoratus. Classification (NCBI taxonomy): domain Eukaryota; kingdom Metazoa; phylum Chordata; order Testudines; family Kinosternidae; genus Sternotherus; species Sternotherus odoratus. The sequence goes on along the minus strand of JAVMKO010000001.1, from coordinate 204,396,982 downwards.
GGAAAACCTGGATCACCTATTAACATTTTTATTTCAATGTGCTTTTGTGCTTTATTAAGAGGTAAAATATGCTTTTGCCCTCTGCCCAGTGTATGGGGCAATGAACTTCCCCAGAGACCCTCCATCCACATGCTCAAGGGAGAGAGAGGAAGCATAGATGCACAGTGTCTACTTACTCTTTCCAATAACAGGAAGGCCCAAGTAAACACCACAGAAGAATAAAGGGGAAAGAGAGTTTGCTCCCTACAAGGGCCCACAGGTCAGGCTATGAATGATCATTATTAATCTATTCCAGAAATGACCGAGCACAGTATTGTGGATGTAGCATGTTATGGCAGGGAGTAAAATAGTTAATAATAATTAATATGTATAAAGTATTATAAATATGAAACAAGTTTAGAGCAAAAACACATTCAAGATACATTTGATGATAAATAACTGTACATAGTTGGAATATCAAATAGTAATAATACTACCTACCACTTCCTCCATCTTTCATACCCATGCAGGAGCCAATCACATATTGACACTAAGGCTGTGATAGTAATGAATATTTATCCATACAGCTGTATACTTTCAGTATTATTCTGCACCCATGTTTTTATTCCATTTATGCATTAGAAGACACGCAGTGTAATTAGTTTTATACTAGGCTCACCATGACCAGTTCAGCATTTTCATGCAAACTATTATGACCTTTTTATATAATGCTTCATTCCCCTTTTTGATATGGAAGCTCTTTAAGTACTTGATCATATGCTGTCAATGACATTTGACTAAGAACAGGAGGAAACTGGAAACCATACAAATGCTATGAATAGCAACCAGTAGAAGAGATGGGTCATTTCAGAACTAGGTCAAATTGGATTCATATTTTACTTTACCTTATCTAAGAAAGAAACACCCTACAGTTCCTTATGTTCATTAGCACACATCTCACTTCTTTCTCTTCTTATTTTTGGGGATGGGGAGAGTATTTCTATGTTTATAGTACTTAAATAATTAGGGTTGTTTTCCCCATTTAATTGCTTCTTAGCGCCGGAAAAACTTAAATTACCACACCAGTAATAAATACACAATTCTGTCTTCAATCAGATACTAAGAAAGGTTCTAAAAACAACAAAAATTTCTCCAAGTATTAGATATACTAAGTACTGTAGTAACTTTTAAGTTTCATAAAATGTTATCGCTTCTAAAACCTGACTGCCTCATGTTTCTCACTAGAACAATGCAATACTTAAGTGAAAAAAAGATTGTTCTTTACACAATATTGCTTAGAATCACAATAAACTGTTTTAATTGATTTGATGTCAGGATGGTCTTTTCTAAAACTGAGGTCATTACAGGTCATTTTATGCACTACAGACTTAGCTCTTTCTACTGAAGTGCTATAGGGGAGCATAATAATACTTTTATCTCACAGGAATAACAGATCAAATATTATTTTTGTATGTAATTACACACACCCACACCCCAAGGGTTAGATTCACACAATGACTTAGGAGCCCAACTGCCACTATAGATGCCTACATTTGATCAACAGGCCTGCTGGGATTCACAAAGCTCCTGCTCAGATCCTACCAAGCCCTGTAGGCATTTAAACAATCTCAGCACCTAATTTTTTGCAGTAAAAGTTCCCTAGGTGCCTATGTTTCTGCATGTGCACTGCAGCCCCATGCCAGGTATCTGGACACATAAAGACAGAGCAATTAATGAACTGGGCAAAGAAATTCAGTCCTGCACCTGGGCTTGCCAATGCGGCCAAATTCAGTGATCAAACTCAGAGTTCACCTACCAGACTGGGCCTCTATAGACAAACTTATACAAAAAAGCTGAGGACAGACGGAGGAGAAGGAGGATGACCATCTGTCTCATAACTTATAGCAGCAGTTAGGATACAAACCCAGGATGTGTGAGACCCCGGTGCAAGTTCCCACTCTACCTGATGAGGAGAAGGAAATTGAACTGGGCTCCGTCACCTCAGGTGAATGCCTTAACTACAGGGCTATGGGATATTCTGATGTGGGGAGTAGGTTCCTTCAGTCTCTCCTGCTGAAGCTGTTTCATGGTGAATAAACAATATAAAGAGTCACAGGGCCAGAGACAGTACAAGCATGAGAATGACTCTCATGGTAGTTGTGGCCCATAGGTGAATGCAGACCATTAGGGTAATCTGATTGCAGGCTGTGAAACATTTTGCTGGTGTTGACCATCCGCAGGCATGGCCTTCCACACCTCCCAGTGGCCATGGTTCGCTGTTCCTGTCCAATGGGAGCTACGGGAAGCAAAATGTCTCACAGCCCACAATCAAATTACCCTGATGAGCCACATGCAGACCGCGGGCCGCAGGTTGGCCCCCCACTTATCTAAGAAGCAAAGATCAATGATTATTGTAAGATCACTTTAGAGAAAGATTCTGAAATTCTTATTCCCATGGGTCCTAATCTCACTCCCAATTTAGTAAATGGGAATTTTTTCATTTAACATGAATGGAACAGCATTGTCTACATTCAACGGTACTTATTCAAACAACGTAGTACTACTCATTGTGAGGTACACGCTGCAGAATCTAGCCCTCACTGATGTCTGGTTTTGCGTTGCCATTTGGTGCTATTATTACTAAAGTACCTTTTTCATGTACTTACGCCATAATGCCCGAGAGATGAAACATTTCAGCTGTTATGTATGACAAGTAACTGTAGAGGAAGACAAAAAGTGGCTCGATGACTCGAATTTTATGGGTGAAACGGGTTGTAAATGCTGCCACAAATCCCAATAAGATTCCAATCAACACTCCACCGATCCCCACTACAACGAATTTAGCAATCCCAGCAAATACATCAATGGTCTCAATTGTGCGCATCTGGCAGAAAGTCTTGAACAAATTGTACAGGACCTACGGAGAAAAGAAAGCATGTTACTTTTCAGAAGCCTTCCCATTTCCTTTCAGTGTCGCTGTAGTCCTGCATTTTAATGGAAGATTTTGTAGTTTTGTCTTTACCTTGAATTCACTTTAAAATTATGCTAAATACTTAATAAGCTACTTCTATACTTATACTATGTATTTATATACGATTTTTCATCCATAGATCTCAAAGTACTTTACAAAGGGATGTAAATATCAACATGCCTGTTTTGCAGATCGATTTTGCAGACACTGAGACACAGAAAGGCAACCTGACTCGATCAAAGTCATTCAGCAGATCAACGTCCACGCCAAGAATTAAACCAAGTCTTCCAGGCTGATGTATAAATTGCTGCATCCCATCTATGCTGCCAATCATTTTCAGACTTCCTAACCTCACACTTTCCCTGCTTGAGGCAATACTTTTCAGACTCAAAATGCAAAAAAAATGTTTTAAAAAAACTGATTTGTTTGATCACCAGTAAAATCAAGTAATTTCATTAGACATTTGAGGCTGTGGGACAACAGGTCTGAAAACCGATCTGCTCAGTCAAATTGTGACTGAAGCAAACCCTCAATGCCGCTCCTGCCAAGTTCTGTTTAGAACAATATGCAATGTGATCACCTGGGTTACATTTCAAATATAATCAACTGATTAGAGCTATGCAAAATTATAACCAGAAGCCAGAAGTAGGCCCAATGCCAAACTTAGGGCCTTCTAATAGTCATTCAGAGATCCTTAAACTCTCACTGCCTTTGAAGCGGAACTGAATGGATTATAAACTCCCACTGACGGCAGGTATCCTGACTCCAAACATTTCTGGATAAAATGGCCTCATTCAGTAGACCCGTAAACTGTGTCCTCTGTATCTGACCCCTACAGGCTCAAAATCTCTGGGATAAATGATTCTCTTTTGAAGCAGGTAGACAAACATGAAGACTGTATCAAAGATCTGCAGCCTGGTTACAGCACCACCCCTGCTGTGTATGTACAGAATGGTGAGTGGGAGTCAGTGTCATTTTGATCATGGCACATGTTGTTCGGCCCTCAGAAACCATTGGCTTTTTAGCAAAGTGTCCTCATTTGTGTTTAGGTTGATGCTGTTTGAGCTGAAATGTGATTGCTTTTGTTGAAAACAATTACACAATGAGAAAACTCCATATAAATACAAAGAACAGCCATGAATATTCCACAAATATTCATGCAAACAGAAATGCCTTTGCACAAATTATTGTTAAGAGTAAATAAAAACAAGCAGAGACATGTCTGAACCAAACAGCCATTTGGAATTGGAATTAATATTTGCCTGTGCTGTTTTTGAAGTACTGTGTTTGGGCAACCCTAATACCATCATAGGCATGATATAGAGCACCTCAGCTACAGACTAAGAAGAAAAGTCAGGCTTTAAGAAAAGCATTAAAGACAGGATAACAAAGTCCTGTGGCACCTTAAAGACTAACTATAAAGTTTTGAAGCATGAGCTTTCGTGGGCTAATATTCGACAAAGTGGGTATTAGCCCACGAAAGCTCATGATTCAAAACTTTATAGTTAGTCTTTAAGGTGCCACAGGACTTTGTTACCTCTGCTATTCCAGACTAACACGGCTACCTCTCTGATTAAAGACAGGATGTGATTCAGTGGCTTGGAAAGAGGCAACATCAGGTAAATTGGGAAGAGTAAGTGGAAAAATAATATCCCGACTGTGGAGGATCATGAGAAGTGAAAGAAAAATAGCCAATACTGATGGATCAAATAGAGTGGATGGGGGATATGAGGTCAGTGAGATAAACTTTTAAAATATTTTCTCCAGTTTAAAAATCGGGATGACAACTCTTTGTTGAATTAGGAGATGAATAGGAAGCCAGTGATGGAGAAAAGAGAGAGAGCAGTTCCAATTCATGGAGCTATCTGGTCCTTATGACATATGGAAAACTGGATTTACACTGATCATAAAACAGGACACTACAGGAATGATAACAGGAGATTATTTATGCCTGGGTAAGGATTTCAGGAGAGATAAGGCCAGGTAAGAATAAATGTCAGTAATATTTGAGATACAGTGACAGCGGATTTACACATGGGGAAGTGGATGGCTCAGGGAAAGGGTAATTGGCTCTGCAGACTTTCATCTCTAGGTCAGCATCAGAAATTCAGCTCAGCTGGTTAATCATTAGACATCTGATGGCTTCTTGGTGTCCTAAGGGAATAAGCTGGTGATCTCAGTTCACTTCTAACTGGGCAGGTGCCCAAATCAAATTAGCACTAATTGGAAACTGTGCTTGTAGTCTCCATGTGATTTACTGTCTTTGTGGGCATGAGACTCCGTGCTGAACACCTCTTCTCTCCTCCCCTCCCGCACAGACATTTCTACATCTGGGGAAAACCTCTGATTTTTTATTAAAAATCAGACAGAATTCAATGATAAATATCTGAGGACTTCAGACACTAAAAATCTAGGAAATATGTATATGCCTCCACTCAACATTAACATGTAGGTCTAGTGTAAAGAAAGAATTTGATAAACTGGCTTTGGCTCTCGGTAGATAGTGACAACTAGATAGAAAGACATATGGCATGATGGTGCCATGTCGTCAAGAAGCAGCAACAATAATTGTTTATATAGTAACTTACCACAGTTATGGCATCATTCAACAGAGACTCTCCAAACACTAGGATGTAAAGCTGTTCATTGACATGAATATTTTCAAAAACAGCCAGCACTGCCACAGGATCCACTGCTGAAATTAAGCTGCCAAAGAGCAGATTCTGCAGCAAAGTGATATCAGTCAAGCCAAATATTTCAATCTGGCAAATTCCAAAGAGGGAAAGTCCAATGCCAATAGAATTCCAGAGTGTGCCCACTACAGCATACCAGAATATAGTACCAAAGTTCTCGAAGAAAAGACGAGTTGGCATGAAATATCCAGCATCGAGTACAATTGGCGGAAGGAGATACAAGAAAAAAACATCGCTCTTCATTGCAGGTGGGGACTTTTCCTCGGCTCCGAAAATAATTCCACCCAGTAGTAATCCAATCAGAATAAGGAGGCAGCTCTCAGGCACGATCGAGGGCAACTTGTAATAGAGATGAAAGCCTTCAAGGGGAGTGCAAAACACAAGAAAGTAAAATAGTTACTTCTCCAGAATCTACAAGCAGATCGTAGTATTTTCTTCTTTATATTAAAGGAATAATAATCACATGATAACTATTTTCACTTCAAAGAAACGTTCAGAGAAGCGGAAAACAAACACACACAATCTCATCGTGCAGCAAGAGGTGCGGATAGAATACTGGCCCTGTTTGGCAGATATGTAGATTTGATAGCCCTCTCCCAACCCACCCATTCACCAGGCAAATCCAGACCATGCAGTAAATGCACACATAAATGAGCAATAAGAGATCTGACTTGACATTTGTGCACACGTTTACCATGGCTGTGCACACGATTGTGGTAATTGTGCACTCTAATTAGGCAAGAAGCCATTTAACATTTTGCATTCATAATTAATTTGCATTCATAATTAATATCTGGACCTTACTGCTTCATTATTTCACAATTCCATTGAATACCCAGTGTGCTGTCTGATGTACAAATACATAGAAACATTCTGGGAAGAGATTTTCAGTGATGACCTAAAGGTTCCATAACCTATAGGCTGGGGCCGGATTAAGGAAGGGGTTTAGGGGCTGCACCCCAGGGCCCTGCTCAAGGGGGGTCCCTCAAAAATAAATGACAGGCAGCAATCTCCGGGCCACTAAAAGGGGTGTTCAGGCAGACTACCTGCATGTTGTGTCCCCATACCACTCCCAGGAGAACCAGCCAATGGGAGCTACAGGGGTGGTGCTTGTGAGCATGGGCAGCACACAGAGACTCACTGCCGCCCTCCCCCAGGGGCCGCAGAGACATACCAGCAGCCAGCTGCTTTCAGGAGTGGTGTGGGTCTATGGCAGGCAGGTAGGCAGCCTGAGCTCTGCTGTGCCATCAGCCAGGTGCTGCCTGTGGTAAGTGCCTCCTGGCTGGAGCCTGCACTTTGCATCCCCTCCTCCACTCTAACCCCCTGCCCCAGATCAGAATCCCCCCCACACACACACACAAACTCCTTCATAGACTCCGCACCCCCTCTTGCACCCCAATCCCCTGCCCCAGCCCCCTCCTGTACCAAATGTCCTTCCAGGAAAAAAGATTTGTACACAGGGGCATCACAAAATCTAATAGCCCCAAGCCCACAGGAGAGTTAATCCGTCCCTGTCTGAGGCATCCAGACAGTTCAGTTTGCCTTTAGGATTTGATATGAAGGTACCTCCTAAGCACCAAGGATACATTTCAGGTTCGGCAGATGCCAATCTTTTCCATACCACCCTTAGTTATAGTTAACCTCTGTAATTATTCATGAATGGAACATAGGGCTTATTGAAAATCAAAAGCCAACAAAACCCATCTACAATTCTTAGCTAACTGGAAACCATTGTAATGGTTTTAAATTCATAGATATAGTAAACTTTGAATGTGGTAGTAAACATCATCTGACTCCCCACATTTAGAAAATATGGTAATATAAACTGATTTCGGTCCCAACTGAAACCCACTGAAGTCAATGGCAGGGTTCCTGTTCTCTTCGATGGGATCTAGATCAGGGTTTAAGGAGCCTCTGACACCTCGTTACATTTTGTGAAGTTCCTGGGGATTGCTCAACCCATGCTGTGCCCCAGGCCCTGTCCCCACTCTACCCCTCCCACCAAGTCCCCACTCTCCCACCCCCCCCGCCTCTTCCCACCCCAACTCTGTCCCAGGCCCCACACCCACTCCATCCCTTCCCCCAAGCCTCCACTCCTGCACTGCCTCCTTCCTCAGCCCAACCTCTTCCTGCCCCCACTCCTACCCCTCTCCCCCAGCACCTCCTGCACCCCACTGAACAGCTGATTGCAGCAGGTGGGAGGCACTGGAGGGGAGGAGCTGATCCTTGGGGCTGCTGGTGGGTGCTGAGCACCCACTATTTTTTTATGGGTGCACCAGCCCCGAAGCACCCACAGAATCAGTGCTTATGATTCACTGTATTTAGAACATAGGCTTTTCCCCCTTGCAACTGTGTTTTTCAGTTTCATTTTTCTTCTGAAATATCTGATCAAACTTGGCTTCGCTGAAGGCTCTGTTGGGGACTCAGGGATCTTTAGTGGCCCCTTCTCATTTTTAACACAAGGGATGGAGAAGTTGAACCTTTAACAAATACATCCAGAAAGTGTTCTTCGGTCACTGAAGTTTAATAGCCGTTAACATACACACCATTTTTTAAATAGCCTGACTCTAAATCCTTCCCCTCTCAGAGCTAGCTACACACACAAATTGTACCAATTTCACTATATTAGTATAGTTAAACCAGTACAATCTCCCTACTGTGGGCATCGTTACACTGGGATAAAGGGGCCTATATTTATAGCTATTCCCATACAGGAAGGGTAATAAGCTAAACCAGTATAAGGGCTTGTCTACACTTCTCTAAAGACTTGAGTGAAGATGCTACCTATGTTAATTCTCCCATCAGTGTATTGAATCCACCTCCCCAAGAGGTGGCAGCTAGGTCAACAGGAGAGTTCTCCCATCAACCTAGCACTGTCTAAACCAGTTGTTAGGTTGGTTTAACTGCATCACTCGGGGTATGGAATTGTAATACCCCTGAGCAACACAGTTATACTGACCTAATTTCCAAGTGTACACCAGGCCTTAAATGTCTTTATAGAGACATAGAGGCATCTCCACTCCAGATGGTACTGATTTAACTATTTCAATAAATCTCACACCCACAAACAAAATAGTTAATTTGATACAAAACCTTTGTGCCTCAGTTGCCCAGCTTTTGATATGATGGCATCATATTTCACTAGTTTTCTGGTCATCAGAGTTTTCTAGGGTAGACCAAGGGTCAGGGTAGATGAACAGAGAGTGTGTGGCCAGCTGGGGTGTAAATGTAAGTCACGCTAGCACACCACAAATTAACTGTGTGTATGGATCTTGGTACCGTGCACTAAACATTTCCCAGTGCACTTTGATCTACGCCCAGTTCAAACAACACTGACTGTGAGTCTAGACAAGCCCCATGTCTAAGCTTCTCGTGTAAAAACCAAACAGAAAAAACCTGCAAACAAAAACCTTACAGCCCTTTTTTTATTATACACCATAAAGATATTTTTAAACTAAAAGGGCACAAGCGTAATTTTTTTTTTCTGTTACAGGACACCGAGATAGCAAGTTTGCCCTCCAAAGTATATCTAGCGCGTGTAAATTCAGATTTTTTTTTTTATTTCCAGAATAAGAATCTGAATAATGTGGAACAGCTGCCAAATTCACTCAGAACAACTTGAAGTAGGACACTCCAGTTTGCTTCCTGGACAAGCCACTGGGGATTGAAAGTAGTACTTTGCACCTCCCAATCAGTTCCATGTTGAATTGTCACACTTTGTACTGGTTTCTGCCATGACAGAAGGCTAAACTTTCTAGTAAAGAATGTGAAATCTCACCAGACTCCTGGAGTCAAGTTTCACAAGTTTCGGAGGCTCGTTCCTCCCAGAAGGATTCCAATTTTTCCTGCTAGTTGTAGCCCTGCATGCTTGTCGTGGTCAAATGAATCAAAAATTTCCTTTCTGACACCTGGATTCTGCACAGGTAATATAAAACCATAACTACATCTTTTATTGCAACAGGGTGGAGACCCAGCAACTTCTAGTTTTCATGAATTACCTTTTATTGTGCATCTGTATTTTCACAGGATGGCATGGTAAGTGGAAATATATTGTACTGTGTATACAAAGACATTGGGCAAGGTTTACCGAAACTAGCAGAAGACAATGGAAACTGCACCTCAATATGTCATCACTGAAAAGAAAGACTTTAATTAATAAAAATGCCAGATCTTAGTGATACTGCTATTACTGCCACTTAAAATATTGAAAACTGGTTAAAGGAGATTTGGGGTAATATTTACAAAAATGCCCAAGTGACTGGGGAGCCTCAGATCCATTTCCAAAAGTGACAGGCTACCTCCAAAAAGGTTCCTAACTACCACTTCAGATGCCTAAGTCCAAAGTTTAGATCTTCAAAACCCCTGCTCAGCTACTTAAACCTGGAGGTGCCTAAATTTCTGCTGGTGCAAATGTCCAAAGCCTGACACTGCAAATCTGCTCAGCAGCTAAACTTTGGCGGATTCTCAAACTGAGCATTCCCAGTCTAGCCTGCCTGCGGGGCCCAATCCTGTAGGCATTCTCAGCGCACACCTATATCACACAAGAGACATCCAAAAGGAGGCTCTCCTTGTGGTCAGAATACTCAAGCAGGATGTGAGAGTTCAAATCCCCACCCTATCTCATTTGAAGCAGAGATTTGAAGATAGATCTTCCCTCCAGAAATGCCTTAATCACTGGTTATTAAGCTATTTGAGATGAAGCTATTTAGGATGGTGCTCTCTCAATTTCGCCACTGGAAGCTGTTCCACTGGGTATAAATAATTACGTATTCTTCGGACCAGAGAGAGTACGAATAACTGCATAGGCCCACTTTGTATAAAATATTTAAATATTCATCATAGTGGGGACTGGAACCTGCACTCCCAGTCCCAGATGAGTGTGCTGACCAGTAGGCTACAGAGTCAGTCTCACATTTTTTCTGGACCACTTTTGGAAATTTTACTCCTTAGGCCCAACCCTGTAGTTATTAATACAAAGTAAAGCTGGCAGGACATGAGAAAATGAAAAAATAGAAATGTTGAAGTTGTTTTCATTGGCAAGAGTTCAAAGTATGTGCATTTTTTATTTGGTTTGGTTTTTTAATTTTCAGGAATTTTTCAAAACATTCATCAGAAAAAGTATCAAATCCCTTACTGAAACAGACTCTCTAAAATTTAAAACATTTGAAAATCATTTCAATAACATATTTGACTTTTAAAAATCTGATTTTTTAAATGCATGGAATTGCTCATAAAAATGGAAACATTTTGGTAGTATCAATAGTTTAAAAAAATTATTTTGAAAAAGGCCATTGTTTTCATTCTGCATTGGAACAAAACAAAACCTTTTGTGAAACAGCATTGTATTTACATGCCCATTTTTCACGTAAAAAACTCAGGTCTTAGATTCTGTGTTCTCTTAGGGTATGGCTAGACTAGAGATTATAGCGCGTTTTTTTGTAGCGCTTCCCAATTTAGCGCATTAGGTATCGCGCTAGAGCCTGTGCAGATTGAAACCCTGTAGCACTAAAGAATGGATACATTTGTAGCGCTTCTGGCAGAAGTGACAGTAGCAGGATAGGGCAGGTATCCCAGCATTCAGCTGGGTGCAACGTGCTTTGCAAAGGAGGGGGTTGAGGGGGAACTGGGAAGTTGTTCGCAGGGAGAGAAGATCAGGCTGTGTGACGGGGCTGTTCCTGGTGGGATCCAACTGTGAGTGTCAGATCAGGACAGATTGCTTCCAAATGGGCTACTACAGCCCAAAGCTGGGTTTTTTCCCACACTAAGGCAAACCAAACCAGCTAAACAGAAAAGACTTTGGTTTCACCCCACTGGCTAACCACAAGTCACACAAGCAATCCCCTTAGACACTCCAGGTTCCCAGTATCACCACCAGCAGCCACCTGTCCTGGGGATCAATGGTTATGAAAACCAATCCCCCAAATAAAGAAAACGGTTCTCCCCAATTCCAAAGAATCAGGCCCCAGACCCAGGTCAATATACCAATCAGATCTTCCCACAAATCACGCTGCTGCCAATCCTTTAGAATCTAAAATCTAAAGTTTTATTACACAAGGAAAAAGGGTATAGGGAGGGTTAAGAATGGTTAAAAGAAATAAATTACATGCAGTAATGGCACATTTCTTGGTTCAGGCTTGCAGCGAAGGTAGAATAAACTGCAGGTTCAAATCAAAGTCTTAGAATGCACCCCATTTAGGGGTGGGTCAGCACCTTAGTCCAGAGTTCACCTGTGTAGCAAAGTCCATTCAGAGCTGGAAGCAAGACAGGCTGAATGCTGAAGGTAAAGACAAAAGATGGAGGGCTGTAGCAGCTTCCTTTATAGTTTTTTCTCTCCCTCTGTGGAAAGTCCAGCCCCATGGAGTCCTGGAACCACATGGGCAGATCACATGACCATGCATGACTCATATTTGCAGGCAGCAGCCATCATGCCCAGGCTTTTTCTCGTAGACTTGCTGGATTGGAGCATTCCAAGCTCCCAGAGTCCATTGTGTTGCTGATAGTCCCTTAATGGGCCATCAGGCAGCCCAAGCCAAGCTGACGCCCAGTATTCAGGAATCTTCTTCCCCAGCAGAGCACAATATTTGGAAAGACAGACAGTCCAGAGCCAATATTATAGCTCTAACTACAAAATTGATACACACATATCACTGGCATATTCATAATCAGCCATTCATAACCTGGTTGTAGGCACCCATTATGACCCCCTGTACATAAGATTTGGTGCCACTATAGGACTCTGGTTGCTCCAATGATCTATATGATCCCAAATAATTCCTGCAACGTGACAGGCTGTCAGTGAGTTTTCCTTAGCGAAAGCTGACAGGCTCTGTATTTAAGACAAACAGCTCCGTCCGCAAGCATTTTCACTGGTTATTTGCTGTCTGAGTTGTTAGAGAGAAACTGCAAAGGTACTTCCGCTTTTTTCATCCCCTCTACAAAACAACACTTCACTTCATTTGCCTTAAATGGCATGTTGATTGCCTTTAATGGCTTGTTGATGGCCTTAAATGACTAGTTGATGGCTTTACATGGCTCAGAGGCATGCAAGAGATCCCATGGGTGTCCACATTCCCAACCTTGCGCTACAACAGTAGCGCTAAAAGCCTTCTGACTCTCGAAAATGAGGTTTAACACTAGCGCTTTAAACAGTGAGTAAATGCGCAAAATGTGCCTTTCAAGTGTGTAGGGTCAGATAATTATAGCGCTAATGGAGGGTTTTAGCACTGCAAAGCGCCAGTCTAACCATACCCTGACTCTCTCTGATCTGCAGCCACCCAGGCTGAAACCTTCCAGATGAAAACACTGATGAGATCGACAAGTTCTCTGCATAGCATTTTGGCTACAACAAAACTGCATATTTTGACAACACTACATTTAGTCAAAAATATTCTGACCAGCTCTAGTAATAACACTACATATAAATATACTTGGCCTTCAAGTTCATGAAGTTCAGTTCATATGCAATGAGAGGTTATAAAATCTGATCAAATTCTATGAGCTTGAGTAATTTTTGAAAGGGTCTTATTGTTTAGTGCATTTTTTAATATAGCAATGTTCTGTATTGCTGATAATGCTTTAGATTATTACATCTGAAAGAGTTTTTAAAATCTAATTTACTTTTCACAGTTTATGCAGTTTGTTTACTTTTTGCATTGCATTCCTCTTAGAAAATAAAATTAGACTAGTCTTTTTCATCTTCTGGAGTCTTAAGCATTAACAAAGTACTGCAATATTTGCATTGCAAACAGTCCACCAGAATATTTATGTTTTTAAAATGACATCACTGGAATTATAAAAACAATCCCAGAAATATTTCCATTAGTCTTAGATCTTAAGACTTTTTATCGCAAAACCTAAATTTTGGCCTAAGTCAACTTTACAGTTCTCTTTTAAATGAGGACAGATGGACACAAAACAAATGGCAAATGTTTTTAGCAGGTGATTAGTTGTAATACATTGACGCTCTCTCTATTAAATATATAGGCCCTGAACCTGCAAACCCTTTATGTTCATGCTTGAGGCTAACCACTTAAGTATCTCCATTGGACAGAACCTCAACTGGTGTCAATTGTAGTAGCTCTGTGGAAGTAAAGTGGGGGGAAGGGATAGCTCAGTGGTTTGAGCATTGGCCTGCTAAACCCAGGGTTGTGAGTTCAATCCTTGAGGGGGGCATTTAGGGATCTGGGGCAAAAAATCTGTCAGGGGACACTACTCGATCCTGCTAGTGTAGGCAGGGCACTGGACTTGATGACCTGAAAGGTCTTTCCAGTTCTAGGAGATTGGTATATCTCCATTTATTTAATTTAAAGGAGACTATGCTTAAAGTTAAGCACATGTTAAGTGTTGCAGGAGCAGAGCTAAATAGTTACTAAACAGAATATGGCTTTGTCTATGTAAATTTCACAAGTAGAAGACTAAAGTTTTACAAGTAAATGATAGCTAATTTGGCTCAATCAATAGTTATCCACATGAATGTATGAATAATTTTCAGTGAAATGTGTGATACAAAAAAAGGCATGTGAAGTCAAACAAACATGGTAACTGTTTTCCCATTTATTCCTCAAACCAGGTTCTCAAGGACTGCTTAGAAAGAGACCTAGTTAAAAAGAATTTCATCATTTATACATGATCTTACTGATTTTTACACAGTTCCTAAAATTCTTTGTTTTCCAGATCACTCTGTTATTAGTTTAAATTCATATTTTATTTCAACAAGAAATAAAACAGTTAATTTAAAAACAAAAATATATTTCCCTAATAAACAGAACACAACACTGTGAAACGATGCAATACAAATTTTTCCCACATCAGAGAATGAATGATCTTTTTCTAACCACTAAGTGATTCTCATCTTTCAGGAACTACTCACAGGACACATCTGAGTTGTAAAAAAATTCCTACACTGATTAACATTTTTGTTTGCTTTTCATCAGTCCCTTGCCATCACTTTTCTTTAGCTGAAATCCTTTATTCAAGATCAATTATAGAATTACCTACCATTATGTATTTTATGGAAAGGAATACCGTGTTCATAGACTGTTCTGGTAAATATGTATTTAGAGACTCTACAGAATGTGTTTTATGTATACACAGAAGGATGAATGAAACTATTAGCTTTTTTAGTGCTACATTTTTAATATTTTGCAACCAAATGTTTTAAGCTTGACATTTTGATTAGGCCTATTATGAGGGACATTTTCTAATGGTAATGTTCTCCTTCATACTGTTTCTCTTGAAAAAGCAAAAAGACGTTGTCAGCCAAATCACGCCAAAGGCTTCAAATTACATCACTAAGCAATAGAAGAAAATCCGTCTAATGGTCACTTGTCAGTAACTCTGAAAGTAGCTACTACTCCCTACCTGACCTATCCCTCCACATTTGCAAAGAAAATCTTCACAACACCTTCAAAAAATGAGCCTGGGAGCTTAATTCATAACTTTCCTAGACAAATCAAGGACTGAACAGAGATGCTGGATTTACAGTTAATTGCAACAATGTATAACCCACTAACAAACCTTCCTGACCCCCCCCCCCCCAAGCTGCCTTCCGTGTCCTTTTTCCATTCTCCCCAGGAAGGGGGGCAAAAGGGACCCTTCACCTGGAAAAGTTCCTTAAATATGCTAAACAATCTGTTGTTATGCCTTGCATTTAACTGTGACACACTGAGCCCTTTTCCAGACGAGAAGAGCTACAAAACCTGTCTCTCTCACCAACAGAAGCTGGCTCAATAAAAGATCTTATCTCGCCCACCTTATCTTTCATCTGAGCAGTTTTCACTGAACTTGTGTCACTGAAAGGTAGTTCACAGGGACTTGCGTCTACGTTAGCAAATCAATGTTATTCACTGTTTGTTTTAAACCAGACTCAAGAGTGAAAGCCAGGGTTAAGTTAAAATCTCGACTCTAGGTGGGTGTTTGCCATGAGGGAAGACATGGCGAAATGAGGAGGTATCTTGGGGACTTTCTCTGCATTTCAGGGATTTATGACCAGCAGTAGGACTCTGAGTGAGAAGTGGCTTTCTGGGTCCCCATCTCACTAGCCCTCCGTGTATAAACAGACCGGGAGGGCCACCTCATCGACCCAGATATTTGCCCGGCTTTGCCCAGTGAAATAAACAGGCACCGCGCGCATTGCACGGCTCTCCCTTCGCCACACTTGTCAAGTCCTGCAGGCGGCTCTCCCCCGCCGGTGGAGCGCACGCTGGGCATTGCCCCGACCCGAGCGCCCAGCCGGACTCAGCCTCCCTCCCGCGCGGTGCCAGCCCCCAGGCTCGCGGCCGGGCCGGGGCCACTCACCGATCTTGGCCAGGGAGGCCAGCAGGATCCAGAGGGTGATCTCGAAGGGGATCTGCACGTGCGGATAGTCCAGGGTGAAGACGTGGAGCCGGGTCTCCTCGAAGGGGGTCCCGCTCGGCGGCGGCAGGGTCCCGGCGCGGCTGGGGTCGGGAATGGCGGTGCCCAGCGCGGCTCCGGAGAAGGCAGAGACCGCCCCGGGCTCCAGCAGCCCGGCGAGGAGCAGGACGAGGGAGCCGCCCGGGAGCCGGCGGCAGCCCATGGCGCCGCTTGTCGGGGTCCCCCCCGGAGCCACTCAGCGCATGATCCCCCCCTCGGCCGGGCCGGGCACCCGCTGCTGAAAGCGCCCCGCCCCGGGGCTCCGCAGAACCGCCCGCTCCCTTTGCCCCTCGCTGCTCACCTGGGCCGCTGCCCGGGCCACCCCGCGCACCCCGCCAGCCGCCCGCCTCTGCCCCAGGGCCAGCCCCGGCACCGCCCCTCGGCACCCGCCCCGGGCACAAGGGCGCTGGCTGCTCCCGCGCACCTGCCGCCGGCTCCCAGCGAGCGAGGTGCGGCCCTGCCCGGGGAATAGCCAGCCCGGGCTCGCTCCGGGAAGAAAGCGCCCAAAGCTCGGGCTGGGGACTCCTGGGGAAAGGGGGAGCCGCTAGACAGCCCGATCCGTGCGCCCCGCATGGCGGGGACCCACCCCGGCCGCCTGTGTGGCCCCCTTCCGCCACCTGCCCCAGGATCCTGCCACTGATTCCTCCTCCTGGGACCACCTCCTGCACTGTGCCCGCTAGACCAGCTCCCCTTTCTACCGGCACTCCCAGCTTCTACCAGCCTCCCCTCAACTGCCAGTGCTGAGAAACCAGGCAGGGAAACTTGGACCCCAACCCCCCAACCCTCCCCCCAAAAATTATACTGACCCAAGACTCAGGACAGAAAGCATTCAGTCATGCCCCTCTCCCCCGCTTATGTCTCCTGGCCCTCCTAATGTTTGAAAGGAGAGATGCCTAGCCTCCTACTAGAACACCTGCCATTTGTTCCTAGCCCTGGAAGGTCCCAAGGGAACAGATCTTAAGACAGTGACATGGATGACTTATGAATGAAAAACAAGCTACCCCTGGCTACTTTAGAGGTTTGTATGACTCTGTCTGAGTCCTGTTCAGTCTGACTCATGGTAACTGGGCCTGATCCTGCAGACATGTGTGCATGTGCTGAACTATAATATAACTTTAACTACTCATGTGCTTACAGTAAAGCACATACATATGTGTTTGCAGGGTGGGGAGCTACGACATTGGGCTTTATAGGTGGATAGTTACAAAAGTAGTCCCAGTGTATTCTTGTAACTCACTATAATATTGATATTTAAGTAGATTTTAAAACATGTATCACTTATACAGAACATATCATATAGGACAGGTGAAATCTTGTCTCATTGAAGGTCATTAACTTCACAGAGATTTGCCATTGACTTCAAAGTTTTTCCCCAATATTATGGAATACATTTTTTACTGAGACTTATTGAGATAATCAGCATAATTTTCTCCTGGCTTCCCCACTAATGAGTAATGCAGTATTCCAAAACTCAGACCAATAGAAATTCATTGTGCACAATCAGGTATTCTTTTGCTCCTAATAGTAGTTTAATGCAAATATCACCAAAGACAGCCGTAACAGCTCTTTTGTTCCTAACAGTGATGGGGAAAATTACTTTTGCCGTTTAAATACTTTGTTTTATATAGGATCTGGGGAAGATGGAGTGAAGCTCCTAAATAAAGAGCAGAATTGAATCCTTCCAACTCTCATTGACTTCTACCTCTTTCAAAGTTAGACTTTGTACTTGTACTTAAGTTTCTAATAGATTTAAGAGCATATCACTAGGTACCCAAATTTGAAGTTTTTGTCCATGATGTATCAAAACCAAGGGGGTTTTTTTAGATGAAAGCTATGTATCATCTAGAAAATCAAATGGAAGGAAAAATATGTCTTTATTTCTAACCAGTCTACAAACCTTCCAACTATATGTTGGGTTTGGTAATATTCTGCAAGAAGCCTTTAGTGTTGCTTTTGTTTCTTGTGTTAGGTTTCCTGAATTAAGAGAGGGACGGTGAGTACTGTTTGTTCTTACTAAGGAACTCTCCCTGGAAGAAGACATGGATACAGAAAGGAAATATTGTGCAATGCCAGGGAATACCTCTGGCCATGTGGCCATTTGTAGGCAAAAAGGCCCAGCTGACAAATGAAGCTTGCCACACTCAAGTGACATTACCAAGCCGGATGTATCTATGTTTCTGTGGCTTCAGGACATTCCATCAGTTGGAGCAGAATCTAAACAAACTTTCCTGAAAAAGCTGTGGTCAGGAGCTGGTGTCCTCACCTACCGATCAATGGTAACCCTATTCATAGCATGGGGGGTGGGGGGAGTGAGGACTTTCAGTCTTTAATGTATCCTCAGCACACCCCTGTGTGGTAGTACAGTACTATCACTCCCCAATGAGGAAGTGAGGCACAGAAAAACTAAATTACTTTCCCAAGGTCTCATGCGGCAAAGTAGAGTCTGGAACCCTCCAATTCTGAGTACCACACTTGCACCCTAAGCACTGGACCGTTCTCTTAGATACAAGTAGAGCTGGATAAAAGAAATGACCACATTTGTGTGAGACCTATTTTGCTGAAAAAAAATTGTTTTGAAAAACATCATCCACCTATTGGTATGCCCGAGTGCTGGTTCTGGGCATGCTTAATTGGTTTGCACTGGCCAGGATGGTTAATGCAAAGATTCTGAACAAGTTACGATAGTTCAGTCATACCTTTGGAACAATACATTTCTTTAGTATAGCGAGAGGTTTTGATTTAAAAGGATGGATTATTACCATGCTGACTTTATCTTTACAATGGAAAAAGATATTCACTTGTTAACGTTGTGCCACCCCTTTGTCAGCTAGGTTTGAAAAAGGCTAATGTGCAATGAAGTCTCAAAGAAAATGGCATATCTATAGGTCCTGTTAAAATCTTAATAGGTGCCCATTGATAATGTAATCAAAACTGCACCTGTAACACAGAGCGCCCCATTAAATAGGTATTATCTTACTGTATAATGTTTCTCTAAACCAAAGTTCTCTAAACCAAAGTTCACTGTTCTAATGATTATTGCATTAATATTTATATGGCTATGATTTGTAATCCTGCTTTAAAAAGCAACAAGCTGCAGCTAGCTGGAAAACAGAAAACAATTTAATGAACGTTAAAATGAATATTTATCCCCTTTTTTATCAACATTTTGACAGCAATTTTTCAATCATCTATAAAACTAATAAAATAATTGAAAACATTTTTCATTAAATTCTGGTTTCTTTTCCATTTTCTGTTGAAATTTTGTTCTTGTGAAAGTTTTCTGACCAGCTGTATTCAAAGGTGATTTTTAATTGCATACAGGTGATATCCTCCATTCCAAAAGATAGTAAAGCATATATTCCTTATTAAGAGTAAAAGTGTAAGTTTTGTCCCACTTTCATCCGTAATTTAAAAAGAGATTAAAGGATTTTGCTCAAAACATCCAAAAGAAAATTGCAGCTGAGCTGAGACATGGAACATTTCAGCCAGGTAGGTGGATAATTCTGAAAGCTCTCAGCATTTGAAAACAGAGTGCTATATAAAACATTGAAACTGTTTTGCAACCAGAACTAGAGCAATTGCTAAAGATGACCACTATAAAGATAATATATAGCAATAAATTTACAGTTACAGCACAACCTTTGTCTTACACTGCTTGTTAAGTAATCAGAAGACTCTTAAAATCAGTTTTGTTTCCGATAATAACACACTACTAAGATAAAATATAATAAAAATAGTTTCTATAGTAGAACAAAATACAAAAGCATTCAGGTCACCACAGGTAAAGAGGACAATCTTATCTGGTTCTTATTTTATTTCATCGGCCAAGAGGAAGTGATCAAAATTCAATTCTGGGAAAATGTGCTCATGGTGTGCGTAACTGAGGTGTCCAGTGAGGTAAGGGATAATTGACATTGATAGCTGATGTAGGTTTTCAGAAGAGGCAAAAATAATCTCTTCCATGGAATCTGAACATTAAACAAGGTGAATATGCATTGTTGAGAGGGAAAGGTTTAGATTTGTGTACCTTTTGTTTTTTATTATTGTTCACCTTGATACATTAATTTGGATGGTGTTGCTCACAGGTCCTTTTTATAATCTATAGCCAGATTCCTTTGATTAGGTTGATACGTCTAAGGCCTTGATCCTGCAAATATTTGTGCGTGTGAATAGTCACACTGCCTGTTCAAAGAATGCATCATTGATCAGTTGAAGCGTGAGATGACAGGAGCTATAATAACCCAATAAGTACATTTTTGTCCCACATTTGTGCCTGGCGCTGCTAAACAGCCATTCCTGAGATGGTGATTGCAAATCCAGATTATGGGCAGTCCTGTCTCCTGAGCAACAGTTGAATGGGTGTATCTGGGTAAACACTGATCCAATGCCAGAGCCTACCCTTGTCACAACTTTTAACATCATCCTGTGCTGGGCTGGTACAGAAGCCATTTCTCCTGTCATATGTAGACAGCCATGGGACACCATTCCATTCTGCTGCCCTTATTAAATGACACAGAGAGCCTTGCAGGGTTCCAGAGTGCCATGGGTGAAATTCACCCAGAAGGGGAACACAAAGGAGAGGCACAGCAAAGTTAGGCAAATACATGTAAAAATGTGCAGGTGTATTAACAAAAACTGTATTGCAGTATTCACTCATCTCTAACTACTACACAGTAGTAACTGTTCAAGGAATATTTCAAATGTCACAAGATCACTTTTGTGGCAGGAGGTTCAATAACTAATACTTTACATTTCATGAATGAAAAATGTTCTCATTCTGTTCATAACAACACTGACAAAAGTGGGAGAAGGATTGTTGTTGTTTTTCCCATTCCTTAAGTTCTTGCTACCCAGTTACATCACTGTACCACTGGGAAATGACAGTGTTGGTAACATGCTGTATGGGCCCAAAATAAGAGACTACAGAGTGGCCTCCATTCTGCTTAATGATGTTTTAACAATCAGAAGAGCCTCCTTGTTTAATATTTAAACAAAATGTTTAATGTTTAAACAGCAAAATTCTCCTTCGATGTCTTGTACTAGGTTGCAGCAGGATTGTTACTGGTCTATTGATCTCTGATATGGAGTCCCCAATCTTAGTCTCAAAATTAAAATTGATTTTCATCAGTATGAGACCAAACACTACAGAAAAAGCAGAAATGCTAATTGCAATATTGTGTGCTTGTTTCTCTTCCAGTTAATCTTTGGACATACTCATTACTTTTTCAAGAGATTACTGGGACAGGGATGTTTTCTGCTCCTTCTTTCAACCATGGCACTGTTTAAAAGATATGGGGCTAAATTCTGCTATTAGGCAAGGGGTCGTGTGGAACTGCGCCGCCCTAGCATTAGGATGCCGTGTCAGTCACACCCCATTGGTGGGAGGATATTCATTATAACAAGAGCTGTTTGAAAAATTGTTCTTTGTTAAAAGTTTGACCGGTTTTTCTCTTCAGATATAAAAAATAAAACAACACTGAAAAATACATTGCTGGTTTTTTAACCAGTTAATAGAGCCCGTAAAACATTTCAAAAACTGGGTGAACTTTATTTTATGAAATTTTTCAAGAAATCGTCACAAAAATGTTTGAGAGCTTTTCTTGTATTATTTAATCAGCTCTAGTATCAGCCTATTCCCAGCCAGCCCTATGCTAGCTCAGCTATTCTGACTGGCAAGAGAAAGGGTGGAACTAACTCTCTATGCGTTCCCACCCACCTCCTTACTAATTCCGTACGCTTTCCCAGCCAATCCCCATCTACCAGCTTTAGAGAGGAAGTGAACCAGTAGTAACCTGGCTTTCTGCTAAATGCCTGGACCCAAGATCAGGATAAAACAGGTAAAGGGGCAGGGAATTCTTCTTTTTTCTCCCTGTGCAAGTGCATAGTGTAAATTCAGATCTAGCCTTAATAAGATAGAGACAGAGTATAAAAATGCCAATTTTAATCAAAACTTTACATGTTAAACTGAGTCTAAGGCCTGATTCTACCTTCAGTAGCATGAGTTCATCTGCATCAAGATAAGCGAGGGTAGAGTTGGGCCCTTCCTATTTTGATGAAGCAAGAAGTGCTTCTGAGCATGAAGGATGTACAGCACAGCATGCCACAGCAAATGATGCAGTTCATTTTTTTGATGAAAATTAATCTATTTACTTTTAAATAAAACAAAATTATATTTTTGTAAGCAAAATTGCTAACAAAAGTCATAGCAGTGCGTTTTTGTATTGCATTCTTGAGTTTTTCCTCTGCATCAGCTCTGGATTACTTATATACATTTTGTTTTAGTGCATTTAAAATTTATTTTTATATAGGTTGCACAGGTTTCTTGCAAAGCATGAATAGTAAATAGTTATGTTTCATATCAATACAAGCCAAATTAGTTTGTCTTCAAAACTACCCTTTCACTTTCCTTTAAAGAAGAAAAGTGAGATAAAATATTCTTATTACTGTGCTGGCAATTCCCTTCTCCCGGTATATTCTAATTGAACAATTGAACTATCAAAATCCTCTAGAATAATACTGCAGCTAAAGATTACAGGTAAGTAGATGGTACTTAAGATAGCAATGTTTAAGTAAGGCAAAGCCCCACAGCTCCAAATAGGTAGTATAATTAATGAACTGCACAGAATCAGTAATTTCATCTAATTATTGTGATGGGGCAGACCAGCCCCGCACTAGCCCTGGCAGCGGAAGTCCCGCCTCCGCAGTACTGGGCATGCTCGAAGTGCTCAGACTGTATAAAGGGAGGGAGCTCAGCTTATTCAGGGCTGGGAGCCAGAGAAGGATGCACCTGGGGAGCTCCTGCAGAGAACCAGCCACTGCCCCTGAAGGAGCTGGAACCGGAACTGGAGGCCTATCTGTCCCTGCCTGGAGCCCAAGACTGGGAGCAACCGGAGGGGACGCCTGACCCGCCAGTTTACTGAGGAGATGGAGCCGCCTGGGAAACATAATCACCAGACACAGTAGAAAGTGACCCAGGGAGGGTGCTCGAGTGGTACCTCGCGCCTGGAGAAACTCAACGTGTTTCAGAGGGACCCCACAGCTGAGTCAGTGGCAAGACACTGAGCCACTGATAGGGCCCTGCGTCAGGGCCTGGTGGAGGTGGGTGGGCCCCAGGCCCCCCTACCTAGGCCACCACACCCCTAGGTGGGCGCCCCCCCCTTTATAGACTCTGGCCGCTGGGCCATACTGCCCTGAACTGAAGGGGATTGCTTTTGACTCTGGCCACTAGGCCATACTGCCCCAATCCAAGGGGACTGCTATTGACTCTGGCCACTAGGCCATACTGCCCTGAGCCAAGGAGCTGCAATTGAGTCTGACCTATAGGCCGTGTTGACCCGGCCTGAGGGGTGTCGAACCCTCACAATTATCCATCAAGATTCTCAGATGTGGCAACATGAAATTCTGTTTCCTCTCTCTGCTGTAATGAATGCAGATCCAGCCATAGCCCAGCTGCCAAGTAAATACACATTCACAGGCAACCAGAATTACACAATTGTCACATCATTAACCTAATGGTAAATCTGTAGCACTAATATTTCAAAAACAAGCAATCCCTAGTTAATCTTGTACATTAGTGATTCTTTGCATTATTTCCATTGACATCAACTGGAAAATTCCCACTGATTTAAATGGCAGCAAAATCAGGCCCAGCATTAGGAAGTAGTTTTGGTTTAAGATGAATACTTGTGTATTAAGAGGTTGCTTGTGAATTGCTGCCTTTCTTAGCCATCAAGTAGTTAACTGACTGTGTGCTGGAAGTATACATGCTCTCAGGGGTTAGGTGACCATGTGTTTTAAACATAAACAAGAAAACTGCATGGCAGGAATCCATTTTGACTTTGAGTGTGAATGCAGTTTTCTGTTAAGGTGTTGAAATATGCAGCTTCACTGTTTAATTATTATTTCATCTAGATTTTTAAGTCCTTATCTTGCTTTCAATTTACTGAATTTCTTGTCCATGTGTTCAGATTTAAGTACCTGCTATGTATGATTCTTACATCGTTGTGTGTTTTTATTCCTGAAGGTTAACATGCTATTGTGGAGTCTCTTAACTGTTCATCTCAGTCCATGGTTGAACTGACAGATGATTACAGGTATATTATAGGTTTTTCATATGCCTTTCTGGGAGTTTGACCTTATGTTTACCCAATCTTGCATACATTCTGTTTTCACCAGAAATTATTTCCATTTAGTATTGTTACAAAATCACACGGAGCTACAAACCCATTCTCATTTGTCAGGAAAGCACAACCCACGGAAAAGGCAATTTCCAGAATTATGGAATAACTAGGTAGTGATGATTAAAATGACAATTTTGGCTTGTAATTCTTTAGGGCCATCAGACATACGGTATGGTTAGTAATTGACTGACTAAAACTTCCTTTCATTCTGAGTTCATTACTCAGTTTGTACTCAAACTTCACTAAGGGTACGTCTGTACTACGCGCCAGATCAGTAGGTAGTGTTCGATGTATCGGGGATTGATTTATCGCGTCTCATCTAGACTCAATAAATCAATCCCCAAACGCACTCCCCGTCAACTCTGGAACTCCATTTTGGCAAGAGGAGGAAGCGGAGTCGATGGGGGGGAGCGGTAGCGGTCAACTCGCCACCGTGAGGACATCTAGGTAAGTCAACCTAAAATACTTATTCATAGCTGAAGTTGGGTATCATAGATCAACGCCCCCCACCCCTCCAAATCTTTGAGCGTAGCCCAGCCCTAAGGAAATTCAGTAGGAGATTGCCTGAGTAAGAGCCTCAGGATTTAGCCAATTATTGTTCATGGGCCTGGTTCAGCACCCACTGATATCAGTGGGAGAGTTGGATCAGTTCCCATGCTGCTATGCATTGATATTATCCTTTCATTACTGTTCTTTAGAGTGTGCCAAAAAATAGTGCTGGTGTACCCTTTTCAAAGGCTTACAAATCTCTATTCCCTATGCCATCCTGATTTTGCAAGGCTAATGGGTCTGTATGTTTTTTCTGGAGGGATAGAAGCCATTCCCCTGTCAAATACTAATACACATATATCCGGTGGCAATTATCTTCTCCCTCAATTTATAACTCTAGCTCTGAATTTATTCCAAAAAAAAAATCACATTTCCTAAAAATTATATAAAAGTCATTATTTGTCATTTATATTTTTATATGCAAAAAGAAAAAGAGTGCCTTTCCAAAGCAGTAGGTGCCCCAGCCCAAATTACAATAAAAACAGCAAACCCAACAAAAGCCAATAGAATTCAATCCAATACATATATAACCCATGGTTATAGCTTACTATTCCATTTCTCGATAGTATAATAAGTCCTTTATATATAATTCTATATACAGCAAGCAGATTTTAAGAAAAATATAATGACCATATTTCTAAACACATCCCTTTTCAGAAAATACCTAAGCACAGGATTAACTAGAACATGTTTAAGTTCAAGCACATCCTTAGGTGCTTTCCTAAATGGGAGTCAAAAGAGGGGAGTTGCTCTTGTATTCAAAGCACTGCCCTGAGACTCAGGAGATCTGGATTCTCTTTCCAACTCTACCCCTCTATTTCTGTGCGATTTAGCTCTTTGTACCTGATTTGGGGGTGATACTTAATTTCTTCCATCTTTTGTTAGTCTTGCCTATTTAGATTGTAAGCTCTTCCCGACAGAAGCTCTCTCTTCCTATGTGTTTGTTCTGTGTCTAGCACAATGGGACACACAGCAGCTACCAAAACAAATATCATAAATAATAATTTTGAGGCAGATGGTTTGTTACAGACATTGATTGCAGATTAGGGCCTGAATCTGCTCCCGGAGAAAAGCAATAAGAGTTTCACCATTGATTTTAGTGGGAGCTGGATCGAAATCCACCTCCTGAGTCTACCTGCCAGAGCTATTTCAAACAAAGTCATGGTAAAAGTTTTTAATTGTTAAATAGACTTCTCCAAAGAGTAAAGTGAAAGCCAATAAATAGAGCAAATGCTTAGTATGAGAACGTGGCAAATTCTGTCTGTAGGACAAAAAGCCTTCATTGTTAAATGTACATGGAAGAGAGGGCAAAGGTTTCCAGGTACACTCCAATTGTAGGCTCCTTTTATCTGTGCACCGTAGAGGTAAGTTGTGCAAAAGAGGTAAAGATTGATTATTGCCAAACTGGAGATAGTGACATCATGAGGAAAGTGATACAATGAATGATAATGTTTAGCAATATGTGAACCTGACCCAAACGTCTCTGAAGTCAGTGGAAAGATTCCCATTGACCTCAGTGGGCTTTGGATCTATCTCTAGACACCCAAGACTGAATATAAATTAGATTGTCTAGAAGATTTGGCAGATCTTTTCAGGGTAGATCACTAATGAATGATCTGTCACACCAGTGTCATTGGAACCTTTTTGGAGGTTGTTGTTCACTCTCCTATCCTACCCCCCTCCACCTGTCTAGTCTCAGTGGATTGGGTTTGATGCTATTGGCATATTAATTTTAGTTATTTCAATGCAGTTTGTATGTACAGGTTGTATGGTCTGCTAACCACGAATTTCACAAATTGTTATATTTTGTGTAGCCTGATTTGTAATTACTCCTAGTTAGTATTACATATAGTCAAGTTGTTAAGAGATGCCATCTCTTTTGTGTGGGGATGTGGGTGTATGCATATGCAATTAGTACCAAGGAAATGTGCACTTGCATTTTGGAACATACAATTTAGTATAGACCCAAATCCTACAACTGAGATGGCAAAATTCCTAATTTAATCCCCCATCAAGCATTTAAAAGACATATTGTAGATGGCTTTGATCCCACAACTAAGTGAAGGGACCAAAATATAGGTGCACTTTTTGCAGGCGTAAATGCTTTCCACCAAAAAGCCAGGCTGGACTGAGGCTTCCGCATAATTTCTGGCCCATAACTGGAGAAACAAACAGCAGGGAAATTAATTGAACAAAATATTTAGAACATATATGATAATGCTTCCCATCTTACCATCTATCTAGGAAAACACAAGAATTCAGTCTGAGCATCTTCCATCATCCTAGACATGGTAATATTCGACAGTACACCCGCACACACTCTGAACCAACTTGTCACTGTGATAGTCTATTTTAAAGTATTATTTTGGAAAGCAAATAAATCCATTGCTTGTTTGTGGATCTCAAAATTCCAGGTTATCCTAGAGTTCGGGGACGTCTCTCTAAATCCCCTGCAGTGCTAGGAGAATCTCATCCTCAACTGATGTTTCTACTTAGTGTAAAAGGAAGTTAGGTGATGTGGAAATGTGCCCTTTGTCAAATAAAACAGCCTCACTGTATTCAGGGGAAGCCAGGCCAGTATACTGTTACAGCAATTGGAGGATTATATATATTGCTTCATATTTAGATGTGCCCCGGTGACTTTCTTCCACCACTGTCCTTTAGAGCACATAGCATGGAAAAAAGGTGGGGCAGGTATGCTCCTTAACTGCAATTTTCATTATTTTTGCAAGCCCAGCCCTAACAACATTGCCTCTGGTACCTCCTGAGGAAAGAATGCACTGCAGAAACACATGACTGATTGCTGATTCTTAGGACAAGGGCTGGAGGAGGGGAACTACAAAGGTTTGTGTGTGTCTTGCTGGGGGGCATAGAGGTCTGCTGGGCAGAGCTGTTGTGGTATGGAGGAGGTTTCAGGGCGGAGTTGCAAGAAGAGAAGACAGGAGGAAGAATTAGCATCCACGCGCATAGGCACTGACTTTTGTTTTGGCCAGTGGGTGTGTGTGTTCATCTCCGCTCCCTCCCACCCCTGCGAATGCCAGGTGGAGCATTGGGGTGTGTGGCGGGGGGAGAGGCCAAGTCGGGGCAGGGCCTCAAGGCAGAGCATGAGCAGAGTTGGGGTTGAGGGCCACGGTCTAAGCATCAGGGCCCACAAAAGATTAATTTGGCCCTGCAGGTGCTGGACACCCCCTATTTTTTTTCAGTGGGTGCTTGAGCCCCAAAGCACCCATGGAGTCAGGGCCTGTGCCCACATGCCTTCCCTTGCCACCAAACCTCAGAGAAAAGCTATAGGCTGTTCATAGTGGGCAGTTCCTACCATTCTATGTGGTTGCCTCCTAGAAGGGAAGAATTTATAGACGTGTGCTGTATACATAGGTAAATAAATCTGTTACTAATTTTTCAGATAGTCTGGAAAATGCCAGTGGAAGGTTAAAGTGATAACACTGATCTTAATTTCTACCCTAGGCCAGCTTTTTCCAGATAGTTTGTACCTTGAGACAGGTTCTAGCCTTTAATGGACATAGCTATCTCTTCCTGGGGCTAAGTTCCAGGTCAGATAATCAGCTTCATTGTGATCTCCGTTATTACAGTATAAATCAGGAATGACTGTACAGGTATGAGTTGTGTTATACCTGTGCAAAACCAGTGCAATGGCTTTAAAGAGCTTGAACTGAACAAATGTAGCTAGACATCTATGAAAACCAAAGTGAGGTACAAAAGCAATTCTTCTGAACTGTGTTTTCCGCTGTAATAGGTTAGCCTTTTGATGCTTCACACTGCTTCAAGTTTAGATGCAAAAGACTAACATAGCAAGTTTTTGTTCTATATCATTTTGTTACATTAAGGAAGGCTCTTAATGATAACTCCTGGATAGAGCTCCTGTGGCGATCACTCAGACACCACAAAGATGTGGCCTGCTGGAATATGACAGCCATGGAAATTCATGCAGACACTATGAACTGAATGGAAAAAGGTTTCATGCACTCAGTTTCTAATCTCGTTCTTTCAGCTATTTCTCAAACAGTGAGCACAAGGATTGGATCAGCCCTCCCTCACAACACCCTGACCCACCACTGTCATATGAGGTTTTGATGGTGTTTGAGTTTTAGCCTCTACTAGGACTAGATTTTCAGAAGTCCAAGGTGCCCCAAACTTCCACACTACTGATGCGTGCCCAGCAAGCCAGCACAATTCAAAAACAAAAAGTGCCAGTGGTGGGCTTAGGCCTGATAAGGGTTAAGAGGGGATATACCAGTTCCGCACATTGTCTAGGCAGCCAACATATAGGGTATCTTCTAGCACCTCCAGGAAAACATCCATCCCCTGGCATGAGTAAGTGCTATCATCTTCCCTCCCATAGCTGAATCCCTTCTGAGATGCAGCAGATCAGGAATGAGAAAAAGATGTGCAACTTGCACTAGCAAGAATGAATGTGGCCCCCACGAACACAAGTTCCAAGGGTATATTTTGAAAACAAGCATAACTGTCAGGGTTCAGTTAGAAACTGGCCTCAGAGGCTGGGTTCTAACTCTGGCTGGAGTTGGACAGATTTTATGTAGAAATAATCTGAACACAAACAGGCAAAGTCCCAAGTGAACCCCAGAGCATCCTGGGGAGGCTTTTAGTCTTTTCTTTTCCTTATTTTTAAAAACCAAGCAAGGAAAATGAATGCAAAAGCCTTATATGCAACATTACAGATGTGGAATTACAAAAAAAGGTAATCAAGCCAAATTAAATGTCCTCCCACCATATTAATGTGACATATGCTGTATAAAATTACTGCAAAGTTGGGGCATGGGGTGTTCCTCCACCCATTATCATTGTGGCATCTTCAGAGCAAGAACTGAGTAGATTTAACATTTCCTGAACAACATGGTGAGAAATGCGGCTGCTGTGGTATGCTCACCCTGTCCGTGTGAGTTTCACACAGATGCCACCATCCTCCTCCCCACCAAAAAAACCCACCTGTGACAGACCAGACTAACTAAAAAGAAATTCCTGGAGTTTTACCTAGAATCCATGAAGTCCACTAAGGACTTTGCTATTGCAATTGATTTTAAAGGGAGAGTGCTCAGATACTATGCTGATGAGGCACCAGGATAAACCCGAGAGGGAGGGAGGGAGCTAGACAAAATATTTTGTCCTTGATTTTCTTGTTATTTGTACATAGTGCTATAAAATATTCAGGATGAGAGACAGTCAAGTTAAATTTGATATTGCAACTATAACTTTTTGCATATCCTGATTGTTTTTTACTGTAGGGCTCAAGGAAATAAGGCTCTTAAATGTGTACCTTTAATATACCATTTATGACATGTTTGTAATTAATAATTATTTGTAATGTTTGTAATTAAGGTATTTTAATGTATAGTAAAAGGACACTTGAGTTGTACCTATAACTTTGGTTACTAGAAATAGGAATAACTTTTCCTTTTCACTCAATCTTTTCACTAGTTATTCATAGACATGAAGGATGATAACAATAATGCTTTCTATTAATAGTACCCAACCCTCAATAAAAGCATTTAATGTAGACAGGGATACAGAGGAAAAAACTCTTGTTCCAAATAATTAGGTGAAAGAAACCAGAGATTTGGTGGCAGCATTAACAGATTTGAATTTCCAGATAGAGAAAACCTCAGTTACTTGTCATGGTCAGGCTTGTCATAACATTATCTCATTATTTCTTAGTATTTATTTGTACTAAGGTAATGGCCAGGGACCTCATAGACAATTGAGATCTCATTGTGCTGGACAGGGTTTATAATCAATCAGATTGGGGAGGGTAAGAAGATAATAAAAAAATCCAACCTACAGGTGGTGCAGAAGACACTGAAGTATTCCTTTTGAAATACAGCCTTCCTCACAAAGGTTACTGTTCCTATTTAGACCCATTTAGAGAACTTGAATGTGTCAGCATTTTCTCCATGGTTGAAACCAAACCACTATGCGAGTGCATTGCTTGGTTTTCATCACCGGAGGTCACTGTAGCACTTTTGCTCTTTGCTAAAAGCATTCCTTTTCCAGTAGATAACATGAGAGACTGTAGGGCTCTTGCCTAAGTTTGATTAGGCTTTGAAGATTGGAACAGAAAAAAAAGACACAGAAATAAGAGTGAAAAGACATAACTGTAAAAAAAGCTGTTAAAGGGGATTCACTCATCAGCTTTTGAAAGGAGTATATTTCATACAAAGACCGAGTGTTTGCGTGTTTCCATTTTTCGCTGTGTATGCATCTTTTGTCTGTGTGTATACCTCATTCACCCCCTAGAGACAGAGGCTGTACCTCCAGTCTTGGTGCTGGCTTTACAGCTTCACTCTGGCTCTTGATACATCAGGCGAGTGTCAGGTATTTCACAGGAAAGGTTATTCTCACTAGTGTGGTAGAAAAAAAAGGGGGGGGGGACGTTTGTGAAGGATCTCCAATGAAAGCTCTCATTACAAATGGCGGGGTTTGATTAGTAAATTTGCTAGCAACCATTAGCTGAATTTGAATTTTGTGTTTGCATGTTGATGAAAATGATGAGGGAGTAGATTTGAGGTTAGTCATTGGTGACAATGAGGAATTCAGACCAAAAGATCCATTTGATCCAGCAATAATGTAAGTGTTGGAGTTTGCATCTGATAGCCCAGTGTAACAGATTGAGCCAAACACAGATGCAGAGATTGCTTTAGAAACAAAGTACAATGCATGAATAAACTGTTAGCAATGATGATCAATTGTTACAACAATCATTGCTATCCTTCCTGCACTTATTGACACTACAAAAGTAAACATTTCAGTTTCTACAAACAGGATAATGTTCTTTGCAAACAATAGTGGTGGAATAAAAAATACTTAGCTCTTATTGCTTTTTAGATCTCAAAAACACTTTCAAACGAAGGTATCATTATCCCATTTTACAGATGAGAAAACTGAGGCACAGAAAGCTGAAAGGACTTGCTTCTGGCTAGTGGCAGGTCCCGTAAAAGAACTCAAGTGTTCTAACTCTGCTACCCACTCCACTGGACCATATTGAATAAAAAGATTCAATTTCAGACTCCAAGAACTAACTAAATTTGCTGCAAATTCTTCACTTTTTCCTTACAAGTCCATTCAGTTTTGTTGGACTGTCTGAGAGGTATGTGTTTGCATAATATACCTATATCACAGATAGTTGGTTTTTTTTTTGTCAACCGAGGTCTGTCATTATTCTAAATGTAATGATCTTTTCTCATCAGTCCACAAAATTAGGTGGTACAGGGAAGGGTGATTAGTATGAATAATATTGTCTTCAACTGAAGTTAAAAAAAGTATAACCCATCTCGGCTGTTTATATTTGGTTTGTAAATAATTCTTGGAAGAGGGAAATGCTTTCTTTCGCCTTTTAATTGTCTTCAGTGTGACAACTGCTGTGTGACAAATAAAACATTTAATGCATGAAAGGCTCTATTTATCATTTCTTTGCACTTAAATACTCTTTCAGATACACTAGCTTACAAGTAGAGGTAATGAAGGCTTATAGGAGAAACATACAACTTTCAGTGCTTTATATTGTTAACAAGCTTTTTTTGAATTAAAATTATATTACAGGAGGTTGGTGTTTACACAAATATTGTAGCACACACTGGGGGAACCAGTGTTTTAGCTTTCAACAGCATATTTGTGAGACACCTGGCCTTTGAATGCAATAATTACTATACCAGCAAAACTATGCCACTGTAGCTATGCCAGTGTAAAACCATAGTGTAGAATCTAGATACAGCCTACCCTGACAGAAGGTGTAGGACCAGTGATAGCTAGGCAGATATAGGCATTCTTCCATCAACCCAGCTGCATCTACACCAGAAATTAGGTTGGCATAGACATGTCTTCAGTTGTGTGGCTTTTTCACACCCCTGAGCAATGTAGCTGTTGACCTAAGTTTCAGGTGTACACCCAGGCCAAATTTAGTGACTAACTGAAGTTCCCAGATGATGCGTAACCTCACAAGTAAATAATAAAGGTAAGTCAATTGTACCCACACTGTCACATCCATCCTGGCATGCTGCATTATTTTAATTTATTTGTATTACTGCTTTGGGGGGCACATAGGTTTACATCCATTTTGAGGTAAAGGCATAACTCAAATAGCCCCTGGCACATTGTCCAAATATCTTTTAACTTGGACTGAAGGAGATTAAACAAACATTCTTAAACAGCAGGTGTTTTTCACTGGCTCCATGTAGTTACAAACAACATCCTTTCCATTCAAGTTCTTCCACTTTCTTCCCTGTGAATAAGAGGGATAGTTTCAGTCACCTGACCAAGGAAGTTTCAGTCACCTGAATGCCAAAAAGGGGTGGAAAGGTGGATTTGGGTTCACAGAGTCTCTTTGCTGAAGTTGCTTTGTCTTTCAAATGAGAATAATAATATTAATATTTGCTTAACTCACATGGGTTCAGGAACTCTAAATTATCCACTCTTTGGAAAATATGATAAGATCTTTGTCTGAAAGGTGCTATGCACATTCAAAGTCCTATTATTGTTATTCGTGTATTACTCACTGTATGTATTGGTAGGTCTAAGGGGAAATGAGTAAATCTGCTTTCAGCAAGCAGAAACTTTTCAGTCTCCTCTTTCATCCACACGTGGTTGTTCTCCCTCTCCAGATTACCCACCCCACAAAAGTCTTTTGAGATCAGTTCTTTTACCCCAGGAAAAAATTTCCAAACTAGCTAAAGGGTAGTTGTTTTTATTGCAGGAGGACTTCAAGTAAATGGGCTCTTATTTTTTTTAAAACAATGAGGAATAGCTATTGTTGTTCATGGTTTCTTATCATTGCTGATAATATTGTAAAGCCAAGCTCAAATAGTAGGTGTTTTGCTCAAGGGCTGCTAGTGACCTGAAATTAGTAGCTGAAGTAGTGACAGTGACATCGCAGATTCATTTCACATGTTGTGAGGTAATGTCATATTCAACAAACTAACACGTTGTTGGTAGAAAAATGTTAACTAGATGTCTAGCTGTTTGATTTGTGGCTGCATACAGCCAGTTAGATCTCAAGTTATGGTTTGTGCCTACAATTCACTCTGGGCAAAAAAATATGGGCAGTTATTGCTGGTCCAAAATTACACTAATTAAAAAAAAAAAAGAAAAAAAAAGGGGCCCTGTTGAAAATCAAGGCCTCATCTTCTTTTTCAGTCTTTTTTTTTATTATTATTAATAGAAAGGACAGGTAATGGGAATCTAAATTGCTCAAGGAGAATGATGGGATGGACTAGAATAACTAATATTGATTCTTGAAATTTTACACCTGTGAAACCAAACTTACAAATGAGTTTCATCTGCAATTAAGATTGAGAAAGAAAGTAAATAAACTAAGCAATTTACACCATAGCTTTCTCATACTTTTAATGGGCCAGTCTATTACTCATGCTGCCTGCCCTCTTTGATTTCAAAGTTCTTAATTACAGTGTGGTTTGCAACTAAAAATGCATTATTCGTCCTAATAAAGTAAATACCCACACACAACCAAGAAGATCGATTATCTGTATTTTTAACTGTAACAAGGAGGGTGAGGCAGTATCTTATTGGACCAGTTTCTGTTGGTTAAAAGAGACAAGCTTTCGAGCTACTCAGAGCTCTTAAGATTGCAGTGCAAGTTCAAAAGCTTGTCCCTCTCACCTACAGAAGTTGGTCCAATAAAAGATATTACCTCCCCCCACTTTGTGTCTCTAATATCCTGGGACCCACATGGTCACAACCACCTTTTTTTAATTGTTAATTTAAGACAGCTATGCAAGTCAGCATATAAAAAGTTAAAACAGAGTATGAAATAAGAACATTTGAGAAAGTTCAAAATGAAAACATTTTGAAGTATAAGGGGAGTGTGGTACCAACTCTTGTACTTTATCATGAATCTCACAATGTTTGGTATTTTTCTTAAAGCCTCAGCTTCTGGAGTCAAGTGATTCCATAAGAATCTCAGCTTTAATTAAAAGGAAGGATGAGGTTTTTGTCCTTGTGACCACAGATAAAAACTTGCAAACATTTATTCTAAAAGTTTTAGAAACAGAAGGCAAAGAACTCAAGGTTTATGATGTTAAAAATCCCATTATTCTGAAGCCAATCTCATGGGTTTTTTGGGGGGGGGGGGGGAAGCTGACTCAATTTTCAGCACATGGGGTTGGCAAAACGGTAAGTCTTTCCATTTTTGTGACATTTGAAATTTTTCATGACCTTTAAAATACAGGTTATCTTTGAAAAAGATGAGGTTGGTACACTAAGGGTGAAATTCAGTACTGTTCAAAGCCAGAACTATAGTGCGACTTAAGTAGACCTTTTGCTGGCCCATTGCACTGGAGTGATCTTCATTCGATTATTGAGTTATAAATTAGTGCAGTAAATGTTCTGCAAAGACGTGGTTCTGAAATCCTCACTCAGACAAAATTTCCATGGAAGTTAGCAAGAATTTTGACTTGACCGTGGGGCTTTGGCCCCAAATCAAGTGTACAGAGTACAAAGTCAAAACATGAAGTGACATTAGATGTATATTATAGTAATTGTTTAGGTATCCATTCAGTAAAAATCCCTGCTCATTTTCAAAAACTATATTAATGGTCTTTAGAACATGTGCAGCATTTGGGTATATTTTGCTAACCGGCCTCATTTTACCTTTTTTTTTAAAAAAAAATCATGTAAATTATGGGTCAGGTCACGCCATCAAGCTGATGTTTCAATGGGTTTAAAAAAAACTGAGAACATAAAATGGCCCTGTTATTTCAGTAGGAGTTTCTCTAGAAGCACAGCACCACAATGAGAATTTAGCAGAACAGATTGTTTTGGCTTATAATGAAAATGACATACTCCTATTTCATGTACCTCCATGACTCTTTGGATGAAATATATTAAAACCTATTACTTCCTACACTGAATTAAGGGATAGTCTAAGGACCAGATTTCCAAAAGAGCTCTGCTCCTGTTTCATTAATGGGAGCTCTTCTGAAACTCTGGTCACGATGAAACCACTGGGGTTCTCTGTCATGAACAAAGAATTTGCAGAATTTAAGGAGTTCTACCATTAAATTTGGTCCCCTTCTGATGCAGAGTACATGGGGCTCTGGTCATCATCTCTGTAATGCACAAGAAAAATAGAAAATCAAACTTAGTTATGCAAGAACATAGCTGCTGTAGAGATCTTACTCAGCTGAAATATAAAAATGGTCTTAGGGACTAGACTCTCCATATTGATGTGAGCTGTTAGCACTTTCCGATATCATTGATCCTCAGGCTCTTTTCCATTTCAAATCCGGTCTCTGGGTGATCACATATCACAGAGCCCAACTGTCTTCCCTGTGCTGAAGACATGGATGCACCTTTCTGCTTTTGATCTCTCTCCAACTGTCCAAACTAAAATTTTAGCTTTTCTGACATTTCCTTGTGGATATCCAGCCTTCAGCTTAATCGCAACATGAACCAAGCAGAGCTCCTAATCTTTCCTTCCAAGAACTCCTCTGTACACTATTCTCAGTCCCATGCACAGCTCTTAACCTGGGCATAATCTTTCCCTTGACCATCTTTCTAGGTCCACACATCCAGACTGCATTTAACTCTTACCTCTTCTTTCTGCATAAACATCCTAGAGGCAAGTCTACACTACAAAATTAAGTCAACCTAAGTTATGTCAATGTTCAGCCACTGTAGTAATGAAATTGCTTGTGTGTCCACAGTGTGCACCCTCACAAGGGGTGCTTGCACCATTTTAGCTGTCAGACTGGGGCATTGTGGGACAGTTTTGGAA
Organism: Sternotherus odoratus; assembly: GCA_032164245.1. Taxonomy (NCBI): domain Eukaryota; kingdom Metazoa; phylum Chordata; order Testudines; family Kinosternidae; genus Sternotherus; species Sternotherus odoratus. Next base: position 204,360,457 of record JAVMKO010000001.1, on the reverse strand, counting down.
GGTAGTAACATAAGGAATGTAACACTGCATTGACCTAATTATATTGACCTACGTGCTACACCTTTCCTGGAGGTGGAGTTAAGTTGGTATAGTGGGCGAGTTATATCCGTGGGGCTACATTTTAATGTAGACACTTACAGAGTTTGGTCTTTAAAGGTAAGGCAGCTTATGTTGATCTAACTCTAGTATAGAACAGGACTAAGATAGGGCCTTTCTTCTCTGTCCACACAGCTACAGGTATGTCTTCACTACCCGCCCGATCGGGTCAGCATTCTTTGTCTCTCAGGAGTATGGATTTTTCACAATGCAAGTTTTCAGTGTAGACCAGCCCTTACTTCACTTACATCCATTCAAAATGCTGCTGCAAAGCTCACCGTCTTCCAGTGGTTAATGTGTCATGAAAAAGGTGCCAGTGCTCAAGCAATTAGGTGCAGGAGCTCAAGCAATTTTTTTACATTCATAACGGGTGCAGCAGGCCTAATGGTACCAGGCTCAGCACTGGTACAAATTAAGCACTGCTATTCTCCTATCTTGGTGCTTCATGCACATCACTTCTCTCTTTGCATTCCTCTACTGGCACCTCCTTCTCCACTGCATTAAACACAAACTACTTGTCCTCACTTTATAGGGTGTGAAAGGCCTTTTATTTCTTATGTAGCATCAAAACATCAGTTCCCACCTTTGTAATGTACGTGATGCCAGTCAACTGCCCATTTGTAACATTTCCTAACAAACCCCTTTGTGCTTTTCTCCCTTTTTACCTCTTATGCATGGAAGGAGCTCCTGAACATATCCTCTAAGAAGCCACTGTTACTGTCATTTCAACCCTAACAGTGGATCATCTTTGATCTTTGACTTTTCATAAGTACATAGTGCATTACTTATGCCCTTGATAAAAAATAATAATGTAACTTTATAGTTATTGGCAAATATTTTATATGGGCATCTGCAGTATTGCTTCTTGGTTAATGGCCAATTAAACCATTAATAGCAACTAATGGTATAAAAGAAAAATTTCCTCCAGTGCTACTTTCTAATTGCTAGAAAAGCAAACTAAAAATACACTTTGCAGGTTTAAGGCCAGATCCTCAACTGGTGCAAACAGATGTAACTCCATTGACTTCAATCACTCTGTGTTGACTTACAACAGCTGTGGATCTGGTCCATTGATTTCTGGAAAAATAAAAGCTTAGAAATAGACAAACAAATAGAAGGAGACTTGTCTCAGTCTCCCCATTGATTTTATTTGTATTTTTAAAAGACTTTCAAAAAATCAGATAAAATAAATATCAGTGTATATGAAATTTTAAAATATGCTTCCTCCTTGCTCACGTTTGATAGGCCTTTAAACACTCTACACCCACATAAGGTTGTATAAAGAATTAAAGAGTATATTTTAAGTACACACTTTTCAAAATTCTCACCTGGGTCTACCCCCAATTCTGGGGGGATCCCTTTTTCATAGGTAACCCCCATGGTACCAGTGGCCAGATGATGTGCATTCCCCAGCTGCTCTACATGCAACAGTAGTTACTGCATGCCCTTCCGTGAGATGGCTCGGTATAGCCATCCCCACAAAAAGCCCTCCATGAAGTCTTGTGAAAGGGGAAGTGTGTTACATGCACAACTCATAAGGAGGCTGTGAAGGCTAGGACTATAACAGGGTTTAAAAGAGAGCTGGATAAATTCATGGAGGCTAAGTCCATAAATGGCTATTAGCCGGGATGGGTAATGAATGGTGTCCCTAGCCTCTGTCTGTCAGAGGGGGGTGATGGATGGCAGGAGAGAGATCGCTCGATCATACCTGTTAGGTTCACTCACTCCGGGGCACCTGGCATTGGCCACTGTCGGTAGACAGGATGCTGGGCTAGATGGACCTTTGGTCTGACCCAGTATGGCCGTTCTTATGTTCTTATGTTCTTATTCATACTGAATCTCTTCTCGAATTCTCTTCTTTGATTCTCTCTCCTTCACCCAGAATCTCCTAGGAGAACACTGATGCAGTACAATGATTTTACTCTGTTTTCACTATCACCCTCCCCATCCTCTCAACCCCTCCCAGCTTTCTCTCCACTACCTCACTCCCTGAGGAGTTGCTCCAACTTGCAACATCTAACCACTCAGCTGGTCCTCTTGTTCCATCCTCCTACCTGACTCTCAAGTGCATAGTCCCCATGTCCACTCACTCCCTGCAGATGGTTTCTATGTATTGATACTGCTCTATGAAACTGCAGTAGTTGCATTGCTGTGTGGACCTGTCACAGGGTCCGCACAGGTCTCGCTCTCTTTCCCCGTACCCTACATTCTGGCTACTAGAAATAAGTCTTCACACCCTCTTCTGGTGCTTCACCCTAGTGTCCTTTATTTACAGCATACATCAGTGGCTTCAGTGCAAGAAAGTGCTCCCCTTTGTCCCCCAACAGTTACCCTCTTTGTACCTGGGTTCAGGGTCTTTAGGTCCCTGAGGCACCTCACCTCAGGTGAGGAGACAGAGTAGCAGCCTCCTGTCCCCTTCCTGGCCTGTCTCCTGACTGAGTTAAACTCAGGGCTTTTCTAACCCTCTCAGTTTGCAGCCTCTGTTGTGTCCACTGAGCCCAGTCTGTCGCTGTGAGCCAGCCCTCATTAGGGCTCCCAGCTGGGCTCCCTGCTGGCTGCTCCAAGCCTCTGCCCACAAGGATTTAGCCAGCAGGGGCAGGGCATTCAAGAGGTTTTACTCCTGTCCTGCCATAGGACCTTATATGAGCTCTGTGAGAGGGGGTGGATTTCACCCTAAAAGAGGTATGAAATCATAATTGGATAGTTTGTGCTGCACATTAAGAAAATACCACATTAAGAAAAGAAAAAGGTGTCTAAAGCAACCTTTAAAAATAATGTTTTGCTTTCAACTGGATAACACACCAATTTAATTCGTTTTGTTTTTCCCCCAAGTCAATACAAATATCAACAGGGTCTTCAATATACCCTATAGCAGTGGTTCTCAAACTGTTTGTAGTGGTGACCCCTTTCCCACACCAGGCCTCTAAGCGTGACCCCCCCACCCTTGGGGTCAGACTGGGGGCGTGCCTGCAGCCCACTGCAGCAGCGGCTGGGATGGGGGGGCCCAGCAGCCCCCTGATGCCAGTGGGGGGGCCCAGAAGCCCCCTGAGGCCAGTGAGGGGGGGTTCCAGCAGCCCCACGGAGGCGCTGGCAGCACACTGTGGTAGGGGCCGGGCTCACGGGAGCACCGGAAGCCCACCTCAGCAGGGGCTGGGTCGGATAAATGGCAGTGCGGGCAGCTGCCACAGCAGGAGCCAGGGCCCGGACTGGGCTTGCAGGGTCGCCAGCAGCTCGCCGCGGCAGGAGCTGGGACCAGACTCGTGGGGCCACCAGCAGGGCTGGCGACAGGGGGGTACTACAGGTACAGCTGTACCGGGCCCCCCGACTTTAGGTCAGCTGTCAGCTGGGGGGGAGTGCCGGCTGGGCTGGGGGGGGAGGCCGGCTGGGCTTCCTCCCCCAGCCGCTGTCAGCTGAGGGGGGAGCGTCGGCTGGGCTGGGGGGGGGCGGCTGGACTGGGGGGCCCCCCAAACTATCAGAGTAGGGGCCCCCAAATTTCTGTCGCCGGCTCTGGCCACCAGCAGGCCGCCACGGCAGGAGCTGCGGCCAGGACCGGCCTTATGGGGGCACTGGCAGCCCACCACTGCAGGGGCAGGGGCTGCCTGTAGCAGCAGGGGCTGGATGCCAGCAGCCCACGACAGTGGCATTGTTCAGGGCCGGTTGCTGGCAGCAGGGGCTCACGACCCCCGGAGAACTGGCTCGCAACCCCCCGAGGGGTCCCGAACCCCACTTTGAGAACCAATGCCCTATAGTTTTCCAATGTCATGGGCAAGTGAGAGCAGCTCAGATTAGGGGCATACTTCCCCACTGCTGGATGTGGTGAATTTCCAAATATTTTCCTACTCTGCTTTGATTGGCATGGTGGAGACTTTGACTAAGAAAGCCATAGAACTATTGTTAGATGTTCAGCAACATGTCCTGTTGTTATTAGAGATGGACCTGAACCACCATGTTCAGATACAGACTTTCCCAAAGTTTGGGTTATTTGAATCTAGGATTTTAGTTCAAGCTACAAAAGAGATAGGGCCAGGCATAACATTTGGACCCTGACTCAAACTTTTCCAACATTCAGGGATGACCTGATCTAGGGATTTGGTTTAAAACTATCCTGAATTATTATGTACAATTGTCCTTTTGTTTCATACAAAAAAGTGGGATTTTGGTTTTGGCTTTTTAGAAATCTTACTCAGTATCAGTACAAAAAACAAAATCCATATTTCTGTTAATAGTTGTGCCATTGCCTTTGTAATATTAAAGGAAGATTAATACTTTCTATGCATATAATGGAAAAATATAAACAGGACTTAAGTTTCATCAAATTTTTATATGCATTTAACATAGATGATATGCTTCATTCTAAACTTCTGAATACTATTTTGAATTGTGAACAGAAGGAAGGGGTGTTTTTCCCCCAATGGTGCTTGCCTAATTTTATGGGTCAGAGCTTTGTTGGACCAAATCAGAAGTACATCATAAGAAATGTAGCACAGTGATCGATTTTATATATATATATATATATATATATATATATATATATATATATATATATATATATATATATATATATATATATATATATTATATATACACACACACACCACATCCAGAAAAGAATGTCACCATGTGCTTAATTTTAAGCATGTGAGGGAGCTCACTGAAGTCAATTGGATTACTCATGAGCTCAATTTAAGTACATGCTTAAGTGCTTTGCTAGATCAAAGCCATAGTACAGAATATAGAATTATGAGATACCATCAGTGAAATGTGTGTGAATATTTAAAGCAAGTTAAGTTAACATACAACTTTCTTCCAACAGATACTGTAGTCATTTGCTATTGTGCCATTCAGTGGCTTCAGGCAAACAACCTTCGATCTGAGTGTTCAAGCATTTAATTCTACACAGAACTTCTAAGAACCTACACATTGTGCTTAGTACCGGTATCAGAATTAGTTCACAGGTCCAAGATGAACATGGTAATGATGGTTCATATAAGAACTTTGCTATTTTCTCCAGAATGGGGGGCTTGGGGCTTTGTGGAAATGTCTTATATTTATTTTCTCTGCTGCCCATTTGACTGCTGACCTTGATGCCGTGACTGCTCCTTCCTCCTCTTCTGATTCATATCCCTTTATTTCTTCTTCAAACACTGCATCAAACTGGGGTTTTGGCATTAAAGTTGGTCTTCTTATTCTAGCTGTGTGATCCTGCTTGCTTGGGGTTCCCCTCTGACCTGCAAAACCTGACAGTTTATCTCTTCTATCCAACCGCTCCATCGGAACCATCTCCTGCTGATGAGGGTTTGCTCCAAGTGAACCTGCTTGAAGCTGTGGACTGAACAGGATGGAGACTATTGAATCAGAATCACTGCTGTAATCACCTGGACATTAAAACAAAAGGGATTGGTATTATTAAAAAAAAAGAGTATTTTATTAAGAACTATTAAAATAAAATACTTAATATAGTAGAATATTATTCTGAGGTCACAGATGTTACACTGGCGCTGTAGGGCAATTACTGTAAAAATAATGCACCTGTTATTGTGAGGGACAATTAAAATAACCTATATTTCTTAAGTAGTGGAGAGAAGCAATGGATTTTTGGAAAATAATGCATCCTGTATTGGGCTTTGTTCTACCCTGAAGCCTTATTCAATAAATGAGCATACTCTGCTCCATGGTAATAACTCTCAATGCTGCTGTTGTCGTATTTTGTCATCTCCCATGCAGGAGACTCATTCTTGTAAGTTTTAATGTTCTGCAAGTTATTCAAGCAGATAACCAAACCCACAATTTTGAAGCATTACAAAAACAAAGCCTAGGCCTGAATGTGACTGATGAGAGGTTTCCAACTGGAAAAGTACAGGTCACCTGCAATTAACAAGACCAAAAGAACCAGTTGCACTGGAAGGTTTGGCTTCAGTGCCCTTTGATTAACCTGGGTGTGTCAGAGAATGAGCCTTTTCCCTGAAGTCAAAGTTCACTAACCTTATTAGAAACATACCCTTTGGCATCCAAGGCACTTCCATGGTCTCTGGTGTAAAACTTTTGCTGACACCAAGGTGAACTAGCCCTCTCCTCCTATTTATTAAACTAAGCAAATCTCTGCTCTTTCATTAATTACAGGTCATCTGAAGTTTGAAGGTGTAAAATAAATTATCCACATCCTATATTATAAAAGACTAGAGAAGTGTGTGTGAAGCCGTCATGTGCAGTAGAGACGGCTGGGACGAACGGCATGCTGGGAGGTGTAGTTTGGCAGCACAACATGGCTGCCGCACGTGTGCCGCCGAGAGGGAAGCAGGGTCTGGATCAGGGGCTCGGGGAGCGTGGGCAGGAGGGTGGCTGGGCGCAGGAGGCGCGGGCAGGGAGCTCTGGCTGGGCGGGTCACGGGAAGGGGGCACTGGGCCGGCGGGGTGGAGGCGCCCGTGCACGGCCCGGCCAGCTGTGCCCAGCACAGAGCTGAGCGAGGGGGAGGTGGGGGAGGAGGCAGTGAGCCGAGCGAGGGGGAGACGGGGGAGTAGGCAGTGAGCCGAGCGAGCCGAGCGGGGGGGGGGGGAGGCAGCAGAGAGCCGAGGGGGGGGGAAGGAGGCGGCAACGAGCCGAGCAAGGGGGAGGGGAGGGAGGAGGTGGCAGAGAGCTGGGGGGGGAGGAGGCGGCAGCGAGCCGAGCGAGGGGGGGGAAGCGGCAGAGAGCCGAGGGGGGGGGGAAGGAGGCGGCAGCGAGCTGAGTGAGGGGGAGGAGGCGGCAGCGAGCCGAGCGAGGGGGCGGGGGGAAGGAGGCAGCGAGCCAAGCGAGGGGGTGGTGGAGGGGGCTTGGAGTGGGGGGGCCTGAGCGGGGGGGCCCCTTGGAGTGGGGGGTTTGAGTGGGGGGGGGGCGTTACTGTTGGCCCGTGTCCACGGGCTTTTACACTAGTGATTATATATTTCCCCTGCTGATAATGGCCCATTGAAATTAAACAGCCTCTTAGAATTGGTATAGTAATGTACAACTTTTTTTTTCTGTGCATATAAATACATCTTACTTCTGTTCCATTCTATGCATCCGATGAAGTGGACTATAGCCCACGAAAGCCTATGCTGAAATAAAGTGGTTAGTCTCTATGGTGCCACAAGTCTTCCTATTTACTATTACATAATGACTCATAAAAATACAGGAACCTCCAAATAAACAAAAATACACGAAGGGTTATAAAACAGATTATAACTTATTGCAATTAAACACACATATAGTTGTGTCAAAGAAAATGGGCAATATGAAGAAAAATTCCTCAGGACTGGACATAATAAGAGGTGGCCTATATCTATATCTAGCCAGATGGGATAATCAGTGCTACAAAGTGTCAGACATATTGGTCATTGAAATATATTTACTTGTATGAAACAGGAGAAAAATGGCCACTGTTTTGCAATTTGGGTAATTTGTTTTACCATGCTGCTTTGGATACTGCAGCAAACAAAGCCACAGATCCTCACATGTATTTAGATGCCTAAGTCCCATGGGCTCTGTCAAAGTGATTAACTTTCTTTGCAACTCATTGACCCACTGTGTTCTGCTGAAGTTTGTTTTGCCTTCCCTGATTATTATCAGTGGGTAGCACAAGCTTCTCTTTATTGTAAACTCCCTGCATAGATTCACTGATTGTATCTTTAAAACTATATGTCCTGGTTTAGATTCTCAGGCCATCCTCAGCTGCTTAGCACCACTCCTGGGGTATGTTCCAAATTCTCCAATGAAATTATAGGAGATTTTCTAATGGCAGCAATAACTGAAGGTTAGGCCCGAAGAAAGAGATTGCAGTAGATCTTCATATCATAGACTGTAGTGCTGAAATATTTAACAACTTTTTAATAGAGCTGATATCCCTTGACCCATAAATCCTGTTAGTTACCACCCGTTGTTCTATAGCTGTAGTTCGGAAACCTCTTTGGAAATAAATAACTTTGAAGGTTTTGGCTGGGATCTTATCAAGGGTTCCATACTGTGTTATGCACCCAATATATGCACAACCTGAAATGGGTAGTTTGCTTACACAGATCACAAACACTTTCTTTTGTTTCAAAATGAAAAAAAGAAATGGAAGAGAGTAAATCATTTTGAACATGCAGGAAACAAGCCTCATTTGGCTTTTCACCTTTTTTCTACAAAGGTGATTAAAAAAAAACAGTGTCATTCACTGCCACATTTTGAATTTTGCCAAAAATGAACAGCCATTTTCAACAGCCTAAACTTGTGTTTCAGGAATTCATATGTAAACTAAAAGCAAAAAAGTGTCTAATGGAGCATGATCTAATGGGCAGGACAATGAACAGAGAGTTAAGAGACCTGGGTTCCATGCCTAGTTCTCACACTGGCCAGATGTGTGAGTTTAACAGGTCACATCACTGTCCTTGACCTCTGTGTCTCCTCCCACCTAGTGTCCGTCTTGTCTATTTAGCTTGTGAACTATTCAGAGTAGGACTGCATCTTACTATGGGTATGTTGAGTATATACAACAAGAGGGCCTGATCTGCTACTGTCATATCAAGATGAAGAAAATGTATATCACAGTGGAGATGAGGGAAGAGACAATAGATACTTTGGGACAGATTATGTCTGAACTCCCATGTGTCTTCCTGGCTCTTGAGGCAAATACAATGGACTCTGGGAAATATATGGGGAGCCAAAAAACATTCTAGTTTTCCATCATTTAGGGAATAAAGGGAACAGTGCCCTCTAAGTTTCCAAAGGTTGGCTCCTCTGATCTAGGGGGCTATGGACGTTGGTAACTTGATGTAAGTGAGAAAACTGTTTAGGCAAAAATTGTAACTTGCTAAAATTCAGTTTTAGTCATTAGAAAGTATGTTATGTTTTGTTTTGTTTGTCACCTCACCTGTCCCTCTTTCTCCTGCTTAGTATTATTTAAATCTTTGTTGTTTATTAATATACTTATTCTTAGCTTTACTATAAACCATCTCAGTGCTCTTATATTGGAGTAATGAATAAACCGCCAGGCTGGTCCCATGAGAGGGACTGGACACTGCAGAGATGTTTCTGGAGAACTTGAGAATTGGGATTAATTGATTGTTACATTGCAAGGCAAGGTTCAGACTGGCTGAATCTTGAGGAGTTTGCTGGATAGACTGGTGTGGCAGGGACCTGACCCATAGGCTAAACTCCAGCAAAGTGCGTCCTTGCTGAGGCAAAGGGGTATTCATAGACTCAGACTTTAAGGTCAGAAGTGACCATTGTGATCATCTAGTCTGACCTGCACAATGCAGGCCACAGAATTTTACCCACCCATTCCTGCAATATGCCTCTCACCTATATCTGAGTTATTGAAGTCCTCAAATCATGGTTTAAGGACTTCAAGGTGCAGAGAATCCTCCAGCCAGTGACCCATGCCCCTTGCTTCAGAGGAAGGCAAAAAAACTCCAGGGCCTCTGCCAATCTGCCATTGGTAACCCAATTGGGTAACCCAATGGCTTATTGGTTCTGGATGTCCTGAGCAGATGACCACAGCTGGTGCCATGTAAACACCAGAGAGACAGTCAGGTGAAGGTATGCAACTCATTTAAAGAATCTTTGGATTTCTTAGGGGATATTGTTGTAAAATGCATGGAGCAAATTCTCGGTTTTACACTGTATCCTTTTGGGGTGGCATGCAGAGTAAAGTGTGTTTGTTACCTTTAGAAGCATCGTGCCTTGCTTTTCGTCTAACTGGATGATGAGTACCATACGGTAAAGAGAGGAAACGCACATTTTTGGTGCTTGCCTGTGTGCAAAGACAGAAAAGCATACAGTACATTTAATTGGGCCGGCCTGGATTTAGAAGCAGAACCAGTTCAGTGTGCAGGACATTCCAAGCTGTGCATTTCTACTGCTTAAACTATATGGGCCAAATTCAACCTGAGATAAATGATACTAAGTTCCCAAGGAAGACTCTGGATGCCCAAGGAAGACTGAAAAGATAAACAATAGAAACACTGTTCTGGCATTCAATGATGAGCCAAACCAATGTAATTTACACACCAAGGGACTGGAAATCTGGGTTGTTACCAGAATAGCAACTAGCAGTGGGATGGAAATAAGAGGTAGTGGTTATTTGGACTTTGCTGCTTTTTGTACTACACCTACACAGATGTGCTACATCAGTGTGAAACCGGTGTAAGTGGGTTTACACTTACACCTTCCACACTCTCAGAGTCTGATTCTGAACCCATTTACACTAGGTTTACACCAGTGCAAACAGGCTCAGAATCTGATCCAAAGCTAGCTGAAGTCAATGGAAAGACTCCCATTGACTTAAAAGGGCTTTGCCTTAGTCCCTAGGTATGTGTTTCACTTGTTTTGTACCACGGTGAATGGCAAAGTTAGTGCAAGTTAGTGCTTTACCTCTTACAACCAATTACACTCTGTTCTCACTAGCATACAGGTGATATGTCACTGACATTACTGTTCACATAATTGCTGAATATGGCCCGTTGTTTCCAGGCGCTTTCGTCTTCCAATGCTCTGTGGGAAATAGTCATTTCAATTATCGCAAAAGCAAATTAAAGTTGGCTGGGGTTTGTACGTCCAGAGACAGGCAGGTATTTTCCTGCCCTGATCACATGAATTGTAGCTTGCATAACAGTTACCAGTTTCCCCCAAGGTAAGCTGTTCCCTTTCCTGACACTCTGCCTCAGGCTGTTCTGGCGACGGATGAGAATTTCTTTGGCTTGTTTTTCGCTTGTTTCTGTTGGCAGGTTGTGTCTGTTGTATGACTGGGTCTGAAAGAGGAAATACATGTATTTGACTCTCTTCCCTATGCATACTTGCCACATTGGCTCAAGCAGCACAGTCCAGTCAAGCTTGCGACTGGGAGAAAGGAACTTCTCTTACGCCCTATTCCCGGCTCTGCCACAGACTCACTGTGAGGTCTTGCACAACTTCTCTGGGATGGATCTTGGCCTTCAGTATGGCCCCCTTGGAACACTCCAGTCCTGCCCTACTTGTGCAGCTGTGAACTCCCTGGTGTGGAGAAAGCCCCACATGGTGAACAACCAACAAAGCCAGCTCTACATTACCCACATGCCACATCCTACAGAGCTGGGACCGGGCCCAAGAGGAAAGGACTGCAAACTGGAGGACCCATAGGAATTAAGGAAGTGCAAAGGGGGCACCTTTGCTTCCCACTCAGTTCCTGAACCAATAGATCTCAGTCAGAACCAAGGACTGACCCCTCTGTTTCTCAGGCTTGGTCTACACTAAAAAGGCAGCACAATCTGACATTGTGTGTTCTACTGACAAGTTTCCATTTAGCCAGCAGTTATTCCCCATCTCTGAGCAGCATACATCCCCTGCCAATGCAATGCAAGGATGGACACACATGTGTTCACACTGGTAGAAGTTATAATGCCACAATGCAACGTTATCTTCAGCAGTGTCTGGTAAAAGTTTAGTCACTGGGCCTGATTCTGTATTATCTTGGGTGCCCATTTACACCTATCCAAAATGAGTGGAGGGTGGATGTTAAACTCTTTGGGCCTAATTCTCAGCTACCCTGAGGCTGCTTTACGCCATGCTGACATTGCAAAAGGGTCTTAAAGTAGCCATTAGTTTAATGTACACTCACTTTAAGGCTCTTTAACACTGCCAGAAAGAGTGGTATAAAGTGGCTTTAGTGTAAATGAGAATCAGGCCCTTCCATTCTAATTTGACAAAGATTTACACTGACTGCGCACCAGTGAATATGGCTGCAAATGGCGCAAAGCTGTAGAGAATCAGGCCCTGAACCCGTGAAATGAAAGTAATAATTATCTACCTCATAGAAGTGTTGTGAGGGCAAATTCATTGATTTCTGCACAGCAGTTTGAAGACTTAGGACCTGATCTCAATCCCATTTATACTGGGTTCACATTGATGCAATTCCAGTGACATTCCAGAGCATAGTTAGGCCCTCGAAGTTCAAGATAAGGGGGAAGTATTATTATTAAAATCCTTCATTTCCAAGAGAAGATACGGTTTCAAATACCATATAGCATGCTATAGTGCACTAGTAGATCTTAAGGTAGCTGATTTTGCAAACACAGGGTTTACCGCGATAATGTATAGGAGAGATGCATACGGAACTCGCTAGTAAGATAAGAAATACCTTTCATAAGGACAATTTTGGCCACAATTCAGACAATTTTAGAGAAGAATAAAACATGAACAGTGTTATAAACCTGTTATAAAATGATCATTCTTCAGCCCTGCAGATGTTACATTAGTCAGGGCAGTTGATCAGCATAAATACAAGTGTACCTGCTAACACACTTTGCCATAGGAGAGCGTGACCTTGCTCAGCATTATGCTTGGTTGGTTAGTGAAGCATTGATGTTGCACTTTTGACCAGCATCACACTGTATTTTTACAGGATACCAAAGTCATGTCCTTTAAAAAAAAAAAATCCTTGCTGAGGCCCAGCTCAGCCCCAACTCATGGAAAAGCTTACAAGACGAGGCTCGGGGTGGGTGGGAGTTCTTCCCCTATCATCGTTTGCCTCCACACAGAACAAGCCATGAGACCCGGCTTGCCCCCCCCCAAAACTGGCATATCTCCATAAATTCTGTGCCTCCCCAACAGCGCTGCCCCCTTGTGGCCCTGCTGCTCCTTCACAGGTCAGGGCCACTGAGATTAGAATCCTGTGGCACCTTAAAGACTAACTATAAAGTATTGAAGCATAAGCTTTCGTGGGCTAATACCCACTTCGTCGGAGTGGGTATTAGCCCACGAAAGCTTATGCTTCAATACTTTATAGTTAGTCTTTAAGGTGCCACAAGACTCTTTGTTACCTCTGCTATTCCAGACTAACACGGCTACCTCTCTGATTCTTGAGATTAGAATAATATCCGTTTTAAACCTACTCTGCAGGTGGTTTGCTTTAAGAAAATGTAATGGCTGCACATGCTCAGGTAAATACCATTACTCCTAAATTTCATATCAGCTCCATCTCCTCAGTTGCCATGGGAATACGTCACAGGTCAAAGCTTGTGAGAGAGGGCTTGGGAAGTTAAACTAGATAAACTAGATGTGGGACAATATCAGAAAGGAGAACATTCCTGAGTCACTGAGATCTTTACAGTTAGGGAAGCCTGACCTCTACAGCTAGTTTCTGGATTTTCTTGTCCAGTTTCATTGCAGATCAGACATCAGGGTGAAAAGCTAGAAGCCAAACTCCCTTTTACTTTTTGTATAGTGGGATGTGAGCGCAATGGGCCCATTTAAATCAGAGCACCTCTCTTGAAATTCAGTTGACACCAGCTGAGGATCTGGCTCGGTATTTCTCATTAACACAGTTTCATGGTTCAGCTGAGAACAACAATACTATCTTTGCAGCTACCATTGGCTGTTGCTATGATGGTGAGGAGGGCAGACATGATCTTTTGATCTACGAATACAGAGCTTTGTTACGACAGTCACTTACACACCCTTTGTCGTACTTGATACAGACTATGTGCCAGCATATCCCGCATGGACTCCACCTCTACAGGGGAAAGTCTATGTATTCTTTGATTTCTATAGCTCCTGTAAATAGAAGGGAAAGGTAAACATTTTACTAATTTGTACAAATCACACAGGAATTATCTTTCCTATACAATTATTTATTTTTATGGTATTATTTCTTTTTAAAATTGCAAGTGTGAATGGCAAATTTCTTACCAGTGATACTAAGGAATCAACGAAAACTAAAAGAAAAAACTTCCTAGGTTTTTTTGGATTTTTTTTTTAAGTTTTGCACTTTGCACCATCTTTTGAAAAAAGAACATAAGAATGACTCTAGTGGGTCAGACCAAAGGTCCATCTAGCTCAATATCCTGTCTAGTGACAGTGGCCAGTGCCAGGTGTCCCACAGTGAATAAACAGAACAGATAATCATCAAGTGATCCATCCCCTGTCACCCATTCCCAGCTTCTGGCAAACAGAGGCTAGCGACACCATCCCTGTCCATTCTGGCTAATAGCCATTCATGGACCTACCCTCCATGAACTTATTTAGTTCTTTTTTGAACCCTGTTATAGTCTTGGCCTTCACAACATCCTCTGGCAAAGAGTTCCACAGCTTGATCGTGTGTTGTGTGGAAAAAATACTTCCTTCGATTTGTTTTAAATCTTCTGCCTATTAATTTCATTTGGTGACCCCTAGTTCTTGTGTTATGAGAAGTAGTAAATAACACTTCCTTATTTACTTTCTCCACACCAGTCGTGATTTTACAGACTGTTATCATATCCCGCCCTTAGTCGTCTCTCTTCCAAGCTGATTAATCACTCTGCATATGATCATTTTTGTTGCCCTTTTCTGTACCTTTTCCAATTCCATCTTTTTTGACATGAAGCGACCACATCTGCATGCAGTATTCACGATTTTTTTAAGAATCACATTTTTTAAAAAGTAACCATTTAAATAGTCTAGTGAAATAAATAAATAAATCAACGAATGAATAAAATAAATAAATAAATAGATTTGATGCCTTTAGCCTGAATCCTTGTCTAGGGACTTATAAATGCTCACATTAGAGCTCTACACTGGGGAGATGGGCCAGTGACTTGTGGCTTGTTCCAGTGACCATTTACATTTCTAATGGTTTTTAGATGTGGCTGCTTTTAAACTCTCTGCGGACCACTGACAATGGTCCATGAAACACAGTTTGATAACTGAAGTGTTATGCAGTACAGTCCCCACCTAGCTGATGCAACAAAGATTAACTGCCTCTTTACCCCCTTCTTGTCCAGGCCTGCCCTCCTTAGACCTATGGAACCAAAGCCTGTGGTGCACCTGCAGAGGGATATTATATTACAGAATTGGGAAAAGGGTTGGGAAAGCATAGAGAAGAATTGTATCATGTAAAGATCACTTCATCCTGCTACTTTCTCCACTCCAGATCAACCCAATCTGGCTCCCCTTCTGCATGTAGATGTAGATGGAAAATCAGGCCTTACATCATCTCAGTGCTTGTTACCGTTTCGCTCTTTAGGTGACTCAAATACAATACCCTCAGTTTCAGCTGAACTGAAACTGCAACAGAACAAACAATATGAAGATTATCTGTATCGTTCTATAGCACAAATAAAAAGCATGGGGTTAGCCATTAACCTGCCACACTGATAACAGTGAGCCTACCTGGGGCATGGAGAAAAGGTTACATTTTCAGTTTAATAAGCACTTCCTCTAATTCATATTTCACAATATGCAATATATTTCAAAACCTGCTTTCAGCTAAAACAAGTTTGACTTGTTTCCACCCCCATAAAATCATCTTTATTAAAATTCTTTCTCTGATGCTTATTGAAACTTCCTGCATTTTACTTGCAGAGTCCAATCCAGGTGTTTTATTTGCAAAAACATTAAGAATATAAGAATGGCTGTACTGGGTCAGATCAAAATCCAGCCCAGTATCCTGTCTACTGACAGTGATCAATGTCAGGTGCCCTGGAGTGAGTGAACCTAACAGCTAATGATCAAGTGATCTCTCTCCTGCCATCCATCACCCCCTTCTGACAAACAGAGGCTAGGGACACCATTCCTTACCCATCCTGGCTAATAGCCATTAATGGACTTAACCTCCATGAATTTACTGAGATTATATCATTTTGGGTGCATAGCAATTAGCTGTAACTCTGTTTGGCAAAAAACAATATATTCCGATCATGAATGAACCGAAAATACTGTCCATATTTGTTATAAAAGTATTAGAACTGGTTAAAAAATAAAAAAACAAATTCCCAAAAAATCCTTATCCAATTTTTCCCCATTTTTTGTTACATGTTGAACTTTCCGTATTCTCCATCCAGTTCTGCCAAAAAGAAAGTAGCATCCTAGTGGGATAGCACTTGTGTAATAACATCACTGGCAATGAAAACACTAAGGCTTATTCTGAGCCTGCTTACCCCAGGGTAAATCAACCTCCCCTGATGTCCACAGAGTGACAGCAGAGTGAAACCAGCAAAAGTGAGCTCAGAAACAAGCCCATCACTTCTTTCTTATGATTATATTTAAGGTATATGGTCTAAAATAGAGCCATAGAAATGTGGTATCTACAGCATCCGCTTGGACGTGCTTTGTCTTTTGAAATCCCTATTTCTAAGGCTTATGTTCTCTAAGACAGTATAATTAAGTGCTATATTTAATCTCAAATATAGGGGGAGGGATAGGTCAGTGCTTTGTGTGTTGGCCTGCTAAACCCAGGGTTGTGAGTTCAATCCTTGATGGGGCCAGTTAGGGATCTAGGGCAAAAATCTGTCAGGGGGCAGTACTTGGTCCTGCTAGTGTAGCCAGGGGACTGGACTCAATGATCTTTCCAGCCCTATGGGATAGGTATATCTCTTTATATTATAGATGCTTTGTTGCACAGTTAATGGGCAAATACTTAATGCACAGTCCACCTGTAGAAATCCCACTGACATGAATAGAAGTTCTGATCTGGGGGTGAATCCAGAAGGCTCAACTGAGGTCTGCCCTGATTACCAGAGAGAAGATTTCTTCCCCTTGTCTGTAAAGTGTGAAAAACCCAGATAGCAAGAATATGCCTGTGCAACTGATCAAAAGGGCTGATGAGAAACATATCATGTTGTTATCGCATTGAAAATGTGGCTTTATATTAAATGCATCAGAATTTCATTCCAAATCCCCCCAGTTTGCTGGATTATTTATTCGGACCAGATTTTGCCACTCTCACTAACATTGAATAGTGCCTTACACTATAAGCTGTTTCACTTAAATCAATGGGATTACTCACTCTGATACCCTGATCTTCAGTAGCTCCTTTCTCAAGCAGTCCCATTAGCTGCTTAAAAAGTAAGGGACTATTTACTGTGAGCAAAAAGTATCACAATCTACATATAACCAGAGACCATGAAAAGGTTACCATACCAACCTTAAGTGGCTTAATCAATTCAGGAGAGCTATTATTAGCAGAAGAAAAAAAAAACTTTTGTAGTGATAATCAGGATGGCCCATTACAAGCAGTTGGCAAGAAGATGTGAGTAACAGTAGAGGGATACTTAACATGGGGAAATAGATTGCAAACGTGGGTAAATAGATTCAATTTGTGTAATGACCCAGCCACTCCCAGTCTTTATTCAAGCCTAATTTAATGATATCCAGTTTGCAAATTACTTCCAGTTCAACAGTTTCTCATTGGAGTCTGTTTTTGAAGTTTTTTGTTGTTGAAGAATTGCCACTTTTAAGTCTGTTACTGAGTGACTACAAAGATTGAAGTGTTCTCCTACTGGTTTTTGAATGTTATGATTCCTGATGTCAGATTTGTGTCCATTTATTCTTTTGCATAGAGACTGTCCGGTTTGGCGAATGTACACAACAGAGGGGCATTGCTGGCACATTATGGCATATATCACATTGGTAGATGTGCAGGTGAATAAGCCCCGATGGCATGGCTGATGTGATTAGATATATGGACAGAGTTGGCAGTGGGCTTTGTTGAAAGGGTAGGTTTGTGGGTTAGTATTTTTTTATGTGGTGTGTGGTTGCTGGTGAATATTTGCTTCAGCTTGGGTGTGCTGTCTGTAAGTGAGGACTGGTCTGTCTCCCACGATCTGTGAGAGTGAGGGATCATCTTTCAGGATAGGTTGTAGATCTTTGATGATGTGCTGGAGAGGTCTTAGTTGGGCTAAAGGTGATGGTTAGTGGCGTTCTCTGTATCTATAATCCTCCTACTGTATGTTTCACTCTATGCATCTGATGTAGCCCATGAAAGCTTATGCCCAAATAAATTGGTTAGTCTGTAAGGTGCCACAAGTACTCCTCATTCTTTCAGTTTAAAGAGTGGCCCTGGTAAGGTAACTTTTTTCTTAGGTTAGACCTCTCAAACATTCCCATGCACATACTTACCTGTGTGCAGTCACATTGAGGTCAGAGGGTTTGTGCATAAGAATAATTATGTGCATTGGAGTGAAAGTTTCCAAGATTCAGCTCTTTATATTTTATAAGTTGTTATGCCAGGGTGGCATACAGGAAACTCTGAGCAGATCTGGGACCAAGCAGAATGCCCCCAGGAGTAACCTGTGTTCTGGCCAAAACTAGAAGCTGAAGTACCAAAGTACTACAAGAAAGCCTGTCCTTATGGCATGCTGACCCAGTCTGAAGTAACAATCTTACAAGAGAGCCTGGTCTTATGAGACCTATACCCAATTTACAGATCCCAGAATTCTAGTTACTAATCTGAACTGAGGGCCAGACAAACCATTCCTTTGTGTTGCTCTTTCGACATAAAGCAACCGCAAACCAGAATTTACTGGCCAGTTAAATGAAGCTTTACATCACTGGAGCAGTGCCAAGCAATCAGCGAGTATCACTGACTCTAGACCTGAATCTCCAGGCCTTTGCAGGCTTGCCTGTTGCTGCTGAAAAACACGGGTAAAGAGACAGTGTTTTCCCTCTTTGTAAACTCAAAACCATCCCTGAATATTTCCTTTCCTATGTCACATGTCAAGGTCCCAGCACCTAACAGTTATTCCTCTCCTCCCAGTATCTTGTTCTTGTCACATTTCTTTTAAAGTTGTTGTCCCCCTCAACTATTCTTCATATACTCGGTCTCCCTTCCTCCCTCGCTCCCGTTTGGTAAGCTGTAATGAAGCTAGTACTCACTGGAAAGAAGCTGTCGATGCAGCTGAACTTATCATCCCACTCTCTGCCAACTCAATGGCCTGTTTGAGTTCCATCTTCTTGTACAGAGAGACAATGCTGGATTTGGGCTGGTTCTCCCGGATCAGGATTTTCTTTAGATATTTAGTGTCAAACTTTTTAAATCTATGAAACAGAAATGGAAAGCAACCGTGAAAAGGAAAGGAGTCTATCTTCCTCTCTGACAACATCCATCAAATATAGATATAATTGCAGGTCAGAAACTGAATCCAAATTGTAGGCACCCGTGGCCCGCTGAAGGACCAGTGAACAGAAACATGTTGGAGAACAGAGGGTATGGCCTAGTGGTCCACAGAGATGGAAAATCTGTTGTACAAAAGAAAGGAAAAGGCTGTAATCATAGCAAAAAGAAGGTTGGGTGAGTGTTAGCATATAGCATTGCCACAGTTGTACAAAGAGAGAAAAGGGGCCAGTCTCATGCTTTTGTTCAAATGTTGTATTCTAATGAGGCAGAACAGCAGCAGCTGCACTAGCAGCAATGCTGGCCTATTAAGCCAGACACTAATAATGTTCTAACTGTCTAAATGGCCCAGTAGTTAGGTCCCATTATGTTGCTGATCATTTTATATCCTGACAATTAGGGGGAAATATACATGTCCTAATATTCTGAATGCCAGAGAAATTGAATGGACTACAAAATGATGTCCGTATGCACGCTGCATATTATAATCTACCACTAATGGGCTGCATACACAAGTTCAAGTGTGTGTGTTTGTGAGTGTTGGGGAGTGTATTGGCTTTCAGGCATGAGCTTGACAAAACAGCAGCAGCTCTTATAATTTTATCTTCTATGGGGCAGTTTACTATGGCAGAGAAATGTTCCTTTAGAGTGTTATGAAAAGTAATTCAGAGTTTATACAATTTCTTACAATAACCAACTGTTTTTAATATTTGTTGCTATAACAGAAGATTGTACCTAGCTCTGCTTAGTTCTGTGAACAAGGGTGCTCTGCAGAGCTCTCTAGTCCCCAGGAAGTTACACTGAGTGTTAGTTAACCAAGGTAATAACTTCTTAAAAGCATTATTACTTAATCTTAATGCAAGGAATATCTTCATTTTTATATGACTCTCATAAATATTTTCATATGATGGGTTTCTTTAGCCTTTACCTTGACTGAAACAATAATTTACTAATAGTATTCATAGCCCCCTCCTATCAGGTCTATTGGGTGGATCTGAGAGAAATGCAATTTATCTCAGTTTAATGCCTTCAACTGTGTCTGTGGCTTTAAATAGGGAATTCTATAGCCTATGCACCATTGTTATCCTCAACATATTCTCTGGAAGGCCATTTTTAGCCTATTATATATGAATTCTATAGTTCCTAAATGTATTTAAATGAAGGCCATCTCTCAGGAAGAAAAGATATTCCACCCCCTAAAGGCTTATATTACTGCTATACAGCAACCCTGTGAGCTTGCAGAGGTATTGGGCTGACTGATGATCATATGTATATCTCCACATACAGATGTGATAATATAAAGGTTACAAATCAAATGGCAATTAGAACATCAGGGAAACATCACAATTTGTCTCATCTCACCCATTGAAGGTATAATGCTACTTTCATATAATTCTTTATTAAGTTAATACAAACATCACTTGTATGCTCTCTCCTAGATATAGAAGGCAGTATAATTCTGAGACTAGGAGAAAAAATTACTATTACTTTATTATGAACTTATCTACATCGTCCCATATGTTTGAATGGTGATTTACACTCAAAAAAATGATAGATCCATGCCTTAAGCAACTTTTGCAATTTAAAGGGCCACTTTGAAGAATGATAGGCTTATATTTAGGCCTTGTTTGCAGGCTTTCTTGTGCATGTGGCATGAATGTGCATGTCATGCTCCTCCTCTATCAGGCTTATCTCCTCCTAGCTTTTCAGGAGGCACAGCAATGAAAGATATATGAATGTTGCACTCCCAAAGATGATGATTACTCAAAAGGTCAGGTTTTATATTAGAAGAGGATATGGTACCCACCCCTAACATATTCATTCTAATCTAAGCTTCTGAGAGCACAAAGTGGATTTCCTACTGTATTTACCTTTGAGTAGATCACAGCTCAATTACTTTATTATACCAGGCAGTAATAAAACATGCTTACTTATCTCTCAGTTGATAGTGACTCCAATGCCCACATATATCTTCAATTCCAGCCTTCAAGTGATCCATCATCTAGAGAAAAAAATACAACAAACCAATGGTCATAACATGAAATCAATGTCAAAATTCTTAGGTAATCAAAGATCAGATTCTAAGGAATTTAGACACTGATTCAAATTAAACAACTCTTAGAAAATCTAAAATTTTATAAAAATCCAGACAAACGTCCCAATATGCCAATGTCTCAAATCTTTTCATTTATCCATAAGATTGTCTGATCTATATAAGTAAATCTGCTACTAATTACCAGAATTTGCAGGCACTTGGATGTGTCTTCAGCACAATAAGGTGGGACCTCAGGAGAAACAGCTTAAAAAATCCAGTTATGAAAGCCAAATTGATATAAGTAATACTATTTTAGATAAAATCATATCTGGCTTTAATAGAAAGATAAAAGCACTGAGGTTAATTTCAGGTCAAATTAAAGTTAGCTGCTAACATCTACACATGTGCTTAACTCTATACATATAGTAGTCCCATTAATTTCAGTCAGACTATTCATGGGTAAATTTAACCACATGTTTAAGTGTTGTGTACAGTTTTGTTAAGCTAGTTTAACAACCTTTCCTCTATCCTACCTGTACGTATTAAGGGATGTAAAGATAAAGTCAGATATTTCAGAAGAAAATAAATCATCTTCCAAAATGACTCCGAGTCTTTCAAAATGACTCCTGAGGTTTTATTCATTTTTAATCAACAAAACAGAGTATCCTAATGTAAAACTGTTCTGTTTTTAGTATGTACTCAAGCTGCTCAAAAGATGGTAGTGGAATGAACCACATCTCTGATCCATTTCTGCTTGGCATAGCATGAGCAGCAGTGGAGACAATGAAGGTGCCTAACCGCAGATTCAGGAGAATGGTTGCCTCGTTTTACACTTGGTTCATATTTGGAAATCATGCTTCTCAAGCAGAAGGACAAGAAACATTTTAAAGAGAGCTTAGATTTTGCGGAAGTTGGTGTCACTTGCTGGGAAAGATGCCTGCTCACTATGTCTGTGCTTACACTGCAATTAGAGGTGTGACTGCAGCACCTGTAGACATAATCTGAGCTAGCTTTGACCTAACCTTCCTGGAATAATCATAGCAGTGAAGCCGCAACAGCACAGACTGTACAAGCTTTGCTGCTATTGTTATTCCAGCTAGCTAGATCAAATCTTGCTTGGGTAAGTGTATCTGTGCTGCAGTCACACCACTGATTGCAGTGTGAATATACACTATGGGCATGGTTAGACTGGCGCTTTATAGCGCTAAAAACCCTCCAGGAGCGCTATAACTCTCTAACCATACACACTGTCAATGCACATTTTTCACAAAGAGTCTTCCTTTAAAACTCAACTTGTAAACCTCCTCTCCGAGAGTCATAAGCCTTTTTGTGCTAGCGCTATAGCGCAACGGTGCGAATGTGACCACCCATTGTGCTTTAATGAGCCTCCAGCCTCCTCCAGCCTGTCCCAGAATTCCCATTCGAGCCTCTCTGGCCATCATTTTAAACTCTTCTGTCGTGTCCTCAGGTGACCACACATCAGACCCGCCCCTTTAAATTCCCAGGGAAATTTGAAAATCCCTTTCCTGTTTGCTACAGCCAGGCATGGAGTGCTCCTCAGGTAACCATTTTGCTTGACCCATGACTCCACGTGCCCTGCCTCCTCGCAATAAGCGATCTCCAGCTTGGTCCGATCATGAGGTCACGGACCTCATCAGCTGTTGGGGGGAGGCAGCTGTCCAGTGTCAGTTGCGGTCTAGCCGCAGAAATTATAATACCTATTCCCTGATATCAGGGGCCATGAGGGACAGACGGCATGAACGAGACACTCTGCAGTGCTGGGCAAAAGTAAAGGAACTTAGGATTACATATCACAAAGCCCGCGATGCAAACAGCCGCTCTGGGGCAGCTCCCATGTTTTGCAAGTTCTACAAGTCTCTGGATGCGATCCTGGGTGGTGATGCAACGTGCGCTCCAGCGGCCAGCCAGGACACTTCTTCCCAGCTCCCTACTGAAGGGCGGGGGGAGGGGGGGAATGGAGGCTGGAGAGGAGCAGGACGGCGATTCGCAGCAGGACCCAGACGAGGAGGAGGGGGATGAGGCAGACACATCCGGGGGAGTGAGCCACGGCACTGAGGAATCACTGGATACATGCAGCCAGGAACTGTTCTCAAGCCCAGAAAGCACCCAGAGTGAGCCATAGCGTCTGGCGGCTGCAGGAGCTGTGTTTCCACCACCGGTTTGCGCAGGTACAGCAAACTTTTCTATGGGGAGGGCAGACAGATTTGCAGAGGGTGGAGATGAAGGCTTCCATGGTTGGCTACATATGGAATAGTGCATTGATGTAGTCGATCACCTCGCGGTAATCCTCATAAGTGATTTCTGCAAAGGTCTCAAAAAGAGCTCTTGCAATATGCCTCCGGAGGTTTCGCGGGAGCCCCAGTGTGTTCGCTGTCCCGGCCACGGTCACCAGTCCACGCCACTCTTCTAAGAGGGTGGGGGGGGAGCATTGCTGCACAGATGCAAGCTGCATATGGGCCTGGGCGGAAGCCACATCTCCTTAGAATCCCCGCCCTCTCTTGCTCCATCACCCGCAGCAGAGAGATATCTTCCAGAATGAAAACCTACACAGAATGTTGGGATAATGCTAATCAGAACGCAATTCCCAGTAACGCCCTCCGCTCCCCCAAAACAATGGTATAGAAAGGCAGGGAAACAGTGTTTGTCCCAGAGACTCACCATGCCCGGGGATCCGTGGTTACCTCTGTGGCTGAAATGGCTTATTTGGACAGTGAAACTGCACAAAAGATTCAAGGAATGCATGGGACTCCCCAAGAGTGTCTGTTGCAAACCATGGAATCTTGTGTTTTAACTCTGAAATTGTAACTTTTCCCAGCTCTGCCCCTGACATCCTCACCAGCTGTATCTGTGGCTCAAAAACTGAGTAGAATGTGAAGCAAACCGAGGAAGAGCAAAGAGGAGGTTATGAAGCAAGTTCTGGAACAGGCTTCAATGTACAACTGCGCTGACAGCCAACGTAGGGAGGAGGAGATGTGGCATTTGGAAGAGCAGAGGGAACAACAAAGGAAGCAGAGAGAGATGGCTCGTGAAGACCGTGCTGATAAGAGCGCTGACAAGCTGCTTAGAATGCTAGAGCTGCAAATACAGACTCTGCAGTGCATCGCTGCTGTCCAGGAGCAGCAGGCCCCTGCTAGCCACCCCACCCCCCTCATCCCTTGCCCCCTAGCCCTTCCCTTTCTGGCCCTCTGTCCCCTCCAGGCCAGTATCAACAGCTGGCTGCTTATTACCACCCATAGCTGCCTCCAACCCCCATCCCTTCACCGACCACCCCACAGATCCAGCACCCTTAGCAGCTGCACCCAACCCCTACTAACAAGCATGACCGCCCTCCGCAGAATGGGTTGGAGGAGTACACCAATTCAGAGGGCATTGGAGATTATGAGTCCAGGACATACACCAATATGTAACTGTCCCCTTTCCAACCTCAATTTCACACCCCTTCCTCCCTCAGACCAATTTCAAAACCCTTCCTCCCTCGAACCAATTTCACACCCTTCCTCCCTCTGACCACTTTCACACCCCTTCCTCTCCCACCACAGACTTTAATGCTTTTCAAGTTTTATTTCAGATTATGAGAAAGCTGTTCAATTAATGAATTCTTCTTAATAAATGGGTTTCTGTATTTGGTGCACAAATGTGTGTAATAGGTACAGAAACGCAACCGCCTTATCCGATTTACAGACTGCTCCCCCCCAACCTCCTTCCCTGCCTCCCTACCTATGCAATTCCCATTAGAACTCGCTTTCAGCCAGAAAATGCTCCCTCAAGGCTTCCCTGATACTTGTACCCTCGCGCTGGGCCTCTCTAATAGCCCTGCTCTCAGCTGTGCATAAGTGGCCTCCAGTTGCTGAACCTCTGAGGTCCATGCCACAGTGAAGGCTTCACCCTTCCACTCACAGAGATTGTGTAGGGCACAGCACGCGGAAATAACCGTGGATATACTTCCCTCTGCCAAGTCTATCTTGCCATAAAGGCATCTCCAGCGGGCTTTAAGACGCCCAAAGGCTCGCTCCACAGTCATTCGACAGCGGCTCAGTCTGTAGTTGAACCTTTCCTGGCTCCTGTCCAGGCTCCCCGTGTAGGGTTTCATGAGCAAGGGCATTAGAGGGTAAGCAGGATCGCCTAGAATCACAATGGGCATTTCCACCTCCCCCACGGAGATCCTGTGGTCTGGGAAAAAACTGCCTTCTTGCAGCTTCCTGAACAGGCTGGTGTTGCGGAAGATGCATGCGTCATGCACCTTTCCCGACCAGCCTGCATTAATGTCAGTGAACCGCCCATGGTGATCCACAAATGCCTGTAGAACCATGGAGAAGTACCCCTTTCGGTTAATGTACTGGTCTGCTAGGTGTTCGGGGGCCAGAATAGGTATATGGATCCCATCGATCACCCCTCCACAGTTAGGGAACCCCATCTGCTCGAAGCCAGCCATGATGTCACGCACGTCACCAAGGGTCACGATTTTTCATAGCAGAAGGCGATTAATGGCCTTGCACACTTCCATCAGCACAACTCCAATGGTCGACTTCCCCACCCCAAAGTGGTTGGCCACCAATCGGTAGCTGTCTGGGGTGGCCAGCTTCCAGAATGCTATAGCCACCCGCTTCTCCACCGGGATGGCACCTCTCAATCTGGTGTCCTGGCGCTGCAGGACGGGGGCGAGTTCAGCACACAATCCCATGAAAGTGGCTTTTCTCATGCGAATGTTTTGCAGCCACTGCTCATCGTCCCACACTTGCAAGACGATGCGATCCCACCAGTCAGTGCTCGTTTCCCGTGCCCAGAAGCGGCGTTCCACGGCCGTGAGCATGTCCCTTAAAGCGATGATCAGTTTAGTGTCCAATTTGTTCCTCGGCTCTATCTCGTCTTCCTCTCCAGACTCATCACTACTCTCACGTTCCCTTTCAAGAATGAACTCCGCCACGCAGAGTTGTGCTGGCAACACTCGCCAGCATGCTCTGCAGCAGTTCGCGATCCACTAAGGCACAGGAAAACGGACGACTGAGTGCGCGTGCCTTGCTGAAACCATTGAGAGATGGCGCCCGAGGTGGCCAGAAACACAGGGATTGCTGGGATACGACACAAAGCATCACGGGGTGTTGTAACCGGATTCAGAATGGCCGCAAAAAACGCCCCCTTCCTCACAAGGCATTGTGCCAGATTGAGAAGAGGTGCTCTGTGGGATACCTGCCCTGTTGCGCTACTCTCACTGCCGTCAGAAGCGCGGCAAATGTGTCTATTCTTTAGTGCTGCAGGGTCTTTGATGTGCACACGCTGTAGCGCAATATCTATTGCGCTAAATTGGGAAGCGCTATACACAAACGCGCTATAATCTCTAGTGTAACCTTACCCTTAGTGTGAGCTGGTGAGAGGATTTTTCAGACCTGACTTTTTATTGTTGTGATGCCGGGATTTTTCTTAATAGCTACAAAGTGTCCAGCCTTTAAGCTGGAATCCAGTTGCTACATTGTTCCATTGTTGTGCCTTTATAAAAAAATCCCTCTGTAGTTTTGAAATCGTGAGATGGAATCCATCTCCAGGGGATGTCAGATATTACTTGACAACAGCTTCTTTGGACTCAAACACCATCCAATTGTTTTATTAAGATATTTTGGCTGGGATTTTCAAAGGAGCCTAAGGGGCTTATTTGCCCAATGAATTTCAATGGGAACTGGGTGCCTAACTCTCTTTGGCCAATTTGGAACTCCCATTCATTCTCTTTCTAGGATACAATTCATCAATAAAGACAACTTACTCGTACGTGAATCTCTTCATTGATGGACTCTTTCTTGTTGGTCTTTTTAACATCTAGATACTTGACAAGTGGACCAATTGTGATTCCCTGTATTTAGAAAAATGAGTGAGAAAGTTAATTATCATTTGAAACAAGCAGATCAAATAAAATATAGTCACTTCATTTTTTTGTCTTTTATCAACCATGAAAATGGTGTCTAGAATATAGGGCTTATTTGTTATTAGTAGGGCTGGTTGGAAAATAGAGCAAGAGGGGGAGAAAAATTTCTGAAAAAAAATGTTTAATTTTTTAAATAATCAAAATTACCTTTTCATCAACATTTCCTAACCAACTCTAAGAATTAGTTTCTGTAAACTACCTGGCCTACTAACCATTCCTATCAAGCTAGTATTTCATTCCAAAGAGAAAAAATAGTTTAAACAATATCAAAGCATTCTGTTTGACATTTTTTGAATGAATATTTTTTTTATTTTTAAAATAACTTTTGATTTAATTTTAAAAACTGTATGATATAATGTAATCTATTAGTTTCAAAGATTATATAACATAAAATGATTCACATCAAACACATTTTTCAGGATTTTCATTTGCAGAGAATTTCTAAATTGTGCTGTTTTATTCCTAATCAGAACAAAGACAAATGTTGAAATCACAAAATCCTTCACAAAATGGAATTTCCATCCTGCATAGCCCTAGTTATGACACAACAGGGGAATGACTACTCTTGTATATCAGAGTGCAAGGTGAAGTAAAAAACTGGATCATTTTCTGAGAAATTTTTAAGGGAATCTGTTTTTAAATACTTCAGTGGTGAAGTTACTAAATATTTAACCGAAACTATAAGAAAAAATTAATTATCCCAAAAGTGTTATTGTGTCACATCTGGAGGCTCTATCCAGGAACAAAAATATAAAATAGAAGGATTTAATCCTGATTTGAGTGCAAATCTGAGTGCAATCTAAACTCTGGAGCCTCTAGGCATCTCTGTTGTATGAAATTAACCAATTATGAAACCTGCTTACCTGAATGAACACAGTGAAATATATAACTACAAGAGTAGCCGTAATGAACATGTTCTTTCTAGGAAAGAGATACATAGGAAGCAAAAATGCAAGAGAGAAACTACTGGCTCCTCGAAGGCCACTGTAGGCAATAATGAGCTGGTCTTTAATGGTGAAGGGATAAGTCCGAAACTTGTTGCTGATATAAAAGAGAGCAAACACACCTAGGAGGGAGGAAAAACTATTGTTAACCAAGTAACAAAGAGAAATACTTTAAGTGCAACAGCATCTTTAGCCTTTAAGCCATGAACACTGTTTTCATGACAAATGTGGGTGCTTGTAGCTTCTTTTCTGGTCATTTGTTGAGGCTATATTTGAATATACTATCAAGGTGATGCCTTATTATGTGAGACATTTTAACACAATATTCTAATGTAGGTTTCTAAATGTTTCGTATTTTAACTTTGCTAAGTAGGATCAGAAGATGAGATAAGTTATATTATCCACCACCATTTGTATTTTAGACAGGTCTTCCACTGAGGTAATCTGAAGACATCCTAGATAAGGGCTTTTTCCTCTATAATATTCTTTCAAGCATTTCTTCTTCCCTTTCACGCCAATGCATTTTGGTCCCCTTCTAAGTTACTCCAGACATTTTCCCACACAGTAGAAAACAGTGCATTTGAACAGCGCTCGAACAGTTTTGACAGTTGCAAATAATAATAAATAATAATACCCATATCTTTATCTAGTGCCTTTTCATCAGGAGATCTCAAAGTGCTTTACAAATGGCAAAGTTCAGTATTGATACCCCCAGTTTACACTGAGTAACAGTGGGGTGGAAAGACATACCAAAGACTACTCACAGGGAATAGCATCCCGGACTCCTAAGTCATAGTCCCCTGCTCTTCACTGACTCCCTTTAATAGCACTTGGTAACAAAACAGCTATAGTGGAAGCTGCTTAATTCTCCTGATTTGTTTTGCTTTTAATTATATATATATATGACAAAGGTGACCCTTGTGGTCCCTTCTAACTCCATGGTTCCATGATTCTATGTGGGTGGGTTTGGACTGCAGATTCTGCCTACAGTATATTTAGTTGCTTGCTTGTTTTTTTCTGTTACCCTGATGGGTCCTTTTCCAACAGCTTTATTTTCTTAATGTATCTGTATCTTGTATCTGTGTTTCATATTAGCACTATGACTCATGTAAATAATGAATTGCTATAATTAGAAAAAATCCATTTTATACATCAACCATATAACCAGTTAATTGGATTAGTATAGGTGGGTCGAAATACTATAAAGGTTGCATGGCACTTCCCATTATGAGATCCTGTTTTCACTTACTTATAGCTTTGTCAAACTTCAACCATTTGGGCTGAAGTTTTCCATGCTGGGTGTCTTGACTCAGGCTGACTGGTGACCTTCATCTGAAAAGCTCTAGAACCCCCACGCTTTGGAAGAGGGACTTGAAATTTAGTAGAGAGGTGGCCTTTGTGTCAGGGATGTGCCCTGTGCTGTCCCCATTAAAAATGCTCACATGAGGCCAAGTTAGAAAACTGTAAAATCTCAGTTTGCACATGCTCAGTAGAGACTTCTTCATTAAACTGCCCTAGGATTCCATCCTCACTGAGCATGCTCCAGCCTCACAGCTCCTAGCATTGGGCAGACTGCATGGACCATCACAGAGTAATGGAACCTAGTCCATCCTCTCACTATTCCAGTGTGTGGCCAGGCTGGGCATGCACCATCCCCACAAAGATAATGAGCATGCTCCAGACCAGGGCTATAGGAGACAAGCTGGAAATTCCTGGTAGTGGCTAATCCCAGCTGCTCCCAGGGTGAGGCCAGGCCAGGGAACTGAGAGCACAGAGCCTGTCTCTCCTGTGGTCTCTGTAGGGTGACCAGACAGCAAGTGTGAAAAATCGGGACGGGGGATGGGGGGTAATAGGAGCCTATATAAGAAAAAGACCCCAAAATCAGGACTGTCCCTATAAAATCGGGACATCTGGTCACCCTAGGTCTCTGTGACCTCTCTGCGGGCACCCATGCAGTGCAGAGAAGAAAGCCACCTGATTTGAATGCAGAAGGGACAAAAGCTGAATCAAGGAGGAGAGAACGGAGCAGATGGTGATGAGGAGACTAAAGAGGGGGAGAAAAACTGGGAACATCTGGGCAAGGAGACTATGACTGGGAGCCAGGAAAGAGAGGGAGAAAGTCTCCTTGCCCAACCAGTGCCAGCCTATGACTGGGAGCCTGGAACAGGGATTTGGTGAAGGCAGCAGGGGCAGGGAGGCTGGGACTCAGCTGACTACAAGGGAGGAACACAGAGACTGAATGAGGAGCTGCAGACAGGGATGGAAACTGGGACTGGCTGGGTAAGGAGACTGGGAATAGTTTAATTTTACTTAAAAGTTTCCTTCTTGCTGAATCACAAAATCCAGCTTCAGGTATTGACCTTTGGATTGTTTTTTCCCCCACCACCTTAGTACTAGTACTTGTGAAATTACCTGGTCAGTAAGACACACCTATTAAACTCACTATGAAACAGGTTATATAAGTCAGCACTACATTTCCTAGCCTACCTTAGCACGGACTACTTTCAAGGATGCAAAGCACCACATTTACCCGGGCTGGTTATGTTAAAATGCAATGTTTGCCTCTTACTTAGCGCCCGCCAAATCAAGCAGAAGAGCAGAGTGAAGGAAACAAAGGCCCAGTTCCACTCGTGGTTCCTTCCAACTGTGGACACTCCCATGAACACGAAAATCAGGGTCTCGCTGACACTGCTCAGCATCTTCATGAAGTACTTTATGGTTGTGTAGGAATTCTGGGAAACATTCTCCTCCACATATTTTTTCATAGTCACTGCACATGCCGTCATCCTGTTCATTCAGAAACACCGTGCAAAGCATTAGGTATTGGCAGTGGTCATCTGTGTGTATTATCTTAAAAGAGAAAGGCTCCTCTAACCACTTCTGCTTGAAGACTAGTTGAATCCATACTGTCTGCTCATCTCCTTATTCGGGTCCACACATGGGCCAGATTCTGAGACCTTTTCTCATGCAATACCTTCCTCCTTAAATTGAGCCATTGATTTCAATGGGACGACTTGAGGAGTAAGGAACTGTGTAATGGTATGGATATTGAGTCTGGCCCTATGTGTGTATTCTATATAAAGGACTAGCGAAAATACCCGGCGTTGCTCGGGTCCCTCGGAGGTGGGGAGGGGGCAGAGAGCTGAGCGAGTGCGGGGTCCGTTGGAGGGGAGAGAGGGCAGAGAGCAAACCTGACACCCCCACCTCACTCCCCCCCGACCAAACCCGACACCCCTACCTCACTTACCCCTCGACCAACCCCGACTCACATTTTCACCCCCCACCCAAACCCAACACCCCCACGTCACCCCCCTACCAACACCCCCTGACCAACACCCACACCTCACCCCCCGTAGACCAAACCTGACACACCCACCTCACTTTCCCCCCTGACCAAACCCGACACCCCTACCTACCACCACAAACAAACCCGACACCCACACCTCACTTACCCCTCGACCAACCCCGACCCCCCTCCTCACCCCCAAACAAACCCAACACCCCCATCTTACCCCCCCCACCAACCCCAACACCCCCTGACCAACCCCAACACCCACACCTCACCCCTCACCCACCCCGACACCTTCCCCCCCCCAGACCAAACCCAACACCCCCGGCTCACTTACCCCCCGACCAAACCCGACACCCCCACCTCACCCCCCGACCAAACC
Organism: Sternotherus odoratus; assembly: GCA_032164245.1. Classification (NCBI taxonomy): domain Eukaryota; kingdom Metazoa; phylum Chordata; order Testudines; family Kinosternidae; genus Sternotherus; species Sternotherus odoratus. The sequence goes on along the minus strand of JAVMKO010000001.1, from coordinate 204,328,938 downwards.
CGACACCCCTACCTCACTTACCCTCCAACCAAACCCAACTCGGGTCTGTCGGAGGTGGGGAGGGGGCAGAGAGCTGAGCGAGTGCGGGGTCCGTTGGAGGAGGGAGGGGGCAGAGAGCTGAGCGAGTGCAGGGTCCGTTGGAGGGGGGTATTATGACATCATAACTATGTCACAGAGAACAGCAGCTGCCCAGCTGATGTGATTGGCCTTTAAATAATTTCACCCCTGGGGGGCGTCAGAGGTGAGATTTGAAAATTTTTCGACTCTTACCCTGATTAGGACCCTAAGACCTATAACTGTACCAAATTTCAAGTCTCTAGCTCAAACGGTGTGGAAGGAGTAAGGGAACATACATACATGCATACATACACGCATACACCATTTGATTTTTATATATATAGATAAAAGAGGAGCCAGAGTTTGCCAACCTTACTCAAAGTGAGTCTGGTTCAAAGTCATTTTTGTGTTGACTGCACAACAAATACCAATAAAGGGGAAAACTCATGCCACTAGCACAAGGCAAGGAACAATGCATTGTCATGCTGCCCTGGGAGTAGACCAGTCAGTGCCACACTCTGCCTCCCAGTAACCCCTCACTTTGGTGTAGCAGAGGAGGAAGAAACCCTGCATCAGTCCTACACCCGGCACAGACTGTGCCCCCCCCCCCCACACACACACACTAGCTAGCCAGCACATTAGGGGGTGGAGACCTAGCTCCAATGATTCTCCACCCCTCCCTGCCCACTGCTATCCACAAGCATCGCAGGAGGAAATGCAGCAGCAGCCCTGCAGAGGCTGCTCTCTCCCTTCATAGTGATCCAGCTTGCAAGGGACAGTGAAGGGACACCTTACAGCTCCTTACTTCTCTGCTTGGCTGAATGAACCAGACCACCCTCTGGCCCAAACATATCACTAAACAATGGGGGCCAGGCACTGATACTATTAATCAAACTAAATAGCACCTTACTCTAAGACTGAAGATAATGAGATCTCTTATGGAGTAAGGCACAATAGAACCTTAGAGTTATGAACACCAGAGTTAAGAACTGACCGGTCAACCACACACCTCATTTGGAACCAGAAATATACAATCACGCAATGGTAGAGACCAAAAAAAGACACACACTTCCAAAAGCAAATATTGTACAGTACAGTGTTAGAGGTAAACTATTAAAAAAAATAAGGGAAAGCAGAATTTTTCATCTGCAAAGTAAAGTTTCAAAGCTGCATTATGTCAATGTTCAGTTGTAAACTTTTGAAAGAACAATAAAAACGTTTTGTTCAGAGTTATGAACGTTTCAGGTACAAACAGCTTCAATTCCTGAGGTGTTTGTAACTCTGAGGTTCTACTGACTTCCTAGCACGAGTAGGAGTATCCTACTGCATAGCAGATTTTATGTTCTCTGTTAAATTAGCAGTCAGGCATTCTCCCAAGGCTTCCACATTTCTGTCGTGTTCTCCATGGCTTAAAGGAAACTGTAAGTCAGGGGCTCTCAAAATGATGTCAGGACCCCTCAAGGGGTCATGAGCGTATTACATGGGGGATCACAAGCTGTCAGCCTCCACTCCAAACCCCGCTTTGCCACCAGCATTTATAATTGTGTTACATATATTAAAAAGTATTTTAAATTTATAAGGGGGGGTGCACTCAGAAGCTTGCTATGTGAAAGGGGTCACTAGTACAAATGTTTGAGAGCCACTGCTATAAGTAAATAGGCAGGTTGAATGCTAAACTGATAGATAGCCCAGTACCTCACCTAGCTGGTTTCTATCTACAACGTTTTAGTCCTATCAGCCTTCTACACTGCGATAGTTTTCTATTCTTGTGTGCTCAGAATATTCTGAGTGCTCCACAAGTCTCCCATTCATTCCACCTAGGCAAAGCTACAGGGTGTTCTGGAGGAACAGAGACATTCAGCAGGTCCAAGGACATTCTAAGACAAGATCGATAGACATTAATGTTTAATACTGTTGACTTTTCAAGATATATGCATAATAAATTTTCATAACCCAAGTGGAAAATGAATGAATTAATCAATAATTCAATGGTGCAACAAAAAGTTCCCATCACTAAAATAAGCAATAATATATTTAATAGGCTAGTAAAAAGGGTAAACCCTGACTATAGTAATATTATTTTATTACTAATAATTTCAATAAAGTAATGACAGTAAGAAGCACATGAAATAAAGTTCTATATATTTTAAAATAATGAATATTCACAGCGATGGTTTGTATGGTACAGGAAGACTGATCAAATTTGTAACTGATTAATAAATTAGTATTCAGCTCTGATAGGATCTGATCCTGAAGTCAATGAGAGCTTTGCCAATTACCTATATACCATAATTAGTAGGCAAAACATGGACCAGGATCTGGGTCACGTTGCAATGGATGTAAATAGCTACACATGGCGCCGAGTCGACTGCTGCAGCTGCCCTGTCAACTCCGCCTGCATCTCTCACGGCGGTGGAGTAGTCGATGGGAGAGTGCTCAGAGATCGATTTATCGCGTCTAGACTAGATGTGATCAATCAACCCCCAAATAGATCGATCGCTACCCACTTCACTACCACCTGGCAGGTAGTGTAGACCTGCCCTAAGTCATTGTTGCAAGCATCCCAAAATCTGGGTAGCGGTCTGCTCTTTCTTGACTCTTCGTGACCTTTTGTGTACAGCACACTCTTTGGGATCTGTAATCTGACATTTGCTTGACATTTCTAAGTCTTTTCTTACTGATCAACATTCCCATGAATGACATGCCAGCACCATTTAATACTCCCACATTTATCACCTGACTTGGCTTTTCAATGTGCATGTTTGTTTAATGCTTCTGAGTTTTACATTTGGGTCAGATTTAGTTCCAAGTTACACAAAATTAATTTAGGTGTAATTCCACTTAAATCAGTGGAGTTCATTTTATATAAGTTGCTGTAATGAGAGCAAGATCTGGTCTATTATTCTTTGTTCTTTTGATATTAACAATGGTGTATATAACTACATCCCTCTCATAACATTATTGGGATGCCACATAGAAATAAATATTAGAGAATAAATTGGTCTGGTATCAGATCATGCTGTGTTTAAACAGATATATCAGCAAACCAGGATGCACATTTAGGCCCATAAAGAATCACAAGTGAAAAAAAATGGGAAATCATTATACCAATCCTAAGCAAAACACCTTATCAAGAATGGAATTCTGTCCCTGGGAGGCATTTGAACATTTGTATTTGATACTCACGCCAGAATGCCTGAGATGTAGAGGGTTTCAGCAGACAAATATGACAAATAGCTAAACATGAAGACCAGCAGTGGTTCGATGGCAGAAATGTTCTGCGTAAATCGAGTCATGAATGCTGAAACAAACCCAAACACGATGCCAAAGAGCACTCCGCCCAGTCCCACTACAAAAAAACGAGCAAATCCAGCAAGAACATCAACAGTTTCAATCTCTTCGTATCGGTGCATCTGGGTGAAGGCGATGAATATGTTATATAACACCTGTATGCAAAAATAATAGCCAGCAAATTAGAAATCTTTCCAAGCTAGTTTTTCTCAATATTTTTACTGACATGTGCCACATGCTGTACTATACTCATATTGCTTAGCAAAATTGTAGTTTAAATCTGAGCCTTAAGAGGCCCCACAATTATCTACCTGTCTAGGATCCTAAAACTAGTGAAGAAATAGTACAAAATGCCAGTCAATGTGTCATATCCATCACATAAAATGTAAAAACAGTAAGATAGTTAGGCTGGAACACCCCATGTGTGTGATATATGGAATGTATGATGTTTTCAGAAAGTACAATATATAGCAAAGAAGGATCTCAGAAGCACTGTGATGGGTGAAATTAGGGTGATCACAATTCCTGATTTATAGGGACAGTCCCAATATTTGGGGCTTTGTCTTATATAGGCACTTATTACCCCCCTACTCCTGTCCTGATTTTTCACACTTGTGATCCAGTCATCCTAGGTGAAATGTAAGAACTTAAGAATCAAACTGAATAGAATAGAATAGAATAGAATAGAAGCTAAGCAACTCTATCTTCATACTGCCAGTAGATAAACACTCAACTCATGGTTCTATATCCAATTGTTGTTATTAAATATAATAGAACTCTTATTTAACCAATTTTTATTACCTTGCCTCAATAATATAGTAATTACAGTCTGTTGTATGATGGCTATTGATAAATTTGTACAGTGAATTCATAAAAATGGCAAAAGGACATTGTCAAGGCACTTTTCAAAAGTTTGAAAATACTTTTTTCTATTTACTTATACTGGCTTCTTGGCGCTCACTGGAATCTGAAATCTGTTCCACTACTGTTACATCATTTTTATATTACAGATAACTAAAGCAACAGTAGCTGCAGTACAAGCTTCCCAACACTGTTACTGGTGAAAGGGTTATTCAGTCTCCAGGCCCATTCATTCTTTGACCTCTCTTTTGAAATTATCACAGGGGTTCCAGTTGTGTCAGGGACAATCATCCTCTAGGAACTGGATTGAAGCCATCAACTCCCCTGAACCAACCAGTTCTCTGTATATCATACATTAACAACACAGCAGTCATTCTCAAGGTAGGCACTACAAACCTATTAGTGATTTGAGATTTTTAAGGCTATAAGTAGGTAATTAAATTATTTATTTTGGTTAGGGAGCTTGAAGTACTGAAAAAACCATTGTGAAGTTAGGTAGTAGATTATTCTCAGCACATTACACACTGGGTCTATAGGGTTGATTTTTATTAAATATAGGTCAGATGCTTAATTATCATGCTTTTATTATGAATAATTTCTATTCTGAAAAATGCATGATAAAAATCTCCTTCGGGATTTCCATTTTCATTCACTTACCAAATGGCAACTGAAGTGTTCAGCAGGACAGTATGAGGGTATTGCTTAAAAATATGTAAGAGTTTTTGACTACTTGCTGATGATAAATCCTATTGTACCTGTTATCAGTGAATATCGATTATACCAGATTCGTGTCCGGGTTTTAAAAGTCAACTTGGAAACGTATAAAATCACAAATTTGCCACAATTTTTGCTACGGATAGCATTAATTCCTAACACTCCCCCATTTAAAACAATTCAAAAAGTCTTCACATATCTGATGTTCTTTAGTTTTTTTCTTTGCCTCACTAATTTCAGAAGGCTATTTAATGAGATTAAAGGAGATATTTGCTGGTCAAAGGCTCCAACTCATTAAAAACAATAATTATTCCTCAGATATTATCAAGCTTTAATTGCTTTCTGGGAACATTTAACCTTGAGCTGTCATACAGTAGCTTCTCAGGGATGCTCATTGTTACTATTTGTTACTATTTTACTATCTTCTAGATGGCAGCTTTCTCCAAATAAGGATGATCCACTTTTCCAAACTGCGAAGTGTGGAGCTGTGCTTCTCAGTAGCAGGTCACTGAAGACTGGATACAAGTGCACATGCGTAGTTACCATACAGTACTTGAGTCACAGCAACTGTTCTCTAACTCAGGGGTAGGCAACCTATGGCACACGTGCCAAAGGTGGCACGCGAGCTGATTTTTAGTGGCACTCACACTGCCCAGTCCTGGCCACCGGTCCAGGGGGTTCTGCATTTTAATTTAATTTAAATGAAGCTAAGAAGCTTCACTTTAAAAACCTTATTTACTTTACATACAACAATAGTTTAGTTCTATATTACAGACTTATAGAAAGAGACCTTCTTAAAACATTAAAATGTATGACTGGCACGTGAAGCCTTAAATTAAAGGGAATAAATGAAGGCTCGGCACACCACTTCTAAAACGATGCCGACCCCTGCTCTAACTACTCCCCATTTCTTGATGATGACACCCTGTCTCCAGCATAGATTTTGGAAAGTGGGCAGTTGGTACCCAGGTGCTGATTGGGCACTGTTTAGTTTAGAGCTGGGCAGACTATTTTCAGGGAATAACTTCTAGCTTTTGGTCCTTTCTCCTGTTCCTGAATTGTCCATTGTCATGCAATAGCACAATTTCCATGAGTGCATTCATTGTGTGCATTCATTGTGAAATGCTTTATGCGAAAGTATTTCAGCCATGGATTCATCACTAACTATGCACTGTGAGTATTTGCTAGTCACTTAAGTCACATGGTATTGTTTCTGTTCCATAAATGGATTACCATAATTCTTTTAGTGGCAGGAAGGCCTGAATGATCCTCTGGTTCTTTGACTCACTCAGAGAGAAGAGGCATTTTATGGAGAGGTAGCAGGTCTTATTTTAGGAATTTTTCAACCTGGTGCTTTGGCCTTTAGCACAAAAACATTATATTCTAGCTAAACACCACATTTTAAAATACCTGGCTTCTTTTTGACTAAAGAAAGTAAAGATATAAACTACTGAAAGCAAGATTAACTGGCACTTTACATAAGATTTTACGAATGTTTTCTTTTGTCATGTTCACAAAACAAAATGGGCTTTGTGTGCTGTCTCTATTTGTGAAAAGGCAGAACAGCAAGATGTAAAGCAGCAAGCACTGCAGAACCACCTGGTAGATGTGATGGATCCTCTGAGCTCTGTAGACTGTAGGGATTGAAACCACTGTCCATTCAGCAGGGAGAAATCCCCCCTCTGCCCCAAATGGAAGAATCTGATGGGAACTCCAGGGAAGGAAGCTTGTGAACTTTTTCTGTCCCCTGCCACGGCTCTTCTCTATAGGGGAATAATCTTGCCTCTTTAATTAAACAGAAAATCTGATTTTCTACTGCCTTGCGCCCTGTGTAGTTGTTTCCACTGGTGTAAAGTGAGTGTTGACTCCAACAAAGGCTAATATATGGCCCATAGTGAGTTGTGATGCTCTGTACCCCAAAGTAGCATCCTGGAACCCCCATATTCACCACTGTCATATAATTATGGGACATGTGGGACAAGGTATGATGCCTTGCTATAGGTGTTACACAACTATGTTGTGAGGTTGGGAATACCCCTGGCCAGCCTTTCAGTTATGACAAAGGAGTAGCTATCACAGGCCAGATGGCGTTAATGGCTCGCCAACACCCAATCCACTACCCAGAGACTTCTCAGCAAAGGCATGTACATATGTGCCATGGGGATGGACTAACCCAGTGGTCTCCAAACTGGGGTGTGCACACCGCAGGGTGTGTGTGAGACCACCCATGGTGGCCGCGGCAGCCCTGGTCTAAGGCTGGAGGAGCCAGGCACCGTGGCAGCAGGATCGGCCCCAGTCCCAGGCGCCGCGACTGGCAGGACCAGCCCCGGCCCCAGGAGGCAGTTAGGGGACAAAGAGGGGCAGTCAGGGGACAATGAACAGGGAGGCTTAGATAGGGGGTGGGGTCCTGAGGGGCAGTGAGGGGCAGGGGTCCGAGGAGGGAGCAGTCAGGGGACAAGGAGCGGGGAATTCTGAGGGGGCAGTCGCGGGTGGGAAGTGAGAGGGAGTGGATGGGGGTGGGGCTAGGGCGGGGCTTCCCCCATGGGGGTGCATGCTCGATTTTTTTTTTCTGATATGGGTGCGTGATCAGAAAAGTTTGGAGACCCCAGGACTAACCAACCTCACAGCAAAGAGCTTTCCAGCAAGCTGGAAGCAAGTATAAAAGAGAGCCAGTGGCATCATCATTTGGCCTCTCTCCTCTTCCTCTCTCCCCATCTCAACAGCTGGAAGAATGTCTGGAAGACAAAGACTTTGAACTGGGAAAATTCAGTCCCAGGCTGGAAGGTGGTCCAGTCTGTGTATTGAGGAATTGTAACCGGCTTGTAGCTTCTGGTGGGATGAGACTCTGCTTGATTCAAACCTTGTATAGTCTATTAAATTTAGAATTTAGAGTGTGTTTCTATTTTTAGTTCTTGGGTAACCAACTTTGATCTCTCTGCCTGCTACTAATAATCCCTTAAAATCTTTCTATGGTTAATAAATCTGTTTTTATATTTTACCTAAAACTGTGTTTCTGTTGACGTGCTTGGCAAATCTCAGCTCAGACTACCGAGGCTGCTGCATGTTCTTTCCACACTGAGGGAAGGGCAAACTAGGAAATGATCTTACACTGGCCTGGCTTCTGACCAGTGCAAGATGGTACAGTTCTGGGGTGTAAAGCTAGGGAGCAGGAAGAGAGGGGGGAATTGGCTGGAGATTCCCTATTGGTGGTTCGTGAGCGACTGGGAGATCATTCATGTAACTCAGGTGGGTGTGTCCCTGCCTGTGGATGTCTGGTTAAGTGCAGTGTCCATCAGAGACTTGTAGCTTGACATCAGCACCACAGTGTGAGAGACAACCCAGGCTGGTGGGTCTGGAGGGCTCAGCAGTCCCACAGGTTTCACCCAGGGGATCCAATCCCAGTGAGTAGAAGATGTTTTATATTACATTGCCGTTTTCCTTTAATACATCAATCAGATATTACATTTCTATTCTTTGATTAAAAGAAATATTTTAAGGATTTTGTTTAATAGAGATTTTGAGGAAGGTTAAGGGCATTTGGAGGATACGATTAGTAAAAAGGAGCTTTTCTAGTGTTTTGAATTATTAAACGTTTTAATGTATTGACTGAGTTACTTTATCACCAGAGTGTGGGTCTTATGTTGTGCTGTGGTCATCGTTATGTGATTATAAGTTTAATTAAGGGTTATTTTAGGCAACCTACAGCTTTCTTTAAGGTGTTCTTGTTGGTGTCTATATTAGGCTTGGCAAGCCAGTCAATTGACTAGTCAAATGATGTAGATTGACCTGTCAATTGACTCCCTATTATTTGACTCTGGTCAAATATCCTATATAATAATCGGCTAGAGAAGTGGTGTGTGAAGGCGTCATGCGCAGTAGAGACGGCCCAGACGAACGGCATGCTGGGAGGTGTAGTTCGGCAGCACAACACGGCCGCCGCGCGTGTGCCGCTGAGAGGGAAGCAGGGTCTGAATCAGAGGCTCGGGAGCGCAGGCAGGAGGGTGACTGGGCACAGGAGGCGCAGGCAGGGGGGCCCTTGGAGTGGGGGGTGGGGGGGCTGAGCGAGTGGAGGGGGGCCCTTGAAGTGGGGGGAGGGGGGGCTGAGCGAGTAGAGGGGGGCCTTGGAGTGGGGGGGAGGGGGGCTGAGCGAATGGAGGGGGCCTTAGAGTGGGGGGGAGGGGGCTGAGCGAGTGGAGGGGGGCCCTTGGAGTGGGGGGGAGGGGGGGCTGAGCGAGTGGAGGGGGGTCCTTGGAGTGGGGGGAGGGGGGCTGAGCGAGTGGAGGGGGGCCCTTGGAGTGGGGGGAGGGGGGCTGAGCGAGTGGAGGGGGGCCCTTGGAGTGGGGGGAGGGGGGGCTAGTGAGTGGAGGGGGGCCCTTGGAGTGGGGGGAGGGGGGGCTGAGTGAGTGGAGGGGGGCCCTTGGAGTGGGGGGATGGGGCTGAGCAAGTGGAGGGGGGGGCTGAATTGGGGGAGAGGGGGACCCTTGGAGTGGGGAGGGGGGAGAGAGCTGAGCGAGTGGGGGGGGGGCCGCGAGCCGTTACCGTTGGCCCGTGTACACGGGCTTTTAGACTAGTTGTCAAATATTCCAGCAAGAATTCCCTGGTGCAGGTGGCAGCCTATCTGTTTGATTGCATCATGGTGCCAATTTTCTAAAACCTTCTTTCATTGTATTTTCCACTTCTCTGTGTTAAAATAACTCAGGTAAGGAACTTGGTTTGGGGATTAGGCATAAGAAACTCTCTAAGGATAAGCCTCATAGAGCCCATAAAGTCTTATTCTTTTTGATCACTCTTCTAATAAATTCACTCTTTATAATGTTTGGCCATTTTTGCAATTATTTGACAATATCGGACCGGTTAATTGACCAATAATTTTTGAACCAGTCACAAATGCCCAAACCTACTCTAAATCTAAATAATTTTTTTAAATGATTCTCAAACTTTTCAAACTTGTCTTTTGCACGGTGCAACACAGGAGTAACTTGAAAGGGTGATTTTCCTGTGTTCCAGCGGCTGCAGCTGAATCGACACTTGTATTATTCTGAAGTCAAAAAATATTATTCATTGAATCTTTACCTACATGATCCATTATGTATATAGCGCATTTGTATTCATTGACTTTACCTCCCCATTCTCTGTAGACACAATTATGTTGCTAATACACAGCTCATAGCAAGAGTTCTTGTGAAGGTAATGGCACAACTTGAATGGGTAAGGTGACCATGATTTAACCTCCATTCACTTAAAAAAGAATATTTTCCAAACCATTATTCCAATTCCACAGGTTTTTAGGGATTTTTTTCCACTCAAGTAGTAAATTATATTTATAAAGTATATATAAAATATATGTTTCTAAAGTATATATAAAATGTACTACTTGAGTGGAAAAAAATCTCTAAAACCTGTGGAATTGGAATATATATGTATATGTGTGTGTATATATATATATATATATATATATATATATGTGTGTGTGGAATATATATATATATATATATACACACACACATTAAATATCATATATTTTACATGAGAAATGGCAATACAGCCATTTCTTGTGTAAAATGCTAACACAGTAGAACTCTTAGCAGCCTTTCCTGAATGTAGAATACAAAATTGTATTCAACCTGATAAAAATGAAGTCTTTTTTAAAAGCTACTGTTATAACAAAAGAATCAGAGAGGTAGCCGTGTTAGTCTGGAATAGCAGAGGTAACAAAGTCCTGTGGCACCTTAAAGACTAACTATAAAGTTTTGAAGCATAAGCTTTCATGGGCTAATACCCACTTCGTCAGATGTGACACAAGTTGTTAGTGCGCTGCCTCATCAGCAATGTACATACAGATGCAAGTAGCAAGGATTTATCATATGCATCATTGACTTTAAAATCTTTTCATCCTGACTGGGGAATCAGGAGCCTGTGATCATTTCATAACAATTAGGTCTCAAGAGATCAAATTAGTTTCCTCCTCTCCCTTTTTAAAATCATTCCTAAAAGACCATGGGTTATGAAGACTTTCAACAATGAACTCTACAAGAGTCTTCCAACACATCAAATTTCTAGTAGCACTTGATGTTCAAGCAGTGTCTGAATTCTTTTTGACTGTGTTCTGGACACCTGTGTTTTAGATACTAAAAGGACCCAATCTAGCAAAGCATTTATTAAGACCATGCTTGAATATTAGCACAATTAGTCCTATTGATTTCAGTGGGACAACTTGCATGCTTAAAGTTAAGCAGGTACAGAAGAGTTTTGCTAGATCTGGGCCTAAGGCCAGAATTTCAAAATTGACCAGTGATTCTGGATGCCTCACATTTTGGCAGAGCTGGTTGAAAACCAGGAAAAGAATTTCACAAATACGTCCCTTTTGTTGTCATAAAAATTCAGGTTTTGTTTATTTTATTTCCAGCACCACTTTTGAGTAAGCTTGACAGGCCTTAAAGGGGATTGATTCTCAGAAAGGGATGAACACCTCCCCTCTGAAAATCAGGCCCTTTGTAGGTTGTCTCAGTTTGGGCTCCCAAAAATGGAGACACCCAAAATCACTGGTCTTCTTTCAAAATCTTGGCCTGAATTCTTCGAAGCAGGACCATTTCTTTTATTTGCTTGTACAATACCAAGAAAATTCTCAGCGCTTAGGGTCTGATCCTGTATCCCTGATTCAATTATTGTGTGGCAATTTGCATCAATGGGAGCAGGATCAGAGTTTACTCAATAATAACACGCCATGATTCTCCTCTCAGGACAGGATTCTCCGCTCATTTCCAGCAGTGCACTATGCAGTGTGCTTTTTAAATGAATTAGTCCAGTGTTTACCATCAGGATGTGTTATAGGAGTACAATGCCTAGTATGATGGGGCTGTGTTCCCTGGTTAGAGCCTCTAGGCCCCATTGAAATATACACATTATCATTACCAACATCATCGATCAATCACAAATAAGTGCATTTCCAGCGGAGTTCCTTCTGTTTCTCCTCTACAACCAACAGAAATTCTGCCTCTGCAATGTGAGGAAAAAATGAACAGCAAAAGCAAACTCACCACAGTAATTCCATCATTTAGCAAAGACTCTCCAAATATCATCATGTAAAGCTGCTCATTAACAGAGGCCTCTTCAAAGACAGCTAGTGCCGCCACGGGATCCACAGCTGAAATCAGGCTGCCAAAGAGCAAGTTCTGCAGCAGGTTAACGTCGGTGAGACCCAAGGCTTCGATCTGGCAGATCCCATAGAGAGAGAGTCCGATGCCAAATGCATTCAGAAGGGATCCCAGCACAGACCACCACAGGATGGACATAAAATTTTCAAAAAAGGGGCGGGTGGGCATAAAGTACCCCTCCTCCAGGACAATGGGTGGGAGGAGATACAGGAAGTAAATGTTGGTAGTCATAACCGGTGGGGATTTGTGATCAGTGCCAAAAATGATTGCTCCAACCAGTGCCCCGATAGCTATCAGAAGGCAGCATTCCGGCATGAGGCTTGGCAGTCGGTGGTAGAGATGGAAACCTTGAATAAAACATGGGGAAATGAACTGAGTTGAAAAGGTTTTCATGCACCCATATTGCCAATTCTTCCTGTCTCCAAACAGATATTTTTCCCGACGTGCATTATTTTGCACTCAGAAAGCCAAGTTCTACCCTCGGTCACACTAGCATAAATCCGTCCAATACTGGGGGGCTAGCCCCAAGTCTTTCCAGTACCAACTAAAAATCTCTTGGGGTTTTTTGTTTGTTTTATTGTGTGATTTTTTTTTTACAAAAATAACAATTTTTATGACCATAGTTTCCCTATTTTCCATTTCTGATGTGAATAATTTACAAACACAGACATGAGATAGTAGTCAATGAACTATGAACAGGTAATTCCATATTGTACAGCCTGGGGTTTCTTGCACATTCCGCTGAAATATCTTGTTCTGTCCACTGACAGAGAAAGGAACTCAGATGGGAATAGATGGGCTATGTGGCTAGGACAGTAATTCCTACAGATATGGAACAGAGAAATTGATCTCCATACCTAGCAGACATTGACCTCACTCACTGCTGAGATAACAAGATAATCAGCTGAACATGAGCTCCCAGGGCAACGCTGTGGCCAAAATGGCTAATGTGATCCTGGGGTGGATAAGAAGGGGAATCTTAAGTAGAAGTAGTAGTGCAAGTAGGGTGGTACTCTCCAGTACACAGTACCAGCAAGAGAATTTTAGCGGGTATGGGGTACCGTAAAGACTTGGGACTAGTGCCCCATTCCAGAGGTGTGGGTGGGGCTGCACTCTTCTCCTTAAAGGAGCAGACCATGGCTAGGGAGGGTATTCGTTCTTCATATGGCTTTAACAGCACAATGCATATGCTTCCAAACTTAAACAAAGGCTTTGTTTAAGTTTGTTAGTGTATGTATTGTGCTGTTAAATTGGTCAGGATTCCTCAAGAGAAGAGAGGTGGGGGATGAGGGAACATGGAAGGTGCTTAAACAGTGTTTTTCATTCTGTTTCTCCCCATTGTTCTGAATTATCCATGACATTCATACTGCAACATATCAAATCCAAATCATCAGAGGAATGCCTCTGCTTCCACTGTGCAGAGGATGTTTGGATTCTGATGTCAGCCCAGTTCTGAAGCCTGATAGGGATCAGGTGTTGTCCCCAGTGTACCTAGAATTCTTTGCAGCCAAACTAGTCTAATAACATGCATTTTGTTAACTGGAACTGGAGCAGCAAAACTAAGAAAATAAACGCCTTGTTTTCCAGCTTTGTGGATGAGAGAGCTATAAATGAAGATTATAATGCCGGACACTGATGACCTTAAACCAGCTGCTTCAGGATTCTGCCAAGAACTTTGCTGAAAATATATTCCTTGTCATAGCAACGGAGCTAAGATTTATTACACATCTGCCCACCTTTATTCCAATGAAGTTCCTTCTGATCTGACAGCTCAGGCATTGTCAGCTTCATTAGCACAATTTACAAACTTGGAACCTAATCCTATAAACCCTTAATCATTTGATTAATCCCCATTGATGACAATGGGCCTATTTGCAAACCTATGGACCACTTCTGTGGTAAGAATTTCAGGAGTCAGTTTTGTTCCTATAAGGATGTTGAATCTCTCATTGAAATGCAATGTTTGGGTACAATATCATAAAGCAGTTTAGGATACAGTTCTATTTAAAATGTGTCTTTTAATAAGTCATACATATGTTGAAATGGCTCCTCACCCAACTCCCATATTCCATATAAACAGCCAGAATACTACATATTTTGGGGGAAAGTGAGTAGTTACGCATGTTGATGTTTGTATATACAAACACCCATTTCATCACTGTACTGGAAAATATTGTTGAACTTAATTTTCTACTGAATATGAAGAAAGTTTAACAGACCCAATTGTTTTCTGTGTTAATCAGTGTGAACCTGAACAAACTGCATGTCTTCTAATCTAAGAAAAGAATCAGTCCACACTTACTGGAAAAAAAAAATCTTTCCAACTGGTGTTCATAAAATGCTACAGGACACATACATAACCTCATGAGCAGAGGGCAGAAAAGATGCCCTCCCACACATTATGATCAGCAAAATAAATAATAACAACAAAATAATAATTATTATTAATAATAATAATAATATATTTTCAAAGAGGCAGAGCTTCCCAGATTTGCAAACCTAAAAAAACTTCAGCACATACCAGGTTTATGAACATTAAAAAATTAACTGCAAAGGATCACTGAAGCCCATGAACCTGAACATGTGCCAGTCAGTATGCCCTCACTGACTAAAGGTGCAGTCACACCTGAACAGCTAAAAATAAACCTTGCCCTTTTAGGCTAAACGAAGATAACAGATAACAAATCCAGTGAGACATACCACTGGCATATAGGGTCTCAGGTACATGGTGTGATTTTTCAGAATAGTCATGTAGGTGAAATAGCTAGTACTTATGACTGTGTGATTTCTGTGCATGTATATTCATCTTGATATCTGAAGTTATGAATATTAGTTATGTTTCCTATATGTTTGCTCCTGTGGTAATGCCCACAAGGTATTTAACCAGCACATGATGGGACAAGTCAAGTTGAATGGCCCATTAAGGAACACTTAGCTCACAATGGACCCTGGAAAACACCACACTTAATTAGGCTGACCATATTTCCTTGAGACAAAAACGGGACATTGGGATAGCAAAAACGGGACGGGGTTATGCAATATTCTGTATTCATGAAAAAGTAAGACGATAAAAAAAGTTTTATTGCATGAACATACAGTAGACTCTCGATTATCCGGGATGATCAGGGAAACCTTAATCCCAGTTAATAAAATCCCGGATAATCAAGCGTCTACTGGGGGGGGGGGGTTCGCCGCCACCCTGGGGTACGGGGGGAGGGGAAGGTGGTGGTCCCACCACCTGCCCCAGTCAGCACCCGCTGCCAGCCTGGGTGTAGGGAGCCCAGGCTGGCAGCGGGAGCTCAGACCCCGGCTAGCAGGAGCCTGCGGGGAAACTCTAAAGCGGCAGCCGGCTGAGCGCTCAACCTGCCGCCGCTTTGGGGTTTTCCCCCCAGGCTCCTGCCAGCCGGGGCCTCAGCTCCCGCTGCCAGCCTGGGCTTCCTACAGCCAGGCTGGCAGCAAGTTGAGACCCTGGCTGGCAAGGGATCCACCGGGGGAAACCCCAAAGCGGCAGCAGGCTGACTGCTCAGACCGCTGCCGCTTTGGGCTCTCTCCCCAGGCTCCTGCCACCTGCCCCACTCAGCTCCCGCTGACAGCCTGGGTGTAGGAAGCCCAGGCTGGCAGTGGGAGCTGAGACCCCCCGCTGACAGGAGCCTGCGGGGAAAGTCTAAAGCGGCAGAGAGCTGAGAAGCGGCGGCAGCGGCCGAGCTCTCAGCCCACTGCTGCTTTAGAGTTTCCCTGCAGGCTCCTGCTAGCTGGGGTCTCAGCTCCCGCTGCCAACCTGGGCTTCCTACACCCAGGCTGGCTGCAGGCAGGACCCCAGCTGGCAAGGGGCCAGCGGGGGAAACCCCAAAGCAGTGGCAGGGTGAGCGCTCAGCCCCCTGCCACTTTGGGGTTTCCCCCCGCTGGCCCCTTGCCAGCCGAGGTCCTGCCTCCTGCCTCAGTCTGCTCCCGCTGTCAGCCTGGTTTCCCTGCACCCAGGCTGTCAGCGGGAGCTGACTGGGGCAGGCGGCAGGAGCCTGGGGAGAGAGCCCAAAGCGGCGGCGGGCTCAGCACCCAGCCTGCAGCTGATTTGGGCTTTCCCCCCAGGCTCCTGCCAGCCAGGGTCTCAGCCCGCTGCCAGCCTGGGTTTCCTACACCCAGGCTGGAAGCAGGCTGAGACCCCAGCTCGTAAGGGGCCAGTGGGAGAAGCCCCAAAGCAGCAGCAGGCTAAGGCTGAGCCTGCCGCCGCTTTGGGACTTCCCCTACTGACCCGTTTAGACATCCTGGTTAATCCGCAGCCCGGTTAACCCACGCCCGGATAATCGGGAGTCTACTGTATTGACTTGAGCTAACAATTATTCTTCAGTGACAGAACTCATACAAAAATTTAGGTAGACGTAGAGGGGGACTGTATTTCACCACGATCGCACCATGAATATTTCTCCGATGAAGTAATCTTACGCAGCAAATTTCGGTCTTTCAATACCTTATCATAAAACTTCTCACACTCCATGATTCTCTTCAGACACCTGAAATGACCCTCTATTTGCCTCCCCCAACCACATCAGCTTGTGGCTATGGCTCAGTTTCCTGCGTAGCATCTCACAGGCAGAAGCTTGTGGAACAAGAGCTTCCCCCAGGAGCCACTTCCTCCTCCAGGCAGGCCCCCAACCGCCTCCACTATCAGTAACCCTCTGACTGACCAAGTCCTCTCCCTACATCTCCTGCAGCAGAAACACGGCTTCTCACCAACCCCACCGCATCGCCCACGCATGCCACAGCCACCTGCCCAGGCCTTAGCTGTGCCTTGAAGGCTGATGCCCCGAATGGGCTCTGAGGCTTGGCCCAACCCCCGCATCCATGTGTTCAGGGAGGGGGTTAACCATGGTACCCCTACCCACCTGCCATCTCCCCTACCCACCCCTGCCCCTCTTCACATCCAGCACTGGACTCCCCAGTACCTCCCTTCCCAGACAACTCTGTGCCCCCCCATTTTCCCCCCTTCACTCACAGCCCTGGACCCCCCCCCCAGTACCCTCCCTCACACACAACCCTGTGCCCCCCACTTCCCCCCACACACCTTTACACATGGCCCCATGGCCCCCCACCCCCTTCACTCACAGACCTGGACCCCCCCCAGTACCCTCCTTCACACACAACCCTGTGCCCCCCATTCCATGCCCCCCACTCCCCCAGTACCCCCTTCACACACAGCCTCGTGCCCACCACCTACCACCTCCTTCACAAGCAGCCATGGCCCCCCCACTTTCCGTGCCCCTCTTCACATGCAGCCCCAGCCAGTACCTCCCTTCACACACAACCCTGTGCCACCCACTTCCACACACAACTCCTATGCACCCCTCTTTCCCCCTGCCCCCCTCACACGCAGCCATGGCCCCCCACCCCATACTCCCTCCCCCCTCCACCCCATGCCACCCCCGCCCGGTCCCATCCCCCCCCCCCCACCTTTGTGTGCCTTGAGCAGCATGGTGTTGTTGGGAACTATGTTCTCCAGCTCCATGGGGCCTGGGGCGGCGCCGCCTCCTCCCCGCCCGGGCTCGCGCTGCCTCCGGCTCCGCTCGGCGCCCACCCCAGCTGCCAGCCTTGCCCCCTGGCTCCCTGAGCTCGCAATCCCCGTGCTCACGCCTCCCGCGCCGCCCCCTCATTGGGCCGCACATGGCATTTCCTCCACATGGGGGGGCAGGGGGAGCGAGACGCCAGGCAGCCCCTGCCTGGCCAGCAGCTCCACTCCGCCCCACGTGGGCGGTGGCGGAGGGGAGGGGGGAGAAGGCCGGGGAGGGGGCCCCAAGGCCGTGAGGGGAAGGGACTGAAGGGCTGCAGGAGGGGGTGGGAGGAGGCGGGACCCGGCCATGGGTCCCTGCAAAAAGCAAAAACGGGACAAATTTGATATTTATGTTA
The DNA here is from genome assembly GCA_032164245.1 of Sternotherus odoratus. Taxonomy (NCBI): domain Eukaryota; kingdom Metazoa; phylum Chordata; order Testudines; family Kinosternidae; genus Sternotherus; species Sternotherus odoratus. The sequence continues at coordinate 204,310,963 of JAVMKO010000001.1, read as the reverse complement.
AAAAGACGGGACAGTCCGAAAATATGTAAAAAACGGGACTGTCCCGTTCAAAACGGGACGTATGGTCAGCCTACACTTAATGGACTTTTTGTGAATGTTCTGTCTAGAATATGGGTGGGGGTGATGAACATGTAACTTGCCCATGTGATTCCAAACACCATCTTTCACAGTAAGAACAGATTTTCCTTTACTTGGCACTTGGCAGAAGCTAAAAGGCTCTGGCCGTTATCCATTTTGCCTCTTTCCTGCTCCAGCCTCTGGACTATGAACATATACTAATAGGAGCATTCTAACCAAGGGACTGAGGACTTTAAAATAATCTGGAGCCTTGATATTCCTTTGCAGATGGATTTATGAATTGAATATGGCACAGAGACTGTTCTAGCCTCATTGGTTACTGATTTCTCTCTTGCAATGGACAAAGATCAGCAACCTTTGATACTGCGGTATAAGAAACATAGCCCTTGCTTGAGTGGTTTTGTTCTTTCCTCTCCAAATGTCAAAGCCTGTTCCCATTGTAGCACTCCTTTTGATTTCAATGGGAACAGGATTTGGCCCCAAGAGATCAGAGAATGTGATTTTGATTAATTGCTTATCTGTCTAGACTCTAGAGACAGTTCTCACGCATGTTCTGCCAGGCTGATTTTGATTATGCCTCCTGTGGGTCATGCTGAGGAAAATAATAAAACAATTTGGGCTGTAGTTCTCTCAAGATGTACATGGCACACACAGTGCTATCTATGCCTCTTTTCCATCAAACACAGATGGTGCCACATCTTTGTTTTCCTAGTGCCTGGCGGAGGGCAATACTTAGATAAAGGCAAGCTGGCAGAAGCTTTGTGTAGACATAAGGGAAGCATTGATAGTGTATTAAGGGAAAGTGGGGTGATTGTCCTTCCTGTCCTTTAATTTAAGATGTTTTTAATTTGGGGTGCTGCTGGATCTTCAATGACACCTGGAAGTACAGGTGGCACCAGAGGCCATTTAGCTGTAAAATTTTAGACAGGTAATGGGGATGTTGGACAGGACAGGGAAAGGGAGGGGACCTTGGGCCGGGGGCGGGGTGGGGAGGAGCCACAGAGGAGGTCACATGACCTCCCTTGTATCTCCCAGGAGTGCAGTACCAGAAATAAATTATTTCTACTTGCGCCACTGAATAGGATATTTTACCTCTGTATTCGACATAAGGGTGACGGCTGCTGGAATATCGTGTCCAGTTCTGGTGGCTATGATTCAAGAAGGATGTGGATAAATTGGAGAGGCTAAGAGTCATTAGAACGATTAAAGGATTAGAAAACATTCCTTATAGTGGTAGACTTGAGGAGCTCAATCTAGTTAATTTAACAAAGAGAAGGTAAAGGGGTGACTTGATTCCAGTCTATAAGTACCAACATGGGGAATAAATATTTAGTAATGGATTCTTCAACTCAGCATAGAATGTACAACATGAACTAATGTCTGGAAGTTGAAGCTAAGCAAATTCAGATCGAAATAAGCATAAATTTTTAAATGAGAGTAATTAGCCATTAGAACAATTTACCATGGTTGGTGATAGATTCTCCACCACTGATGGTTTTACACCTACCAACTACTATATGATAGTGCAGCACCTCACACAATGGTTCCCAACATGATTGTGGAATTGAAGAACTAATATATAAATGCTAATTAATAATAATAAAATATTACATATAGAATATATGATGACTAATATTGTTATACATATGGCCCAAATAGTAGTCTCTCTCTCACTCTCATTTGTACATATACATGTATATACTTGTAGAATGAGTGTGTGTATGTGTTTGAATAATATAACATGTAGGTGTGTTTATATTCATGTGTTAAATTGCCTTTATCTTGTACCATGACCGCTAGCCTACATTAGTCCGTCCATCTCCAGGACATGTAAAATTTCATCCCAGCAATTTCAAATACTAAACATTTCAAAATATCTCCAGGGAAATGTTTCCTTCAATTCCCCTGAGCTTGAGCAAAGTTAAACAGACCTAAAGTTCAGGATATTCAATGCTCAACCCTGCATGCTGCACCTATGACGGCTATCTTGTGACATTTAAATGCTGGAAACAGCTGAAGAGGAGAGACTGCACCTGCTTGTGGCCTAGAAACCTCCTGGTCTAGCCAACTTTAAAGTGTGATATTGTTATTAATAACAAAGAGTCCTGTGGCACCTTAAAGACTAACTATAAAGTATTGAAGCATAAACTTTCGTGGGCTAATACCCACTTCGTCGGATGCATGTTTGCCTGCGAAAGCTTATGCTTCAAGACTTTAGTTAGTCTTTAAGGTGCCACAGGACTCTTTGTTACTTCTGCTATTCCAGACTAACAGGGCTACCTCTCTGATTACTGTTATTAATGGAAAAGCTATTTTAGGACAGTTTCAGAAGTCTTACATGTTTATCATTATGATATTTCTCTGATGCCTACACAGTTGGCTTGCTGGTAACTAAGCCATCTGATTTTTCCAGCAGAGTACATACAAAAAGCAGTCCCAATAATTTAAAAACTCTCTCAGACATTTGTAAAATACTTTAGCGATAAAACACGTTTTACTGCTTGCTTTAAATTCTTACATACAAAAGATTTCCCCCCCAAAAAATAAAAACCTTACCTTGCCATTTTCTACGTACCTATTTTTGCAAGAGATGCAAGAAGTATCCAAAGTGTAACTTCATAGGGAATTTGCACGTAGTTATAATCCACAGTAAAAACATTCAGTCTCTCATCCTGAGCAGAGCCCTCATCATCATGATGGTCAGGCTTGTAGTGAGTTGTTGAATTACTGCTCAAGTTGGATAACTCAAAATAAGTAGCAGCAAAAGGACACTCCAGAGACAATACCAACAGCAACCAGTTCAAAAAATTAACACGCATAAATATCTGAGAGCCCATGATTGGGCCTGAAACTTTCTTTTATACTATGTGTAGCATGAACTGTATGCATGAATGCATGTAATATTATCTGCTTTCAGTCTGCACTGACCCTAGCCATCAAGATTCCCTCAGGAAATTATCTATCATGTTATCACTTTAAAAATCCCAACATCTCTATGTCTTTATGTTTTCAAACTATAGAAGGATCTGCCGTTCAGATGAAGACACAGGTATTTGCAGGCTTCTGAAATACAGATAATAACCTTCAGCAGCCCCGCTCTGTTCAGGAATAGTCTCTCTTCCCCAGAAGGTTTTTACTTGCTCTAGGCTCAATAGTTTTCCTTGCACCAGAGAAAATTAGGCAATAATGAACAGAACTCAATCAGCAAAGACCACAAGAATAAAAAGAATCCCAGGGTGCAGATCCCCAGCATGCTGAACAGGTAGGACTGCCAGCTCCATACCTCTCTTCTTGCCCTCTCTTTCTCCTTCACTCTGTGTGGTCAGGGCACCTGGCAGCTCAAGTCCCTGATTAACTGTAGTCACTCACTTTACTAGTAATCAACCACTTCAGATGTAAATATACTCTTTAGAGGTTCCGCTAGTGACATCTAGAGGACATCCACAAAGATTGTACTCAATTTATAGTATATTGATCAGGAAAATTTGCTATGTTTCTTTTACATCCATAAAATATTGACACTAAGCTTAACATGATAGATAGTAATGATATCACAGACACAAAATTGGCATTTAGCATAAGTCCTTAAACAGCTAGTAGCTCCCTGGAATATGGAGGTGGGTGTCCCTGAATCCTTCCTTCCTGTTGAATCTGGTGTATGTTGTACAAAATGTCCACGGAAGCAGGGACTTGCACTTGGGCCTCCCACATCAGAGGTAAGTACCTTAGCTACCCAAGAGTCATCCTCACAGGCTCTTGGCCCAATGAATGTTAATATTTTATACATGGGACAGCTTCAACAGGAAAGACTGAAAAAGACCCAGTAACAATATCCCCTAGCCCAGTGGTAAGGGCGCTCGCCTTCAAGATGAGTTCACGTCAAAGCCCTTCTCCACATCATGTAAAAGGGGCATTTAGGCCTGTGTCTCCCACATCCTGGGTGAGTGTTTTAGCCACTGGGGGCTAAAGGCTTAAGGGAGCTGGCACCATCACTTTTTCCCCCCTCAATTTTTGCAGGAGAGGCTTAGCTCCAGGAGAAGATATTCTGCTATGAATGCCAACCAGAAGCAGACCCCTCCCTTCAGTTTGTCCTTAGGACTCGCAATCCCTTTGAAGGGCAAGGGTTAGAACTCACCCTGCTCCTTGGCATTTCCTATTGGCTCGTTTAGGTGGCTCCCCAATCAGCTTGAGGGCTTTTGTGGATCCCCTTATTAGGTGCCTAACTCTCCCCATACATTGTATAGGGAGCCTTGGCACCTAACTTGGGGCTATGGATTCCACTAAGCAGCAGGGCATCTAAACATTAGGATTTGCAATGCTGAGTTAAGTTGTGGATCTAGCCTGAAATGTCTCCCATCAGTGGCAGCTTAGCCACCAATTGGGGGGGCCCTGGAAAAATGGGCACCCCCATACTCCAATCCGCTCCACCCACTCAGCACTTCTGCAGGGAAGCAAGGGAAGCCCCTGTGCCCTGACCCCACTCTCTGGCAGGAGCGCCAGACAGGGGATGAAGGGGTGGAGGAGACTGCAGGCAGAAGGGGTGGGGAGGACTCCCACTTGCTTTGGCCCAGGGCTCCACAAACCCCATTCGGGACAATGAACAGAGAAAGATTAAGGCCCCTATGCTAGAAGACAAGAGCAAGAAGTTAAAAAAAATCCAGACCTTTTATGGGCCTAGGCCCAGTTTCACTGGAACCATTTTATTCTGCTATTTGTACGTCCCAGAGTAACATGCCCTGCAGTTCCTACTTCCTGCTCAGTAGGGTGAAGTAGGAACATGAGAAGGAAAGTGTGTATGGGAGAGAGAAAAAAAAGAGTGATAGATTGTAAACCTCTTCTATTCCCAGTCCTTCTGGTACTGGTTCCCACTGCCATGGAATCTTGGTGGCAATTTTGGCTAATGATTTGGGCTATGGAATGCTATGGGCATCTATTTTTAGGCCTCCTTTAACTGGGAAAACCGGCTGCCAGAGACTTGAGATTTCTGGCTCTCTATAGCAGCAGATCTGCTCGCAGCCCATCTAGGTACTAGGTGTGGTGACCATAGGACTGCTCAGTAATAGTCTAAGAATACTGGCCTATGATTATTTTATGTACACTGTATGTGGCCCACTCACTGAGGCCAAGCTACTACATTGAGTTATTAGGCTTTCCTGTATGAATACATTCATCTGCTGGGAACAACAGCAGGAAGACAATACAATGTCTGTAGTGAAGACGTTTTTCAACAAACACTCAGGAGGCCGTTATAAGACAATGGCTGAGCTATTAATGGTGAAGATGATTTCCAGGCTCCAGTAGGATTGCCAACTTTCTACTCGCATAAAACCGAACACCCTTGCCCCACCCCCTGCCCCGCCTCTCGTTGGCCCTGCCCCTGCATCCCCCCTTCTCTGAGATCCTGCCCCTCACTCACTCACTCCACCCTACCCCTGGTGCTTGCTCTCCCTACCCTCATTCACTTCCTCATTTTCACCAGGCTGCCTCGGGAGGTTAGGGTATAGGAGGCAGTGAGGGCCCTTGCAGGGGATGCAGCTCCAGGGTGGGACCAGAAATGGGGAGTTCAGGGTGGGGAAGTTCAGGTCTTCGGGCTGAGGCAGTGGGTTGGGATGCGGGAGGGGGTGAGGGCTCCAGCTGGGTGTGCAGGCTCTGGGGTGGGACCAGGGATGAGGGGGTTGGAGTATAGGAGGGGCTCGGGCTGGAGCCAAGAGGGTTAGAGTATGAAACGGAGCTCCGGGCTGAGGCAGGGAGTTGGGGTGTGGGAGGGAGGTATGGGCTCTGGGCTGGGGGTGCAAGTTCCGGGGGGTCCAGGCTGGGTGTTGGGATGAAGGGCTCTGGTGTGGTCTGGGGATGAGGGTTCTCCGGGCTGGAGCTGAGGGGTTTGGAGTGTGGAAGGGGATCCAGGCTGGGGCAGGAGGTTGGGCTGCAGGGGGTCTGTGAGGGTTCCAGCTGGGGATGCAGACTCTAGGGATGAGGGATTTGGGGTGTAGAGGGGTGCTGGGACCACGTGGTTCAGAGGGCAGGATGGGGATCAGGTCTGGGGCAGGGGGAAAGGGTGCATGGGGGGAATAAGGGCTCTGGCTGGGGGGTACAGGGTCTGGGGTGGGTCTGGGGATGAGAGGTTTGGGGTGCAGGAGGGTGCTCTGTGCTGGGATTGAGGGGGTTGAAGGGTAGGAATGGGATCAGGGCTATGGCAGGGGGTTGGGGCACAGGATGAGGTCTGGGGTGCAGGGTCTAGATGACATTTACCTCAAGCAGCTCCCGGAAGCAACAGCAGCATGTTCCCCCTCTGGCTTCTTTGCGGAGGCCTGGCCAGGCAGCTCTGCATGCTGCCTCATCAGCTGGCGCCGCCCCAGGGGAGCCAGCACTTGATGCAAGGGCAGCATGCAGAGCCCCCTGGCTGCCCCTACGTGTAGGAGCTGGGTGATGGAGCCATGCCACTGCTTCTGGAAGCCATGCAGAGCCACGGCAGGCAGGCAGCCTGCCTTAGCCCCGCTGCACATGCGCCAATTTTTGCCGGTGGGTGCTCACACCCCTTCCACCCCTGGCTCGACTCCACACCTGTCCCAAAGTCCCCGCCCAAACTCTGTCCCTCCCTGCCCCTATTGGACCCCCCCAAACTCCTGCCCCAGCCCCGCCTCCTCCCTCCAGCATGCTGTGTTTCTCTTCCTCCCTCCCAGGCACCCACAGAGTCAGCGCCTATGCCCTGCTGCATCTCTGACCAGGTTTTTAATGCCCCAGACAGCTGTGCTGATCAGAGCCACCAGGGTCCCTTTTTGACCTGGCATTCCAATAGAAAACTGGACACCAGGCAACTCTAGGCTCCAACCCAAGGTTACACAGCTGTTTTGCAACGATGGGCACCTAAAGACCAAAGGGACACTGTGGTAAGATGAGGCCCTGAAACATAAACCCTTGTATCAGAGGCCTGGTATGAGGCCTAAGGCCTGACTTAAAAGTTATGGTCAAGACTTCGTTAACATAAAACAAAGTTAAGCTATGAGCTGAGGAGAACCTCAGCCCTGTTATCCCAACATAGCCATGTGAGGGGATTTTCAGTTTTCCTCTCTACAGGCCCCATCTCATGGATTTTTTCCACAGAAAAGAACAATCTGGGCTAAGAATGTTCGAGCTGCTCCCTCTGGTCTGCATAGGAAAAGTTACATTGCAAAATTCCTTTGGATTCTTTTTTAATTTTAATTTTTCAATTTTCAAGAAAAATAGAAAAACAAACATCAAATGAGAACACAATGCAATGAGCAAGACATTCCAACTGGTGCATCGTTATTATCAACATCAGGGCAAAAGGACACATACAAAAAAGTCTAGGGTTGGGGTTTCAAGAACGCTAAAACTTGGCTGAACTCTGCTCCTGCTGAAATCTGGAGGAGTTTTACCAATGACCCAATGACAGCAGAACTAGGCAAATGAAAATCCCATCTGTATCTCTTTATGCTTTTAATTCCTTCCAAACAGGAAAGCTACCCAGTGTGTATTAGTTAGAAATAGAATTATAGTACTATTATTAATTACATAGTTACACTGTAAGCTCTCTTTTGTTTTGTCTTAGGTTTATACACTATCAACCACAATGGGGCCCATATTCTGACTGGGGTCTCTGGCTACAGCTTTGCTGAACATAATAAATATTAAATAGAATAATAATAAAAGAAAGACATATCACAGCTGCGTCTAGTCCCGCTTGCTTCTCCCGAAGACTTTAGGGTTGTCACTTTATAAGAGGTTTATTTCACTTTACGTTAGAGTAAGCTATCAATGAGACAAAAAATGATGAGCTCTTAAATTTATGGTCAGGTGTCAGAAGATACAGGAAGTTCCTTTACAATGACCTCATCATTTTTTAGTCTGCTGACTCCTCTCTGTGGCATATCTGCTATTGATAACCACGCTAAATAGCCTTTGGGAAAAAAACTTTAAACTGTTTTCCCCTAGCCCCCTGGTATTTTTCACTGGCATGTGATATCGCATATATTTCCAGAATTGTTTGTTTGGCGAGTTAGGGTTAGAAGATTTCCAGGTAACCGCTGGTAAAATTTTAAGAGCTTTCTTCACTATTGGAGGCAAAGACTCTGGCTCTTGGAATGACTTGTACTTAATTAAAATCAGTTTGATCGTGTTATCTTCTAAAGCACAATTCACCGCTGCCTGCAGTTCAAAGATGCGGGGTCCATTGATATAGCCAGGACTCAAGATAATTATAGCTCGTCTGCTTTGTTGAATAGCTGTTACGATATCATCAGTGTAAGCTGAAAAAGAAGTAATGATTAGTACCAGCTTACCCTTTGGGCTTTTCAGCCACAGGCACCGAACACGTTTTAAAAAATGAAATATCTTCGTGTTAACAACCATGTATATGCAGCCACCATTGGAGTGAAATGCAAGCACATAAGAGCACATAGCAATGGCCCTTACATCATGAGAAGAAGAGAACACAATTGAAACCACAGGAGGGTTTAAAAAGCCATTACCCAATGAATTTGCCAATGATGCCTGGCCTAACATCTCCATTCTTCTGATAAGTGCAGTCAAAGATCTGGTTGAGTGCCCCTTCTGGATGCTCTCCAGACTGCTGTGCAGGGATCCCAATTCTGAACCCCACATACTCTTAGTTTGCTAGGGCTGAGCAGAATGTAGGTACTGCTTTGGGCTTCTAAGGATCGCAGTCTGGTGCAGATCTCATGTCAGTCATCCCCCTCTTGGCAGTGGGGACCCCAAAGTCCAATGGCCTAGGCCCTTAAACTAGTGCCATCTCCTACAGGCCTCCCCAGCTGTCCTTGCACTTTCCCCAGGATCCCACTGAAGGTGTGAGCCTTCTGGTTTACGCTTTTCCTCTTCGAGGGTATGCATGGAAGACAACGGGGACACACACACACACAGTCTTAGCATAGCATTCTAAACACAGTTTTTTTCCTTACGCAGCATGGAAGATAAATGGATCTAAACAAAATAATAAACACGGTAAAAATAGTTTTCCTACCTCCGTTTCCACACCACTCAGGGGAGTTCTTTGAGTATACACCAGAGCCCTCTAAGGAGTCCAGGATGTTTCTTCTCCCCTCCCCAACCTCTTGCACGTGGCTTCTCATCCAGAACATGGAAACCTAGTCTCATTTCTACTCCCCCCCCCCCCAAATAGCTGCTGAGAGAAGCTTTCTTTTCTAATCTCCAGCCTTTGTCAGGTCATTTCCTGATCAGTCTCAACAGGCGATCAAAATCCCCTGCCAGGTGACCTATTACTGGTTCTCTTGGGCAGGAGTCTGCCTATTGTCTAAAGTGGTGTCATTTCAATGGGAGAGCACTTACATTAGTGACCCTTTGTTCTTAGCCCTGTGCTGCTAAACCTTGGCATTCCAGTCCAACATGGAGGTAAAAGAACAACTGAGAAGGCAAAGAAACCCTTCATTCAAAATTAAATCTGCCATCTGACAGATATGCAAAAAGAGCTGTGACTGCAGAAAGAACTCATAAGTTGTACATAGGTTCCCCAAATTCCCACAGGTGCCATGGGCTCTTTAGTGACCGTAAGGGGTGATGACTTTTTTAAAAAAATAGAAAATGTAGTTTTATACATGGAAAATCTCAATTTTGCTGAAATTTTTCAATTTTCCAGCAGCAAAAATTGAAACAAAATATTTTGTGTCAAACCAAATCAAAACATTTTTGGTTTGTTGAACCAAATCAAAATGTTTTGTTTTGGCTCAGTTCAATCTTAAACTGTATCCACTTGAGCTGCCATAGTGACTCATGGAAGGTGAAGTTCAGGTGACTCATGCACCCCTCTACGCCCCACTGGCCTCAGCTTTCTAGCAGACTACATCTCCCATGATGTAAAATGATCTCCCCTTTGGTTGAACCAATGTGGTGTATCATGGGAGTTATATGACTATGGTGCATCATGCCAGTCCATCCAAAGAGTCTGGCCCTTAGAGAAGAAAAGATGCATTTGGTACCTGAACTAGAACTCCATTGAGATCTGGGGGACATTTATTAATGTCAAATGAAGCCAATAGGAAATGGTTCAATTCAGTTCAACCAACCAAAATAAAATATTTTGATTTAGAAATGTTGACATGACAAAATGTTTTGAAATTTCCAAATACAAATTTCTGAATTTTCCCTTCTGCAAAAAATAATTGATATCCCATCCTGCTTCCCCCATGACGGAAAACCAAGTTTTCAACCAGCTCTAAGTGATTACCTTGATTTTAAGCTCCATCCAAAAGACAATACCTCCAAGAATACAGCATCCCCTAACACTAAGCTGGGGCATCCATTCAGTTCTGCCCCAAAGGGAAGAGTGCCATATACTGATTCAACAACACCAATTATTTCAGCACCTTGGTGAGTTCCCTGGGGGGTCTCTGATTCATGTGATGACTAAACACAAGCCTGTTTTAACTTGTCAGAACTACTGAGTGCACAGTAGCACACATCTAGGAGATACTTAGAATGGCTGTTTTCCCCCAGAAGTTGCTCTAAAAGTTATGTTTTCATTACAGTTAACCTAATTATTTATGAATCCAAATTAATCCTATAAATGGTCCCGTTCTACTACTTTACTTAATCTTGCCTCAGCACAGGGGGATGAACTAGATGACTTCCTGATGTCCCATGTCTATGATTATGTGATTCTATTATTCTACTTATTAGAGGTATTTTATTGTACTGCAGGGATCGGCAACCTTGGCACGTGACCCCCCCCCCCCCCCAGGGTAAGCAACCTTGGCGGGCCCAGCCAGTTTGTTTACTGCGTCCACAGGTTTGGCCGATCGCAGCTCCCACTGGCCGCGGCGGTTCGCCGCTCCGGTCCAATGGGGGCTGCCAATATAGCACTGCGCACACTAGCACATATGTCAGTGTAACTTACGTCACTTGGGGTGGAATATTCCTGCCAACAAAGGCGGTAGTGGAGATATAGCCTTAGATTCTTGGGGTTGTGACTTACTGAGATGAGCAGCAGTTCCATAACCATATCACATGGTTGGCATTTTTGATGAATAAGGCTTTTGAAAATTAAAATCTATTGGAGCAAAGGGTTGTCTCCTGATATTTTCCACATATCAGGTGGGACCTTACCTCCTCCTGGAAGAATGTCCCTTTCAAGAAGACACAGTTTGTATCCATATTTATTTTCCAACACCTCCGGAAGGACCTCCAGGGCAAACTGTTCCTCATTAAGAAAAGTGGAATCACTTTCAAAGGAGTCTTGTTTTGCATAGGACACAAATGCATCAAATTCTTTGCAATCTAAAAGAAAAGAACATTTAAAATGTGCAGATCCTCTAATCTAATAAAGGTATTTCTGAAGTAAATATGGTGGAAAGTAGTGGAAAATCAGGCCCTTTGCTTCATTTCAGAAAGCATGCAGAAAACAAGTAACATCCTTTGCTGCATGACCATTGAAGAGCTGGCCCTCTCCTTTATATCATATTAAAGGGTGCGGCTACTCAGGAAAAACCCGGCATTTCCAATGCACAAGCTGCTTTTAAAATGCAGTGCATTTTATTGCAAGTAAAAATCCATCTCTCTTATGCACCATGTTGTCATAAAAATGCATGCATTATTTAATACAATACTAAAAAAGTCCATGCGTTATAAACAGAGATGGGGGCAAGATGCAAAGTTTAGGTCAGGATCCAAACACCACCTCAAACTTTGGAGCCGTCCCCTTTTTGAGTTCCGGTGCTGTCCCATGAAAGAAATATTTCCCCAGACTTTGAGAAAGTTTGGATCCAGGCTACTAATTTGGTCCCATCTTTGGCTATAATGCATACACAGATATATTTTTGGTTTTTTAAAAAACCAAAAATATAACAAGTATTTCCATTTAAAAAAAAATTTTTTTTGGCAGGGGGTTAAAAGTTGAACATGGGAAAGGAAGTAATGGATGTTGGGGACAGGTGGGGACAGCTGTGAACAGACTGTATTTCCTAGTAGACAGAGCAGAAGGGGCTCAGTTCTGCAAGATGCTGGATTCACTTAAGTCTATGGAACTACTCACATGCTTAAAATTAAACATGCACCTAAGTGCTTTACTGAATTAAGGCAAGAGTGCTCAACTTCTTGCAGTACCCAGCGCTATAAGAACGGTTATCAATACTAGTCTGTGATTATGTGATCAGTTCTTTGTGTGATCTTGAACAGGTCATTTGTCTTAAGTGAGGCACAGTCATTGTCACTAGAAAACTATATGTGCATGTTTCTGCAAGTACATCTAAGTTTAGCATCTTCAAAAACTTAGGTCCCAGAAAGTGTGCATGCAAAAAAATGTAGGCATGCAAATTTCAACTCGCAGATTTGGAGCTTGAGTTGTGGTCCCTTTGAAAATCTTAAATACTAAATTATACAGAATCCTATGTACTAGAAGTTTGCATTTCCTCATTTCACCAGTGGAGGTCACTGTCACCATATTATAAAACCACCGCTCCTTATAATTCTTATTGATGGTGGTGGCATTGCTATGGTAGCAACTGAGGTCAAGGCCACACTGTGCTAGACAAGCTACAAACAGTCTCTGGGCCAAAAAGCTTACAGTCTAAATGGCCAAGACAAAGAGTTGATGCTGCTTTACTTCTCCTGGAATGATCTGGCTTAACGCCTCTATCTCAGGGATCAGCTGGAGAAAACACCAGGGGACTTTCCAGAGCCCTCATGAAAATTTTGCCACCAAACTGAAGGGTGGGGGGGGGGTGTCAGGTGATTTCCCAAATCACCCTGGCCAGACGTGACTCATCCCTGGGTTCACCAATACACTTTCTGAAGAGCAATTTCAGCTTCCATCAAGGGCCAGGTGTGCTTCAGAAAAGTCCTACAGGTAGAAACCACCAGATTCCTCTACCCCCTGCACCTCACATTAGCTTTGTAAGCACTTTGGGGCAGGAACTCCCATTTCTTATACATTTGTACAGAGCTTAGCACCTGGGAACCCCAACCTGGTAGAGGCCTGTGGGTGTTATTGAAATATTCATCAATAGAAGTTGATCACTATGATCAATATGTATTTCTTTAGGAAGAAAATATAAATATTTCCAATAAGTGCCCTTATACGCTGATTTGCCAAGTGACGTTGTCTCCATCCTTGGTTATGTTTATGAGAAATCATGTTGATTAAATAGGAAAAATAAATAATTATGTATCTCTATTTCCTCACCCATCTCTCTGCACAGATTTTATCACAGGTTAAGGGAGAAATTGTTGTGGGAACCTCTTGTTAAAATATAGGGAACACCTCACTCCTTTGTCTACAGGGTTTTGCCTAAACTCTTTCTCCTACCCTGATTTTCCCTGGCTAAATTACTACTATTGTAAACGGCTCATTTTAAGACTCCAGTCAGTAAATATGTACTGCCCTGTGTGGTCTGGCTTCTGTAAGATCCTGAATCAAAGACCACCGAAGTCAGTGGAAAGTCAACTATTGGCTTCAGAAGCCTTTAGATTAGGCCTTAATGTGCTTGAAGTCATTAAAGTAAATGGTTAACAGATATTGTAAATGACAATAGAAAAATTGAAGTAAAACAACAGTCTATCATGGTTCTATTTTTCTTACCCCCTATAGTTTCATCCTTGGCCAAGTAATTTCTATACATCAGCACTATTTCGATCCAATGATGGTAAACAAAAGCACTGCCCACCAGGAGTCCAACTAGAACTGCAACTGCACCATATAATATGTATATGAAAAGTGCTGTTAAAACAAAATTATTGTTATTAAAATTCAGTGTTTCTATAATCATACTGACATTTACAAGAAATGCTAATACTAGGGATGGGGACTAAACGGACTGACAAGATTCACTCCTGCCTGCCTCCCAGACTTTAAGGAAGTTTGGAACTGGATCCAAGTCCAGTTCTGAACATGGTGACTTAGGCCTAGCATAGGAATTCAAGAGAATAGATAGTGGCTTGTTGACAGTGTAAAAAGCAGATCTGTGCTGGAATGCAGAGCAATTCTAGCAGATTTCAAACAAAACCTTTTCCGTTCAGCTTCAAGGAACCCCTCTAACGTATTGAAAAGTAGAGATCAATGATGACCACAAGCATATTAGAGACAGTGATTAAAACATATCTCATTCTGAGGTATAGCTAGACCTCTTCTGGATTTACCTCTTTCCTTCCTTTTTAGCTTGAGCACTCCTGTCGAGTTCCCCACAGAATTCTGAGCAAAGCAGATGAAATTGCTCTCCAGGTCCTTTTCAGTAACTTCCCTGAGTGTGGCCACATGAACAAATGATTTGCCTTCTAATTCTTCTGCACGACTCCTAAACAGAAAAACACTCCTATCATCCATCTACTATTCATTCACCCAAGTCACAAAAGCCCATGATTGTACAAATAAAGAGATGCTAACATTCTTGTCATTCACTTGTGATGTCTGTGAAAGAGTAGGAGTATTTTGTAATATTTTTTAGGAGTCCTGTTTTGACTTATTTTCCTCTATATGCTCCATTGTTACACAGTGCGTGGGAAAGGACTGTTTGCTCTCAGGACAGGCTAAGAGATGTAGGTCTGGGTATGGGTTAGCGATCAATTCAGCAGGGGGTTGATTTATTGTGTCTAATATAGACATGATAATCGACCGCCTATCACTCTAGCATCGACTCCTGGACTCCACCTCAACAAGAAGCACAAGGGGAACTGACACATTGACACACTTCAGTGAAGACACCGGCGGTGAGTAGATCTAAGTACCTCAACTTCAGCTATGGCTGGGGGGGGGGTAATAGGAGCCAATATAATATTAAGACCCAAAAATCAGGGCTGTCCCTATAAAATCGAGACATCTGGTCACTCTAGCTTGACTGAAGACCCTAGGGCCTGATTTGCACAGGGAGCTGCAACTGAAGTCAATGGAAGCTGTGCCTACATATAAAGCCATACATTATTTGAACATATACAATGCTATATAATGCTAAGTACTCTGAAAAATCAAGTCGTAGGTGTCTCAAATCGGGCAGCCAAAATTAGTGGACACTTTTGAGCTTAACTTCTCTGTGCCTCAATTCACATTTTGTAAAATGGGGTTAATGCCAGGGGCTGGGAAGAGAAATACAATGCTTGTGACACTATAAAGATGGGAGCTATAGAAAAGCCCAGGAAGAGATTGAGCGTTTTTTCTTTAGAGGAGGGTTTGCATAACGTGCAGTAAACAAAGCTTAGGGCCATCTCAGTTCAAGAGAAACAAATTATTGAAAAACTTCTCAGAATTGAGCACCATCTTTCTGTCCACTGAGCAAGGCAGGGTTCTGTGGACAAAATACTAGGTGAGCATTTATGTAAAGACTGTATTTCTGTATATTAATGCATATGCAAAAGGGGATGGAATTAGAGTTGCATGAGCAACCTAACCCTGGTAGTTGCTATATTTTCAGTGCTTCACTGTACAATCATCATGTTCTTTTAACATTTTTTATATGTAATTATATATACACATATGTATATTCATACATAGTAGAGTGTTAACATGTATTTTATTTTTATTTTATACATGTTAACATTCTACTATGTATGAATATATATATGTTCTTTCATATTCATATATATATATATATATATATATGAATATGAAAGAACATGTGTGTGTCACACACATTAGTATAGAAAGCAAGGAATACCTGTAGCACTTGTAGCCGATGAAGTGGGTTATAGCCGATGAAGTGGGTTATAGCCCATGAAAGCTTATGCTGAAATAAACTGGTTAGTCTCTAAGGTGCTACAAGTATTCCTCACTTTCTTTTCAGATACAGACTAACACGGCTGCTATTCTTGAACCTTACACATTAGTATGTAAATCTTCAGTGGACTTTTCTGACATTTTCTGATATTTTGTTAGTGATCTTCCAGTATCTCCAGGTAAGAGGGCAGTACATTAAAGTAGATATTGAAGACTCTACATTTGCTTGCACTGTAACCAGGCTGGGTTTTTCTGTTTGGTTGTTTTTTTTCCCCTTACCGTGTTGGCTTCTGCAAAAGTGGCTCACTTTCACTTTCTTCATTATCTCTGTACCAAGTTATCATAGGCAAAAAATTCTTTTCAAAGCCAAATAATACTTTGCATTCCATTTTAAGAGGTTTTCCTGTGAAAAGGAAACATAAAAACACTGTTAACAAAAGTCACTGGAAAGTCTTTTTCCTAATTAATATGGGAAAGTGATTGCTGGGTTGAGGTGCATTTTTCCCCTTTGATGCCAACCAAGGCACACACTGTCAATATGCTGTCGCGGGTTTTGACCTAATCCATACAAGAGATTGGACCTAAGATCCACACATGTCTTAAAACTGGGTTCTATCATCTAGTGAAAAAAGAACTGCAAAAGGCTCCCACTTACCAACTTCTACTTCAAGGGTCTTCACGCCACTAGGATACAAGATGTTTGGTGCATGGACAGTGTTTCGTGCTGCAAATCAAAAAGAAAAATAACTGATAAGACTATATTATGTGTAATGAAAAGGTGGCTATAGTATCTTAGGCTATGGTAAACCCAAGATAGAATCAGCTTTGAGAAGGTTATTAATTATTCTAGGTTACAGACAGTCTATTACTGAACATTTAACATTCCATCTAAAGCCCACGGAAATCAATGGCAATCTCTCTATTGACTTTAATGGATTTGGGATGAAGAAACAGCTGGAGAAACAGGAATAGAACCAGGAGAGGACAGCATTGTCAGTGTGAGAGAGGACAAGATTTTCAGAATGGGATCACAACGAAAAACGATGCAGGAGAGGAAAGAGACACTAATTTACTACAGAAAATAAGTTGTTATTACAGATATTTTATTATTCTGAGCTCAGAGGTTTCTTACCAATGATTTTTACTCTAACTACTCGTCTCATTGTCCACTGGATGCTGTTGTCAAATAAAATGTAATCACATACATAGACACCAGCATCTTTCTCATAGGTCTTACGCAAGTGGATTTTATCATCCTTAAGTTTTAGACTTGATCTAATCTCCTGAAGCATTACTCGAATTCCATTCTAACAAAAAGAAAGGAAAATAAAGCAATTAGATGAGGTTTTCTTTCTTTGCTACTAATTAAATTCTCTTTTAAAATCTTACAGTGTGATTGTCAAGAGAGCCGAGTGCAGACCCAACTCTGTTCCCACTGAAGTCAATAGTTATACCACAAGTCTCATAAGATTTGGTGTTGGTGGTGGGTAGTGTGTGTGTGTGTGTCCTTGCTTGCTTTTGCACGCCCTAGCTTCTGAAGGCAGCTGATTACATGAGAATCTCAGCTTTCATATTTTTTAAAAAAAGCACATTTCTAACACTCATGATTGCGGAATAAACTCCGCAAATATGAATGAAGTGGGACCTGAAGACTTAGAAACCAGGAGGCAAATAAAAGGAAAACATTTTTTTCTTTTCACATGTTATGATTTTTAAATAAATCTCATGATTTCTTGAGGTCCAACTTATGAATTTTAAATGCTTGGGGTTGGCAATACTGCTAGTGTTTTCACTATGAGCAACACTGAATGCTTTTGAAAATTCCAGCCATTCTTAACTTCTTAAATATGCACACATCCTCCCGAATGATTAAAGGTTTTCAATAAAGGCCGATCCAATGCCCCTTAGAGTAAATGGAAAGACTCTCATTGACTTCAATGGGTTTTGGATCAGGCCTTAAATGAACAGAGCAAGGAAATTCAAAGTCCGTGAAAAAAGAAACCAGAAAAGAAAATTTCCATTGGAGATATGCATCTTTAGAGGAAATTCAGAAGTCACTTTGGCTACAGAAATGGTTCTAGTCTTAGTTGAACATATAGTTAGTGCTGTAACGCTAAATGGTATAAATGAATAGTTAGGTACAATATATCAAGAGTTATTCCTGTATACCAGGTAAGTCTATTTAGGAAATTGACTAGACTCCATATCTGGTATTATCTGAATGCAAAAAGATATCTCAAAATAGTAATTTCCATTTATTGCCCGTTTTTAACCTTATACAGAACTCATAATTCTTTTTAAACTGTGTAAAAAAGAAAGAACATCTCTTCATTGTCTGCCAAATATTAGCTTAGAGACAATTTTATGGCCATTATAACTAAAGCTTGTCAGAAATTTTTCAGCAAATCATTTTTCAATAAAATTGAATTGTTATATCCATCTCAATAGAAACTTTTTGAAATATGACAATTTTGATAACATTTCATTTAGAAAAAAAATGAAGCATTCTTACATTTTAAAAATGGACCATTTTGAGGTTTCATTTTGAAATAACTTTTGAAAATGAAATCTTTAGATATTTTAATTTATAAAAAATGTTTTTAAAAACTTTAGAGGATTGAAATCAGAATAAAATGCTTCAATTTTATGGAAATACGATGGTTTGATCTAGCAGAAATTTTTGTTTCAATTTATTTTGTTTCATGGGAAGTTTAGCGAATTCTTTGGTCTTGTTCCATTTCTGAACAATTTTTTTTCCAAATCCATTTCCATCTCAGCTCTAATTAAAAGCCTCTAAAATATACCCCCTCAGGGAGTTGTGCACAATTTGCATTTGCTTCAGTAGAAGTTGTGGGCAAATGTGTAAGAGGTTTTTAAGGTCAGGCTTGACAAAGCCCTGGATGGGATGATTTAGTTGGGGATTGGTCCTGCTTTGAGCAGGGGGTTGGACTAGATGACCTCCTGAGGTCCCTTCCAACTCAGATAGTCTATGATTCTATGAAGGGTGCAGAATTTAGCCTAAAATTAAAACAGCACAGATAGTATTTCACACAAAATTGAAACAGGGTGACTGTTACCTTGTACCATGTCACTGGTGACCTTTGTAAATGATTGTAACAGTGTATCCCAGGACAAGAAATTGAATGTCCCTTTTCAATGAGAAGAGACAGCTCATTTCTGCCATTATCCGAACAATTTGTATTGTTCTTTGCTTGAACCTTTATGATGTTTGAGAGACATGGGATTTCTTCCCTGTGCAGCAAAGAAAAGAAACCAAGGTCAAGTGAAAACAATCAAACATATCAGACCAAAGGAAGAGTTTAGTGGCATAGAGGTTTTTAAGAACAGGTTAAACAAACTTCTATCAGGGATAGTCTGAGTATACTTAATTATGTCTCAGTGCAGGGGGATGGACTAGATGACTTCTTGACCTTCCAGCCCTTTATTTGCATGAATCTATGATTCACAGCTATCAGTGAAAGTGTACATCAAGGAAGGCCTTTTGACACACTGACATACCTTATCATACAGATATATATTCCTGCAGCACTAATCCCTATTGGTCTAAACCAAAGTGCATTCCCTTCCTGAGTGGGGTTAGTGCTTTCATTGCTGATCATCTTCAGTGATTCTCCATCTTTTTGTTGCCAGAACCACAGCACTTTACTTTTATAGCGAAGTGAGTTGTTGTACATGTGGGTACGTTGTTGGGATGGCAAAACACATTCCAAGATAAACTCTTCATCAGCAATTGCATGATAAATCCTTCCAGGTCCTTTATGAAGACACCCTGAAAGGCAGGCAACAAACCTATCAGTGTAATCTGACATGAATATAGCATAGATTTCATTAAAGAGAGCGAGAGAGAGAAATGGCCAAGATTTAATGTGACTGGTGATTTGGGGTATGTTTAAGGGGGTGCCTTAAAGGTCCTGTAAACATGTGATTTGCTAGCCAATGCACCTCTCCCCTCCTCCCTCTCGCTGTGGTTATGTGTAGTGTAGCAGGCTTTCCTTCTTCAGCACCTCCTGTGACAGCCATGCCAGCCCTGCAGTTTGCTTTTTCTTGCAACTCAGCCCTCTGGCCAGCCACCTATAGGTCCACCCCTTCTGGGGTAAAACTAGTAGTTCAAGAATGGATAATCCTTCAACTTCATGTTGGACCCTCAGACCAACTCTGAACCCACCAGTCCTTGCCCTTGGTATCAGGGAATTTCAGTAGTCCTTACCTTACCCGTCTCAGAGGCATTTTTGCTCCATCTTCCTCAGTGGACTGGTAGGGGAACCCAGCTCCACCCTTTCCAGGGACCCTTAAACAAACAGCCAGGGCCTGACTACACAGACCCCCTGCTGTCTCCCTGCACCACTTCTTACCTTACCCTCTCTTGGGCCTTTGCCTCATCCTCTCCCAGGCTTACAGTCTATCAGGGTCACACGTCTACTTTACTTTAAGTCCCATGTGGAGTGGAGCAGGAAGATTTTGCTTCTTTAGTTTCTCCAGCAGAATCGGTCTCTGTGTCTTTCCCCTGCTAACTGCTTTCCCTCTCTCTCCAGAGAGTGACTTTTTAACTGTGTAATGTCCTTAAGATCTTTTGGCTCCTAGTCTTTACAGAACATGTCTTATAATTTTGGATGGAGCCTGGAAATATTATCTTCCTGGCTAATAGCTCAGGCATTGTCTCTTAGGTTATGTCTACACCGAAAAGAAAACCTATAGCAGTGAGTCTCCAAGCTTGGTCTGTTGACTTGGGCTCATGGAGCTTGCACTACATGGCTAAAAATAGAAGTGCAGATGTCCCATCTTGGACAGGAACCTGGACTCTGAGAACCACCAGACATGAAGAAGAGCTCTGTGTATCACAAAAGCTTGTACCTTCTGCCAACAATAAAAGAGCTTACCTCACTCACCTTGTCTATCTAATATCCAGGGACCAACACAGCTACAACGACACTAGCCATTTTTGAAAATTTGGCCCAATAACAGTTAATAACTAAGTATAAAGTAACAGTGAGCATCTGGAATTTATAGGTCTGATTCAGCACCCACTGAAACAAATAGACTTTCCATTGACTTTAATAGCAGTTGGACTGGGCTCTGAGGACCAAAAACTTTCAGTTTGTGTAAATTGACATAGCTCCATTGATGACAATGCTGATTACACTAGCTCAGGGGTGGGCAAACTACCACATCCAGCCCGCGGGCTTGTCCTGCCCGGCCCCCTGAGCTCCCAGCTGGAGAGGCTGCCACCGGCCCCGCCCTTGCCTTCCCCCCACCCCTGGAGCCTCAGTGTGCCGCACGGGCTGCGCTCTGGGGAGTGGGGCAGCGTGTCTGGCTCCACGTGGCTGCCAGACATGCTGCTAAGCGGCATGGTAAGGGGGCCAGAGTTGGAGGGTTGCATAATGGGCGGGGAGTCCCGGGGGAATTCTGGTTGCAGGCGGGGTTGGATGGGCGTTGGAGTCCCAGGGGTCAGTCAGGGGTTGGGGTGGGTGGGTCAGGGCATGGGGGTTTGGTAGTGGGGTCTCAGGAGGGGATGATCAGGGGACAAGGAGCAGGGGGGGTTGGATGGGGGTGGGGTCCTGGGGGGTTGGTTAGGGGCGGGAGTCTCTGGAGGGGGGCAGTCAGGGAACAAGGAGCAGGTGGCTTAGATAGGGGATGGGGTCCAGGAAGTGGTTAGGGGCAGGGGCGTCTCTGGAGGGAGCAGTCAGGGGACAACGAGCGGGAAGGCTGAGATAGGGGGTGAGGTCCTGGGGAGGTGGTTAGGGGCGGGGGGTCTCCGGAGGGGACGGTTGGGGACAAGGAGTGGGGGGGGTGGATGGGTCGGGGATTCTGAAGGGGGCAGTCAGGGGCAGGAAGTGGGAGGGGGTCAGATAGGGGATGGGACCAGACTGTTTGGGGAGGCTCGGCCTTCGCTACCTAGCTCTCCATAATACAATTTTGCAACCCCAATGTGGCCCTTGAGCCAAAAAGTTTGCCCATCCTGGCACTAGCTGAGAATGTGGCCATGTCTTTAAACACAAACTAATACGTTGCTGCTGTTTTGATTTTGCCTGTGTACAGTAATAAATACAAAGTATTCCAAAGTCCCAGGTCCTCGGTGGGGTGGTGCTATCCTCTGCCACAGAGAGATTATCATGATTAAACTACAGCCTTATTTTTATGGGTTTATTACAAAATTTAATTTACATTAATTAAATTTCACTCTACATAGGAGGCATCCCGGTGATGTGGAGTGTTATCTTAAAGAAAAAAGAGTTTCATCCGAACTCTACTACTGAGTTAACTACGGTATATGATCGTGGAAAAGTTGTTTGTCTCTCTCTATCTCAGTTTTCCCATTTGCAAAATGGATATAATAATATTCGCTTATGTTGCAGCAATGCTAATAAAACAATTATTTGAAACATCTTAATATCCTACTGTGAGAAGTGCTGAATACATGCAAAGTATTATCATTATGTTAGCTGTATACTTGTTTGATACCTTGCCATTGTCTTTAGGCTGCATGTGTCAACGGCAGCTTTCTATAGGATCCACATCCATACATTGTCCTTTGTCTCCTTGTTCTACCACATCAGAGGGACATTATCTCCACACAATTTACTGATTATTTTATATTCTCTTCCAGCTAATTCGGGTACCACTCTGGATAATGGGCTATTGCAGTTACAGCTGGTCGGAGAACAGAAATTTTCAAGTTTCAGAAAAAATTAGTCCTCATTCCTGACAAAAAGTGAAAACCTTGACATTTTTCAAAGGACAAAAATTCCAAGCTCTTGTCAATTTCATTTTCTCCCTGCTGGCAGAAAGTGAAATTGACAAGAGCCTTCCATGCAGACATTTTCCCCTGGAAAATTTTGATTTTATGCAAAGGGCATTTTCCGTCAGGATGATTTTCTGACATAAAAGTCCCAAAAAGCTCTAATTGTTGTAGCAATGGTTTTAGCTTGGATGAAGATGTCAAAGGAATCACAGCAGGCACCTTGCAGCTTTCCCAACTGAAATTAATTAGAGCTCTGTTAAATTCCACTAATATGTAGCACCATGAGGCCCAATCAAATATAGGGCAGGGCAAAACAAAGCAATGAAAGGAGTTTTGGTGATGAGATTAAGAAAGAGGGAAAATCTGTGGAGAGAAAGCCATCTATTCCTGATGTATTATTCTGTGGTGTTACAGCAGCAATGATTTTGTTCCACTATGCTCTCAAAACTCCAGTTTTTATTTTTCCAAAATGTCCATCTCTTTTCAGTGCTAACTCTGGGATTATGGAGTTTGTATTTTATACAGTTCCAAGAACATCATTAGTGCTTCACAAAAAATGCATAAAAATTATAATTCATAAAAAGCGTTACACAGAATCAATGAAAACTCATAAAACGATGATGGGATGTATATTGATTTTTACTAACCAATAAACATATTTTTAAACATTTCTAGTAAAACATGAAACAATCTCTTACCTGTCAGATTAAACTCTCTAGCCTCTGCTCCTTTGATAAAGAATAGTAGGATCCAGAAAAAAGTAAACATTTTTTCCTTTCCAACTTTGATTCACTCTAGAATAATGTGTTTTTAGCTAGCCTGTGAAGTACTATGAAATAGATATTCAGAGATGTTCTCTGTCAGCATCATCTTCTCTGCTGTAAAAGAGGAAAATAGCCATTTGTTTTGAAGCAAGCAGCATTATCTCCCGCAAATGTAAACCAACTTGTTTGTCTGAGTGATTGGCTGAACAAGAAATGGTACATTGTTTTATTTTTGAATGCAGCTATTTTTTGTACATAATTCTATATTTTTAAGTTCAACTTTCATGATAAAGAGATTGCATTACAGTACTTGTATTATGTGAATTGAAAAATACCATTTCTTTTGTTTTTTTACAGTGCAAATGTTTGTAATCAAAAATATAAAGTGAGCACTGTACACTTTGTATTCTGTGTTGCAATTGAAGTAAATATATTTGAAAATATACTAAACATCTAAAATATTTAAAGAAATGGTATTCTATATGCATAAGCCACAGCCTGTTTTCATTCAGTCCCACCTCTTACCCAGCCTCTCCTAGGAGAATTTAGACCACAGTTTTGCTAGAATTGCACCGATGTGCAAATTAAATTAGCATCTCACTTATATGTCCCAGGTGACTGTTTTGCTTCCATCTAACCAAATGATTTAGATGACTGATAAAGTGACTTTTCGGTTTGTAAATTAATGTAGGCTCCTTCCTAGGCTAACTCTGGTCTAGCACAGCCTTCCAAGCAGTATGAGTTATCTGCACCAACAAAGAAGCACAGATTTACAGCAGGAACAGAGTTTCCAATAGCCATTGCAGATTGTGACAAAGCTCTGTCCTTGTCTCTGTGGATCCTACATTTCCTGGCGGATTTCACTAGCCTCAGAGGCTCACTGTGACCCTCCACATAGCCCTTCTCTCTCTAGAAACAAGGATCACAGCCTATTGAGCCATTTTCATCATAAGCCAGCGAGGGAGGTGAGGAGAAGCTATCCTTCCCTGCACAGTCTCTGTTGTCTCCCAATCTCAGTGATTAATTAGGGGAGGCAGAAAGGGGGAAGCTAGGGCCTGCCCTCTACTCTGGGTCCCACCCAGAGACCCTAATAGTATCAGCTATGATGGCTGACCTTTTAGCAACAGAACACAATACAATTCCCTGGGCTACTTCCCCACAGCAGCCCCCACTTCCTCAAGCTCCACTTGACCCTTACCTCAGGGCCTCCTTCCTTGTGTATGATATGGTGTCCACCACTCAGTCTCACCAACAGCCCAGTTTCCTCCCACAGCTCCCGACATGCCCCACCTCCACCCCAACCTGATTAACTGGCAGGTTTTAATTGGTTTCAGCCAGCCCCTGATTGGCTTCAGGTGTCCCAATCAGGCTAACTATTTCTACTGCTTTCTAGAAGGTTCTTAACTGGCCCCAGGTGTCTTGATTAACCTAGAACAACTGCCATTTGTACCAGGGATTTGTTTAGCTTGGGACTAACATACCCGTTCCTCACCACTTTCCTATAGTCATCTGCCCTTGCCCCATCACAAGATATAATGTGAAAAAAACCAAACGTTCTCAAAGCAAGTTAGCAATAGAACCAATAACACCTCCATAGTTGTGGCTATAATCCTACCAGCCAAACCAGATGTTCAGTGTAAGGTTCAGCATAAAAATTAATAACATTTTTAGCAGGTATACAGTGTCTACCTCCGCTGTGTCTAGGCATCATACAAGGCTCGAATTGAGCTATTCAGCTTCTCATTAAAACTGATCAAACACCGTGCGTTAGCTACTCTTGAACTGTGCGAACTTTGGCTATATAAACTTTTTGTGACACACACACACACCCTTCACCAGCCCACTGAGTGACACTGCCCTTGCAAAGCCGTGTCTCTGGCTCTGACTCACACTGAAGAAAAATCCCTGGGTGAGTTTTTGCATCTGCAGGCACGTTATGCAAATCAGATCCCACTCACACCAGCAGAGAGATGTACTTCACCCGGTTTCTTTTACATCAGTGGCATTAATGAACACACTCCCATTTTGCAGCCTTTGGGGGCAACTATGCTACACAGAGAGATGTGCTGCAGTCACATGCTAGAAACTGAACAGGCTATAAACTTTGTCTTTATTCCTGACAAATAGGGTTCTCATTTCCCTCCTCTGCTTTGATACCAAATTGGCTTCTGCTCATCCTGCCCGTTTCTCATGGATTTTAAAATCAACATGAAGCTGCCATTCCAGAGGTCTTGGGATGGGCTGATTCAGGAGGCAGGGCTGCCTCTGCTTTGTGCTGTATTAAATCAGAAGACAGCCATCCCAGTGGCAGAAAGAGCAGCAGAAGAGCATTTGGACAATGGTTAGGTCAAAATTTCATGTGATGACGTCCCATAGTCATTTCTAAGGCAATGGTACTTTTTTCTGTATTTTGGGTAAAATCATAACCATGGCACTCTTTTGATGTGTATCTTAACTGTGACACACACACACATGCACCCACACCAAATTTCCAGTAACCAGAAGAGACTCATTCCTTCCACCAGGTTCTTCCTCCTAACAGCCAACATCCAGCCCCCTTCTTATGGGAAGAAAAGTCTCTCCCTGCTGAGGAAACAGCAAGGGGAAAATCATACACTCCCTAACGCTTTTGCCCAAAGCCAGATTTAGCATTTTTGGGATGAGCCTGAGGGTAAGGTTACACTACAGGATTATAGCGCGTTTACCTATTGCGCTATATGGGACGTGCTATAACCATAGCGCTATGTCGTGGCCACATTTGATGCTGCTGCCATGGCACCGGGAGTGGTGCATGGTGGGCAGCTATCCCAGCATTCAGCTGGGTGCAACGTGCTTTGCAAAGGAGGGGGTGAGGGGGAACAGGGAACGTGTACGGAGGGAGACAAGTTCAGGCTGTCACTGATTTCTCTCTACAGAAAAGTAGCAGGCTCTGAATTTCAGTCAACACAGCTCCCTCGGTAAGCAGTTTCACTGCTGAATTGCTTCTGTTAAGAGCGGAGTTCTGTAAAGGAACTTCCGCATTCCTAATTCTGTTTGCAAAACAACACTGAACACGTCAAATGCCTTAAATGGCTTCCTAATTGCCTTAAATGGCTCAGAGGCGTGCCAGAGATCCCTTATCGCGTAATGACTGATTACACTGGCCCTAACACGCTACAGGGTTAGCGCAAAAAGCCTTATGACTCTCGGAGAGGAGGTTTACAAGTTGCGCTTTAAAGGGAGACTTTTTGTGCAAAATGTGCATTGACAGTGTATATGGTTAGAGAGTTATAGCGCTCCTGGAGGCTTTTTGCGCTATAAAGCGCCAGTCTAACCATGCCCTGAGAGACAGATAAGCAAAGCCTCCACCCGACAAAGAAAGCAGATGCATTTTCACCACAATCACACCACTTGACAAGAGGCTGGTTTGAGGAGCTTGGGGAAGGGTCAGCAAGATGGTCCTTTGAGATACACAATATTAATGAGTTAGCTCTGGGATGCGTGTCAGGAAGAGACTGTGAAGACTCCTACTGCTGAAGTACAGCCCAGCCCTTTGTTCCTTTCACTGCTACCTATTGATTCTAATTCGAGGCTATCTTCACAAGGGAAAGGGCTAGAGACTTCCCTTTATTTAAAAAAAAAGAAAGCTGAGATTCTTCTTCACTTTGCCAGCTCCCCCAGATCACAGGAGCCCATCACCAAAGTCTTCACGAGGCCCAAAGACTAATTCTGCTTCTGGCACATCTGGCTAGATATAGCTTTCCAAGGAAAATGGGCTACATGACTAGACAGAGAAGCATAAGCATTTAAATGAATGAAGAAACTCTCAGACAATTCGTGATTAAAACAATTTAATACTTTCTTGTCTATTGCCCTGGCAATACAGGTTGCTTGCACCGCGGTGAAACCTCCCTTCTATGGAAGAATAATCCAATCACTTGGATGAGAAATTGGAGAGATGCATGAAGCAATGCTGAAGCTTGGGCGTTCATGGAGATAACCTGGTGGAATGTACTTAGAGTTGGTTGAAAAAATATGTATTTTTAAATTCTTCAGCCAGAAAAAAAGAATTTTTTCATGAAAATATTCATGAAATATACTTACATTTTTCAACCAGCCCTAAATGTATTAATTTCATCTCCTTTATAATATTGCCTCTGAAGGGCCCTCTTCAGAGATTGCATACCCCGCCATACAATGATGGCTTGCATTTGAAAGCAGTTAGCCATTGGGCTGCATTCCCCTCTGTTCTAGTATTCTAGAATCCAGTGTACACACGTTCTGTCCTCCCACCCCCTGAAACTGTTCCTCTGTTTCTGTCTTTCCACCAGCGTGAGTGAAAACAGAATCCAGCCCTCTCTCTGCTGGTGATTTGTGTTAGGATGGTTTGAAATTAGTAACCAGGAAATACAGGTGATTGACTCTTGATTCTCACGAGGAATGTGGAGGTTCTTACTTGCCCTTTGATTCATACCTTTACAAAATGTTACATTTTTACGACGGGAGCACAGCTCAGAAGGAATGGTCCATTTAGGTAACATTTAAGTCACTTCTTAATTTGCAGTCCTGAGGATTATCATTGCTACCTAGTCTCTGGACAATGGAGGAGAGAAAGAGGATACTTACCCAAGTCAGCCTTGTTCTCTGAATGTATTGCTGCTGTGGATCCATGAGGATCCATCTACTCGGGTGGCTTAAAAGAGGTGCCAGACATAGAGAGGAACTGAGGGGCAATTAGAAGGTGGGGCTTTTCTAGTCTAGTCCTAGGGTGCTGGAACAAAAGGGCTTGTATGCATTCCCCTAATGGCTAACTCTTTTGAAGTGGATACTGTTCCTGCGTGGCAGTGCAGACAGTCTCATAATGGGGATCTGAGTGCAGGGGACAAAGTAAGCAACCTCTTTTTATCAATCCATCCTTTTGATGCAGAGCTCGCATTCCCTGGATATGTCCTGAATATTCACTTTAAGGGGAAAAAATTCCCTACTAGAGTTCACTGGGAAGAAAACTAACTTCCTTACCCACCAGCCAGGATACCAATTCAATCTGTGGAGAGCCTTTCAAATACCAAATAATTATTGCAATCTTATCTTAATTTCCTGTGGTAAAGGAATGAAGGCAAAAAGAGAATGAACCGTATTACCCTACCAGCATTTCAGATCCTTGAGTTTTCTTGAAGAAGAATGACAAGCCTATGTACACTACATAGTGTTCATTTATAGAGCATCTTTGATCCAAAGAAATGACAATCCAGTTCCTGAGCGATTCAGTGTCAGGATAGCCCTTGAAGATCTAGTGCAGAACAGCATGTTAGCAACTCAGAGTTTATTGTCCTGAGCCTGACCTCACTCATTTACAGCAGCTTCACATCAGTGTAGTGCCACTGACTTCAACAGCACCACTCCCGATGCACATCAGTGTAAAGGCGAGCAGGATCAGATGTGGAGAGCAAGAAGGTGATTGACGGTAGTAATATAGAGATGAGAAAAGCCGGATACGGCCGTAAAAGAAGCAAAAACTAGACAATCTTGCAAAACAACTTACTAAAATATGCTTACTGCCATGGTTGCATAAGCACTGAAAGATAATATTACAATAATTATATATAAACATAATTAAAATAAAACCAACCAGCCAATAAAATAGATCAAAAGCAGGGGGGAAAGACAGTGTTTGGAAATAGCAGTTAAAAAATCTTACTTGAAAGAAGTAATATCTAAAAATCTTACCTGCACATCCTACCATGCATGATAAGAGTTGTGGTTAGTGCTAGCTGTAAATTGGTTTCCTTTACAGGAATTTCCTTTACCTCAAAGTCATCATCCCTTCCTTTCTCAACTTAGTTGTAAAATGTTCAGACTCAATTTCCGGCTAGTTTTCTCATAAGAACAGAACAAAAACTGTGTAACCCTTCTTTGAAAGACAAGCGGCTGTAATTTCTTTAAAATCTATTGTTAGTCATGCAAAAAACTTGTGGGCTATTTTGTATAATTTCACAGCAGGAAGAACAAACACATTTTGGGGAGGGGAAGGTTTGCCAAAATGCCCATAATGTTTTACGAAATTTACTTTATAAAATTATCTATTTATAAAGTACCAAATCTCTTCAATATACAAAAGATCAGCGTGATTGTATGATAAAGCAGATCTCTCCGAAAAATAGGTACATTTTTTTAACCAGTGATCTCTTCAAACTGCTGGCTCTTATTGTGACACCGGCAGATCAAGGTGCCAGCTCATGCCAAGGCCCCTATGCTTCAGTGAACATTGAAAAATGAATAGCTGGAAACCAGCTTGGCTCACTTGTCTGATAGTGCTGTTAAAATAGTTTATGAGAAAGCATTTAGTGCTTGGCCTTTCTGAAATGCTTGTGAATTATTAAATGTATTACTCTCATTTATAATATCTGTATCCCATGTTAGCAGAGATACAGAATATTAAACTCATATTGAAGAATCAGAGAGGTAGCCGTGTTAGTCTGGAATTGCAGAAGTGACAAAGAGTCCTGTGGCACCTTAAAAACTAACTAAAGTATTGAAGCATAAGCTTTCATGGGCTAATATGCAAGCACCCGACGAAGTGGGTATTAGCCCACGAAAGCTTATGCTTCAATACTTTAGTTAGTCTTTAAGGTGCCACAGAACTCTTTGTATCTTCTAATATTGAAGTGTTTGTTTTGTCTATTAAACTGGGCACACACCCCGCCCAGGCAGGAGAGAAGCACTACCAAATGTGAAATACTAGCTTTGCCACAAGAGGTGTCATCCTCTGCCCAACAGAAAAAAACACAACAAACCATAGACATGGGATGAACTATTTGGCACATCAGTGGTCAAGCCACTTTGTTGATTGCTCCCCCCACACCCATGAAGAAGGGACATGCACAAACACCCCTCCCGTCACAGTTTGAAGTCTGGGGGAAGGGCTACAAGCATTGTCTTTGGTGAGTGTACAACTGGCCTGGTCCTTTGAGATCGGGAGACATAGGTGCCAACTCCGTGGGTGCTCCGGGGTTCAAGCACCCACAGGAAAAAACTAGGAAGTGCTCAGCACCCACCAGCCACAACAGTTTGGCGGGGCCACCAATCAGTTGCCGATCTGCTGTTCGGTAGCTGGCGGGAGGTGCTCAGTGGAGGAAGCAGAGAAGGGGTGGGATGAGCAGAGGCAAGGGCAGGCCCTTGGGGGGGGGGAGGAAGAGTGGGGTGGGAGGAGTTGGAGTGAGGGTGGGACTTCAGGTAGAAGAGGTCTGGCCATGTGAACACATCTATCAAAAACAAAGGTCCTTCTCTTTACATATTTAGCTCTTTCTTGCTGGTGCACTGGCTTCCCTGACTGTTGGGTGCACATTTTGCTCAGGATCTTGCCATCATGAGAAGTAAACTATGGACTTGTTGCTCTAAGAGGGTTACAAAATCAGTCCAATATTGTCATATATTTACACACACACATTCCTATGGCCTTTGGCCTAGATTAGGGCTCAATCCTGCTGAGGTGCTGAGCACTTTTAGAGAAATGCTGAGTGTCCTCAACATTCATTGTAGTCAATGAGGGTTAGAGGGTGCACAGCACTTCACAGGAGGTCTGCGGAACCTTGCGGAACTGAGTCCTCGGGCAGGGGACCATTTTGTTTTGTTATTTTACTTTTTTATTTTCTTCTTCGTGCTCATCTACAATATGTCTGTGAAAAGATTTATGCTGTAGGCCAGGGGAGGCTGATTGCTGCCGCTTTAGTTTTATTAAATTTAAAAAATTACTCGTTTAAAAGTAAAGCTTCCCGATTATTCAAAGCAATCCCCTTTCAGCATGTCACAAGGATCCTTATTGATCATCACCAGTACCGATTCTCAAAGTTTGTAAAAGTGATATCTCTAGAACCTCTCAACAAATGTTTCACTGATGACTTGCGACTGCAAACTACTGATGCTCAAACCCCAACAAGTGAAAATTAGTCCTTTCAACATAAGGATCGCCATAACATGTCAAATGCATCCGATTATTCCTTTTTATAGTTAAGCAAAACATACCTTTCCCCCCCCCCCCCAAGATCAGAGCCCTATTGTGCTAGGCCTGGTACATACAAGGAAGAAGAAGAGCCAGTCCCTGTCCCAGTGTGTCTGCAATCTAAAAAGACATGGCAGACGTAGGTTGGGGAAAAGGAAGGTGATAGTTATCCTCATTTCAGAAATGGAGAACTGAGGCGTGGAACGCTCAGGTGACTTGCCCTAGCTCACAACAGAACTCTGAACAGGAACTGAAGCGAGGTATCATTAACCTAAAGCCAGCCCCTTGACCACAAGGCCATTATTCCTCTCTAGCACTTGGTTCTAGCTCTGGGCTCTTTCGTTCCTTTATTTTATGGTTGCTCACGCTTGTCAAAAACGTGTACATTGAAATGCTTCTCTGCGACGACCCCCCAAACCTTCCTCTTTACCAGCTGACACACAGGTCAGGTCAACAAACACTATCTAAAAGTGTAGCCATGTCTCACTCCCTCCTTGGGGCATGAATTCCTGAGGAACCCATGGAGCACAACATGGGCAAGAGCAGCCAGGCCGTGGCTGATACCATCACATGCAGTGGATATTTCTTCCACCCTCCCCCCATACTTACTACACACTTTGAGACAGTAAGTGTAATAATCTCCAAATAATGTATTTGTTACATTCAAATGTATAAGAAGGAACAGTCCAAAACTCAAACCCTGACCCCTTTGAATATCAGAGATGAAGGTTGAATTTGAGCTGCACTAAGCCCTATAGATTTGATCCTAGAACAGATCTAAGGCTGGAAACAGGGCCGGATTTACACCTTAGGTGCCCTAGGCACAGCATCTTCAGCGCCCCTCAGGCCTATAGCCGACCTTCATGATTTCCATAAAAAATTAAACTTGGAAAATTGGAAATCCAACCCTGACTAGAAAGAGCTGATTTTTTAATGGTACCAGTTCAGACACAGTGGAAGTCTTGGGAGGACAGGTCTTGTAGGGTTCTGGATCAAAGCCTATCACAAGATCCGCTGATCTAATGAGATTTCCATCATTTTACCTCAAAATCATATCAGGTTTCAATAATGGCAACTCCAGACTAGAGCCTTAGCTTCTGTCCATGTTTTAAAAGTAAGCTGGATACTAAAACCATTATCTCCGCCCATCTCCATTTTTCAGGATCGGATTAGCCATAAAGTATGCAGGAGGAGGGGGAAAGGGTGAGCTCAAGGAGCCTTCCCCTCTCTCCCAGGGGTGAAAGTAACACATGCTTGTTACCAGTATGAGGCCCTGAAGGGGCGGGGCCTCGGCCAGAAGGGGAGGGGCTTGGGACAGAGCCAGCCCCCGTACCAGTAAGGGGCCTCCCCCTCACTCCCCTCCCCGACCCTACACCCTCCGGGGGGCTCCTGCAACATTTTAAAGGGCCTGGGGCGGTAGCGGTGGCCCAGCCCCGGGCTCTTTAAATAGCAATCGGAGCCCCGCTGCCACTTCCCCAGGGCTCCGGCAACAGGGCTCCCATCCCCACGGAGCCCCGCTGCTGGGCCCCTGGGGATGCTGCGGCGGGGCTCCAGTGGCATTTTAAAGGGCCCGGCGCAGTAGCAGCAGCCCAGCCCCGGGCTCTTTAAATAGCTACCGGAGCCCCGCCACAGCCTCCCCAGGGCGCCGCGGGGACGGGAGCCCTGTTGCTGGAGCCCTGGGGCGGCTGCGGCTGGGCTCCAGCAGCTATTTAGAGCCGGGGGCTGGGCCGCTGCTACCGCACCAGGCCCTTTAAACTGCTGCCGGAGTCCCGCCGCAGCCTCCCCAGGGCTCCCGCAGTGGGGGCTCTGGCAGCAATTTAAAGAGTCTGGGGCTCCAGCCACTGCTGGGAGCCCCAGGCCCTTTACATTGCGCCCGGGGAAGCTGATCCCCCCCGATATGGAACATCGGCTCTTGCCAGTACTCCGTACCAGGGCGTACCGGCTTACTTTCACCTCTGTTCTCTCCCCTTCTGCCCACCACATCTTGCATACCTAGTGCAATGGCCAAAGGTAATTACCGTAACTCTGCTCAGGAAAGCACAGGAAACTCTGCTCAGCAGCTTCCTGTATGAATAATGGGGGAAGAGATGGGCCAGTGGCTCCACCACCTCTGCCCCACATCGGCTTATGAAGCTGACTGACCATGGAGAGGGGAAAAGAGCGCTGGGAGGGATTGTGCCCCCATAGGTTTGTGATGCCCCACTGGGGTGATGTAGCTGCCCACCCTGGGCTCTGGTTAATGCCACACACTCACAGAGTAGGTAAAGAATTTTCCAACCCTTAACTGTTTCCTAGCATGAGTCAGAGCTGCCGGTGCTGCTCTAGCAGTAGGTGCCAGAACTTGAGGCGGTTGAGAGGAAAAGTCACACCTAGCGGACTCTGAAGTCAGGGAGGTCACACGCGAATCACGGAGCGGAATTTAGCCCAGTGAACTAAACGCCCTTGTTGCCACTTTGTAGGACAGTAGAAGGCACTTCATTCAGTGCAGATTGTTCTAATTTGCTGCAGCAAAGTGCCGTCTGCTACAGAGTTAGGGAATTTCCCAGTCATCTTTGTACTATGCATCGTAGGCACTGAGATAAAAGGCCATCAGTGCCACATAAGTACCTAGATATAGTAATGTACAGATAGAAAGTCTGTGAGTGGGAACAGAGCAAAGCTAATATCCACAATATGTTGGAGTGTTTAAAAGATATTTTCAAGATCAAATTTTTAAAACAACGTTTACTTTTACGATTTTCAACTTTGTCACTTAGAAAGAAGTGATTTTTGAAAAAGCTGGTGTAAGTAGAAGGAACCCCAATGACATCAGGGCTCATCCATATTATGCCTTGGAATGCATTGTGCATGGTAACAACAAATCTGAATTCAGCTACTCAGGTTTTAAAAGTCTTAAGTCTCAGCTACCGGGTGCCAACTTCCCACAGCATGGCAGTCCCTCGATGCAGCTGAAACACAGCGATGTCTTGCAATGTACAGTAAAGTGAACCTTCTTGTAACCATCTTTGGAAATTTTGCCACAGACCTGCCAAAGTCTCCTCCAGAGTGACACAAAGTTTTAAGCATGTCAGTGGCCTTGAGAATTAGAGAATACACGGAGCCATGAGTCTATTATCTTCTGTGTGATGGTGGGAATCCTTTTTCATTAATTAATATGGCAGTTACATTTCGGAGGGTGCTTATATTCTCTGCCCACTAGAGCAACCATTGGAATTTCCTAGCTGGAGATTTCACCCTGGTATCTAACCTAAATTGAAGGTGAAATGCAAACATAGGACCCTCATGATCTATCTGCAGTCACCCCCAGTCAAGCTGAAGAAGCAGCTCCCCTGGCTGACCCACAGGCAGCTGTGCTAGGTTTGTCACAATTGTGATTTCTAGTTTTGAACTCCTGCCACTCAGTATCTTATCTGTTGTTTGTAGTCATCATAATGCTAATTGAACACTGTTCCACCCCTAAGCTTGCCATGGTTCTGAAGGGATGCCATGTATAAAGCTACTAAATGTTAGGGCTGGTCAATAAATGCAGGTACATTTTTGTAAAAAATGTTGACAATTTTTCATTTCAATTTCAAATTTTCCAAACACTGTGACCACTCTACAAGCTTGTGAAACAGCCGACAGCAGAGGATTGTGCTGACTCAGCTACCACTTCTATGCCAATTACTTTCAAATCTCTCTCCCATGTCCTGACCTCCACCTGCTACCTGTTTTCATATCGCCAATTGTTTTATAGACATCACCTCTCAGATGACTCAGTGGCATCTGAAACTCATTCTCTCCAAAAGTAAACACCCCATCTTTCTCCCTACACCACTTCCTTCTGTATCACACTGCCAGTTTCATTACCCTTCCCATGACGCAGGCTAACAATTTCAGGTTCATCTCTGAATTCCCTCTCTTCTTCTCCCACACACCAACTTTCTAAATCCTTTAAATAACCCAGATTCACCAACTGATCACTTTTCCCACCAATAAATTCCTTGTTCAAATTTTAGTCTAATCTTTCCTTGGTACCTTTCTCTGCTCCGGCTTCCCACCTATATCCCTTCCAGTCTGTTCAGAATGCTGCTCCCAGATGCTTTGACCCCATCATTTCCCTCCTGGATAGATTGAATCTTTCAACTTTCTTTCTTTTTCAATCTGTGCTATACTGTAACCTCTTTGGTGCAAGAAATGGATGTTACCTGTGGCAGGGTGCTGGCCAGGACTGGCTGAGCCAGCCCTGCCGTCCCTTTAAGAGCACAGAAGCCTCTGCAAGCTTTGCCTGAAGGGGAAGGCTAATCAGTCACCTGGGCTGCAGAGGGCTCAAGCTCAACTTGTTCACCTGGCAGCCTCCCTGGGGGATATAAGGCCCGGCAGGGAGGAAGCCTAGGGAGGGTGGGGTGGAGTTTGGAGAGTAAGTAGAGGATGCTAGGGAGTCAGGATAGGGAGGAGTACTTAGACTCTGGATCCCTGTGAGCCAGGAAGGTGGTTGATTCCTGAGCTGTGGTCTGTCTCCCTGTGCATGTACCGTATTTTTCGCCCTATAGGACGCTCCGGCCTATAAGACGCCCCCGAGTTCTTCAATAAAAAAGCCGGACAAAAAAAAAAAAAGCGCCTCGCTCTCCCGTCCCCGCCGCGCGGGCGGGCTGCTGGGAGCGCGCCGCTCTTCCGTCCCCGCCGCGCGGGCGGGCGCTCCCAGGGGCCCCGGGGCCCGAGCTGCTCTCGTTCCCCGCCGGCCCCAACACATGCGGGTGGGCTCGGGGGGGAAGCGCCGCCCCGCCCCGCCCGCCGGGCCACCTGCAGCCGCCCCAGCTCCAGCTGCCCGGTAAGTGGTTTCATATATTCGGCATATAAGACGCCCCCCCTAATTTTGAGGTTATTTTGGGGGGTTAAAAGGGCGTCTTATATGCCGAAAAATACGGTATTAAGCCAGCACTGTTAAAGCTGTACAAAGGGGTGGGGTTTGCACTATAAATAAAGGACACTGGTGAAGCCACAGAGAAGTCTCCTGCCTATTTGTGGAGTGGGCAACGGACATACCCAACAGATGCCAATGTTGCCACCATGAAAGCCAATAGGAATTTTGACCCTATGGCTTTAAAGTGTTATGTACATTTATGGTGCTATAATAAAGAATAAAACAGGAACTGTATATTGAAAGGTTAACTACTTATGTAGCTGCAGAAAAGACACAAACATTGGATCCAAATTATATATGTATTTTATAGCAAGAATCATTTACTTAATAAGATCAGTATAACAAGAAAGAAAGGAAAAGAAAAAATTATACAACATCAAAACATATGCCATATCTTCTGCCATGCTGCTCACATTAAGTTATTATGACCATGATCAGGAATTACATCATGTATCCATACTTAAATCTTTTTAAAATCATTCAAAATTTAAAAAGTCCCAGAAGGTTACAATAGTCTTTATTTTGAACAGCCTCCATCCATAAAAAGTGCAGATCTTATTTTCACTTAATTTTGACAGGCAACAAGCAGAATATTCCCTTTCACCAAAAGTAACACCAAAATGTAGCCACTTGTACTACAGCCACACTTCAGCTTCCATCTCTGCTATCTGAGAGGGCTGGTGAACAGAAAAACCAGAAGGCCTTTACAAAGGTATCAAGGGGGAAGGGAGAAGACTAGTGAGAAAGTACTGTCATTAATAAATGAGGGATGGAATTAAACGAATGTTTCCAATATGACTGAGGTACTGAATTCCATTTAGAAATCTGCCTTTAAACAGATGTAGTTTGGACATTTAGGAAGTAAGGAATGCCTTGTAAACACAGGAACAAATAAAGCGGATGCAACAGAAATTTGAACATATACAAAACAGCATGGGCTGGTGATACAACTCCAATGGTATCAAAGTCTTGCTCTCTCCCTGTTCCCAAACCCTTCAAATCCTGCATTAAAGGTGGGATACAAGAGAGGTATTGGCAATCACCACCACCACTACCACTACCTTCCAGAGAATACAAGGATTCCATTGGGTTGTTCCTGACACTGGTTTCCACAAAGGGAGTGACAGGTTTCAGAATAGTAGCCGTGTTAGTCTGTATCTGCAAAAAGAACGAGGAGTAATTGTGGCACCTTAGAGACTAAGAAATTTATTATGCCCAAATAAATTTGTTAGTCTCTATCGTGTCACATGTACTCCTCGTTCTTTTTACAAAGTGAGTGGTCGATGAACGGGGAAAGGATGAGCCAGCAGAGATACCTGGGTACAGAGAAAAGCAGATGGAGTAATTTCTCCAAAGGTAATGCAGTGACTGTGCTCCCTTTTTGCTCCGGGAAGAAATTTACAAACAGAAAAAATAATTCCTGGAATTCCTGCTGGGATGAGAGAACTGTGTAACGTCCCTTAAACAGTGCTATGGCTATATGCTATTAAATTCTCTATACAGTGCTGCATGCAGCCAATAATCCAGAGTCTCATTAACAGCAGTGGGCATTAATGAGGTAACACATTTCTTATAATGAACTATTCTCCCACGTTTTGGGCACAAGTACAGTTTATTTCATCATCCGTGAGGCCTGACTTACTTACTATTTTATATTCGACTTCCGCAGTATTCGTAATGGAAGTACAGTTGAGAATTCAACATTTCACTCATGTTTGATTCCCCCCTCCCCTTTGTTCCATGGTGTACAGGATTACAGTCCAAGGACTAAATTAACCCTTTTGTAATTCCACGGAGTCAATATAGCTACAAATGGAATACATTTTGTACTGTTTGTTTTTGGGGGGGCTTTTTAAAAAAGAGTTTCAGATTCCAGTACCAAAGAGGTCATCTTGAATCATTAACACTTGCATGGATTTCTGAGAGCATATTTATTTTTCCTCTGCTTTGTCTGTGAAGATCCAGTGGGAAATCTGACTATAGCTATCAGGAAAATGGAAATCCCTTCCTATGAAAAAATGTCATGTTTTTAAAAACATTTTCACCCCAATTTGGGACAAAATGTCAAAAAATGAGAGGACCAAAAGAATTTTTTTGCCAGCTGCCTGACAGGAAGCCTCTTGTCAATCTTGTTTTCTCCCTGCAGGTTCCTCTGTAGCCAGGAAACAAATCACTGTGACTGGAAATTCCCAGCCATTTCCACATTTGACCTAAGATTAGGCAAGAACATTCTAGCAGTAGCAGGATATAGGAGCATCAGGTTGAACAAAGTCAAGGAAATTCACCCTATCCCATGAAGCTAGTTATTGCGAGTTACTATCAACTATGCACTTGATTGATGCTGCTGAACACTGTGAAAAGCCCAAGTTTGAAGACCTCATGTGCTTAAAGTCCTCATGTGCTTAAAGGAGAAAGAAATAGTCATGTGCATATCTGTAAGCCACGTTCAAACACACAATCACAGAAACTGTGACCAAGTGCAACGGCACAGCTTTGTATTTTGGATCTCATAAATAATGAATAAGCTTGGAAGATCTGCTACTCTAGAAGCCAAAATAGAGGCCTAGATTCACTACGGCATTGCACCTTGCGTCACCATTTATATCTGTGAAAATCTGTATAAAACACTACCAGTCTGACCTGGTGTAAATAACTACTCACAATACCAAGGCACTGGAGAACTAAGGCTGGTATCGTAGATATTGGCAATTATTTTCCCCTCTGTTTATCAATATACCTTAGACCCTCGACTCTATCACCTCAGGCCGCTCGCCTGGAAGTAGCTCAGATACAAGTTGTACCTACTGGCCTCTCTGGAGAAAGTGTTATTCCCCACTCCCTGCACCTAAACAGTTATTCAGAGTACTCTGAGCTGAATAACACTAACCCCTGGACTAAAACATTGCTTTGCTATGATGCCTACAATAAAACTACCATCTGGCACTGGTCATGGTAGGGACCACCTGTAACTACTTATAGGATTGATATATGCAAATACACCATATTTCTACTGTTACCTTGTCCTCCGCATCCTCTTCTTCCAACCCATCACTCCCCTTCTCCAATTTGTCACTTTATTTACATGTGTTATATTGTCTAAATCCTATATGTTGAACTCCCTAGGACAGAAAACTGTCTTTGTGTTATATGCTTGTATAGTGCCTAGTACAATGTGGCTCTGATTGGAGTCCTTACATACTATCACAATAGAAATAATAAATAACAGTAATCACATTTCTAAATACAACTACTTTGAAAATATAGACTATTCACAGGCCTTAAATTGCTTTACAAAAGTGTGTAAGCAGAATTAATGTTTTTCTATGAGAAATGAAAACAGTGACACTGAAAGGTTTTGATCTGCCCCATGTTACACAATGAATCGAAGAGAGAGTCAGGTTAGATTCCTTGGGGCACGTTCTCAGTTTGTGTAAACTGTAAGAGCCCCCAGGGGTGAGAAGTAGGGTTAACCTAGCCCTCTGAGCTATGACAATTTATACAAGCTGAGGATTTGTCTCATCTCTCAAGTCCCAGGTGGTGCTCTATTCATTGGACCACATTGCCTCCCTAAATCACACACACTACATATCTTCCATGTAAGTAACACCATGTGCTCATTTCCACAGCATGTTTCTTTTCCAATTTTTGGTTATAAGAATGTTTTAGACTCCCAACACACAGTTGTTGCTTGGGTTTCTTCTTCTGAGATAGGGCGCATATAATTATTGTGATTTCTGATGTTTGACTTGGAAGTTTTCACGGGCATCAGGTACCGAAGATTCTTCCAAAATCTAGAATTTGAAGGAAGAGACTTATCCTCTTTCCATTTAACTCTCCTGGATGGTAGAAGCTCCAGTGATTTTGGCAAAAAATTATAATCACTTATAAGTGTGAATTCAATTAATATTATTTTAATTTTCCTTTCAACCAGTGCCTTATGCAGTCCAGTCTCAAGTTCATACATGACTCGATCAGAAATGTAGTTCTGGCTCAGTATAATGATTAATCTTCTGCTTTTGTCAATATATGAATGGACATCATCAACAACAGCTGTAAATTGAAAGCTACAGTCATTATTAAAATCAGATGAAAGTACAGGCATTGACTCAAGACATCTTTTAGAAGTACTGCTAATATTGTACACATTTCAAAGTGACTAAATTACTGTATGTTTTGTTCCTTCCTAATCTATCACACCACTAAATAATATGAACAAAATTAATCTCAGATGTTTAATTCTGATCAATGTATGCAAAACAGCAATGGAATCCTAATTTGCCTGTAGTCAGCATACATTCCTTTCATGTTGGAAAGCAATTACAAACCAACATATCAGCTCTGGCTATTTCTTATTTAACAGATAAGGTAATCCTTTATTTTTCAAATAATTAAGATCTCTCAGGTTTCTGAGAAGCTTTAAGCAGAAAGCTTTCTGGAAAGGAAGAAAGCCAAAAGCAGATCTTTCACATTCTGTGGTAACACCACAGCTAAATTGTTTTTCTCCTCTGAATTAATATCAGCATTTAACTAGATAAAGGGGAGAGTTTTACCCTGAACAGATTATTCTTGTTTGGTGGGCAGAGTGGAATATTTTAGCTGATAGAATTTTGTGGTCTCAAAATCTGTTCCAATTCCATTCCATGCTGGAAAGAGAAATGGTGTTGGCCTTCTAAAGCTAGTGGGTCTTATAAAATCTGTGCAAACCCTGGGAAATCTGATGGCTATCTTATCAATGGTTGACCTGCCCCCAAGCTGCATTGTAGCAGCCAAGGTAGGGAGTCTATCAGTGTTAATGATGCTTGAAGAAGAATTAAGTCACAGTTTGTATGCCTGAGAGCTTGAAAGAGAGAAAAGAACATGGCACAGAGAGCTGCAGCTACCATTCTCCACCCTCTCTCATTCTTGCCTCTGAAAGCTATGGATGCCCAATCATGCAGGCCTTTCATGTTCTAGGAGGGGAAAGAGCATGTCAGAGCCAGTACTTCCCCATCCTCCTCTATGCACTGTGGCTAAGATGCACCTGGATGATCCGAAGACTATTCAAGTCAATAGGAATCTTTCCATTAATTTCAATAGCCTTTGGTTCAAACTCTTCTTTTGGTTACCTCCACATACTGAAAAGAAGGACAGAATAAGTCTAAACTTTCTAAACAGCCTCTGAGTTTGCATGCATGTAATTTTATGTGTATATTCTGTCATTTGCACCCCAAATAGAATCCCCTTTGCAAATGTGGCATTTTTGCTTAAGTGTCTCATTTTCAGAAATCTTTCTAATTACAGATCCTGGCATCTTTGTGAGAGTTTTGTACCAGTTTAATACCAAGGACATTCCATTTGCTTACCTCCTCCAGGAAATACATCCCGCTCAAATATACACAATTTGTAACCAAAATGGTCTTCTAATGTCCTGGGCAATATCTCTAGAGCAAATTTTCTTTCTTCTGCGTTGGTAGATACGGAGTCTTTCAGGTACGACACAAAAGCATCATATTCTTTTCCATCTGGAAAAAGATGACCAATTTTTGTCCTGTTAGTGACTGAACTGATCTGACCCATTACACATATGATAGCTGACTCTTCACTCCTGACCCTTATAACTTCTGCCCCACTGGCAACAATTTTGAGATAAGAGCTTTATCTCATCCATCTGTCCAGTCACCTTTCACACAAAATACCCAAGATCAAATTCAATCTGACACAAGTAGATCTTCCCACTTTGTTTTCCCAAAGGGTTGCAAAAACGGTGTCCTTTTTTTGTTGAAAATTATTGAAATGTGAAATTTCTTGACCAGCACTAATCATACCTAGTTGCACTGAACTGATTGATAGAAACTTGCATAATTAAAATGTGGTTTTGCCCTGAAAAGTGGGAGTCTGTAAAAATAGCATTGTGGGATTCCAGGTTTCTTTCAGTTCTTCTCCTACATTACAGACTGTGAACCACTTTGAGATTTACTGATGAAAAAGTGGTATATAAGAGCTAGGTATTATTATTATTCTATTATTGGGTAGTGTTGCAGTGTGGAGATTGTCAAAAGGAAAAAAAATCAGGATATATTTTATTTTATGCATTTCAATTTATAATAGCATAACAAAAAAAGGCATCTTCCCAGGCCATAGGTGTTGTTGGCAGTTATTCATACACACACATCAAAACATGAAGACGAATTCAACAGCAACTGACACCATATATAGCAACTAATTAAACCTTAAAACTGAACAATGAGAAATAGCACCTTGTCCTCCTCATATATAGTCCTCCTTAAAGCAGCACCTCCAAAAATCTGTTGTAAAAAGGATAGTGTAACAAAGGATAGCTCAACAAATTGAGGCTACCTCAGACCAAGGGCCATAAAGCAAGTCCCAGGGCACTCACAAAAAAGTGGTCCATCTCATTTTTAGTGAGAGAATTCCATCTTGAGCACTTCTAGCTGATCTCAGCCGGGGCACTATGATATGGGGAAAGAGGGGCTCTCTTGAGTAGGTGGGGCCTAGGCTATTTAGGACAAAAACTTTATGGTACATGCAGAAACCAATAGTACCATTTATTGATTATGAAGCACCAGTGTAACATACTTCTGGTGAGAGTCTCCACCTTAACATGTAGGCTTTCAGATTAAGATTCAATTAAAGCACACTGCAGTAATCTACCAGTTAGATAACACAAGCACTAAATCACACTAATGTAGTCTGTATCCAAGAGCAAAAGTTTCAACCTCCTAGCCAGGTTGAAAGAAAAGAAAAAGACTGTCCTAGTTCTGATGAAATCTGGTCATCCAGGGAAAAGTGGGGATCAAACCATACTCCCAAGTTGCAGAGACAAGAAACAAGTGAAGGACACACATCTGTATTCACACGAATGGGCATAATCCTCTTCCTAGCTTCCACTGTTTCTTCCCAACCTACTAACATAAATTTTGTTTTATTTGGATTAAAGGTCAGTCACCTCTTTCTCTACCATGTCCTGATCTCTAACAGACACTGGGAAAAGCTTCCCTCTGTGCCATCTGAGTCAGAGGACACAGAAACACCAAGCTGGGTGTCAACACCATAACCCAAGTTTTGTTACTAACCTCCTAATGCCCTCCTATACATGTTTAACAGGAGGGAATATAAAGTGAAAACCTGTGTAAAACTCCACACTAGAGAGGCCCTAAGGGCTCTCTGGGATCTGCTTAAGAATGTAGCCCCAACCACGCACTCTGAGGTCCTCATGTGAGTCAACAATACCTCATGATCAATTACAGAATTAAAATAGAAAAAATATTGGCATATACAATGTATCTTCATGCATTATTAAGAGATTACTAATCAATGCAACTAATGCAGTCTAGGTACTGTATATATAAAATGACAAGGGTTAAGGAAACCTGAGGTATCTAGATACCAAAACTTTCTCAGAAACTAAACCACAAAGGGAAGATCAGACCCAGAACAAGTTGGCCAACTGTCAACAACAAGTGCTGGCTTCTTTGTGACAGCCTGCCTCCTTGAGGTTGACATTGTCAACCCCTGTTAACACTGGACCAGCATCTCTCCAGTGATCTCCAGAAAGCACATGAATCTAGAGTAGGGGTGGGAAAACTTTTTTGGCCCGAGGGCCATATCGGGGTGGGGAAATTACTTGCAGGGCCATGACTGTAGGGCTGGGGGTTGGTGTGTGGGAGGGAGTGCAGGGTATGGGAGGGGGTGCGGTGTGAAGGAAGGAATTCAGAGCATGGGGTTGAGGCACAGGGTCCGGCGGGGGTATGGGGTTGGGGCATAGGGTGCAGCAGGGGGCACAGGGTTGGGGCTCCCTACCTGCCTGCCCTGGCCCCGGCACCAGACCACTCTGCTTCAGGAAGTACCCAGCAGCATGTCCCTGCCAGCCCTGGGGGAGGGGGAGCAGAGGGCTCCACGTGCTACTTTTGCCTGTGGTATCTCCCCCGAAACTCCTATTGGCTGCAGTTCCCTGTTCCCGGCCAATGCGAGCTTCAGGGGAGGTATCCACAGGTAAGAACAGCT
Organism: Sternotherus odoratus; assembly: GCA_032164245.1. Lineage (NCBI taxonomy): Eukaryota > Metazoa > Chordata > Testudines > Kinosternidae > Sternotherus > Sternotherus odoratus. Next base: position 204,266,785 of record JAVMKO010000001.1, on the reverse strand, counting down.
CTCTGCTCCTGCTCTCCCTCCCCCAGAGCTGGCAGGGACCTGCTGCCGGGCACTTCCTGGAGCGGGGTGGCCCGGTATTGGGGCCAGGGCAGTCCTCTCTTGGATTTTCTTTTGTGTCCATCTCATTATTTTATAGAACCTACCTGAAGCCAGAGTACACTATTTTATTAACCGTTTTATATCACTAAATGAACTTGTTTCAATGGTAACAATTGCCAAATCCTACCTCCTATTGTGTCATCTTTTCCAGTGATGTCCCTGTAAAATAAAACTAAGTCAACCCTGAATATCACAGAGAGAACCACCAGGAGCACAAGAACAAGTGAAAAGAATACAGCCACGATTATTCCAGTAGTAAATACATGTCGGGGAAGATCTGGAGGGTTCCCTGTAAAACAAAAGCCCAAGAAATTACAACTTTGTGACATAAGTGGTTCATGACATGATTTTTCTTAGTAATAGTCATTATTATCTGACAGCTATAACCAGAGAACTCTACTTCCTGTGTGAATCGTTTCCTGGTAATGTCTCATACGGCTATCCATCAGTTTGTACTGAAATGGGGAATGAAACAGAGGACAAAGCTTTCAAGGTTTACTCCACAGACTGCCACCCTGCCCCAGCCCCAAATTAGGAGATGTATTTTACTCCCTCAGCCCCACACTTCACCCACATAAAGCCCAACAGACTGAGCCTTAGAGGGATGAAATGAATTTCACTCTGCGTAGTCTAGGATGCATATCATCCCAAACTGCCAATATGGCTGTGTTCTCAAGTTTTCCCTCACCTGTTTTTATCAATAGTATTTATGTATATTCTTTATTTCTTTCTAGCTATTCACACCGCTTTTGTGTGCATGTGTGTGAATTAAAGGTGCATTTTAACTAGGCAATTGAGTAACAAACACTTCTGAACTAGCACTGATTTCGACCTCTAATGGGTGATTTTCTCTCTACTGTTCTTCCCCATCCTCATCAGTGTATATATAAAAGCCCACCATATTCCCTGTAATCACTTTGGCTAGTATCAACTCATTCTGCCCTCTCCCCCCCCCCTCTTTTTCTGTCATTGTCTTTCCCTTATATAAGCCTCATACTACCCAACTTTATAGTTAGTTTGGTTATTCCCCTCCCTTTTCCCCCATGCCCAGTGCAGATTTTAAACCCATATATCTTTCAGCAGTCCTTTTGGAAGCCAACTGGTCACTTCATTTTCCTTGTATTCTATTTTTCATCATAGCTGATATTCTATCTACTATGCCTTTATTATAAAGTGTCTTTTAGGACTCCCCAGCCTTCCTCCACACTTGTGGATTTTCAGGTTTCCAAGGGGAGAACAGAAGGTTTAAATCCACTAAAATAAGCAGTTAGACCAACTGATTACATACTATGTTATTGTACTGTAAGAGTATATCAAGTAAGATCTTTCATGGAAGCTTGTAATGCACCGAATTTAACAGTCATCATGAGATATATCCAGATTATGGTAATGAAGGTATGTATTTCCATATATATGCACACATGTCAAAAACTGTAATTGTAACTGTGGTGCAAGTTTCGCATCACCTCCCAACAATAAGGTGAAAAAACCAGGCAGGGAGGGGGGACCTCCCCAACTAGACAAAACTGGTTTCAAGCACCTAGCCATTGTCCAGTCCAGGAAAAAAATCACTGAGGAATCATCAGGGCAAATGGGAACAGCTTGAAACTGAAAGGAAAACCCCTATCTTAATGAAGTCTATGTCTACACAAAGGTAGCAGAAGTAAGAGTATTATATCATACTGTACCTTTCTTCAATTTAAATATTTTGATTTGTGCCTTATTTGTCGTTTTCAAGAGGCAGGTATAATTACAGTTCAGGTCCTCCTCTTTAACTGTTTTAATCCACAATAGTTTTGAGGTATACTTCTTGTTTCCTGAAGTACTACAACAGAGGTGCAGAATTAATTAACAGGATTCATTTCAATAAAGTAATTTAAAGGCACAAATATTATATGTAATCTGGTGTTAAAGGGGTGGCTGTTTCCAACAGCCTACTTAGTATTCACACCCAGTATGGATTTTATAAGTTTAAAAATAGCCTAACAAAGCTTTCAAATAACCCTTTCAAGATAGTCGTCTTCTTCATCTTCACAGTTAAGATATAAAATCTGATGTTTAACAGATCATTACAATAAGAAACTAAGTGTTTATGATTCTTTATGACTGCAGATCAGAATAAACTAGCTTTTCTGTACTAAAAAAACAGTTCATAAATAAGCCAACTCATACATTAGACATATATAACTACATTGCTTCCCTTTTCCTTCTCGTTATCAAACTTAAATTAATCTTTTCACTGATGACAATATACTCTCTCAATGAGATGTGGATGACAGTAAGCACGGTCCTGTTCTCCGCAGGCCCCTATGCATGAGCAAACCCAAGATTTATTAGAGATTAAAATCCATAGTAGTTTATTAATAGCACATTGGACTTGGGCCAATGCAGGGGGGGAAAAGTAGTACAACAAAACTTAAAATTATAATATATTACAATACTCAAATACAAATTTTAAAAAGGGCATACATCATTAATGAGTATATGATCACTGTATCACTTGCTTTTGCCTTATTTAGTGGCTAACCATGCAAATACGGCAACTGGTTGAATCAAAGACACACTACCAGTTCCTCACAAATATTATATTTTTAAGAGGTCATAGAACAAGGCATCCAGGACAAAAATACAGAAATCTTTTTGACCTCAAGTGGCAATCCAAATTACAGTGTAATAAATGATGCGATAGAGCTTCCACCTGCCCTAAACTACATGAACAAGTGTGATTACACTTCTCAATCCCAGCACGCTAGCCTTCTTAATAAGCTGTCTCAATGAATAGGTAATAGAGAGCTGTGAAGGCACTCCTTAGTATGTTATTACACAGACTGTCTAAATATCTGGCATACCCATAAGTCTCTTTTTAACAAGGGGAAACCACAGTGACATTTGAAATAGAGACAAGTGCCATATCCAATTGCTTTTTTAATATCCTCTATTCCCGATTTGATCAGGGATTTCACCTTTTTAAACTTAAATCTAATCATTTTCATTCCATGAAACCTAGAGAATACAAAGAATTTTGAATATGCTCTAACAAAGGACATTAAGACATTAGAGTCCTGCTCAGCTGTTCCTCCAAGCATAACCTTGGCAAATGCTGTGGATGCATCCTATTCAAATCCAAAAATTAATATACTCCAGTTTAGGACTTTGAATAGCATAGAGATCATTCTTGTCTCAGCTGTAAGGAGGATGACTGCTATATTATCTGGCAGAACCAAAATCTTCCTAAGAATTTTGTATGAATCTCTTCCAGTCCCAGGGGCTCAATTCTACCCCCACATTTCTGTGCCATGGAAAAATTGAGCTTATACTTTAGCTTCAAACTCTCTAAGGGCTAGTGCACTTAAATTGACCCCTGGAGTTCGGATAAAAGGCTAACACTGTTTACACTAGAATCAGAGAGGTAGCCGTGTTAGTCTGGAATAGCAGAGGTAACAAAAAGAGTCCTGTGGCACTCTTTAAGGTGCCACAGGACTCTTTGTTACCATGGTTTACACTGTATCTGAGATCTTCTCTTTTGTTACCTGAATATGCTTATCCCACATGCCATTGGGCGAGATACCCAAAAAAGCTAACTTGTTCAATTTAATGCCATCAAACTTCCATTTATGCAACCTCCGTCTCTGACTAAAGACAATTATTTTAGCTTTGGCATAATTTATCAAGAGACCTTCCCATTGCAAGTATAAACCAAAAACATTTTTAAAACACTTCAGTCACAAAGGTGCCTGTGACAGCAAAACCATATTTGCATAAAAAGACAGTCACAGTGTGATTCATGATTTTATGGGGGAAAATACTGAGCCCCTTATAATGCTAGAACAAAATCATCAATACAGAAATTACAAAGAAAAGGGACTCCCTGTTGAACTCCCTTTATAACTGAAATAGAATCAATTAACTGTCCACAGGCCTATCCCAATCTTGGTCACTATCTGTGAAGAGCTCATAAAAGAAAAAGTAACCAGGGATCTATTCCAGCAATCGCCAATTTGTTCCACAGATGATCCCCATCAATATAATCAAAGGTAAATTTTAGACCAACAAAAGCTGCATACAATGTCCTCCCCTGAAGGAGACACATATTTGTGAATCAAATAAGAAAAAACAAGTTAGCTGTAGTGGAGCAGCTCTTTTGAAACCAGCTTGTTCCTCAGCAAATAAATTATTTTTTCTTGCCCAGTTCTCTAGTCTCACCAAAAGATACTTAGTGTAAGTCCAATAAATTAACTAGGTGGCAATTCCCTGAGTCTTTTCCATCACCCTTTTTTATAAATGTTTAAGATTAGCAGCCGTGTTAGTCTGTATTCATAAATAAGACGAGGAAGACTTGTGGCACCTTAAAGACTAACCAGTTTATTTTAGCATAAGCTTTTGTGGACTATAGCCCACTTCATCAGATGCATAGAAAGGAACAGAAGTAAGATATATTTATATACACACTAGCAAAAATACCCAGCGTTGCTCAGGTCCATCGGAGGGGGGGAGGGGGGAGACAGCTGAGCGAGTGAGGGGGCCTTTGGAGGGGAGGAGGGGGGTGAGATTTTAAAAAAATGTTATTCTTACCTGAGGGGGGAGAAAGCTGAGCGAGTGTGGGGGCCGTTGGAGGGGGGGATAGAGGAGAGAGCTGAGCGAGTGGGGGGGCCATTGGAGTGTGGGGGGGAGATTTTAAAATTTTTCTATTCTTACCTGAGGGGGGAGAGAGCTGAGCGAGTGAGGGGGCGTTGGAGGGGGGGGAGGGAGGAGAGAGCTGAGCGAGTGTGGGGTCCGTTGAAGGGGGGTATTATGACATCATAACTATGTCACAGAGAACAGTAGGTGTTAACCTGCTGCCCAGCTGAGGTGAATGGGCTTTAAAGGTGAGATTTGAAAATTTTTCGACTCTTACCCTGATTAGGACCCTAAAGCCTATAACTGTACCAAATTTCAAGTCTCTAGCTCAAACGGTGTGAAAGGAGTAAGGCAGCATACATACATGCACGCACGCATACACACACACACACACATACAACATTTGACTTTTATATATAGAGATATATATTCCGTGTATGCTGAATTAAACTGCTTAATCTCTAAGGTGCCACAAGTCTTCGTCTTTTTTATAAAGTGGAATAATAATACTGATAGCCCAACCAGAGGAGAAAATCCTTATATTATTTATATTAGAGAAAAGTTTAGCCAAAACAGGCGCCCACTAGTCAATATTTATTTAAGTACTTCTACAGGGATAAAATCCTTCCCTGGTGCTTTATTACAGCATTATTGGTCAATTAAAAAGTTAACTTCCTCACTGGATACTGCGGACCAATCTGGAAGGAAACAGGGAAAGGAGGCTACCAGAGATGATCATGCCAAAATGTTACTAGATGGTGTGATGCTTTGGTGATCATCTGCTATAGACCACCAGACCTGGAGAATGACGCTTTCTTTGGACAACCTAGTTTTCATGGGGGACTTCAATCACCCTGACATCTGCTGGGAGAGCAATACAGCAGTGCACAGACAACCCAGGAAGTTTTTGGAGAGTATTGGGGACAACTTCCTGGTGCAAGTGCTGGAGGAACTGACTAGAGGTCATGATCCTCTTGACCTGCTGCTCACAAACAGGGAAGAATTGGTAGGGGAAGTAGAAGTGGGTGGCAACCTGGGCAGCAGTGACCATGAGATGGTTGAGTTCAGGATCCTGACATAAGGAAGAAAGGAGAGCAGCAGAACACAGACCCTGGGCTACAGAAAAGCAGACTGACTTCCTCAGGGCGGAATCCCCTGGGAGGCTAATCTGAGGGGGAAAGGAGTCCAGGAGAGCTGGCTGTATTTTAAAGAAGCCTTATTGAGGGCACAGGAACAAACCATCCTGATGTGCAGAAAGAATAGCAAATATGGCACACAACCGCTTGGCTTAACAGAAAAAGCTTTGGTGAGCTTAAACATAAAAAGGAAGCTTACAAGTGGAAACTTGGAGAGATGACTAGGGAGGAGTATATCTTGACTTTAGCAAAACTTTTGATATGGTCTCCCAAAGTGTTCTTGCCATCAAGTTTAAAAAGTATGGATTGAATGAATGGACTATAAGGCGGAAAGCTTCCTAATATTAATGAGCTTTTGGGTGGAATCTTGTGAGCTTCCTTTCCCAGCCTCCCTTACCATCATCTAACAGTTTTATTTTTTATTAAAACAATCTGTGTCATACCAAATTCTTTTATCTTTCAGAGGGAAGGAATAACCCTTTTTGGTGGCTAGATAAGCCTGCAATTGATGTACAATATAGTTACACACATTAAGGGACATATGCACATCTCTAACGGCTAAAAAATTTGTTTTCACCCTACCTGATAATTACAGGAGAGATTCTCTTTAATTTTAGATTTAACCAATGGATTCCACTTACTTCGGCTTGCACGTACGGCTTTGAAATTAGAAGTGAAATACTGTCCAACACAGATCAACTGATGTAATGGGACCAGAGAGCAAAAATTAACCTGGAGAAGTAGAAGGTCACTATCCTGTTCAAGGGCCACTGAAAAGTTAGTAAAACAAGGCCAACTTAAAATTGGAACTGCAATATAGCCAGTCACACTTGCCCCTCTAAGAGAGGTGTAAGTCAAATGACCCACTATGTCATCAGTGTCCCTACCACTGTCTGAAATCACCAAAAATATCTAGCCTGCTGAGTGTATTACTTTATCTTTAGGATTTCCTGGGGGAAGGGCAAACTATTTTATAGATTTTGCAGTTCCTTATCTTCCCCACCTAATTAAGCTTGAAAATCACCTATAAGAACTGGATAATTTCCAAGCAGCCAGGATCTCAATAATAGATTCCAACTCTGCCCATATAGATTCATTGTAACAGGGGAATCAAATGAGCATTCATTAAAATATTATCTAGACAGCTGATACTATAAGCTTGAGGATAGGGATTATCCAGAACTAATATATTAGCTATAGCAGCAAATTGATCGAAATGAAAAGGGCTTGACCAGTAACTGATTAACTCTTTTTAACATGCTTAATGGATCCTTTCAAACAAAATTCATAGCCTAGGAGATACAAAGATTCATCTTTGATAAACCGGGTTTCTTGTACAAAAATTATATCCAAATTGCACTAAATAAGTCTTAAGTTCCAGATCACAAGCTTTACTTTTGAGGCTGTTAATGTTCCCTGATATAATTTTAATAACAATTTTATAATCACTCTGTAGAGCACGATCTAGTGGTCAAGTAATTTCTGTATCAGCAGTCTCAATTAATAAGTTACCAGCACAAATCATCCCACTCGATTTACAGTTATAATTAATTCTTCAATCCTTTCTTCTTCAATTCTTTGATTACTTGTTAAGTCCTGTGTATTAGATTCTAGAGCCAACCCAGCTTGGTACATCTGCACCACAGGATAAAGACAACAGAGTATTTGGAACAGTCCTTATCCTTACCCTTTCTTGTAATTGGGGGGAGGCAAGGGAAAGAACAGATAATCATTCTCTTACTGGTTCTTTTTTATTTATCTATTCTATATCCTCTAAAACAAAGACTATCTCTCATACCCCAAATCTTCTTAACCACCCACCAATTGTAAATGCTACCAACACCCAATATTTTAGACATAAGACATTTATCCTTTATAAGTTGATCTCTGGATGAGGAATAAAATGCCACTTGTTCAAATAGCAGTTCAATCCAATCAAATGAGCTAGAGACACACGAACAAGTCAACCAAAATCAATCCCAACACTTGTCCACGTGCAACGCAGATCTTCCTCTGAAGATCTGGCATGTTCAATATTCATTCTATTGCTAGCCCCAACTCCTGTCATTATACTCTGTAACTTTTATATTTAAATTCCCGTCAACTGGAGAGGAAAATATCACTCCTGAGAGCAAACAGCTCTTCCCCTAAATCAGGCACAGAGCTTCACTTGTGCTGAAGCTAACAGTTGGCCAATAACAAGCATTTCACACCTCCAACAGGTAAATAAAATGAGCCAGTATTTAAGAGGCTGGATGTCTATGCAGTCTCTGGGTAACTTCAGTTTCCACATTTCCAAATGAAACAGACAGCCCCCAACTCTAATATGTATAGGGAAGCCTGATAGTTCTCCTTCCTGGTCTAGTCAAACAAGTTAATGAAAATCTGTTCAGTCATCATTGAGCTGAATGTACAACAGCTCTCTTAGTCCAACAGCTAGAGGTCTAGGCATGTTCATAACTTGCACATCAGTACAGGATGTGTGACACTTCCAAGCCCCTGGAATCAGAGTACGGTTTACCCACCAAAGCTAGTTTAAAAAATTCTGACACTGTTTTTTCATCAGAAAATGTCATTTTGTTAAAACTGAAATCTTTTGTGGGACGGTGTTGATTTCTACAAAATTTCATTTAGAAAAAAAGTCAGATTTTTTTCTGATTTATTATGTTAAAACAATTTTTAGTTTGGAAATTAAAAAAATTAAATCAAATTCAGAACAAAATGATGCAGTGTTACGAAAGTGAAACATTCTCATTGTCCCCAAATGATTTCTTTTTTTCAATAATTTCCTTTCCTGGAAAATTTTGAAATTTCAATATCTCAGAATTTTTGGGGGAACAGAAATTCCAATTCCTGCATAGTTCTACTAGTGATAACTATTTCTCTCCCCTTCTCATTGTTAATTTTCACAGTTAAACTGCATCAGGAGTATACACTGAAGCTATTGCCATGGAAGCCGCTACTGAGACAAACAGCAGAACAATGGGAGATTCCAGCATAATTATGACTATGTCTAGGGCACTGCACATGTAAATACAGTGAAAACCTGGTAGACAGTCTTAAAAAAAAATGTTAAGCTACATTAAAATTCATGATCACAGACAACCTGCATGGAAACCTATGGCCAGCTGATAGGCAAATTGTAAGAGACAGGACTGAAGGAAACTCATGTGTTATACTTAACTAGCAATCCACAAAATGCAGTATGTTGTATTGTATAAACACTGAAGAAAAACATTTTGCAGTAAACATACTTACAAATCATATTCCTTTTCACATATTGATTGTTCCTCCTTAGTGCTCTCTGAACATGAATTTAAACTTTTGTCTATCCAGTGCAGGAGGTATATTGGCTTGGCGGCATCCGAGTAACCCACGAAAACTGTGCAGTTGAGTATCACCTCTTTACCTAGGCAAAACAACATAAAAATCAACACCCACTCAGATGAATAGTGTATACCTTCACAATGCAACGGCGAGTCTAATTGCCAGGGACGCAATCTGGATGTCATAGGACAACCTTCAGTGTGGCTCCCAGCATATCAAAAAATACAGCCAACCCTTCTGTGTATTACGGTATCCACACAAGTGTACTAAAGATTGACTGAACTGTCCTCCTTAAAACATTTTGAGCCCTTTAACAGTTGGGATACTAGCAATGAATTTGGATGGCTTCAGTTGATGCTAATTTTCAACTGACAGACATTCAGATGTCCTATAGTTGAGGAGTGATGAGCCATTTCCTTCTTAAAACCTTATATGCCCCTGTTATTTAACTAACAGTGTGTGTGTGTGTGTGTGTGTGTGTGTGTGTGTGTGTGTGTGTGTGTGTGTGTGTGTGTGTGTGTGTGTCCCACCAGATTACAAAAGCCTTCTCTCACATCTCCACACAATTCTTCCATACTAAAATAAAAATCTCCCCATTTTTATATCCCTACATCACAAGCTATTTTCTCTGCAATGATGAAGATTGTAGCTGTGTCAGCTGCAGGTGCTGACATTTTGCAACTACGTTTGCCAATGTGTTGTGAAAGTAATCAGCTTAGAGACTCTCAAATACTGTAATAAATGCACAGGCATTTCATTTTCAGAGAAACATTCTTGGTTTTGTTACTGCTCTGCACTGTATGCGATGTAAACCTAGAGGTCAAATAGCTCCCTGATTTTAGAACTCCATGGGCATTGTTTGGTGGCTCAGACCCAGATCCACAGAGGCTTGGAGGTTAGGTGCCTAAGTTCCAGTTTTGGCACCACTGTGATCATCAAAACTCCTGCCGAACCTTGTAGGTGCCTAAACTCACTTGGCGCTTATGTCCGGATAAAAGTTCCCAGGGTGCCTAAGATTCTGCCTTTCAGCAGCACACTGCATTTCTCTAGGCATCTGGACACCTATCTCCCACCTAAGCCCCAGAACGATTCACAAACTTGAAAAAGACCGACATTCATCCACCCAAGTCGTGTATGGGGACAGACCCAGCAGGCTTGATCAGTGGCCACCTAGCAAACTGGGACCCAGTCAAAATCTGGACAGAGGCGGCTGTGGTGATGCTGTTCTTGTAACTTTTAGCCCAGTGATTAGCTCACTCAGCTAGGACATGGGAGACTAGAATTCAATTCCCCCTTCTGCCAGAATGGGAGGATGGATTTGAAAAGGGGTCTTCCATCACAGAGAAGTGTGCTCTAACCACCAAGCTATGAGACAGGCTGATGTGGGGGCTCTCTCAGTCTCTCCTGTTGCACTATGAATAAATAATGAAGGAACAACTGGAGCCGGGGAACTGGAACCTAGATCTCCCACATGGGTGTCCTAACCACCAGGCTACAGAGTTCTGCTCACTTTTGCGCTCGCTCGGTTTCACCCAGTGGCTGTTCTATTGCGGATAAATACGTAATCAGTCATTGGGGGAGAGAGAGAGAGAGAGGCAGAGAGGGAGAGAGGAAGAGAGGGAGAGAGGGAGAGAGGGAGAGAGGGAGAGAGGGAAAATCATTTAAACACAGTGGAAGAGCTTCAATAGGAGATACAGAGAACCCAGACAAGAATATCCCAATGGTTAGAGCCTGAGAGGTGGGAGACCCCCTGTCCAAATCTATTCTTCCCTCTGCAAGAGACAGGGAAATTTGAACCTGAGGCACCCACATCCCAGGTCAGTGCTCTAACTACTGGGCTAAAAGGTATAAAGTGGACACCACCACCTCCTTCAGCCGTCTGGCATGAAGTAAGGCAGGAACCTACCTCAATAAATGTCTTAGGTGCCTAAGCTGTCTGAATCCAGGTGGTGAGTTCCCATTCATGGATCATTAAGCAGAGACAGGTGCCTTGCTGCCCTAGAACACACCCCTCATCAGCATCTCCGATTGGATAGTTTAGGGGGGGTTCCCACCTAGTATGCTGGCTTTTGTGGATCACATTACAAACTGCCTATATCTCCCATTCATTGCATAGGGAACCTAGGAACCTAACTCAGGGTTTGTGGATTGCAGTGGTGTTCCTGTACTTTTAAAAAAGCTAGGCACTGTGATGCTCAGCGTTGCAACACTTAAGTCCTTTTCTGGATCCAAGCCTTAGACTCCAGGAGCAGGAAGTATGTATTGCTGACCTCCTCCAAGCTTCACAGCCAATAAGAATGAACCAAGTTCTGCATCAATGTACATGAGGCTAAACTGAGTCCAGACTAAGCAGCAATCAAAGGACCAGTTGTGCTAAAAGTTAATTGTGTCCCTGGGCCAGTTCTTGTACCAACACAATTCAGAGTCTTTTCCCCTCATCTGTAGATGATCAAGGATACCATATAATAAAGGACAGGATATGCTGCTCTCAAAGAATTCAATGAGAGCACTTTCTAACCCACTGAGATTCAGGTATTACTAGAAAGCCAATTTTCTAAGGAATTTGTCACATGAAGCCTGATCTGCAGTTGTTTTTTTAACTTAAAACCTCATTCCAATGATGCAGTAGTGTCAGTTCCCATCCACACTTCCAAGGTACTGTGTCCTTATAAGCCACAAAGCTGCTTCATTTAAAATATATCTGCATATTTTATAAGGTAGCTGTAAGTCTGTATGGTTTGTGCAGGCACATCCTATATAATAAAAGGATGGGGAAGTTTGTGTGAAGCCGTCATGCGCAGTAGAGACGGCCCAGACGAACGGCATGCTGGGAGGTGTCATTCGGCAGGACAACATGGCCGCCGCATGTGTGCCGCCGAGAGGGAAGCAGGGTCTGGATCAGAGGCTTGGGGAACACGGGCAGGAGGGTGGCTGGCGCAGGAGGCGCAGGCAGGGGGCCCTTGGAGTGGGGGGAAGGGGGGCTGAGCGAGCAGGGGGAGTCCTTGGAGTGGGGGGGAAGAGGGGGCTGAGCAAGCGGGGGGGCCCTTGGAGTGGGGGGGGCTGAGTGATCGGGGGGCCCACGGAGTGGGGGAAAGGGGGGTTGAGTGAGCGGGGGGCCCTTGGAGTGGGGGGGGCTGAGCAATCGGGGGGGCCCTTGGAGCGGGGGGAGGGGGGCTGAGCGAGTGGGGGGAGAGGGATGACCGAGCGGGGGGGCCCTTGGAGTGGGGGGGAAGGGGGATGAGTGAGTGGGGGGGCCCTTGGAGGGGGGGATGAGTGAGTGGAGGGGGGCCCTTGGAGTGGGGAGAGGGCTGAGCGAGCGGGGGGCGCCTTTGAGGGGGAGGGGGGAGAGAGCTGAGCGAGTGGGGGGCCATGAGCCGTTACCGTTGGCCCGTGTACATGGGCTTTTAGACTAGTTTTAAATAAATTGCTATAGGAAGTTGACCTAGGTTGAGCGCCATTGTCACAGCACATGGTTCAAATGGAATTGTTTTTAGAATCCCCATTATAGAATCCATATGAAAATCTATCTAACACAGCTACACACATTAAATACTGAATCACAGTTTGCAGGGATTGAAAAGTATATCTACTGCTCACCTACAGTGTAGCTCTAACATTTTAAAGTAAACTAACCTGGTTTACGCCACACAAAGCATGTGTCCACACACAAGTTAGTTAATGCACTGCTCCTACCACTGAGGCATACAAGATTTTGGCTTTACTAGTGCTCTTGGCACAAATGTGTACTACAATAGTTCTTTTGCAGTTCACACAGGTCTGCCTAACTCTCTGTGTTGGCAGGTTTGCCAACCTTCCTACTTCCCATGTCTCTGTACAAAAAGACATCCTAAAACATACTGGACCACATATTAAAGGGGTTGCTCTGTTTTACTATCCACTTGACAACCTATCCCTCCTGTCAGCCATCCAATGGGGCTTTGAGGTCTATAGAACCAGGAAACATGACTAGAACTTCCTGTTGCTGGCCATAGTGGGCATCTTGGTTTCCTCTTGAACAAGGTAGTTGAACTCAGTGAATGTTTATGCCAGTTACTACCAATGATAACTCATCTGAAATAGGGAAGCCACATTTCAACACTTGGCCCAATAGGGAACTATGGATCTGAGCAAAAAGAACTTGCAGACAGTTTTGAGTTTCATTAAACTCAACCAGAACATACACCATACAGAGATCTGAACAAAACAATATACATTCACGAAGATTACTCATGTAATTAGATACCTATTTGTGTTTCAACATAACTTTCTCCAGGTTCAATTATCTCCAATTTAACAACTTCAGCTGCACCTAAGAAAAAAATGTAATATTTTAAAATGCTATTTTTCTAACATCCGACCTCTGTAAAATGTTACTACCCTGGCTCTATTTCAAAAACCAATGCTTAAGCGTATAATATAGATTTCAGCCTACTACTAATATATTCATGAACAATGATGAATCGGCAGTATAATTTCATCTGAGTAACAACAGCATGACAATAATAGTAGGCTGATGTTCTAGCATTACCAAGTAGTATAAAACAGAAAAATGGTATGTGTCCTGCTGAATTTTTTTCATGAACTCAAAGTGTTCAGTTTATGGGGGTCTCAAAGATTCATCTCCAAGACTGCTTCTGAAATTGTTGCATTACTTACTGTGGCTAAATTTAATGGAACTGAAGAGGCAGAAGTGGGGAAAGAAATCAGAACATTCACATAAGACAAAAAAAAATCTAATGGTCTTATTTAGCTTGTCTCTTTTTGCTTTTTAAATTATTAAAAAGCTTACTTATAAAATAAGTCAAAGTGCAAAGTCAAAGAGTTTTGCTTTCCCTGGGGGGAAGAGAGGTATAGTGTTATATACAGTATATAACAAAAACTACAATACATTTGAACATTTTTGAAGTTCAGTCTTTTCTGAGATCATGTATATTTCAGAGGATTTTACCTTCATTTCAAAGAGCTTCTCCCTATTCCATAGCCAATCTTCTTTTTTTTTCTGATGAATTCTAAAATATTCAGCATGCTTATATTGGTAGATAGTGCCTGTTCAATAATTAAACTGAACAACATTATCCGAATTGAACTGATTACAATATGCAATTAACTACATGACCTAATGATATCTCCAGTTGTAGATAATGAGCTACACCTTTCCTCTTCACAAAGCCTGAGAAAATTAACTTTGCATAGGAAGCCTCCATTAAACATGTAATTATGTGGTCTTCAGACTCCTAAGAAAACAATCTTACCATCTTTCACCATCAGCTTTATTGTACTTGTGGTGTTGAATGCCTTTCCTGCATGACTAAGTGAAGCAACACATGTGTAATTCCCAGAGTCTTCAATTGTTAAACTAGGAAAATGCAGTTCCTCTTCGTTTGCAGAGTTACAGAGGTTACAGTTCTGTTTCAATAAAGAAATTTTAAATAATGTTCATGCTATGGATACATTCTGAAGCTTCAAATGAGAAAATAAATATTTTAAAATGAAACCTTTTGGGGGAAAATGCTCAGAGATGGCTAAGAGAGACTGAGGTCCAATTTTCAAATATAGGCACCCAAATACAGCATTGGGACATTCAAATGACAATATAGCACACAAAATAAGAAATGAGAGTAATTTAAAATAATCATGTAGATGAAATGGCCAAAGGATTTGATCACCAGAGTCCCATGTTGGAAGCTGGGACCAAGATTTTTAAAATGATTATCTCATTTTCAAATCCCCCTTCCCTTCTTCCCTCCACGGTTGCTCAGTACATTTGAAAATCAGGCCATTTACTCAAGGAGTCTAAATACAGACTGAGGAACTGAATTTTAAGTATCCATTTTTCAAACATTTGGCTAGGCTCTGCAAGCTTAGCCAATCCATTACTCAAATAAATTGTTCTCTGGTGTGCCATGTGTGTGTCTCAGCCTTGCCTCAGTTGAAATTTGTTCACAGATTAATGATTTAGGTACACATGGAAATAGAACTCATCAAAAAATGAGGAAGGTAAGGGGAATCAACATTCAGAATTGTTTCCAAGGTTCAAAACAACCCCTTTGTCATTTTTTTCAAAATTTTTAACCACTTCAATAATGGTTTTTGATAAAAACAAGATTTGAATTGTTGTGATGAATTTCACAAAAAAGTATTTTTGGTGGAACACTATTCCAAAATTAGACCAGTGCTTTACAAATGAATGGTATGAAGCAGGTAGATAAGGCACTGCTATTCACACTCTCTCATTATACAAGAAGAAAGGGACATTCAATGAATGTTGAAGGCAGCACATATAAAACGGATAAAAGGAAATACTTTTTCACACAATGTACACTTAGCCTGTTGGACTCATTGTCACAAGTTACCACTGAGGCCAAGAGCTTAGTTGGGTTCAAAGGAGGATGGGACATTTATATGGGTAATAAATATTTCCAGAGTTATAAAGTAAAAATTAAAAAGCAAATAAGAGTTTGGAAAAAGATATAAACCCTCATGGCACACACCAACCTCAAACCATTGCAGGTCAGGGGGAAACATTCCCTAGAGCAGGTTAACTAATAACTGACTACTCCAGGATTTCTTGTACTTTCCTCTGAAACAAATGATACTGACTACAGTTAAGAGACAGGACAGACCAATTACTGATCTGATTGATCTGATATGGAAGTTCCTATGCTCCAAAATCAGCTTGAGACATCTCTGATGCCAACTGTTGGGAGCGGACAAAAAACATCTATATAAATCCATGGAGGAATGGAGAGGGCTACCCAACATGGTGAAGAGCTAGGAAAACTAAAGGAATGTGTCCAAGGCTTTAGCCCAACTATGGAACACAGTTCACTACAACTGCAACCAGGTCCCCTGATTTGGTGTATTTGTAGTACAGAAGAGACTTGTGGTTCACTTTAAATCATGGAATTTATTTTATCTCTCTTAATGCTATAAATCAGTGATCTTCAAAGTGGGGTGCGTGCATCTCCCAACGGGGGTGCACGAGACCCTGGTGCCGCTGCCGATCCTGCCCTGGAGACTCACAAGCGGTCTATTTTTGTCCTGCCGAAATGCCGCAGAAAGCGGAAGTTTTCTATTCATTGGCATTTTGGCAGACATACCCCGGGGGCCGCGAGTAGATCCGGGACAGCGAAAAGAGGCCGGAGGAAAAACTTTGAGGAACACTGCTATAAATGATCTGAAACACCAAAACTTCCTAGCTACCAACTACTGTAAAAGCAAATCCCACCACTCAAATAAATCCCTTTGCAGGATCCCACATGCACTAAAGAGAGTTAAAGCTGGGTAATTTACCAGGTAGGTTCAAGCATCAAATATTTTACCATTCCCAAACCCTAAGATCACAAGCAATTCTGATTGCTAGTATACTGTAGCTTGCAAATCGGTGTAACTAGACAAATGGGTTTTCTTTTGTGTGTCTGTGTTAAGAACTGTGTCACTTACCAGAATTTAGACTAAAGATTTTTACATGACTGTAGAGATACTTTTAAATGTCTGTAAATTTGTAATCCACCTTTCCTAAGGTCTAACATTTCATTTTTTACTACTAATTTGGGTGATGATGTTTTGGTACTTACCTTGTACCATGCTATGGTGACATTTTTATTGTGGGGAACAGCATTGCATTTCAATGTATAACCCCTTCCAGTAGCTCCAACTTGTCTGGATAAATGATTTGTGTTAAAACAACTGTCTTTACTTCTTTTGAGTACATTCAGGGACCACTTTTGTGACGTGACATTGTATGTTCCATTGCTATAGAATAAAATAAACAGTTATGGGTGTTTTTTAAAATCATGTAGATAGGGTAATTATACAAAAAAATAAAAAATATACACATAAATATATTCATTAGGAAAAAAAGCATGCCTATATTCCCCCATTTTCTTTTACTTCCTTTTCTTTACTTCCCCACATAAACTAGGTGTGATTTCCAATGAAGCCCTAGTGTAAGTAACAGACAAGCATATCAAAACAGAATCATGAAACTATTCAGTTTCATAATCCTATATAATAAAAGGCTAGGGGATGTTTGTCCGAAGACGTCATGCGCAGTAGAGACAGCCCGGACACACAGCATGCTGGGAGGTGTAGTGCGGCAGCCGCCGTGAGGGAAGCAGGGTCTGGATGAGGGTTTTAGGGTGGGGGGAGCTGCAGGGTCTCATTGCAGGATTCTGTTGCGTGGGGCCAAGGGCCAGATGAGGGGCGGGGGGGGCAGGGTTTCATTGCCGGGGGGGAGGAGAGTTGGGGGGGCAGGGTCCCGGGCGGTATGTCGCGGCAACATGGGGTGTCAGCAAATGGAGGGGGGGAGTGAATGCTGCTGGGGGGATGGGAGGGAGTGGGCTGGGTTGTCGGGCGCATGACGAGGGGTTGAGGGGCCACTGGAGGGGGGGGGGAGAGCTGAGCGAGTGGGGGGGGCATTGGAGGGAGGGAGAGAGCTGAGCAAGTGGGGGGGCCGCGAGCCATTATCGGTGGCCCGTGTACATGGGCTTTTACACTAGTTATTTATAACAACATAATATATGGTGGCAAGTATACATACAAATTAGCATAACGATGCTCAAGTAGTTTTAAATGATCAGTTAGTGGGTTTGTAGACTTATTCATCTAATACACTGAGGTTTGATGTAGCGATAATAATTTTAAAAGTGATTTGTGAATATTTATGAACAAATAAACTTGGCAAGCTGACTCTGTTGTTGTTCATGTGGTCACATTATTCATTGTTTTTTGCTGTACAGACAATCACCGAAGTATTTGTGAAAATGTTCACAAATCCTCAGGGTTTCATGGAGAAGCTCAAATTACTACTGAGCAAAGACATTGTTTCATAGCTACATATTACCCAAAAGACAGAGTTAATTACTTTGATACGATATGTAAATACTTTCATTGTTGAATATTCCCATGTACATAAGTGTGGGCCAAAGAGATCTGGAGGAGTCTTGGGGGAATTAAAGTATTTGGGAAAGATGAATTTTACTGAAAGGCAATAATAAATATTTTTTTAAAAGTGCTTAAAGTCAAGCTCTCAGTTATACATTAAGGCATCTAAACAAGTAGCTTGATTTGCAAGAGTACTCACAGATTTTTGTTTTATGTTAACATACTTGCAAACAAAAAAAATCACAAATAAAAATATTTTCAATAAAAAGACTCATGAATACCATCAAAGCAAATTCAGTTTTTACTCATTTAAATGTTCCCAAATATTTCAATATTTTCCCAATTCTAGTGTACCAAATACGTTTTGTAGTTTTATCAGCTTTCTATATGACCCTCAACAATATTAAACATCCTTTATTTTATATATAACTAGCAAAAATACCCGGCGTTGCTCGGATCCATCGGAGGTGGGGAGGGGGGAGAGAGCTGAGCGAGTGCGGGGTCCATTGGAGGGGGGGTATTATGACATCATAACTATGTCACAGAGAACAGCAGTTGTTCACCTGCTGCCCAGCTGAGGTGAATGGGCTTTAAAGAATTTCACCCCTGGGGGGCGTCAGAGGTGAGATTTGAAAAATTTTCGACTCTTACCCTGATTAGGACCCTAAAGCCTATAACTGTACCAAATTTCAAGTCTCTAGCTCAAATGGTGTGAAAGGAGTAAGGAAGCATACATACATGCACGCACGCATACACACACACACACACCATTTGACTTATATATATATATATATTTCTCTGTTGAATCCTAAAATAAATACTAAGCTACTTTTGTTTTATCTAGTCTAGACTGAGTTGGAGATTGTTCTGTTAGAGGAAATACCCACTGATACTGTTTTTAAATATATGATATATATAACAGTCATTTCAGAAGAAGGCAGTGGATTAAATATTGACCTCATGTTCTGATTAATAAATGTATGTGGGGCCTCAGTAAACCAAACAAAAAGAAAGTCTTGGCACAGTCTAAAAATTAGTAGTGTATCACAAGAGGGAAAACTAAGAAAGCAGTAACAGTTAACCTATATATTTATATGCTCAACATGACCTTTGTCTGAGCACCACCTGAGAATTAATAATAGATTTATCCTTACGGCACCCCTGTGAAGTAGGAAAGTATTATCATCTAGAATTTGCAGATGGGGAATAGAGATGGAGAAACTAACTGACTTGCCCAAAATCACATGGGAATCCTCTGGTAGAATGAGGAACTGAACCCACTTTTTTAAAAAATCCTAGCACAGCTCTCAACCATAAGGCCACACTTCTTCCCATTAGTCAGTCCCTCGGCATAATAAGAGAGGCCCTCCCTCTGTGGTAACACATTCTGTGAAATGACTTCAGTTAGCTATACAACACACTGAAGATGTTGGGTCAAATTCATACCTGGTGTAAACAAGTCTAACTCTACAGAAAGATGAATTTGGCTTGGATCATCTCCAATCCAGTCTACCACATATAAGATTTTAGTCAAAATGCAATAAGATACATCCTTGTCTCTTACACTCTATGAGGTTTTATCTTTCTGTCTCGGCTTTCACTTTAGTTCTTTGGTTGTACTTTGTGGGGAATATGGTATTACAAAATCACTATTTGGCTAAAACTCAAAACATGTAGCCTGTCTCACCAAAGCACATTGGAGAGTGAAAATTCATAAAGTAGCAATTAAGATTTTACTAAAAAAATACTGAATACATACTAGATTACAAATCCCCCCCTCAGCCATTTCACTATCAAAGTCAGATTTTGACTTAGTATTACCACTTTACAGTTGAGTGCTGCGCGTTCTGTTCCCAAAGAATGTAAACATGTTCAGCTTCAAGCATCGGTGTAGTCCCATTGACTTCAACAGGACCATACATGCATAAAGCTAAATACATGTGTAAGTATTTGCAGGATCAGAGCCTTCAAGTTTGTCATTTGCTTGTCACTGACTTCCACCTCTAATTTTTTTTCCAGTTATTTACAATTTACCTAGTTACAAGGTCACTACTATGGAAGAGCTTATTTGACCTGATTTCCAGTAACCACAGGAATTTAAGATATGTGCTGCACAAAACCATACAAACAACAACACAGATGTGTGGCAAAGATTGTCAGTCAACTCCACTTGTCAAATGTAGCAGGAACTTTCATTACAAGAAATGGGGCTAACTGTGGTCAACCCTGTGGTAAACTGTTAAATTGACTCAATAAACAAATCTGCACTCATTTTATTTATGTATTTATTTAGGGAGGGGCGTGGTTTGTTTTAATTTGTTTTTATTGTTTGCTTTTCCCATCAGAATACTGCGATTTGTTATGAAAATGTTTCACTGCTGCATTTATGCTTTACTAAAGAACCTCTATTTTTCTTCAGGGTCAAAAGACCTGAGTAAAAAATATAACATGAACAAATAATTAAATCAATTTCACCTACTTCTTTTAGTACATTGTCCAAGAGAGCCAGTTGCAAATTTTCAACCAAAAATTACTTTTTTCTATAATGAACTTTCTTCAAAAAATGTCAATATTTTAATCAACATTTTAATTGATAACAATTTTGATAATGTTATCAAAAATTCTGAAAATCATTCCTATAATTTTATGTTCATATTTAAATATATTTAATTTAAAAATCAAAACAATAAAATTATAGTTTAAACTAATTACAATTTTTGGACTTTAAAAAAATAATGGAAGCTCTCTATCGGTAACTTAGATCTAATATAAAGTTGTAGTCCATGAAATTCTAGCCCTTTTTATTACTGAAGAACTGAGTTTTGCATTTTTCAATATGGTATATCTGCAGTCACACATCTATGCTGTATTTTATAAACAGGAAAGGACCTTTACATTTTCCGGTAAATAAAGCACCAACCGTTGCTTACATAATACACTACTAAGAAGGAATTATTATTTTAGCCTTTGTCTTGAAATGCACTGTAGTTTCAGTATAAGTCAGTTATAATAGAAACATCTTCACCTTTTCAAAACTTGATTTAACCATTGTTAAACCACACTTTCTTCCTGCCATACTGAACAATATCACAACTAAGAATGCACTAGTCTTACATCTTTGTTTGAGTCACTGCTTTGTAAAAGCTATTCTGGGGTGAAAGCGCATACTCAGCTAGAAATCAAATATAACTTTTCCATTTGTTCTTTTAATACTTCCAATTATGTAAAGTTCTGTATAAAAGCCAGAGCCTAATTATGCCATTCTTACTCATCTTGTGTATTACCTGAACATACAATTAGTCCCATTGATTTCAACGGGAACACTCTCACACAGTCAGTTACTTACTCAATGCAAGTAAGACTCTTCCATATCTGTTGAAAGAAGTATCTTATTAACCAGTTTCTA
Source organism: Sternotherus odoratus (assembly GCA_032164245.1). Lineage (NCBI taxonomy): Eukaryota > Metazoa > Chordata > Testudines > Kinosternidae > Sternotherus > Sternotherus odoratus. The sequence continues at coordinate 204,245,314 of JAVMKO010000001.1, read as the reverse complement.
AGGATAGATAATGTGCGATGTCAGTAAAGAACTAGTCTTCTTTGACAAAGGTTTTGCTTAAACTTTTAGAGGTTCTGTCTACCTGCAATTAATTGTAAACTTTATGAGCTCAAATCTCCACTGCCTTGCACTCCATGTAGTTATTTAGGGTTGTGTATATGAATGTAACATGATACTACATGGGTAAATGTAAATTTTTGTATCCATTTGCATAGGTGTTAATGACCACACAAGGTTCTCATAATAGAGGATCAGGTCCTATATTTATACAATTGTAAAGACTCTACATTATCCACTGGGCATGTGTACCCACCTGAGTCTGTACATGTAATTCCCCAGGTCACTGAGTTCAGCTGGCCAAAACTCCAGAATTCTCCCATTTAAAACAAGTCTGTGTGTTTCTTGAATCAAATTCACCTTTCCTTCGCTTTCTTTGAACCAAGTCACTGTGTATGTTTTACTGCGAAGATTATCTCGTATTGATCCAGGGAAGCAAAGGAAAAAATATTCCCCTTCAAGTACATCAATGGAGGGACGTATGGGGCACAGCTCTTCTTCACAGAAAAAAGAATGGTTAGGAAGCAAAACACTGTTTTCAGATAATGAGACTGGACTGATTCTAATAACAATTGCTGTCTATCCGCTTTCTCTCTAAACTGATTTTATTTCAGCAGATCTAATAGCTGCTGAAGAGTGTTGCCATATGAGGAAATCAATATTTATCCTAACCTGAGGACCCAGTTTTCAAATCTTTATTCTGCCCTTAGTCAGGCAAAATTTTTCATGGCTAGAGAAAGGTGGGAAATTGGGAGTTTTTCCCATGGACTTCAGGAAACATCTGTAAGGGCCTGCTCATGTCTTCTGCTCTTCCTACACAGATCAGAGACTTTCTATTTGTTAACCACCACCCTATAATTATTTACATTGCTCTACCCCCTTTCTCCCCCCCCCCCCCCCCCCCCCAATGACCATATCATTTACAGCATCAAATTTCTTCTCTGCCAAGCACAGGGGAGAAATCTCTCCATCCATAGACCCTTTTGGGTTCTGGTTCCACTAGCTTGCCCTCCACAGCATTTTCCTTTCTCTGCCTCCTTCTACCCTCTGAGTTAATGGGTTAATTACCTTTTTAGTCCTTTTCAGCTCATTCTAATCCAACTAATTAGGCAGTCAGGTCTAGCCTGGAAGGGGGGGGGGAGATTTAATTGGTGTTTAAGTGATCAGTGCTGGCTCAGCTGTTGGTTCCCAACTCTCTGTCACAGCCCAGCTCTGCAATCCTTCGTCTAGTCTAGATGTGATAAATCGATCCCTGAGCGCTCTCCTGTCAACTCCTGTACTCCACTGCCGCAAGAGACACAGGCAGAGTTGACGGGGAAGTGGCAGCAGTCGACTCAACACCGTGAAGACACCACGCTAAGTCGATGTAGGTATGTCGACTTCAGCCACGCTATTCTCGTAGCTAAGTTGCGTATCTTAAGTTCCCTCCACCCCTCCAGTGTAGACCAGGGCTAAGACCATCTTTTTTCCTCTCCTTTCACAATTTTGCTATTTAAAGATGGGTCTATCTAAACTGCAAAGTCTGGAACCGGAACTGAACTTAACCAAACTTTTGAAGTGTTTAGTCCAGGGTTTCGTTCAGACCCATTACTAACTTATTTAGAATAACTATCCATTGTTCTACTTAATTCCTAATATGCACTGTTGATTCCAGCACTGCAGCAGAGAGGAGAAGAATGTCATTGCATGATGCGTTACTAACTAGAACTGAGCAAATAACTGATTTTCAGTTCAGTGGCCAAACCAATCAACCCAAAATGAAAATTTTTCAGTTTTTCTTGCTGAAATTAAAATCCAACAAAATTTCACTTTGGGTTGAATAATGTTTTATTTGACTGAAACAAAAAAACTTTTCTTCATTTCATTTTGTTTTCAAGTATTTGTTACCCTTTGTTTGTTTCTTTGTTTAACTAAATTTCTAAATGAAATGTCTTTTCAAAAAAAAGGTTCAATCTTTCATTTTTACATTTTTGAAATGAAACATTTAAACTTTTTCAAATAAAAAAAATGTTGTGTTGGGCCAAACTCTCTACCAAATTTGACTCATATTCACAAATAGTGTCAGTCAAGCTAAAAGCTGCATTTTTCAGCAAATAAACTATTCATTCAAAAAAATTCACCAAGCTAGAGTATACTAAATATTCACCAAATTAAACCATGTCAATGTGATCACGCTGATTTATGCTTACCAGTTGTAGCTCTGCTGAGGAACATTAAAAATGGAATAATCAGACTTTCAAAAGCCATTTTCTTGGCTTACTTGTAGCTTCTTCTCTGGAAAAAAAGGGAAGTGTTCTTTGTTTAACTGACAGAGCATTGGAAGAAAAACAAATAACATGATCCATCACATATACAACACATTTGTCTAAAACTAAGTTCATGAATAATATAACAAATGTGTAGTGAAGATTTCCACAGGAAATTCTTTTTATCATCAAATCTTATTTACATGCATAAGGTCATAATCCAGGATTTTACTGGCAGTTGGAGAGAACGGTTGATTTTCCTTCAACTATTTATGTTAGATTTTCTTTGTCATTTCTTTTTGACTGATATCTGATTAAAGTACAATAAATTATAAAATGCTGCTCATTCTAGCTATAGATGCGTCCAAACTAAAGACCTGATCTTGCGAACCTTAATTATTGGACACCAGGGCTTTTCATCGTAACTATGATGTTTGCGGGATTGGACCATGAAAGTCAATGAAAATTTTGTGAATGACTTCAATGAACATAAGATCAACCCCAGAGTTTGGACACATCTGTAGTTATAGCTAAAAATACAAAAATCTGTTGGCAACCCAGGAAGCAGGCCAGCTGTCTTCAACTTTCTTCATATTCGATTTTATTCCAACACGCCACTTCCATGCAGGTGTACATTATTTTAACTGCCTTGTGAATTACTTGCGGGCAGAGGAGGCACGAGTTGACTGCTTTTCACCATGTATTGACATGCACACCAGTAAAAGCAAGCATAAAACATTAGTAAATAAGTCTGGATCAGAGACTCTTCAGTGGGACAACACAGGGTAGTCAGCCCATATAATAATGGGATCCGTTCTAATATCGTCCTGGTGTGCTTTCCAAATGTAAACATTATGTGTACTCAGAGGAATAGGACACTAAACAACGGATACGTACCTCGACAGCCAGGTGAGGCAACTTTAACCCGCATGCACACTCATGCCTGAGGGTGGGACATGTTGCGCCTTCCTGGCGGGGGGCTGCAGGACGGGCTAGCTCTGGGCTCTGGCTACCCACTCGCTGGAGAAGTTGGGGTGGTTTTGGCTCAGCCCGGCCTGGGAACGGGCGGGGATTCCCCTAGCGACACTGTAGCTTCAGCGGTGCCTGTTCAGCACCAAAGTGCTTCCCCCGCCCGCCATCCCCGGCCCGGGAGCCAGCTCTCTTACCGGCCCCCCGCGGGGGCAGCGCCTCGGAGCGGGGACGGAGACACCCGCTCTGAGCGGGAGACGCGCTTCACCCGCGGGCCGGAGCAAAGGGAGCGCCGAGCGCCGCGGGAGCAGCAGAGGCGCCCGGGCAGGGAGCGGGACCGAGCACCAGGCGCCTGCTGAGGAGCAGCCTGTGGGGCCGCCGGCCGGGAAGGAGCCGCCTGCAAGGTGGCGGCGAAGCGCCCCCGTCCCGGCGAGGCTCGGGCTCCGCCGTCTGCCTCCCGGCGCTACCCGAGCGCCGCAGCCCGCCCAGCTCCGGGCGGCCGCCAAGGCGGGAGCTGCAGTCCGCGGGCAGCCGGGACCGGCCGCGCTTTGCTGCGCGGAGCCCTCGCCCGTGGAAAGGAGCCCGGCCCCGGCCCGGCCCCACCTGCTTTCCAGACACTCCCCGCTTAACACTGCAGGCTGCCGGGGGTGATCACCCCACGGCCAGCTGGGGAAACTGAGGCCCAGGCTCCTCTGCCAGGCCGGGGCCCCCTGACTCGACTGGCCGTGCAGGCTTTGGCCTCAACCCCAGCCGCTGTTCTCCCGAGGCAGGGGCCAGTGCCACGGAACTGGGGTGCTGCCTTCCAGACTCCTGGGGCTGGACGGGAGGTGGAGGACTCAGCCAGGCCTAGGGTGGCCAAAGTCCCAATGGCTCAACATCGAGCCCCCCTCCCCCAGGCTCAACTTACCATCAAGAGAAGTCGGAGGCTGAAGGGGGCCCCTGTCTCTCCTGCTCCTTCCAGCAGCAGCTGGAGGCAAAGAGTTCTCAGGGAGCTTCCTGCAGCCGTGGGAGGTTCCTGGTATGTCTGACCAGGCCCCAGGGGAGCAGCCTGTACAGGAGAAGAAATGTCCTCCTCAGCTGGGCTGGGAGGGGACTAAGGTGAGGTGCCTCCAGCGCTGCCCCTCCCTGGTTCTGGGGCCAGCGCTGGAGGGGCTAAAGGGGTCTCAGGCTGGTGGGAGCAGGGACACAACAAATTTGCGGTGACTGGATTTTGGTGTCCAGTCAATACTCCTGACCAGAGACTGTACAGGTCCTCTTAAAACCAGACTTTCCCATCAAAAACTGAACCCCAGGCAACCCTATCAAGACCAAATCCCGGTGCTGAGGCAGCACCAAGTACCAAGTAAAGTCACCCCATCCCTGATAGGTGTTTTGCTAACTCATTCTTAAAACCCTCCACTGACAGGTTTCACAACCTCCAATGCTTAACTATCCTTAGTGTTAGAAAGTTATTCTTAAACCTTGCTGCAAATTAAGCCCATTACTTCAGTGGACATGGAGAACTATTGATCATCATCCTCTTTATAACACCCGTTAATATATGTGAAGACTGTTATCAGGTCCCCTCTCAGGCTTCTTTTCTCAAGACTAAACATGTCCAGATTTTTTAACCTTTCCTCATAGGTCATATTTTCTAAACCTCTTATCATTTTTGCTATTCTCCTCTGGAACGCTCCAATTTGTTCCTCTTTCTTGAAGCATGGACACAGTACTCCAGCTGAGCCCTCACCAGTGCCAAGTGGAACAGTAAAATTACATATTTTGTCTTACATTCAATATTCCTGTTTACATCCCAGAATGATATTAACCTTTTTTTGCATCTGCATCACATGGTTGCCTCATATTCAATTTGTAAGGCACAAATCATTTTCAGCAATACTACTGCCTAGCTACGGTAGTTATTCCCCATTTTGTACTTGTGCATTTGATTTTTTCCTTAGTCAGTGAAGCACTTTGCACTTGTCTTTGTTGAATTTCATTGTGTTGATTTCAGACCAGTTCTCTAATTTGTCAGTCATTTTGAATTCTAATCCTTTCCTCCAAAGTGCTTGCATCTCCTCCTACCTTTATAAGCATACTCTCCACTATCCATTATCCACATCATTAATAAAATTATTGAATAGTACTGGACCCAGGACAGATCCTTGTGGGATCTCAAGAAACATACACGGTCCTCACAGTTTGACAACAAACCCTTGATAACCATTCTTTGAGTATGGTGTTGCAACAAGATGTGCATCCACTTTATAGTAATTTCATATAGACCACATTTCCCTACTTTGGTTATGACAATGTCATGGGATTGTGTTAAGAAACTTACTAAAATCAGGCTATATCATATCTATTGCTTACCCCCATCCACTAGGCCAGAAACCCTATCAAAATTGTACTAAAGCCTTGTCTGTAGTGCTTCAGTGTAGATAATACCTACACCAGAGATAGGCAACCTATGGCTCGTGTGCCAAAGGTGGCACGCGAGCTGATTGTCAGTGGCACTCACACTGCCTGGGTCCTGGCCACCAGTCTGGAGGGCTCTGATTTTAATTGAATTTTAAATTAAGCTTCTTAAACATTTAAAAACCCTTGTTTACTTTACATACAACAACAGTTTAGTTATATATTATAGACTTAAAGAAAGAGACTTTTGAAAAACATTAAAACATTAAAATGTATTATGGCACGCAAAACCTTAAATTAGAGTGAATAAATGAAAACTTGGCACACCAATTCTGAACGGTTGCCGACCCCTGACCTACATGGACGGGAGTGGTTCTTCCCCATCGGTAATCCACCTCCTCAAAGGGCAGAAGCTAGGTTGATGAAATAATTCTTCCATTAACCTAGTTCTCTCTACACAGGGACTTAGGTCAGCTTAACTATGCTGCTCTGGGGTGTAAATTTTTCACATCCCTGATGAACGTAGTTAAACCAACTTAATTTTCTAATGTAGGCCAGGCCTAAAGTATTGACAGGACCTAAAAACAGAGAAACTTAAACATTTATACAGGTCGGTCACCATTGGTCTAGCATGGATGTTAACAATAGTGAAAACTGTATTATAGGTGGCCAAGTCATCTAGACCTGCTCTGAGCAGGAGTAGATGACACAATGGTCAAATGGCCTGTGGTCTGTCTACACCTTCCTGAGCAGCTTAGGTCATGGTCAATGTAATCAGGTCGACACAGTGATAGAGTAGACACTGTGTTATTTATGTCAACTGTTACTGGCCTCCCGGAGCTGTCCCACAATGCCCCACCCTGACAGCTGTGGACACTGTTGTGAATTCTGCTAGGAGCCCAGAGGCCAGGAAACAGAAAGCCATCTTTTCCCTTTAAAGCCTCACAAATTTTTGAAATTTCTTCTTCTGGTTGCCAAGCTTGGTGAGTACATGTAGCATTGTTGAGTGCACTTGCCCAGTCGACCATGCCAGCTATACACTGCAGATGTGCTCTTGCCTGGAGTACATAGGACATATTGGCTCTCCTGGGCCTGTGGGGAGAAGAGGCTGTGCAGGCACAGCTCCAATCCAATAGTAGAAACGTAGACATCTACGATCAGATTGCTCAGGGGATGCAAGCGAAGGGGTATGACAGGGACCGGCAGCAGTGCCGCATGGAAGCCCAGGAGCTGTGACAAGCATACCAGAAGGCCAGGGATGTCAACAATCAATCCAATGCTGAGCTGCAGACCAGCTGTTTTTACATAGAACTGCAAGTTATCCTCATCGGAGACCCCACCACCAGGCCCAACAGCACCGTGAGTACTTTCGAGGAGTCCGGATCATAGTCTCCTACCTTGAGTAGGGAAGAAGAGGAGAAGTACGGGAGACAGGTGACCAAGGAAATCCAACCGTGCAGTGAGCTAAAACATATTTTTGATGTTGCTGCCGTCCAGTCAGTCCCACAAAGGGAACATGTCAGGAGAAGGAACCTCTGGTAAGTATGCAGTTTGCTTTGAAATTACATAGATGGAACCCCCAAAGTAGCAGGATACCTCTGTTAATTTACTCTTCTTTTACTTGTGCTAGAAAAGGTAGTGAAAAAATTAAAAGAAGTAGAGTTGCTATCTGCTTTTCATTCCCCTCTAGAGTTAGGCAGAGGGGGCCATGCAGAGCAGTTTGTTTATGTGGACCAGGATGCCCTATGAATCCTCCATAGGATTCTGGATTAAACTTTCATGGAGGTACTCTGTAGGTTTCCCTACACAACCATAACTATGCCAACAAGCTATTCTACCCTCATTTTCCTCAACAGTCCACTCCCCGCCCTCTCACCCCCTACCCCATGTTCTGTCAATGCCAAGCAGAAGTGAAAATGTGGTGCTTGCAACTTTTGAGGAATGAGGGAAGTGAGTTCAGTATCTCAAGTTTCAGTTTCCCTCATGAACACACTCTCATTTTGGTGTCCCTTTGCCGGAGGGCTGGGGCAAGTTTGGCATGTGGTCTTGCACAGCCAAAAGTTCTGCAGCCTCTGCTCGTTAACCCAAACCCACGTGACAATGCAATCCCACAAGTTAGTGCTTGTTTCTTCGGCCCAGAACCGGCACTCCATCTTCAGCTGCTTCATAAATGCCACTAACAACCTTGAATTGGTTCTTTCTGTGTGCCACAGTGACCTAGCCTCCAAGGAATCACCATATTCCCCACAGGTCCTCCTGTGGCTCTGCCAATTCTGGAGGATCACACACCCTGTGCTTGCAACACTCATGACAATAGTGCAGAGCTGTGCAGGCTCCATGCTTCTGTCAGAAATGGCAAACAGTGAGGAGGGACACAGATTTTGAAAAGAAGGTGCAATATACTATGGGAGACAGATGAAATTATGGGAAATTGACCTCATGCTTTCAGTTACCCCTGCGCAACTTGCTTGAGTCCTCCATCAGGCGTTGCAAAAACTTTCCAAAACACCCTGTGCTGTATGGTGGCAAGTTGCACAGTGTAATACCTACCCACAGTGCACTCCTCTCTGCGTTGATATAAGAACTCCCGGTGAGGACATGCACTGCCACCACAAGGTGCAAAGTGTTGAAATGTACAAGTGATGTAATAATTGTGGCGGCTGTATGCCAGCATAACTGAGGTCAGCATAATTTTGTAGCCTCACATGGCCTCAGTGTAAGTGACTTACTCATGAGGGCTTGTCTACACAGGAAAGTTATACTAGTATAAGCTATTATATTAAATTAAACCAATATAGTTATACGTGCATAAGTCCCAGGATGGACACATTCCAGTATAAGATAGCCAGTTTTAGCTTACATCGTTTGGGAAGCAGTTTAAGCTAAATTAAAAAAAAGCCACCCATATATCAGAATAAGAATTTCCCCACAGAGGGCTAGACTAGTATAACTGTACCAGTATAACTATACTGGTTTAACTGGTAAAACTTTACCATGTAGGCACAGGGCCAGAAATAAAGGTATTTAGGCACTTAAAGATGCAGATAGGTGCCTAAGTCAACTGCTTAAGCACCATTGACATTTTCAGAGCAACACCAAAGTCCCCATCACACCTATTTTTCCACCTGTTAGTATCTATTGATGTTTCAAAGGACAACTACCCCATGGCAAAGGGCAACGGCCATAGGATATGGGGCTTATACCTAGCTGCAGTCCCAGCCTAAACCATCAGAACATCTGCACAGATGCCACTTTTCAGGACCCTAGCTGAAAGAGAATTCCCTGAGTGTCTATTTGGCCTTTTCAGTCTAGGTGGCTGCATGCCTGTCTCACTGTAGTTATGGAGGGATCAAACCTGACACCTGTCACCCGCCATGGCCTGCATCAGGGAGAGCCACATGTGGGTCACTAATAGGTGAGTGGCAGCAATACACCCTTTCAAAAGACACAAGGTGCGAAGGAACTTCAGGGTGAATGTGGGAGTTATTGGCATGAGCCAGAGAAATAGATGTGTGTGAGGAGACATTTTTGAGTTTGACAAAGTTGCTCAGGGATGGGGATTGGGTTAGGTGATCAGGGGGGTAGTGGGGCACAGCAGGGGAAGAGAGAAGTGTAGGGAAAACTCAGGTAGTCAGATAAGGTGGAACCCAGCCAGATAGGGCCAGGAAGATGGGAGGGCATTCTCAGGAAGTGGGAAAAGGGCTGGGTCAGAGCTAGCAGGAAGGGAGGGTCACCAGTGGATGGAAGAGGAGGTAAGAAGGGCTGCTGGGTTCAGGCAGCTACACAGTACTATTCCTAATAGAGAAGAAGGAGACGGTGCAAATGGAGACCAGTGCTGAATTGAGGGTCATGGAGATACCCATACCCACACCACCACACCTCCCAGCAGCTTCCTTGAGCTACCTGAGCAAGTCTGCATACAGAGATATAGGCTGACCCAGAAGTGCAAATTGCCCAACAATTATCTCTACACCATCCTACAGTGGAGCCAGGCACTCCTAGAGCCCATCAGGGTCATCCCTGCCTTGGGTATTCTGGCTATTGGATCATTCCAGAGACTCATAGGCCAGACCACAGGAATAACCCAGTCCACTGCCTCCTACATAGTGCACCAATTCTTGAGGTCCCGCTGAACTACACCCTTGACTATGTCAGTTTCACTCTCAACATGATGGCTGCCTGCAATGCACAACTCCTGTTCACGAATATCACGGCCTGGATCCTGCCATGACTCTCACATCTGGGCAATGTTAGGATTTTCAGGGCACTTCATCGAAGATGAGTTCCCAGCAAGGTGGCTGCTAGACAGGAAATTCACACACACCCTCGTCCCTCCCTCCCCCCCCCCCCCCCCCCCCACACACACAGAGCATCACCCTTTCCTTCCGACACCAAGCACACTCATATGGGCACCCCTCACCCTAGCATAAACAATGTCTGCCACAGCCATCCCAGCCCACCGCCATTCACTACAGTGCAAAACATGCATAACAATATGGGTTTTTTCCCCTTATTTCACATGTTTCCTTTGCGGGAGACAGAAAATATCATAGGCACCAACTCCATGGGAGCTCTGAGGCTGGAGCACCCATAGAAAAAACAGGGCTTAGCACCCACCAGCCATCAACCAATCAGCTGTTCAGTGGGACTCACCAATCAGCTCCTTCCTCTCTCCCCTCCCCCTGCCCCACCACCTATGTCCACCACCAGTTAGCTGTTTGGTGGCAGACAGGAAGAGACGGAGCAAGAGTGGGGCCTGGGGCAGAGCGGGGCTGAAGCACCCCTCAGGGAAAGCTGAAAGTCGGTACCTGTGGACAATATCCCACACAATCATGGTTCATTATATCATTGTCCACCCTCATACTGAAGCCAAAACCCATTATAGTCATGCCCACTAAACCACTTGACCAGTAATAATGAGAGAGCCTTCGACATCCTAAAGATTCAGTAGAGGTGTCTCCACATGTCTGGTGGCACACTGCTGGGTGGGTCAATGGGAATTCCTGGTTTGATGCATCTTGCATAATATAGCAGTGCAACATGGAATACCTGTAAAGTGTAGAAATTGGGAAGGACCCCTTTAAATAGTTGGGAAGCCATGTAGTGGGCCTCCCTGTCTTCTACTGCAGAAGCTACTAAGTGCTTATGGTATGGAGCAATTATATATATATATATATATATATATATATATATATATATATATATATATATATATATATATATATATATATATATATAACATTTATTTGGAACACAACTGTATCGATATGGTTTCCTCATAGTCTTAATGTTGTGTAGAGAGGAAAGACACATCATCTATCTATGATGTGGGGAAAGGGGGGTGCATTAGGAGATGTTCTCTACAAACCACTGCTCATTTTTGTGTTTTAAATTTTGGGATTGGTGGCAGCAGTCACAGCATGTTTGGTGCAGGGCCTGCTTGGAAAGATGGGCTGGGACAGGGTCGCACACCCCACTCTAACCTTGCATTTAAGACTGGGTCATTACCATATAGGAGCAGGACTTCCAGAGATCAGGGTTACAGAGCCAGTGGTTAGACTTACAAAGGTGACTGTGTTCCATGGGGAAGGCATAGATACACAAGTGTGCTAGGATGGTGGGTAAGGATTGTTAAAATAGAAGGGATCAGGTGCTTTGGCCTGGCCTCAGAAACAGAGGTACATGGGGGCCAAGGAAAGACATAGGCATAGGTCAGGGGTGGGCAAACTACTGCCTGCGGGCCACATCCAGCACACGAACCCATCCTGTCTGGCCCCTGAGCTACCGGCTGGGGAGGCTCCCCCTGGACTCTCTCCTGTCTTTCCCGCTCCCCTTAGCATGCCACAAGAGCAGTGCTGTGGTGGGTTGGGGGCGACACACTCCTGCGGATCAGTGCGGCAGCATGTCTGGCTCCTACAGGGTGGCTGCTGCCAGACACACTGCTCTGAGCAACATAGTAAGGGTTTCGGGGGTTGAGGGGCTATAGCAACCTGGCTATAGGAGATATCCACTCTTCAGGACTGCAACATGATCTGATCATCATGAAAATCAAACAGACTGAAAAATGTGCCACATTGAGACAGCCATGGTCACCTGATTAAATGTCTCATTAACTTTATTTGCTTTAAATGAGTTTTCACACAATCTTTTTCTTTTCTAGTCAAGATTATTTTCTATCGAAGCAGAAAGGGCTAACTTTTAAAACTGGAACGTGAGAACTTAGTTTCAAAACAACTTCCGTCTTAAATAGCAACACATCCTAGAGTCATGACCACAGGAAAAAACAGTTCTTTTCCTTTAGCCTGCGATATTCAGTTAGTCTACCCTCCCATCTTTGCATCCGGCATTTCTCAGTCTCAAGTAGGTATTAACTCATGTTAAAGGTCTGTTGCAATATTGCCAGCCCCAGGTATTCTAAAACCAGGCCCCCAATTCATGGCAGTGGCTTAATAATCATGAGATTTAAGCAAATAATAAATTATGGGTTCTTTTTATTTGTTGTCTGTTTTGTGACTCTTTAAGGTTCATCTCTTTTGAGCTTTTCTCCACAACCAGGCGGGCTAGAAACTTACTTAAAAAAATTAATAAATAAAAACTGAGATTATCACATAAGAAAATGGTTCTCCAAGGCCTAGGCTTTAAGAAAGCCAGCAAATATTATGTGGATTGGTAACATTTTGTTTGAATGTGTCTTTCACAAGAGTTTAACTTGTTCAACATATGAATGGATCAGGAACATACAATTTCATTTGTGTATTAACTCTGCTATAAAATGTCTCTGGTCAGCTGACTATATTCTCTTCAAAATGAAACTTTTTCCAAGGCTGAGAAATAGAGACGCTGTTATCACACAAATGATATTTACACCCGTTACACTTACCTTCAGCATAGAAAACAGTTTCTTTGATGGTCAATTACTGCACAAGTCCACAATGATGTGAATCAAAGTAAGCTGTAATTTTATGGTACCAAATTTATAGTTTTTAGATCATGACAAATATGTGGTATATAGAAAAATACACACCAGAAAATGTGCCTGATTTACCGTTGCATTACTGCAGTTTTACAGACATAATTCAAGTGACATCAATGGCCAGATCCATTGATAAGCTCTGGCTGCTTTGTGCCTCTCAAACCATACTCGTGAATCGGGCTCAGTGGAGTTACAACTGTATAAAGCTGGAGTACTTCTGTGGTAAATTAGGCCTCGGGTGTTTAATGTGTTTGTACAAAGGGTTTATACACATTAAATACATGTAAAGGATACACAGCGTGAGTTGTAGTACACAGGTTACGAAACCAACTCGGGTGAAACTCTGGCTCCATTGAAATCAATGGAATGTTACCATTGACTTCAACCAGGCCAGTATGTCACTCCTCACTTCTCAATCTCTATCTTCTGTTGTTGCTTCAGCTGGAGCACGCCACTGTGAGAGGTGTCATATCCAAAGATGAGAAGGCACAACTAGTTGTATCGCATCTGTATAACTTCAATGCCTTGGAGGCAAACACCTTTTCTTTTGCAAGAGGTATTTTATTCCTTGTTGAGCTAGTGGATTTAGTACCTCAGAAGCTCTGTCTGCTCTCTCAAATCCTCAGTACATGTAAATCAGTGTTGCTCCATTTATTTATCATAGAATCATAGAATATCAGGGTTGGAAGGGACCTCAGGAGGTCATCTAGTCCAACCCCCTGCTCAAAGCAGGACCAATCCCCAGCTAAATCATCAACTTCTCGTTGGATTCTGTTTTGGAAATTTTTCTGTTTTAATATCTACCTAATCTGTTTTTCTGTTTTAAAATTTACCTAATCACATCAGCCACACCATCAGAGGCTCATTCACCTGCACATCTTCCAATGTGATATATGCCATCATCTGCCAGCAATGCCCCTCTGCGATGTACATTGGCCAAACCGGCCAGGCTCTACACAAAAGAATAAATGGACACAAATCCAACATCAGGAATCATAACGTTCATAAACCAGTAGGAGAACACTTCAATCTCCCCGGACATTCTTTTAAAGACTTGAGGGTGTCAATTTTAAAACAGAAAAATTTCCAAAATAGAATCCAATGAGAAGCTGATGAACTAGAATTAATTTGCAAATTGGACACTGTCAACCAAGGGTTAAACAGAGATGTTGAGTGGCCATGTCATTATACTAATTGAATTCATTTTCCTAGTTAAGTCTCTTTTATAGATTCTTATCACTGTTAGACAGATAGATCCACTAAATTTTCACTACAAAAGGTTTTTTGTCTCCTGCTGATAATGGCCCATCCAAATTAAATAGCCTCTTAGAATTGGTAAGGATAATTTACAACTTTTTTTTGCTTTCTGTGTGTATAAATGCATCTTACTTCTGTTTGTTCCATTCTATGCATCCAGTGAAGTGGGCTATAACCCACGAAACTTGTGCTGAAATAAACTGGTTAGTCTCTAAGGTGCTACAAGTATTCCTCGCTTTCTTTACTCAATTTAATAATTCTACTCAGCCACTAGATGATGCTCTGACTCCTCTTCATTACAAACTGAAAATATGATCAGTCCTCTTAGATGAATGTTTCTATTTTATTTCAACACTTCTTTCTGAATATTCTAATGAAACACATACTCTGGGATACATACATAAACTAAATCCTTCCCCAGATATCTGTTATCTTTTTACAAGGCGCAGCAGATTCTCTATTTGGAAATAGATATGAAAGTAAAAGGAAGGGTGAATTTGCCAGGAAACCAATCAAACAGGAACAAAGTCAGAAGAAATCTGATCTACAGTCAGGATGAATTTGTACATTTTCACTAACGCAAATTAATGTCAAATATATTGTCAAATATAACTGGTTGGGGGGGGGAATTTCCACCAAAAAAAATCACCAAAATAGCTGAAAATTTAGATTTTTTGTCCAAAAAAACCCCAAAAACCCACCGCCCTTGAAAACCCATGGTGAATTTTCAACTAGCTCTACTTAAAAAAGCAAGTAAACTACAGTAGACTCTCGATTATCCAGGATTGGATTAACCGGGAAGTGGATTAACCAGGATGTCAAAAAAAAATACACGCAACTCGCAGGGCCGGCTCTGGCTTTGCTGCCGCCCCAAGCACACACAAAAAAAACCCCACCAGGGCGCAGAGCAGCCTGTGAACCAACACCCCCTCCCCCCAGTGCAGAGTGGCTGGTGAACCAACCCGTCCCCCCCACATTTCCTATGGATGGCGATTATCCGGGATTTTATTAACCAGAATTAATTTTTCCCTATCATCCTGGATAATCAACAGTCTACTGTATTATGTATAGATAGAAACAAGTGTGCAGTCTCTGCAACATTCTCACCATTCAAGAAAACCCATTCACACAAGACAATCCTTCTTATCAATGCAGGAAAAAAACCCTGGATTTTTAGGTTCTTCTATGAGGAACCTTATAACACACATGCTTTTTCCATCACTTATAATAATTTCTCTCTTATTTTCTGCATAGCTTGCTCTTTCCCATGTTCAAATTCAAAGACACACATAAGAGGTCCCAGGGCCAGCGACAGGGTGGTACAACGGGTAGAGCTGTACCGGGCCTCCGACTTCAGGGGGGGGGCCCTGAAGTCGGGAGACCGGTACAGTTCTACCCTTGGTTATCCACGCTGGCCGCTCTTTCCGCGGCTGTGTCCGGAGCCGCGATCCGCTTCCTGGTAGCTTCCTGCTACCCTTCATGCCGGCGGCTTCAGCTGAGTGGCCGGGTGCGCCGCTCCCGCTCCCCGGCTGCATGCGACTCCCACGTGAAAAAGCCAGGCCAGCCCTTTGCGTGGGGGGGGGAGGGGGGCTCCAGCCCTTTGCGCGGGGGGAGGGGGGGAAGGGGGCTCCAGCCCTTTGCGCGGGGGGAGAGGGGGGAGGGGGCTCCAGCCCTTTGCGCGGTGGGAAGGGGGCTCCAGCCCTTTGCGCGGGGGGAAGGGGGGAAGGGGGGATGGGGGCTCCAGCCCTTTGCATGGGGGGAGGGAGAGGCGGGGGGCCCCCAAACGCTGAGGGGGGCCCCAAATGCTGAGGGGGGCCCCAAACGCTGATGGGGGGCCCCCAAACGCTCACGGTAGGGGGCCCCAAAATTTCTGTCGCCGGCCCTGAGAGGTCCCTATCTTCTGGCAAGAGCTGATAGAAGTCGTTGCTTTCTTTTCAATTAAGCAAACCCACAGATTCTTCTCTGAGTTCTAAAAGATCTTGCTGGACCAGAATCTGAAATTAATTTTGCAAACTCTCATGAACTTAAGAGAAAAAGATCTGAAACAATCAAACACACAGAATATCCCATTTTACTTCAGAATCCAATATCAAGCACAGCCACAATATTCAACTGTTTGCAATCAATTTTGTTGATTGCTTTCAAAATTTAGCAATTTTCAATAAAATCACCTTTCTGTAAATTTAGTTTTAAAATTTTAATTTAAAAAAATGTTTACAGTGCAATGAAAGTACACTGGAGTGATATTTTCATTTCTTTTTTGACACTACAGAGATAATAAATTCACTATCTAAAGAATGTATTTTTATTCACATTTCAAATTTTTATACCAACCATTCAAAAATATGTAAGCAGCAGCAGCTAAAGCATTTCTTAATTATTACTAGCATGTTGTTATAATTTTATTTATAATGGCATCTCATTGTGTTATAGGAGCCTCCCAAAACAGGAAGAGTCCCACTCCCTGAGCTGAAGAGCTTACAAACTAAGCTTCTGATCCTGCTTTCAAACACAAGTCAATGGAGTGCCACAAAGATAGTAGTACCCAGTATTAGAAATGATGCAGTGAGATGATGAGACAAGAAGGAGAGTTTTGGGGACAAAGATTAAAGGGACCACCAGTTAAACAACATGATTACTTCACAAAATGATGGAGTAAGGAAGAGGATTTTAATTTGTTGCCATTCTTTTAAATTGTATGTAGAGTAAGAAGGATCTATATACTACTCCCTAGATATCCCTGATATTTACAGAAAGCAAACAGGAGCAAACAATTCAAACGGACAAAGTACCAGTATTTAAGAAAACTACCCATTTACACAGCATGGTTGAGTTGCGAAGGCTTATGTCTCATTGGCATATGGTACCTCACATGTTTCCAGAATTTAGAGTTGGATGCATCTGGGCATTCTTTATACTTCTCTTTCCATTTTATGGTACCATGCTGCTTGATGATGTGCCTCAGGGATTCTTGCAAGCCTTCATAGTTCCCAATTGTCTCCATTTCAAGGAGGATCACCTTTATGTTGTTCTGAATGAGGGCACTGTATAAGCCAATCTGATGTTCATAACCAAATTCCTCACACTGAATGAGCTGTGGCGTTAGAATGATTATTAGTCTCCTGCTTTTCTGTAGTCTCATTTCAAATGCATTGGCTGAATCTAAAAATGTGCAAAAAATAAATAAATCACAAGATTGTAAGATTTCTTTTACAGACTCCTCTGTGTTCAGACCTCTCCGCTTGAGATATATTTTCATAGAAAATAACCTCTGTCTCACTTTAATCTGAATTAGTCTCTCATTATGAATAGAAGCTGAAAAGCATACAGTAATCAAGGGTTTTATTTCAAATGCTCTCTTTATTTGAAACCTTCATACACTGAGGATTCTTAACTACTGGTGCCCACTATTTAGAGCACATTTCTAATTTTGGTGCTTTACATAGTTTTGAAAACCTAAGGTCAAATTCAATGGAGAATTGAGAATTATATCTGAGGTTCTCAAATTGATTCCCGTGGAGAACTGGCTGGCCCTATGCAGCTCTGAACTGCATAACCAGCCTCTCACGTATTTCTTTTTGGGAATGTAAATTGTGACGGGGTCAGACCAGAAGGGTATAGGAGAGTGCTAGAAGGCAGGTATATCAGCCTCAGGATGCGCAGGTCTCTGTTCCCTGGATAGCCAAACAAGGGCTACTCCAGGCCAATCAAGACACCTGGGGACAATTAAGAAGATTCCAGAAGGCAGTAGAAATAGCTAGCCTGATTGGGACACCTGAAGCCAATCAGGGACTGGCTGAAACCAGTTAAAAAACCCTCCTAGTTAGTCAGGTGGATGTGGGTGTCAGGAGCTGTGAGAGGAGGTTGTGCTGTTGGTGAGACTGAGTGGTGGACAACCTATCATACACAAGGAAGGAGACTCTGAGGTAAAGGTGAAGAGAAGTTTGAAGAAGCGGGGGATTGCTGTGGGTAAGTAGCCCAGGGAATTGTATGGTGTTTGGTGCCTAAAAGGTCAGCCATCTTAGCTGATACTATTAGGGTCCCTGGGCTGGGCCCAGGCTCCCCCCCTTTCTGCCTTCCCTAACTAATCACAGTGAGCCTCTGAGGCTAGCACAAACCACCTGGAAGTGCAGTACCCACAGGGAGAAGGCCAAAGCTTCACCACAAAATGTATGGTACAATCTGATCAATAGGCTCTCATTCCTTTGCTACTCACACCTGGGATTCTGGGAATGATACAAGGATGCTGCAGCAATGGATATGTGATCCATACCATAACAGTCATTTCTATGCAGAACTCTCCACTATCTATTCTTTTTAAAAATAGGTGGAACAATATGATCAAATTTTATGAAGAAAGAAAAACAACAGAAAATGATCCCGTACACACACATAGAGCTAAAGTTTGCTCCTACTTTGTGTGTGCAGTTTTCTGTGTGCGCAATTTCAGTAGAAGTTGTGTACAGAGTTCAAAGATATGGTGTTGCCTTTTGTGAATATTCTCAGAATTGGGTTGACAAAATGAACACAGTCAAATCCATATTAGTGCAAGAAGCATGCTGTCTAGTCTACAAACATATGCAAATCCTAAGGAGACATGAAATAGCTGTGTTTTTTATTAACAGAATCACAGCTAAATTAGGTGTCCTGCTATTATGGATCTGAGAGCTGAAATTTCATTTTGGAACATACGATTTGTCAAACCTGGTTTTATCACAAAGTCCAGGATCTTGCTATTATCAGAGACCAATATTTGACATTTCACAGGAAGACAATATTCCCCTATCAGCAGCTGGGGTCATCCACATGTGCCCTCAGCTGGCCAAATATGGACCTACTGGTCCAGTCACAACTATGCTTCTCTTCAAGTTCTCTTCGATTATTGCACAGAAACCATTTTTTTCTGTTAAATAACCTGACTGCTGGTTTATTTATTAACATTAGAGATACTCAATTCATCATCTTTAAAACAGACCATTGCCATCTCCTACTTCTTCACACCTGGTTCTTCAGCCACTCAGTTACCTGGGGTGCAGTCCTCAGTTGCCTTCCCAACAGTCAACTGAAAATAATGTTCTCCGATCACAGGAGAGGTGTACTCTTTTTTTGTTTTTGTTTTTTCCTATTAGAATCTCTGCCCTCCCTGGGCCTACCTTCTTTCCAGAAGGGTTCTCAAACAGCTTTCCACTGTTCTTCTTCGGGCCCCTTCTTAGAGTTCATCTTTCCATACAGCCCTTTAAAAGGGGCAGGATACCCTGCGGCACTCCCTATGCATTTGACCAATTATGCAACAGTATACTGTACTTGGATAAATAATTTCTTCTCCATCCCTACAGAAAATTCCTGCTAGAGTGAGATTTCATTGCCCTTATTTTATCTAATTATCCAATCCTTGTTTAAAATCTAGTCATGGCATTTGACTTTTCCTATGCAGCTGTGTTTCAGTGATAGAGAGTGCCAATGATGAAGGGACTAGGGCAGTGGTTCTCAACTTTGGTCAACCGCTTGTTCAGGGAAAGCCCCTGGCATGCCGGGCCTGTTTGTGTACCTGCCACCTCCGCAGGTTCGGCTAATCACGGGTCCCACTGGCCGCGGTTCACCGTTCCAGGCCAATGGGGGCTGCAGGAAGCGGCGCGGGCTGAGGAATGTGCTGTCCATCACTTCCCACAGCCCCCATTGGCGAACCACAGCCAGTGGGAGCCATGATCAGCCGAACCTGCGGAGGCGGTAGGTACACAAACCGGCCCAGCATGACAGGGGCTTCCCCTGAACAATAGGGTGACCAGACAGCAAGTATGAAAACCCAGGACAGAGAATGGGGGTAATAGGCACCTATAGAAGAAAATGCCCCAAATATGAGCACTGTCCCTATAAAATAGGGACATCTAGTCACCCTACTGAACAAGCAGTGGACCAGAGTTGAGAACCACTAGACTAGGATGACCAGATGTCCCGATTTTATAGAGACAGTTCAGATTTTGGGGTCTTTAACCCCCCACCCCCATCCTGATTTTTCACACTTGCTGTCTGGTCACCCTAAAAGGGATTGAAATCAACTGGAGTCTTACCTCAAAGTTTTCTGAAGACTAGTGATTACATCAGTCCTTTATTACATGGCCAATTAGTATCATATTACAGTAAAACCTCCATTTAACGGACTAATTCGGGCGAGGGGGTGTCCGTTAAATGAAAAAATCCATTATTTAATAATTAAAAAAACCTGAGCTGTCGGAGCAGCAGCCCGACCGCCACAGGGTCGGGGCGGCAGCTCCGCAGCCCGCCCACTGCCGGGACCCGGGTGGCCGCCGGGACCCGTTAGCCAGGCCGCCTGGGTCCCGGCTGCTGGGACGCGGGTGGCAGCCGGGAGCCGTCAGCCAGCCCGCCCGGGTCCCGGCTGCTGGGACCCGGGCAGCAGCCGGGACCTGGCAGCCAACCCACCCAGGTCCCGGCTGCCGGGAGCCGTCAGCCAGCCCGCCTGCTTGCAGGACTCAGGCGGGAGCCGGGATCCGGCAGCCCGCCCGCTGGCGGGACTCGGGCGGGAGCCGGGAGCCGGCAGCCAGCCCTCCAGAAATGGATCCGGAATGCATCAGACTTTTGTCCGTTGCATCCGAAGTCCGTTAAATCAAGGTCCGTTAAATCGAGGGTTTACTGTACTGATTTATATCTAGATCCTGCTACCCTACTCATGCAAGTTATCCCTCAGGGAACATCACTGTGCATACAATTATGAGAAAGAGCAGCAGGATTGAATCCTAAACTGTTAGTCTGTGATTTTCCCCTTTTTGGTTTCTTGCCAAAAGTCCTGAGTCTTCTTGTGAGGCAGTGCATAGTTATACTGTCCCACAAGCAGACCGTGAACCAGATTGTGCCCTTGGGTACATACGTCTGCACTAAAGCTGGTGGTATAATTTCTGGTCTGACTGACAAACCTGCACAAGCTGTGAGTAAGATAGAGTGCTAAAAATAGAAATGTAGCTGCTGTGGCATGAGCACCAGGACAGGTTAGCTGATACAAGTACAGTCCCATCCGAGATCCCAGGTATGCACTCTAGGCAGCTCATCCGGTCACCTGTGCAGCCATGGCTACAGCGCTATTTTTAGCACGCAAGCGCAGTCAGAACTAGTGCGAGTATGTCTGCCCAAACTGGAAATGATACTTCTAGCTCCAATGTAGACACACCTAAAAGAATCAAAATCTGGGTCATGGTTCCCCATTTCTTCAGAAAGGTGGTAAATAATCTGTGCCTCTAATCTGCAGATTACTGTCCCTGGCACACCAGCCAGAAAAACCTACATCCCTCCGGCTCTGCCCATGTGCTCCTCACCCACCTGTGCAGATGGAGAGCAGCAGTTCTACAGAGGCTATTCTCACTCACTGCTGCCCACAAAGTGAGTAACCTGCACAAGACCATAAAGAGACTCCTTACTTCCCAGTGTGGACTAAGAGCTAGGATCACAATCCACCCCCAAACCGTAAGTCATTCACTGCAAAATATCTTTTGATCCTTACCTTCCCCAGGCAACATGTCTCGCCCATAAATACACAGTTTATATCCGTGTTTATTTTCTAGAACATCTGGTAAAATCTGGTGAACAAAATATTCCACAAAATTAGCTTCATTAGTGCGATTTTTAGGATAGATAACATATGCATCGTATATCTTCCCATCTGCAAGTTGAAACAAGGGGAAAGCACATTGCTGTTAGTGTGGATGAAAAGTGGGTATTTCAGGAGTTAGAAAAGAAAAATTAATCTTTTGAAACAGATTTAATTAGACCTTTCTGTTAAGCAGAAGCTTGTAAATCAACATATTGATATTTTTAAACTAAAGAAAATGTGCAGCAATATCGTTGGTGTTTTACCATTATGAGTTATCACAATTTAGGCCCCGATCCTACAAACAGTAAAGCACATGTGGAAATTTACAACACTAAGGACTGTCTCCCTAAGTTCAATTATCCAGACTGGTCATATAGTAAGAATTAAACAAATCAACACACATCAGCATGAATCCAATATAATTTTCAAAGAATTTGTTCCTTCGGTGGCATCATAAACCAGTAGCATCCTTTGACGTGCTGGGACCAGGCAGTACATTTAAAGTCTTTCTGCTTGTGGATATTACCCCTCACTCCATGATACCTCATGTATCTGTGTGAAGGTTCTGTTCACTCAAGATATCATGTTGCAATCACAGACAAGGCCTAGTTCAAATTTTCCATTGTCTCTATTATGCCCTTCATCTCCTTCAAACATCTCTTCCTTCATCTCCTTCTCCCCTCTAATCTTAACCATATTTGGTTTGTTGCCATCTCCTCAATCTGACATCTGCTTCCTTTCCTGGACTGGTCTTTCCTCCTTTGACTTCCTCCTAAAGTGGGACTTTGTTTCCTCCATTTTCTTTTTCCATTTTTAAGTCTCCCACCTGTATTTAAGTGTAAATGTACTAATGAACTCTGTATGGTGCTTTGGGATATAAAAGAAGGTACCATGCAAAAGAAAAGTGAATTGCCTTAAGCAAAATAAAGTTAGATAGAAAAGATGGTGCATGCAATAAATGAACACTTGCCAGAATTAACTCTGCATATTAAGAGGTTGGTTTTACACAAATTTTCATTATGTTTTGTCATACAGCAGCAATGGCCATATCCTGAAGTTCTTCACTTACATTACTTGTTAAGTAAAAAGTGCCTTCTCAAAGGAACCTTTTAAAAAACAGTTACCTATTATTTATGTATATATTTTTGCTTTGATTTATAAAAGCTGTTCTTCTATTAACAGCTGTCCACTGTATGCTCTGGGCACTCTTACAACAATTAATATTGATAGCCTTATATATCATATTTGCAAATGTGCACTGTCCCTCTAGATTCTAGAACAACAGTGTCCAATACGTTCGCCACTAGCCACATGTGGCTAATAGGCTATTGAATTGTGGCTAATGATATTGGATATAAATGACTTCACAAGGGGTAACGGAGTGGAGAATCGGGCCCAAAGTGCATATGATGCAATAAACAGTTATGTAATTAAGCCATTTCAGAGCAATTAACTCTTCCACCTTTCCTCTCCTCCCAGCATCTTTTGCATAATTCTTACTTACCATCCTGGGTTTTGTGGGGTTTAAATATCCCCCGACACAGTAGGACAATATCAATTTTGAAAAACTGGTAAAGTATGAGCAAGAGGGCTATTATAACTAGCAAAACAAGAATCCCTATTGTTATGTAGGTGCTGTGATTATCTCCTGCCAAGAAAAAGAAAAAAGACAATATTAGTATTAAAGATGCTAGTAGCTGGGCCCCATCTTTTGCCTCCCACACACCCCCCGGATGGGATGTTAAGGAGTAAAAGGATTAAAAGAATCTCCCCCAGTGAGCGGTAGATGATGCTTCCAGAAAACCCCACCTTCAGTTCCATTCATGGAAGTTATGTCAGGGAATGTATGGTTGGGGTGTTATAGTCACTGCACTGAGGGGGCTCCCTGCACTGGTCTGCCTCCCAGATGTCATTTAGGGCTGGGTGAGGTTTATAAGCCTTTATGTCCAAGGTATAAAGCAGCTACCATACTAAGAAGGCCCCCAACATTTGCCCTTTCTCATCAGAGGAGAGGCCAAAGGGTGTAGTGATTGTAGCTGCTGTGCGAAGAGGACCTCTCCATCAGCCCTACCCCCCCCCCCTCAGGGGACATCAGGGGTCATGGGGTGGGGAGTGTGCGATGAGGAGACAGCAGCTGTGCTAAGAGAGATCCTGCCTTAGATTAATGTATTTTTTTGTATATATCTCCCCTCAATAGAAGCAGAATAACAATGCTGAGCTGCATCTAGTCAGGAGTTCTCAAACTTCATGATCCCCTTCTGACCACAAAAATTACTACATGCTCCCAGGACGGTGACTGAAGCCTGAGTCTGCCTGAGCCTCACTGTCTTGTGTGAGGAGGGGACCAAAGCCAAAGCCCAGGGGCTTCAGCCCCAGGCAGGGGGCCTGTAATCTGAGCCCCACCACCCAGGACTGAAGCCCTCGAGCTTTGGCTTCAGCCCCGGGCTCCAGCAAGTCTAACGCCAGCCCTGGCGACCCCATTAAAATGGAGTAGGGTTGCCAGCCCTCCAGGATTGTCCTGGAGTCTCCAGGAATTAAAGATTAATCTTGAATTAAAGATAATGTCATGTGATGAAACCATCAGAAATTCAGCCAACCAAAGATGGCAACCCTGAAACGTAGTCACGATTCACTGTGGGTTCCTGACCCATAGTTTGAGAACCACTGATCTATACATTCGCAATTACTCCTGAGACACAAAATGAGGCTGAAGGAAAATTTCTCTCACAGTCCCTATTTTGTTCACCTTTATCAGCCACGGTATGTGAAGCTGTTGAAATAGCTGAAAAAATATCTACTGCTAACTTTTCAATGCTACAGCCACTACAATTACATTTTATTGTGATACCTGGCTAAGAAGCTTGATTCTTTAGAAAAGTAAATTGGACTCCTTGGACCAGATCCTCAGCTGGCGTAAATGGGCGTAGCTCCACAAACTTCAACCTCATGGATTTCATTGAAGTTACACCCATTCATGCCAATGACCCCTTAGTTGTTAAAATGTCTGACGCAAAGACAGAGTATGAGTTAGCTAAACATACGCAAATGAAATCTAAGAAATATTAACAGTCCTGGAAACTAGAGGAGAATGGTACAAGTCACTCATGGGAGGATTAATTAAATACAATAGGTACTTCCGTACGAAAGCTGATGAGTAGATATGAGTTTTGTAAGATTAGTAAGATGTCTGCTTGAGGGTATCCCCAAGGATCATAAAGCAAGTACAGTTCTATGAATAATTTTCAAAATTCTATGGATGACTTCAACCTTCCCAAGCAAATATCTAAACTTTTTAACGTGTGCAGTAAATGCATGAATGATGTTATTTTTACTATCTGCGAGCCATTAAATGTTATGTGCTATGATGAATAGAAAAGAAGTGTTATTTTCTTTTTAGCTAAAGAGGTTCTTGAATTTCCTAATGTAGCAATGTCACATAGGCCTATAGAAAGAAATTAATGCTTTAAATAGCAGAATTGCTTACTTTGGGCTTTGAGGCCTTGAAATTGTATCCATCCAAATCACTGGAATAAAGATGAGAAAAAATATTTCTTTTTTTAATTTTGATGACATTAAACCTTCTCTTCTTACAGTGGATCAGTGAAGTAAAAGACAAATTGGATACTGAAGATAAGCTACCCACCTTGCTGGCATCCCAAATTGACTGATTTTGAAGTATAATAGACTCTCGATTATCCGGGATGATCAGGGAAAACCTTAATCCCGGTTAATAAAATCCCGGATAATCAAGGGGGGGAGGGTTCACCGGCCGCCCTGGGGTGGGGGGTAGGGATGGTGGTGGTCCCACCACCTGCCCCAGTCAGCTCCCGCTGCCAGCCTGGGTGTAGGAAACCCAGGCTGGCAGTGGGAGCTGAGACCCCCGCTGACAGGAGCCTGCGGGGAAACTCTAAAGTGGCAGAGAGCTGAGAAGCGGCGGCAGCGGCCGAGCTCTGAACCTCCTGCTGCTTTAGAGTTTCCCCGCAGGCTCCTGCTAGCTGGGGTCTCAGCTCCCGCTGCCAGCCTGGGCTTCCTATACCCAGGCTGGCTGCAGGCTGAGACCCCAGCTGGCAAGAGGCCAGCGGGGGGAACCCCAAAGCAGCGGCAGGATGAGCGCTCAGCCCGCCACCACTTTGGGGTTTCCCCCCGCTGGCCCCTTGCCAGCCGGGGTCCTGCCTCCTGCCCCAGTCTGCTCCCGCTGTCAGCCTGGGTTCCCTGCACCCAGGCTGTCAGCGGGAGCTGAGTGGGGCAAGTGGCAGGAGCCTGGGGAAAGAACCCAAAGCGGCAGCAGGCTCAGCACTCAACCTGCTGCCGCTTTGGGCTTTACCCCCCCCAGGCTCCTGCCAGCCCGGGTCTCAGCCCGCTGCCAGCCTGGGTTTCCTACACCCAGGCTGGAAGCAGGCTGAGACCCCAGCTCGTAAGGGTCAGTGGGAGAAGCCCCAAAGCAGCAGCAGGTTAAGGCTGAGCCCGCCGCCCCTTTGGGGCTTCCCCTACCGACCCGTTTAGACATCCCGGTTAATCCGCAGCCCGGTTAACCCGCACCCGGATAATCGGGAGTCTACTGTATTGATAATACTTTTGGTGAATGAAAAGATTTTCAAAAGCATCTGAAGTATTTAGATGCACAAGTCCTTTTTCTTTTCTTTTTGTTTTTTGGAAAAATTCTCCCTCCCTCCCCCACTAAAAATAAAAGTACTAGTCAGAATTCAGCTGTATGAATCTTTGTTCATTGATTTCAGTCATGAGGTATTTACCCCTAATTACGCAAAAAATTTCTTTTTAACAAAAATCACCTTTTCTGGTATGGAACTGAAATATAGATAAATATTACATACTGATAAATGTCTTTAAAACATTATTAAGGTTAGGAAAGCCAGATTTAAGATTGCCTGTGCAACCTTCATTCAGCCCTTTTGTGCCTAGGCACTATGAGACATTCTTAATTCACATCCTATTTTTTCCACATGATCACAACCTCGTTCTATGCACAGCATAGGCGCCAACTTTAGCTGGTGCTGGTGGGTGTTCGTACCTCCACACCTGCACATGTGCCCCCTCCCCAACTGCACCTCTTCCCTGCCCCCATTCCAACTCCTTCCCCAAATCCACGGCCTCACCTCCTCCCCCGGGCGTGCCAAATTTCCCCTATACTCCCCTCCCACCCAGGTCAGAAGTATCCACTAATTTTAGGTGCCCAATTTCAGACACCTAAGACCTGATTTTTCAGAGTATTTAGCATTATAAAGCACTTTATATCTTTAAAGCACAGCTCCCATTGATTTCAGTTGCCACTGAGATGGCTCAGCATTTCTTCAAATCAGACCTCACGGTCTGAAGTCAAGTACCCAGAAAATAAGGCACAGACACTTAGTGACCAGTGTGAAAAGTTTCATTTATGTGACTCCCTAATGTCACATAGGAACTTTATGGCAGAATTAACTATGACACACTCCTTTTTCTTCCTGCAGTCCCCTGCCTCATTCACTACACTCCTTCCAACATCTGCAGCAACTGAGGCAGGGGTCTCGCCAACAACAGTCTGCTTTACTAGATAGAGTAGGTCCAACCCATGCACTGAAAGATGCAGGGGCCCTGAGAAAAAACAGTATGTGATCATGTAATTAAAGACTATATCATAATGCACCTGAACAAGGGGGCTGGATTAAGGCTGTGCAGGCAACCTAAATTCTGGCATTTCCTAACTTTTGAGTGCTTGACTTTGCAACCTTAATAATGTTACTTTGACAATTTTCCTGCTCTCAGTTCAGGAAGAGGCTGCTCAAGACAATCTGCAGCCCTGGCAGAATTTCAGTGTGTTGCTGCCCTCCTTGTAAGCACAGGGCAGCAGATTTGGGCCAGCTGCCTTTCCGTCGTAATAGAAGGGCAGCTGGGCCAAATCTCAGTGAGTGGCACTCTACCCTGAAGCATGGGGTTGCAAGCAACTCAAATTTGGCCCAGCCATGCCTCTGTCATGACAGAGGGGTGGCCATGCTAAATCTGTCACCCTAGGCAGCTGCCCAGTTTTCCTATGGCTAGAGCAGCCCCTAACTTCAGGTGCCCGGACCCAGTCCTGGCCCATCCACAGACGCCTACAGCTTCAATTGAAGGGAAAGTTCTGCTCAGCCCAGTGCTCAAGCATGCCCAGTGTAGACCAAATCTGGGAGGAATTTAGCTGCAAAACTCTAGCAACTCTCTACAGAGCATGTGCAAACTACATTTTTTTCTAAGGTTTATAACTTGGTCAAATTTGGGAAGACTGTCACAGGAACAGCCAAAGGCACATCATCCCTGACACAAAGGCCAAATTTCAGTTTCTTGCTCCAAAGCATGGGGCATTAGAACTTCTCAAAGAGAAGGTCACTAACATTTTCAACCTGGTCAAACAATGTATTTTCTCCTAACCTCGTTTTTGGAAATGGGAAAACCATTTGGGCTGAAATTCCCCCTCAGCCTGCAAATTAGCCACAGGGAGAAACCTGGCATGAAATATCAACCTAAATGGTTAAAGAGTGACAGTTATAAGACAGTGAAATGGAAAGCACTGAGCTCCATTAATAATTGGCAGTGCTACCAGACTCCATAACACATCTACTATTGAACTATTTACTCTTAAATCTCCACACACACACACACACACACACACACACAATCATATCCCAGAGCTTTTTAGGAGTTTTCACATGTAAATATCAAATAATTTGCTTTTCTTAATTGTCAGAGAACATTACTGTATTTATATGTATATTGCCATATTATGTGTAATAGTACCATTACTTGGAGAGGGAGCAAATACCACAACACATTTAATCACTGTGAGTAGTTAATGTCAAGATTTTAAAGGCATTCACTGTTGGGGGGGGGGGGGAGGTTTGACATTTTAAACCTGAGAATGTTAACCTTCTTTCATGAAAATCAAGTTCACTCGCAAATAAAAAAAACTATTTTCTTGCTTTCTCTTTCATGAGCCTTTAAGTTACAGCAAAGGCAAATTTAAGTAAAACATCTTAGCCTTCTCCAAGGAGATTGGGCCATAACTTAGGATCAAAGTCTTTCCAATTTTAGTTAGGCAGCATTCTAACTGCACTGGAAAAGGAGGGCTAGCTCAGTAAAGATTGAAGATTTGTCCCTTGATATAAAAGTTTCCAATGCAGAATATTTCTGCCAAAATAATAATAATCAGACAGACAAATTGCTAAACCACTTTCTAGTTCCAAATATTTTTAAAATAGCTTCCAATGTGATTTATGATCCAATATTTTTCATTATGACATTCGCTGGCTAATTTATATCACTGCCAAGTTTTGTTTGTACTTAAATCTATCATCTTCATGCAGAAAATTGACCGTGTTGTACCTAGCCAGTACTAAGTACCTGATTTTTCAAGAAGCTTTGCGCAGGCAGAGCACCACAGCAATCAACAGGGCTCCATGTGAGCACAAGGATCCATCCACTTGGTGCCCTTTGGAAGAGTGGGGCTTAGAGATTCACTTTCACTCCAACAGACTAATGTACATTTTTAAAAATGATGAAAAAAAACACTGTAATTTCTCAAGGTACAGTTACATTTTTGTGGTGCAAATCTAGGCCCCTGCTTCATGCAGCAGAACTGGATGTACCTCATCTGCATGTCACCAAGTCCTGGTTCTATGGCAGTGAATGGCGGTGGTAGGTAGGAGAATAATATCGGTAGGCTTCCCCATCCTACTTGCCACCCGGGGATTTGGAGGGATCTTGAAAATAAATATCTGGCATAGACTGATACAGCGATTAGGCTGACATAGCCTTCCTGGGGAAGCTCCACAGCCTGGGGCAGATTTGGTAGGCCTCTGGAGCTGGATTTAGCTCTGAATTAATTTGCTAAAAGGAAACATTTGAAATGGAAGTGCTTGGTTTATTCCGATTTACAATTTAATGGTTTCTTCAGAAGAACATGAGCCGGAGAGAGACAATGCACTAAGGGGGCAGTTAGAGCAGGGAGGCAACTTAAAGGCATGAGCCCCGAGAAAAACCATTCAAAAGCCAGAAAAATAAAAAGGCTGGAAATTCGCCATCCCTTGTCCCTTTAGGGCTGGGGTTTAGAGAAATCTGACATGGATTCTACACTCTTGATTTTGTTTTTAGGATTCAAAGGGTACAAGGGACATGAAGCAATCAGGCATCCAATGGCAACAGTCCTTCTCATGAGTCAACAACAATACATAAAGCTACCCTATAAACAACATTATAGACATATATAAGACTGTTCTGCCCTGAGGTCTAAATGTCTAAAAGACAGCTAATAACAAAAATAGTATCCCAGTTCAACAAATACAGGAGCTGTTGACATCTATATTTGTGCTGGATACACAAGGACCGTCAAAACAGGTCATACACTTCCTGTGTTTATGAAGTTTATATGCATCAGACAGAAATCTCCCCATTGAGCTTCCTGGAACTATGGGTTCAATTCTCAACAGTGCTGATTCAGCCCCCTGTCCTTCTGAGAGAGATAAACTGAGTTCTGTGCAATTTCTGGGCAGGGTGCATGTGAAGACTTTGTACGAGGTGATTCAGATGTTTCTGGTTACTGAATTATTACATTACTTCATCCTGCTAAGAACAGCACATTCATAGTTTTTTGTTGTTGTTGAGCTTTTTTAAGGAACAGCTAAAAGCTTGTGGGAACATGGCATTGCTGACTCTTTACAAAACAACATGAGGAGACAGGAGATAAGAAGACAGAACAGGGGTCTGGAGAGGGACAGCATGATGGAACCCAGCCAGAAGATATAACGGCTTTTGCCTGAAAATTAGAAAGAGATCCAAGTAGCAAAGTTTGGATCCATGTCTGCAATTCACATCCAAATCTATCTTCCAGAGATAACCCTGAGTGCCAGCTTCAGTCCTGAACTTTCCCAAGAATTTGAGAAAAAATGAAGCTGGTGTTCTGGCGGTAGGCCCGCCTCCACTTAGAATGATTTTAGTGTCTAAAGAAGTAAATATTTTCTATAGCAGAGAGTGCACGGAGGAAAAAGGGTTTTCCCTTCCATGTTATGGGCCTGTCCGTGAATGAGGGTGAGAAGACACCAGATCAAGGTAGAGCCAGAAATGTCTGGGGTGGAACATCTCTGAATGGGTGTGTGGGATAGAGAGAGACCAGAGGCATCCAGTCTGTGAAGAGAGAGGGTATCCAGGCATCCAGTCAGCAAATAGGCAGAGATACTGAGATTGGCCTAGCTGTGGGAAAGAATCAGGAAAGGGGGATTAAGAGATGTGAGGCATAACCTGCCATTGTAGGTGCTCAGAGACCAACACTCCATAAACAGACATATAGATCAGATAAAACATGTCTGTGAATTGACTTCAGAGGACATCAGAGATGGCTTATCTGGGAATGGGGAGAATATAAGAATGGCCACACTGAGTTAGATCAATGGTCCGTCTAGCCCAGTATTCTGTCTTCCAACAGTGGCCAATGCCAGATGCTTCAAAGGAAATGAACAGTGCAGGCAATCACTGAGTGATCCAACCCCTGTCATCCACTCCCAGCTTCTGACATATACGTCCTGAGAGAATCCCGAGGATGTGGTGATTGCCCTTTCTGGAACAAAGGAAAGGAAGATGGGAGCATCTGGAAACAGCAGAGTAGCCTGTTGTTCCTGTGAAAAGGAGTCAGGGGACATCAGAAATATCTTTTCCATGACCTGGGCTTCAGAGAGGGGGAATCAGAAGATATCAGGGACAAACCATGAATGTGGAGTATGGGATGAGACTTGGTGTTTGTATTGGTAGTGGTTGGGCCTGTTGATTGCATGAGAAAGGGGTCTTTTGTTTGTGGGGAAAAGGAAGTAGGAGAGAGTGAAATGGAGGAAGGGAGCAATATTCACATGGGGAAAAAAACAGTGTGTATGGGGTGGATTAAAGAGTGATGGAAGGGGAAGGCTAGCATGGGAGGAAGAGTCACTCAGAGGAGGAGGAGTGGTAGAAGATACAGTGTACGCTGGAAGAGCCATTCCACATAAGTAGAGGCAGATGATAGTGAAGGCTGAGGTAGAGAGGAAGGGGTAGAGGCAGAGAGGTGGTTGAAGGGACTCTTTAGATTCCCTGGAGCTCCTCATTAAAATTCTGGTACTCAAGTGGAAGGACTGTATGTGGGCAATTTCCCTGCCATTGAAATAGTTCACCCTCTTCTGAATACTTCCAAATCATCCCAGATAGAGCTGACTGCATTGTTTTATGTACGTAGTGTAGTTGTAGCTATGTTAGTCCTAGGATATTACAGACAAAATAGGTGAGGTAATATGTTTTACTAGACCAACTTCTGTGTAAATTCAAAAGATTGTCTCTTGCACCAACAGAAGTTGGTCACCTTGTCTCTCTTTACATGATATTTGTAAAACTATTATGTATAGCACCAGTAGTATGCAAGCATCTTTGGTGACATAAGACGTGTTTGAAAAGCTGATTTATTTGGAAGGCACTGGGTTGCACCGTGTCCCTGTCATTAAACAAACTAAAAAGGAAAAATCTTTGGGACAGACCCCACACCCTCCTACAGATCTTCACATATACACAATGTATGTAGATTTGAAGTGTATTCCAAGGGAATGAAATGCAAACATTTCCAGTGAAATAAACTTAATCTAAGCATGCTTGCCAAGAGGTGTCACCTCCTTCCTTGGCAGTGATAATGAGAAAGCACTTCTGTTTTACCTGAGGAGGAGGGGCTGGAAGAATAAATTTCCCAATCCCTCCCCATTCCTGTTTGTGAGCACAACCCTCATCCCTTTATCACCCTTCCACCTGCTACAAATTAAGGGGAACATTGTATTTAAGGATAGTCTTGTAGTTAAGCCAATTGACTGGGCCCCAGGAGATCTGGGGCTCAATTCCAGCTCTGCCACAGACTCTCTGTATGACTTTGGGCAAGTTACCTAATCGCTCTATACCTCAGTTCTCTTTCTGTACAATAGCACTTCTTTCCATCTTGACTGTAAGTTCTCTAAGGCAGGGAATATCTCTACGTGTTTGTCCAACACCTAGCACAATGAGGCTCTACTTCTCCACGGAGCCTCTCAACACTCCTGTGACACAAGTAATAATGGGGACTCCTTGTGAAAATGTTGGAGGCACATGACCGGCAGAAGGGGACTGTGTGGAAGAGCCACTAACAATGGTGTAGCAGAGAGCCCTAGGAGCCTGTGCAGTGTTGTGGACTGTGGAAGAAAATGATGAAGGAGGATGATATTGGGTTTGTTTAAAAGTCTGCTTGTTTCAGAAAAAAAACAAGGGAAACATTTTACACGACTTTTATTGGACGGTTATAATTCATCTGGTACAAGAAATCCCTACTGTATCAATGATTAGATTTAAATGCCAGCTACTGTCTTTCCACCATAAACACTGTTGAACCATGTTAGGAAGGAGGAGAGGCAGCTACAGCAGAAGAGAAGCACTCCTGGAGGCTAGCAGCAATAGACAGGGGGGACAGACATCAGACACACTGGCAGCAGCAAAGTGGGCACATTCAAGAGCTTTTCATGAACTATTATTGATGACCTACGGACAAAAACAAAATAGGATTTGTCTACAGCAAGGACCAAATACTTAATGATTACATTGCCCAGAATTCAGAGAGACAAGAATTGTTCTTACACTGAAAGTCGATACATGGCTAGTCATTGTTTCCGTCATCCAGCTGTATATGAACCACAAGAAGAGACATATATTACCATACCTATGGTTAGCAACATTACTGCAGGGGCCGCCCCACTGGCTTTACTTTCCTTTGACTGAAGGTACATGCCCACCATAGGTCAATTCAGTCCATAGCTTAGGAGTGAATTCCTCACTGACGCTAAACTCAAACACAGCAGCATCTCCGAGGAACACTTCCTACCATCTCTGGATGGCTAGGAGATTCCATCCCATGCTGATGGACGATGGCCTTGCCTCAGATATACAAGGCTTTGTCGCTGTATGTCTTGGGCTACCGCAGGGGTCTCAAACACGCGGCCCGCGGGCCACATGTGGCCCGCCAAGCCCTTCCCTGTGGCCCGCGAAGTCCCCCCGTCCCCCCCCCCAGCTCCCCCCGTCCCCCCCCCCCCCAGCTCCCCCCGCCCACCTCGTGCATTGCAAATGCAGCGCCGCTTTCTGAAGCGGCTGCCAGCACTGTCCCTTCCGAGGGGAAGGAAGGGGGAGGTGACAGAGGGCTCCTATTTGCCTCCCTCCAAGCATTGCACCCCCACAGCTCCCATTGGCTGGGAACAGGGAACTGCGGCCAATGGGAGCTTCGTGGGAGTTGTCTGGAGGAAGCAAGAGCAGCACATGCAGGGGAACCCTCTGGGTGACTCCCTCTCTCCCCCGGCTGCAGAGACTGGTTGCAGCAGCTTCCTGGAGTGGAGCTGTATGGGGCCGGAGCCACTCTAGGTAAGTGGCACCAGGCTGGAGCTTGTACCCAGAACCCCACCTGCACCCCAACTCCCTGTCCTGAGCCCCCTGCCCTGACCCACCTGCTGCACCCATCCCCCTGCCGCATCCCTCACCTCTCTTACACCCCACACACCAAATCTCTGCCCTGAGCCCCCTTCCACACCCTGCACACCTGCACCTCAACTCCCTGCCCTGAGCCCCTGCTGCATCCTGCATCCTTTCTGCACCCCCTGGGGGCAGGGAGGGGGCAGCGTTGGGGTGGGGACTTCGGGGAAGGGG
Source organism: Sternotherus odoratus (assembly GCA_032164245.1). Classification (NCBI taxonomy): domain Eukaryota; kingdom Metazoa; phylum Chordata; order Testudines; family Kinosternidae; genus Sternotherus; species Sternotherus odoratus. The sequence goes on along the minus strand of JAVMKO010000001.1, from coordinate 204,211,128 downwards.
TTGGAATGGGGCAGGGAAGGCATGGGAAGAGGCGAGGCAGGGGCAGGGCCTCATGGAAGGGGTGGAGTAGGGGCGGGGCCAGGGTCAGTATCAGTGATGCGGCCCTCGGGTTAATGCACTAGTCCTCATGTGGCCCTCGTGGTCATTTGAGTTTGAGACCCCTGGGCTACCGCAATGCAATAGATCTGAGCGTGAAGCCATCAGCCCTTTGGAAACACCAGTGACACTGAAGTACATCTCCTCAATAACTTTGAGCATATCAAACCTGTTCTTTATGCGGCTTCCCATAGATTATCAAGTCAAGGCCAAAGTCTGATCTCCAAGGCACTCAATGACCCACGCTTAGCAAATCTAAGGGTTGTGTGTACACTGCACTCTTCTTCTGGTGGTGTGTAGGGTATATGCACACACAGTCCCCAGAGCACAGGAATAAATAGCAGTGTAGATGGCGAGGCACAGCGTAGGTGAGTAAAGATAGACCTGAAGGGTAGGGGTATGTACTGGAATGCAAACCCTACACAGCGCTCTACTTGCTCAAGCCATGCCTCCCCATCTACACTGCTATCTTTATCTGTGTAGTGCCTGCTGCCTCCCTACTTCTGGAGCCCTTCTCCAACCCGGGAAAATACTCCAGCAGTGAACATGGGGTCCAGCCTATTCATGCTACAAGGAAAGACTCCAGGCAGCAGAGAAAGTCTCTGACAGTGCCTTGCTGCCAGAGCTTTTGCCCCACCACAGGGGAAAACTCTGGAAGTGGGGAAAGGCTTTGGCGGGGTGGGGGGTACCTCACCACAGTGAAAGGTTCTTGTAGTGCAGAGCTGTTAAAGCCTTTTCCCGCTGCTTTCCTTCTACCAGAGCCTTTCACTGACGTATGTAGCTATATATGAAAGTGTGGATATAGTGTGCTTTTCAATGCGATGTGTAGCTTGCATACTCTCCATGTCGGCCCCAGTGATGCGTAATGTAGATGTAGCCTAAAAGACCATCCAAAGCTCTGGAATGGAGACCAGAATTAAAAGCTCTGCTCCTCGGGCACAATGGAACTTTCTATTATAAAAGTCAAGCTCATCTGTTCTGGACTTTCTTGGGGGGCTGGTCTGAGACTGTGGAACAAACTCCCACAGGAGCTAAGGCCCATCCCAAACCTCACTACCTTCTGCTCCAAGTGCATTCTTCCACCTGCCTTCTCTCACAGATGCATTTAGCAGCACGTACATGAAATAAAACAAAACAACCCTCAAAGTAACACCCGACCAAAACAAACCACTGCACACGCAATTCTCCCTTGGGGAGAGAATGCTAGTCCCATTGCTTAATTCACTTCTGGAAGGTGCACACTTCCTATGGTGATGAGGGTGACACAAGAACCTGACTAGAATAGAATAGAGGGCTCTCCAAGAACTGACAACTCAACCTTCAACTTTTTTTAAAGATCTTAACGATTTTGTGTTTCCTGACTTTGTCCCACACTAGCGGCGATAGTTTCTTTTCAGAAAGCGATAAAGAGTCTTTGAACATTGCTGATTACAGAAGCGGGGGCTCGTGTCCGCGCTGTGCCACACGCTGCTCTGTGACTCGGTTAGATCTTGATCTGGAGTCCTTCATTGGTGCACAGCAGGCTGCACAGGGCAGTTGTGCTCCAGCACATGGGCAAGTGCTGCGCATACATTCAGGGGAGGTTAATCTCGCCACAAGGAAAGAGTGATTTGGCAGTGACAGTCTCATGAATGCAGGATTGGATCCCCTGCACATCATTCTGACTCTCCCATTTACACTATACCTGCAACACTCCACACTTACATTGAGCACAATCCTATCGCTCAGAGCAGTGGTTCTCAACCAGGGCTCCAGGGCCTTCTGGGAGGCTGCAAGCAGGTTTCTGGGGGTCCACCAAGCAGGGACAGTGTGAGACTCGCTGGGGTCCAGGGCAGAAAGCCAACGCCTCCCTGCATGGGGCTGAAGCCTGGGGCTCTGAGCCCCACCACCTAGGGCTAAAGCGAAGCCTAAGCAAAGTAGCTCTGGGGGAGGCCCTGTGGCATGGGCCCCCAGGCAATTGCCCTGCTCACTATCCCCCTAATGCCGGCCCCGGATTTTATATGCAGAAAACCAGTTATTGTGGCACAAGTGGGCCTTGGAGTTTGTATAGCATGTTGGGGGAGGGGTAGGGGGGAGGAGTCAGAAAGAAAAAGGTTGAGAACCCCTTCCTCAGAGCACTAGACTCTGAGGATGAAATCTTGACCCTAGCAAAGTCAATGCGAATTTTGCCAGGATTTTATCCTAAAGCTTCAAGACCAGATCTCCACAAATCCACCAACAAAACTCTCCATATTAGAGTGTGTGTAGATAGTTGTATAGTTTGTCAATGTGGAGTGGCAATGGAAGGGATGGTACTTTTTTATTTTACATGTGCCAACTGAAGCAAACAACCACATGTTTCTGATTCTTCAAACTGTATGAAAATTGAAAGGTACCTTACCCTTACAAGGCACTTTGAGCTGCAATGTCACCATGAGCATTACATTTTCTATTTCATTTAGTGCTCTGCATGTGAATTTCGACAGAAGATCCTCTTCCTTTACTTCCTTAATATTTAAAATGGACTCTCCATAATATTCCTGATCATGTTCCATATAACTAGTAGAGAAAGTTGTTATTGTTAGTTGTTAATTGATAGACACAGCTTGAAAAATATGAAAATTATTTCACATGATGCTGTGCTTACAATTGGCGGTCTTCATGGAACCTTGAAGTACTGAGATCTTCAGCTATGATTCCATTAACCTCCCATCTAACAACAGCTATATTTAGCTTCCCTTTCCCCAGAAGGGCTCCACAGCTAATGTTCACAGGAGAACCTAAACAAAAGTCAGTGGGATTTTGACTGACTCAAGCAAAATTCCAAAATAAGAGTTGCACTGACTTGCACCAAAATAATAAAAGATGTGAATTAAAACAGATTTAATTATATCTGTGCAAGTTTGTTGGCAAGACCTAAAATAAAATAAATAAAATAGCAAATCAAACATTTCATGGCATCAACTGGCAAAGTGCAAAGGAGAGAAAAGAATTCTAACATTCCTGCAAATAGGGAATGATAGCTTCATTATAGCAAAGAGTTTAGAATATTTTATTTCTTTAAGTAAATTAAGTGTTTGAAAAAGGTCTATATGATGTCCTGGAAAGGTAGACAGAATCACCTAGAATTAAAGGTCCATCCCCTTAATCAAGGGAGCAGTCACAGGAATGGGAATCAACTAAATCCATGGGACAAATAATAACGGGAGGTGGGAGCAGGAATGGGAGTGTAGATCATAAGTTTAAAACAGGGGAGCCAATGGGGCACTGAGCAGAGAATCCAGACAGAACCCAATGCTCTGCACAAAAGGTGCTAAACTGACAACCCGGGAGAATGAAATCCTTTAGCACAAAAAGCAATGCAATCTATCCTCACACTCTGCCCAATCCACCCAAACTATGATTAGGAAGCAATATGTCTAGTAGTGTGAGGAAAACTCAGTTTTTCATGATCTTTCCTTGGTCTCTTTCCTGAGAATGGCCCCGAGAGTGTTAATTAATGCCCACATAACCCACTAAATAGAAATAACTTTCTGTCACCATCTAAGTCTAGTAATCTGAAGGTGAAAAATTCTCTCACTTACTCTGTTATCGATCGCGAGTTAGGCAACTCACCGTGGAACATTTAAAATTTATTAAGATAAGAAGTCAATACGTACCAAGCTCCACTTGTATTACAGTATTATCTGCTGGATATCGAATTTGGGGAGGCACAGGTGCAGGGACTTTTTCTGAAATTAAGGCGAAAGGAAAGCAAGTATTAAGCTTTTCATATTCTAATTATAGTTTGCCATGCTAACCTTTAGCACTGCAGAGGAAGACATGCAAGCTAACAGCAGAACACCAGTGGTCCATATATTTACTAGAATTACATGACATTACTTCCATGACTACATACTTTGGAAAAACTGCATATTTGTCCTACATGCAATTTATATACACTACACAACAAAAACACTAACCCAGGTACCTATCCTTGTAACAAAGCCCGATGCCAACTCTGTCCTCATATCCATTCAACTGACACCATCATAGGACCTAATCACATCAGCCACACCATCAGAGGCTCATTCACCTGCACATTGACCAAGGTGATATATGCCATTGTGTGCCAGCAATGCCCCTCTGCTATGTACATTGGTCAAACCGGCCAGTCTCTACGCAAAAGAATAAAGGGACACAAATCTGACATCAGGAATCATAACATTCAAAAACCAGTAGGATAACACTTCAATCTTCCTGGCCATTCCATTAAAGATTTGATGGTTTCAGGAGGTCATCTAGTCCAACCCCCTGCTTAAAGCAGGACCAATCCCCAACTAAATCATCCCAGCCAGGGCTTTGTCAAGCCTGACGTTAAAACCTCTAAGGAAGGTGATTCTACCACCTCCCTAGGTAACCCATTCCAATGCTTCACAACCCTCCTAGTGAAAATGTTTTCCCTAATATCCAATCTAAACCTTCCCAACTGCAACTTGAGACCATTACTCCTTGTTCTGTCATCTGGTACCATTGAGAACAGTCTAGATCCATCCTCTTTAGAACCCCCTTTGAGGTAGTTGAAAGCAGCTATCAAATCTCCCCTCAGTCTTCTCTTCTGAAGACTAAACAATCCCAGTTCTCTCAGCCTCTCCTCATAAATCATGCGCTCCAGGCCCCTAATCATTTTTGTTGCCCTTCTCTGGACTCTCTCCAATTTTTCTACATCCTTCTTGTAGTGTGGGGCCCAAAACTGGACACAGTACTCCAGATGAGGCCTCACCAATGTCGAATAGAGGGGAACAATCACATCCCTCGATCGGCTGGCAATGCCCCTACTTATACAGCCCAAAATGCCATTAGCCTTCTTGGCAACAAGGGCACAGTATTGACTCATATCCAGCTTCTCATCCACTGTAACCCCTAGGTCCTTTTCTGCAGAACTGCTGCCTAGCCACTCAGTCCCTAGCCTGTAGCAGTGCATGGGATTCTTCCGTCCTAAGTGCAGGACTCTGCACTTCTCCTTGTTGAACCTCATCAAATTTCTTTTGGACCAGTCCTCTAATTTGTCTTACTTTTAACTATAAAGTTTCTTGTGGCTGATACATTATATACATTTCCACGGTGTATGTAGTTAAAATGGCAAGTATAACGTCCTTCGTCAGTGTTTTGGGGATGATTAATATAAAGATACTTCTCTCCCATTGAATATTTTTCATATGGTCCTTGGAGAGGTTTGCAGTCCTGAAAAATAAGACATTTTCATCATTTGGCTGTACGCAACTTGGAATAATAATCTGATTTTCAGTGATGTTGTTAGTGTTTTCATTTACCTTATACCACTTGACAATAGTAGCATTCTCATAATTGTCAATTGTAGGGCAAACAATTCTTCCAGAAGTTAACGTTCCAGTGTCATTTGGATAACGTATCTGACTTGGGAAACAAATTCCTTGCTTGTGTGGATACACCATCACATTCACCGTGGACTGTTTTGTATAATTATAACTTTAAAAAATAAAAATAAAAACAGATCAGACACAGCAAGCTGTAGAATATTTCTAGGGATTAGCTTGAAATAACATTTAGCTGAAATTGTAGGTTACTTTTTATTATACGTATGCACATCCTATATAATAATCGGCTAGAAAAGTTTATGTGAAGCCGTCATGCGCAGTAGAAACAGCCCGGACTAACGGCATGCTGGGAGGTATAGCATGCTGGGAGTGTAGTTCGGCAGCACAACATGGCCGCCGCGCATACGCCGCTGAGAGGGAAACAGGGTCTGGATCAAGGGCCTAGGGCAGGAGGGTGGCTGGGCACAATAGGCGCAGGCAGGGGGCTCTGGCCGGGTGGGGCGTGGGAAGGGGGCGCTGGGCCGGCGGGGTGGAGGCGCCCAGGCACGGCCTGGCCAGCTGCGCCCAGCCTAGCTGGGGCCGTGGGGAAGGGGGAGAGAGCTGAGCGAGCGGGGGCCTTGGAGTGGGTGGGAGGGGGGCTGAATGAGCGGGGGGGGCTGTGGGGGCGAGGGGAGGCTGAACGAGCGGGGAGGGCCATGGGGGGGGAGGGGAGGCTGAACGAGCGGGGGGGGGAGGGGACGGGAGGCTGAATGAGCCGGGGCTTTTACACTAGTGATACTATATTTCTCTTGCAGTTAAAAAGTGTCAGGAAAATGACGACACAATAATATCAATTGGTATATAAAAGTTTCAAGGATTCAGATGGATACCATGAAAATAAATGAGATTATACAAATCAGGATTATAACTATCCATCTAATTAAAACAGACATCTATGCTTATTAGAGCCATAAAACTTGCATTTTGTAGTTCTGCTTACTAGCGTGTAACACAAGTGTAGTTTCCTGAGTCCTCTTTTGATGTCGGCAGAAACCAAAGAAATCGCCCAGAGAAATGTATCCGTCCACCCCCTTCTGCAGGAATGAGCTGTTTAGTTTGTGTGTGATACCATTTGATGGTCCTATTTTGATAGCCTTGGGGACACTTTACAACCAAAGCCTCCTCTTCCATTGCATGATCTGGAAGAGAAAAAATTAAAAAGTTCCCAATGCTGGCTGGAGAAAAAATACATGGCAAAACTATGGGCAAAATCCTAGCCCTATTAAAGTCAATAGGAGTTTAGATACTGACTTCAAAGGGGCCCGAATTTCATCCCATGGGTATCCAACATTTTACATATTTAATAGGAAAATGCAATAAAATTTCAGAAGGAGACATGCTATTTTATGACCGTTATTGCAGCATATCTTGAGACACTCTTCATGATTGCATTTGTTAGTGCAACATGTTTCCTGTGAACTAGAAAAAGGAATTTAGGCTGGATTAGGTATGAAACTAAATTACTAGAGCACATTATAGTTGACAATAGGATTGCTTTATGGTTTTAGTTAAGTGATTAGCAGCTCCATGAAGTAACAAATATACAAAGAAACTGATTCTTACACTCATTTTTAAACTATGGAACACTGGCAACAGAAGACCTTCTGGAGTCAGCACGGGGGTTAATTTAGCCCCTTTCAATTTTTAATTCCTTCTACATTTTTCTTATCATGAATAATGTAATAAGTTATTTATAGAACTAATAAGCACTATGTGGGACAGAGACAAGTTAAGAATCATACCAGAATCAAACAGTCAAAAGCATGGTCAGGAATTGTTGATCAGAAAATTCAGTGAAATTGAAGATTTTCATGACAATACATTGGTTTTCAGGTTAAAATCCCTGCTCTGCTTGATTCAGAGCAGGAATTTAAACCTTGGTTTTCTCAGATGAATGCCCTAACCTCCAAGTTCTAGATTCATACTCTCACTCTTTGGCCCAAGGAATATTTAATTTTTTATACAAACTGGAACATCTGAAAGGGGAGCTCAGTTTTTCACAAATAATTTTTGAAACATCTCAGTTTTATTCCAATGTAGAATGAAGTCACTTGTGGAACTTCAACAATTTTCAGAAAACGGAATTCTAGTCTTCCAATCTGCCCTTATAAAAAAGGCAAATTCTGTCTTTAAGTTTATTTCTCTATATATAATGTTTATTTGTTTTAGATTATTTCTATGTAATGTTTAACTATATTAGAAACACAATTGACTATTGTGATGGGGCAAGGCCAGATGGCAATAGCAAAGTGCTAAGGAACAGATATGTGAGTTCCAGGCTAAACAAATCCCTGGTACCTTTGGAACCAAATGGCAGTTGTTCAGGTTAATCAAGACACCTGGGGCCATTTAAGAAGCTTCTAGAAAGCAGCAGAAATAGCTAGCCTGACTGGGACACCTGAAGCCAATAAGGGGCTGGCTGAAACCAGTTAAAAACCCTCCCAGTTAGTTAGGTGGGTGTGGATGTCAGGAGCTGTGGGAGGAAGTTGTGCTGTTGGTGAGACTGAGTGGTAGACAACAGAACATATGCAAGGAAGGAGGCCCTGAAGTAAGGGTGAAGTGGAGTTTGAAGAAGCGGGGACTGCTGTGGGGAAGTAGCCCAGGGAATTGTGTGGTGTTTGATGGCTAAAAGGTCAGCCATCTTAGCTGATACTATTAGGGTCCCTGGGCTGGAGCCTGGAGTAGAGGGCAGGCCCAGGCTCCCCCCGTTCTACCTCCCCTAATTAATCACTGAGATTGGGAGACAATAGAGACTGTGCCAGGAAGGATAGTTTCCCCTCACTGGCTTATGATGAAAAGGGCTCAACAGGCTGTGACCTGGTCTCTAGAGAGAGCAGGGCCACGTGGAGGGTCACAGTGAGCTTCTGAGACTAGTGAAAATCTGCCAGGAAATGCAGGATCCACAAAGATTAGGACAGAGCTTTGATGTTTATTACTATGCAAATGAGACTGTTAATCAATTCAGCATAGTTGTTTGCTATTTATATAATGTGATAGATACTTTGCAGACAAATACTTTGGTATATTATCATCTAGATAATAAATACCCGTAAATACCACATAGGCAGGAGGCTCTGAAGGGAAAAGTTTATACAGGGATCAGTAGAGGAAGGAAGATCGTGTACATACACAATCAGGGATACATGCCAAAAATGCAGAATGTTCTTGAAGTTCCTGGAAAGTAGGAGAATAAGAAAAGGAAACTAGAAGGACAGGAGAGAGGATACCAGAATCTGGTGGAGAGGTGAAAAGAGGGAGAAATAGTGGGAGTGATAGAGGAGACATTGGGGAAGCAGGATAAGATCAGAAGTTAAGGAAAACAAACAGAAATTATGACAGGGAATTGGTGGAAGACACAGCACCCAATTTTCAAACTCAAGTGTGTATTTCAACATTTGAATGCTCAGATTGAGCATAAAGTGGTCCTGAATAAATGTAGGATGGCAATTAAAGGAAGGAGGAGGAGTGATATTCTAGAACAGTCTCCTGACAATAGTACCAGGGGAAAACAACCTAACTAGATTTAGGATGAAGCTTGATGCACTTATGAATGGGATTATATAAGATATCAGAGGACTGAAGTCCACCACAACCCAGGAGGTCCCTTCCAGTCCTATGTACCTAAACTGTCACATAGATACTGAAAATTGATTATTTAGTTGGCTGTGCACCAGTGTGAGTACCTAAATGCTGAAACACTGGCTCTGAGATAAACACTCGGGTCTCAAAATTACATAGACATTGGGGAAAAGAGAGATGAGAGAGAATTAGCGGGAGTGGGGGTTAGAACCTGATGGATTCTCCAAGGGCAAGTAATGCCTGACTAACCTAATTGCCTTCTACAATGAGATAACTGGCTCTGTGGATGAGGGGAAAGCAGTGGACGTGTTATTCCTTGACTTTAGCAAAGCTTTTGATATGGTCTCCCACAGTATTCTTGCCAGTAAGTTAAAGAAGTATGGGCTTGATGAATGGACTATAAGGAGGATAGAAAGCTGGCTAGATCATCAGGCTCAATGGGTAGTGATCAATGGGTCCATGTCTAGTTGGCAGCGGGTGTGGAGTGCCCCAAGGGTCAGTCCTGAGTTAGTTTTGTTCAATATGTTCATTAATGATCTGGAGGATGGCATGAATTGCACCCTCAGCAAGTTTGTAGATGACACTAAACTGGGAAGGGTGCTAGATATGCTGAAGAGTAGGGATAGGATACAGAGGGACCTAGACATATTAGAGGATTGGGCCAAAAGAAATTGGATGAGATTCAACAAGGACAAGTACAGAGTCCTGCACTTAGGACGGAAGAATCCCATGCACTGCTACAGACTAGGGACTGAATGGCTAGGCAGCAGTTCTGCAGAAAAGGACTTAGAATCTGGACGAGAATCTGGATATGAGTCAACAGTGTGCCCTTGGCATTGTGGGTCGTATAAGTAGGGGCATTGCCAGCAGATCAAGGGACGTGATCATTCCCCTCTGTTTGGCATTGGTGAGGCCTCATCTGGAGTACTGTGTCCAGTTTTGGGCCCCACACTACAAGAAGGATGTGGATAAATTGGAAAGAGTACAATGGAGGGCAACAAAAATGATTAGGGGCGTAGAGCTATGCTCCCGGAGCTGGCAGCTACTCTCTTCATGGGGGTGGGGTTTTTATGGCGCTGGGAGGGAGAGATCTCTCTGAGCGCTGGTGCTACGACTACACGGCCATGGCAGTGCTTTAATGTTGTTAGTGAAGATATCTCAGAGACAGGCGGTGGTTGATGTATTTTAAGAATCTTAGGCAATACTATCTAAAACTAATTTTAAACTGTGTTTGGTGGCTTAAGATAAACCAGCTAGTTTTAAATAAACTATCGATTATTTGGGGGCATTCAAGCTATTTCTGTAAAACAGACAGTTACATCTTTGTAACATGAGACTTACATGATTCTGATGTCATGGAAACTGAGAGGAAAGTAGATAACAGGATCAAATGCAGAAGGCCCATCATGGTTCTAAATCAAGAAATAAAAAGAAAGAGTGGGATTTTGCAGAATACTCTCTTACTGCATCCATAGTGCTATCGCTGGAGTACAGATAAAGGTGCACACTGATTAAGAGATAACAGTACCGGGGGATGATAAACTGAGTCATACGGGCGGCTGACTGTATCATATGCTAGTTCTGCAGCTTGATTTATAGCATTTGCCTCATAAACTAATATGAGAGTTAGATTATGTTGACACTGTCATTGCAGTGTTAGTTGCTCACAGCCAGGGCTGGATTACCCAATAGGCAGATTAAGCACGTGCTTAGGGCACCAGCAAAGCAGGGGACACCAAAAAAATGAGGGTTTTTTTTATTTGATATTTTTTAAAAAGCATCGAAGTAGTCATCATAGGAAAAATCAGAACTTTGTTAGACTTCCTTACATGCCATTCCACACTCTTCCCCCACTTTTCTGTTTTCTTTTTATTACTTATCCCCACCTAAACCAGGAGGGCGTCCTACTGACGTAGATCGAAATAATGTGAGGAACTCAGATCCTGTCATGTATTGCAATAGCTGACTCATACCCTGCTGACTTGAACATGAATCTTTATGGAGAATTACAGCAGTTCCACTGTTATATGCACGTAAAGTTTAATGAAACAGGAAAAATGAAATTCAGCCACATTGATCTTCATGACACAACATTGAAAGATGGAATACAATGTGTATTTCCAAATGTAGAAATCGCACTATGTATTTTTCTAACATTGATGATTACTAACTGCTCTGCAAAAATGCTCTTTTTTTTTCAACTGAAAAGAATAAAAAACCATCAGAGAACAACAGTGTGTCAGGACAGACTTGATTCACTTTCCCTATTGTGTATGGAAGCAGATATGCTTTGTTGTGTCAGCTTCGATGAACTTATCCAGCATTTTGCAATCAGAAAATCTAGAAAGAAGCTATTTTTATTTCAGCATACTGTACATGCAAGTTTTGTGTCATTTGGAAAAATAACATTTTATTTTATGGTATAGTATTGTTTTTATTTTGAATTACATATGGGGAGGCACCTTAACCTTCTCAGTGCTTAGGGCCTCTATAGGTCTTAATCCGGTCCTACTCACAGCAGGTTTCCTAGCCTCTGTTTGCCAGAAGCTGGGGGCGGGGGGAGGGATGGATCACTCAATGATTGCCTGTTCTATTCATTCCTGGCACTGGTCACTGTCAGAAGACAGGATACGGGGGTAGACGGACCTTTGGTTTGACCCAGGATGGCTGTTCTTATGTTGATGAAAAAAATATTCTTTTTTTGCTGATATTTCCCAAGCTTGGTCTCTGCTACAAGGTGAATTTGTTCCAAAAGCTTGAGTAAAAGCTGTTTAACAATTCTTGGTTTATCCAAGCATGAAAAATATCTCTACATTCTAATGAAGGCCAAGATGGCACCCAACCCCATGCACAGATGTATAATAGCAGGTAAGGTATGAGGAGCCTCCAACTCTTGTGCTCCTCATGCAGGGTGGTGTCACCCTCAGCCCTTTCAATTACCTAAACACAAGAACTGTGCGGGATTAGTGTCATTAATGGCATCAAGGAATTCAAAGAGGAGGTGAACACATGGCCCAATCAGATTGCAAGGAAGGGAGTGAACACTGCACACTGTTAATGGGTGTAGCTGCAGACATACTCCCAGTACATGCAATACAGAAAATTCCGGAGACTTCACAATGCCTGTTAGAATTCACAATGAGCAGCATGGCTCAGCACTTCCCCAACAAAATACTTTATTAGGGGGAAAATGGTGCCATTGGTACATGTTTGTGGAGATTTGCAAATATAGTGTTGCCCTAGCTAAATCCACACAAGGAGGGCATGGATCCGCTTTTACATCACACTCCCCGTCAGTGCCTGGCCCATTACAGGGGAGCTGATGATCCAACCAGCGGATCAAATTCAGTGATGAATCCTGGTCACATGCCACCTGAGGCACATTGCGCATACACTAGGAAGAAGAATCCAGACAACATCTTAGAAGAGAGAATAAGTAAAATCCAGCTAAACTGAGCAGCCATAACAGCTTACCATACCATTAGAGCTGGTCAAAATTCTGCTGTTCTGTTTTGTAAGAAAATTTGACTTTTCCAAACATTTTTTGAAATATCCTACAAAATGGATATGCCAAACAAAACCCCTCTGTTCTGGAAAATTTAAAAACTTCATTTCAAAATAAAAATTTTCTTTCAACATTCAGTTTATATTTTATTTTTATCATTTGTGACATATCCAGTAATAGTACTGCATAATATGATGTCACAATAACTTCAAGTTATGTCATAATATAATTGGGAAGCCACATCTTGATTCTGTTGCAGATCAGTTTTCAAGAGAACCCTAATTAGGAGTGAATTACAACAATCTATCTTGGAGATAAGGAAAGCATGAATGATATTAGAAAAGAGATAAGCAACATACTGCACATGTTAAGTACACTGTCTTCACACTTCCCATGCAATCTTTTATTTAAGCATCTGTGATAAATGAAGGGCAGGGGCTTTCTTTTATGTACACCCAGCCAGCCAGTAGCTATAAAATCCCTTTTAGTACCTGTTCACTAATATCTCTACTGTAAAGGGTTAAAAAGTCTCACTGCTATGCATAGGTAAAAGGAAGTGAGTGGGCACCTGGCCAGAAGAGCCGATGGGAAGGCTAGAACTTTTAAACATTGAAACAAGGCTCCACTTTTGTCTGTCTGTTCTCTGGGGAGAGGTGGACAGGACAGAGCTATGCTGTAAGAGCTTAGGCCAGGTATGGAAAAAAACCATCAGTATCATACCTAGAAACTACTCATTTAAACCCCCAGATATGTAAGTAGATCAGGAAATATCTATAGCTTGTGGATTCCTCTGATAACCCCAGGTGCTTTTTGTTTCACTCATAACCTTTAGGCTGGACCGCAAGGAAACTGTTCTTGGTGCTTAATCCTTGTAGGTGCTTTTTTAAAACCTAGCAAGAGCCTGAATTCCCAGATGTACTTTTTTCATTTATAAAATTTGCCTTTTTAAAGAACAGAATTGGATTTTTGTATCTTAAGAGGTTTGTGCACACGTTGTTTAATTAGCTGGTGGCAACAGCTGATTTTTTTCCCCTTTCCTTCTCAGCTCTTCCTTGGAGGAGGAGTGAAAGGGCTTGAGGATCCCCCACAGGAAGGAATTCCCAAGTGTGCCTTCCTGGTCTCTCAAAGGGGTTTTGCACCCAAAGGGGGTGGCAGCATCTACCAATCCAAGGTCAGAGAAAAGCTATAACTTTGGAAGTTTAATACAAGCCTGAAGTGGCAAGTATTAATTTTTAGAGTTGTTGCGTGCCCCCCACCTTCTGCGCTCGAAGTGCCAGCGTGGGGAATCAGCCTTGATAGCATCAAATATCTTCAAACTAAGCTGCTGCATTTTTTCTTCATCCAGTGCTATGCACATGCCAAGTCTGAAGTGTTAAACAGAGTTGTTTTTGAGTTTTCAGAGCAGATCGAAAAGCACCATTTTTATACCTAGCTATCTAGCTTGACTTTTTCCCCCCTTCTTCCAAATTTAGTAGGCTCAATAGCAGCCAGGGGATTTTTCTCAAACTTTTTAAATGTGATCACGAAAATCACTTCTGAAATGAGACCAAATATGAGAGTTTCCATTGATACGATACTGTTTAGGGAGATTCAGAAGCGACAGAAAATATAAGATTTTAGAACTAAAGTCTCATCTCAGTCTTAACTTTATAGCATCACTGCCAGCAACTTTATAGCATCACTGCCATCACACTGTAATAAAAGCAAATCATTTGTGGGATTTTTTTAGAGACCATTTATATTAGTGATTTTCAACTTTTTTCATTTGTGGGCCCCTAAAGAACTTCAAATGAAGGTGCAGACCCCTTTGAAAATTTTAGATATAGTCTGTGGACCCCCAGGAGTCAGCAGACCAGGTTGAAAATCACTGATTTAGATCATTAGCTGAACATTTCCAGCCAATTTTCATTAGATTCAAAGAGGAAAGCAATCTCTTCTCAGACAATTTTAGGCAAATTTCATAGATTTTTCAAAATCTGCTTTTCCTACACAAATACATGTCAAAACACTTCTCTTTGTTCCTCATAGTTTGTTTTAAATCTTGTTTTAAAAGGCCTTAGGTTGACAGCTGGATAATTCGGGGGATTATCCACATCTAGGTTACCTCAAATCTGAATCCAGCTAGGGGCCCTGCTTATGCATGTAAGTAGTTCCATTGACTTCGTTCCACAACTGAGGTCCAGTTTGGCAGTAATTTTAAATTGTTGCCATTTCTGGGTTCTTCCTAAATAGGGAAATGTAGCCCCATATTCTCCAGGGAAAGAAGAGATACAAATATTATACCGATTAGTCATTATTGCCCAAATTTTTAAAGCTATTTAGGCATTGCTGGCTCATTGTTGCAATGCCTAACTGATATAGGAGCTTAAATCTCACTTCAAAGGGATCTGGAATAGACTACTGAGTGCCTAAATCCCTTTTCCAAATGAGCTAGGTTTTGTGACATTAAGCACAGTAGCACCTAAATAGTTTTAAAAATTGGACCTATTTGTCCATTGTCTAAGAGTGACTAAGAATCAGGTAGGTGAAAAAATACCCTCTGGCTTAGGGTATGTCTTCACTACCCGCCGAATCAGCGGGTAGCGATCGATTTTCTGGCGATCGATTTCTCGTGTCTTATGAAGACGCGAGAAATCAATCGCTTGCGGCGCCCCCGTCGCCTGCGGAACTCCAGCTTACTGGGAGGCGCAAGCTAGAGTCGACGGGGGAGCGCACCGCCGACCGCTGCCGCCATGAGGACGGACGGTAAGTCGGCTGCAGATACACAAACTTCAGCTACGTGATTCACGTAGCTGAACTTGTGTATCTGCAGTCGATCCCCACCCCCCACCCCCCGTAATGGAGACCAGCCCTTAGTGATGAAATGGAAGGTTATCAAGAATATTTGAAATGACATAGGCATGAAGCAGTTCAGAACAACTTTCCTTCTCCTCCAAATCTGGAAACGTTTTCTTCCAAGTGAGTTTTTGTGAAACTCCTGGTTCTGTGTCCATAACGCAGTTATCCCAATGAAAATGACAATTGTTTTACTACTTATTTTAGAGCTATTTTGTTAAGCAAAACAAGATAACAAAACAAGAAACAAAATAATATAAAGGTAGCAATCTGCTCTCTAAGAACTGCACATATTTCCCAGATTAAAGAATTGTCCACATTCAAACACTCTTTCCAATTTTGGAAAGAGAGAGAGAGAGAGAGAGAGTGAGACCAGAGGGCGATATGGCAGCAGGTAGAAGTTAGGATTTGAAGTTTAATGGAAAATCATAAGCACTCAACTCTCTTAATTTTTGAGAGGTAGCATTGGTCATTTATTTTCATCTTTAGAGAATGAAGTTTATATCCCTTAACATACATTCTTCCTTATATAAATTAAGGAACATTTACCTTGCAAAAATA
Source organism: Sternotherus odoratus (assembly GCA_032164245.1). NCBI lineage: Eukaryota > Metazoa > Chordata > Testudines > Kinosternidae > Sternotherus > Sternotherus odoratus. Next base: position 204,195,198 of record JAVMKO010000001.1, on the reverse strand, counting down.
TGGTCTCTGGACACATAATACTGTAACAGAAAAGGGTTGCTAGGACTACATCTGTGTGTCAAACTTTTGCTGCCATAATTATGTTGGGTAGGAGTGTGAAAAATAATCACTCACCCCAACTAGTATAGCTATACCAACAAAACGCCTGGTGGAGACGCAGTTATATCGATAGAATAGTGCTTTGTAGGCATAGCTAATATCATTTGGGCGGGTGGTGAAGCTCTGACAGCAAAAGATCTTCTTTTGCCAATGTATGCTGCACCTACACTTGGGTGCTTTGCGGGCATTCCTATACTGGCAAAGACTCTGTAGTGCAGACAAGACCATAGCCTTGCTGCACTTGTTCACATTATGAAATTAACTTCAAAGCCTACATCACACCACTTGAATACCAACATTATCCAAATCTATATATATAAAAGTCAAATGGTGTATGCGTGCGTGTATGTACATTCCCTTATTCCTTCCACACCGTTTGAGCTAGAGACTTGAAATTTGGTACAGTTATAGGCTTTACAGTCCTAATCAGGGTAAGAATCGGAAATTTTTCAAATCTCACCTCTGACGCCCCCTAGGAATGAAATTCTTTAAAGCCCATTAACATCAGCTGGGCAGCTGCTGTTCTCTGTGACATAGTTATGATGTAATAATACCCCCCTCCAATGGACCCCCCACTCGCTCAGATCTCTCCCCCCTCCCCCACTCCAACGCCCCCCCCACTCGCTCAGCTCTCTCCCCCTACAACAGATCCCACACTCACTCAGCTCTCTCCCCCCTACAACAGATCCCACACTCACTCAGCTCTCTGCCCCCTCTGCCCTCCAACTGCCCCCACACTCACTCAGCTCTCTCCCCCTCCCCCCCACTCCAACGCCCCCCATTCGCTCAGCTCTCTCCCCCCTCACCCCCTCCAACGGCCCCCCCACTCGCTCAGCTCTCTCTCCCTCCTCCCCCCTCCAACGGCCCCCCACTTGCTCAGCTCTCTCCCCCCTCCAACGGACCCCACACTCGCTCAGCTCTCTCCCCCTCAGGTAAGAATCGAAATTTTTTTAAATCTCACCCCCCTCCCCCCACTCCAATGCCCCCCCTCGCTCAGCTCTCTCATCCCTCCCCCCTTCAATGCCCCCCCCCCACCACCACCACCACTTGCTCAGCTCTCTCCCTCCTCCAACGGACCCGAGCAACGCCGGATATTTTTGCTAGTAAAAAATAACCAAGCTAGAGCCAACACAACTGAGAGGAGAGAGAATGCACATCTAGCAGTTGTCCTAATTTGTGCACTGGCCAGGACTTGAAACTGGCATAGCTCCTACATCAGGGGTCACATGGACCCAGATGTGACAACTAGATTGCAAAGGAGGACACTTATTGCCAGGTATTTCCTGGAGAGGCTTTTGGATTTGTGATCAGTTTGTACCTGCAGAGTGGGTGCAAAATAGTCGCATTGCAAATTCTCCCCCAAATAATTTTAGTCACTGTGTTGCTTTTTCACTGCACCTTATCTCTGCATTCTTAAAACTCACTGAATGTGCCTCGGCATCAGTTTTCAGCAGGATCTTGATTCATGTACAGCACATGTTGAGCTATAATTAGAGAAGTATGTTTTTCAAACACACTTTTTTCAGGAATTAAAAAAAACCCAACTTGATTCTGCTTCCATTTTCCATTGAAGTCAATGGGAAGTCTACAAATGACCTCAATAAGAGCTGGATCAGAGGTTAGCACTGTTTAGACACACTGATGGACCTGGCAATATGGGCCTGGTTCTCCAATACCTTATACCTTGTGCTATCATTTACACTCATGCAAAGTGTGAGAACAAAGCAGATGTAAAATGCTGCCATTTTCATTTAGTAGCATGTTACAGCCACTGGGCACAAGTGTTTGCAGAAGGTGTAAGGTGCGAGAAATCAAACCAATGGTTCCAGAATGGCAAGAATAGGTAAACGAGTTGTGTATCTTGGCTGAGGGACAGAGGCAGCCTGACTTTGGACCCTCAAACATTTGTGGAATCTCGTAAAATAGTGGGATGTAGGATTCAGGCTATGTGACCATATTGTATATTTACAAGGGAATATGATTTACACACACACACTTTTCCAGTTATATTTGGAACGTACAATATGTTTAAAGTAAAAACTACCTAACAGCTTCCTGGAAAACCACTTACGCAATAGATTTATTTCCTTAATATCCTTCCAAAAATGTAGATTTTCTAGATAAATTAGCTTTTCCTGTAATTCTCCAGCAGCTTTGCTGAAACTTTCCTTTGACCCTGATAATAAGTTCCATGATCTGAGGGAAGAGATACATGTTTATAGGCTCAGTTCTCCAAACCTTTACCCATGTGAAGGACAGTTTGTATATCCAATGTCTGAACCCACAGGAATGCCTTACAATGTAGCATATTTCTCTGAATAGACATGTTAAGCATCAGACCTGTGAGGTGCCAAGTGGCCTGAGCTGCCTTTGATTTCAAAGGCACTGAGAGTGCTCAAAATCTAGTTATTGTATTATAAGAGAGAAGTTGTCTACCAAAGTAATTTTGCCCCCCAAATACAGTTGTGTTAACAAAGATAATTGTCAGCTGTTTTCCACACTTGCATATTGGCAATATATATGGATATTATTTATAATGTTTACAATATGACTAAACATAAAATGCATACACGTCATACTAGCAAAAACTGACCATTAATACTATAGTAATTTACTCATTCACAATGTTTTTTGACTCTGATATAAAATACCAGATGATACCTATAATGTGAAGAAATCTTAGAAGCCTTCATAATGAGCACCCAGATAGTATATTCACACCTTTAGCAATGCACAATGCTTTCACTCTGACAGAAAATGATGCTTTTAAATAATGAGCATAGCACTGGACTTAGTGCTAGGAATAGCTCTCAAGGGAATCAGTATCTTCAATATTAGTCAAAACTTGTAAATGTACAGTTCAACAAGCCCAACATTCAAATATGACAGTGTTGGCACAAATGACATACATATTGTAGTAATGCAGTGTTTTGAAACAGGCAGGTACATCAACGTGGAAAATACAGCGCTGCAAAAACCAGTTGCACACAATAAGGATCTTTCATATCTTTGAATTGCAAACAAATGTTCAGCTCATGAAATGGAGGGACAAATGTTAGTTTCAAACTATACCTCATTTCAAGGGAGGGCATTCATTTTAGTTCCAAAGTTACCTGTACAAACTTGGAGTCCCTCACTTTTCTTTTAATCAACATTGTTTACATCAAAAATAAAGAACCATGTAAATGAGATTATACAATTATTCATGCCACAGGAATGGATCCCACAGAATTTTCAATCTCCTACATGAATTATTTTTGTGTGATCTTTATTTTGACTCTCCATCACACATTGAATTATATTTAAATTGTAACATAGAAATTCAACCTACCAGCTGGACACTTCAGAATGGAGAGAATCAGCTGAGTCTGTGTGTCTTGTCCTCTGCATTGATTTCTTTATTACAGCACATGCCAGAGATTAGTGGAAACTTTATAAACTTGCTTCTGAAATTCATGCCTATAGGAACAAGATATGTAATCTCATTTCAAGGCACCTCCCACTGCATAGGGCTTATCAGGTAGTAGACACAGAAACTGCTTTGGTAACCAGTGCCGACCAGATGTGGTCTTTGCTAACTAAAAATAAATGTATGTCTTAAACAACACTGCATTCGTTATTAATCACTGTGTGCAACACTTAAATCAACTTTGTAAAACAATTGGATTATTATGTAATAAGCCGACTGGCTAATTCCAGTGCACCCTTTCCCACATACATCTGGCAGAAAAGGACAGAGCTGCACTTGGTCAAAAAAAGGCACTGTATGATTCCCTTTGATTAACAACCAAAAAGAAGAGGTAACAAAGAGTCCTGTGGCACCTTAAAGACTAACTAAAGTATTGAAGCATAAGCTTTCATGGGCTGCTTGCATCCGACGAAGTGGGTATTAGTCCACGAAAGCTTATGCTTCAATACTTTAGTTAGTCTTTAAGGTGCCACAGGACTCTTTGTTACCTCTGCTATTCCAGACTAACACGGCTACCTCTCTGATTCTTGGAACCAAAAAGAAATGTCAGATAAAAGACACTGGGACCAAACACATGACCTGAAAGAGGATGGATGGAGCACAGAAGGGGAACTTGAGAAAGGCTGGCCAGGCAGCAAAGCCAAAGAAATGACCAGGGGAAGAGCTGGAGTAACAGGAGCAGCTTTTTAAGTGAGGGGAGCAGCTTTGAGGTAGGTAGCCTACAGCAAAGATGAGAAAGGAGAGCAGCTGTGCAGCCACATGGTTGGGCTAGAAGATGCCAAATGGAGCCCTGAGCAGCAGTTTCTGCTGCAGGAACAAGCAGTCCGAGAAGTAGCCTGAGGAGCTGGACCAGCAGTGACTGAGAGAGAGCAGGTGACAAGGTTTGCAGGAGCGGCTGGAGGATGGAGACGAGGTGGTGTTAAACTATATTACCCACAGGAGCAGAAACTGCCAAGGAGAAAATGCAGGCCATCAAAGCATCAAACCACACCCAGGGCTGTCACACCAAGGCCCCAGGACTATCCCCTCTCAGAGAGGGGCAAAGCTGAAGGCGCATCTTGGGTACCAGATCTTACGAACCCTGAGGGAAAAGATACTTTGTACTTTCTGTTGTCGGAGCAGATGTATGCTATGTATAACCTCTATACTCAAAAGATCTGTTCCCACCGCCCCCGGGAAAGGGAACAAGGGATGTTGTTAAAATGAAGCCTTGTTTAATATTTACATTTAAAATGTTCTAACTGTTTTTCCTTCTTTTCTGAATATTTAACAGAAGGTTTAAAAGGACGTTTAATGGTGTGTTTGCCGTGGCATTAAGTAGGCTGAAGTCTGGGTATGCCAAATCCCAAAACTTGTATAAAACTGTTTAATGCTGGACAGTGACCAGGTTACAGTAACACCTTTGGCCCATATAGTCCGTGTTACAGCATGTGTACCTGCCTTTTACCTACAAGTGTCCACAGCTGGGGAATACAGGTTGATCACCAGCTGTTAGCTAATGTTCCTACCCCGCAAGGAGCAGGAACATTTTTGTCCATCTCCCTCTGGCTACGAGAGTACAACCGTTTCTTTCTACCATCATCCATGCTTTGTCACTGCAAAGCTAGGCTATTGCAATGCACTGTGCATGGGCCTATACCTGTTGTGATGAATTTGCTAAGCAGGTAACTACTATTCCCCCATTAATGCCTTCTCTGCTGACCTATGACATTCCAGAACAGATGCACAGATACATCCCCCACCTGGTGTTAATAGGGCCTGGGTCAGAAACGATTGCAAAACCCTTGCCCAGGCAGTGACCTTGCTGTGGGAGAAGGCAAGGGAGCAAATAATCTGCTTTGAGGAGCTACATGGCAAGCAGGAGGCCAATCAGGCGCAGGCTGCAACAGGAGATAGAAAGCCACAAGGGCAGCAGGCCATGAATGTCAGCCATCGCAGCCAAATTCAGAACTGTGCAGAACTGGTTGGAAGCAACAGGGATTGTGCAGGGGTCCTGCAGTCACAAGTCTGAGCAAACAATCAGCAGCTAGGTCAGGCTCCTAAAGGGACTGGAGCCTGAAGAAGGCTATCAGATCGCCCCAGAGACAGGGAATTAGTCTGAGAAGTGGTCAGCGTGCTCTGGCCAGGTGTTAGGCCCAAGAGAAGGGACTACTGTGAAGGACAACTGTACACAGAGACTAGAGGTCTTTTAGACTAGCTGCCATTAGCTATCCCTGGCATTGACATGTTGATAGGGACTTTACAAGGGCCCCTGCATCACAGCACTTGGCCGATGTATCAGTTACATCAATGTTCAGAAACTGAAGCTCAAGGTTCACTTATCAAGCACGGCATCTTGCTGGGAGAACATGATATCAGTGCTTCGTTATCTGCACTGCCTGTTGATTTCTCAGTAATTTAAGGCATTGGTTTTGGCCTATACAACATTAAATTACTTAGAACCTGACTCTCTTTCCCTCAATTCTTGCCATAGTACCACAGGGTTGGGGGCTTCAGCACTGGACCATATTATCCACCTTAGACTGCAGTAGCCTGAATTTGTTGACCTACAAGGCATAGTTCACGACCTATTAACTTGGGCCTTGAGAGAATGGAAAGATATTTGCTAAAGGTTTCCATTTGTGGGTGAAGTTGGTATTATTTAGGCTCATTTTCCTCAGCTAGCTATTTTTTAGTTCGGAGGGAAAACAGACAGTTGGGGTGGTTTATTATGTGATTGTATTTTTCATGTATGCCTAGAGAGTAGGACTGGTGATTGTTTTTTAGATACAAGTCAAAATAACCTGGGGGAATCGCACACTTCGGAGTTTGTGTAGACCAAGCTCCTTGCCCACAGCAGGGCCTCCTTCCTTTCCTGCTTTTCATCCCCCAAGCTCCTTGTGTGGCCCTCTCCCAAGTCTTCTATTACAGGGACTCCCTGCAACTCCCCCATCTCCTCCATCCTGCTTGGGGCTCTGTACCTCCCATTCCCCTTTTCTCTCCATGTCAGGGGCTCTTTGTGCCCCTCCCCACCTCCCTCCTCCATCATACTAAGATCCCCCATGGTCCTCCTCATGCCAGTGTGCACCTCATTCCCACTTCCCTTCATGCTCTCCATTCCCTTCTTCTCCCCATGGCAGGGGCTCTGTGTACCCCCCATTCCCTGCTTTCCCCCCATTTCTCCCTTCTGTCCATACCAGGGTCCCCCATCTCTCTCCTTCTTCCAAGAGTTATGTGTGCACCCCTTTATCCCCATTCACCCTTCCCCCATATCAGGGTCCCCTATACTCCAGCCCCCCATTTCTCCACACACACCATTATTGTTCGTCAGGGTGATAAATCATTCAGGGTGTCAACATGTTAAATTCTGTTGAGCAGATGAGCAGAGAAGAGATGAGACACTGTTATGGTTGAAGGTGTTTGAGTAGTAGACTATTACAGAAGAGCCTGATGCCATGGCTTGGCTAAACAACAAGGACTCCATATGTCCCCCATTTTCCCCACTTTAGATTTTCCAATTTCCCCCTAGAGTAATAGAGTTCTGCCCATTGGTGCCTAGAACATTTTGAAATTGATCGGAGGTGACATTCAAAAGTAACTGCATTGCAGACAGAGAAATGCCATCAAGTTGAGTGCCCGGTCTCACCAGCTGGGCCAATGCATACATATAGTAAAGTAGCTATCTTGTAACAACTGAACAACAATCAACTTTCATTCTTTCTGAACTACTGCACTCCAGAGCTGCAGCGGGCTTGCTAGTGACAGCCTACAAGGTTAGCTCAGCCAGCTCCCTCACATCCTTTACAGAACAACCCCGTAGTTACATGTTTAACATTAGCAGCCTTTGACTGACAAATAAATGTGAACCTGCAAACTCCTGCTTGGGGATAGTTCCTCAGGGATAGGGTCTGTCATCTTGAAAGCAATAAACGTTGCAGAAAAAGAATCAAAAAGTCAGCAACTGGCTGGTTCTCTGTCCACAAAAGCCTTGTCTTGCTGCTCCAGGGCTGCCTCCAAAGCGGAGGCTGCAAGGTCCTGGGTCTGCTATAAGGCCACAGGCCCACAGCTGGTGGATGCAGGACAGTCAAAATGAAAATGAAAGCAGCTACTCTGCCCAGAAGAAACTGGGCCAGCCTACTGCTGCCATCCCAACAGGTTAGACAGCAAGGAGGAGTGGAGGGAGGTAAGAGCTAGGACCAGGATGGAATGTCTGGCCTTCCATTCCCCCATATAGTGTTCTATCATGTTGGCACATGCCAGATTTGGATTGAATGGGTCCCCATGAAAAAGAGGTGGAGGTGAGACTGAATTCCTAGAGCGGAGAGACAACACGTGGAACCTGCACAATGCACGTCCAAAGAAGAGAGTCTGGACAAGCCACTGAATAAGCACACCAGTGCTCACCTCCCTGGCAAGAGAAAGACCCATCAGCAACACCTGAAGGTAGGAGACCAAGACCACCGAAAGGAGGCTGCTGACTGAAACCTCTAAAAAATTTAATCAGAGATCATCAAATCGGAACAGTTTTTTCTATGTGCAACAGTTGGACTTCTTTCTGTGAGCCCAATCCTCCAGTGACACTAAAGCCTCCTCTCGGAGTGCCTTGTATCCTACCATGAAGTTCTCCCTCAGTTTCCTGCTCTTTTCTTAACAGGAATTATTAATTCAAGTACCTCTTGGGCTGTTTATGCTGTGTAAATCTGACCCTCTCCATGTGAATTAGTTAATTAAGGCTTTTCATGCATTGTTTTTTAAAGAAATTCTGTAAGTAAACAAAGGAAACATTTAAGTGCCACAGATGGGATATATTAAAGATAAAGTTCCTATTAAATGACGGGACCACATAAGCTTGAATTTCCAGGAACTGGTTCCTGTCAAAGCATAACTTGTTACTAAAGAGTCTTGCCAGTTACTTAACATAGATGAATGACTGGAAATGAATTTCTTGCTGATCTATCTGTATTAAGGGGCAGATCTTGATCTGTAAAGTTCCTTTGGCCTGGATTTCTCTTCCTCCACCCTTCAGGAGGTTTAAGTAGCAAAACTGAAGAAAATGTGGAAGAATGGTATTATTCCCTGCATTTTATTCAGATATAAAGAAAATGCCCAAAGGTTATGCTAGTTAACAAAAATCACCAATTATGCATCTAGAAATACTTCAGCCTCTAGAACAGGGATTGGCAACTTTGAGCCGTGTGACAAAGGTTGTTGATCCTTGCTCTAGAATTAAGCTTGGATTCTTCACAAAGTATATTAATTTAAAAGCCAATGACCTTTTTGTTTTGAAGAAAATAATACTTCCACCTTTGCTACATTCATATAGTGGGTTATCAATTGAGTTTGCAGAAGAATTGCTTATGTTGGAAATAGGGCAACACAGTGGCATTTACTATATGCAGGTATGTTCTGAGCTCGGGGACATTCTGCAGTCAACCAATTCAATCAATAAAAGGCCTGGCTCAACATCACCTCCTTTCCAGAAACTAATGCAATCCAAAAACCCATGACGTGAGATCCTTTAGCCTAAACGGTGCCAAGGAACAAAGGCCCCAAGTCTCGGTTCCCACCAAGCTGTGTGCTATGTAAGAGCCAGGAACAAGGGGGCAGAGTTGGCTTCTTTTATGTGTTGGGTTTTTGTTTTTGTTTTAATTTAAGTCCTAATCCTTTTTCCAGAGACTATTTTTATTCTCCTGCTTGTACCTGGTGACTGGATTGCCCTGCTAACAACAGAAAGGTCACTGTCCCCACACCCATAAGCTGGAAGAGGCCCATCAACGCTTGTGATTTGCTCCCACAAAGGAGAGCCTCAGGTTTCATTTCTGAAAGAGTCAGTTTCTAACCCTGTGCCTTGAGCAGGCGGCTTGGAAATGTAAAGCAGCTCAGCTTCTCAACATTCATTGCCCTCTCCAAGGCTGGACTGAGCCAGCTACTGCTCAGTCAGGCAACTGCTGAACCACAGGTTACACCCATTCTTGCTGCAGCAGCTACAAGTGACCACCTGTAGACGCCAACTCCGTAGGTGCTCCGGGGCTGGAGCGCCCATGCAAAAAAAAGGAGTCGGTGTTTAGCAGGAGGCACTGGGGTAAGGGGGAGGAGCAAGGACAGGGCACACTTGGGGGAGGGGGCCGAACTGGACAGGGAGAGGTAGGGCAGGAGTGGAGCAGAGGCTGGAAGAGGTGGGGCGGGAGTGGTACTTGAGGGAAGGAGTGATGCGGGGGCAGGGCTTGGGACCGAGCAGGGGTAGAAAAAGGCAGGGCAGGGGTAGGAGCTTGGGGGATGGGGGCAGAGTGGGAGGTTGAGCATCCCCAGGGCTCAGAGAAAGACGGGGCCTGTGTGACCAGCCTTCCTCCATCCTGCACCTGCCTCATGAGGAGCACTATGATGACCAAGTAAGCAAGTCTTACAATCACTGCATACCCAGGCCTCCTCCCAATGGTGCCTGCCTGCACAGCCCCAGCCTGGAGCTTAGTGAGACAACGTACTGAGAGGGAGCTTGGATCCCTGTTCTCCTCCTTTCCTCCCATCACCCAGCTAGGCAAGATTTGCTTCTCTTCCTGACCCCAGTGCCTCCAGGGAAATCTGCCAATAGTCAGGGGCTCACCTACTCACCCAAAGAGCCAAGGAGATCCATGTCCCAACTGACCACTCAGCCCATCCGATTACAAACCTGCCCAACTACCCCACAGTCATAAGAACGGCCATACTGGGACAATGACCCATCTACAGTAGCCTGTCTTCTGACAGTGGCCAGTGCAAGATGCCTCAGAGGGAATGAACAGAACTCGGCAATTATCAAGTGATCAATCCCCTGTAGTACAGTCTCCAGCTTCTGGCAGTCAGAGGTTAGGGTCACACAGACACCTGCCTGCTACCATCTTGCCAACTCCAGGGGTTGAAACAAGGGTCTCCAGAGCCAAAAAAACCCCCTGAATTTCTACAATCTGAGTGAAGGATCTAAGCTTGACAACTGGGGACTGTAACAGACTCGCATCCTCCGCAGATCAGGAACAGACGGGATACATAAAACACATTAACCATTGGGTTACAAACCATTGTCGGGTTAGGAGAGAAAGAATACAGTATGAATGAAGACAGAATTTTGAGGGGGATAAGAATAGGAAGCCGATGGATTTTTGAGATGTGGGAATGAATGAATTTTTGGAGGGAAGCATACAGAATCAATGGGGTTTTTCTTAGGGAGAGTGTTTACCCAGGGAGCTTCACAGACATTTTAGGCACCCTCGTTATAATGTTAGTAACGTATCATTGCTTCAACTTCTAGTCCTGGACTTCTTTATTTCTCTTTCTGGTAACGTTAAAATCTTGTGGTTCCATCTCTAACTGAAGTGTAGGTGACTGCAGATTATCCGTCTACCGCTCTTTTGCAAATCCAGTCCCAACTTGTGGAATAAAATTCTGCATCACCTCCCCACTGTGAACTCTGGGGTACAGATGTGGGGACCAGCATGAAAGACCCCCTACGCTTATTTCTACCAGCTTAGGTTAAAAACTTTCCCAAGGCACAATTTTTTGGTTGTTGTTCTTAGACGGTATTGCTGCCACCACCAAGTGATTTAAACAAACATTTAGGGAGGGGCCACTTAGAGTCCTATCTACCCACCAAAACATCCCCCAAGCTCCTTCAATCCCTTTCCTGGGGAGGCTTAAGAATAATATACTAACCAAAAGAGGAGCAAGCAGCAGGCAGGACTTTGGGAGGGAAAAGGCAAAGAGGGGGCAGGGCCTCAGGGTGGTGCACAAGCAAGGCCTCAGGGGAAGGAGTGGAGTGGGGAGGCAGGACCATGGTCTGGGTGCTGGTGGCGCCGAGCCCCACCCCCACCCCTTCTAGTGAGCTTCCGGCACTCCTGCTCCTCGTCCCTTTTAATCCTGCACATCCATTCCATCCATCACATTCCAACTATGAGCCTGAGAACTTACATTCATGACACTGCTGGATACTACAAACCATGGCTTTAACAGAGACAGAGACTTTATGGCTCATTACAACAATCTGTCACACCCCCGACTGCCTGCTAACCCTACATTTTAACTGGTCTCCTGAAGCATGTGTGAACGCCTAACAATCGGTCCCCCTTGTATTTAGCTTAGACAATCTGGTTAGCTATCCTTACCTTCTCCAGCCCTGAAGAAAACCTCTGTGAAGCTCAAAAGCTTGTCCCTTCCACCACCAGAAGTTGGTCCAATAAAAGATATTACCTCACCTACCTTGTCTCTTTCTTAAGTTATTTTTTTTAATGGTGATTTTCAAACACCCAGCCTTCACTCCAGTCTTCCACTTCTTCATGTACAAATAACACATTACAGATTTTTATATCTGTCTCTCTGGGAAACATCTTAATCCAGGTTGTAGTTTTGAGAGGGCCTGTGAGGAATTGTGTCCATGCTGCACATTAGCTAATTTTGTGCTGGCGTTTGTTGTCGAGCTCTGCTGAGATCCATCTGGATATTAAAGTTGCCTTAATTGGTGATTGTTAATTTTAGTGTTGGCACTGAAAGGAAACACATATGTGCAACCTGAACTCTAGGGTAACCATTTTTTTCCTGTGGATGGAAATAATATTTTAAATACCAATTTTGTATTGACAATGAAAAAAATCTGAGTTCAGCAAATCGGAGAGGAAATAGTGGTTCTTACAGTAAGAGGGGAGTGGGAGTGTGGAAAGAGACATGGCAAAACTGGTAAGACATTTAAAGGTCACCTTTATAAAGATCAATGATCATTTCTTAATAGTTTCTTGTGAACATAAGACTTTTCTGTAACTCTTAAAAGTTATTTATTCAGTCTCAGATTTCATGCATTTTACCTGCCTGGCATTATATCCAAAAACTGCTTTAATCTGGTTGTAATCCACAAATTTGATCTGCTATTATTCTCACTATCCATTGAACTATTGGTCCAAATAATATAAGGAATTTGGAGAGTAATCTCTGTGTGATTTCACGACTACAAAGCAAACTTGAACCAAATATTGTTGGTTCCCAGAACAGCTGATATTATATAATCTACCAAACAACTTAATTTTTTCCTATTAGTTTTTAACCTTGCTGTCTTTGGCTTCAAAGAAGCATAACAAATATCAAAGAGTAGAACAGAAAAGGATATGTTAGTGGCCCTCTCCCCCATCCCTTTGACTACTCAAAAAAACGAAACACACAACTATTATTAGCTGCCAATGTTACTTAACAACACTTCTGTGATTGCAGGTAAAGCACTGGCCACTGCAATGGAAGCACTCATATAGAGAGCTTTAGGTCTTCACAGGAGTTTGCTTCTCCCCATAATAGTCCACTAATCTGATAGAGCATATGTAGCGCACACCCAGGAAGCCATCAGTAGTTGCCTCCAAGAGTGTGACTGTAGACTGGCCTCTGGAATTTTTAATCTCTTGTGTCATCTAACCCTGCTCAGAGTAGGGTGTGTCTAGTGTACAAACTTGGGCCAACACAAGTTACATCAGGATAAAGCTGCTGCAGTTGGTATATCACTTGTGCAAGTGCATATTTGGCTCCTTGCGTCAGTGCTGCATGAATTTCCCAGGAGTCAATGCACAGTATGGTGCACCATAGGTAAGTATCCCACTGTGCATCTTGCCACCATCCAGGGCACTGTCTTTTGGAAAGTTTTGGTAATTCCTAGTTGGACAGAAATTAGTAGCCTGGGGTGACTGGGAGCAAGAGGTGAGTATGGCGTGCCAGGAGGAGGGAAATGAGGAAGGACTTTCTCGATTGCATGAAACTATAAGTCATAGCGCATGGGGGTGGTGAGTTTAGCTTCTCTCTCACTCTGGAGGATAACAGAGGCACTGAAAGCACAGCTGCTGCTGGCATCCTGAAGCCACCAGGGGGCCCATATACCACCAGCGTGTTTACTGAAGTGGTGCCTACTGACGTTATCCTGAACTGACATGGGAAAGTGTCCCACCACAGAGGAAGAAATAAGGCTGCCTTTCCTAGAAACCTTTGGGAGAGAACTGCAGAGTACTCCCATGAGCATTTCATTGAGATCTCTCAGGAGGATTTAAGGGACACCTCTGTGTATATAAACAAGCTACTCAGCATGGACCCCGTCCCTAACGGTACAATGAAAACCAGGCAACAATTACACCTCTCTTGGTTGTACCGCTACCTCTTCTAGTACAAGGAAATGAATGAAAAGTCGATGGCTTTTGTTAAATTAGGGGGCACTATCAGTACATCATTCAAACGGGAAATACATTTACATGATTATCTGAAGTTCCTTCCCCTGCTTCGGGCTTCCTCAGGCTCAACTGCTCGGACCGACTGGACCGTGGTGGAATCTCAGACAGTCCCTGGCCCTTGGCAGTGCCGTACTTCCACCTCCCTCCTGCCGCGCAACTGCACGTCTTCCCTCCACCTCTTCTTCCTCCTACTCGCGGTTCATGGCAGGAGTCTGTCTTGAACTCCTCGGAGGAATCCACAGCGGTGTGTGGAGTGGTGACTGGGTCTCCAGCAAATACGGCTTGCGGCTCTTTGTGAAAGCGGCAGGTCTGTGGTTTGGCTCCAGCCTGGCTGTTGCCCGCTCTTCTCATATGCCTGCCAAAGTTTCTTCCTTTTTACAGCGCATTGCACCTGATCCGTGTCGTACCCCTTCTCCTGCATCTCTTGTGCAATCTGCTCATGGATCTCCACATTGCTACAGCTGGTCAATAGCTGTGCCTGCACAGTCTCTTCCTCTCAGGCCCAGAGATCTAATAACTCCTGTCTACTCCACGTCGGAGCAGTCTGGAGTCTGTAGTTCACATGATCATCTGAGCAGCTGCTCACAACAACAGAGAACTGCCAGGTGTCCTCACCACGATGGATTACCAGGAAAGGGAGTTTCAAAAATTCCAAGGATTTTCAAAGGGGGCTTCCAATCTCCATGACTCCTGAGTAGCAGCATTCACAATTACGACCAGAGCAGTCAGCGTGGGGCATCGTTGGACAGCTGCTGGAGAACTGAAGGGGTTGACATTGGTAACTGTCTGTGCTTGCACTGTGTTGATCTCAATTCATCAGCCATAGCGCAACATCATTCGGGAAGGTAGTGTTACTGCTGTGATGGGTTCCCCTCTTTAAGATGCCATCTGATTTGCTGAGATACTACTGATCCTGCCTTTTCTGCCAGCCTGGGCACCCTTTTTACCTATATTACTGAACTAGGCTGTTAAGCCTCCTCCAGCACACACACACACAGGCAGGACCATACCCAACTGCAGAATGAGACAGACACTGAGATCAGCTCAGGGAAGACTCAACTTAAGGGACTTGTCCCAGCACTCAGATGCCCATCTCCCTTGGAGTGCAGAGCCAAAGGTATATTATGAAATCTGCCTCCTCCCTCAATGTGGAGGAAGGCATGCATGTGACCGGGGTCCCAATGCGGGCCAGCTGAGGTCACTTAATTAGGATGGCTGCAAAGACAATGGGGCAGACAAACCCCAAAGCTGGTGGATAATTCAATACTTAGATTTACCAAGACAGCATAAAACAGTTTCTTAATTACCTCACTGGTTAAGGGAACTGTGTTATTGACTTCTGAATAAAGTACCCAGCCTCAGGCCTCCATCCAGATATCCAAATCAAATATGATGAAGATTTCTGTAAATCTTATTTCATCATATAAAAGAAAAGGTTCTGCCAATCCCAAAGGATTGGATGCATTACCTCCCAAATTAATGAATATTCCAGATCTTACCCAAATAGATTCACAGAGCCAATTCTTATAACTAAACTGAAATTTATTGAAAAAAACAAAATAGAGGGAGTATAGTTAAAAGATCAATATTCATACAGACACAAGTTCAATTCTTGAGTTTCAGATACATAGCAGAGATGGTGAGCTTTGTAGTTACAACGCGTTCTTTCAGAAATAGGTCATAGGTTACAGTCCAATGTCCGGTAACATATTCAGGGCAGACCAGTCGGCACTGGGATCCCAATCTGGTGGCTTAAGCTTCCCCTGATGAAGCATCAAGCAGATCTGAGATGAACAGGATCAGGACCCAAGGAGTTTTTATACAATTTCATGTCTTCTTTGACAAGTTGGAGTCCCTCGGGGAACAAAAGGTAATTAGGATGACTTTGAAGGAGGTCTATCATTGGTACATAGCTATTGAATTAACATAAGGCAATTTGCTTGTTCCTCCACAATCCACAGATGATTTCTTACACATTTCAAAGAGAGATGAATACAGAGATATCCCATGCTTACAATTCATGTAAATGTTAGGATGAGCTTTTGATCTCTGAATTATCAGAATATAGCATAGACAGGGACCGTTGATTACACCGTTGATCACTACCCATTTATATGTAAATACACAAAAAATAAACATTATGTCCCCACATGTCTTTAAGGGTTGAATGCGAGTCATTCATTCTGCAGGATGTTTAACCGTTTCTGGTTATGCATCACAGCAGCCCCCAAGCTGATTACTAAGCAAATAAAACAAAACACGGAAACTACGCTTATTTCACTATAGAAATTGGTTACAAATAGTAATTTATCACCCTCGGCATTGCTGCAGGCAGATTACAGAATGTCTTGAAAAGCAGCTGCACTGGTCTGCAACTTGAGATCTCAGGTATTGATTCTAACAAACTAGACGCCCTTCCAGCTTGGGCTCACTCCTTCTCCCCCTCGTTCAGTTCTTGCTCCCAGGTGTTTTTCAGTGTCTCTTTGGGTGGGGAGGCAGAGGAGAACCACGATGATGTCACTCCCCTGCCTTATATAATTCTTGTGTATGGTGGGACCCCTTTATCTTCCAGTTGAAAAACAACTGCATTCCAAAAGGGGGGAGGGGTATCCAGTACCAGGTGACTTGGACCTGTGTCTCTGCAGGGCTGTGGCAGCCATTGCTCATAGGCTCATCCACAGGCAGACTAGGCTCTTTTATGGTCCACTGTCTTTGCTAATAGGCCATTAGCACTGTCTCATTGCTGTAGCTGAAGGGCTAGTTGGAGGTGACACCCAAAGTAATACATTTGAAATACTGATACCTAGTCAATGATCTTAATTTCAGATATAGAAATGATACAGGCATTCAAATTGAACAATCACAATCACATTCATAACCTTTCCAAGGATATCTTACATAGGCCATCTTGCATAAAGTAAATCTCAGTTATGACATATCCTATCATAAGCATATTTTCATAAAGACTATGGAGTGTAATGTCACAACTGCATTGCCATAATGGGACACTTACATCAGCTACAGACAAAGTTAAGTGTAGATAGATGCACAACTAGGCAGTGGCACTGGAACATTTTTAATAGTGGGGGAGCGGAAAGCCAGCCCCCCTTCTTCTGTCCACATTGCCAACCCCCCCGAGCTGAAGCTGGGAGCAAAGCCCGGGGCACGAGGTGGCCTCAGAGCCTTGGGGTTGGGGCGACAGCCAGGACCCCAGGGTTCTGTAGCACCCCCTGCACCTCTAGTTCCCACACCTATGCAACTAGGTCAATGCAAGGCAGCTTACATTGACCTAACTCTGTAGTATGGACCAGGCCTCAGTTAGTTGATGGCGTGAGAAGAACATTGGTTCTCTGTCTACACCGGGGGTCGGCAACCTTTCAGAAGTGGTGTGCCAAGTCGTCATTTATTCACTCTAATTAAAGGTTCCGCATGCCAGTCATACATTTTAATGGTTTTGGAAGGTCTCTTTCTATAAGTCTATAATACATAACTAAACTATTGTTGTATGTAAAGTAAATAAGATTTTTTAAATGTTTAAGAAGCTTCATTTAAAATGCAGAGTCCCCGGACCAGTGGCCAGGACCCGGGCAGTGTGAGTGCCACTGAAAATCAGCTCGTGTGCCACCTTCGGCACTCATGCCATAGGTTGCCTACCCCTGGTCTACACTAATGCTCCAACTGCTGGAGTGGTACCAGTGCTGGTGTAATGGTGGAAGAGTATAATAAAAAGTTCAGTGTAGACACAGTTCCAGTGAGTGGGCCAAGCCAGAAGGAAAACCAGGGAACAAGGGCGAAAAAAGCATAACAAAGAAAAATCAAAAAGAGAAAAGAAAAAGTAGACCAGAGACAGAAAATCTTAGGAAAAGAGAGAGATGGAGCAGGGCATGGGGAGGCTGATAACTCTCTCTCTGTCCTGCTCCAGCGGGGCAGGGATTTTATGAGCCTGCCTTGCTGTACCCACGTCCTCTTCCAGGTGAACTCACTATTGAACTTGCACTCTGGGTTCTATTAGCAGCATGAATCTGGCCAGCTTCTCTGTTTGAGTCCTTTATGGACATCGTTTGCAATTTAGACAGCGTAGTGGTTAGAAAATCAGATGTAACAGAGTTTATTCTGCCATGCACACCTAGAATTATCAGCAAGAGGGATCAAGTCTCTCATTGACAGTTGGGGGCAAGGGGCTTTACCTCTGTTAGAACTGGGGGAATTGATATGAGTACCAAAACGGAAGGTAGGAGGAAGCACCATTTACACAGATTACTATATGTGACTGCATTTCTAGGAACTCTATCAATACAGTATCTAGTTGCCAAATATAAACTTTAAAAATTATATTGCACAGCGTTCATTAAAAAAACCTCTATTTTGAACCACTCCTTATTTATTTTAACCATAGTTATTTTTAAATGGCGAGGTCTTCCACCAAATGCTCTCAGATACCATGGCAATGGGAGAGGCATGAGAACCTAAATACACCAGTAAGAAGTTCCCCAGTTGCAGTTCCTTTGTCCTGCTGGTCTCCACCACTTTTAGCATTCCTACTGAGACTCACATCACGTGGCCTCAGATGAAGACCACGGTTTTCAATATAGGTGCCTTCATATTAAAGCTGTATTTAGGCTCCTAGATAAGTGGCCTAATTTTCAGACATTTGAGCCATTTAGGTGTCTTAATCTGGATTTAAGTGCCTAGTTTTTGGCACCCAAGATTGCAAGTTTGGTAGTGGCTTCCCAGGGCCGGCGACAGGGGGGTACAACGGGTACAGCTGTAACGGGCCCCAGACTTAAGGGGGGGGGCCCCTTAAATCCGGGGCGGGCCCGGTACGCTGCTGTACCCCCTTGTCGCCGGCCTGGGGGGGGGACCACGGGCGGCGGGCCACGAGCGGCGGGAGACCGGGGGGGGGGGGGCCCCGCGGGTGGCAGGAGACCGGCCAGGGGGGGCCCCCGCACGATCTGCGTACGGGGCCCCCAAATTCCTGTCGCCGGCCCTGTGGCTTCCAAAAGAGCTTAGGAGTTGTGGCCAAGTGGTTAAGGAGATGAACTAAAAATCCATTGTGGTCTCCTTGCACAGGTTCAAATCCTGAGGACTCCAAGCCAATGGTAATCTTCCAGAGGAGAGATAGCTCAGTGGTTTGAGCATTGGCCTGCTAAACCCAGCATTGTGAGCTCAATCCTTTGAGGGGGCCATTTAGGGATATGAGGCAAAAACCTGTTGGCTGATTTAAGTGGGGATTGGTCCTCTTTTGAGCAGGAGGTTAGACTGGATGACTTCCTGAGGTCCTGTCCAGCCCTGATATTCTACGATCTAGCCCAATTGATGCCTTAAAAAAAGGTTTGGTAGGACCAGGACTATTTCCACTTTTCAGTGGAAGACTGGAAAGGGAGGGATCTCATATAAATGGTTCTGGAATCAATGATTCACCATCTCTCTAGTAGAGAACTATTTTATTCAAATTAAATTAATGTGATAACCAAAAGTTCTTATAAATGAAAACATCTAGGAACAGGGGTCTCTTTTAAAATTTTATTTTATTTTTACTGAGAGAGCTTAGCCTCTCTGCTGACTTAATCAATTCAGCACTAATTTTTCTACCAAGATAACTTTTTGCTGAAGTCATATCTCAGGTGTCATATTTGACCTTTGGATTTCACCAAATTCACAGAATTGACATTCTACTGACTATAATAAAACCCTTTAAGATTATCTAATCTCTCTCTGCAGCATGGATACAAACATTTTTTTGTTCTGTACCTTCCTGTGCCAGAAGATGAAAAATGCAGTTTTAAAGATGTTATATGTAAAATAGTAACTTCCATCAAAGAAAATAGGTATTAAAAATATCTATTATCTGGCATACTTTTTTTAAAGAGCTAAAGGCAGGGTCAGCATACAAAGCTAAACAGTGGAATTTTTGCAGTGATCCAACATATTCTGTTCAGTTTGGGTCATCTTTTCAATGGAAAAATTATGCGAAACTCAAGAGGATGTGACATAGGGCAATAAGAATGCATTCTAAGGAAAAACTGAAAAAGGGCAAGATTTACTCTTTTCTTTAAATATTTTATTTAGTATTCAGTTCTGGGTGCAAGCAAGCCAAAAAGAGCAAAAGAAAAAAAAACTCAAAGAGGAGAATTAGGAAATGAGACAGACAGGAAAGTCCGTGATAATCTTCCACAGCACCTCACAGCGTGCTATGGAAGGAAAGCCTTCCACCAGCCTATCACAAGGGAGGGATCCGACTAAGCAATGACTGGAAATCGTTGATGTGCCATCTCAGCCTTGAGTATGTTTTTCAGAATAAAGCAAAGCCAAAACTGTGGGCACGTCTCTGGCAGCCAGGCCTCCGAGAAGGAACCATTTATTCTTGCAATAAATTATACAAATACATTCACACTCTCTGAGCCCGTGATGGAATATGAGGGGGAAAGAGATGGTATGCAAAAAAAAAAAAGTGGATTGCATGCTTCAACATTCCACTCTGCCCAATCTTTTCAATTATTTCCCCTTTCATTAATCAGCAACCCACCTGCACTCCCTTCTATCCTCTTCCCACACCATTCCTAGCTAGCTACGGGAAATGTTGGTATGCCAGAAAATGTTTTATTTTTCCTTTCTACTCGAATGCAAGTTCCTGATGCTGACTCGCTGCTTTGACTTTTCCCAGATGGATGAACTGAGAAGCTAAAGCTGTTTCCTAACACTAAATGACTTCTATGTTGTCTATTATTTCATACTTGTGCAGAGGCTTTGGCACCCCCTGAAAGGCTCATCAAAGACCTGCGACATCCATTCCACTGCAGTTTGTTGGGAGGAAGCCATGCGGAGCTACCCGGCGACCTGGGGATTCAGGGGTTAATTGTCAGCACAATTCAGAGGTTCTGCCAACAGAGAGCTAATTAAATGCAGCTGAACCTATTTAGGCTCAATTCCTTAAAAGAAACGTGTTGCGCTCTGAGGAAAGATCATGTGGAACAAGAGCAGGTTGCTCAGCGAAAGAGAGGCTATACTGCACAGTTAGTGAGCTTCATACAAAAATACGACAAGTAAAGCTGCATGGAAGAAAAAGCAGGTAGAGACTTGGCAAACTCTATTCAACCTGAACTTCTGCAGCAGACCTTTATGGAGAGGGAGAGGGAGAGAGAGAGGGAGAGGGAGAGGGAGAGGGAGAGGGAGAGGGAGAGTGTGTGTGTGTGTGTGTGTGTGTGTGTGTGTGTGTGTGTGTGTGTGTGTGTGTGTGTGTGTGTGTGTGTGTGTGTTTGTTTGTTTTCAAATTTGAGCCTCTCGTGAACTTCTCTCTCGTGCCACTCTGGCTCTGACCCATATCTGGGCTGCCTGGGATCTATGCTCAGTGGCTTGCAAGAAAACTATTTAAAGGCTTGTTCAGTTGGTGCCTGCTTCTCCATGAAATGAGCAACCACCCTGTCAAGACAGCATGTTGTCAGACTGTGGTGGTGTTGTCTTGATTGTCATTTTAGTGTCCTAGAGAAAAAATGGTCTTGTAGTCATTGGACTAGGACTCAGGAGATCTGGGTATAGCTCTGCCACAGACTGTGTGTGATCTTGGGCACGGTCCTCAATCTCTCTCAGTTCCTTTTCAGTAAAATGGAGTTAATATGTCCCTACGTCCCATGTACTTATGGGTTCACCCGGACACCAGTGCTCAGTGTTGGTATCACAATGAGAAGTTGGTGCCTCACTCATAGAGAGCAGTTCTGCTGGTATAGGGGCAGTCTATGTGCTGCTGGAGGGGCAGGCTTAAACACTGAACCAAGCCCTCCTTCTACTTTAAAGTAATAGGTAATGAGAGATTTGCTGCAATAACTCCCCGTCAGGCAGACAAGTCAAACATGGCACAGGGATAGAGTGAGGGAAGTTACTTGTACCAATGACTCTACAGATGAATTGTCTCTATTCATATTTATATCAACCAGGAGGAATAATAAATGTGCAAAGAAGATAATAATACTTAGATTTCCAAAAACTTTACTAAAAGGTATTCTTGCCCTAGAGATGACATTTTGCAATAGAGGACTCTGAACTTGGTTTGGAGGTAAAAGCAAGTCATTGCAGGCCTCCCTTCTAAACCTCCTGCTCAGGACACCAAAAGCAATGATAACATTTTGAAAATTTGCCAGGGAGGTGGACTTAACCACCTACAAACGGAAAAAGAATGTTCTTCCTTGGAAGCTGCACTGTCATTCTGAGCAGAATGTTGTGTACACCTACAAAAAGAAGACTGAAGGAAAGGGAAATAATGCACTTTGCTCTCTTGCAAGAGTTCTTTTTTAAACTCTACAGTTAGCATCAAAATAGCGCTTAGTTTCTGTTTGGTAGCATCCATAGTAATGGAACATTAGGGAGTAAGTCTCCAGGTCTGTTTCTATAGGATCACTCATTGATTTTGAATAGAGTTACAATCACTGTATAGTCTGCCCATATGATATGAAAATAATATGTTTCCTGTAGATTTATCAATGTCGTTTCTGGATCTCTTGGACAAACAAAATGTATCTAAACAACTAATAGATGAGGATTACAGATCTCTTGTAAAGAGAAGCCAGAGGAGAACAACAAAAAACTTTGAAAAGCTGTAAAAGCTCTGTTATATAACTGAATTATTTTTTTTCTTGTCAAAAAGAAAAATTGGTGGTAGTGATGGATTTGGGGAGCAAAGGGGAGATTCTTAAAGAAAATGTGGATGATGCTATTGAAAGTTGTTATATTGAACTTGGGACCTCAGGAGCTAAACTGGACATTATAGTTCTCATGGTCTGTATATAGTCAGCTACCAATATTTCTAATTATTAAATCCCCTATCATTACAGACAATGTCTCTTAACCATATTCATTTCCTGGACTGACTACCCTGGGGCACAGGAATGATTGCCTTCCCTCAACTCTATTGGAAGGTGGATTCCATCTAAGGGTGTTTATCTCTCAATTTCACCCTAGTCCCCTCCGCACCAGAGGCCAGATTTCCTTAATTGGAGTATTATGGCAGCTGGTTCTGATTTAGACCCTCATTCCTCTATGCCTTATGTAATCTCTGTATATAATTCCTTCTCCCTTTGCTTCTCCCATTCATCAAAGGTTATACTTGGGCTCAGAGGGCCTCCAGTACACTAAAACTGGAGAACCACCACCCTGGTTAATCAGCCTCTAATCTCTTGCCTCCAGTAAGATTCAGTCTTTTATTCTGGGATTGGGTGCTGGGTTGATTTAGGTTTGCTCCTTACGAAAGAAGCTAAAGATTATTTTACAGTTGTTGATTTAGTCCACTGAGCAATCTAACTCCCCTGAGAGCTGGACTGTCATGCAATCCAAGCTCCTCTGTATGTGCCTCATTCTGTAGAAGGATTTAATAGATTACAAGATCAGAAGGGACTGTTGTGATCATCTTGTCTGATCTGCTGCATAACCCAGGCCACAGAACTTCCATGAACTAATTTCTGCTTGAAATAGAGCATATTTTTCAGAAAAACATCCAATCTTGATATAAAAATTATCAGTGACAGAATCCACCACAACCCTTGGTAATTTGCTCCAATGGTTAATTACCTTCATGGTTAAAAATGTACACCTGATTTCCAGTTTAAATTTATCTAGCTTCAATTTTCTGCCATTGGATCTTATTAGACCATTAGCTGCTAGACTGAAAAGTCTGTTATCAAATATTTCTACCTCATGTAGGTACTTACAGATTTAGCCCTTCCCAACTGCTCAGTTACAGTCATTCAGATATCCTCCAAGATAGTCACAGCAGATCTTGCTAGGACTCATTTCAAATATGCAAATTTAAGATAGTTCAGAGAGATTAGTTCAGGAAGTTTCATTTTATTACCTTCAAAAGACACTAGTTAAGAGTTTAGTTTTATGAACTTCAAATCACTAAATTAGTGATTTGACTTATTTTTGTGTTTCAAAGAACCCCAGCTATAAAATGTAGATTCGAATGTATCTGAAGTGATATGTCATGTTTATTATTGTGGGAAAAAATAGTAACAAAAAATTAGGTTGTAACTCAGCACCAAACATATAAAGTCAATCCAACCTAGCCTCTCCTTACAGGGACGGGAGAGGTGCCGCAAATAATCTAATGAGTTTCAGCTGCAGCCTACAAAAATGGCTCACTACTTCCGCAGAAAGCCAGAACAGTCAATAGAAGATGGATGGGCTAGATCCTGAACTGGTGTAAATAGTATAATCAGCTCGGGATCTCACCATACATGTATTGCATTGAACATCATCCCCAATAGAACAAACACACATACATGCACTTTTAGGGGCTTGATTACAATTCCAATGTTTAATTAAATAAGAACCACAGAATAATGCTAACATTAGTTTTCTTCCAGAGAAAAGCTGAACTTGCTAGAAATGCTTTTCAGCTTATGAATACCCATTGCTACCGGAGGAAAGAGCTTTTGCACACTTCTTTCCTGTGGAGGATGTGGCTAAGCTCATTATGTAATGAATTTTACCAAGACCTCTACATCATTACATTCCTACACACACAAGCTTTGCACTGTGTAGCTTTGAAGGCTCTGACAGCTATTGAGCTAGACTAGCATCTCAATTCCAGCCATGCATGGAAGTGGCTAGAAGTGAGAATCACCAAGAACAAAAGACTTTGTAGTAGGTAACGTAACCTTTTCCACACATTAGAGTAAACATACAGATCTTTATTTCAGGTATCTGCCTTTTGAACTTACCTGAATATGCACCTTCAAAACTTTGTAAAATAACTGAAAGACACAAGCAGAACAGGAGAGCCAAAATTTGCAGAGTCATTCTTCTGTTGCAGGGGCAAAAGCAGTAAAGCATTAATGAAACAGCAAGGTTCAGACACGTTGAATGAAATCCTGACCCCACTGAAGTGAATGCAAAATTTCCATTGACATTCATGGAGCCAGGATTTCATGTTAAATGCTAGTGGTGGCATCTGTGTTCTTAGATTAACATTCCATTCTTAAGGAGCTGAACCACTATAACAGGTTTGGATCAGGGAGTTCACATTTTAAGAAAAGACTTTGGTCTGAAGAATGACTGAAGCCACAACATTATCTTACAATAAACTTTTCCATAAGGTTGGCAAAAGACTATTAGCTTCTGCAGGAATATGCTTTCTGCCCAATTACAATACTCAAGTTGGGATTTTTCAAAGCAAGTCAAAGAATCACGGCATGCATTTTCTATGGTTATTGGCCTATACTCGTTTAGAAAAAAAAATCACACCCATATTGTTTGTACCCCTAGAAATGTGCTCTACAAGAGGTTTAAATTTATACAGCACAAGAAAATCAAACACCTTCTTTTGGCTAATGATAAAACTGAAGCATTTTATTATGATACACCAAAGTTTGGAAAAGTGTCTGTAACAGGATGTGCTCACCACAGTGGCACCTTCTGCTGGCCATCTTGGGAATTAGCTCTTCATGTTGGTGCACCCTCTTCAGGTGGTGCCTCACCACCATCATTCCTGCTCTACGACCCACATCTCTCCAGGGACTGCGGCGTCCTCTTCTGTGCTCCTCCCTTCTGGGGGACCTGCAGCCCCACTGTTCAGCCACTTCCCTTAGTGGCTACTATGGTGAATTGTCTAGTCACTTCCTCATGACCCCAGCATCCTCTTTGTCCTGGCCTCAAGGCTTCCACCTGTAAACCCCAAAGGCACTGGATCAAACCCTGAAACCATTAATGCTAACCTGTCTTCAAATATACCCCGTGTATGGATTTTCTAGCTCTA
This sequence comes from Sternotherus odoratus, assembly GCA_032164245.1. Taxonomy (NCBI): domain Eukaryota; kingdom Metazoa; phylum Chordata; order Testudines; family Kinosternidae; genus Sternotherus; species Sternotherus odoratus. The sequence continues at coordinate 204,169,685 of JAVMKO010000001.1, read as the reverse complement.
ACTGTTGACAGCTTTAAGGGACAGTAGTAACAAGTCATTTTTGACTAGTGGCACACAAAGAGACGTCAGAAACAAGTCAGCATTTTCAACCACAGCAATATTGTAATCACCTGTAAGTAACTCAGAATCAGCTCAACCCGTTTACTCCAACTATACCGAAACTTTAGACTTGGTCTTCAGAGTAAAATTAATAATTTTCATGCCAAAATTAGAGAAGGATAAATATACATCTTGCAATGCTCAATGTGTTATTTTGGCTCCTGCTGGAGCGATGCCAGAAGCTCCAGCCTTCATGTGATTTTCTGACTGGTGAGGGGAAAACCGTCTCAGATTGGTTCCCTTTCCCTACTTTTCCACCTCCTTGGGAAAAAGAGACAATCAGTGTTGCTGCAGGCTAACAGAACTCTGCTGCTCTCTTTTCCCACCCCTGAGGAGCCAGAGATGTTTTTGGACAGGGGAGGAGGGAGAGGGAGTAGTCAACACCATTCTCTCAGGACGGGAGGAGAGAGCAGGAAGAACTGCCTTGGAAGCTCCTGCTCCCTCCACCCCTTCTGTGAAAAAGAGATCAGTCTACTGTCTGCTCCTCCCTACCCATTCTTTCTAATGCTGCACCATCTGGCCTGGGAAGGGGAAGAACAACTTCCACAGATGCAGATGTGGGGTTGCGGCTTGGGGGGGCAAAAGGGGATACAGAACTGTTTGGCTGAGTGGGCAGAGCTGATGTGGGGCTGGAGCATTTGTGAGACTGGGAGGCAGAAAATTGATTGATATGAGGCTGGATGTGTAGAGCTGATACCTTGTTGCTCAAAGAACCTCAGCCAAGACCTGGAATTGTCACCTACCTCAAACAGTTCCTTGAGCGTACAGGATATTGACAGCAGAGACCTCATCAGGCAATGTTCAAAGGTTTGCCTAGGCTCTCCACATTCACATTTGGGTTCATTCCTCAGCTTTCCCTTGGTCATATTGTCATCAGTCTTGGCCACCTGGCTCTCTCTCGGTTTATAGTACACCAATGTTTTCATTTGAGATCAGTGCCTGGAGGGAATTGCCCTGAAGGAACCATCTTCTCCAAGGTCATTGGCATTTCTGGCCATTTTTTAAAACTCTGTAGCCTTCCACAGTGGTATTTCAGAGGCAAGACACTTCCTGGACTTCAGCTTCTTAGGTGGTGGAATGTGTCCATTCAGTGGCTGTCATGCACCTATTTTTGTCTCTCCTTTTTACTGAAGTCATCCCACCCCACTGAGGAGAGATCCAATCCTTGACAAGGCAGTAAGGTGACAGTGTGGGAGTCAGATTCAAAGCCCCTGTGATGACCTTAGAGGGTTGAATGAGTTCAGTATCCATTTTGTGTGTGTAACTTGAGCATCGCCATAATAGGGCACAGCACTCTGCAGCTGAGTAACACAAGGTGAGACTAGTGGCTCAGAGCATTTGGGGGTCAGCTCTGCATTTTGTGTTAGCCCATTTCTGGAGTTCACATTCTTTTTAATTTTCTTAAAGTGTTCTTTGAATGTTAGTGTTCGCTCTACTGTGACCCCAAGGTAAACCAGATGTTCATAGTGCTCAAGGACTGTACCATCCCACAATATCCGGAGTTTTCACTTGATCTGATAGTGTTTCAATTGGAAGGCACAAACTTGTGCTTCACCAGGGCTAGCTTTCAGGAACCATGTGTGGTAGTATTTTCCAAGTATGTTCAGGGAGTCAGTTAAAACATATTCCATATCCGCAAATCTCTCTGCTTGGGTGGCAATACAAATATCATCTAAATAAATTAATCTTTACATGTTGGGAAATTCTGGTTGATCATTTGTGTAGCCATTGAATAACAAGGGTGAAAGCATTGGATCTTGGGGCAATCCATCCCATTGAGTGCAACAACAACTTTCTTGACTGTCCATCTTGACAAAGAAAAGTTGATTCTCAAGCAAGGAGATGACCTGGGCCATCTCACCATTTCTCAAAATTTTTGCCAATTTCAGTAGAAATGAATGATGACTAACCGACACATCAACAAACACAGACCGTATCATATTTCAAGTTTCAGTATTCAACTCAATATTCCCATACTGAATTAAGTTTACAACTTTGCCACAACCTGAATGTCCTGGGTAGACTGTCCTGGTCATTAGTAAGCTGGTGCTATTCTACCCATTATCATGTGCTCTTATAGCTTATGGGTTGAGCAGAGTAAGGATATTGGATGGTAACTCTTTGCAGAGGTAGGGTCTTTATGTGATTGGAGTAGTGTAACCACTTTGGGATGTCTCCACGGCCTGGATATGTGCACTGTGTCCATACAAGAATTGAAGAAGTCAAGTATCCACTTCTGTGTTCTTGTCCCATACCACTGAGCCCAGTTGCTTTCCCACATTTCAGGGTTTTCATGGCTATTGTCAGTTCAAAGTTGAGTTACTCATTGTGGATTTTGCTGTCTTTGCTTGACTTGTTTCATTCTTCACTTTGTTTTGTGGGCTGGTTCACCATTTAGAATGAACTGGTGTGCAGTTTGGTTGGGGAGACTGCAGCAATGTGCTTTGTAGTGGTGATTTTCTAGGCAATACTAATTCTCATACACTAGAGGTGAGCAGCCAACGTTCAAAAATTAGAGAAGTGCTCAAAAGATTGGGCCGGAATGTGATTGTTTTTTTAAAATCTCATGATTTACTCACAAATATGTCTGTCTCATGGTTTTTGAACTTTTGAAGTTTGCCTCACCGGTAATGGAGCCTGGTTTAAACCAGAACTAAAAACAGAGACTATCACTTCTAAATTTTTAAGAGCCATAGTTCATCTGCTACACAGTTAAAATCATTACTAGACGGTGGCATTGTACCACCCAAATAATTTATTGTTTTTCATTTAAAAGGTATTTGATCTGAAAATATAGTTTAGTTTGTCGCTTTCTACCATAGATTTTTTTGGACTGTGCAATTTTTTTCCAATCTTTGTCATTTTTGACATATCAAAGAACCCCCCTGTGACGGAGCTGTTCCTGGTGGGATCTAACTGTGAGCGTCAGATCAGGACAGATTGCTTTCAAAGGGGCAACAACAGCCCAAAGCTGGGGTTTTTCCACACTAAGGCAAACCAAACCAGCCAAACAGAAAAGACTTTGGTTTCGCCCCACTGGCTAACCACAAGTCACACAAGCAATTTCCTTAGACACTCCAGCTTCCCAGTATCACCACCACCAGCCACCTGTCCTGGGATCAATGGTTATGAAAACCAATACCCCAAATAAAGAAAACGGTTCTCCCCAATTCCAAAGAATCAGGCCCCAGACCCAGGTCAATATACCAATCAGATCTTACCACAAATCACGCTGTTGCCAATCCTTTAGAATCTAAAATCTAAAGGTTTATTATACAAGGAAAAAGGTATAGGTGAGCGTTAAGAATGGTTAAAAGAAATCAATTACATGCAGTAATGGCACATCTCTTAGTTCAGGCTTGCAGCAAAGGTAGAATAAACTGCAGGTTCAAATCAAAGTCTTTAGAAAGCATTCCATTTAGGAATGGGTCAGAACCTTAGTCCAGAGTTCACCTGTGTAGCAAAGTCCATTCAGAGCTGGAAGCAAGACAGGCTGCTTGCTGAAGGTAGAGACAAAATGGAGAATGCTTCTTCCAGCTTTTATAGACTCTGTCTTCTGGGCCAAGACCCTCCTCCTTCTTTTGCAGAGTCCGGTTGCAAAATGGAGGTTTACAGTCACAAGGTCCAATCACCAGACTCTCCAGGATTCAGTTTCTGACCAGGCAGTGACATTCCTAGAGCAGCTCGGGTGTGGACAGGCTTATACAAAGTCCATTGTGTGGTTGATGTCCCTTAATGGGCCATCAGGCAGCCCAAGCCAAGCTGACGCCCAGTATTGAGGAATCTTCTTCCCCAGCAGAGCACAATATTTGGAAAGACAGACAGTCTAGAGCCAATATTATAGCTCTAACTACAAAATTGATACACACATATCACTGGCATATTCATAACCAGCCATTCATAACCTGGTTGTAGGCACCCATTATGACCCCCTGTACATAAGATTTGGTGCCACTATAGGACCCTGGTTGCAGCAATGATTTATAGGGTCCCAAATTATTTCAGTCACGTGACACCCCCCCTTCAAAGTTAAGCTTCTAAAATCTATATTTAAGCCCTTGAATTAATGACCTGACTTTCAAAAGCACTGAACACCCAAACTTTTACTTCAGTGGGAGCTGTTGGATGCTCAGCACTCTTGAAAACTAACCCACTTACAAAGGGTACATCTACACTACCCCCTGGATTGACAGGCATTGATCGATCTATTGGGGATCAATTTATCGCGTCTGATGTAGATGCAATGATGCGATCCCCAAACATGCTCCCTGTCGACTCCTGTACTCCACCTTGGCAAGAGGCAGAAGCGGAGTAAATGAGGGAGCAGCAGCAGTTGAGTTGTTGCCATTTGAACGGCCAGGTAAGATATAAACTTAGGAGTCTAAGGATACGTCTACACTACCTGCCAAATCAGGGGGCAGTGATCAATCTATCAGGGATCAATTTATCACGTCTAGCGTAGACACAATAAAGCGATCCTTCAATGTGCTCCCTATCAACCCCTGTATTCCACCTCAGCGAGAGGCCGAAGTGAAGTCGATGGAGGAGCAGCAGCGCCACCATATGGACAGCCAGGTAAGTTGACCTAAGATACGCCGACTTCAGCTACACTATTCGCATAGCTGAAGTTGTGTATCTTACGTCGATAGGGTGACCAGATGACAAGAAAAAAATATCGGGACACATGGGGCGGGGGGAAGTAGGAGGGAGTGGGGGAGGGGGAACTGGAGGGAGGAGAGGGAAGTAGAGGGGAGGGGAGGGTGACACAGGCTTCCCCCCCCCCCACTGGACCCATGGGGGCAGGGTCTGAGGAAGCCACGGTGCAGGGGCGCAGGGGCCCGGCTCCAGGTGCAGGGGCGCAGGGCCCTGGTTCCGGGCGCAGCCCCACCGTGGGTTGGGGATCCAGGGCCCCAGCTGCTTACCCAGGGAACTGTTCTCAGCTGGGCTGGGGGGCAGCCGGCAGGTGGGACAGGGGCTGGTTTGGGGGGGGGCGTGGAGCTGGGCTGGGAGGGGGGCGGCTGGGCTGTCCTGCCGCTGCTGCTGACTGTCGATGCGGGGGGTGGAGGCAGTGGGCGTGGGGCTGATGAGAGGCCGGACTCAGAGCCGGGTTGGGGGGGGCGGCCAGGGGCTCTCTGCCCCTCCCCCTCTGCCGGTGCAGGCTGCAAGCAGCCTCCTTCCCCCTCCTTGCAGCATGTGCGGCGGCAGAGAGCCTCTGCCTGGGGCAGTGAGACTTGCTGCCTGCTCCTGCAGGCAGGAGGGTGCTGTGGCCGCCCTGGAAGGAGCGGTTAGTGAGGCACGAGTCTGGCGCCGGCCTCTGAAGGTCCCTATATCGGGACAAAGGGCCTCCCGACCAAAGGATGATCGGGACGCGGGACAAGTCTCCGAAAATCGGGACTGTCCCGATAAAATCGGGACGTCTGGTCACCCTATACGTCGACCACTCCACCCCCAGTGCAGACCAAGCTTTAGTCTTTTAGAAAATCTTGATCTTGTTATTTTCCTGAATTGACCTATGATCTATTATTTTTAGTCTCTAAGAAAAATGAAGTCATTGGAAGCATGGGGATGAAAGCCAAATATCTAGCAGAACCAGATGTGATGACCCATAACAGAGAGAACACAGATGGTAGAGGGGGACATATGGCATACACATTCTTCCCTAGTCTGATGCTCAGCATCAAGCTAGGGTTTGGCTATTTTCATTATTTGTTTCTGGATCCAGTCAGTGTGGGAGTTTTCTGCTGCTTTGATTTTTCTTTTTCTTTTTTTAAGGAACGCATGGATCCCTTTTCTTTTGGCTGCTTTTGTCTGGCCTTCCTATCCGCCCCGAGAAGGATCTAGCTACTCACATCATATATGGGGGAATTGCACATTTTGGGGAAAGGTTCTTTCCAAAACCTCCAGGGATGTATTTTTCCAGTTAACTCTTTTATAGGCAAGATGAAACTACATCATTTTTACACAGTCTCACCAAGAGCCTTTAAGCTTTAAGCCTTTAAGCCTAAGGGTGCAAGAGACACACCCTTAGGCTTAAAGATGTGGATTGAAAAAGAACCATGTGCATCATTTCATACTCACTTATCGTAGTCTATAGATTTTAAAAAACAAGGCACATGGCCAATAAGAATTGTTCACATGAAGAGAGTGAAAATCCACTTTAACCAGTAAAAATTGGGTCTGGCTTTTCCACCCAGAGAGAATTCACATCTTTCCCCATTACAGTCCGAATGAGAAAAAGGAAGAAAGATGAGATCGCTAAAAGAGACAACATCCATGCAGCCTGGAGGAGTGAGGACACAGTATGTATCTCCGTTACCCTGTGTTCTACACACTGGAAGTGGAGCACCCCATGGCACACAGCTCTGGTGAGACGATGGAAAAGGGAGAGCTTATGCTTTGGCACATGCTTGCCAAGGAAAAAAAAGACAAACTGAAAAATAGTCGGAGACTTTTTAAATTCCCCCTACGCCACAGCCACCAGGCTTGATACCTTTCTCCAGTCTTACCACCCCTAGGAATACCTGACTCCTAATAGCCACAGCTATTGTCAAACAGAACATTCATTCTACTAGCCCTCAAGAACCAGACATTGGCTCCAAAAAGAAATCAACCTTTGTCTATATGGTCAATCAGTAGTTATCTGCCCTGCTGGACCCAGCAAATCTACTCTGGACTCTCTCAGCTGCAGGAGATTCAATATGGGATCCATTTCTAGACAGAGTTGGGGACACAATTAAATAGTCACTTTGTCATAGTTTGACTGTATTACTACTTAACTTCATTTTAGCGATGAGTATTCAGTTTGTCCCTACACTTCCATCAATACCTCAGCAATTATTGGTGCATCTGGAGGTGGCATGCATGCATATCAAAGTATATGTTGGCTGCAGATGAATAAAGAGTGTGGAAAGAAGGGGAAAAGCCTGGGGTGGAGGGGTGTGTTTTAGTGGCATTGTGTTTATTTACGACTGTATGTATAATATGTATCTAATGTGGTACCTGTGGGACAAACTCTGACAGGCACTTACCCTGGTGTGCAGGAATGGGGACTGTACAGTATGTCTCCTCTTTTGTGTACCCTGCACAGAGCCCTGTCAGAATGGCAGTACCTGTGCACTGGGACCTACATTACACTGACAGGGTGGGAGGTAGGTGGAGTCAGATCCTCAACCTCTTTCTGCATGGCCCGCAGAGTAAGGGGAAACGTGCTGCCCCTTGTGATGGAGTAAAGCAATGCAGCATTACTCCTGCCCCGAGGAGCTCCCCCTGGGGCAGGACAGCTTGGTCCACACCACCCCTACCGCTGGGCTGTGCCTTACATGTACCATTTAGCCCTGGGTGAATTAATGCAATCAAATCAATAAACTCCCTACATTAAAAATGCAGTGTTATCTTATAAAATAGGTTCAAGCAACAGGCCACACCATCGTCATTGACAGGATGTTAATTGACACTAGGTCAGAGTGTGGGGGAAGGAGAATGGGGAGGAGAAATTATGAATGAAAAATCCCCTACACAGAGTGAACCAGATTCAAGCATCAGGATGGAGAATGCAATTTAGAGAACTGAAGTGATAAAAATATCCAGTCAAACAGATCTCAGAACAAACAGGATGGTAAGAAAGGAGAAAGTCTGGAATGCAGGATAAATGGTAAAGGTGACAAAGCCTATAAAAAGTATATTCTTCCCACACTCCTCACCAAGTGCACAAGAACAAAACAAAAGCAGGAACAGTTAATACCAGTTCTGTATAGTTCTGGTGCCCAAGGCCTAAATTCCTAGAAGTGTCCCAATAACTTTGGATGCCCAACTTGAATTACCTAGTAGATAATTTTCTTACATGCATCAGAAAAAAATGCTAATGTGCTATGTGTCATATAAACAAAGAGATAAGGTCTGAAGTCAACCAGTGCCCACTTCCCAGCAACCATAGAAAATCAGAGCACTGAATATTTATGAGTAGGTGGGATTATCCCATGTAACCAAAGTATGTAAAAATTAACAAGCAACATTCTTGCTAATATGCCTTTGAGAGAATTCCCTCCCCATCATCTCAAATTCAGTGATCAGTTTAATCCTGTGTATGTGCACACACACAAAATTCCACAATTAGGAATCTTATTCCATTTAGACCCTGAGATGTTATGGATGTCCAGGTAATTGTCCATTTTTCCCACTGAATTCTATTGATCTGGATTCCACTTCTAAGGCAGAGAATTCCAAATGTTGATTATCCTGTGAAGAACAAAAAGCCCTTCGGTCTAGTTAACCTGCCTTCCAACAGTCCCATGTGTTTTCATTGTAGTCATAAATACAATATTAAGTAAAATTTGCCATCAGTTTTATGATTAACAAAGACTAATCAATGTTGCCGCCTGCATGGGCTAAGTTTTTTCCCCTTTCAGATCCTAGCATACTTCCAGAAACAATGTTCTAGCTACTTAAATTATTTTCCTCTCTAACGACAGATGTGCAGATTAGCTAATTGAATCTCTGATTTTTAGATGTGTTGCTTTCAATGTACTGTGCAAAGATAATCTTTCTGTGGTTTTCAAGCAAACCCAGAGTAATATAATGCCAGGAAACAAGATGCCAGAAATATGAGTTGAGACTGTTACCAAAAATTCCCCAGATAGAAAAAATAAGAATGAATTCAGCTTCAAAAGAAGCTCCCCCAACAAGAAAAGTAAACTACTTTCCCTTTGACATTCTACCCTCAGATGATTAGCTGAGATTTAACCACCATGATAACTTAACCTTCCCTCCCACACCTATTTCTACAAGTAAAGACTTTAGAAAGTGTTTAAAACCTACAGCTTCTCTTCTATATTAATAATGCTGGTGTATCTCGTCCTGAATTTGGTTGATTTACCAGTTCAGTAGGAATAGTTAATCTTTGATTTAACATCTCTCTGGAAATTATTCCCAAATTTTTTGTTTTGAAGGAACATCATAATAAATGTCAATAAACCTTGATTTTGCCATGCACACACAAATCGACAAAAAATATTTTGACTAATAATAATCAAAATTTACAAATAGATGGAGGAAGAAAAATGCTGCTTTAACACTTATTAGAGTTTGATTTAAGAATATTCCCTTGTATATTTTAACATGTAATGGTGACAATTTGGGTTTTAAAGTTTTAATTTTTTGAATCTTAATGTCTATTGTATCATTAAATTATCTGCCCCTCCATAATTGACCCAATTCACCCAAGTATCCGAAGCCTGATGACAAAGGGTGTCCCTCACATCCATCATTCTTAAGACAAGAAGATTCAGGCCTAAAGAAGAAAAATGATCACTCATGAGCCAGCTTCAAGCGTCTTGTAAGAAATGATGAGGGGACTACTCCAGGAATCCTCCAGACCTTCTGGTGGCAAGACTGAACGTGACAAGCATTGAAAAAAAAGTTTAAATAATGTTCTCGAACTACAGAAAGGCCATTGAACTTTTAAGGATATACAGTTGACTGTTTTAATGAGAAAGAGATACTGATAGATTGAACAGTGCTTTGATTCATTACAAAACTGTTGCTTGAATAACAGCCAGACTCCAGGGGTGTATATGGATCCCCAGAAGAGCATATATCCAAGGACTAAACCCTTATAATTGATTAACTCCTATATCCCCATTTGTAACACCTGGTATTTGTATCATCCCAGAGGGAGTGGGAGGAAAGGGATTGGTATCTGCTCAGCAACACAGGCTATCGTGAGGTCCCCCTACACTGGTTTCCCACAGATTCTGAATCAAGTTCAAGGTCTTAGTCCTTATCTTCAAGGCACTCCTTGGCACCTAAAAGATCTCCTAAACCTCCAGAATGAAGACAGTGGTTGAAAACTTCATTCTTTGGGCACAATGGAACTCTTTACAAAGCGGGGGTCACGACCCCTCGAGGGGTCACAGGCCACTTTTGTGGGGGTCGTGAGCCCCTACCCCAGCTGCGGGCACTGTGGCGGGTGACCCAATCCCGGGGGCCGGCGGCGGCTCCAGCCGCGATCCCCGGCCGCCGGGGACCCAGCTCCTGCCAGCCCCCTCCCCAACCCCAGCGGGTGGCAGGCTCCAGCCCCGACACCGGCAGCAGGCTGTGCTCCAGCCCCGAAGCCCGGGGCGGGCTGACAGCTCCTGCCCTGCCCGTGGGCTGCTAACCCCCTCCCCAACCCCAGTGGGCAGCGGGCTCCAGCCCCGACTCCCCTCCCCTCCCCGTGGCAGGCTTCTGGCCGCAGCCCTGACCCCCGTGCAAGTCGCGGGCTGCGAGTTTCCGTCCTGACCCCTGTGGCAGGCTACAGCTCCCCCAGAGCAGACTGCTGACCCCACCTCTGACCCCCAGTGGTGGGCCCGTGCCGGCCCCGATCCAGCCCCTATGGCAGGCTACTGGCTCCACACTCCTCCAGCCCAGCTCCACCCCCAACTTCACTCCAGGCACTGCTCCACCTCCAAACACAGGGTGCCAAACAAGTTTGGCCAGACTCCATTTTGCCTATGACTGACCCTGGTAAGGAGATAACATTCGCAGCTGAACAGGTACTTTTATTAACAGTCATACATACAAGTACAAACTTTCTGCTGAAAATAATGGCCAGTTTTACTACTAAAACTGCTAAAAAACGAAAGTACCTCCAGTCTTACATTAAACTTGGCTTTACCAGTATCATCACCTCTGGTATTGAAAAACCGCAATGTGTCATTTGCAGTGAAGTTTTGTCTGCTGAATCAATGAAACAATGCAAAATGCAGCGACATCTTGAAACTAAACATCCTGAGCATAAAAATTGAAATGTGGATTTTTTCAAACACAGAGAAGAAGCAACAAATAAGGCCAGACTTGATGCTGATGGAAGTTTCCAACAGCAAAAGTCCTCAGTTGTAAAGGCCTCTTACGTTGTGTCTCTACGAATTGCCTGTACCAAAATGCCACATACAGTAGGTGAGGAGCTTATTCTGCCAGCATGCAAAGATATTGTGGCACTTATGATTGGTAGTGATACTGCCAGAAAACTGAATATGCTTTCCATGTCTAATGATACTGTGAAACGCAGAATATGTGAGATGTCTGAAGATATCAAACAACAAGTTGTACATGAAATCAAACATTCTGCTTTCAGTATGTTCAGCCTGCAACTTGATGAAACTACTGACGTTGCTCACTTCACACAACTGATAGCATTCGTACAGTATGTCCATGCTGGAGATGTTAAGGATGAGTTCTTATTCCGTGAACAATTTGAAACAACCACAACAGCACAGGACATTTTCAAGAAGGTGAATGCCTTTTTTGAAAGCAATGGGACTGAATGGAAAAATCTTTGTGGTATCTGTACCGATGGTGCTCCAGCAATGATGGGTGCACGGTCTGGCTTTCAGAAGGTAAAGTGTGTCTCACCTAATGTGATTGTCACTCATTGTGGAATCCATCGTCAAGTCCTAGCTGCAAAGACAGTGCCAATATGCCTTAATGTTGTGATGGATGATGTTATACAACTACATTAAAGCTCATGCTCTGAATGGTCGTCTCTTTCGAGAGCTCTGCAATGAAATGGGTGGTGAATATGAAGTTCTGTTTTTCCACACTCAAGTCCGATGGCTGTCCAGGGGATGCTCCTTAAAGTGTGTTTTTATACTTCGTGAAGAGATGGCAGAGTTTTTCCCTGCGAAAACAGAAACAAGAGCTGAACAAAATATTCAGTGACAAGAAATGGCTTCTCTGCTTGGCATACCTAGTTGATATCTTTGGTAGGCTTAATGATCTCAATCTGTCACTTCAGGGAAAACATTCAACATGAATAGACCTGACTAATAAAATCAAAGCCTTCCAGATGAAGTTGGATCTGTGGTGCAGGAAGCTGGACACAGACAGATACGGCATGTTTCCAACACTTTCTTCATTCAGCGAGGAGGAGAAAGTTAACATTGATAGTGCTCTCAAGTCCGCGATCAGTGAACATTTGAGAGCCCTTCATGGAGAGTTCTCACATTACTTCCCAGCGCTGCCAGAAGCACTTCATTCCCTGGTGAAGAACCCTTTCAGTGTGATAGCTGAGCAGTTACCTACTGAGGATACTCACACACAGGAACAGATTATCGACATGATCAATGATGATGAAGTTCAAGAAATTTCACACAGCTGCCTCCAAACCAGTTCTGGTGTTCAGTTGCAAGTGGATACCCACTGGTATCCGAAATGGCCCTGAGAATCCTTCTGCCATTTCCACGACCTACGAATGCGAGAGTGGATTCTCCAGCCTTCTCACAATAAAGACAAAATCTCAAAACCGGCTTGATGTGAAGGATGCGCCCTTTCAACAACACCAAGAATAAAACTTCTTGTATCAAATAAACAGCATCATCCATCTCACTGATTTTTGGCAGCTTCAGGTCGTTAATTGCTGTCCCCAAAGGGGACAACTATTAAAATAAATTCTATTTAAAAATAACTTTTCCACTTATTTTTCATGAAATAAAAATGTGTTTTAGTCTTAAATTTAAAAAACAGTGAGAAAAGGTAAATTCATTTTAAGCAATAGGGTTTATATTTAGTATTAACAGTATTAAATATCAAAAATGTGTATTTAATTTCTAGAGGGGGTCGCGGTCAGAAGCTCAGTGTTCAAAAGGGGTCACCAATACAAAAAGTTTGAGAACCACTGCTCAACAACAAGGTTAAAGCTCATCTATATAGGAAGCAACTTTCTCAGAGGCTGGTCCAAGCATATGAAATTATTTCCCCCAGGAACAGTGGACCATCATAAATCTCACTGCCTTTATGCTCTGAGTGCAAGGTGCATTCCTTTCACCTTGGCTTCTTTAACAAATATATATCATGGCAGCATATACACTGAAAAACACAAAACAAAAACAACTCCACTGCACATACTTTTCCTCACGGGGAAAGAATGAGAGAACAAACAACATGTGACAGATGTTAGCCATATTGCTTAATGCATTACTGAAAGACATTCAGGTAATAAATACAGTGATGAGACTCTTGCTATTTTGGACCATCTCAAAAAAGGCGACAAAGCAGAGCAAAGCTGACTCCTTTAAGTGTATGTTCCTAATTTAAACCTTTATTTTTGCTACTATAATGTAAATTAGCTGAAATACCATTTGTCCTATTTATCTAGGCCATTCAGCATCTAGCTCTACAGCTGAAATGTGTTGTCATTATATATATGTATATATACATATACACACACACATATACACAGATTGCCTTTTTAAAGCAGGGAAGAAACATGTTGCTGATCAGTGGACCACAAAGCTTGCATAATGCAGGTTACTGTGGTAAAGAGGAAGTAAAATTTTTACTCAGAAAAACAGGAAGTAGGAATACCAGAATGAGCAGGGAAATATACATTTTGTAAAGATATTTTTCTGTCTACCAAGTGCAACGTTTGTACAAAACTGAATGAGCTTCCTTATTCATTCTTCAGTGGACATGATGTATACAGACTTCAAAGTACAAAGGTTTGTATTATGTGAGACATATGGTTCAATTAAAACTGCACAAAGCCCCAACGGCACAGAAACTTCTATGTGAGCAAGAAATTATAGCTATATTTATTCATATCCCCCATCTTTCCACTCCGAAGTGTTAGCATTGTCATCATCTACACATCTGGATCTGACTCTGAGTGAAGTGAAAGGCATGTCACAGCCTGGCTTTTCAGTCGTATGTAACACCTACACTGTGTGGCACACCTCAGTCACAACAATATTATTATAGGCCTTTTGATGTACTTGAAAGGTCTGCCACAGAGGTCACTCAATATGACAGTCACCTTTCTTTTTACTTACTACTTACAAAATAAAAACCACACCATAAAAAGAGGTAACAAAGTCCTGTGGCACCTTAAAGACTAACTATAAAAGTTTTGAAGCATAAGCTTTCGTGGGCTAACACCCACTTCGTCGGATGCTTGTAAGTGGAGCCTTGATCCTTGACTAGGTCCAGAGATATTATTTATTCATATTGCAATAGTAACTGTAGATGCTGCAAGTATTAATTAATTAATATTAAATAATAATGAATAAGTTCAAACCATTTCAAGAATCCCAGGAGCTTTAGCAAAACCAAATGTCTTTAAAGAGCAAAAAGAAAAGAGATGAAAATAAAAGGGAGGTGTGTGAAATGAGGGAAAAGGTATGACTTGAGTTTGCAAGTACGTTGATCAGATCAGATCAAACTATTTTCAGAAAAAAATAATCAACAACAAAACCACAGTATAAAAATCTAGGCATAATGAATGTTCATTTAATTTATTTGTTATTAATTTAATAACTACTTAAATTTAAATTTAAAAAACAAAAAAATTCTCTGCAATAAGGTTTCTTTAAAGAAATTGCAAAAATTATGTGCCACTGCATTTGCTACATGTCAGCTTTAAATAGCTACTGAGACAATGATTCAGACACCTCCCAATAGCTGCATAATGGCATACTGGCAACTGAATTTTTTAATCAACAACAAAATTATGTTGTAGAGGGGGGTTTTTAATCTTGAAAGCATTTAAGTGAGTGAGGTGATGAGCTGGTAGTACACACTACAAGCTTCTGAAGATAAATAGTCCACAGTAAATATTTTAAAGTCAACTGGTCTGTGCCATTAAAAAACGACATCATCGTCTTTCTGTTGCTGCAGAATAGCTAAAGGTTTTTGGATTCAAGGAAGACGCGGTTTGTCTGGGTGGCATTCGGTATCTCACATCTTTCCAGAACTTTGTATTTGCTGAGTGAGATTTCTCTGTGAAGTCCCCTTTCCATCTGATGGCTCCATCCTTTTCTTTAATGTATCTGATGGATTCTGGCATGTTCGTGTAGTCCTGTATTTTATCTAGCTCAATCAGAATAATTTTTATTTCATCCCGGATAAGAGCATTGTACACAGTCAGTTGCTGTTCAAAGGTATCTTCTAACACATTGTAACTCGATGCTTCCGATTCTAAAATGATCATCAGTCTTCTGCTTCGTTTGATGGTTTCATCGATAACGTTGACCACAGCTGTAAGTAATGCAAGAATGATCAAAGCAGGCATTGAAAAGTTTCAACTTATGCAAAATGTCTCATAATTTTACAAGTACATACAAATGAGGCAGTGGCTCACTCAGAAGATTAGTAGAGTGTAGAACTTTTAAAAAACAGATTGTTCATTCAAATCCAGCTCACATCAGCAGCGATCACAAATGGTTTCTACCGGACGGCTGGTCAGTCACCTGTGTGAAATGAGTTTGTAGTCTAGGTCTCATTGAACAGACATCCACACCACAAAAACCACTAATGGCACAGTGGGAGGCAGTGTTCCATGATAGATAAGCACTGGACTTGGACTCAGGAGACTTGGTTTCTGCTTCCAGTTTAACCACTGACCTGCTGGTTGACCTTAGGCAAGTCACTTCACCACTGTGTGCCTCAGTTTCCCCATCTGTAAAACGGGAGATTCTTACCTGCTTTGCAAAGCTCTTTGAAAGCTATTGTTGAGAAGCTCTACATAAAAACTAGATTATTATAATAAATATTGATTGGTATCTTTGTTATTCTCACTTGATGGTATTTTTAATTAAATAATGGCCATCTTGTATTTCTGTCTCAGAAGAGGAAATCATAAGGAATAGTTACTCCGAGTCCCTCATCCTTCAAAATCAGCAATAGTATATATAGTCAATTCAGCTAAACTAAGTTTACAAAAGCAGTCAGTCTCACATTGTTTTTTTTCATCACCAGCATAAACAGCAAATCTTAGAACAATATGTCAAAGGGAAACACAGCAAAGGTAACATTCATTTTGCTTTTTTTAAACATACCTTCCCCTAGTAAATCATCCCTTCCAAGTATAAAAAGATTATATCCACACTGGGTCTCTAAGACCTCGGGCAGTATTCTCAGAACAAAGTTGTTCAGGGTGTAGATATATGTCACCCCATTGGCTTTTGGATACATAACGTATGCATCATAGATCTTCCCATCTGAAGCTGTAAAGAAAAAGCAAGAGACTCCTTAAAAAAACCCTACCTTTATTATAAATTTTAATTCTTTCGTATTTAAAATCCTCTGGCAAACAACTAGGAAGGGGGGTGAAATGCTCTAAAATGAAGGGTGGATGACCATAGATCAAATACATTCTCTCCTCATGGATGAGGGGTTTGCCACCATGTAGATTAGGCACAGCACCCTATGATCTTCAGGGAAAGAATCCACTGGTCATAGGTAGACATCCACAAGCATACCTACCTCCTCCAGAATGCTCTCCAGCCCTCCTCATGCCTGACATTGGCTGAACACTTGAGCTGGCGGGAAATGCCAAATATTTGTCAGCAGAAAAAATGAGAATGTTTTGGGGGTTTAGATGTGGTAGAAATTTCCCACCAAAAAAAGATTATATTTTTTTCATAAACAAAACAAACAAACAAAAATTGTCAAATGCTTTTCAAAAACCATGCTGAGTAAAAAAGAAACATTTTTACCAAACCCCCAAATTTGGTTTTTCATTGAGAAACTGGGAAAAAAAAGTCAAATGAAATGTTCCTGTGAAAATTTTCATTTTTGACCAATTTCATCAAAATTCCTTTCCAATAAAAGCATTTCAACCAGCCCGACTAAACATTAATCCTCTCCCTGAGCAGGACAGGAAGCTAATGGTAGTAGAAGAACAGGGAGACCAGAGTTCAAAACCCTATTCTAGTGTGGGGATTCAAACCCATGTCTCCCACATCCTGAGTGATTGCCCTAACCATGGGGCTAAAGGTTATCAGAGCAACTTCCCTACCTCCCCACTGCTATAAGGGAGCAGCAGCAGTAGCATCACTTCCTCCTCCGCTGCCCATTTTGTGACTTTAGCCCCAAATTATCACTATTGTTCTTTTGGGCCCAGAGTATTTGGCAAATTTATATCAAATTCACAAATAGTTTCTAATGGACCAAAACAGGAATAAGCCATTTCCATCCAAACAGTGTTGCCTGGCTCGGATTGTCAGCGGTGTGGGGCAAAGGCCCTGTTTTTGTTCTGCACTTTTACAGTGCCCAGCACAACAGACTCCTGCTCAATGACCGGGGTTCCTAGGTGCTTCTGTAGAACAAGATAATAATCTATAATGTAGCAGCTGCTCCCTCTTCTTAAACCTTTGCACACATCCCCACGTGCATAAAAGTAATAAAATACACGGGAATCAAAGAATGGGGCAGTGGTGGCACTTATTACTCCTTTGGCACCCGCCTCTCATAGCTTTTAAATGGAATGGGAGAAAGAAGGGGATAGATAAAGAGAGGAACTTGTAGACAGTTTCCTCACCTTGAGAAAAGTCTGAGAGTCTGATTTTCAATAGAAACATTCCAGGCAAAATCTCATATGGCCTCTCCCATACTAAGCTTTTTAAAAAATACATATTTTATTTCTAACATTAGGCAGTACCATTGCTGCTAAATGGCAGTATGTTGATTTGGTGACATCTACTGGTCACCAACAGGTAAAGTATAAAGCTTATGGCAAAACAAGGTGCATGTTTTAGAAAAGCAGACAGCAATCCACACATCTGGGGAAAGCATGGATTTCTGGTTGAACCACTTAACCATCATGGCCACATATACTTCCAGTTGTTTATCATTGTAGTATGTTATGAATTTTACTCACTCATTTCAGTGTTTTCAGAAATCTTTTCACCTTGCATCTCTGAAAACACACTCCAATTTCTTTAGAAAATTCTGAACAAAGTTCTACCACAGGGATCATTTCTACCCCATCAGCAAAAGACCTTCCTAAATAGTCTTCTGCAAGTTAGAAGAATCAATATAAAAAAGGTAGCAAACTGGCTGCTCTGACATACCTTCTTTCTTTACAAAAGCACAACAAGAACTACGATACCAAAGCACAATGTCAATCTTGAAACGCTTGAAGATTATTAAAGTAACAACTGTTAAAAGCAGCAATGCAATGAATCCTCCAGTCAGGGATCTGTGAAAATCTGCAACTGCATCAAGAAAAGAAAGAAAAAAAAAGAAGAAACGGGAATTTGTCCAACTCTGAACTTTCAAACTGTAGTAATATTCAAAAGCTATGTTTCTATATTCTCATATTTTTTATAAAAAGAAACTATACATATGTATTACTATACAGCAACCATGTCAATTATAGGTTGGGCAAAGCTTTAAGTAGAGCATCTAATACACAGGAAAAAAATCAACATTTTATGTTTTCATAACATCTGCTACCAGATGATGTGAATGCTCTTTACAAGCATGAATAAATCCTCATAACAACTCTCTAGGTTAAACAGTGTTAGCAGTAGTTTAGAGATGAAGAAATCTTGGCACAAAAAAATGAATACACAATTTTTTAAAAGTAACCCCTAAATTTGACCCACTATGACTGATTGTTCTGTATAGCCCAGGCTGAGGATTTCTGATGGTTAGTGTGTAAAACAGTGAGTGAGTAAGGAGACTCAATTTCTATTCCAAGCATTGTCACTGACTCAGTGTGTGGCCATCAGCAAGTCATTTACACTCAAATTTCTGAGTGCCTCAATTTTTGATCATCCAACATACGGCACAGTAGTTTTGAACCTTGCTCATTCATTTCTATTCCTTGACAGCTTCTCATAATTTACTCTAGTGTAGAAATCCCTCCAAACTCTGCTGTTTAAAATTTCCTGTCACAGGGTGTACATTCAACCCTTTTATTAATCTAATCTCCTAAATCTTTATATGCTCCCTTCAATGTCTACAAACGCACCCCTACCTACCTTCTCCTTTCATTCCTGCCCCCCTAACTCACACATCTTAAAGTTAATCAAAAGGAAAAGCAGTTTATCTATCTAGGTACGTATATGACTCCCATCATAGTGGTATCTGAGCACAACATCCATCTCTTCCTGGGAAAGTCAAGTCAAATGTATCCAATAATGCATTACCTCTGTGTTTTAATGTTATATATGTTGCAACTTGACCAAAGGAATTCAAAGCATGGCAGACAAAGTGATGTTCGTAATCCTCGCTATTCACTTTGGAAATGTTGAGCCTCACCGTAGTGAGAGGGCGTCCATCATAGAAAGTTTCTCCTCTATCCAAAAGACAGCAAACACAGTAGTAAAAACAACTCAATCCTTACTGAAGTGGTTTCTTTGCTAGCAATCACACCAGGACAATAATCGCTGACCTTCAACACTATGACCATATAGCTGGAATCTATAAGGGGAGCCTCATGATCCCGTGTCTATCTCTGACAAGCAGGATGGAGCTCAGGAGACATTCCCATATAAACATAGTTGGTGCACTGTTTCCTCAAAAGCAGACACAGTTTCTGTAGGCTACTCATATAAAATATTTGCTATACACATTAAACATACAGGTACATCTCAGCTTGCAAAAACATGAGTGTAGGGATTGGATTGTATTAAAGCTTTTAATGGCTTTGAACTCTGTGGATGCAGCTATAGAGGCCACAAAGACGACTGGAGGAGAATGTCCCCCAGCATAAGTATACATAAGGCAGCTACAGGCTGCCGCACAAGGTCCCTCTTCCATCTCACCACAAGTCCTGGCATAGGAAATGTGCCAGGGGTGGAGCTGGAGCTAGAGGAGGTGGGACCATAACACTAATACAGTTCTGGGAGTATCATCACCCACAGACAGTTCAGGCACAGCTGCCATTTCAGCCCCAGAAGTAGCACAGAATTAGGAGGGCTTAGCTCTCCCTTCCCTGGGCTGTGAGGTTTGTGCTGCTCTTTTAAGAGGCCCAACACAAATTCTTCCCCAAATTCTTCTTTTCCAAGGCCCCTGTGGTGCTAACTTTATCACACATTCACTTAGTAAAGTGTGTGTGGGGGGGGGAGTAAATGTTGCATTAGAAACTAACTTTTTAGTACTGGGAGATATTTATCTTGTTAATTTCATATTACATGTCTCACGTTAAAGAACCTATCTGCTTATCCAATTAGTGTCTATTACTGAAAATACTCTATTTACCATTTGAAATGTCAACTAATTATTTAAATATATTCATAAATGAAGGTCATAGACCTTATACATCAGGGATGTATGGATTCAATTATCTATTACATACAGCAAAACCCCAAAACTAAAAGAATATTATTGAGGTTGCAAGGTCAAAAGTTAGGAAATGCCAGAATTATGACTGCACAGCCTTAATCTGGAACCCTCCATGGCTGCATTATGATACAGTCTTTAGTTACATGATCACTTACTCTATTTCCACAGGACCATGCGTCATTCAGTGCACAGGATGGACGGTGCTTACTTAGTGGGCAACTATTCACTATTTTATTTTCTCCTTGTTGTTTCAGGTGTAACCCTAGACCTGATTTACCACATGCTACTCAAACCACACGCTGAAGATAGAGTTAGTATTTTCCTTGTGGGATTTTCTATGGCTTTCGTTCATTACAGTGTCTGAGTGCTTCGCACACGTTCATTCATTTATCTTCACAAAACCCCTGGGAGATGAGGTGGTGGTGGAAGCCCCATTTTGCAGATTTTTTTGCAAACTGAGGCACAAGGAAGAATTGAGATCATAAAGTGTCCACTAATTTTGGGTGCCCAATTTGAGGCACCTAAGACTCTGTCCCAGCCCCAGTCCTCCCACCCAATCCCAGTTCCCTTACCCAGCCAGTCCCAGTTCCTCCCATCCAATCCATCTTTCTCCCCAATCCTGGAGCCCAGTCACCACCACCCACCTGAATTCCTCCCCAACTCCCAGCTCTTTGTCCTAGTCTCTTTTCCCAGCCAGTCCCAGTTCTGCTCCTGTACCCAGACTCGTCATTAGATCCATTTTCCTTCCTTACCATCTCCTCTCCTCACTGGTTCTCAGGCTCCTTGCTCAGAAAGTCCATCTTCCTAGCTCTTTGTAAAATCAGTCCTCCCCCGACCTACTGGCTCAGCATTCTACCCGATTTACCTCTCCAGCTCCCAGTCCTAGCTTCCTTGCCCACCCCAAGTCCCTGTTTCCATCAGCCCTTCCTTGTCAGCCTCGTCACAGTTTCTGCCTCCCAAATGTTCCTTGTCCCATCTACACCCCTACATGTCTGGCTCTAGTCCCCCGTGCATTTGAATCAATCAGGCAGCTTCCTCTCTCAGTGCCTGGACCCAATGAGACGGACGGACGTGTGTGTATGTGTAAAGAGTAGTCCTTGAGAGCACTGGAGAGGGAGTCTCCCTGCTCTCAATTCAAGTGCCCAGACACAGCTGTGGCAGCATCCCAGAGCTGCAAATGCAGGGAAAGTCCTGCTGAGCCTTTGGCTGAAGCATGTTCCATGGAAGTTTCGGGGAATCTACCTGTAAAACCTAGGAAGCTTCTAAGTCTCATAATTTAGCCAAATTTAAGCAGATTTTCATGGGGATAGCAAAATATGCATCCCTGACACAGATGCCACCCCCAGCCAAATGTAAAGTCCCTGCTCCAAAGCATATGGGCCCTAGACTAGAGCATTTCAAATAAAAGGTTTGGCAGAATTTTGTAACATAGGGTAAAAAAAAAATCATCATCATTTTTCCCCAACCTCATTTCAGAAATGTCAGAACTGTTTTGACTGGAAATACAAGAAAAAAAATCCACTTGAGGCAAAACCCAGCATGTAAAATTTCAGCGCAAACAATTAAAGTTTGGCAAAGCAATAAGCAACTGAAAACAAGGTCTTCTAACCGGAAGTGTTGGAAACCTTAGTAAAAGGCAGTGCTACCAGCTCCACCTACAATTAGATCACAAACATGTGTGTATTTGTGTACCCGTATATTTCATAGCTGGTTCAAACAAAACAGAGAGATTATATAAGTTTTTAGCTGATAATCCAAAACATTCTGATCTGGAAGTATACTTACTCATAATCTTCCTCCTCAAAAATTCTACCCTTATAATATAGATCAATGTATGTGTTGTTGACTGTCCAGTACACCTGAAACGCTTCAGTACCTGTTACATTGCAGTCCACTATGACACGTGAGCCTACAACACAGTATTACAAAGTGTTAATTTAAATTACTACATTGTAGTTAAGGGCCATACAATTCCCTACACCAATATATACAAAAATGCAAAATCCACTGGAAGTCCATGCAGGCATGGAAGGGGCAGAGGATGGGCAAAGCAACAACAGCAGCTCCACACTGCACTCTCCATGCCTTCCCACTTCATTTCACAGAAGCCCTCTGACCCAAATGTACACGTTCTGGGATCGGCAGGTTAGGAAAGGGACTGGCTGAGCCAGAAGAAGTGAATTCAGGAGAGAATAGCCATTCTGTATGGCTTTCACAGGGGTTTTCTCACCGGATCTGTTCCACATCTGTAGACATTCCGGAGCAGCCACTTCCAAAGAGCATAGAAGGAGCTGTGCTGCAGTGAAGTAGGCGGCTGGGGAAAACAATGTCGCCTCCATACAACTTCCTCTGCCTCGCAAAAAAAATCGCTTGACATTTCCTAGGGTTTGGAAGGTCAAACCTCTTGTCTGTTCTACCTTCTTCTCCCTCAGGAAGTTAATATATGAGCGACCCTCTGAGCTGAATCTCATGGAGTTTCCTGACCACTAAAGGTTTTTCTATACAATAGCTGAGCGGGTAATTCCCAGTGCAGGTAGACAGACATGCACTACCTCTGCTTGAGACAGCCTGCAAAAAACAGCAGCTTGGGCTAGCCACCCAACTATGTGCCCAGGGAGTTGGGCAGAATTAAACTCCGGCAGCTAGTCCATGCCACTGTGGCCACACTGCTATTTTTAGCAAACTAGCTTGATCAAAGCTAGTGCGTCTGTCTACCCACATTGGAAAGCATCATCTAGCTATTGTGTAGAAACACCCTTAGTAGTTTTTTTGTTACATAAGGGGCACTTTTGCTGTAAAGGAGGATATGACTAAGCAAACAACACTTGGAAATCCTCTTGAGTCTACATTCTGTTGTGGATACACATTATTTTGTTGTAAGGAAACTTGCTTACCAAGTTCTACTTCAATAGAATTGTTTCTTGGGTAAAATATTTCTGGTGGTGCGTTCAACGGACTCACTAAACAAAAAAGCAAAGTTATTTCAGAAATTCAATGGCAGCGGCAGGATATGGTAAGTGCAATACTACCACAGTGATGACATTCAAACAGTGACTTCTGAATAGATAGTGATCAATATTAAAATGCAGTGGCCAACCCCTTGATGTTTTTGCTACTTTGAGTTAATTTGCTCTTCTCTCCTCTTTAAGCTCTGGGACTGCTCTATCTTGGCACAGGAGATCAACCCTGAACACAATGGCAGCAGGACCACAAGAATACAAAAGTGAAGTGTGAGCCACCATCTCGCGCTCTCTCTCTCTCTCACACACACACACACATACACACACACACACGTGCTGTGTTGTTCTTTAGTAGCTGAGAATCTCAATAGTACTTTTGAAGTACAATGACAAAAAAATAAAATAAAAGATGTATACCTGTCACGGTTAGAGTAATGTCTCGTGAAATGTTATATTGTTTTCCCTTGTAAGTGTATGAAGTTCTGCACGTGTAGTTTCCTTTGTCATGTAGAGTTGCATTTTTAATCACAAGGTAATCACGGAAAGAGACAAACCTTTCCTCTTCAAGCAGCTTACACTCCTAAACACAATTACAATGCTCTGTTAAATCACAGACAGAATAATATCATGTCTCTCCAGGGCATGCCTGTATGCTGCAGCCTAAACTTTTCCTGGACCATAAGGCTGGGAGAGTCTCCCTGGTTTGTGCTGGAAAAAGACAAACATTTCCCTATACTCTGAGGTTGTGATTCAAACAAACTCCAGGTCTGTCCAAAGACAGGCTTACTTACAATAACTCATTTTACAGAGGGGGAATTAAAGCAATGAGAGGCCAGAAATATTCACTAACTTAGGGTATCTCAATGATCGGGCACCCAACCTGACATACCTACTACCTGATTTTTCAGAGTACTTAACTTTTTAAAAAAATAAAACTCTGGATTGCACAGACATTAATTCATCCTCACAACATTCCTGTGAGGAAAGTGGATAATTATTGTTATTCAGATTTAACAGTTTTGGAAATGAAGAAAGGAAGACAAAGGAACTTGCTAAAGTCAAACAGTAAGTGGGAGAGTTAGGACTAATTACAGAACTTTCTGGCATTTCCTGTTTTTTGAGTGCTAGATAACTTTACCAGCACCCTTTCAATGTATTTTTATTGTGTTATAACCAAGAGCTGTTTAGTTAAGAAAAAACTATTTATATTATGTACAACTGTAACAGTCCCCTTCACAAATAGTCAAGGTAGCTTGAACCCCACACCTTCAAGACTCACAGAGACCTCTACCACTTAAGCCAAAGGACCAACAGCAAGGAGCAGGAACAGGTTATGTACCAGCCACTAGAGGAAGTCATGTGTCACATGGGAATGGTGGGCTGCCTATGCAGAATTAGCATCATTTTACAGGTTTCACAGCCAAGCACACAGATCTAGCACATTCCTTCTAGCAGGCAATGTGGAAAAAAGGAAACGATTTGAATCTGCCATATTAGATATGTAGTCATGGGTTTCTGCATCCAGCAGACATCTGAGGATACCATCACGGAGATCCTACTAGATGTGGCCAGGATCGACTCCTCTCTACTGGCACCATGACAGAAGATAAATGCCTTCAACAACTTCCTGATCCCCCATATTTAATTTGTCCTGGTGGGGATCTGCCATGGTGAAGGTACCTCTTAAAAAGGTGGACAGAACCTTCAGGCAGCTAGGGAAGAAGTGGATGTTGCTTCCCCAGAGGACCAACATCTTGCACAGGCAGAGAGGCAGCAAAGTCCCTCTAATGGGTGATCTGTGCAATGTTGTGGTGATCACTCACGCCTTCTGACATGCCCAGACACCATGGTGAGGAACTTTGTGAAAAGTGCTATGCCTTTGAGGTGATATGCAAGTGGGACACCCACAACCATTCCGGGGGCAGTTTCACCCTATTTGCCAACTGGAGGTTCATCCACAGGGCCCACTGGATATCACAGTTCCCTTTGAAAACATGACCCTGGCCTTCCACGATGCCCAATCTTGGAAGCTGAAGAAAACCTTGAAAGCTAGAGACTATGAGGTTCAAACTCACACGCAGATCGTCGGAGTTCTGGGCACTTAGGACTGCAGTAATGTGCAAGTGTTGAGAGAATGTGGCATTGGTCACTGCTACATTTGGTTGATGCGGCAACTCATGATGTTAGACGCCCTCAGATTGTCGAGGGACATCTATCTAGAACACATCACAGGACATTGGCAATACTAGAGGAGAGGAGCTGGAGTGCCGATGAGCAGCGAAGTCAGGAAAGTAACTGAAATACTTCCCTGATGGATTGTATTTTCTAAGGGACAACCTATCCAAATTTCTCAATTACTGAGGGACAATTTTCACTGATTGCTATATTTGCTTTCCACAACAAACGCTCTGTATAACTTTTTCATGAGTGATGTACCCAAATATTTGGATACTAATACCTAAACTGTATCTTTAATAAATCTTTAGATTAATCTAATCTAAGTTTGGGTTATTGCTGATTATGTACTATATGTATTGTATGACTTTTATTCATTTTATGTATTTTTGTATAATCTAAGCACTACATACAGATATACAGACAGTCTTTCCTTAAACTGTGTATTATATAGTTTTAACATTACCTTTAATTAAAAAAAATAAATTTGTTCCCAGCGTTTTCAGAATTGACCTTGTGTAAGTTCTCAATGGGGTATGAATCCCTGCTCATTAATAAGGCTTGTAAAGGGCACCAAACATCAGTGTCGAAAAAAGGAGTCATTGCTGGAGAATCATTAAAAGCAATTAAATATCAAGGTTCTAAAACTGAAACTCCCCGTAAAATGCATTCACAGGAAAAAATTTAAAGACTTTTTAAAATGATTTACCAACAAAACTTGACTTTGAATGAAAAACCTACGTTTAAAAGAAAATAAGAAATTCTGACATTAAAGAATCATGTTTTCCATAACTCCCCCACCTGTCTAATAGATTATTATAACACTGAAATATAAAATGAAGAATTATTAATGGTAAGATTAGGAGCTTTGATAGCTACATTTTTAATGATTTGTAATTATGGGTAGTGAATGAGTACAGATGAGGTAACACTTAGGTCAAGGCCTTGTTGACGTGTGTGGTTTTGGCAAATCCTTTATACAGAATTGATTATTTGTTTAAAATGATATTGTTGCCAACAAAAAAAAGGTAACATGTTGTGCTAGAAGTCTGGGGGTAAAAACACACAATCCTGTAACAACAAGAAGTCCTTTTTACAGAGAAGATCCAGGGTAAAGTGACATAAAAAACAACATGACACCAAAACTGCAAACCAGGGCACTTGAATTTGGGCATGCACAATGCATGGGTCATCTAAAACCCAAAAGGTTTATTTGTTAAAAGCCAATTTGATAAATATTAAGGAATCTGTAATGCAGAAATGTATAAAAAACCTCACTGAACAAGGGTCCAAATTGGAGAAACACCAAACCAGAAATTGATGGCTGGGACTGAAAGACCAAACCAAAAGATTAGAGAAACAATGGCCATCAAGATTTCTAGGAGGAAGTCCGATGCCTCAGAATGTGGTAACTTGAGCCCTTTGCCAACTCCTTTGTCTGTTATTATTTGTCTGGCATAAATGTATGTCCAGACACTATAAGCAACAATAATTCTGTCAAAAATTGTATAAATAAAGGCCAAAATTGATTCATCCGAATTGGGTGGACTTGTGACTCAAGTTTCCCAGCTTTTACCCCAACATCCTGGTCCCTTGGCTCTCAGCCCAGCGCACCTTCTTTGCTAGGCCAAAGAATATCTAGATGGGGGAAAAGACCTACAGCAACCACTGCCATTTTGATTGTGTAACATAATTTTATAATGGGAAGTGTTAAGCAGCCTTAACTTAAGAGAGAGCATAGCAACTCCACACCAGAGACTTTCCCATTATTAAAGATGTAAACATTGTTTACTAAATTTGTTTCACAAGGAAATTATATTCAAGGCAGTTACACTTCACTAGCAAGTAAGAATATGGCACCTATTGGCTATGTGGTTCGGTGATTCAAATTTGAGCTCAATTTCTGATCCATAACTCATAAATACAAGGCAAAGACCAAAAAGCAGGGGGTCTCTAACTAGTACATGCTCTTAGAGAAAAGGGTAATTGTCACCTTTTCTCAGTATATTTTGCCAAAGTTCTTCTCACATTTAAAAAATGTTCTAGTTTTTCCATTGCCATTCATAAACATCAGAAACTGATATTAAAAATACTGACTATAGTTTACATATCAAGCAGCTGTGATCACAAAAAAATACTATTTTTACCTTATACCACTGAAGGGGCAAAGTATTTGCCTCATCTCTGAAATAATCCAAATGAGGACACACAACCTTAGCATGCGATGATGTTAGTATCTCCTCCCCAATGGCAAATTTTTCATTAAAGCACAAACCATAAATACTCTTGAAAACTGTTAGCTTCATATATATTTTTCTGCAGCTTGATAAATTCCTGCAATGGAACATAAAATATCTGAATTAAATTACTGTACTTATAGACTCAAACTCATAGACTTTAAGGTCAGAAGGGACCATTATGATCATCTAGTCTGATCTCCTGCACAACGCAGGCTACAAAATCTCACCCCCCATTCCTGTAATAAACCTCTCACCTATGTTGGAGCTATTGAAGTCCTCAAATCATGGTTTAAAGATTTCAAGGTGCAGAGAATACTTATCATACTTATATTATCCATGTGTATAGCCTCATAACTTCAGGATATGCAGTTTCTTTTGGAGGAGGAAGGGAGGGGGGGTTGGAAGTCGGTAGTTTCTATAGTAAACTGACCATTCTATATTTAGCCCATCTTGAAAGAGTAAAAATATTATGAACATGCCCTCTATTGTATTAATTCATCTCCACAGCAGTACTTATAAAGAAATGTAACTATACACTGATTATCACACCCAACCCCCGCAAAAGAAGCAAAAACAAAAAACCCTGCACACAACCTTGCAGCTTACTTCTGCAGTAATATAAAACTTTTTTCAAAAAAAATCTTTACTTTATAACACATTCATAGGATCCTGAATCTTCTAACGTTGCAGGGAGAAACCAAATGAAGGTCTTTTGTTGCTGAATTCTGGAATGTGTGTCTTTATCCAAAGGTGTTTGGCTACCAGTTTTGTACCAAGTCAAGTTGTAGTCTGTGTTTTCAAAATTCAGTATTTTATCTACTGAACAGTTGATCGCAAGTGGCTGTCCGTCATGTACAAAATTTTGCTTAAGAAACATATCATAGACTTTGCATTCCTCTAAAAGATGACAAAAATGAAAAACAAGAAAAGAGCTTAAATATTGTAAAAGAAAATTTAGAGTTTGTTTCTTTACTATGTTGGCAAAGTTTACTACAATTTCAAAATTCATCCTTAATTCACTTACAGGAGAGAGAACTACTGTTATTCATCTTCAGACTGGAAGATACCACATAATCATATTCAGACCATGTGGTGGATGTAGCTAGGCAACTGAAATGAAATATTCTATGTTCTGCATGCTGTACCTTTAAAATGTGGGCAAATCCTTATTGCAGGGCTGCCATTTTTGTTTTTCATCTTAGATGCAGAATCACACACACACACACACACACACAGAGAGAGAGAGACTTATTTCTTCTTATTTCGTTTCTTAACTAAGCTTCTTCATCTGAAATAATCCATCAAGAGAGAATAATGCATGCTCCCATCTTTCTGTATGTGAAAGTATCTAGTTAATGGAATTTTGAAGATGAAAGTATGAATTGTACAAATATCGAGGGGTTTCCACTCAGCCACTTTCTCATGAACATGAAGGGTCTGATTTTTATAAGCACTCAATATTGGCCTAATTCTTCTCCCACTGAACTCAGTGGGTTCAATTGGAGCAGAATTAGCCTAGCAGTGAGCATTTTTGAAAAATCCTACCCTATGAATCTTGTTAGAGGGGTCAACTCTGGTGTCATGGTCATATTTCAGACTCAAGCACTACATGTTGTTCATCTAAAATTTCTTTTGTTTCAGTTGGACATGGTTTTCTTCCTCATGCTCTACTTCAACACATTTTTTCTGCAGTACTGTGTGCTGTTAAACTGTTGCTATAGCCTGTGACAAAGGGCTGTATTTTAGTGGTGGGTGAAGTCATTTCTGTACCCACAGAGCCAAAGCAATTCTTCCTCTTTTAAATGTGGAGGATATGAAACTCAAGCAAATATTGATCAGATTTGGCTATAAAGAACTTAAAGCATATTGGAATGGGCTCCTTTCTGCCACAAAACCCTAAGTGGGATCCAAAACAGCATTGTGTTTTATGCACGCCCATATTAATTTCTAGGAAGCTCACTCTGTGCCATCTAGCATTTTCATGGAACAGGTTAGAATTATAAGATGCATTCATAGGCATGGGAGTCCCTGGTGCCATGGAGGAGAACAGCCAGAGGATGTTTCACATGATCAGCCCCTCCACACTAATGGCCTGCTAACCACAAAATTTCCATACAGAAGTTATGACATTGGGCTAACAAGCCACACAGCTCCTCTGTCTACAGACATAAAACCCATCCTCACCAGAATGATCTGTTAGAAACTCAGTGAATGAAAATTCATGGGGTCTTTCTTTTGATCAGTCCTGCTTCAAGCTTTTTGGATAGGAGGATTTGGCCCTTAGCATGAAAAGCAATTTAGGATCCTTTGTATATAAAGGCATTATGCTATTATGTAGCATTATCACTATGGTATTATTACTACTGTTACATGAACAGATAACAATGGACAATATGGTATATTATTGTGCAAATGATATGCTAATACAAATAAGCTATTTTTTCTAACTTAAGGCAGTCACAATTTCTTATATCACTGCATATGTTTAAGATAAATTTTCATACTGAACCTCATCCAAACCATATTATATTAAAAAACACAGAGAAAACCGGATATTTCTCCAACCCCAAACATCTAAATTCAACTTCCTCCTATTAGATCAAGTGAAAAAGCATTTTAGATTATTGTATTATAGTCATTTATTTGTGCTGGTCTATATGATAAGGAAGCAAGGCATTAACCAGGCTATATAGAAATCACACTAGCAATTCATATATTATTTCTTATTTTCACTAAATGTGCACATTTTGCATTAGTAACATTCTATAAAAAGACCTACTAGACTGAAATAACTGTCTGTCCCCAATAGCATCATATTCAGACCAGATCTATTAAAAATGTAAAGAGAGAGCAGCAGCAGCAGATCTGGACTGTTAGACCATGACTGAAGGACAGAGCAAGATGGATGCAATTCAGAGCTATATCGTAACTAAGTAAAGTGATTAACTGGTTACAAAATTAATATCTTCATGTGTATGTTTCATTATAATGTGAACACACTCAGCAAAGCTAAGCCTCAAAAGTTGTTCAATAAGGCATTCATTATGAAATAATGCTGCATATTACACTCTGCTTCAAAGACTTCTACTGTTATTAAGACAATATGCAATGGAAACATTTGGATCCCGTAAGCACAGAATCCCACTATTATTAAGAGTGCTTATCTTTAAATGTACATATATTTGGAAACAGCTGCACTTGAAGAAAATTACTGTTGTGTGTGTGAAAGAACTAATTTCAGAACACACAGTCATTTAAGGATCCACTGATTAACTTACCTGCCTTGACTGAATAAAGAAATACGGTTGTACTGCACAAAAATGTTATTGACGTCATGTTTCACTGGAGGGGGGATAAAAAGAAAGACCTCAATAATGGCTTTCAAAAAACACTTCAAAGATGAATTTCAATAGTTTATATTAATGTACACTCCACACATTATTTAAATGTATATGGGACTTTTCTTTCACAAGGCTCTCAACACGCTTTATACATTTGCAGTACATTGGAGGGACTCACCTTCCTAGTAGTGCAGTGGCTTTCAATGCATGGTCCACGGACCCCTAAGGGGTCTGAAGGCTGCGTCTAAGGGGTCCATGAAAGGCTGCCTTCACCATAGAACAATGGTTTTCAATCTGTGGCCCACAGACCCATGGGGACCCGCAGACTGTCTAAGATTGCCAACGGGGTCCGCACCTCCATTAGACATTTTTTAGGGATCCACGAATGAAAAAAGGTTGAAAATCACTGCACAAGTGAAATGCGCCCATCTCTGGGATGGAACAATGGGACATTCTGCACCAGTCACACTACACAGCACTTGTTTTCTATTCAAAGGGGGGAGTGAAGAATAACTTCTTCAATTGAAACAGAGGGATTTTAGGTAGGAAGAATATAATTACCTAAAAACTGCAGCTGGAGCAGGATACTAGGGTTAACCACCCTATTCTTGTGAAAGGGGCCACAGGATCTTTAAATGATCAGTGGTTCACATCTCAGGCTGAAGATGGCACTTCCAACTGAGCAGTACCCCATTGCACAATACTGTACTGGAAGATTAGCTCAGAGGAACGCCGTGTACTGAGTCATTACATCTTGCAATACCGGCTTGCCTTTTATTTTTTTAAACTCCTCTTCAAACATTTCCCTTTCAAGCATCAAACAGGACCGGTCTTGCTTAGCTATGAGAAAGGGTGAATAGCTGCAAGAATGTTGAGCATTAAAAAGTAAAGACAAACATTTCTGGGTGGAATTTCAGAAACTTCGTATATAGATCAAGCCTGACATTTTGTCATTGAATTCAGTACATAAATACCAATGCTTAACTTAGCATAACACCTTGATGTCACTTCAAAACATGAAAATTTGATGGAAAGAAAACATATCAGAGAATGGGAATATTTCTGACCTCCAGGTATTTTCTGCCATCCCCCCCCCCCCTTTATAATATCAGCTATGTTAGGCTCCAGCTGTCTTATCTGTACTTAACACCAGTGCCCCCATAAATGAAACCTCGAGAAACAGAATGCTGGTTTCCTGCCTTCTCTGGCCAAATCTCCAGTGCAGTTCCCTACATGATTCCCCTCTTCTCCAAACTGCTCTTTCAATGGACCTGAGCTTCCCTCAGTGTGAGAGCACGCTAAGCAGGCATCCCTCCCACACACAGGCACAAAACAACTTAAATGCTGATGGTCACTAGGGAGAGGAGAAACATCCACCACTGTGAATGTAAATTGCTGCTCAGTGTGCTGAGTTGGGCCTACGCCATAAGGGCTTAATCCTGCACTCACCGAGGTGAATGACAGAACTCCAATTGATTTCAAATGGTGCAGGATTAAGCCTTAAATGTTCCTCCTCCTATCAGATTCCCCATATGAGCAAAACTGCACTTCTCTCATTCCCCACTATTCCCCAGTGCTGGCTCCCCATCTTATTTCTTCTTTATTCCTCTGAATATTGATATACCTAGTTAAAACACTAGAAGTAGTCTCATGGGTAGGCAAAATATCACAGTGTTCCTTTTAAATAAATCCATTTGTATTCTGTACAGGAAAAAGGAAAATGTATTTTTAACAATTTTTATAAACTGCAAAGTATTCTGAACCCCTTTAGTCATCATTTAAGAATTCACACCTCTTAATTGTCTCACTTCTGATCAAAAGAATGAAGTCTTTGCCAGCAGAGGCATTCCTTCCAGGAAAGGATCACCTGACGTGTTTGTACATTTCACTAACACTGAAGATTTAGAACACTGAAGATCCTGAAACTTTATCTAAGATTTAGAACACTGAAGATCCTGAAACTTTATCTAAAGGGATGGACCCTCAGGCACAAAGACCTGCTGACATCACTGGAGTCCAGCCATGGGCATGCAGTTGCAGGATTAGGGGCTAAGTTATATTCATTATTTTTTTAGAGTAAAATGAAAACCCTTCAGAACTACCCAAGTGGATAACTACAAAGCAGCATTATTTCTTGAAGTCCCAACCAGATGTATTTGCATATAATTTAAAAAGCATATGAATAAGAAAGTAATTTATAAGAGCTGTAAGAAGAACGTAACTGAGTCACAGGTTCAATCTCTATACATTGTAACTGGAGTCACTGCTCTGTGATGCATGCTCAAGAGAGTGTTCAGTGATTGTGGATACTGTTCTCCCAGATGATCTTCCAGACCACAGATCCAAGGCAGAGTAAAGGGTCCTTACATGCCTAATGTCTTTTAGAAATTCAGACATAGTAAAACATTCAAATAATCACTCTGCTGTTTGAAGAGAAAAATGTTGCCTGATCAAAAAAGTATTGGACCCAATATTGTGACCCCCATTCTCATACCCATACCATCCAAAAGAAACAATACTTAGGCTTCCTCTCTTCCTCCCTCTTCCCATATAAAGTCTTCTTTTAAATATTCAAATGTAGATTGAATGTAGATATTCAAATGTAGATTTTATAACACACTCTGGATGACCTATCTTTTCCATCAGGAAACCAGTACCCTCAGTTTTGTGATACTAACTGGATTGGTTAGGTGGCTGTCACAGAATAATTTGAGACAAGGCGGAAGAGGTAATATCTTTTATTGGACCAACTTTCTGCTGGTGAGAGAGACAGCAGTTGGTCCAGTAAAAGATATTACCTCACCTACCTTGCCTACACTTGGAACCAGCTAGAGAGAATGGCCCAGGATAGAGGACTCTGGAGATCTGTGGTTGGCGGCCCATACCCCGATTGGGGTGACGGGCATAACTAACTAACCTTGTCTCTCTCATATTCTGGGACCAATACAGCTAGGGCTACACAGCATTCAGAATAACGTGTCACGTCAGCAGTAAAATCAACAGGAGACCAAACACTGTAACATATATTCACTGGGTGGTCACTGTGTAAAGACAGGAAAAATAATCTTACCCACTTATTTTCTCCTTTTGTATATACCGGGTCTATCCCATTTCAACATGTTTTCATGCAGCTTCCTCTTCCTTTTGAGAACACAAACTGAAGTAGGAAATTAACCGTGGGCCCGTTAGGTATTTTTAATAGTATCTATTAGGATGGAAAATAGGTTTTAACACACCGAGGTCCAGTCTGCATTCGTTTTAAAGGGCAGCTCCCATTTCCGAGGTCTGGTTCCTCGGTTTCCCCCTAATGGGCAGCCGTAATGATGAATTTTAAACCCCGGCTCGGGCGAAGAGCCGATCTGGCCGAGGTTGTTTCTCAACCCGGGCTTGCATAACCCAGCCTCGCACGTGGGGATCCAGCAGCTCCTGGCGCGCGTCCCACCCCTAGCTAGGGCTGGGGTCTGAGTCCGGATTATCCGTCAGCCCCGACTCCTGGCCCCAGCGCCCAGGGACATGGCACGAGCGGCTCTTCACAGCGTCCCGGCGCTGCCGACCCTGGCTCCCGCATCCCGCCCGGGCAGCGCCTGCTGCGGCGGGGCCGGGGGCAGAACCCACCTGCGCGGGGCGCCCTGCGAACCCCGCGCCCCGGAGCCGCCCGCCCGGGCAGGTGTGAAGCCGACCCCGGGGCTCCGCAGCGGGTCCCACGCGCTCACCGCCCCCTGGCCAGCGGCAGCCGCGCGGTTCCCCGCCGGGGAAGGACCCGGCCAGCCCCCGCATCTACCTGTGGCCCCGGCGCCGCCGCCTCCTGCCGGTTCCCGCCCGCGTGGGAAACAGGCGGGGCCGGCGAGGCAGCAAAGGAGCCGGGACAGGCACCGGGCGGCCGCGCAGCAACCCTGGGGCCCCTTTTCGTCCCGCTCCCTTCCGAGAGGAGCCCCGGTGGCAGCACGGGCACCCCAGAGGGTTCCTGCCCCCAGAGGATGGGGGCCCCGCTGTGCCTAGACCGGCCCCTCCCTCGCGGGGGACCCATTGCCCCCCCCACCCCCAAACCCCTCTTCCTACAGCACGTGAGGAAGAGTCTGCTGGGCCTGGGTCACTCACACCCAGCAGGAGCAGCTGTCCCGATGTTAGAGACACAATCCAGATATTCGGGACTTAGTCTTACATTGGCACCCATCCTCCCCCCCTCCCCCCACCCCCCAGTTTTTCAGCTGGGTTATGTGGTCACCTTACAGCCAGCCACTGCTCAGTCCCCCATGACCTGCCCCCAGCCAGGACTGAGGCCTTGGCTGGTTGGGGAAAGGGGGGTATTTCCTTCCAGTCCTACATTTTTATGAGTCTGTATTAAAATTCCCAAGGCTGGGGGGGCAGGGCCACAAGCTAACCCAGCTACTAGGCCTGTGGGGCTTGCTGTGTTCACCGGAGAGGCAGATGCAGATGCAAACACTACAGCTCTCCCGCTACCATGATCAAACCCACCACCACCACCACCACCACCATGCCTTTCAAGATCCCTGGATCCTACACATGCCTATCATAACCGGTGGTGTACCTCATCCCCTGTACTAAAGTCTACAATAGGAACTAGGTGGGTGAAACCAGCCAGTCACTACGCTCTCAAATAAACTCGTACGTACAGGAAACTGATGGAGACAAACACACCTCAGTGCCTGTGAGTGAGCACTTTTCATAACTCGATTACTCTATAGCTGATCTCTCTGTCCTTATCCTCAAAGGAAACCTGAACCACACTTTCAAAAGATGTCTGGGAGCTTAAATTCATAAATCTGCTAGACCCTAAAAATTATAGACAATAGGAATACTGGATTTATGGTTTATTACAAAACCTGTAACCCCCAATTGCACGAGAAGAAACTCTATGAGTGTTCCAAGGTTGGAGCACCCAAGAGAAAAAATTAGCAGATGCTCACACTGGCAGCCAAACTGCCCCTGTCCCCCCCACCTCCTCCTCCCTGCCTGCCACATCCCTGCTCCTCCCCTTCCTTCCCAGCACTTCATGCCTGCTGCCTTAACAGCTGTTTGGCAGCATTTAGGACTTTCTAGGAGTGAGGGGGAGGAGCAGGAATGCAGCACACAGGGGAGGAGAGGGTAGGAACTTGGGGGGAATGGGGTAAAATGGGGGCAGGGTGAGAGTGGGGCTGAGGCAGAAAGAGACAGGGTTCCCCCCACTCTGAAGTACAGATATGGGGACCCCTCCCCCCAAAAAGAACACCTCTAAAACTTAAATTTTACCAGCTTAGGATACAACTTCCAAGGCACAAATTCCTTTCATTGTCCTTGGACAATATTGCTGCCAACACCGTGTGATTTACACAAAAATTCAGGAAAGGGTCACTTGGAATCCCTATCCTCCACAAATACCCGCCTCCCCAAGTCCCTTCACCCCCTTTCCTGGCAAGGTTTGAGATTAATATACCAACCAATGGCCTTAGGAATGAAGCAGAGGGCAAGTCGACACCTATGCCCAACTCCCTCTTTGTGTCCTAGGACTGCAGAGGTGTTAACGTACTGTGAATGGTTTAAGATTAGCAGCCGTGTTAGTCTGTATCCATAAGTAAAATGAAGAACACTTGTTGCACCTTAGAGACTAACCAGTTTATGTCAGCATAAGCTTTCCTGGGCTAATTTGCAATTTGGACACGATCAACCATGGGCTAAACAGGGACTATGAGCAGCTCTCTCATTACACTAATTGAATGCATTTCCCTATTAAATTCCCTTCAAAGATTCTTATAATCTGTGAGACATAAATCCACTACAAAAGGTTTTTTCCTCCTGCTGATAATGGCCCATCCAAATTAAACAGTCTCTTAGAATTGGTATAGTAATGTACAACTTTTTTTTGCTATGTATATAAATGCATCTTACTTCTGTTCTACTCTATGCACCAATGAATTGGGCGATAGCCCACGAAAGCTTATGCTGAAATAAACTGGTTAGTCTCTAAGACGCCACAAGTGTTCTTCGTCTTATTTACTGTGAATGGTTCCTTAGAATAAGTGGTAACCTCTTATGCTAATCAATCTGTTCCACTTTACATTTATCTGTGATGCTGTGCATACCTTTTCCAGACCTGAAGAAGTCTCTCTCACCACTAGAAGATAAAAAGATAATAAAAGATATTACCGTATTTTTCGCCCTATAAGACACACTTTTTCTTCCCCAAAACGGGGGGGAAAAAGTTGGTGCGTCTTATAGGGCGAATGCAAAAAAAAAAAAAAAAAAAAAAAAAAAAGCGCCTCGCTCTCCCGTCCCCGCCGCGCGGGCGGGCTGCCGGGAGCATCCCGGTTCCCCCCTCCCCGCCGCGGGCGCGCTCCCGGCAGCCCGCCTGCGGCGGGGAGGGGGGAACCGGGACTCTCCCGGCAGCCCGCCCGCGCGGCGGGGACGGGAGAGCGAGGCGCTTTTTTTTTTTTTTTTTTCCCGGATTTTTTATTTAAAAATGAGGGGGCGTCTTATCGGACGGAGAGTCCTATAAGACGAAAAATACGGTACCTGACTGACTGTGGGGATCCCTCCCTGCAAAGAGGTTGCTTTTGCTCCAATTAGAAAGAGAGAACATTAGGGCACAGAAAATCTTTGATTCATAGATTCTAAAGCCACCAGACAGGAACAAGGTGACCACCACTCCGACCTCTTTTCTAGTACATGCAATAGGACTTCCTCAAAGTAATTTTGCACAAAATCCTATCTGCGCAGGGAGGGATATAAACCAGCACTGAGAACCACCTTACAAAAGCATCTCTCCCCTTGCAGCGGGTAGGAGGAGAAGAGCTGAATTTCCTTTATTCAGACCACACACACGTAGAGTGTTGCTGTCATTTATAAATTATATCCACTTTCTCACTCTGAGAATACACACATGGGACAAGGTGAGGTAATATACTACACTGACATTTCCCTTAAATGCGTCTAACCCACATAAAGCAATTTCCTCACATTATGATGTCCCAGTTTCTGCAGATGATGCACATTACAGTGGTTAGGCTCTGATAGAGGACTCCATACTGGATGGGAGAGCAGGCAGATACTGGGCACAGTGTTGGCATATAATACTTTAAATGTTTTTATTGATTACAATAGGAATCGGTAATCTTTGGCCTGTGGCCCACCAGGGTAAGGCCCCTGGTGGGTCGGGCCGCTTTGTTTACCTGCCGCGTCCGCGGGTTCGGCCGATCGCGGCTCCCCTGGCCACGGTTCAATGCTCCAGGCCAGTGGAAGTTGCAGGAAGTGGTGGCCAGCACAGCCCTTGCCAAAGTTTGCCGATCCCCGGATTACAATATAAACCCCCTCCCCCCCCCCATTCACATACTACACCAGAATCTGAAGATCCATAGGAAATCCATATGGCCGGTCTGTGACGGTGCTGTTCCTGGTGGGATCCAACTGTGAGTGTCAGATCAGGACAGATTGCTTCCAAAGGGAAACTACAGCCCAAAGCTGGGGTTTTTCCACACTAAGGCAAACCAAACCAGCCAAACAGAACAGACTTTGGTCTCACCCCACTGGCTAACCACAAGTCACACAAGCAATCCCCTTAAGACACTCCAGATTCCCAGTATCACCACCAGCAGCCACCTGTCCTGGGGATCAATGGTTATGAAAACCAATCCCCCAAATAAAGAAAACGGTTCTCCCCAATTCCAAAGAATCAGGCCCCAGACCCAGGTCAATATACAAATGAGATCTTACCACAAATCACGCTGTAGCCAATCCTTTAGAATCTAAAATCTAAAGGTTTATTATAAAAGGAAAAAGGTATAGGTGAGGGTTAAGAATGGTTAAAAGAAATCAATTACATGCAGTAATGGCACATCTCTTAGCACAGGCTTGCAGCAAAGGTAGAATAAACTGCAGGTTCAAATCAAAGTCTTTGGATGCATCCCATTTGGGGGATGGGTCAGTACCATTGTCCAGAGTTCCCAGAGTAGCAAAGTTCCATCCAAAGCTGGAAACAAGGCAGGCTGAAGTCTGGAGGTGAAAGACGAAAATGGAGGGGCTGTAGCAGCTTTATTTATAGTTTTTTTCCCAGTTGCAAACACCTCTTTGTTCCTGCTGTGAAAAGTCCAGCCCCATGGAGTCCTGGAGTCACATGGGCAGATCACATGTCCATGCCTGACTCATCATTTGCAGGCAGAAGCCATTATGCCCAGGCTTCCTCTTGTAGAGTTGTTGTCTGGATTGGAGCATTCCAAGCTCCCAGAGTCCATTGTGTTGCTGATAGTCCCTTAATGGGCCATCAGGCAGCCCAAGCCAAGCTGACGCCCAGTATTCAGGAATCTTCTTCCCCAGCAGAGCACAATATTTGGAAGACAGACAGTCCAGAGCCAATATTCATAACTTCAACTGCCAAATTGATACACACATATGGAATAGATACACACATATGGAATAGATACATACATAAGACACCTGTTATGACCCCCTTTACCTAATATTTCGTGCACCCATTGATCTACACGGTACCAAACTATTTCAGTACCGTGACACGGTCGAAATTCAGTCTGATCACAGTGTGTGGGGAGACCCAGATGACAAGCCTCTTCTCTATGATTCTGGGTCAGTGTCTGACTCCAACTTTAGCTATAGTAAACAACCTTTTTTTATAGACCAGTCCATCATGTCATTAGCTCTTTGTCTGCTTATTAAGCCTTTCATCCATAACTCCAGAAGAGCAGTTCTGGGCAGGCCACCATAATCCAAGACATTCCATTTCCGCTTATGGAAATGACAAAGTTTGTTTTGCACAGATAATTCTTGACTGCTCATAACCATAAATCCTTGCGTCAGCTTCCAGCACACAACTCACGTACTCATGTCAAACATACAGAATTTATACTACGCTCATATCCCCTATAGTGTATTACATCACATACATCACAACACAATCAGTCCTTTTAAAAAACTCAGCCCTTTCCAAATTCTGTTCTCAGTAGGTTTGTATTATGGGGTACTATCTTTAAAAAATAATAAAATCCCTCACTAAAGTAATTGGTTAAGGTTGTCTCTCTTTGTTACTAGAATTCTCATCTATTGAAAAGTTGTCATTTTATTAGTGGAAATATACAGGTCAATTTCTGAGATTCCTCTTCTTGCTGGAAGACTCCGATCTCTGGAGGATCTGGATAGGGTTGCCAAAGGTGGCTGAAATCTGACTTACAGGTTTCCCACTGTCCTGTCTGGGGAAAAGGGAATGGCAATGCTCAACTGGGCAGTAAGATTTAAGAGCTGTATCTGCAATTTCAGCCTCCATTGATGCCACTGTCCAAGGTGTGATGAAAGTTCTCCAGCTAAGAGAGACTGGTATCCCCTCTTACGAATGTTAAAATAGATTTGATTTATTTTTAGAAATACATAAGGTTTTCTTTAGATATGAAGATACAATCTGGGAAATGTTTTGATGTGCTACTTCCCCCAGAGAAGCAGGGATTACTTGATTTGGAGGCATTTGGGAATTCTAGTTTGTTGGACCATTCTCAATGACAGTACGCCGGGGCATTTTGGACTCACAAAGCTATAGTGTTCAAAGGAAGCCAACCAAGGACATTTCACTTTGAACCACTTCCCAGGTGGCATTTCCCAGGAACCTGGCCAGTGGGACAGTATGGGCTCAGAAACTTGAGTATGGACTTTTGATGCTGTATATGGTCACTGAATTTGTACTCCTAGTCTTAATGCCTACCAAGTAACCTGGAGTTTCTAGCAGGTTGTCTTGGCTCCACCATATTCTCTGAACTAGCCCCAGAATAAAACGGTTACTGACCTTTTGTAACTGTTGTTTTTTGAGATGTGTTGCTCATGTGCATTCCATGCTAAGTGTGCGCACACTATGTGCACAATTGCCAGAGATTATTTTTCCCTAGTGGTACCCACAGGGCTGGCCCTAGTGCCTCCATAAGCCCTGCATCTATGTGCCAGTATAAGGGGTGCTGCCAGCCCCACACCTGCTTAGTTCCTTCTTGCTGGTAACTCTGATTGAGAGGAATGAGGGTGGATCATGGAATGGACATGAGGTTCCCAGGGCCTCTGGTCCCAAGAAGTTCTGAAACTGCCACGATGGACTCCCCCCACCAGGTCTGAAGCATCCAAGACTAAGGTCACTGATGGGTATAGGAGCAGCAAAGTCCCTCCCCCCCCCCACCCCCCAATTCATCATCACTGAGAGTCTATTCACCAGGTCAATGATGCTAAGAGAGTCGACAGGATCGTGAGAATCAAATCCAAGCAGTGCCTGCCCAGGAAATACACTGATACCAGCCATGTGTACTACATCACATAAGTGCAGGCTGCCATGTGACCTAACAACTTAAGGCACACATAAGAGGTCATGAATGCAGTGAGCGATTACATAGATGATTCGTTTTGACATAGGCCAGAGGCCTCGTGCTGGACTAAGTGGAGTCGAACTCTGCCCCTATAAACCACATCATTTGTATGGGGACAGTGTTGATTCTGCTCATTTTTTACCAGGCCCAGCTCTTGACAGATGGCCTGTAATATGCTGATATTGTGCTGAACCTGAGCTTGCAAATGAACCTTGCTTAGCCCACCATCAAGGTATGGGGAGATTTGGATGCGTTGATGCCTCAGATAAGTTGCAACCCCTGCCATATACTTCCTAGAAACTGTTGGGCCTGCCTCCCGACAAAAGGGGAGGGCAGTGAACTGGCAGTAGCATTGGCCCACCATGAATCAGAGCAAGCTCTTGTATCCAAGGAAGATGGAAATACGCATTCTTTAAGTCAAGGGCGGTGTACCAGTTTCCTGGATCCAGGGAGGGACTGGGAGAGGCCAGGGAGACTATGGGGAACTTCAACTTCTTGCGGTATTTGTTGAGGGGGCTGCAGCAGCCAAGAAGTCAATTAGGCTGGGGGGAGACTCTTTCTGTTCCTCGACCCGCTTCAGGAGCTCCTGATGATCCCTAAAATCATCTGGCAGGAGCAGGTTGGAAGGACCTGCTATCACCTCATCCGGGACAAGGATGAAGGCAGCTAGTGCTACAGGATAGGCTGGTACTTCCTCCTCAGTCTGTCCACAAGGGACATGTCCTTCGCCACCTGGAAGGCTTCCACAGTTGAGGGGAGCCCAAAGGCTTGAGGGATCATGACCACTCCTGGCAGTCAGAGATGGGTCCAGAATTGGGTTTTGTGCCCTCGGAGAGGTTGCAATAGCCGACTGCAGTTCTGGAGAGGACAAGTGGCCTAGCAAGGGGCTCATCACATCAGCTAACCCCCTTGTGTCCCTCTTTGGTGCCAGAAAGCACCCTCTCTCCACATACTGTTTCTTGTGCCTCTTCCTCAGCACCTGGTATGGCGAACAGTAGTGGGAAGAGCACAGTGCCAGCAGCACACTTCATACCGAGGCCAAAGTACTCAGAGCTGATTTGGAGGGGGATGGCTCTGAGGATGGTTTGAGGGCTGCCTCCACTAGCAGAGCATTCAGACAAATGTGTCTATCCTTCTGAGTCCTTGCCTGAAGATCTTACACTTGTCTTTGATGTGAGTGTCCCTGAGCCACTTCAGATAAGCTGCATGCGGGTCGCTTACAGGCCTGGACTTGCCACAAGCGGAGCACAGCTTGAAGCCCGGAGACTGGGACATGCCCAGTCCCTGGTGTTGAAGCGGACATTTTAATGGCCCCGGTTGGGCAGATGTTTGCCAATACCAGTGAGAATTTGGAAACCAGTCTGCCTAATACACAGTCTATTTGAGAGAGAATCACACAAGC
Source organism: Sternotherus odoratus (assembly GCA_032164245.1). Classification (NCBI taxonomy): domain Eukaryota; kingdom Metazoa; phylum Chordata; order Testudines; family Kinosternidae; genus Sternotherus; species Sternotherus odoratus. The sequence continues at coordinate 204,127,085 of JAVMKO010000001.1, read as the reverse complement.
AGTTAAGGTTACATGGTATATATTCTTTTCCATAAGCCTCAGGTCCCCAAGCATAAACCCTCAGTAACTATATTAGGATACTTGTAAGGCCGATTGGCAAACAATGCAGATCTACTAGCTCTAGATGGAGACTACTTCTCTTTCCCCTCAGGCACTTGGTCTGTCCCTCGAAGCAGGGCCTTGGTTACCTTGACAATGTCTGGTTCTAAGATCTTGCAAAGGTCCTCTATTACCCCAATGACTTCTGTCTCAAACCTCTTTGGATATTAATTGGGGAATTGATCCAAACGGACTCATTTACTTTGCTTAGCATTTATATACCTTTTTGTTTTGAAAGGCATCACGTTCCCAAAATATGCCTCATAGGCATTTATTACTGGTTTTCTTCAAAATTGGAAGGGATTGCAAAGTGGACACACAAACCAAAGCTTATCCATAGTTTACCCTCTCATAAATAGGCTGACCATACGTCCCGTTTTGAACGGGACAGTCCCGTTTTTTTCATATTTCTAGACTGTCCCGTCTTTTTAACAAAAATATCAATTTTGTCCCGTTTTCTGTAAAAAAATGGAAGCAGCTTAAGACCCAGTTTCCCCCATCCCACTACTCCACCCCCCATCCCAGGCACTGCAGCGCCCCTGGTCACAGTGCTGCCCCCAACCTCTCCCCCGTTGCCCCGCTCCAGGCGCGTACGTTGGGAACAGATCCCGGAGCTCAGCGAGTGACCCGCCCCGCTTCTGTGCTGGGATCCCCGTCTGCTCTTTCCTCACTGGTCCCAGCAGCCAATCACGACTGTGGGTAGCGGCCAGTGGTCATAGGGAGGGCGGGGCTAAAGAGCCCCACCGCCGCTATGAGGCCATGCGGCTCGGGCCCGGCTGGAGCCACTCAGGCCACTCCATGCTGTACGCACCCAACCCGGGCATGCTCTTTGGGTGCATCCTGCTGCGCTACGCCGTGCTGGTCAGCGGGCCTGGGGCGGGCGCCTCGGACGAGTTCCACGGGGCGGGGCCTGGGGTCCGGTTGGGGGCTAGGGCCTAGGTCGGGTCCGGTTGGGCGAGGTGGGGAGCTGGGTCTGGGTTTTGGGTAGGGCCTGGGGCGGGTCCAGTTGGGCAAGGGCTGGGGTCGGGTGTGGGGAGCCGGGTGTGGTTGGGTGGCGATTGGGGCCTGCAGTGAGGAGCGGGGAACCGGCCATTTAGGTGTGGGGATGCCCTGCATTCTCTTGGGATGGAGAGATGGGACCCCTGCCCAGGACTAGGGCTGAGGCCTTCCCCGCGCTACTGCACCAACTCCCTGCGGTGACTGCCTGTCGCTGCCCCCGCAGCCGGCCCGAGGACAGTGGCTAACCCCCTTCCCCTACACACCACTAGTCCTCCCAGCTCATGCTGTGTGTTTAGCAGGGTCGCCCTAAACCAGTGGATTCTATGCTGGCCGCTGCTGCAGAATAGGCCCTTTAATCCATAGAGGTGGGTGTGGGTGTGTGTCTCTCTCTCTACATGGCCCTTAAGGCTGGGAGGATGGCTTTGCAGACGTGAACCTCTGCACTGCTGTCTGCCTGTGTTTGCAGACGGGGTGTTCCATTGCCTTTGCTGTGGCACAGGGTTTTGCTGAGCAAGAACAAAGTGAACTGAACAAGACTGGTGGGTTTTGCTGTTCCCTCCACAGTGCTGTAAATGACACAGAAACTGACCAGAGTCCTGTCCCTTTCACTCTGCTGAACCTTGGGAAGGGCAGAGCAGAGCCCAGAGGTAGTCACTGAGAAGGATTCACACCCAGATGTAGGGGAGGGGCAAAGCAGCAGAAATGCCCCTTTCACAGCACCCTGCAGAGGAAAGATCCATCTGCCTTCCTGCAGGCAGAGAGACTGGAGCTTCAGATTTTTCAACTAGCCACTATCTGAGGCTGATCCAAAACATGGAGCTCTGAAACAAGCCCTCTGCTCCTGGACAGAAGCTAGGAGGTGGGGACTGAATGTGTCCTATGAGCTCACCAGTGGTGGTGTCTTTTCTGTGTATCTCTGGTTGGTAGGCTTGGTCCTCTGTCTGCGATGTATCTGGTGCACTTGTCAAGACTTGCTGCTGGATGCTTGCAAGTCAGATGACTCCAATAGTGACACTAGGCTGATGGGTTTCCCTCTTAGGCTCTTCATATGGTGCAGTATTGATGTGTCCGGATTCCCCAGTACTATTGTGCCATTCTATGGGTATCTCATAAAAAGGGAGCCCCCTTAGGCTCACCTTCCTCCTGCAGAGAGGTAGAAATGGGCTTTCTGGGGGTACCACTAGGCAAAAATTGGAGGAGGTAGGAAAAATTGACATTATCATATTGCTCAAATACCAAGGGCAGCAGGATTTTCTGCTAAAAAGGATCGCAGTGAAAGAGCTGTTTGGCCTTCAGCACTTATTTCCTAATGAGATGAGTGGGCAATTCATGCCCCTCAGCTGCAAAAACTGTCTCAGCCCAACACCAGGTCAGGTTCTAGGTTTTCCTTCACAAAGGCAATTACAAAAGAAGCGAATATTGTGCCAAGGCAAATGGGGCAATGGAAGAGGGGAACAATAAAACCTCAGACCTCTCTGATTAGGGTACAGACTGGGTTGTGCCTCACCTGTTTTGGCCCCTTTATCTTGGAGAAGTTTCCTGTGGTGGTAAGTGTCCAGTTCTTGGCTGGGGGTACCCTCTCCTCTCCCACAGGGTCCCTGTGCTGTGCCCTATTAACATAATGCACCTCTATTGCAGATGCAGATGCGTATGAACAGTATGTGGTCAAAGGAGAAATCTAGATTAAGTGTTGAGACAATGAGAGCTATGTTAGTTGTAAAACAAAATTGTGTCATGGAGTGTGAGAAGTTTTCTGATAAGGTATTGAAAGACCGAAATTTGCTGCATAAGATTACTTCATCGGAGAAATATTCATGGTGCGATTGTGGTGAAATACAGTCCCCCTCTACGTCTACCTAAATTTTTGTATGAGTTCTGTCACTGAAGAATAATTGTTAGCTCAAGTCAATATGTTCATGTAATAAAACTTTTTTATCACCTTTTTCATGAATACACCTTTTTCATAACCCCGTCCCGTTTTTGCCATCCCAATGTCCCGTTTTTGTCTCAAGGAAATATGGTCAGCCTACTCATAAATCAGTCAAGTTCTTAGTCTGAGGTTACCCAAAAAGGGTCCTTCTGACTCATGTCAGCCATGTTACCAACCCCACTGATCACATGATCTTACATGTACTTTACTTTGTGGGCTGGCTCCCTGCTGATATTCTAAAGTTCAATGTTGAAACACACACAGGCCGATAGAGCTGCTGTTAACCATTCCAGTGCAATTTCAGCACCTCCAGTAGTATTTCACTCCATTTATCTAATGCTAAGAGAATCCTGTTCCCAGAATCCTCTAGTAGGGCAAGATATACCCAGTCATACCAAACTCATGAGGTATCAGTGAAGTAATGTAGCATTTTACATCTGTTTAATCCTTTGCCCCTCTTTCAGATCATTTAAAATATGTCCAGTAACATTATGTTTAAAAACTAATCACTGTGGCACCTTTCAGCTGGACTGCCTCCATCTAAAAATGTATGTGTTGGGACTTGATCTACAATTCAGAGTAAGATGAACTTTTGCAGGATATGCATGGCAATGTCTGACTGTGCTTGGTGGCAGGGTGAAGAGGATCTAACCTGGATGGACTGAATAAGTCAGTGATAGAAGTGAAGTTCATTAATCTGTTCTTTAACTATTGCAATTGAATCACCTGGATAAAGACACAAAATATCAACAGAATTCAGAATATAAATCTGGACCCCATTACCATAAAAGATACGTGAATGTTCATTATACTTAATCTGCTTCAACTCAGGTTTTTTCTAGAAAAACAGTGTTCAAAAAGGATTTGAAAAGTGTCCTTTCAAAAGCTTATTTTCACCCCCAGAGGTTTCTGCTGTGTTTGGTGCTTCTTTTCTGATGTCATCATTCTACAGTGTGTCCTGCTGACTAGCTCTGTAACGTGAATGAGTTAATTAGCATTCTTTAACCTGTGAATGCAATCCTGAAAGGCTTTAAGTGAAATCATCCGTTTATCATGTACACAATCAGCATTCTAATAAAATCCATCAAAACAGCATTAGAAAAGGAGGTGTCCAGGGCCATTAAAGTGACATATGCCTTATCTTTCTGTGGCTTGAAAGCTGTTCAAAGCTGTCGGCAGCAAGTGTAGTTCTGAAGAAGCTGGATGTCTGGGTGGCATTCGATATCTGACATTTTTCCAAAATTTTGTATTTGCTGAATGAGATTTCTCTGTGAAGTCCCCTTTCCATCTGATGGACCCATGCTTTTGCTTAATGTATTTGATGGATTCTGGCATGTTTGTATAGTCTTTTATTTTATCTAGCTCAATCAGAATAACTTTAATTCCATCCCGGACAAGAGCGTTGTACACAGCCAATTGCTGTTCGAAGATATCCTCTAATAAACTGAAACTGGAGGATTCTGACACTAATACAATTATAAGCCTTCTACTTTGTTTAATGGTTTCATCAACAACATTGACCACAGCTGTAAAAGAGACAAAGAATGATCAACTTTTCGCTCATACAAAAGAATCTCTCCCACACATTAAGAATAGATATTTACTTTTTCTTATGTCAGCATAATTAAAGTAGCAAAACCCCTCTATAAAGTGTCAATGCAGCATAGCATATTCCAGTGGAGAAGCAACATAAACTGTACACATATAATTGTGTCAGCACTATAGAGGTTTTTGGTGGCAAGAAAACCATACACCTTACCAACATAGCTATTCTGGTAACATTTTTAGACGTGCATTTCAGGCCTTACTTTAATGATATGCTGATTTGGTTTTTTTTAATCCATGCAAAATTACCTACCATATAGTAATTGGAGGTTCTTCCAGACATGTGTCCCCTATCTACTGTGGATACACATTTTGAATGCACCCAGATCTGGAGAATTTTGAAAGCAGTGTCAGTCCGTACATGTGCTGTGGCTAACCTTGTGCCACCGACCAAGGAGATAAAGGGCGGGGTGGACTGACTGCCTCTCCAGTTCCTTCTCACAGATCAGAGACATTCCAAAGCAGAGGGGAAGGAGGGCAGGTAGAGGAATATAGATAGGATTACACATCTCGAAGAATTTCCAGTTACTAAAAGATAAGTAACTTTCTCGTCAAATGCTGATCCCTGTGGGTATTCAGTGTGGGTGACTGACACTCAGTACTCAGACAGGAGGAGGGTGAGATGGTGTAGATGGCAGAACCGAATGAAGGACTGCGATTCCAAAAGATGTATCGGCAGAGGAGTCCTGTACCAAGGCACAGTCTCTCAAACATGTGGATGGAGGCCCTTCTAGCTGCTTTTCAGGTATCATGCAGCAGCACCTCTTGAAGAGATGCCAGAGATGCTGCTTGCCTTCTTGCGGAATGAGCTCTCACCCTGGGAGGAGGCGGGGATTAAACAGAGATCCATTTTGAGACTCTTTGAGAGGATATAGTCCGATGCCAGTATGTCGAGTAAAACCCCCGCCCTTGGTACTAAACAACCACTTTCTCTATAGCGTCCCACTGTAAGAGGGATTCCACTTTTCTGAGAAACCTATCGGGAGAGTGGCCTCCCGAAAGGCGGTGAAGGTGGTGGTTTTGGAGCGGGGAGGGACATAAATTCTATCATACAGACAGAATGGATGATGTTCAGCACCCATTTATCCATTGTACTCCAGGTGTTAAAAAGAGTGCTAGACAACCCCAAAAGGTGTGTGGGAGTAGGGACATGTTGGACTTAGTAGTCTGCAGGTGCCAGAGTGCTTTGGCCTAAACTTGTAGGCTCTCTTTTCATAGCTCTGAGACATAGGACTTACTAAGTTTTCTTGAGCTGAGTTTATAGACTTACTTGGTTTAGAGAGGACTGAATCCAACTTCTTCAAAGTGGATTTTGGAAGAGGATTTAGGCTAATGCTTATGAGAGTATTCCCCACTCTCCCAGGAAGACCACAGACCCCTTGATGTGGGGGGTGAGGTAGACTTCTTTGCTCCCGAGTCAGACTTCATGGCAGGTGGTGCACTCTTTTCAGAATCAGGCTGATGTATGGTGGAGGGTCGGGGGAGTCCCCGAGCCTGGGTCTGATTGCTGCCTCATGGCCTTTTCCATTAGGTGCTTCCTTTGGTAAAGTTCCTGCCTAGTCATAATGTGGACTCCCCCAAAGCTACACACACAGCATTGGTGGTCATCACTGACTGAGAAGGATTGATGGAGGAAGCACAAATTTTGAAGCCCAGAGTTCTGGACATAGTCCATTACCCAAATTGGGGGAGGGGAGCCTCCCCAGATCAGGAGAGACTAACTAAATAACCACAGAACACTAAAACCATCAGATAAAAACTTGAAAATTCCAGAACTCTAAAAACAATTGAAAGATATTTATTAATAAATAAAAGAGAAAGCCAAAGCTTTCAACTCTAGAGATTCTGAGCTGGACCATGGTGAGAAGGATACGGAGAGGTAGTCGGTCCGCCTCGCCCTTTACCTCCTCAGTCAGAGGCACGAGGTAAGCCCAGGTGCATGTGTGTGGATCAGACACTGCTTTCAAAGTTCTCTGGCTCCAGGTGCATGGAGTGAATGCGTATCCACAGTGGAATACACATAGGGGCCAGCACTCAAAGAAGGTTTATTGCTAGTTTTCACTACCACAGATAAAAAACAATTTAAAATATTACTAAAACTAAGTTCTCTCTAGTTAAAGATTTTTCAGAAATATTAATTCTACAATTTTAACTAGTAAGAAAAAATTGATTTTGTTTTGTATCCATATTTCAAAATCAATTACCTAAGAAGCAATTTTTAATTGATGTTTTAATATAAATCTAAATGTAAATGTAAATAAGAGCATGTTAACAATGAAAAGCTGTCTTTTCTATACTAAGCAAATGTGATAGTGCAGAAGAATTAGAAAGAACATTCAATACCAACTGATTGGTTTTAGTACAATAAAACTAACCAACTTCTTGATGGTCTATATCATACCAGATCTCTTGCTCTCGCTGAGATCACTAGTATATTAGCTTTTCCTCCCCCACAGAGCACTGCTCTTCCACTTTTCCTGATCTTAAAGGTAACAAGAAAGAGTTGCTCCTATGATGCCAAAAACACTCTATTCCAAACTCTGCCCATAGACATGTTGCAGAGAGATTTAGGAGTGGGGGGCCTTGTGTGAAGTCTATCACATGGGAGCACAAGAAGCAGCAGTCAGATGTTATCTACAGGGTATGGGGAAAAGGTGGGTATGTCATAGGGAAAGGCAAAAAGGGCAGGTGGAAGCAAACTTCACTGAACAGTCTCAAAAAGAGGCAAAGGTACCCAAAATTTCCAGGGTTTTGTCTGTATTGAGGGTCAAGTGGGGCCAGCAATTAAGCTCCCCCTACAAACAAAATGGTACAACCAAAGGATCCATGGAGGAGATGAAAAAAATGGAAGGAAAACATGAGATGGAGAAAGAGGAAATAAAGAGGGAAGGGAAAATCAAATGTGAAATGAAAGGAAGTGAGGAATCAGGGGAAGGCTTTGAAGGAGGAACAACAGGACAAAAAACATTTAATAGAGAGAGAAAAGAAAGAAAACTAGAGATGGGATAACAAAATATGAAACCAATACATATGAAACCAATACAAGAATCAGATAGAAGAGGAGAATATATCCTGCTAGGATCAATGCTTTTTTGTCAGTCACACATAGGACACAGTGCTAGAACCAGCCCTTCTTGAAGCATTGAGAATTTAAGGATTATGGGGAATGCTGCCAATAGTTGATCTGAAGCAGGAATTAGAGAGGATTGGGTGCAAAGTCCTACATGAATTTTTCTTGGGAGAGGAACCCTGAACCTTCCCCTTTCTAGGTGTAGTATCCAAAACCTTTAGGCAAGCTATTCTCTTACCTTGACCTCACTTTACTGAAGTTCAACTTGGCCACAAAACCCAGTGTGTCTCCACGTGGCCTCCTCTCCTTCCACTAGTAGTTCCATTCCAACCTAGCTCCAATTTAAAATATTTCAGAGCATCTATATTCCCGTAATTACTATTATAAAAATTGGTGCCTTACTCTCCAGCCTCTGTCTCATGATGTGACCATGGGATCATACTGATGTGAAACTTTCCTACCCTGCTATAATATTCAAAGAGAATGATGAGAAAATTCATCTAGTTCTACTATAAAGGCAATGAGAGAATACAATCATTTTTCATTTTACCTTTTCCTGGTAAATCATCTCTTCCGAGTATAAATAGATTATATCCGCACTGTCTTTCTAAGACCATAGGAAGCAACGTTAGCACAAAGTTATCTGGTGTGTAGATGCAATCTACTTTGTTGGTTTTTGGATACAATACATATGCATCATAGATCTTCCCATCTGAAACTGAACAAGATACACAGTGAGATTTGTAAGACAAAAATTATTTTAAAGGAAGAATATTTTCCGACCTTTTCTATTTTAAAACTTCATTGCATGAGTTAATTGTTTGAATAGAACATACAAATAACAACAGGTTAATTATAAAGCAATCTTTGTTAAATGCTGCAAAAGTACCACCAAAATTAACTGCATTTAATTATTCAGGCAAATTGAAAGTTGCCCAAATTTACTGTATTACTACCTATCTAGAATGAAAAATACTAATAGCCACAGGGCTGGCTAAAAGGTCTTTACTACACAGTGGTTCTCAACCAGGGGCCTGTGTCTCTCTGGGGGTAGGCAGAGATCTTCCAGGGGGTTCATCAACTCATCTAGATATTTGCCTAGTTTTACAACAGCCTACCTAAAAAGCACTAGCACAGTCAGTACAAACTAAAATTTCATACAGACAAGGACTTTTTTATACTGCTCTATATAGTATATCTGCGATCCTCAAACTGGGGGAGAGTTCATTTCAAAGGGGTCACTTGAGCCAGCATTAGACTCACTGGGGCCCAGGACAGAAAGCCCCACGCCTACCGTGAGGTGCTGAAGCCAAAGCCCGAGTTTTTAATTGAGGTGAAACATGAGGTACACAAGGCAAATCAGACTCCTGAAAGGGATACAGTCATCTGGAAAGGTTGAGAACTACCCTGATTTCTGTTTTAACACTGAGCAACAAACTACCGTATCACATTGTCACCTTGTCAGCTGCAGCAGTAGCTCTTGGTGACATTAGCCTTTCATTACAAGAACTGCTCTGCAGTTGTAAGTATTTTGTAGTATGCATGTCTCGCAGTTAGAAATAGTTTCCCTGCAAAGCAGAGAGCAGATAAACCTGAAAAAGGTTTTTGTTTCTAGCAGATTTACATACCTGCTTTACTACCTACACAAGCCAACATCTGGTAGCTTACATATAAAGGCATTTCACAGCCTCTGTTCAAAGTGCATTTAAGCCAAGATTTTCAAATGGCAGACTTGGTTTTTTGTTGGAACACATTTTGCACTTTCAAAGACTGCACCCATATATTTTTTCACCTTCAATGAATCATAGGTTCACATCTTACAATTAAAATTATAATGTTTTCCAACAAGCACACTTTCTCCACTCGTGTCCCTATGCCTCCTAGGAGTGCAATATCAATATCTACAAAAATACTGTATTGACCTCTTTTGAACCCTTCCATCTTGGTTATGATGCTTATAGTGGACAATAATTAGACCAGTGGTGTTCTGTGACCACTCCTTAGCATGCTAACCAGTATCATTCAATTGGCACCTTGCATTCCCCTTGACTGTTTATCATAACCACCTGTTGTCTCTGGAGTCTTAAACTGTAAACTATTCAGTGCAGAGATGATCATTTTGCTTTATGTTTGTACAGAGCCTAGCACAAGAGGTCTCTGGGCTTCTAGGTACTATCACCATACAAATAAAAATGACACGCTAAGATGGCCATACTGAAGTACTTCTGCATATAAAAGAGGATTTGCACTCAAACTGATGGTGAGTAAAATACATTGGAGAAGATTGTGACTGCAAAAAAGGACAGAGTAGAAGCCCTTTTAAAAATCTGATACTCAATCTTTTCATCATCCATACTGCAAACACAATGCAACAGATTGAGTAAGCTTGTTTGCAATTTCTTTCAGGGACATTTCCTGCATCTGCTCCCCCTTAAAAAGGCTACATAAAATAAATATAGCTTCTCATTTGATTAAGAATGTGTAATGAATCCTGGGATTGTATTCCATGTACATGGCTATACACACCTACCTTCTTTACTCAGCAAAGAACAACCGGATTTTCGATACCAGAGCACAATGTCGACCTTGAAATACTTGTAAATTAATATGGCCACAACTGTTACAAACACTGGTGCAAGGAGTCCTCCAATCAAGTATCCTTGAAAATTTCGAACTACATCAGCAATGGAAAAATATGCAATATATTGAAATGGTATTGTTGGTCAAATTAGGAACATTCAAACAAAACTCTGTAGAATTCTGAAATTAAAGCCCTTTTAGTCTGCCAAAAAAACAGTTATAACTGTGTGAATAACAAAAATCTGACATCTCTCCTCTTTTTCTGTTCATGAATTGTCTGCAAACTGATCATGGTTTTCTTTAATGTATTCATTATTCCAAATGATTTGACAGATAATTTCTGACAAATAATTCTAGGTCTATACCAGGGTTTCTCAAACCGGGGGTCGCCGAGCGCTCCCAGGGGGGTTGCGAGCTCCCGGCGCCGCTTAAAAGCCACCAAATGAATTACTTCTGCATTTGGCAGCTTTTCTGCAGACATGCCGAGCTATTTCGAGAGCAGTCAGCACGTCAGCCAAAAATAGCCGCCAAATGCGGAAGTATTTCATTCGGCGGCTTTTTGGCGGACATACAAGGGTCCGCGGCGGCAGCTGAAGAATAAAAAAGGGGTCGCGGTTCTCAGTAGTTTGAGAACCGCTGGTCTACACCTTGTTTGTAAGCAGTTAATTGAAGATATTCAGTACTTGAAATTTATGCAGTCTTGACTGGACACGTGGGAACACAGAATACTTTGGTCCTCTTGCTGGAGAAGCACAACTCTCAGAATCAAATGTCTGGTGCAAATTCAGAATTTGCTTTTCCATATGTATTCTACACCCTCTGCCTTACCATAAATGTTTTGGTGAATAATCCTATAGTAACTCCTTTGACATTAATGATGCTACTCCAGATTTACAGTTATTTTCTAATCTCTTTCCTGCCCATTATCCCAAATTTTCACACCGTTAACCTGTCCCTTTTCAAAGTGTTCCCCTCATCTCCATTTTAAATTAACTCCTGAATACTAGAGCAGTTCAGAACATTATTAAGACTGAAGGCCTGACCTGGCTGTCTTAATGCAATGTAGGCTGCAACTTCACCAGCATGACAAACAAACTGACGTCCATAATCCTCCTGCTTCACTTCTGTGATGTTGAGTGTCACTGTAGAGAATAAATACCCATCGGAGAGAGAATCTTCTCTATCAAAAAGGTAGTGAATAATTAAAACAGCATTAGGCAGTTTTTTCATTTGAAAACAAAAAACAGGACAATGGTTATATTTTATCTTCAGAAATGTCTGAAATGTGTTTCAGTCTTTTCAAAACAGATGGATATCTGGAGTCTACAGTTATAAATTATCTGAATTACAGATGTACCTCAGAACTCTAGTCAAGAGTACAGCCTCATGTGTAGACACAGAGAGATAGCACCAGGAGCTCTCAATCAAAATAGTCTAGATTTACATACAGTAATTCCTTGCTTAACATTGTAGTTAGGTTCCTGAAAAATGCAACTTTAAGTGAAACGATGTTAAGCAAATCCAATTTCCCCATAAGAGTTAATGTAAATGGCGGGGGGGAGGGGAGGTTTCCAGGGAAATTAAAAAAAAAAAGTTGATTATATATATATATCACTATAAACATAACACTATAACTATATATCTATCACACTATAACTATATATATCTATATATCAATATATATCTCTATATAATTCTCTCTCTATAACTATATATCTAGATCTCTATATAATGTGGCAGGGTGCTGGCCAGGAGTGCCTGAGCCAGCCCTGCGGGCCCTTTAAGAAAGAGCACCAGCCTGCAAACCTCCCTTGCAGGAAAGGCTAATCAGCCACCTGGCTTGCAGGGCAATCAACATGGATGGGTTGCACCTGGCAGCCTCCTCTGGGGGATATAAGGCTGCCAGGAAGGAAGCCCAGGGTGGTGGTGGTGGCAGGAGCTATTCAGAGCTGAGTGTGAGTTTGTGTGAGCTATCCAGAGCTGCGTGTGTTTGTGTGAGCTATCCAGAGCTGCGTGTGTTTGTGTGAGCTATCCAGAGCTGCGTGTGTTTGTATCACTGTTAGCTGGACTACATAGAGTCCATAGAGCTGTGTATTAATGAGCTGTTGAGCTGGATATTAATGAGCTGGATATTAATAAGCTGTTGAGCTGGATATTAATGAACTGTTTTAACCTGTATATATTGGTGGTGGGGTCCTGCACTGTAAATTAAAGGGCACTGTTGGAGCAAAAAAGGGTTTCCTGCCTGTGTTCCTGAGAAGGGGTGAGAAAGCGGTCTGTCACATATGGTGTCAGAGGTGGGATCGCTACACCAGCAATCCAACTGGTGGCCCCGAGGTAGAGGGAACCCTGCAGTGGCTCAAGGAACCACAGAAGCGGACCCAGCAGGCCATGCACGCCTTGCAGCGAAACCACCCGATGCAGCAGGCTCAGTTGGAGCTGTAAAGGTACTGCGGGACTTTTGAGAGGGCAGCCACCACAGCCGGGTGGGAGCGGACCACCCGGGCCCTCCGTCTTGCTCCGTACCTTGTGGGCAGAGGCCCAGGACTTGGGGACATTATGGACTCCCTGATATTGGAGCAGTTTTGCTCAGCCTCCCCGAGACTGTCCGTACCTGAGTCAAAAGGCGCCAGCCAGAGACGGTGAAGTCTGCGGTGCACCCAACCAGAAGTGCGTGGAGACAGAGGGACCTCGGGGAGAAGGCGGACCATGACGGGTCCAGGATTTGGGGTGATGGCCCATGGACTGGGGTTTGGGGGCACCCACTCTGCGGGTATGGGTGGGGAGGAAGTCCCAACCGGGGGCAGTGGACTCAGCCTCCCCATCATGCTCATCCGCAGAGTGTTGATTTGCCCCAATGGGCCTTTCTGGAAAGCGGAGGCTTGAAGGGTCTGAGCCAGCCCTATGGGGCTAGGCTAAGGGGGGAGGCGTGTGGCAGGGTGCTGGCCAGGAGTGCCTGAGCCAGCCCTGCGGGCCCTTTAAGAGGGAGCACCAGCCTGCAAACCTCCCATGCAGGAAAGGCTAATCAGCCACCTGGCTTGCAGGGCAATCAACATGGATGGGTTGCACCTGGCAGCCTCCTCTGGGGATATAAGGCTGCCAGGAAGGAAGCCCAGGGTGGTGGTGGTGGCAGGAGCTATCCAGAGCTGCGTGTGTTTGTGTGAGCTATCCAGAGCTGCGTGTGTTTGTGTGAGCTATCCAGAGCTGCGTGTGTTTGTATCACTGTTAGCTGGACTACATAGAGTCCATAGAGCTGTGTATTAATGAGCTGTTGAACTGGATATTAATGAGCTGGATATTAATAAGCTGTTGAGCTGGATATTAATGAACTGTTTTAACCTGTATATATTGGTGGTGGGGTCCTGCACTGTAAATTAAAGGGCACTGTTGGAGCAAAAAAGGGTTTCCTGCCTGTGTTCCTGAGGGGGGTGAGAAGGCGGTCTGTCACAATAAATATCTATATATATATATATATATATATATATATATATATATATATAACACAACACTCTATATATAAAAATTATATATTTGGGTGTGTGTATATATACACACACACACACACACTATAAGTTTTAAACAAACAATTTGATACTGTACACAACAATGATGATTGTGAAACTTGGTTGAGGTGGTGAAGTAAGAGGGTGGGATATTTCCCAAGGAATGCCTTACTGATAAATGATGAACTAGCATTCGGCTGAGTCTTCAAGGGTTAACACGTTGTTAATGTAGCCTCACACTCTACAAGGCAGCATGAATAGAGGGAGGGGAAACAGCCCTGTGTGTGGGAGAGAGGGAGACGCATTTAGGGTGACCAGACAGCAAGTGTGAAAAATCAGGATGGGGGGATGTAATAGGAGCTTATATAAGAGAGACCCCAAAATTGGGACTGACCCTATAAAACTGGGACATCTGGTCACCCTATGCGCATTGCCCCTTTAAGCATGCTGAACCCACACTCTAAGTACATTGCCTTTAAAAAGACCAAGAAGTGAGTCAGCAGCTGCAGCCACCTCCCTCCATCCTGAGCCCTGCTGCATCTCCCCCATTATTCTATATGGAGAAAGGGTAAGTGCGGCGGGGGGGGGGGGGGGGGGTGCGCAAGAGTAGGGGGAGGGAGATACCCTGACATTAGCCCGCCCACTTCTCCTCCTCCCTAGCACAGCAAGCAGGAGGCTCCTGGGAGCAGCTCCAAGGCAGAGGGCAGGAGCAGCACAGAGCAGTGGGGAGGAGGGGGGGACGACTGCGGAACTGCCCAGCAATTGATAGCCTGCTGGGTAGCTGCCACACAGGGAACTTAGGGGGGGTTGTTGGTCCACCCTGGTTCCAGGCCCCCACCAGCTAGCTGCAATGGGCTACTCTTCCTGAAAGCAGTCTGCAGCAAAGGAGACTGAGGTTAGATAGTAGGAAAACTGTCTGTCTATACATTTAAGTAAGTCCTGGAATAGGTTACCAAGGGAGGTTGTGGAATCCCCATCATTGGAAGATGTTAATGACAGGTTAGACAAACCCCTGTCTGGGATGGTCTAGCTCCCATTGGCCAGTAACGGCAAACCACGGCCACTGGGAGCTGCAGGCGGCCGTGCACATGTAAACAAACTGTCTGGCGGCTCCCAGCAGAGTACCCTGATGGGCCAGAGATTTCCCACCTCTGGTCTAGGTCCTCCATCAGCATGGGGGGGCTGGACTAGATGACCTCTCGAGGTCCCTTCCCTATCCTATATTTCTATGATTTATTACAAAGTCTCGTGATATTTGGCATTTTTCAGAAAGCCTCAGATCACATAATTAATTAAATAATTTCTTGGGAATCTCAGTCTTCATTTAAAAAGAAAAACATTGTACCCTTCATAGTTGGAGAAAAGCTTAACAAAGTGACCCAAGTACATCCCAAAAACCAAAGGGCAAATAGAAAGAACCCCAAATTTATTTGTATAAATCTCGTGATTTTTTTAGACAATTTTGCTATTTTAGAGCAGTGATCTTCAAAGTGGGGTGTGTGCATCCCCAGGGATGCACGAGATCACCCCCGTGGGGGCACGAGACCCTGGTGCCGCTGCCGATCCCGCCCAGGAGACCGCCGAACTCGGCAGTGGTCTATTTTTGTACCGCCAAAATGCCGCCACAGAAAGCGGAAGCTTTCTGTTCGGCAATATTTCGTCGAATATATCCCAAGGGATTGCGAGCGGACGCCACACTGCGGAAAGGGGTCGCGGCCAAAAATTTTTGAGGACTACTGTTTTAGAGGACCTAACCATGATTTTTGAGCTCTTAGGGTTGGCAAAACGGCTAGTATTCTATTTTCTAAAAAGCCCATGAGGTTTCTATATGTAACTGTTGGACAGATTCACTTCAGTAGCTCATACACTTAACTTTCAGGAATATTTTTCAAGGGGCAGGGGGGTAAAACCAATGCAGACTGGTAATGCATGGGGGTTACACCCCCCAAGTGGGGCCATGCCCAGTGAACAGATTTTTTGTAAATCAATATCTTCCAACGTATCCATGTTATTTTTTCTCCTAGGGTCTATAGAAGTTTAGCAGAATCCTAGTTGTCCAATTTGATCTCTAAGAAACCCAGACTTTGGATCCCTCCTAGGAAGCAAAGAGAAGCACTACAAAACACTAAGGGTATTTTCATACATTGCAGTCAGCGATCAACTGATATACATTTGTATATGTAAGTATACTTACTGATTTCCCTCTTGGACTCTTCCCATAAACAAAAAATTGACTAAAGTATTATTGACTCTCCAGGATATAGCAATTGAATTATCTTTAAAACTTGATATGTTGCAGTCCACAATAATATTGGACCCTGAAAAAACAGCATTTGAAAACGGCCATGAGATAGCATTTACTCTGCATAGTCATGAGATACACTCATGTATAGGAGCATGGGAAACATTAGCAACCAACACCAGTAGAATCTAAAGCAGCGGTTCTCAAGCTTTGTGGATCCGCGGCTCTTTTTCTGTGTCCCTCGGGCCACCGTGACCCCTGTGTGTTCGCTGAGCCGAATGCTTCTGCATTCGATGGCATTTTTGGGGACATGCTGTGCACTTCACAGTGTCCGCTGAAAAGCCGCTGAAACCGGAAACTTTCACTTCGGCAGCTTTTCGGAGGATACTGAAGCCCACGGCATGTCTGCCGAAATGCCACCGAAAACGGAAGCGTTTCGGCGGCACTTCTACGGTAGAGGGAGCTCACGACCCCCAGTTTGAGAACCACGGAATTCTAAAGAGCAATCTGACAGAACAAAGGAGGCAGTTTACAGAACTATGAAGCTTTAGCAGATTCTTTGTCAGATGATCAGCTCAGCTGTTTGTTTTATAAGAGCTAATTTAGCAAATTATAGAGCCCAATCAATTAATCCCTCCAGAGAATAAATAAGTTAATTATATTCCAAACAAAATAACCTTCATTGCCTCTTAAATTTGACACATCTATGGATGAAATAATGTTCTTTCAGGTTTATGGATTCAGTGCAAAGCTCAAAAAGGTCAAAGCAGAAAATTCATAAAAGAATGAATACAAAATTCTTCCATCCACAAAAATTAGGAGAGGTTTAAATAGATCACAAACCTTGTCATTTTCTACATTTGGTCAAGATACAGCAGATCACTAAAACAAAATCAGTTGCTCTTTATCTTGCAAAAATTTTCTTGAAGTGTGGTGGACAGACTCTAATTGCAGAAGACAACACCATATTTGTTGAAAGCAGAATTCCAGAATCACTTTTTATTACGGTTGGTATAGCACCAAAAGTGAAATAAATGCTTTTTCACACAAGTATGCTACTCCTGGGGGAATTCTGCACACAATATTTTAAAATTCTGCATATTTTATGGTCAAAACAACACCAGTTTCAATTATTTTGGCAATTTATTTCAAAACACCTGTCAGCAAATATGTCTAACAATATAGACCAAACAAAAAAAAGATTCAGAAAATGGTTGGGTTTTTTTGACAAATAAATTCCTTACTAGGCATATTAACACAGAACGTTGAGTAATTCATTTAAACTACAATACAGAACTGTATTTCTGCACCCCACAGAAGCAGTGACAAGACTTGGGGAAGTCAGGGGTAACGGAGGAGCTGAGGGAGCAGGGAAGGAGCTTTGGATTGAACTTGGAGGGTTGTTGGGTGTGGGTGGGAGAAGTATGGAACAATTTTTTGGGGGGGGAGATTCTTAGGGAGTTGGGGAGCCTCTCCCATTCAGTCAGGCACATTGACCCCCTATCTCCATACAGCCCTATCCCCCATCATCATGTGGCCCTGGAGCCCCCTCCCAGTCAGCCCTTGGCTCAATGCTGTCACTCCATTAGCTTCTAAGTGCATGTCCCGCCTGTGCTCCTCATTAGCCCTTCTGGACTCCAGTCCGTGACCCCTCCAGCAATACCACGTGCCCCTCTCTGGCTCCATTGGCAGGCTGCTATAATGATTACAGCTGACTGTTAGATTTAATGCCTGTCAGCCAGCTGTTCTAGTGCCACAACAGCCTCTTGTGGGGGGAAAAAGTGGAACTGCAGCATTTCTTGGGCAGAATATATTTTCTGCAGGGGAAAAATTCGGCACTGGACATGAATTCTCTGCATACACAATGGTGCACAATTGCCTCTGGAGTAAAGGGTCTTGCCTCAAAGAATTCATAAGCCAAACAGCATACAGGACATGAAGCAACAAAAGCAGTGCATTTTTTGTTGTTAATTATATAATTTTTGCATGGATTTTATTTGTGGTAAAAATTTCAGCTTTTCCCATTTCTAAGGTTAAAGGTGACCCACAAAAGAAAAATACACAGATTTGTGCCTTTGTTGTTTCTTTTCAACAGACAAGAGTGACATGAAATGAAGGTTTGTTTAAGGGGTCTCTCCCCACTCCCCATTTTCTTAACATTTGACATTGACATCTTGCCTGCTTTATTTTCCCTGAAAGACTCTGCAAACAATTGGAAAACTGGTAGAATTATAATATTCCAAATACAAGCAAGGGAAATTTGATTAAGGCCCAAGCCAGTAAACACGTGTATGAAGTTACTCATGTGAATAAGTGTTTGTAGGATCAGGGCCTGAAAGGAGTGGTATTTATCCAAGCTGCTTAAAACTCTGAGATGTTAACAAAAGCAAATATAAATTTAGGTAAAACACCCTATAAAGATTTGAAATCTAATTGGAAGAGAAACTGTTAAAGTTTTGATATTCCCCAGCTCTTCATTTAAGGGCTGAGAAAGATCACAATGCACATCTCAGGCTGCAAGCAAATCCCATTCTAAATCCCATTCCATTCTTTCCTATCCCCCTCCCTCCCCCGCCTTCCCCCTCCCTACACACACACATGGACAGGAAAGACACAATTGGACAGTCTAAAGAGATACAAATATGCAGGTTTGGTTAAGAACATAAGAATGGCCATAATGAATGAGACCTATGGTTCATCTAAGCCAGTATCCTGTCTTCTAAAAGCAGCCAGCACCAGATGCTTCACAGGGAGAGAACAGAACTGGGCAACTATCGAGTTCAGTCCCAGTTTCTAGCAGGTTTTTATTTTTAAATTTGAAAACACATGCCAGGGTTTTTTTTTTAATAAAAGGACATTTCAAAGCAACAAAAACCATCACTTACCCTTTTCCCCCAGTCCCCTTTTAAAGGCAAGCCTTGAAGGGGAAACGTGAGACACTGAATCAGGGTGGGAGCGGCTGACATTTGGGGAAGGGACATAGATTCCTCCCATCCCAACTCATTAGAAAGTATTTAAGAACATAGGAATTGCCGTATTGGATCAGATCGGAGGTCCATCTAGCATAGTACTCTACCTCTGACAGACGTCAGTGCCAGACGCTTCAGAGGAAGCATCCACCCCTGTGGTAGGAAGAAGTGAAATAAGCTGCCCTCCACATTAGGTCTCACCCTAATCTCTAACAGTTAGACATTGGCTAAAGCCCTAAAGCATGATTTAATATCCCACCCAAAATAAATCATTTGATTAACTGTAAAATGTGTGGCTATTCTCATTATCTCTATCAACATGCATAACAGTTATTGAACCGAAGTTTTGGGCTCAAAGACTTCCTGCCAAAATTCTACAATCTAATTACATGTTGTGCCAAAAGTACTTAGTTTTCACATCTGCCACCTTTTTACTTTAATAAAAAGACTTCTCATTCTGTTAGGAGACAAGAAGGGCAGAAGCTCCTACCTTCAATATAATTGATTATTGTATATATTTGTATCTAACTTTGGGTTTTCTATTGTTGCCCATCAACATGGCATCTGAACATCTTCCACATGAAATCAATTGCAGTAGCACAGGCCCAAGCAGACCATGCCGTCTCTGGCACTTTTCCCTTTTTGGAATGAACACTCTGCTTAGAGCAGAGTGGGGTTGTGTTTGTTTGTGGGAGAACGTCTATCATCTCCCCTCTTGTTCAGCTCCTTCAAAAGTAAACAATCCAAATCTATTCAATCTTGCTTCATTAAGAATTTTTCCACATCCCTAATTATTCTCATTGCCCTTTTCTGAACCTCCCTTTTACCCTCTTCACTGCAATTTCCTACATAAATATTGAGTATCGTCAAAAGTTATCAAGTAAACCACTTTGCAGCTGCTACGTCAGCCAGCAAGAAGCCTAGCCAGAGCCTCAGCCTTTTTAGCGATCCCAACAGGATTGACAGGAGATAGACGAGGAATCCCCCAACCCCTTTTAAAAAAAATACTAATAATATAAATGGAGGTTCAATGAATTTTTGGAAAAGATAGGAAAGGTTTCCCATACTGAAGAAGTCTGAGGACCATAAGTAAGGGGTTATGCATTGACAATGAGACAAAATACTCAATTTTTGCAATGCGCTATGAGCCCATTTCTTACCAAGTTCCACTTCAATTGTATTGTTTCTTGGATAAAGAATTTCAGTTTTCTTCTTCAGTGGGGTCTCTACAAATTAAAAGAAACATGCATAAATAAAAACTTTTATCAGAAATTACAAGTAATTACTAAATGTCTTTGCCAAGTACTAGCTTCCAAATACAGATACGAGTGGTTTATAGATGAACTGCAAAACAAGAACACAAAAATTTTGCCTATAGCCCTTACTGTTCCTTTGAAATGAAAAGAACTTCAAACTTTTTGAAAAAGTATATTTCTATATATTTGTTTTGCATTTGCTTGTTCTTTTCTTTCTGAAAAGCTTCCATAAAACAACAAACAGACCAAGAAAAGTAGGGAAAGAGGTAAAACACATTAATGTTAGGCTTATAAAAAGCACACAGGATCTTTTCAGGGGACAAAGGCAATGTGTCGCATTTATTGAAAACACAACAGTTAGCATATGCATTCTGTTACACACCACACACTAGTCCTGCAGATGGTCTTTATAGTTACCAGTCTGCCATAGCTCGAGTCAATCTAATGGCCAGTTAGATTGAGCACAAGTGAGGAGCTGGGCTCTGTCAGTCGCAATCCGATGCACCGAAACTTTGCAGGACTGAACCCAGAGTTCCATGGCAAAACACCCCATCTTTATAATTCTAAATTCCCATTTGGGTCCACGCATTTTGCAATGTCATTCTGTAATCATTAGTCCTTAAGCAGTGTTAATCTTGGGGTTTTCCACTATCATTTGATGGTTATTTTTGGGCTTCCCATTGTTATCTCCTGGTATCTCCTGGAGATAACCTTTTTACCAGGTAAAAAGGTTTGCTCGCTTTTTATGGAAAGCCTCAGCATCTAGGCAGAGATACCAGTGCATCCATTCCTCATTTAGAACAGGCCCTTATATTGTAAACTTAATTCATTCAAGACCTGTGTTTTCCTGCATGTTTCAACTGAAACTTCTGAATTTGCAAAAAAAAAGGTAATATTGAACTCTACAAATTCAATGAAGAATAAAAATGAGACTTACCTGTAACAGTTACATAAATATTTCGTGAAATGTTATATTCTTTTCCCATATAATTATATGTCATTTTGCATGAGTAATTTCCTGAATCATTTGCATTTGCATTAATGATTATAAGATCATCATTCCAACTTAGAAATCTTTCATTAAGAATCAGATTACATTCCTAAATGCAACAAAAAGTGCTCTGTTAAATCAGAGAATAAGAATACAGTACTCAAAAAAATATCAAATTCAAATATTTCTTCCCATGGAATGGGGCACGGTAGTTTAATCAGTTAGGTTCAATATGAATTATGTTGAAATGAGGGTTGTTGATGAATCACAGTTAACTCATGCAATTAATTTTTTTAAAAAAAAATCAAGATAAAAAAATTAATGATTAATTGCTGTTTTAATTGCATAATACTACTTATTTATTAAATAGTAGAGAAATCTCCAAACATTTTTTATATATTGTATGTGTTGTAATTGAAATCAAAGTGTATATTTTTATTATCGATATTTGCACTGTAAAAATTATAAACAAAAGAAAACGTATTTTTCAGTTCACCTCATACAAGTACTATAGGGCAATCTCTGTCATGAAAGTTGAATTTACAAATGTAGATTTTTTTTGTTACACAACTGCACTCAAAAATAAAACAAATGTGAAACTTCAAAGCCTATAAGCCCACTCAGTCGTGCTTCTTGTTCAGCCAAAGGCTAAGACCAACAAGTTTTGTTTACACTTACAGGAGATAATGCTGCCCTCTTCTTATTTACAATGTTACTAGAAAGTGAGCACTAGGGTCACCAGATGTCCCAATTTTATAGGGACAGTCCTGATTTTTGGGGATTTCTTATATAGGCTCCTATTACTCTCCCTCCCCCAACTCCTTTCTCCCCCCCCCCCCCCCCCCCCCGTCCTGATTTTTCACCCTTGCTATCTGGTCACCCTAGTGAGAACAGACATTTATTTGCATGGCACTTTTGTAGCCAACATTGCAAGGTATTTATGTATCAGATACGCTAAACATTTGTATGCCCCTTCATGTTTCAGCCACCATTCCAGAGGACATGCTTCTATGCTGATAATGCTCATAAAAATTAAAAAAACATTAATTGAATTTGTGACTGAACTCCTTGGGAGACAAGTGTATGTTTCCTGCTCTGTTTTACCCACATTCTGCATACATTTCATGTTATAGCAGTCTCGGGTGATGACCCAGCACATGTTGTTCATTTTAAGAGCACTTTCCCTGCAGATTTGACAAAACACAAAGAAGGTACCTATGTGAGATTTCTGAAGATAGCTACAGCACTTAACCCAAGGTTTAAGCATCTGAAGTGCCTTCCAAAATCTAAGAGGATGAGGTGTGGAGCATGCGCTCAGAAGTCTTAAAAGAGCAACATTCTGATGCAAAAAAACTACAGAACCCAAACCACCAAAAAAGAAAATCAACCTTCTGCTGGTGGCATCTGAGTCAGATGATGAAAATGAACATGCATCTGTCCACACTGCTTTGGATTGTTATCAACCAGAACCCGTCATCAGCAGGGACGCATGTCCTCTGGAATGGTGGTTGAAGCATGAAGAGAAAAAGACTCTTTAGTACATCTGGCATGTAAATATCTTTCAATGTTAGCTAAAATATGCCATACAAAGAAATGTCTGTTCTCGCTTTTTGGCGGTAAATAAGGAGAGGGCAGCATTATCGCCTGTAAATGTAAACAAGCATGTTTTTCTTAGCAATTGGTTGAACAAAAAGTAGGACTGAGTGGATTTGTTTTGTTTTGTTTTTGAATGCAATTGTGTAAAAAAAAAATCTACATTTTTATGTTCAACTTTCATGATAGAGATTGCACTATAGTACCTGTATTAGGTGAACTAAAAATACTACTTTTGGTTTTTATAATACAAATATTTGTAATAAAAAATATAAAGTGAGCACTGTACACTTTGTAATCTGTGTAACTGAAATCAATAAATTTGAAAATATAGAAAAACATCCCCAAAAATTTAAATAAATGTTATTCTAACAACAGTGTGAATAATAGCAATTAACTCTTTTAATCGCGTGGCAGCCCCAGTTAAAACTAAAACATCACTGAGGGGTTTTTTTCCCTCTAATTGTCCTCCTAATAGGTAGAATTTAAGTCGTTTGTGCACCGCATGTACTCATTTAGGGTCTAATCCTGCAGTGAGCCACAGGGGTCTAGCAAGACAGGACTCAGTGCCGCATTGGGCTCAGCATCCTCAACTCACATTGAAGTCTGGCTACACATCAAGCCACCCTCTTCAAGAACACAATCACCCTACTGTGAAACTATGGATCGATGTTGGATATTTCTGTTAAAGTCCCCGTTTTTGTTCGATATGAGGGAAGGGGAAAATGAAATCACCTTCAAAACAATAGGCCCCTTAAGTGTCTTGGAGGCAGCTAAAATAGACAGGCTTATCAACACTTTACTATAGTAATTTCATCACAACGTACACGTCTTCTCACATGTACATCCAGTGTCACAGAAAAAAAAGTCATATGATCTATTTTTTCTCCCCACCTTCCATTATCAATTCTAAACGCAAAACAGTGGCTGAAAATGAAATAGGGAACAGACCCCACATGGTCTTATACCTTATACCAGTGAATGGGTAACATATTTTTCTCATCCCTGAAACTGTCTAGATGAGGACACACAATCTTCTCATTCGATGATGCTGGTATCTCTTGAGCATAGAGAAAATCCCCATTAAAACACAAACCGGCAGGATTTTTGAAAACGGTTACATTGAAATATATTTTGTTGCAGCTTGTTAAATTCCTGTAATGAAAATAAAGCAGCTGAATTATAGGTCTAATATTTTTAATATTTCTGTCCTTTTCATACCTGCTGCCCTTTCTCTTTGGCCAGTTCTAATGAAGCTTTAACATCAGGCTGGAGAGTTGGGAACACAGATCTCCCCAGAAGCAAATCCATTGCTGTCTAGCACATCAACAGCCAGAGGGTCCTGTAACAAGAATTTCATACCTCATCCCCTCCCCCCATCTCCCAGCTCTACTTTCCCAAGCATCAATTCCTTCATTCATTCCATAATCCACGAAGCCCATACGATTACAAAAAAAAGAGAAGAGGACGTGGTCAGGTATGACATCGCACACTTGTATCTATGAACAGTTAAGACAAATCCTGAGGGGCGTAGACTGCCGATTAACATGTACACATGTGGTCTAAAGCTCCCCGTTGCACTCCTCCAAACCTGGCGCAGCACCAACACCCCCTTCCAAGTTACAGCAGCCTTCAAGCTGATCTAATTTAAGTCAGCAAAGCAGGGGATAAAGGGATTGCAGCGGTGTAAGGGTCATCTAGTTACGCTTCCTCTTCCGCTATTCTGGCAGCTAGGAAAGGTAATAACCTGAGAGCCCCTACACTGGAGTTATGTCACCAGAAAATTGTCCTTACATTGGCATGATCTTCCTTGAGCTGCTTATGCCAGCTTTATGACCAGAGGATTTTTGAGTCAGAGTCCACTAGTGGTGCAAGACCAGCTGCTGCACTATACCAGAGAACCTGGCTCTCAGGGTCCTTTTCTTTGGGGCTGCCGAATTACTTCAGACTGTCAATGAACTGTTTTAAAAAGTCAGAGAACTTGTTTGCTAGTCATTTTAATTAGCAAAAAAATATATATTTTTTAAATCCTCCAATCTGAAAACTCACTGCACACACCGTTCGAACCGGGGTATGAACCTCCCACGTGCAAATGTGTGTCCATGAATGAAAGTTAGACCCTGGTTACTGGTCTTCAAACAGTATCCAGGCAACTGGCTTATGCTGAAGAAACAAATATGATTACTGAATTTTAGGGGCCCAGGAGAATGCTGTAGCTGGGCAAGAATACATCAGTTTGGATCAGCTCTTAGTTCTTCAAGGACCAGAGAGAAGGATTTCTGGGACCATGGGGACATCTGGATTACAACTGAAAATTAAGACTGGACATGGTTTTCTGGAGGCCTGAAGAGGATTAGAATGGGATGAGTTTTTAAAGCTGGGCAGCTGGGCCGGGGTGCAACTCTTGGGTGGTGGTGGGGGGGAATCATTGGGGAAGATTCTCCACTTATGCAATTTATCATGGCTCCACTGAAGTAATTGGAACGATCGCAAGTAATACCAGCTAAGGATTTGCTGCCATTGTGTCATATCATCATGATATCTGATGAGACACAAACCTCATGATATCATGGCTAGGGCTGGCTGAAAGCGTTTTATCTGAAAGTTTTTCAAAGAAAAGTACTTTCATACGAACTTTTTGCCGTGTTTGTAATTTTCTGATTTTCAACTACATCAAATAAAAGATTACTAAAAACCAAACCGTTAACTCCATTAAATTCCAACCAAAATGAAAATGATTCATTTCCAATAATTTTCTTTAAAAAAAAATCAAAATTCTGAAAAAAATATTCAAATTTTACAAAATCTCCTTTAGTTTGAAAGTTTCCATAGAAAATAATTAGCATTTTCTGACCAGCCCTAATCATAAAGTGTCAGCAATGAATGCACTTGCGATCCTTTTCCAATGAAGTGCAACCACCTCATCAAAATCAGCTCTGCTGTAAATCAAGATGAGTAACTCTGGTTTTAATATAAACCATAAGTGTTTGTGAAGGGAAAACTACAAGCTAACTCCAGACTTAATATCAGAAAAATAATTCAGATATTTGTTTAATGATTCTTTTTCAAGCTCACATCTACAGCAATGTAGCTTTTTTAAATTTATTTTTATTTTATTTTTTTTAAATAAAACACATTCTTACCACATGACACATTCATAGGATCCTGAATCTTCTAAAATTGCAGGCATAAACCAAAGAAAGTTTTCATGCTGATGCATTCTGGAAAGTTTCACTTGAGTTACAGGCATTTTTTCCCCACTTTTATACCAAGTCAAGCTGTAATTCATCTGCTGAAGAGCCAGTGTTTTATCTAACAAACAATCAATAGTAAGAGGTTCTCCTGCCCGTACAGACACCGGACTATGCAGCACATCACGTACCATGCATTCCTCTAAAAATCATGGAGACAAAATTAAAAAAAAAAAAAAAAAAGACATGAGTATAGAACTATGGAGACAAATTTGTCTATTTTTATTAGGTTTTCAATATTCATATTTAAACACTCTTACAGAACAGGCAACTTCAGCATCTACAAACTAAATGATATTCCATAACTATACACAAAAGAACTCTTAGTGAAATTCTAATCATAAAGAAGTCAGAGTTCCCCAGCAATCTGAAATCTGGCTATTTTATGTGAAGGAATTAGGAGAATATCATTAGAATTTGTCAGCTTCATTGTTATAGCCAAATTCCAGTTTAAGTAATTATATTTCACCTACCTAGAATTCCCCACACTGAGTTTAGATTGCATATTTTGTTTCACCTCCCTTCCGGCACGGAGTTGGAATTTCAAAAGCACTAAATAGCAACTTACCTCTGCTCTCATTGATGTCTACAGGAGCTTACCATTAGCTTTGATGAGAGTAGAGTTAAGCTAATAGAGAATACTTTTAGAAAATCTCACCCTACATTGTTTTGTAGTAGTACTATCCAGTCTTCAATTGTTCCATCACACCATGCAATAAATGACTAGCTTAGCCAGCATCAACTCTCACTCTGAAATACAGTGGAGCCCCGCTATAACACAACAAATGGGATCCAAGAAATCCCATTGCGATAAATGTGGGGTCGCATTAGAGTGGATTCTCTGTCCCTGGCAAGCGCGGGGCCATGGCTTCTCTCCCTGCTGCCCAGCAGGAGAGAGAAGCTGCGGCCCCCACACCTGCCAGGGGCAGGGAACACCAGTGCCTGCAGCCGTAGAGCCCCTTCCCGGCGGGCACAGGGGTCACAGCTTCTCTGGAAGCTGCAGCCCCCGCACCTGTCGGGGACAGAGAACTGCAGCCTTGACAGCCATGGTATAATCGTGCTATATCCAAATTTGCATTATACTGGGGCTCCACTGTATGCTGAACGCAAGAGGAGCATGCCAGCTTTCAGGAAACAATTATTCTCTACCTAATTTCTTTATCCCAATGTGCAGAAATCTGATCACAAAATCCTTCTATGTTCTCCATGTCTGCATATTGGGGGAAGGTGGGAAACAGAGAATTTTATGGAGCTGTCACTTCCAAGTTCTGCTACTCTGTCCCGTTTATATGAGCTTTCTGCTGCTTTACCGTCAACTGCAGCATGGAATCAAGATACATGGGGCTTTGAGATTCCCAGATATGGAACAATAAGGTGTATACATAGTAGGATTATATATAGACTCTGAAAGACTTACAGATACAGGTCTTGAATTCTCCACACTAAAAATGTCAAATGTGTGTTAAATTTAGGATATTCAATATTTTTTCATGTGCCCATTTAAAAATGCCCGTGTGTGGAAAGCATGCATAATGCACTGAAACTTCTCACAGGGCAACTTAAGACCACATAAAGAAAAGCCACATCATTTTATAATGAAAATACAGCACATCCTGAATATAAAGTTCAGATTAGTGTCACTACTGGTTACTACAGCTCTGTTCTTAAATAGCTGTTTTCAGGTATATGAGAAGTAAGTTACTTTAATACATGTATGTGTAAAAGAACTCATTTCAGAGGAAGCAATTAAGAAATCATCTGATCAACTTACCTGCCTTCACTGAAGAGATAAACACTAGGATTATACTACAGGTAAACACAGCTGCAGCCATTTTATTTTACTAGAAGGGGAAATAATAGATTCAGTATTAGCTTTCTCAACGCAGTTTAACTCAGAGCAGAACAAAAATTATAAGCATCCACACTGTAATTTGTATTTTTATAGATCTTTTTGTACACAAGGATCTGATAAGGATGGCCATACTGGGTCAAACCAATGGTCCATATAGCTCAGTATCCTGTTTTCCGACAGCGGACAGTGCCAGATGCTTCAGAGGAAATGAACAGAACAATTATTGAGTGATCTATCCCCTGTCATCCAGTCCGTGTCTGGAACTCAGAGGCTTAGAGATACCCAGAGCATGAGGTTGTGTCCCTGCTAATCATGGCTAATAGTCATTGATGCAGCTATCCTCCACGAACTAAACTAGTTCTTTTTTGAACCCACTTAGACTTTTGACCTCACAACCTATCCTGGCAAGGAGTGTCACACTGTCTGGAGCAGCTCACGAGTGCCTACAAGGCAGACTATCAAAAACAGGGCAGACTGATGGTGTGTTCTGTAATTAGATTTCACCAGCCCAGTAAAAAATTTGAACACCTGGTGTAACAGTCTTACCACGGAGTCACAGATAATCCTGTTAGACTCTTCAGTCTATCTTGCCACCCAAACAAGCTGGACTTCGTGATAAATGTGTCATTTTTCCCCCTGAACTATGCCAAGCTAGGGTGGAAGAAAGATACAGATTTTGACACGCTTGTTGGAGCAATAACAGAGTAAGCCATGTGTGACCTAATGTTAAAGACCTCGTGTTAATTCCCTCATGGATTTTTGGTTAGCATGGACTTTTGGTTAGCAATCTTAGTCCTAGAGCTGGCTAAATAATGAAAATAATTTGCATTTCCCACCAAAATTTCAACCTTTGGGGAAATTTTATGACGAGCTTGGACTATTACTAAGGATAGTATAAGGGGAATATTTTAAAAAATTTCTTGCTCAAAAAAACAAATCTGAAATACAGTGCCCTAAAACAGGATATGGGGATGTTATCTTCTAGTCAATTATTGACCAACCCTGACTCCTGCATAGTTTATGAATTAGAACAAAATCACAAACCTAGCAGAAATGGACACAGGAATGTTGATCACAAAAGGACAAATTAAACAGATGTGCACAATGGCTGAAGCCCTTCAAGATTGAGACACACAATTTCTTTTAAAAGGTTGTTGTGGTCTGCAATTAGCAATTCTTGAATCATTACAGATATTAAATTTCACACTAATATGTGAAGGCAATGTTGACATAAAGAAAATAAAAAGGTATTTCTGTCAGGGAATTGTTCATTGCCTTTTTTCTGTTTTCTAGTTTATTATATTGGAAATGCATGAGTGAAGAACAGTTAATACATGTTCAAATGTAAGCACATTGCACCAGCATTTCAAAAAAAATTCCATGGAAGTGTAAAATTTTTATTTGAGTGAGAAACAAAGGATACCAGAATGAGAAACCAGCAGTATTAGCATTCAAAATGTATAAACCCTAAAACTAAGGCTGATAAATGCAGTATTAACCAGAGAAAATGAAGGGTTAATTTATATATCGTCCTTTTACTACAAAAAATTTTTTTTGTTGGTCAGGGCCCAAGTAGCACAAAGTTATCATTACTCTGCATTGTCCTGCCCAATCAATCCTGGATTAGCCTGTATTTACCACTCTTGCATGTAAAGAGAATGACAGATTTTTCAAATGAACCCTTAAATACCAGAATACCTGTTCCCTATCATTCCCCATTCTGGTCCCGGTATCCATTTTCTGAAGTCTCTCCTCCCCAGCCCCAACCCCCCAGGGCCTCTAGCCCCAATCCCCCCCCCCCCCCCAGGTTACTTTCATCATCACCCAGCCTTCAATGCAAATGACCTGCAACAGAAACAAGGAAGCCATTCTCATGAATTTCCTGAAGCCAGTTTACCACAGCCCACAAAATATATATACTAACTACATAAACCTCTCCAAGCCGGCCCACTCAACTTCTGCACCAATGGAGGGAAGAAAGCTTGAGGATTTACTACTGCTACCACCATTAACACCACATGATGAAAGCTAAATCAGAGAATCTAGATCCCTAATTTAAATCCCCTTTGCCCCAGAATCTCCCTTGCTGGCCAGATCTCCCAGGAACACTTCTTCCAGCGGGCTTCTTTCCCTAGTCCTTTATCTTCCTCCTGTAACTCTCAAAAGCAGGTTCCTCCATTCTTGGTCCCCCTCCAGAGCCCTAAATCTAAGCTGCTCTTTATTCAGCTTTCAAAAACAGAACAATAATTTCTTAGAATTCATAACAAGTGCATACAGAGTTAGCCACCCCAGGGATATTTTTAGAAGTTTGAGTGAATGAAGAAAGAGCTCTTCTCCGGAATGGACATTTCAGCCTGAATTCTGTTTTTTCATAGTAGCAAATGCCATAGAATTTATGTGCAAGAACTTTTGTCAACCTTTTGGGAAATTTTATGACGAGCTCGGACTATTCCTAAGGATAGTATAAGGGGAATATTTTAAAAAAATTTCTTGCTCAAAAAAACAAATCTGAAATACAGTGCCCTAAAACAGGATATGGGGATGTTATCTTCTAGTCAAGTATTGACCAACCCTGACTCCTGCATAGTTTATGAATTAGAACAAAATCACAAACCTAGCAGAAATGGACACAGGAATGTTGATCACAAAAGGACAAATTAAACAGATGTGCACAATGGCTGAAGCCCTTCAAGATGGAGACACACAATTTCTTTTAAAAGGTTGTTGTGGTCTGCAATTAGCAATTCTTGAATCATTACAGATATTAAATTTCACACTAATATGTGAAGGCAATGTTGACAAAGAAAATAAAAAGGTATTTCTGTCAGGGAATTGTTCTGTCAGGCAAAGCCCTCATAGCTCATCTGATATGTGAAATAAATTCATGTTGGAAGTACTAGTTGATCCTATATATTAAATTAATAAGTGTATATGCCTATCCACCTATGAATATTATATAGAGAACAAACTGAACAGTTATTTTGCCTATTAATAGCATTCTTTAAAGCAGGAGTGGGCAAACTATGGCCCGTGGGCCGGGACCGTCCCATCCCCCCCGGGCTGAGAAGGCTGCCGCCCCTTCCCCAGAGCTGTGCCGCATAGCGCTGCAGCCAGGACTGCGCACTCCTCCCTCCCCCAGAGCTGTGCCACACAGGTGGCATTTGGGAGGGTCCGGGGCTGTGTGCTCCCCCCCCCCCACCCCTGAGCCGCGCCAAGCACCTGTGGTAAGGAGGCGGAGGGGGGTTCCGGGGTGGTGGTTGGGATGGTACTCTGGAGGGGGCAGTCAGGGAGCAGGGTGGGTTGGATAGGGGGTGCGGTTCTGGGGTGGTGAAGGGGCAGAACAGTCAGGGGACAGGGAGCAGGGAAACTGGATAGGGGGTGGAATCCCAGCGGGGTGGTTGGGGGTCTCTGGAAGGGGCAGTCAGGGAACGAGGTGGGGGGGTTGGATAGGTTGGGGATTCTGATGGGGCAGGAAGTGGGAGTGGGCCAGATTATATAGAGGGCTGGGTAGGGAAGGCCCTGCCCCCAATTTTGTAAATCCAATGTGGCCCTCAAGCCAAAAAGTTTGCCCACCCCTGCTTTAAAGGAAGCTCATAAGTGGCCTGTGACCAGAGATATAAATTTAAAACTAGCTAAAATTAGTCCTGGTTTAAGGAATAGGAAGGAAACTATTACATTTTTCATCTTAATGAGTTAATATGCATTTTGTACCCCAAAAAGTAATTGTTAGGTATCTCTATAACTTCCCACCTTGTCAACCTAAAACTAAGGGGTTATACCTAACAAATAAAGTGTATCAAATAGGTATCAAAGTGAAGTGGATCAAAAATCACCTCTCCTGTAACTCTCTGACCTCTAACCAAGAGAGCATTGGGCTAAAGCTAGGGGAAGTTCTGTCCAAACAGACCCTTCCCAAATGGTACTTAATACATGTGCAGTCAGAAGGAGGGAGAGTCCACTCTGTAAGACCATTGGAAAGATGAAAGATTTTCTCACTGCATTGAAGTAGATAATATACATTACTAGCTGAAATACCCGGCATTGCTCGGAGTATTTGTAATTGGAAACTGGGATGTAAAAAAACTACAATGTTTTTTATTAATACAAATTTTGTTTTTATTGTATATGTAAGGGAACTGTTAGCCCCTTACTAACACTCAGTGGGGTGTTTTCATTACAGTAAAACCTCCATTTAACGGACTAATTCGGGCGAGGGGGTGTCCGTTAAATCAAAAAGTCCGTTATTTAATAATTAAAAAAAAAGAGCTGTCGGAGCAGCCGCCCGCCCGCCTCAGGGTTGGGGTGGCAGCTCCGCAGCCCGCCCACTGCCGGGACCCGGGCAGCAGCCGGGATCCTTCAGCCAGCCCGCCCGGGTCCCGTCTCCCAGGACCTGCCAGCCAACCTGCCTGCTGCCTGGACCCGGGCGGCAGCCGGGAGCCGGCAGCCAGCCTGCCAGAAATGGATCAGGAATGCATCAGACTTGCTCAGAAATTTTGTCCGTTGCATCCGAAGTCCGTTAAATCGAGGTCCGTTAAATCGAGGGTTTACTGTATTAGCTCCCAGGACCTAAATGGGGAGGGTCAATGGTCAATCAGGACCCTGAGACTGGCGGTCCCCAGGGGCAATGGGGAGAGGCCAGCACTCCTGACTGACAAGGCCGGGGGGCCAATCAAGGAGTCAGGAGGGCAGGATGGGTCCCGTCCTCCGTGTGTGTGAGCTGGAATTGCCTGGGCCAGAGGGAGAGGAGCCAGAGCTGAGCTGGAGACTAGAGCTGGGCCAGATCCAGAGGGGCTAGGGAAGCAGCCCAGAGAGACAGACCCTGTGCTGGGAGCAGAGCTGCAGCCCCAAAGCCAGAGCTCAGCCCAGAGGGACAGACCTGCCCTGGGAGCAGCTGCAGAAACCAGAGGCAGAGAGGTCAGTGCTGGGGGCAGAGACACAGGGGCTGCCTGCAGAGAAGCCCTGTGCTGGAAGCAGAGCTGGAACAGCCAGAGGGGCTGTTCTGGAGGCAGAGCAGCAGCAGTCGTCGTGCTGAGGCAGCGTGGAGCTGACACAGAGGGTGGAGCTGGGCTGGAGCCGTCCAGAGGCTGGGAGCGTGTGGACCGCACCAGAGGCAGCGTCCAAGTCACAGCAACCCTGCAGCACAGCTAAGGAGGAGGCCTGGGCCCTACAAGGAACAGACTGAAAACTGTCCTGACACTACAGAGACATTATGTGTAATGCTGCCTGCCACGGGGCAGGATTTCCCTAACCGTTCTATTTCTTGTTTGTTCATTTTTAAGATAAATTGTTAATTAAATAATTTGCATTTGCTGTAAGTTTTATGTGGGTCAGTGAAGTGTCCAGTGCAGAGGGAGCACCCCGGAGTGGGGACACCCTAGCCTCTGACCTGGGTAACCCCAGCACGGTTTGGGGTTGAGCCCCCCAGAAATCCTGGGCCCAGCCTTGTTGGGGTTACGAGGACTCCACCAGACAGGAGAGTGGAAGGGGAGCCGTCAAGGTCAGGAGGCCTCTGGGTAAAGGAAGTGGGAGCGAGGACTCAGATCCTTCCGCTAGCCCATTTCACCGGGGTAGTGCAGAAGCCAGGAGAGTTCCCCACAACAGCGGGACTATTCCCCCGCTTACATATATCAGTACATTCCATAAATGACTATTGTAATGCTTTATCATAAACAACATTTTTTGTTTTGTTGTCTGGGGTAAAAATGAATAATCCTTTGGGAGTGCCCACTCTAGAGCAAGCCACATATAGCTGACCATGGGAAAAGCAAGATGATTCCAAATTTACCCCAGCAACTTTAAGAGATTGTCCTTGAGATTTATTTATTGTCATTACGAAAGAAAGTCTTACTGGAAATTGCAATCTTTTAAAATTAAAAGGCACGTCCTTCGGTATTAACGGAATGTGCGGAATGGAAACATCTTCACCTTTAGCACAGCCAGTTAAAATTGTTGCCTCAATTACATTTGGTAGCAATGCTTTGCACACAACCTAGTTCCATTGCATAATCTAGGTGGATCCATGTTACGAAGTAGCATAATTGGAGCTCCAATTTTGAAAACCAAATTGTGTGGCAGCATTCCAGGTGGTTCCAAAGAATTTAGAAACCTGCTACTCAGATGATGTTATGTGAGCTGTGTAGTTGATGTTACTGCGCTTCAACACAACACTAAGCTCTCTGGTTATCTGTATTATTATATCATAACTATGGGCTGGTCTTCACTCGCGCGGCACGGGATTGATCTTCTGGCGATCGATTTATCGCGTCTTGTTAAGACACGATAAATCGATCGCCCCGGGCTCCCCCATCGACTCCGGAACTCCAGCTTGCCGGGAGGCGCAAGCTGGAGTCGACGGGGGAGCACGCCGCCGACTGCCGCTGCCGTGGGGACGGCAGGTAAGTCGGCGGCAGATACGCAAACTTAAGTTGCGTATCTGCCATCGATCCCCCCCTCCCCCCCAGTGAGGACAAGCCCTATGTCACAGACAACAGCATGTGTTAACCTGCTGCCCAGATGACGTTATGTGAGCTGTGTAGTTGATGTTAATGAGCTTTAAAGAATTTCACCCCTAGGGGGTGTAAGAGGTGAGATTTTTAAAATTTTCGATTCTTACCCTGATTAGGACCCTAAAGCCTATAACTGTACCAAATTTCAAGTAACTAGCTGAAACGGTGTGGAAGTAGTAAGGGAACATACACACATACACCATTTGACTTTTATATATATAGATTTAAGATCTTTGAATAGGAGTAATTTTAACAGACTATGCAGAGTGTAAGCAATGCACGTAATGGATTTGCAATTTTATTTTCTGCAATTTATTTTTGTGGTTTTAAAATATAATTTTACGCACACACACACACTTTATAATCAAATAAAATATTTAGCACTTTGACAGATTGGTCTATTTAAGAAAGGATTGCAATTTTATCATCTGGGACCTTTGGGGGGGCAGAATCTACAGAACCGCATGAAAAAATTTTTTTTCCGTATCTCCTACCTGTCATTAAACATAGAATAGAGCAGCGCTCAAGAAGGGAGA
The DNA here is from genome assembly GCA_032164245.1 of Sternotherus odoratus. Lineage (NCBI taxonomy): Eukaryota > Metazoa > Chordata > Testudines > Kinosternidae > Sternotherus > Sternotherus odoratus. The sequence continues at coordinate 204,092,103 of JAVMKO010000001.1, read as the reverse complement.
GTAGGATTCCTGTTTGTTCTCCTCTCCAAGAGCGTGGAGACATTTCCACTTTTATACCCTTGCCCACACTAAAAATTATTTCTTTTGTGAGTGTATGACTATAATAGGTTGCCAAAAACATATATGAGGTGTGGTTCTATACAAATTGTCAAAGTGCATGCTCTTACCTAAGTCTGATCCTGTGCTTGTTCAGTTTTATTGACTGCAATCAAATACATTAGTTATTAATGTTTCTTATACCTACAGAGCATGTTGGATTCTGCCTTTATCCCTCAGAAGTGTTTTTTGGCTTCCATTGTCACATGGATACCAGAGACCACATTAGGGGGGAGAGAGACAATCCCAGCCAGACCTAAAGAAGAACTCGTGCAAGCTCAAAAGCCCATCTCTCTCACAAGCAGAAGATGGTCCAATAAAAGATACTTCCTCACCTACTTTGTCTCTCTATTGCGGAGGTGGCCAAACTTACTGACCCTCTGAGCCACATAAGTAGGCTGACCATACGTACCGTTTTAAACGGGACAGTACCGTTTTTTTCACATTTCCCGACCGTCCCATCGTTTTAATATAAATGTCAATTTTGTCCCGTTTTTTGTAAAAAACTGAACTCAGCTTATTTATTTCACATAATGCCCCATAGCCACTGCCCCACCCCTCAGTCCCCCTTCCCCAGCTATACTCCAGCTACCGGCCACCCCCTCCCTTCGCTAGCCCCTGAGCTAAGCGGGGGGCTTTTTGGGGGTGACTCCTGGCCACCCCTCTCTATAACATCCCGGAGCGCGGCAGAGTGGCAACTTGTCCTCCAATCAGGTGTCTGTTCCGTCGGGTAGGCGGGGTCCGTTCCCGACATAGTTCATGACAATCCAATCCGCTATAGCACTGAGATTGTGTTGTGCTGATTGGCAGCTCCCTGGCCTATCAGACTCCTCTAACGCTAGGTTTAGCCAATCGCCGCACGCTAACGCACACAGTTCTCGCTCCCCGCCCTCCACACCTCCCTCCCCTCTGGGCCAATAGGAGTGGAGCCGCGCGGAGGGGGCGGGTCTCAGGCGCCATGCAGCCCAATGAGGGGGCGGTGCAGGAGGCGCGGGCGTGGGGATTGCCAAGCTCAGGGAGCCAGGGTGCGGGGCCACCGGCGGGCACCGAGCGGAGCCGGAGGCAGAGCGCGCCCGGGCGGGGAGGAGGCGGCGCCGCCCCGGGCCCCATGGAGCTGGAGAACATCATCGCCAACACCGTGCTGCTCAAGGGGCGTGAAGGCGGGGGGGCACAGGGTGGAGGGGGAGGGAGTATAGGGTGGGGGGCCATGGCTGCGTGTGAGGGGGGTGGTGGGCATGAGGCTGTGTGTGAAGGGGGGTACTGGGAGTGTAGGGGAATGGGGGGACATGGAGTGGGGGGCACAGGGTTGTGTGTGAAGGAGGGTACTGGGGGGGTCCAGGGGCTATGTGTGAAGGGGGCAGGGGGTGGGGGGCACAGGGCTGTGTGTGAAGGGGGTACTTGGGGAGTGGGTGGCATGGAATGGGGGGCACAGGGTTGTGTGTGAAGGAGGGTACTGGGGGGTCCAGGGCTGTGAGTGAAGGGGGGGCATGGGGCCATGTGTGAAGGGGTGGGGAGGAAGTGGGGGGCACAGGGTTATCTGTGAAGGGAGGTACTGGGGGGGATCCAGGGCTGGAAGTGAAGAGGGGCAAGGGGTGGGTAGGGGAGATGACAGATGGGTAGGGGTGCCATGGTTAACCCCCTCCCTGAACACATGGATGCGGGGGTTGGGCCAAGCCTCAGAGCCCATTCGGGGCATCAATCTTCAAGGCACAGCTAAGGCCTGGGCAGGTGGCTGTGGCATGCGTGGGCGATGCGGTGGGGTTGGTGAGAAGCCGTGTTTCTGCTGCAGGAGATGTAGGGAGAGGACTTGGTCAGTCAGAGGGTTACTGATAGTGGAGGCGGTTGGGGGCCTGCCTGGAGGAGGAAGGCAGAGTGGCTGGCCTGGGGAAAGCTCTTGTTGCACAAGCTTCTGCCTGTGAGATGCTACGCAGGAAACTGAGCCATAGCCACAAGCTGATGTGGTTGGGGGAGGCAGATAGGGGGTCATTTGAGTGTCTGAAGAGAATCATGGAGTGTGAGAAGTTTTATGATAAGGTGTTGAAAGACCAAAATTTGCTGCGTAAGATTACTTCATCGGAGAAATATTCACGGTGCGATCGTGGTGAAATACAGTCCCCCTCTATGTCTACCTAAATTTTTGTATGAGTTCTGTCACTGAAGAATAATTGTTAGCTCAAGTCAATATGTTTATGTAATAAAATTTTTATCATCATCTTACTTTTTCATGAATACAGAATATTACATAACCCCATCCCGTTTTTGCTATCCCAATGTCCCGTTTTTGTCTCAAGGAAATAGGGTCAGCCTACATATAAGACAATCTTCAAAAGTTCAAGAACCGGGGCACACCTGCCAGAGCTCGGGGATCCAGCCCCAAGGGAACACTTTAATGACTCGCATGGGGCTCCCAAGGCACAGTTTGGCCACCCCTGTTCTTCCAGTTACATCCAGGCAAACCCACTACAAACAAGGGGCAGTACAGACACCGGCTAACAGCAGAATGTAACCGCCGGACCCTCATTGTTGGTGACTGTGCCAGAGGGAAAGAACCCCCCTTAAGTGTGCAGGGCAAAACCACAGAGGTCGGAGGGGCAGCATCTTTTTGGCTGTAAATTAAACACCTCTTCTACTGCAATGATTGACACGCACATGTGGAAACCTGTGCCGCTGTGAATCACCTTGCAGAGCAGAACAGGTTAGTTAGCTGGCTCACCCCTCCCGCCAGTCTCCCCTCACTCCCAGCCTTAGGTGAGCAGGGAGGCACGGGGCTGCAGTTCTGTATTTGGCTGCAGCTCAGCTATAGCTGGGGCGGGAGCGTGGGGTCCCCACTAAACGGAGCGGGCGGGCTTCAGGCTGCGTCTCCCGCTTTCCCCCGCTCCGCGAGGCGGACGCGCTTACCTGGGGGCGGAGACGGGAGGGAGCTGGGGCCTCGCTTCAGCTCGGTGGGGAAGAGCCGGAGCCTGGCGGTGGGAGCGGGCTGCAGGGGCCAGGCGGCGGCTGGGGCTGGTCCCGCGGCTGGGCGGTGCCCTCGCGCCGCGCGCTCGGAACAAGCCCGGCCTCTCCCGCATGTGGGACTTGGGTGCGGCCGGGGCGGTGGCCGCTGACCTCGGCTCCTCCTCCCGCCCACGCCTGAGCAGCCAGCCCCCGGGGCAGCCCCCCCTCCCCGGCCGGTTTGCAGACGCTTGGTGTAGAGGGGACAAGCCCCGCTCTGCTGCTGTCCCAGGCGGGGCAGAGCCGTCGTAGGAAGCGGAGCTAACGCGCCGTGCAGAGCAATGGCTCGTACTTGAGGATGAAGGCAGTTGACATTGCAGCGATTTGGGATTTCAGCCAGGGGGCCGCGTGATTGCCGGGGCCGGTCGTTACGCCGGCCCTGAGCGCGCCTCAGACAGCAGCAGGCAAAACAACCCTGGGGAATTTAGCGTTTGAATACAGAGTTGACATTTCCGCGTAGGTGTCTTTCCATGAACACATGCGGGAAGGTATGTCATGCACTAGTACAGATACAATTGATCAGACAGAACAGAGAAGTATTTTGGCTCCAGGCTCCTTGAAGACAGGTTTCAGAGTGGTAGCGGCTGTATCAGCAAAAACAAGGAGTCCTTGTGGCACCTTAGAGACCCAATTTATTTGGGCATAAGCTTTCCTGGGCTAAAACCCACTTCATCAGATGCATGAAGCAGAAAACACTGTAGGAAGATTTATATAGATAGCTAGAAATAAAGAACTCTAAGGAGACAAAACAATTAAGGTGGGCTATTATCAGGAAGAGAAAAACTTTTGTAGTGATAATCAGGTTAGCCCATTAGTTGACAAGAAGGTGTAACAGTAGGGGGGAAGTAGCAAGGGGAAATAGTTTGAGTTTGTGTAATGACCCAGACACTCCCAGTCTTTATTCAAGCCTAATTTAATGGTATCCAATTTGCAAATTAATTCCAGTTCTGTTGTTTCTCATTGGAGTCTCTTTTTGAAGTTTTTGTTGTTGAAAAACTGTGACATTTAGGTCTGTAATTGAGTGTCAAGGGAGGTTGACCTGTTCTCCAACAAGTTTTTGACTGTTATCATTCTTGATGTCTGATTTGTGTCCATTTATTCTTTTGCATAGAGACTGTCTATTTGGCCAAAATAGGTGACAGAGGGGCATTGCTGGCATACAGTAGACTCTTGATTATCCAGGATGATAGGGAAAAAATAATTCTGGTTAATAAAATCCCAGATAATCACCATCCATAGGAAATATGGGAAGAGAGGGGTTGGTTCACCAGCAACCCTCCGCTGGGGGGAGGAGGTGTTGGTTCACTGGCTGCCTTGCTCCCTGGTGGGGGTTTTGTGTGTGTGTGTGTGTGTGCTTGGGGTGGCAGCAAAGCCAGAGCCTGCCCTGAATTGCACATATTTTTTTGACATCCTGGTTAATCCAATCCTGGATAATCGAGAGTCTACCGTATATCCCATTGGTACATGTGCAGGTGAATGACCATTGATGGTGTGGCTGATGTGAGTAGGTGGTGTCCCTTGAAAAGATATGGATGGAGTTGGCAACAAGCTTTGTTGCAAGTATAGGTTCCTGGGTTAGTGTTTTTGTTGTGTGGTTGCTAGTGAGTATTTGCTTCAAGGTGGAGGCTGTCTGTAAACGAGGACGGGCCTGTCTCCCAAGATCTGTGAGTGAGGGATCATCCTTCAGGATAAATTCTTCTGACTTACAAGCAGCAGTTTCTCACAAATCAGAGCTATGTTAGTTTCTCACAGTGCCCCTCTGCCTCACCCCATAAATGCCTTGGGATCACAGCCTTTACTGGAAGTTGTGTATCAGAGAGGTAGGTGTCTTAGTCTGGGTTTGCAGAAGCGACAAAGAGCCCTGGGGAACCTTAAAGATTACCAAAAGTATTGAAGCATAAGCTTTCATGGGCTAGTACCCACTTCATCGGATGCATGCAGTGAAAGTATCAGAGGCTGGTATCAGAGATATCTTGCCACTGATACTTCCACTTCATGCATCTGAAGAAGTGGGTACTAGCCCACGAAAGCTTATGCTTCAATACTTTAGTTAGTCTTTAAGGTGCCACAGGACTCTTTGTCGCTTCTGGAAGTTGTGTGTAAAGCCTGCTTGCCAGACCCTGGCTTCTAATGCCTGTATTGAATTGTTAAAGGAGAGATGTGTCTTTTGAACATTACTACTGTACATTTTATGGGGACTCGTTAACAGTCTAGTGCTTGAATTTGTGAACTTCAGGAAAAAATGACATCTAAGATCCCAAAAATGGAGTCTTTATAGCTAACTCCCTGCAGCATTGACCATCATAAAGTCATCAAACAATAACACTTACATCTACTATACATATCCATTTTTACCATCAACTTCTATCACTTATTTGGTCCAACCCACAGTTTGGCTGACATTCTTCATGTCTAAACAAGATTTTCCTATATTAATGCAGTTTTTGGCCTTGATTAGAAGAATATCAGTTATCAATAATATCATTATCCCACACTGGATTGTCCCCTAATATGGACCATGTTGAAAATCAAAGGGACTATTGCAACACACGGGTAGCATTTCACACTCAAAAGTGTCCCTGCCTCAGGATTCTTAGTGTCTTAAGCCAGTCTTTTGTCCAGCAGTGAATGAACAGGAAAGTAACTAGAATGAGAGATATTCACATTTATTTAAACATTTATAGCTCATCCCCACAAGATTTAAGTATTTAGGATCTGTTTATTGTTTTGTTAGGAAGGTGTTAGTTAATGTCAAAGGTACTAGGGGTATGTCTTCACTACAGCAATAGGTCGATTTCCCTTAAGTCGATTTTCTAAAGCAGACTGTATAAAGTCGACTTAGTGCTTCCCCACAAAGCACAACAGGTCGACAGTGTCTGTCCTTACAAGTTTTGCAAGCGTCGACATAGCGAGCATTGCACTATGGGTACCTATCCCACAGTTCCCAGAGCCCCCAGCAGGCACCATTTCAAGTGCTGCACTGTGGGTAGGCATGTCATCATTCTGCGCCCTTTTTTTCGCGCCACTGACACCATTTTGAGCTGTGCACTCGTGGGTAGGCATCCCATTATTCAAGCCCCATCCCCACGCTGCGCTAACGCCATAAGACTGCAAGCATGGAGCCTGCAGATGCCATCGCTGCAGCACTGGCCGTTGTGAAGACCTCCCGCCTTGTTCTGGATTTTATGCTGCATCGTCTGCAGAGGTATGCAATCTGGAGACAACTGCGCTTTCCGGAAGCTGATGACAGTGAGGAGGAGGAGGACATGAACCTGGACATGCATTGCAGGGACAGGGACACTGCGGTTTTTGGAAGTAGGGTAACCGACAATCTGGCAAATTTGGTGGCAATGGGGCAGGCTCATGCCATGGAACGCCAATTCTGGGCCAGGGAAACAAGCACTGACTGGTGGGATCGCATAGTGTTGCGGGTCTGGGATGACTCCCAATGGCTCAAACTTTCGCATGCGTAAGGACACGTTCATGGAACTTTGTGACTTGCTGTCCCCGGCCCTCCGGCGCAAGAATACCAAAATGAGAGCGGCCCTCACAGTTGAGAAGCGAGTGGCGATAGCCCTCTGGAAGCTTGCAACGCCAGACAGCTACCGGTCAGTCGCAAATCAGTTTGGGGTGGGTAAATCTACAGTGGGCTCTGCTGTGATGCAAGTAAGCAGGGCAATCGTCGAGCGGCTGCTACACCGGGTTATAAACCTCGGAAACCTGCAAGCCACAATAGATGGCTTTGCCGCCATGGGATTCCCTAACTGTGGTGGGGCTATAGATGGGACTCATATCCCTATCCTGGCACCGGACAATGAGGGCGCCGAGTACAGAAACCGGAAATGATATTATTCTATGGTCATGCAAGCAGTGGTTGACTACATGGGACGTTTCACCGACCTGTACGTGGGGTGGCTGGGAAAGGTTCATGACGCTCGTGTTTTCAGGAACTCTAGGATTTTTAGACAGCTGCAGCAAGGGATTTTCTTCCCCGACCAGAAAATTTCCATGGGGGTGTGTGTGGAAATGTCCCTCATTCTCATTGGGGACCCAGCCTACCCCTTAATGCCCTGGCTTATCAAGCCCTACACTGGGGCCCTGGACAGGGGTCAGGAGCTGTTCAATTACAGGCTGAGCAAGTGCAGAATGGCCGTAGAGTGTGCATTTGGCTGACTCAAGGGGAGATGGAGATCATTACTGATTCGCTCAGACATCAGCAAGAGAAATATCCCCATTGTTATTGCTGCTTGCTCTGTGCTGCACAATCTCTGTGAGAGCAAGGGGGAAATGTTTATGGCGGGCTGGAAGGCAGAGGCAAATTTACTGTCTGCTGCTTACCAGAAAAGCTTCTTAGCAGAAAGTAGAAGAGCGCACCATGAGGCGCTGCGCCTCAGGGACGCCTTGAAAACCAGTTTCATGAGTGCCCAAGATGACGTTTGACAACCCGGTCCCTTGCTCTGCTCAGCCCTAAGCCTGCCGTCCTTGCACCCTCTTTCCCTCCCCCCTCCCGATGCTTGCAGAGGAAATAAATACACTGTTTTAAAAATCACGGTTTCTTTATTGGTTCATCACAAATTCGGGGTGGGGTGGGGTGGGGTGGGGTGGGGAGGGAAACCAGCAGTCGCAGTGGTGGAGGAGCGGGTGGGGGGAAGGGGTTAGGGGTGGTGTAGGGTGGCCAAGACTCAGCAGCTTTTAAAAGTTTTCGGATACACTCATCCTGCTGCTGCTTGTTCTGGTTTGTGGTGTAGAGTGGGTCGGTCCCCAGAGCTTCCCCCCCCCCCCCCCCGGGTTCTCACCCCGCGTTTGGGTGGGGAAGCTATGGGACTTGGGAAGGGGGAGAGGTGGTTATACAGAGGCTGTAGAGGCAATCTTTGGTTCTGCTCTACCAGACACCTGAGCATATCGCTTTGGTCCTCCATTATCCAGATCAAAGCATCCATCCGCCTTTGTTTGTGTGCCTCTTGTCTTTCCTCACGCTCCAGCCGTTGTTCTTCACACACCAACCGTTCTTCACACTTTTTTGCTGCAGCTCTTGATTCCTGTCTTGACTGTAGCAATTTTGTCCTCCATTCAGTCTGCCGTGCGGCCTCAGCGTTGGAGTTCCAGAGTAATTCATTAAACATGTCATCACGCATTTTCTTTTTACGCCTCCGTATCTGCGATAGACGGCGAGAGGGGCAGTTGGGTGGATTCTGAGATAACTGTGCAGCTGTGGGCAAAGAAAGGTACAAGTTTATGAGACAGAAACATTCACGGATCACAATGGGAGAACCACATTATTCAACGGCCTATTATGAGTACAGTGAAACCTCGATATAACGGACTAATTTGGGCGAGGGGGTGTCCGTTAAAGCCGAAAGTCTGTTATTTAATAATTTTTTTTAATTATTAAATAATGGACTTTCGGCTGACAATGGACACCCCCCTCTCCCGAATTAGTCCGTTATGTCGAGGTTTTCACGTCCGGGAGCCCGGCTGCTGCAAGGGGAGCCGGGCGGGGGGGGTTGACAGTTCCCGCCGGGCTCCCCACAGCGGGGAGCCCGGCGGGAGCTGTCAACTCCCGGCGGGAGCTGTCAACACCGGGGAGCCGGGCGGGGTGGGGGGGCGTTTGACAGCTCCCGCCGGGCTCCCCGCTGCGGGGAGCCGGGCGGGAGCTGTCAACCTCTGCGGGGAGTGACAGCTCCTGCCCGGCTCCCCGGGGCGGGAGCCGGCAGCCCCCGAATAACGGATTTCGGATGCATCAGAAATTTTGTCCGTTGCATCCGAAGTCCATTAAATCGGGGTCCGTTAAATCGAGGGTTTACTGTATATTCCGCACCTAAAAAGTTACTGGATGCCTCACACAAAAAAGTCACAGAAGCATCTCACATACAGCCTCAACACAACACGGCTACTGAAATCACCATGCAGTGGGCCATGTTAACCTTAAGCTGTACTCAGATATTCCAGAGTAACCCCCCCTTCCTCCCCCCCACCTGCCACGTGGATCCCTCCTCCAGCACACCGCATGGGGCTCACTTCAAAACAAAACCGGGCTGTGTACAGGCTACCTGTTGGGAGGGGGCGGGGGGAAGGCGGTTGTGCAGACTGGCGGGGGGAGGTGGTGTGGTTTGATTACAGGCGCGCTGTACCGGGAAATTTAAAAACCAAGAAAACCGGGCTGTGTACAGGCTACCTGTTGGGAGGGGGGGGGGTTGTGCAGACTGGTGGGGGGCCACGGGGGCGGTTGTGCAGACTGGCGGGGGCGGTTGTGCAGACTGGCGGGGGGAGGTGGTGTGGTTTGATTACAGGCGCGCTGTACCGGGAAATTTAAAAACCAAGAAAACCGGGCTGTGTACAGGCTACCTGTTGGGAGGGGGGGGGGGGTTGTGCAGACTGGTGGGGGGCCACGGGGGCGGTTGTGCAGACTGGCGGGGGCGGTTGTGCAGACTGGCGGGGGGAGGTGGTGTGGTTTGATTACAGGTGCGCTGTACCGGGAAATTTAAAAACCAAGAAAACCGGGCTGTGTACAGACTACCTGTTGGGAGTGGGGGGGCGGTTGTGCAGACTGGTGGGGGGGGAGCACGGGGGCAGTTGTGCAGACTGGCGGGGGGCATGGGGGGGCACACAAAAAAGACCACTCACCAGAGGATCCTTCGTGGGCTGGGGTACCCCCTTTGGCTGTCTCCTGTGCTTCTGAGCTCTGCATGGCGGCTTGTGCTGCTGATTTCTCTGAATGGCGACTGAGCTGTGCAGGTGAGCTGGCCACGCTGACCAAACAGGAAGCTATTCAAATGTTCCCGGGTCTTTTCCTGTCTACCTGGCGAGAGCAGCAAGTTGAGAGCGCTGTCCAGAGCGGTCACAGTGGAGCAGTGAAGCAGTCCAGAGCGGTCAGAATGCAGCATTGTGGGACAGCCCCTGGAGGCTAGTAATGTCACTTGAGTCCTCACTAGTCCACAATCAACCTAGAGAGGTCGATTTTAGCGCTACACCTCTCATTAGGGAGGAGTACAGAAGTAGGGCATGTCTTCACTACCACTTTAATTCAACCTTAACGACGTTAGGTCGAATTAAACGTGTACCTGTCTTCATATACATGCCCTTAAAGTCGATTTAAAGAGCCCTCAAAATCGAATTTGTAACTCCTGCCTGACGAGAGAAGTAAGGCTAAAATCGACTTCTCTATGTCTACTGTGAGTAAGTGAAGAGGCATCTGAAGTTAAGCCTCTGACCTCCGAGCAGCCCCGCCCACCTGAACAGCCCCCCGCCTGACCCCCCCCGCCCGAGGGGGGGGGACTCGCGGGTCAGCTGCTTGGTCAATTTCAGGTGAAATTGACTAGGCAGCTGACCCGCTCGCTCAAGCAGCCCCGCGCCGGCTCCCCCCCTCCTCGGGCGGGGGGGGTCCGGCGGGGGGGCTGTTCAGGTGGGCGGGGGGGGACCGCGGGGCTGCTCGGGCGGGGGGGGAGGGGGGTCCGGCGCGGGGCTGCTTGAGCGAGCGGGTCAGCTGCTTGGTCAATTTCAGGTGAAATTGACTAGGCAGCTGACCCACTCGCTCAAGCAGCCCCGCGCCGGCTCCCCCCCCCCTTGGGCGGGCGGGGGGGGGTCCGGCAGGGGGGCTGTTCAGGCGGGCGGGGGGTCCGTGGGGCTGCTTGGGAGGGGGGGGGTCGGGCACGCATTGCACTGTGGGCTACCTACCCAAAGTGCAATGCGGGCTATGTCGACCCCTGCAAGAGTTCTAGGACAGACAGTGTCGACCACTGTCGACCTGCTGTCCTGGTGGGGACACACTGATTCGATTTTCTAAAATCGAATTTAGAAAATCGAATTAAGGGAAATCGACCTAGTCCTGTAGTGAAGACATACCCGTAGATTTTAAGGTCCCTTTAAATCGACTTAAATGGCATGCATGTGAGGACGGGTACATGTTTATATCGACTTAACGTCGCTAAAGTCGACATTAAGCCCTAGTGGGGACCAGCCCTAGAGGCGCTACCTGCCCTGCCACTCAGAGGGAGTGCTTCCAGTGGGCTCAGAGTACAGGCACTCCTGGACTTTATGACATTCAGCTTGCAATGAACAGCACTGACATTTCTCAACTGACACCTTGATTCAACTTCTGATGTTTCTTTAGACTTTGACACCCGGTACTGCACTGGATTGCGGTTCCGAGCTACGACGTTACTTACGACAATTTTCAGGAATCAATTGTCTGTCAAGTCTGAGAACTGCCTATACATACTTAGAACTGGAAGAGTAAGCAAGTAGAGCCAGCCAGAGAGAAAGAGTGGATCTCTCTTCTCTCCGTCTGAGCAAAAAAGGCAGTCTTAGATTTTGACACAGGCCTGCAGAAAAAAGTTTGTGATCCTTCGGCAGAAAATAAGGCTATGTCTGCACTGCACACCTTCCAGCAGCACTGTGCCACTGTGAGGTACACCATGAGCTGCTCTTTATCAGTAGGAAAAAGCTCTCTTGCTGACAAAATAAAACCACCCTCAACCGAGGGGGTTTTTGTCGGTGAAACTTTTGTCAGTCAGGGTGTGTTTTTTTCACACCCTGACCAACAAAGGTTTGACCAATGAAAGTGCAGTTTAGACATAGCCTTGGGAGAGTTTTACGTTGGACAGCGTTTCTACTGGTTTTATCACAAGTCCTTCAGAGGACATAGCAGAAAGTAGTCAGACCAGTCTGTGGTAAGTGGACAGTTCTACTGTAGGATGGTACTCAGGGCAGTGGTGTTTACTTTGGTAGGAGAGCCAACCACAGACACGGGGAAAGGCCTTGGAAGTCTCTGTGACTCATGAAAGAAACAAAAGGGGCTACAGAAAAGACACTGGGATAAAATCATGCAGCCTTCAACAAAACAGAGGGCTTAGGAACCAGACTGGACTTCTGCTTTTTCAGGTTCCAAAAATAGACACGCACACCCTTCCCCTGAAGCTGAATGAAAATTCCTACTCAGCTATCACTGTAGTAGCTGCCTTACTGAAGGGTTTGGAAAATGAGGCAGTCTGACAGGTTAACAAGGACACTGTTCCAAGAATAGTGTGTGGTGTTGAAAAGCACTGGAGGTTGAGTGAGAGGAGACCAAAGGCAGGAGTTGAAGGAATGAAGTACAGACCGAAAGACTGATTGTGGGCAGATACGCAAGACCCTGCATAGCAATAAAAACTAAGTGCAAGACTACATAAATATATTGCTTAGGTTGTCAAAAATAGGAAATGCAATCACGAAGATTCCCATCTCAGTTGCATGATTATATTTATACACTATCAACTCAGTTCACTATGGGGAGAAGCAAATGCTACCCAGGACTTCTGCCAACAAGTTCAATCTTCTGTATTGTGATGTATTTTTACCAAAAATTTTGAAAGCTTTCCAAAACTGGAAGTTATACATTAAAATCTAGTGGATAGTACAAAGAAAAATACATTCAATACAACTTTACTAGGGACAAAATAGTCCTCTGAAGTTTCTGTGGTATCTTTTATGACAATACATATTCAAATTTAAGCTACCTAGCTTGTCCCATACTTTTCATCAGTAGATCTCCAAGCACTTTACAAAAGAGGCAAGTTATTGCCATTTGACTCTTTGGGAAACTGAGGCACAGAGAGGTGAGGTGACTTGCCTATGTTCACACAGTAGGCCAGTGGCAGAACTGGAATAGAGCCCAGAAAAACACGTGTTGCCCATATCTCCTCTTCCAATTACTTAATTCATCATCATACTAGTCAAAATGAAGGGTTAATGCTTTGTACAGAAATTAACCCTTCAAGAGGTGCACATTTACCCATTTTTTCTAAAGTATGTCAACAATAAAGCTGGGCATCTTATACAAAATTGGTATCCTGATCCTCGACAAAATATAATTAATGGGCAGTTTTGAAGGAAGGAATGTCAGAATGATCATATTGTAACCAGTATATGAAATTATTTAACTCAAGCCTTAGTAATTTATAGATTTTCATGGAAATAGTTGAGCATCAATTCAAGAAAATTCAGAAATCAGTGGGTTTCAAAAAATCTGACACTGTGTACACAGTCCATTTTTAGTAGTCAAGCAACAAGACTCCAAAACTGCACACCACAATAATTCGAATGACTTAAAATATATATGTAAATATACATGTAAAATGTGGGCAATTTAGTATTGCCATGGGAAAATAAAATTCCATATCTCCTTATTCTTTACATTGAGAACCTTAATGCTATGTTAACAGGTTTTTGGAGGGCAGGAAGGTTCCCCTCAAAAACAACGAAGAGGAAATCCTAGATGCTCCACTTTGGAATGTGTACTAGGACGTTTGTACAGCTCCACAGCTTTCATACCACACTATTGTCTACATACATAAACTCAAGTGTAGCACAATAGTTCAGCAATTACATTGTGTACATGATTAATTAAAAACAGCCACATTTGGGCATGCACAATACAGACTTTAAAAATAACTTAATTAGCTATTTATTTTCTAAAACTGTTATACACAGCAACAGTTACTCACTATGGGACAGCTACAAATGACACTCTAATATTTGGCCATTTGAGTTGACTGTGTGCAAAAAACCTGATTTTTTTCCTGGAGTGGGATAATGTACATATAAATTTATCAGTTAACTCAATCAGTAGATTTTCCTTAAACATTAAAAAAATGCAAAGACCAAACATTATAAGCTTCAGCCCCCAAAGGATTTTTGAGGTTAAGATAGAAACATTTTTATTATAAACCAATGTTTTCAAGCCTTACAGAATCAGCTACTGCAACCGTTGTTCTAGAAAGTAACGCTGAAAAAAGGTTCCATTCTTTGACGGGTGAGTACAAGGTCCCCTTCTTGTCTTATGTCTCCCTCTCACCTCTTCCCTTCGACGATACCAGATGATGCAATATAAGGATTCATCTTGTAGTGGATTGAATAAGTGCATAATTGATAGATTGCAACACATGAATGAACTAGAGTTTTAACTATTTCATTCAAAACTACAGGTTTTCAAACCAAACCCATCATATAAAAAAGTCAGGATAACAACACTCTTTCCTTCATTTTCATCCTTTTCTATTTGGAAAAAATATAGGTCTTTAAAAGTGCAAAAAAATGCTATTCATTTTCCTTACAAAAATGTATTTCTTCAAGAAGTCCTGCAGTTCTTGCTACAGGCCACTGCAATATTGAAACTGCTTCAGAGTGTTCTGTTGATCTGCTCAGGAGAATGGATGGTGAATCCATTTTTCAAATCTGTTGACGGTGATTTTGTGGAGGCTTTAATCCTATAAGCCTCTAAATGAGATGGTCAGTGTATAACACATATGGGTGTCCTACAACCAACCATTTAAAAAGCAGTTGAAGTGAGCCGCTCACAGCTGTTAAAATTGAACCTGGGTGTCATCTTTGTAATGTTATTGTATGTAGAGAATTAAAGTCTGTTGGTAATAACTGTAGTTCTGAGGGGGAGACAGTTTGTCTGGGTGGCATTTGATATCGTACATTTTTCCAGAATTTTGTACTTGCCGAATGAGATCTCTCTGTGAAGTCCCCTTTCCATCTGATGGCCCCATGCTTTTCCTTAATATACTTGATGGATTCTGGCATGTTCGTATAGTCCTTTATTTTATCCAGCTCAATTAGAATAACTTTAATTCCATCACGGATAAGAGCATTGTACACAGCCAGCTGCTGTTCAGAAGTATCTTCTAACACACTATAACAGGATGATTCTGGTACTAACACAATTATCATTCTTCTGCTTTGGTTGATTTTTTCATCAGTGACATTGACCACAGCTGTAAAAAGAAAAAAGGAAAAGAAAATCAGAGAAAGGTTTTTACACTCCTGCAAAAGCTTATCCAGTGTCTGTTACTTTCATATTGTGGCTGTTCAGTTCTCAGAAATAAAGATGTCTTTCTTGTCTTCTTATTTCATAGGAAACAAAATCCTGTGGCACCTTAAAGACTAACTATAAAGTTTTGAAGCATGAGCTTTCGTGCCCACGAAAGCTCATGCTTCAAAACTTTATAGTTAGTCTTTAAGGTGCCACAGGATTTTGTTTCCTCTGCTATTCCAGACTAACACGGCTACCTCTCTGATTCTTATTTCATATTATTCATGGATATTACACCTGTAGCTGTAAAAAGTTGGCATTGTTTTAAAAAAACCACATTGATTCCATACCTGTCTTTAGATAAAGCTACCAAATGTCATTAGTATATTAATACATGTAATAGGATTGCTAGCCCCTGTGCTTTAGAGCCTGGGGCTAAGCCAGTGCTGATTACAGGACAAGCCACACCTGAGTAGAATGAAGTGATCCCAGGGTAAAAGGCATCCGGAAGCTGCAGGGAAGGGGCTCCTGCAGAGTGATGTGGGCGGGGAAGGGGGGGGGCATCCTGCAATAGTCCCTGAGGGAAGAGAGGCTGTGCCCAGCTTAGTCCTAGGGGAGAGATTGTCTTGTGATTGTTCTAAGAGCTTTGATAATTTAATGAAAAGGCTGTGATTGAATGAGACTGCATGGAGTTTGCTGAAAGAGCCCTGAAGAAGAGGAAAACAAGGGCAGGCCACTGGAGAGGTACCCACTGGCCATGAGAGGGTGGCCATGTGGCAGCTGGTCCTGGTACATGAAGTATGTTGCAACTAGACCATCAGGAATAAGTATCAGTGTGGAAAAACTCAAATTCCTTTGAAAACTAAAGCAAAAATACTCTGAGCCCTAAACTGTGTCCTGCAGACTGCTCAAGGAAATACATTTCAACCAGGAGGAGACCCTTCCACCCACGAGAAGCCTGCTAACATGACTTGAAAGTTGCTGTCATTTCCTAGAAAAGCCTGGCCTACACTAAGAAGTTAGGTTAACGTATGGCAGCTTATGCTGACCTGACTCTGCAAGTGTCTACACTACAACGTTGCTCCCACTGGTGTAAGTCGCACGCTATACTGACCTAATAAGTCCACCTCCGTGAAAGGCATAGCACTTAGGTCGATATAGAGTGACACAGTGTCTGTGTAGACACTGCGTTACTTACATCGACTGTTGGCTATCAGCTCCATTCAGGGCTCACAGCTGGGGCACAACATCCCCCACATTTCCCTACTTAAGTCAGTGCAAGCGCTCCTGGTGAGGATGCACAACACCGGCAGAAAGAGTAGCATGGACATGAAATATTGCTGTAATTACTGTGGTGGCTCTATGTCAACCTAATTTATGTCAACTTAGTTTTGTAGGCAAAGGCATTAGCCACAGAGGCCTAGTGTAAGGCAAGCAGTATAAATATTATTTTTACTAAAATTACATTATCTTCCTTATTAAGGATTTATTCAGAAATATGAATGCCTTCTGCTAAAATTATATCTTAAGACAAAAGCATGTGTAACCCACACATCCTCAGTGGGGTGTTCTGGCCCCTCTATTGGCACCAAGACCACTGAGAGAAAGAGAAAGAAAGAGAAGGCGATTTAATGAGTCTGCTCTACAGCTTTAGCAACAAGGCATATGACTTAACTCATGGAGTAGAGGCTTATGCACGAAGCTCCAGAGGTCCCAGGTTCGATCCCGCCTGCCAATGACCAGGGTCTGTCTCTCACACATTTCATATGGAAAAGCTTGCTTTTACAAAACTAAGCACATATTGCTTAGTTTGACATACGCTTCCATAGAAACTTATTTGGTTAATTTGGAAAAACAGACTAACTTTTAAGCTCGGCTTTAATAAATTATTTTATTTTATAGTGCATACGTACAGCTGAAAGTGTATAAAAGACCATATACAAATAACTCAGAGTGTTATTCCCACCTTCTTCTCAGGAAAGCAATCAGTGAAATATCCTTCCTCAATTTCAGTGCCAAATGTTAGAATCTTAATTTCAGCAAAAAGAAACATTCCCTCAGGATGTCGCTTTTTAAAGGCACATGGAGAACACATTGTCTTGCTCATATTTGGATCAGAGTAATGCGTTTTCTCATCTCTTACTGAGCTTTTCTGATACTGGACACAAAAGAGTTGCTTTGTAATATTTTTTATTTTAAGTTGCATCATTTTGCCACATTTTAGCATCCTCTCCCCCCTCATTGTCAGATGAGTCATTCACATTTTATTTGCTCTCCATGGACAGTTATCAGAGTGGAAAAGTAAAGAGGTACATTTGCCAGATGTGAAATGTCATGCCAATAGCACTTCCCTTCCTTCACAAGTGCTGCTCTGTCATTGCCCCTAACACTGCAGGCAAGGAAGGCTGTCGTCAGTCCTCTCCCTCTGATCAGGACACCAGTCCCTGCTGCTTAGGCTAGCTACATATTAAAGGAAGAACTAGGAGCTGATCAGAGGAAAAGCTGTGCAGCAGATAGGGTGTTATGGGAGCACCAAGCACAAGAAAATGTAGAATCACATGAAGTAGAAATCAAATGAAATAAAAAAGCACAAGAAAACATAGAATCAAATGAAGTAAAGATCTTAAATGAATCCAGATGTTCCATAGAATCTCTATGGATAATAATTCCATGCTCTAATAAGAATATAACAATAGGAATCTCCTGACCACCTGATCAGGACAGTGATAGTGACGATGAAATACTAAGGGAGATTAGAGAGGCTATCAAAATAAAGAACTCAATATCAGTGGGGGATTTCAGTTATCCCCATATTGACTGGGTACATGTCACCTCAGGACGAAATGCAGAGAAAAAATTCTCGATACTTTAAATGACTGCTTCTTGGAGCAGCTGGCACAGGAACCCACAAGGGGAGGCAACTCTCAATTTAGTCCTCAGTGGAGCGCAGAATCCAGTCCAAAAGGTAACTATAACAGGACCGCTTGGAAATAGTGACCATCATACAATACCATTTAACATTCCTGTGGTGTGAAGAACACATCAACAGCCCAACACTGTGGCATTTAATTTCAGTAAGGGGAACTATGCAAAAATGAGGAGGTTAGTTAAACAGAAATTAAAAGGTACAGTGACTAGAGCAAAATCCCTGCAAGCTGCATGGACACTTTTCAAAGACACCATAATAAAGGCCCAACTTAAATGTATATCCCAAATTAAAAAAAAAAAACAGTCAAAGAACCAAAGCAGACTGTAAAGAACTTCAAAAAAATCTCACAGAACTAAGTGACTGGGCAACAAAATGGCGAATGAAATTTAATGGGGATAAATGTAAAGTAATGCACATTGGAAAAAATAACCCCAACTATACACACACACACACACACAAATATGATGGGGGCTAATTTAGCTACAACTAATCAGGAAAAAGATCTTGAAGTCATCATGGATAGTTCTCTGAAGACGTCCACACAGTGCGCAGCAGCAGTAAAAAAAAGTGAACGGGATGTTAGGAATCCTTAAAAAAAGGATAGAGAATAAGACGGAGAATATCTGATTGCCCTTATATAAATCCATGGTGCGCCCACATCTTGAATACTGTGTACAGATGTGATCTTCTAATCTCAAAAAAGATATACCGGCATTAGAAAAGATTCAGAGCAGGGCAACTCAAATGATTAGGGGTTTGGAACGGGTCCCATATGAGGAGAGATTTAAGAGGCTAGGACTTTTCATCTTGAAAAAGAGGAGACTAAGGGGGGATATGATAGAGGTATATAAAATCATGAGTGGTGTGGAGAAAGTGAATAAAGAAAAGTTATTTACTTGTTCCCATAAGAACTAGCGGCCACCAAATGAAATTAATGGGCAGCAGGTTTAAAACAAATAAAAGGAAGTTCTTCACACAGCGCACAGTCAACCCGTGGAACTACTTGCCTGAGGAGGTTGTGAAGGCTAGGCCTATGAGAGCTTAAAAGAGAACTGGATAAATTTATGGAGGTTAAGTCCATTAATGGCTATTAGCCAGGATGGGTAAGAAATCGTGTCCCTAGCGGGGAGTGATGAATGGCAGGAGAGAGATCACTTGATCATTACCTGTTAGGTTCACTCACTCTGGGGCACCTGGCATTGGCCATTCTTGGGTCGACAGGATACTTGGCTGGATGGACCTTTGGTCTGACGCAGTATGGCCACTCTTATGTTATGTTCTGATGTTCTTACAATACTTCCACATTACCCATGGGATTACCCTGGAGAGAGGAGTAGGGATAAGAGACTGCCTATGCTAAGCAGGCTGACTGGTGCACACAGGTTTTCTTATCTCCATTTCGAGGATACTTGCAGCTCAGCTTTGAGACTGTGAGAGAAAACAGATATTCCAATTTAAAAATAAAAAAATCTTACCTTGTCCTGGTAAATCATCCCGTCCAAATATAAAGAGATTGTATCCACACTGTCTCTCTAAGACCTCAGGTAATATCTTTAACGCAAATATATCTGGTGAGTAGAGGCAGCTTACTCTGTTTTTTGGATACAGTACATATGCATCATAGATCTTCCCATCTGAAACTAAAAGTAAGCAAAATGTTTAAAAACAAAAAGCTATTTAATAAGTAAACTATAGCTTTTCCCCACACAACACTGCTATGGGCATGAATCCCGTAATTAAAGTTACATAAGTATAATTACTTGCACTACAGTAAGCAATAGTTTGTACATGTATACCTTTAGATTTTAATATGCAAAGGTGTAAAATTGAT
This sequence comes from Sternotherus odoratus, assembly GCA_032164245.1. Lineage (NCBI taxonomy): Eukaryota > Metazoa > Chordata > Testudines > Kinosternidae > Sternotherus > Sternotherus odoratus. The sequence goes on along the minus strand of JAVMKO010000001.1, from coordinate 204,072,462 downwards.
TACCTTTGAACAGTCTTTGATCTACACTAAATAAATAAATAAATAAATAAATAAATAAATCACCACCACCAAACTATCTGGTTCAAGTAAAACATAAGTTCCAAGTTACTCATAACTGGTGTTTACTGCTTATGACCTAAAGTTACAATAAATAAATATAAACACAATATTCAAAATGATCCGGAGTGATATGATATATCTGGAACAAAATTTCCAGTAAGGCCCAATTTAATAAACTTTATACAACTCCAGTTATTACCTCAGTGCATGATTGATCTAAATTCCAGTATTCTGTTCTCTTACGTATTGCATTCCCATTGCTAATGCAAATTCCAGGAACACAGAGAGCCAAATATCAGACCAAAATATGGATCTGAGAGAAGCTGTCTTTAAAAAACAGGTAGACACTTAGGATTTTTCTCTTCACTTTTACAAAAATGCACTTGCATAGGATTTATTAGTACTCTTCAAGCCAGTGATTAAAGGGAAAGTAGCTCTGTAGCGTGAGCACATATTACAATCGGTGAATACTCCAGCCATCCATTTTAAGGCAAAAAGCAATATAATACATCAACAAGTCAGCACACTGCTATCAAATATACAAGTCAATCGCTGCCATTTTAGAAATCTGAAGTATTTTATATAATATAAAATCAGAAAATATTCAAATAGTTTTCATCCTACATCTCAAAGTGTACATGCCCCCATTTTGGGGAACTCCAAATTGAATCACTCTCACTCCAGGATCATTTCCCGAATGCATTCCCAATTAAATTTTAATCTTTTTTCTTAAGAAAACACATACCTTCTTTACTCAGAAAAGGATGGCAGGAGTCCCGATACCAAAGCACAATGTCAATCTTGAGTAGCTTGTAGACAAACACAGCAACAACTATTACAAATACCACTGAAACAAGTCCTCCAATCAAGTAACCCTGAATGTTGGGAGCTGCATTAGCAAAGGGGGGGGAAAGATACATTGAAACTGCAGCATGTGTCAAACAGGAAACATTCAAAACATTTTCAAACACTCCAACAATTTGGTCTCTTAAAACCAGCTACTTGTGTAAGGATTCAAACCACGCAATCAGCAAACAAGAAAAAAATAAAAGATTCTTCCTGTATGGTTTCAAAATAAAACTGTTACTGGCCAGCCTGCTAGTAAACCCAGAATGCATGCATTCCTGTCTCAGAGGACATCTTTCAGTCAAAACGTTTACCCCACAAATGCAAATAAATTGTATTCTCCAACCAGAAAAGAAATGCTGATGTTTATCAAACATATAACAAGACAACTGACTCGGAATTCTTAGACAAGTTTGATTTAAGACTTGTCTATACAACTATTCAATTCACAGCAAGCCGGGGTGTGAATCTACCCCACACTAGCCCGTTGCGGATTAACCGTAGTTCTCTTTGAAACGGAAGAAGCGAAAAGTAGATTCACAGCCTAACTTGCTGTGAACTAAATCTTTGTGTAAACAAGCCTTAGTTCAAAAGTGGCACACGGTTGTAGAAAAAAGTAAGTAGTCAGACAATCCCACAAGAAGACAAAGAAAAGTGAACACATAAATGTGTTCTCTTGTTACACCGTATGCTCTCTGGAACTGGAAGAGCAATGGTCATTTATTAAATGACTGTCCTGTGTCTAGCACAGTGGGCAACCAATCTTGTAGAGGTTTCTAAGTGATAATGCTGTATAAACAGCAATAACAGAAAATTACTTGAATGGGAGCTGTTAGCACACAGCAAGGCGGAAAATAGCCCATTAAGTGACTAAATATGGTTTTAAGAGCACACCTTTAGGCACCTAAACTTTGATAGTTTGGGATATTAACATAATGAGACCAGCCACAAGTAGTAATTTTGTAGTATGAACTGTATTATAGGAGGATTGTATTGTCTCACTTTAGTGCAGTCTGTGCTCTGTGATTGCATTAATGGAGGATTAAGCTTCAGTCAGAAAAAGTCCCAAACAGATGCAGTATCTCTGTAGGCTCCAGTCTCATGAATGAAGTTGCATCCATTGTGGAACGCATGTTTTCCTTTTGTACTCAAAAACTGCTTTCGGCTTTGCTTTAAAATAGTATTTTTAAGTCTTATAGGCCTTCCTACTCTGCTATGCATTTATGAACTCTAGCTCCCTCTTCCACTCTAATGTATGGCACACTGGTCAGTGGTTCTCAACCCGCGGTACGCAGAGATCTTCCAGGGGTTATGTCAACTCATCTACATATTGTCTTTCACGCCAGGGCACTACGGTATTCTGTCTCTCCTTCTGAACATTACATAGCATCGGTCTTCAAAACATTAACCACAGCTTATCTGTGTGGTAAACAAGATCTTAAAGATAAAAAGAACCCCCAAAACAGGTTTCTCTGGGTTAACAAACTGAAACGTAACCCATTGTTTATTAACCTTGTAGTAGACATTGGCTGAATAATCAAGGTACACCTTGCAATAGGCAGTAGTTTTGATTTCAATATCTTATTACTTTTCAGGTGAGTTTTGAGAATTAATTCTATTCTAAAGTAGACTGGCCTCAAATTCTGCTTAAATAAACCTGAGGGACTTAATTTGAACTTTTCTCTCTTATATTCAAGTTACTTGAACTCTCATTTGTACTCATTGTTTGATGCAGTTCAGAAGTGTGAAAGTAACTGGACCGGAGAAGTTTCAGTTCTTAACAGCCATAAATTTTCTGTAGTAAATGGATCTACAGATTTTCCTGTGGAAAAGTTCAGCGGAGATAGCTTTGAGAAGGAATTGGGACAGCCCTATAACCTAGTGGCTGTGTTTGACCAGTTTGATGGGGAGACAAGATTGTTCAGGAAGAAATGTCTCCATGCTGATTCTGCAAGTCAACAGTCTGTGTCCCAGGTTAAAAGAGATGGTGCAATTAGTCCCATAAGGATGCAGGGGATGAGAGATATAATCTCATCTCTAGACACTTTGAATGTGACTTGTAGTCTTTTGGGGAACCTAACATCTGATCCCCTGTGGAAGCAGAAATGGGTAAAGAAAGGACAATGGAACTTTGAAACTAGCTGGTTAGTGAAAATGGATGGTATCCCTTTAAGACGTGATACAGCCTGGAAGCTTGTTTCTGCCTATGGAGATGCAAATTGCTTGGCTGAATGGGGGGTGCTCCACATCAGCCAGGACATTCTGTTAAGCAAGAGGAGAGCAGGTTTTGACCCTTCAGGGCAAGGAGGGAAAAGAGAATTTGATTTTGTAAAGAAAAACTGCAAAGTGACCCTAGAAGGCCGAAATCCTAATGGTATTGACCCATTAGATCCAAAGGCATAGCTTGACAAACCTAATGGTAATTTGTGTAACTACTGTGTTATTACCAGAAACTGTAAAATTGTACAATGGTCCTAATCTTTTGAAAAATCCTTTGAACATGTTAAGAGGAATACATGGGAACACACTTGATATTAAAAGGCCTGGTTCTACTAATGTGTCACAGTTAAAGCCTGTAAACAGTGGTGAGACTTTCCAAAAGAGAAAAGACATTCCACACCTGATGTGCAGTATAACAAGGGAAACTGAGGCACGCTACCATATTGTTTCCATGGCTAAATGCCAAGATTTCTGTGCTATTGACAACGTCAATATATTGATTTGATGTTACTTGAGTTCCAAACATTTGCCAGAGCTTGTATGAGTAAAGTAGCTGTTTTCTTTAGCTCTTGGCAAGATCACATAAGACAAACCCATGAATGGGGGGAAGTTTCCCTTCACATCCATACTTAATATCATCCTCAAAGCAATGGTGTTGTGGAGTGAAAAATCAGCAGTCCTTAAGACCATGCTGCGAACAGCAAACCCCAACCCTGATTTTAAAAACTGGCTCAGCAAATGTAGTTCTTAACAAGCAAACTAATGCCCCCGAGTAGGGCTCGTATTATTCTGTTTTACAGGTTATGCTGCCCTCCCTCACAACATCTTTGTCCATGGAGCCCTGGGAGAAGGTGAACTGCAAACCTGGTTTGCCACCTACTGGGTGCAGGAGGTCAGTGGAAACCAGTCCCTGTCAGCGCTGAGTCCAGAAGATTGTCTTGTTTGCTCCACTCAGTTCTCACCTAAATATCCCTTACCCTTTCAATTTGTACCAATAGTTTATAATTTTTCTTCATTTAATACTTCTAGTGTGAATTGTTCTTTCCCCTATGTGTAGTGAGTTAATTCTAGTGTTTTGTAAAATAGATTAATGATTCAATATTTGTTACAATCTTTTTCATTTTCTACTAAATTTGCTGAAGTATATCCCGAATTTGCTGATAAATGCTATGTTTCTTTGCCTTCTATTTCTCCTAATTTGTCCTCAATTGTTAAAGACCTGCAAACATTAAGCTCTAATGTCCGAGAGCCACGAGAGTCCTTCCAGTTTTGATCATAGCTCAATTGGCTTGGCCTTGCGGCCTACAAATCTTATTTCCAATCCCTGTTTGTGTCCTTCTAGTTAGGCTCGCTCTTCTCTGTCTCGGATGTGCCTTCATTAAAGCCTGCATTCACAAGTTTGTTGCCTCGGCCTACATCGCTTCCACCCCCGAAGCACATCCCCTCGTAGGTGGGTATGAGGAGTGGGACACGGAAGTTTAGGTTTTCGGCCAAACTATTTTGGCCAGGGCACAGGGGCATGTTCAGATCAGTTCCTGTCTGCATCCTGTAACACTTGCCCATACCGGTATTGCCCTGGCCTCTTCTTTTGTCATTCATTTTCGCATGCATTCTATAACAATGTGCATTTCCTCACCTTTGGGGGCAAAGCCAGACTTTGAGGTACCTGCTCCCCTACTTGGTGTAAACATTGCTTGTGCCAATCAGAAGTGAACACAAATAGGTTTTGGGCCCCGTCCCCTATGACACTTTTGTGATGTCATAGTTGGTACTTATGTTTCTGCCTGCCATGTGCAGACAGAGAGAGGAAAATTAAAATGAATCCCGTGTATCCGTGTATCCCGTGTACCCCACGTAACTGAGCCTGATCACCTCGAAGCCTCTCTCTCAGCTCACGTTGTTTCAAATAGAGCTTCTACGTTTACCGGTCGTGTTATGCGTTGGTTTGTATTTGTAAGTATCAATTATTACTAAATGCTGCATCCTTGTTTGCAAATATTGTTAGTAGATATTTTAGTCATTGCGTGTTTTAAGTTTCATTAAGTCTATTAGTTAATCCAAAAAAAACCCTGCTCCCTTACCCCTTGTAATTATCCCCAATAAAACTTTAAAATTGATTATTTTTACGTGTGTGTGTGTGTGTGTGTGTGTGTGTGTGTGTGTGTATCTGCAGCTCGTGTCCTGACACACACTCCCCTTGCATCCCTTACCTATATAGTTTGTTGCCACGTGCAGCCTGGTAAATAACAGGCCTGAAATTTTTTTCCTCACCCCTGCGAGTCCGTGGCAATCCACAAAATTCTGCTTAAATAAACCTGAGGGACTTAATTTGAACTTTTCTCTCTTATATTCAAGTTACTTGAACTCCCATATGCACATTTGTACTCATTTCAGCTTTTCAACTTTGAACACTAGAAACAAATGTTAAATTTGTCAGCACAAACTGCTTGTTATGTGCTGAGTCACAATGAATTTTGCAATAGGGACTTTTTAATGTTTCACACCTTCCACATTAAACAAAGCAAAATCTACACTCTGGGAGAGAAAACAGAGCGTACATGGGGGGGGGGGGATGTGTGCATGGAGTTCCTGCCTATCTGTTATGAAGTGCTGAGAATAGAGGTACTAAAAGAAGGAACAGCAGCCACTGCTACATGTATCTGCTCATCTTCCTCCACACCTCAACAAAAGAGTAGAGATGCTGGGGTTGTGGAGTTATTTCAAAAGTGAAGCAGTGTGCCCAAATGCTCTTTTCTGATTCTTCAGCCTTCAGTTAATAACAAGGTGAACAGAAGCATTATTAAAATAAGACAATATAGTGTAAAGAAGAAAATAATTAATTGAGAAAATACCGTTTTAAAGGGGAAAAGGAGAACCTGAAAGAAGCTATTCAGGAAGAGAGGGAATATGTTTTAAATAAATGTAAGAATTTAGGGGTAAATGCAACAAGGGCAACTACATTTTAAGGAGGAAGACAGCAAGAGTGTTAACCTGTAGTAGTAATCTACCAGGTCTGGAATAAGCTAATTACAAGTTTGTTTAAAAAAAAAAATTTAAACTGAAAAGTATTTCATTGATATTTTCTGAAAGGCTGTCGAATTGAAATATAGAGTCCAAAGTTCATTAAAACCGATAGTTTATTTAAATTTAGTAATAGAACAAATGTAGAATACTTTAGTTAACACTAGCGAAAATACCCGGCGTTGCTCGGGTCAGTCGGAGGCGGGGAGGGGGCAGACAGCTGAGCGAGTGCGGGGTCCGTTGGATGGGGGAGAAAGCAAACCTGGCCCCCCCCACCTCACCCCCCCGACCAAACCCGACACCCCCACCTCACTTACCCCTCAACCAACCCCGACTCACATTTTCACCCCCCACCCAAACCCAACACCCCCTGACCAACACCCACACCTCACCCCCCGTAGACCAAACCTGACACACCCACCTCACTTCCCCCCCAACCAAATCCGACACCCCTACCTACCACCACAAACCCGACACCCACACCTCACTTACCCCTCGACAAACCCCGACCCCCTCCTCACCCCCCCAACCAAACCCAACACCCCCACCTTACCCCCCCACACCAACCCCAACACTCCCTGACCAACCCCAACCCCCACACCTCACCCCTCACCCACCCAGACACCCCCACCTCACCCCCCCGACCAAACCCGACACCCCCACCTCACCCCCAACCAAACCCGACACCCCCACCTCACCCCCAACCAAACCCGACACCCCCACCTCACTTACTCTCCGACCAAACCCAACTCGGGTCCGTTGGAGGGGGGAGGGGCAGAGAGCTGAGCGAGTGCGGTGTCTGTTGGAGGGGGTATTATGACATCATAACTATGTCACAGAGAACAGCAGCTGCCCAGCTGATGTGATTGGCCTTTAAAGAATTTCACCCCTGGGGGGCGTCGGAGGTGAGATTTGAAAAAAAATTTCGACTCTTACGGTCATTAGGACCCCAAGACCTCTAACTGTACCAAATTTCAAGTCTCTTGCTCAAACGGTGTGGAAGGAGTAAGCATACATCCACGCATACACCATTTGACTTTTATATATATAGATTAGCATACAATTGTAACATCTACGTCATGTTCCATTTAAAACAGAGCCAATTATGGTTGATACTAGCCGAATCTTTATTAAACTGTTCCCTTTTCATTAATTTCTCATTAAATGATCAGATTAGAATTGTAATTATAAAATTTTAAATCTTACCTGGGTGTTTTAGTATAACGTATGCTACAGCTTCGCCATAGGGATGCAAAACATGACAGAAAAACTTGTGAGAATAATCCTTACTTTTCACTCTTGAAATGTTGAATCTTGCTCCAATTATATAACCACCTTCCTGGGGAGGTTTTCTGTCATAACAAAGGAAAACATCAGTAGATATATAATAATTTCTCTATTAGAATTTCAATATGGGAGACTTAATTGGAAATACAAGACAGTTCACTTTTACCCTCAAGAGCATATTAAGCAACTAGCATTCAGGTCACTTGTGGGCAAACATAGATATTGGCAGTCAGGACTTTATAGTACAAAGCCTAGAGTCAGGAAAATGATGTACCAGAGCTAGGGGTTTGAAACTATACAGATTGAACAATGACATTACACAGGTTGAATTACTGCCTATGTTAGAACATTTAAATGTCTATAGGAATTGCAGTCAGGTACTGTGCCTCCATGTTTTCAGTTCTGATACCAGTGCTAGCCACTTTAAAAATAGGTACTTTCCATATGAACTGAGCTATGATTAAAACTGATTTAGCTATTATGGCTTTGTAATTTAAAAGATAGATGAGGGCAGGTTGCAAACTGATGTAGTTGTACTGGCATTCCATAAGAACAATTACACACCTCACAATAGCTGTGGGTCTTCGAGATGTTCTGTCCATATGGATTCCACACTTGGTGTTCATGCACCCATACATGTAATATCAGATTCTTTTGACCAGCAGTGTCCACTGGGGCCAGGCCTGTCCCGTAAGCATCATCTCAACTCCCTTGCCCAATAACAAAGTGTAAAGCAGGCCTTCAGTGCCTTCACCAACATAGAATCCAAGAGGAGTAGGATTCCATAGTAGGGAAGGAGGGCAGGTCATGGGATCCTTGTGGATAAAACATCTTGAACCACAGTACTGTAAGAAAATAACCATTCATTCCAAGTTTTTGTCCTCATGGTGGGTGCTAGGAGCCCTAGTTAAGATTGTAGGACAGGCTTATCAAAACGAAACTTCTTACAAGACACATCTTTAATAAAGTGTGTACCAAACCGTACATAGCTGCCCTATAAATTTCAGAAATAGACCACCTGAGTGCTAGTGGAATGAGCTCAGCTGTGCCTAGGTGGCTCTAAGCTGGCTAGACTAACTCATAAGGTGCACTTGCATAGCTAGAAAGCCATTTTGATAACTTATGTGAGGTAACCGCCTAATCCCTAAATGTATTCACGAAGGCCATGAGCGTTCTGGGTGTTCCTAAATGGGTTTGTCCTGGTCATAGAATAAAAAGCTCTTATTGCATCAAGTCCATGAAGTTTACTAGTAATGCCAAACCACACTCCAAGACTTCCACTGCACTGCAGCAGTGTCCCCACGGGATGTTACTGTGCTGTAAGCTGGTGTGCTGATGGTTCACCCCTTGGCTTGTGACACAGTAATTTGCCATGTAGACAAGTCCTTAGGCCACAGGCTGCCAAGCTTGACGCAAATCTAACATCGACTCTTTTGTCTCAGTTCCAAGAGTCTTGAGACAGAAACTTAATGTCTCATTTCTGGAGTAATGCTCCTTTCTCAAGGAAATCAACATGTGCATCTCAGCAAACAACTGGGACATCTCGACATTGCAGCTTGGAGTTGGAATCCTGGCTCATGGGGTGCACTAGCTAAAGAGGACTGAAGGGAGGAGTGAGGCTTAGCTACTTCCTTCTTTGCCATATCGGAAATGGCTTTTCTGGAGAAATCTAGAAGGAAAAAAAAACTTTAGGTGTCCAACCCTAGGGGGAGCACCGTTGAAGCCCCATATTTATTGTTTGTATACAATTCTGATATTTCGTATAAAGCATACAGTGTGAGGTATCGTGGGAAAGATTATGATCGGCTGAAACCCACTGTTCCATCTAAATATGTACAGTAACTCCTCACTTAGCGTTGTAATTATGTTCCTGAAAAATGCTACTGTAAGCAAAACGATGTTGAGTGAATCCAATTTCCCCAAAAGAATTAAAGTAAATGGGGAACGTAGGTTCCAGGGAAATATTATACACACACACATATTATATATATAGTGTGTGTGTATGTATATGTATAATACATATACACACACACACACACTAATTATCTATTAATTCCATTTGATGGCCCCTTGTTCTTGTATTATGAGAAGGAGTAAATAACATATCCTTATTTACTTTCTCTCTAACACTTAAGATTTTATAGACCTCTATCATATCCCCCCTTAGGCGCCTCTTTTCCAAGCTGAAAAGTCCTAGTCTTATTAATCTCTCCTCATACGAAAGCCATTTTATACACTTAATCATTTTTGTTGCCCTTTTCTGAACCTTTTCCAATTCCAATATATCTTTTTTGAGATGAAGCGACCACATCTGCACGCAGCATTCAAGGTGTGGGCCTACCATGGATTTATACAGAGGCAGCATGATCTTTTCTGTCTTCTTATCTATCCATTTCTTGATGATTTCCAACATTCGGTTTGCGTTTTTGACTGCCGCTGCACATTGAGTGGATGATTTCAGAAAACTATCCACACCCGCTCCAAGATCACTTTCTTGAGTGGTAATAGCTAATTTAGACCCCATCATTGTATATGTACAGTTGAGATTATGTTTTCCATTGTTCATTACTTTGCATTTATCAACATTGACTCACCTGAAAATTTGTTGGTGACATCCTTTTTGTAGTTCTTGGCAGCCTGCCTGGGACTTAACTATCTTCAATAGTTTTGTATCATCTGCAAATTTTGCTACCTCACTGTTTACCCCTTTTTCCAGATGGTTTATGAATATGTTAAATAAGACTGGGTTCGGTACAGATCCCTGGGGGACACCATTATTTCCCTCTCTCCAGTCTGAAAACTGGCCATTTATTTCTACGCTTCATTTCCTATCTTTTAACCAGTTACCATTCCATGAGAGAACCGTCCCACTTATCCCATGGCAGCTTATTTTGTTTAAGAGCCTTTGGAGAGAGACCTTTTAAAAGGTTTTCTGAAAATCTAAATACAATGGTTATAGTGTATCTCGTTTGTCCGCAGGCTTGTTGACCCCCTCAAAGGATTCTAGTAGATTGGCGAAGTGTGATTTCCCTTTACTAAAACCATGTTGCCTATTTCCCAACAAATGATGAGATAACTGTCTCAGTGGATGAGAGGAAAGCAGTGGATGTGCTATTCCTTGACTTTAGCAAAGCTTCTGATACAGTCTCCCACAGTATTCTTGCCAGCAAGTTAAAGAAGTATGAGCTGGATGAATGGACCATAAGGTGGATAGAAAGTGGCTGGATTGTCTGGCTCAATAGGTAGTGATCAATAGCTCCATGTCTAGTTGGCAGCTGGTATCAAGCAGAGTGCCCCAAGGGTTGGTCCTGGGGCCGGTTTATTCAATATTTTTATCAGTGATCTGGAGGATGTCGTGGACTGCACCCTCAGCAAGTTTGCAGATGACACCAAACTGGGAGGAGTGGTAGATACGCTGCAGGGTAGGGATGGGATACAGAGGGATCTAGACAAATTAGAGGATTGGGCCAAAAGAAATTCAATGCGGTTCAACAAGGACAAGTGAGGAGTCCTGTACTTAGGACGGAAGAATCCCATGCACTGCCACAGACTAGGGACCGAATAGCTAGATAATAGTTCTACAGAAAAGGACCTAGGGGTTACAGTGGATGAGAAAATGGATATGAGTCAACAGTGTGCCCTTGTTGTCATCAAGAAGGCTGATGACATTTTGGGCTGTATAAGTAGGGACATTGGCAGCAGATCAAGGAACGTGATCATTCCCCTCTATTCAACATTGGTGAGGCCTCATTAGTAATACTGTGTCCAGTTTTGGGTCCCACACTACAAGAAGGATGTGGAAAAATTGGAGAGGCCAGTGGAGAGCATAAAAAATAATTAGGGGGCTGGATCACATGACTTAAGAGAAGAGGCTGAGGGAACTGGGATTGTTTAGTCTACAGAAGAGAAGACTGAGGGGAGATTTGATAGCTGCTTTCAACTACCTTAAAGGGGGTTCCAAAGAGGATGGATCTAGACCACGGGTGGACAAATTTTTTGGCCTGAGGGCCACATCGGGGTTGAAAGCGTGTATGGAGGACCAGGTCAGGGAAGGCTGTGCCTCCCCAAAAGGCCCGGCGCCGCCCCCATCCGACTTCCCACTTCCCGCCCCCTGACTGCCCCCTCCCACTTCCTACCCCCTGAGAATCCCATTCAAATCCCCCCCATCCCCGATTGCCCCCTCCCGAGACCCCCCACCCTAAACACTACCCCCAGGACTCCACCCCCTATCTAAGCCCCTCTGCTCCTTGTCCCCTGACTGTCCTCTCCAGAGACCCCACACACTAACTGCCCCCCAAGAACCCTACCCCCTTCTCAATTCCCCCTGCTCCCTGTCTGCCCCGGCCCCTATCCACATCGCCGCCTCCTGACAGACCCCCTCCCCGGGACTCCCATGCCCCATCCACCCACCCCAACCCCTTCCCCTGACCACTCCCCACCCAGAACCTCCATCCCATCCAACAGCCCCATCTGCCCTGACGGCCCCCGGGACTCCCTGTCCCTTAACCAAACCCCACCACCACCTCACCCCCTTACCACACTGGTGGCCCTGCCGGTGTTGCACATGCTGCACCGCTCTCTCGGAGGAGCAGGCAGCCCTGCTCAGCATGCTGAGCTACGGGAGAGCAGGGGAGGGGCCAGGATCTCAGGCAAACGCTGAGCTTCAGGAAAGCAAGGGAGGGGCCGGGAGCAGCCTCCCACCCCTCCCCCAGCTCAGGCACGCTGAGCTCTAGGAGAGCGGGGGAGAGGCTGGAAGGAGCCTCCTTTGTCGGAGTTCAGCCGCGCTGAAGTCCAGAAGAGCGGGGCAGGCGGGGGCAGGCCATGAGTCTCGCAGGCTGGATCCGGCCCATGGGCCATAGTTTACCCACCCCGATCTAGACTGTTCTCAGTAGTACCAGGTGACAGAACAAGGAGTAATGGTTTCAAGTTGCAGTGGGGAAGGTTTAGGTTGAATATTAGGAGAAACATTTTCACTAGGAGGGTGGTGAAGCATTGGAATGGGTTATCTAGGGAGGTGGTGGCATCTCCTTCCTTAGAGGTTTTTAAGGTCAGGTTTGATAAAGCCCTGCCTGGGATGATTTAGAAGGAGACTGGTCCTTCTTTGAGGAAGCAATAAAGAGAAACAGGTAAGACAGGATTAGGACAAGAAATAGCAAAGAAACAATCAGGCCAAAATTTTCATACTGTAGTGCCTGAAATTAGACACCTAAAGTGTTTTCTGGAGATTCCCAGGTATCCAACAGCTCTAACTGACTTCAAGGGAAGCTGCAGGTATTCAACACCTCTGAAAATCAGGTCACTGAAAAGATATATTTTTAAGCACCCAAGTTGAACATTTTTGCTTAGGGCAAACAATAATTAACTTACTCCTGGGGCATCAGTTATGTGGGACACTAAGGTTTAGAGGTAAGCAGAAAATGTGAGGTTTTTTTGTAGCTTGTGAGACTATAATACAAGAAAAATCACTCATCCTGTAAATCCAAAGGAGTTTGTGGATAAAGTAAAACCAAAATTAAATAATTTTCCTGAGGAGCAAGTTGACATTTAATATTCTCAAAAATAAAGTGAAATAAACAAAACAAAAAAGTGAATGTGCCAATCTTCTCTAAACAAGAAAGTGTTTTATGAAGTTTCATCATGATTCAGTGGCAGATGTTATGCAATTTGTGAACCTGGTCACCGCATAGATGCGGGCAGAGCAGCTGATCTTAAAAGAACTCAAGGAAACACCTATTGTATATATAATGAATTGTCCCATACTGGCAAACTTTTTCCACTGAAGCTGGTTGAGAGCAGCCTTTAATCTATGAATGAAGAATGCTAAGTATTATCATGCTATTATGAATTTCCAAAATCTAGAGAAGATGGCCTCAATAAATTACTTACAGAAAAAAATAGATAATTATGTAATGCTGGGCAAATCTGTTGAACATGAAGTACTTTCAGTGGTCTGTTGGCATTCATTAGGGAAGATTGAAAAAAGTGGGCTTGTTTAATTTGGACTAGAGAAGACAGAGGGGACATAATAGTTTTTAAATACATAAAAGATTGTTACAAGGATGAAGGAGAAAAATTGTTCTCATTAACTTCTGAGTACAGGACAGGAAGAAATGGGATTAAATTGCAGCAAGGGAGTTTTAGGCTGGACATTAGGAAAAACTTCTGAACTGTCAGGGTAGATAAGCAATGGAATAAATTGCCTAGGGAAGTTGTGGAATCTCCATCATTGGATATTTGTCTAACCTGCTCTTAAAAACACCTGCTAGGGATGGTCTATAATACTTAGTCCTACCCTGAGTACAGCAAACTGGATTAGATGATCTCTTGAGGTCCCTTTGAGTTCTACAATTCTATGATTAGACACTATTTTGTCCAACATTTACTTTTATGGAGGATTCATACCAAATAATTTAAAAATATTTTAGCATTAAATCTACAGGCAATTTGATTTGTAAAAATACTTACTTATACTCATAGAATTGTTCTTTGTAGGTATCATCAAATATAATAACATCCACACCATTGACTTCCCAGTACGGACTCAAAGCACTTATGCTACTGGATATATTACAGTCCATGATGACATAAGATCCTACAAAACATTTAAATGTGACAATTAAAAATTGTGTACCATAAGCAAGTGGGCTCATATGAGTATGTAAATAGTTTGGGAAAGGACAGTTACTTAGATTACAGCAACTGTGGTTCTTAGAGGTGTGTTGTCCATATGGGTTGTTTTGATGTTCACACTCCCATGTGCTTGAGCAATGTCCATTGGGGCTGCACGTGCGTTCTAAGTAGCCCAGTGCTCCTTTACTGAGGGCATGAAGTGAGGTGTGGGGCCAACTGCCACTCAATTCCTTTTTCACAGAATCCAGATATTACAGAACTACACAGTATCAAGAAAGAGGGCAGGTCATGGAAGACATATGGACAATGCATCTCCAAGAACTCCAGTTATTATAAGGTAAGTAATTCTTTTTTGAGTGCTTCTCCATATGTATTCCACTCTTGGTGACTCACAAGCAGTAACTGATGGAAACAGGTAGGTGCTCAGGTGCTTAAACAAGATTGCAGCAGTGTGATGTCTTGGGAGGTGAATACCCCAGGGGTTCCAATAGAACCATGTTGGAACATCGTATGGAAATGGGGTAGAGCGGCACAAAGAAGGGTACCAGGACAGATGCCTACTCCCACATCCCATTTGAGACCTTCACATAACTAAAACTCCCTTGATTCCTTCTTGGAGTCACAATACCATAAGAAGGAATCCTTGACGAACAAGCATGGGAATCCCATGCCCCCATGTGCTGTGAGTCAGAAGATGAAAACATTCTATATTATTTTTTTGGTTGGGGGAGAGGGGAGGAGCATTCCAAGAGTCAGAATACTAAATTTGCACAGTAATTCTAGAAGCCAACAGTACTGGGGAGATAATCTGGGCCAATGAGGCCTTGAGCATCACTACCATGATAGGGATGTTTAGCCCAGTGGAGAGCAGAGGAGATCCTGACTCCTTCAAGAGCTGGAGAGTCTTCAGTACTACATACTTTCTTAGTATCAACAGGGATAGTGCTACAAACCTGAGTGCAAGAGAAGAGAGTATCAAGGTTGATGGTATGGACATGGCCAGTACTGACACACTTGGTGCTGAAGAGAGTAGCACCAATGAGGCTGATACCATCACAGGGGGCATCGAAGCACTCAGTGTTGAGGTAACTCCCAATGCTGTGGCCTCTGTATTGGAGGCAGTTAACTGATTCCCAAGCTCGTGCCAGAGCCCTAGGTATCCATATTGGGCAATGGAGTCTCTTTAGAATGGGAGCAGTGAGGTGACTTAAAACTTCTTACTGAGAATGTCCACTGGGGGGGGGGGGGGATCAGCCCTATTTTTCCCACAGAAGTGATGCTTCTTTTTGTCTGAGGACTTTGTTTAAAGTCCTAACAGAATCCAAAGCTGGAATGGCCTTAGAAGATGGGAGCTAGTGGATCCAAACTCACAGGAGCACTTCTGGAATGTCGGGGGTGAGGGGGAAGAGAAAGAGGAGGTCTGCCCTGCCCAGACTGAGGCTGTTCCATGCAGCCAGTCTCAACAAATATTTCAAGACACGCCTCCCCAAACCTCTAAGGTCCTTCTAGAAAAGAACTTGCACACCAAGAGCATGTTGGGGGCTCTAGGATTTCCTGTTCAGAAGAGATGAAGTATCTGGTACGCCTGTCATCAATCGCAATTGCTGCCTTACATGAGGGGCAACAGATTCACATAGATTCTGAGGCTGCGTGATTGGCAGGGGGGAAGGGGAGAAATCACTAAATCTTGGGGCCTGGAATAAAATGCCAATCTGAGAAAAAACAAAATATGGAAGAAAAAATATTCCAAATGCCAATACAAAATATCTAAAGCAGTGATTCTCAACCAGGGATATATGTACCCTGAGGGTATGCAGAGGTCTTCCAGGGATACATCAAGTCATCTAGATATTTGCCTAGTTTTACAACAGGCTACACAGAAAGCATTAGCAAGGTCAGTACAAACTAGAATATACAGACAATGACTTGTTTGTACTGCTTTATATACAGTACATTGAAATCTAAGCCCAATATTTATATTCTAATTGATTTTTTATTATATGGTAAAAATGAGAAAGTACACAATTTATCACTCATAGTGTACTGTGACACTTTTGTAGTTTATGTCTGATTTTGTAAGCAAGTAGTTTTGAAGTAAGGTGGAACTTGGGGGTACACAAGACAAACCAGACTTCTGAAAGGTGTACAGTCTGGAAAGGTTGAAAGCCACTGATCTAAAGTTTGCCTGTAGGCAACCACCCTAACCACATATAATGAACAGTAATCTACATACAATTAACTATAGCAATTACGAAAATGCTTTAAAGATGTAGACACTGAAGAGCTCCATCACACAGACACGGGTAGGGAGAAGGAACTGAGTGGCAGCTAGGCCCGGTACATCCTCTATGCCATAGGCGTGCGCAAAGGGTGTGCGCACAGGGTGTGCCCAGGCACACCCTAATGTCTCTTAAAAAAAAAAGTGGCTTTCAATGCAGAGTGCGGCGCCTTTAAACAAATAAAATTCCCTGGGTGCACACCCTAATTAAATGTGCTGCACACACCTATGCTCTATGCCCTCAGTACAGTAGCACAAGGACACGAAGAGTATGTCTACACAGCCAGGAAAAACCCACAGCTGGCCTGTGCCAGCCGACTCAGGCTTGTGGGGCGCTCAGGCTGCGGGGCTGTTTCACTGCTGGGTAGACTTCCAGGCTCGGATGAAGCCTGAGCTCTGGGCTCCGGCCCAAGCCCAAGTGTCTACACAGCAGTGAAAAAGCCCCACAGTCAGAACTCCACAGTCCGAGCCAGCTGGCACAGGCCAGCTGTAGGTGTCTAGTTGCTGTGTAGACATACCCTTGCAAATGTACATAAGCTTCCCTCTGCAATGGGCATTGCCGGCCAAAAGACACTGATCCTGAGCACAAGGCCCACATGGGCCCCAAGAGCAAAATACATATGGACAAAGCAATCAAAGTAGAGTTGTCATCTGGCTTTTAGAAATCCTCAACTCCTCGGGTAAGATCCTGGCCCTACTGAAACCAATGAGAGTTTTGCCATTGACTTCAATAGAGCCAGGATTCCAGACTGGCTCTGCCAGGTTGCTATTAGAATACCAATCTGGGAGGGGTTACAAGCATTTTGAAGAATGAGATTAGAGTTCAAAATGATCTGGACAAATTGGAGAAATGGTCTGAAATAAATAGGATGAAATTAAGTAAGGACCTGCCAAAGTACTACACTTAGGAAGGAATACATCAATTACGCAAATACAAAATGGGAAATGATTGCATAGAAAGGAGTACTGCAGAAAGGGATCTGGGAATTATAGAGGATCACAAACTAAATAAGAGAGTCAACAATGTACTACGGCTGGAAAAAAAAAAAAGCAAACAAACATGATTCCGGGATATATTAGCAGGAGTTCTGTAAGCAAAACATGAGAAGTAATTCTTCCACTCTACTCAATACTGATAAGGCCTTAATTGGAGTATTGTGTCCAGTTCTGGGAACCACGCTTCAGGAAAGATGTGGACAAATTGGAGAAAGTCCAGAGAACAAAAATAATTAAAGGTCTAGAAAATATGACCTACGAGGAAAAACTGAAAAAATTACGTTTGTTTAGTTTGAAGAAGAGGAGAAGACACAATAATAGTCTTCAAGTACATAAAAAGTTATTATAAACAGGAGGATGATACCAAGTATCAGAGGGGTAGCCGTGTTAGTCTGTATCCACAAAAACGAGAAGTCCGGTGGCACCTTAAAGACTAACAAATTTATTTGGGCATGAGCTTTAATGGGTAAAAAACCCCACTTCTTCAGATGCTGGAGTGAAAATGTATCTGTATCTTAATTTTCACTCCATCCATCTAAAGAAGTGGGGTTTTTTACCCACATAAATATGTTAGTCTTTAAGGTGCCACCGGAATCCTCATTGTTCAGGAGGATGATAAATTCCTCTCTTATTCACTATGGACAAGACAAGTAGTAAAGACCTTAAACTGCAAGGGAGATTTAGGATAGATGATAAACATTAGGACAAACTTCCTAACTGTAAAAGTAGTTAAGCACTGGAACAAGTTACCTAGAGAGGTTGTGGAATCTCCATCACTAGAGATTTTTAAGAACAGGTTAGACACACGCCTATCAGGGGATGATCTAGATAATACTTAGTCCTGCCTCCGCACCGGGACTAGTTGACCTATCAAAGTTCCCTGCAGTCCTACAATTCTGTGGTAAGTGATTTGTTGGAAGGCAATTACTTACCAAGTTCTACTTCAATCGAATGGTTTTTTGGATAAATAAATTCTGGTGGTGTCTTCTTTGGGCCCTCTAACCAAAAAATTAAAAAAAGATTAACAAGCAATGGTCATAACACTTGCTACTACAACTGCTACCCTACCAGTTTTACAATGGTTCTGTTTTATGGGTAGTTGACAATGATGCTACCAAGAACTAAATATTAATGAACATAAAAGTAATTTCAAATTTTCCAATATCTGTAATAATAGATTTTCTGTTATTTGGTTAAAGGATTTCACTCTAGGATCAAACTAAGCACAAGTTTCACTTTCTCTGTAAATATGCAAACATTTTCAGATTTATAGGAATAAAGCTATAGGAAACCCAGTACCATAAAAATTCTCACGATACTCACACGGTGGTGGGAAAAAGGGGGAGGGAGAGAATATTTCACTGACCTCTTGGATGTTCACCACAAATCTCTTACATGTATGTTTTATCTAGTAAAATAATGTCTGGACTAGCACTTCGAGTGTATAGTAAATCAGGAATTGTATTGTTTTGCATGCTTTATCAATTATGGTCAGTCTTCAGCAAGTAATAACTGTCCTCTCACCACAGGTAAAACCCTATTCTATTTAGACTCTTATAGAATACCAACCAATGTTATGCAAGTATCTACACTTGTCAGACCAGTAGATCAGCAAATCAAAGATCCTGAAGATGGATGTTTCATCTCAAGTAGCCTTTTCTGGAAGAATGGATATTTTCATCGTGTTTCTTCCGTGTTAGTCAGTATTTAACATCACAACATTGCATACACATATGCAGCAGCCATGATACTAGTGGTAAATTTGGGTCTAAGGCATTTAACTAGTGAACTAGTTAATGCATTAATGCAATAAGGACTGGCTTTGAATAAAATGATGAGAGGAGAACAAAAATGATTAGCCAGATGCAGAAGGGAAAAAGTGCTCTTAGCCACCAACTCCATTCAAGATCCTAAAAGTAGTTGCTGACCCAGCGACATTCCTAGCTCAGCAAATACAGATTTTGTGAACTTGGAACTGGAATTCCCCTTTCTTATTATGGATTACTTTCGGTTTTTGTGTCTTTTCAAGTGAGCACTTTGCAATAATTCAAGCTGTCATGGCTACAAAGACAAAATGTCCTAAATTATTTCCAGCTCTGCACATAGACACACACTTGATTTTTGTTTCAAGCAGAACTGTTGATTGATAATCTTGCCAAAGGCAATTTCTTCTTATTGTTTGCAGTCAGCACTCTTGTTTCCTCTCACTGGGGCAGTGTGTATAAAACAGATTCCCTTCCAAAAAATCTGATGGAACCTAGTTAATTCTCGAAGTGTAAAAATACTATGCAGATAGAGGCCTATTCTTGCCAAATATTGATCATATTTTGTCCTCAACTACTTACACAGTGGTAAGAACAAGTGACACTTCTCTATATTACCATCATCACAGGTCACCTCTTCCACAGATGCATTTTGAGACACTGAAACACATGCACAATTATGTGGCATTGTCCTTCAGTAAAATAAAATACTGCAGCACCAACAAAATGATTTTGGTAGCGTATTGGCAAGAGTAACAAGTCATACACTTTAAGCCCTGGATATCATTTCCTCTGTTATGCCACGTATATGGAGAGTTTGGATTTTGGTTCAATAGTTTATATTTCATCAATAGCTTAGTAAAAATTAATGTCATATCGTCTCTCACCCTCTCCTCACAAAGAGGCAGATCTCGAGTCCAGGATTTTTTGAACTGCCTGTGGTAAAACTTTTTCCACGAGGGGACTGCAAGCTTTAATTTGATCCAAATATAAGTAGGGGAAAGAGTAATTGTCCCAATACAGAAATAAACTACAATAGAATTTTAATATTCTGGAGAAGAATAATTTAGAAAAGTTTCAATGCCTTTAAATTTTACAAGCCAGCTGCTCTTTTTGAAGGTGAAAGATTAGCAGTACTGTGGCATGCACATAACTAGCTCTATTAACCCTAAACTTTAACACAGGAGAGCCAAAGATACTTAAAAAAAACAAATCGGATGATAATACCTTTAATGTCTACAGAAATTGTTCGTGAAACATTATGTTGTATTCCCATATAAGTATATGTTGTCTGGCACGTGTAATTTCCTTTATCATGCATAGTTACATTATTAATCATAAGATAGATGTCACCCTTTGAAGGGACAAATCTGTTGTCCTGCATCAATCCAGGCTTACATTCCTAAATAAAGCAAAAATAACTGTGATTTAGGAGTACTTAGAAGAGATTGATTAAAGTATTTGTGCACACATACAAAAAAAAGTGTTCTTTGAACCATACAAGATACCGCTCCCTGTCCAAAGTATGTATACTACCAAATATCTGAATAGCACAAGGGGGTTGTCAAGTTTAATACGATTTTTTAATAACTGCCAATTTAATGTACAGCACTTTGGTACTGAAACACTGACAGTATGTCATTCTATTTTAAGAGACACTACCAAGATCTGAGGCAAAATGTTTTGTTAGAGCATTTGTTGTTTTTTTAAAAAAATAAATAAAATGGGAATAATATTCAAAAAAAAAGTCATTTTGAATTGAAAATTCAAAACATTTCATTCTGAAAAAGTCAAAATGCAGCTTTTTTCCCCCAAATGACACAATTCAGTGAATTCATCACAAATGTTTCAGTTGACCCATGTGTTTTTCAAAAAAATGAAAACTCAAAATTTTTTAGCCAGCTCTAGTTGGGACATCTATCCCGATATTTAACCTTACAGCATATATTGGTGCTGTTTCTTAGCTGGCTGGCATAGGCATTTAACTATCCTGCAGGAGCTAAGTGCTTTCTTCCTACACTAAGGGCAGGTCTACACCATGGTGGAGATCGATGCTGAGAGATCAATATATTGGGGTCGATTTATCACATCTAGTCTAGATGCAAGTACGTGGACTTCAGCTACGCTATTCTTGTAGCTGAAGTTGCGTATCTTAGATCAATTCTCCGCCCCCTCAGTGTAGACCAGGGCTAAGAGACCACGAGTAGAACTCATTTCTTCTTCATGGCAGTGAATAATGAGGCCTTGAATTTAATGGATTTTATTTTTTGTTTTTGTTCTAGAAAAGATTATGTTTTCAAGCCTCTAAACCAGGGGTTAGCACACTGGGTGGACGGAACCGCAGGTCGGCAGTGGGCTGAGCGGGGCCAGTGGCTGAGACCCCGGCTGGCAGGAGCCCCAGACCAGCAGTGGGCTGAGCCGCTCAGCCCACTGCCAATCTGGGATACCAGCCACCGGTTTCGATCAGGCCACTGCCAGCCTGGGGTTTCAGACGCCGGCCCCCTGACAGCCGGGGTCTGGACCTCCAGCCCTGCTCCACCCACTACAGGCCTGAGGTACCAGCAGCCAGCCAGTGCTCTGCTCCTTGCCTCAGCCCAGCACTCTTCAGCTGCCCCCCTGCTGTGGCCCACATTGGAAAACTCAGCAAGGAAAAGCAAGGGCAAGGATCACACTAAACTGATAATATCTGCATTTTAATTTTATTTTAAATGAAGTTACTTAAATATTTGTAAAACCATATTTACTTTATATACAACAATAGTTTATTTATAGAAGATAGACTTAGAGAGAGAGCCCTGCTAAAATGCATTACTGGCATGCAAAACCTTAAATTACAGTGAACTTGGCACACCACTTCTGAATGGTTGCTTTGGTCTAAACAGATTTTTCCATTATGTTCTCTTCCAATTAAAACACTGTTTTAGAAGGTTTCCAATAAAACTTTCAAGACTTTCAGTTTCCCATGGTCCTCTAGGGAAATGGGCAAGAGGGAGAATAAGTCAAGAGGCACATTGCATGGCTGACTCATCATTTTGGTCTTGATATTAAGTGTACTGTATGTTCTTTAAGTGATGATTACTTTAAATTTCCCACACAGTGCAGCAAGGAGGTGTTTCTAGGAGTATAAATTTAAACCCCAATTTTGGAAGCACTGTAGGTATCCCATCCACCGAATCATGGTGCATGCAGAAAGATGTGATTTCTCCATTAACCAGACACCCCAAAACCACTTAAGACTTTGAAGATCAACAATTTGAATTGTATCTAGAAGAGAACAGAAAGTTAGTGCAGTGTATGAAGCCCCAATATTTCATGCTCCTTAAAACCAATCCCACTAAATAAGTGGACTACCACATTCTGACAGCTGTAGCTTTTAGTTGATGTTCAGGAGTAAATCTCTTACATTGTATTATTGCAATCCAGTTTGGTGACAATCACTAGCATAGATTGCTGGTGATTTATATCAGAGTTGTATGTCACCACAATTATTGTGCTAATATACATATGAAAAACAGTTTGGCCACTAATGTCAAAAACTACAAAAGCATTCCTAAAACTGTATGCCCACTGTGGTAAACCCAGGGCAGGCGATGGCCAGAGAAGGCTGTGGTGAGAGGGATAACTGCAGTTTAATTGGATCCAGCTGAACAAGGCTGCCACAGCCAGAAGCAGGGCCAGCTGAGGCCAGTTAAGGAGGCTGGCAGAGCCCTTTAAAGAGACTCCTCCCCAGAGAAGAGTGTGGGAGTTGAGGAGTGAGTTTGGAGGCAGGAGGAATTAGAAGAGTGAGTTTGGTGAAAGCAGAGAGGAGTGAAGGAGAGCGAGAGACAGAGACAGGGACAGAGAGGCTGCCAGCAGACAGGAAAGCAGGAAGGAGGGAGTTGGCCCTTCCTAGCCTGCTGGGAGCCAAACCCCAGCCAGAAGAGAACGGCTAAAGGGCCTGAGTCCGGGGAGTCTGAGGAGCCACCTTGTCACACCACCTATCATCAATGAGGCTGAATCTCTACTCCTACTCCTCCTCCCCCCCATCATTCATACAGGAAGATGCCACTTCTCTAGATGCTTCCTCAGGAAATCCTCACCACCTCCATCTTGCCTAGATTGAGTTTCAGTCAGTTTGCTCTCATCCTAGGCCCCGTAAGACACACAAGCACTTGTTCCCCCAGTCAGCCAGAGTACTGCAGAAAAAGACCTAGGGGTTGCAGTGGATGAGAAGCTGGCTATGAGTCAACAGTGTGCTCTTGTTGCCAGGGAGGCTAACAGCATTTTGGGTTGCATAAGCAGATCAAGGGACATGATCATTCCCCTCTATTCGGCGCTGGTGAGGCCTCATCTGGAGTACTGTGTCCAGTTTTGGGCCCCACACTACAAGAAGGATGTGGAAAAATTGAAAAAGTCCAACGAGGGCAACAAAAACGATTAAGGGGCTGGAGCATATGATTTACAAGGAGAGGCTGAGGGGACTGGGATTATTTAGTCTGCAGAAGAATGAGGGGGAATTTGATAGCTGATTTCAACTACATGAAAGGGGGTTCCAAAGAGTGTGGATCTAGACTGTTCTCAGTGGTACCAGATGACAGAACAAGGAGTAATGGTCTCAAGTTGCAGTTGGGAAGATTTAGATTAGATATTAGGAAAAACTTTTTCACTAGGAGGGTGGTGCTGGAATGGGCTACCTATAGAGGTGGTAGAATCCTTCCTTAGAGGTTTTTAAGGTCAGGCTTGACAAAGCCCTGGCTGGGATGATTTAGTTGGGGATTGGTCCTGCTTTGAACAGGAGGTTGGACGAGATGACCTCCTGAGGTCTCTTCCAATCCTGATGTTCTATGATTCTATGACCCCTATAACAGGGCTTCTGGGTTTTGACCTTTGCACAGAAGGCCAGCTGTTCCCCTAGATAATTTAGCTTTCTTTGGGACCAGAAACTACACCCTTTCAGGCCATGTGGCCTAAAATGTCAGATATTTCCTGTTACCAGAGCAGAAGATTTAACAGCTTTGATGAGCTTTATTAGCCCACGAAAGCTTATGCTTCTATACTTTATAGTTAGTCTTTAAGGTGCCACAGGACTCTTTGTTACCTCTGCTATTCCAGACTAACACGGCTACCTCTCTGATTCTTTATTTTCTTTAAAACTGAAGCTGCATTGGCACTGTAAAGTGCCAGATTATGTATTTAATCTTTGGTAGACAAAGCATATCCAATAGGTTTTTAAGAACTGTAAGCTACAAAAGAAAAGTGATCCAATTGCATGATTAAAAGTGTAATATGTTCATCTACTTCATATTTTTAACTAATTACACATCAAAGTAACATATAGCAAGATCACACTCATATTTTTGATGCTGAAATATTATGAACATCTTACAATTTGAGTATAGATCAGAATCTTTTAGAATATGCTTTGGAAAAATAGAGGGTGTGGGTTTTTTAAATGTAAATGTAAGCACATTCTTATTATGGTTCCTATAATATCCCAATGGATTTGGCAAATTAGGTACCCATTCGCATTACACAGAAAAAAATCTTGTCTTTTTCCCCCATTACCATGCACAGTTAAATTATATAATAGGGAATGTTACAGTAAAAATATATATACACAGTACCTTATACCACTGTATTTCAGGTAGAGTATCATTTTCATCCTTAAAATATTCCAGATCAGGACATGTAATCTTTCCACCAATTGACGTAAACAAGTTTTGTACATACATAGTGTCTCTATTAAAACATAAGCCATCATTGTTCTTGAACACATTTAGATGTATATATTCTTTGTCAGAGTTGTCAGAATTCCTGTAATGAGAACAGCAACAAATTGGACTATTACTGGTATTTCCCTTGTCCACAATAATGCAAGTCAGGCCCTGGATCCCTGACTGGAAAGGCAGAACTCAGACTCCAGCTAGAGGGCAAGATTTTCAAAAATGTGTAAAGTTGGGCTCCTAAATCCAGATTTAAAAAGGTATCCATTTCTGAAAATCTTGTCCGGAGTCTAAACCATTGCTGATCGGTATTAAAGGTTTTGTGAAGTGACGGATCCCTTTCCTCAACTAATCTAGAGTCACTAAATAGTCTGAAAAATAATTCAAAGGAGAGAAACATGATCAAAGAATTTTTACATTATCAGGCTAAAATTTCTTTTAAAAAGTTTACTTTTAGTATTTCCATGAGTTTGAAAACAAAGTGAAATTGGAAGAAAAGAGGTTAAACTTGGTCATTGCGAGGGCTGGGTCACTTAAAGAGTAAAAATAAACTATTTCAACTCAACTGGGTCACTAATAATCTCAGGCTTTATTTCTAATATATAAAATCCTAATGTAAGCAGATCCCTATGAACAAAACTGAGTTTCTGACACCTATCAAGTATGGAGGTGTGGGATTTTTAATTCCCAAAGGAAGAGGAGAAGAATTGCTTTATTTCCTTCTTCGCTTCTACAATCCTGGCTCTCTTGTTTCAAATGAACAATATTCCAATCATCATCATCATCTGCCTGGCCTCTTAAAAAAATTGAAAAGTCAAAGGAGTATTTGGCAAGGCAGTCTGCATAACATGCTGCCTTGATTTTCAGTAAGTTATATTTCTTTTACTGTTAGTATTTTAATTCTTCCTTTAAAAAACTGTTTAGTGAGACATGTAAAGCTACCATAGGTAAGTAGTATTTTTAAAACGTGAGTATGCTAAATTCACATCACTCCCACATTTCTCAGTCTCCTGATTAACTAAATCAAAACAAGAAAGTAAAGAACTCTTTTACTGTCCATCAGAAACAGACTATAAAATTAAATATGAAGTGATTCATTAACGCCAATAGAGTTAAAAAGCATTCTTACAAATTTAGTTAATATTTCTAAAGAACTTTGATGAAAAACCACTATACAAGCATAAAGTATAATTTTAAGCCAAGTTCTACTAGCATGGAAGAAAGTCAGATATATCAGCATAGTATCAAAGACAGAACTGAAAAGCTGTCTAACTGCTTCCATCCAAATATGTAAAAGAAAAGTCTCTATACACTAGATTAACACCAAAAATACGTTTTTGTACTTTGTGTGTGATCATTTTTCCCATTTGTAGAACAACTTTGCATCTAAACACATTTCTAAAAATACAGGTCCTTACCTTCTGTTACATTCATAAAGTCCTAAATCTTCTAAAGTTGCAGGAATAAACCAAAGCAAGTTATCTCGCTGATGGATTCTGGAATGTGTCTCTGTAGTTATTGGTGTATCACTACCATTTCTATACCAAGTCAGATTGCAGTCAAAGTCAGGTGTTTGACAACTGATAGCAATAGGCTCTCCTACAAGTACGAAATGACTGGACAGCTTGCTTTGTTCTAAAAATAGGACGAAGAAATTATCAAAATTGTTTGCTTTTTTTTGTTAATTTTTCCTTAATTTTACTGGCAGAAGTAACTTAAATTATTCAGTTACAAAGATACAAGACTGATGAGTTATTGTTCAATAACAATTTATAATATTGTTTGCATTTGTTTAGCACCTTCCATTTGCGAACTTCAAAACGTTTATAAGCTTTAAGTTACACAATGCCCTTTAAAATAGGTGGTCAAACATCAGATATATTTAACTCCAGTAGCCTCAATATAAAGAGCAGTAATATAAAGATATGTTAAATTCATTGAACTTCATGAACTTCAACGTGTAATTTTCCTGTTCTTTCTATTTAAAGACAAGCAGTGAATTTTAGTACTCATACAAGATACTAGATTGGCAATAGAGAAATTGTCACAATAAGTGCAGTACAGGCAATGGCCGTGCAAGTTTTCCCCACAGTGCTCTGGAGAATGTGACTCAATTCTGACCTGGTAGGACCAAATCCAGGCTGGAGGAGACATTTCAGTAGTGGTTTCTGGTACTGGAGAACACAATAGGCAAGAAACTTGATGAAGATCTGAATCTGCAGCACGTAACATGACCAGACGAGGTCAGTAGCAAGTCAACAGTTCAGACCAAGTAGTCTTCGGTTTTAGCATATATCCTGTGACCAGTCCTGCAAGTTGCCATGTCTCCCCCACATTTCCAGATTTTAATTTAATATGGCAAACGTTGCTTGAGCATTATACTATATGACATGCCAAACATAAGCAAGACTTCAATTATGACTGTGTAACAAGTTAAGGCACGGCATGTACACTTGCAAGAAGTCCTTAAGCAAAAGGGCAAGGACTGCAAGCACTCAGCCCACAAGGAAGACACACTAACACAGATCTGCATACCTAACATTTTTAAGAGGTCAGTTTAAGGACAGCCATATAAAATCAGTTGGCCACAGAACAGATTTCACATTTTTTCTTATTTCTGTAACACCGAGTGTCCAAAATACTTGATAAAAACTGAGTCTTACTGAAAAGCTTCTAAATCCATGATATACTGAATTGCTGTACAAATCCAGCATTGAATTGTTAGAGGAAACCCACATCCATATTTTACTGCATAGAACCTTAAAATTAAAATTTTCCACTTACCAGTTTAGTCCTCCTTTCTCCCCCCTCCCCCCTCCCCTTCCATCCATGCCATTTGCCAAATATATACTCGTTCGTTTTCTATGGAGTACAAATCAATTTGGATCTGTTCAAAACTGCTTGTTAAGAGGGGAGAGGAATGTTATTGCTCTGTGCAATCCTAATTTCTATTATGAGACTTAAATCTAAAGAATTTTAATTCAGAACACAAGTAAACTGGGAGCTATATACACAAGATCAGAACCAGACTAACATTATGCCCTCTAAGGCTGCCAGCACTTTAAATATGTTACAGTTTACAAAGGATTGAAAAGATATTTTTTTAAATTATCTATAGTTTTCCTGAAATACCTAGAGCAGGGGTGGTCAAACTGTGGCTCATGAGCCATATACAGCTCTTTTACATTAAAGTGTAGTTCAAAGAGCACCCCTCCCCCCCCCCCCCCATGAAACCTGACCCTATTCTCCACCTACCAGACTGGGGGTTGGGACCCGGGTACCTCTGCCTTGCAACAGAGTGGGGAGGCAGGGACTTCTGCCCAGTGGGGAGGGGGAGTCTCGGGACTTCTGCCCTGCTCCTCCTGGAGCCCCAAGTCCCATCAGGTGTCTCCCGTGGCACTGAAGCCCCAAGCCCCAGCATGTGTGCCGGTTGTTGACTGTGGCTCGGAGGATCACTAAATTTGACCCCTCCTGACCTAGAACCATAACACTAGTCATTAGGGCACCTTGTACAACATGTAACCACCTTAGCAATAAAGATACAAAAAGTAAGATCTGGTCACTGCCTTATACTATCATGAATTTAGAATTTCACAGACAGAAGAAATAGAAGAGCCACTGACTTAGATTCTCACTGCAAATTTTGAATTTCAATTAATTGTTTGCAAAGTTTGTTCTTCAGTAATTGAAGTATACTTTTTTTCCCCACTTCTTTTACTGAGATACTGTGTGTACTTGACTTTACATATTATCTCCTCCTGGAATTTTGGAGTATTTTGGATAAATACATTTGAATTTAGAAGTGTGAGAATGTTGTCAGTAG
Organism: Sternotherus odoratus; assembly: GCA_032164245.1. Classification (NCBI taxonomy): domain Eukaryota; kingdom Metazoa; phylum Chordata; order Testudines; family Kinosternidae; genus Sternotherus; species Sternotherus odoratus. Next base: position 204,043,836 of record JAVMKO010000001.1, on the reverse strand, counting down.
CTACCCGTTGTGGTATTCTGCTCTTGTTCAATAATGCTATCTGTCGGCTGCGAGCGTGTTCCCTCTGTGTGCCGTCTCAGCTCTGCAGATCGCGGACACAGCGGACCCCAAGAGAACCACCAAAGACCACAGACTCTAGTAAGGTACGAAGGCACCCGGGCCAGGTTTATTGTCAAATGAAACACAGTCTCTAGCTTTGCCAGATTAGAGATCAACAGGTCTGCTAGTCCCTATGTGCTCCCCAGACAATGGACACAGCTCAGTTAGCAACAGGACATGCCACTACCCCCTAGGCTGGACAACAATGTGCCCCCAGCTCCTACTTTTATACAGTGCAAGACCAATCACTCATCTCTCCTGTCACATTGAGATACAGTCCCTTGGTTTCTTAGGGTGCTGTCTCCCCTTTTGATCATGCTGGTTCAAACACACAGATCTATCTATCATGCTGTCCTATTCACCCTGTCTCTGAGGTGCACCTGGCTGTTTCTTGTTATTTCTGTGAAGTGTCCTCAGGATGTCCAGGTGCCATCTTGGCACAACTTACTTATATCATTAGCGTGTACTTTCTTAGAAGCCCTTTGCTTGCCAAGTTCTGCAATTAGGGCCTGCCTCTGGCTCACAGCCCAGCTTTTTGTTTAGCAGTGCCTTTGTTTACTCTGGTTCAGGCTTCAGGCCTCAGACTAGGCCTCAGGCCTCATGCTAGGCCTCTGATACAAGAGTTTATGTTTCAGGGCTGCACCTTACCACAAATGTTATTGGAGGAGACTGTAAACTAAGTCATTTAATATCTCAGAAAGAAAGATGAGCCTTGCTATTCACGAAGCACAATACTTCTACTCACTAGGATATTATAGATGCTATAACAGACAAAGAAAACCCTCTTCAGTAACACAGTTCATGCTCCACTCTGTTACAAAGTGATGCTAAACAAAATTTCTATCCTATAGAATCCTTACAGCTCCGTGGCCAATGAAAATTATTCTTCACTGTGACAGAAGTTAAGGAGAATTGTGCCTTCCAAGTGAATATGGGGATAAGATTACAAATTCAGTCTTCAACCCTGCAATCCTAAATCCAAAAAGCAAAATTCTATCTATGACTGGAGCCAGAAAATGCCCGCTAATAGCTGAGCAGCTATCATTGTCCAGGACATTCTGAGTAAGCTCCAAAGCACTATATGGATGATATCTCAGGTGTGCAGATGCTAGATTGTAATGTAAACCATGGTGTTATAAAAAGGTCATTTTAATTCTAGAACTAAGTACTGTTAAGAAAAATTAAAATAACTATTTTAAAAAAGTTTCCCCTCTATATTTGTACAGTTTACATTCTGATACATTTATAAGTCTGTCAGGCCACATACCATACAGTCATCATCATCTTTGGTATAATGACACCCTAGAAAGGGCATCCAGTAAATACACCCACACCTTTGGTATGGCAGAGTGCAAGAAAACCTTCTCTGTTCTGCTATTACTTAACTCGTGTATATACTGAAAATAACTCATTTTAGAAAGAATTCAATTAATAAACGTTTAACTTACCAGCACTGAATGAAGAAACAAAAGGAATTATACAGCAAATGAACCACAATGGAGGGATCATGTTTTGCTACGGAGAAAACAAGATATTTCATTAACATACTAAGAGTATTCAAAGTGCACTGTAAATCTCATTCTGTACTATACCCACTATACTCAGTGATCCTAGAACAAACACAAAGGCACTAAGAAAGAGTATTCATCCCTTTTGGGGGGAGAAACGAGTGTGCTGACTTAGCACCTTCCTCTGAAAGTTTTAAATCATAGCATTAACTGGTCCACACACAAGAGTGGTTTAAAACGTTTTACCCATGTATCTATATCAGTAAGGGGTGTGATTTATCTGGCAAAAACAACGAGACACCTTAAAGACTAAGAGATTTATTTGGGCATACGCTTATCTGACTGTTATACTAGTGAAAGCCTAAGCATAGACACAGTTATACTGGTATAAAGCTGTCTTATAACAGTATAGCTTATTTCAGTTCCTTTTTCTACATGTATAACCACTTCTATTGTAGGGCTTTTGGGGTCTTTTAAGTATGCCAGTGTAATTCAAGTGGCAGAACTTTTAAGTGTGGACAACTCTATAATTTTCTGTTGGAGGAGGACTCCAATGCAAATCTGAGATGAAGGAGCTTGTTGCTACATTTGCATTTCATGATTAAGAACTCAGTACTATATATTCAGGAGGTAGGAGACAAGTTATTTTAAGGACTAATCTTGTCTGTGTTTTGGTTGTGTAACTTTGTATGTCTGGATTTCTAAAGGAAAGGGTAGACTTTCAGTGTTCAGTGTTGCAGGTTTCTATTAAAAAACTGGCACGTGCTACCCCTTTTTTGCATGTCAAGTTGTTTCGCAATCTTCAAAGATTTCTGGTTATTGTCAGTCTTGTAATTAATTAGGCAAACCTTATATGGAAGCTGATTTTAAAATTATGTAATTTTGTTATACAACATATGGGGGTATTTTACAGGGTAGATAAAAGAAATAAACAAGTAGCAAAGGATGCATATATGAAAAAGCAGCGCTCCAGACATACCTGGAATATATTAAACATGTCAGTTCAAACTTCAAATATCCATATATAAAGTTGTACACATGCTCTAGTTAAATGCTGGAGAAGATAAATACCCGTTTGTGCATGCATTAGTGTGTATAACCAAGCTCACCTAATAGAAGGAGCTTCCAGTATACGTTTCTCTGACAAAAAACAATGCTGACTAGCATATCCCACAGCTCCAAAGGCCTGAATCTTCCTCTTTTCCCCCAACTCATAGGGCTGCTTTCTCTAGAATTAGTCTCTTCACCTCAAAGCAGCGTCAAGCCCTCTCCCAATTCATCTGTTGTTAAACAGTTTCCAAATGCCTTGCTCCTTCCCATTATGACAACCGCCGCCTTTCCAAGTAATAAGGAAGTACTGCATCATCTTAGCTAAATTAATCACACATTTTAATGTAATCTCCTCCCTAACCATTCTGTTTCTGTCAGAGGGAAACAAACAACAGCACTATGTGATCTGCCAGTTTTCCATGGACCTCAGTTTGGGAGTCTCTGATCTGGGTTACTGCAGATGGTTTGCCTAGGTCATTGTAGAAGAAGCAGGAAAATTTGCCCATCTCCAAGTTCACTCTCTATTCAGCCAGGGAGGTTTCATTTTTATTTTTGGACTGCACAGCATTTTTTTTTAAAGAAGTGTTTGTGAAATCTTAATATTTAATCAAAACCAAACAGCCAACTGTTGGATCTGAGCTGAGCTTTTCTAGCAGCAGTCACACAAATAAGTTTTGGGGAAAAAATAAAATAATTTCTGAGCAATGGGAGATAATGCATAGATTCTGAAGGAAGGACAAGAAGAAATTGTTTAATCTGCAGCAAGAGAGATTGATATGTTAGATATGAGGGAAAACTTTCTAACTAGGAGGACAGTTAACTGCTGGAATAGGCTTCCTAGAGAGGTTACAGAATCCTCCCATCACTGGAGGTTTTTAAGAACAGGTTAAACACCTGTCAGGGATAGTCCACCTGACCTTCTCTCAGTGGAGAGGGCTGGACTTGATGACCTCTCAAGATCCCTTCTAGCCCTGCATTTCTATGATTCTAGGATTCATTCAAGAGAACTTGAGGGCTCTATTACAGAATTTAACAGCTTCCAAATGTGTCCTCCTTTTGTTGCTTGAGAAAGCATTCATACCTTAGTCTTTATTTAGTTCTCTAATACGTATTTTTCCTGACATATGCCAAGGGGTTGATCACCATCTTTGAAATTTAGGTTTACCTGGAAAGAGAAACACAAATTTTACAAAAGTGTCAAATGCATCATGCAAACAAGAGCATAAAAAGTTTCCAAAGTCAAATTTCCAAGGTCATCCTAAGTAAGTCAGCAAGACCTGTGGGTAAAACTGGTTCATGTATAGACCTCCAAGAATGCCATCTCTACCACCACAATCTTCTTTTTTAAATATGACTATTGAGATACAATTTAGCAAAAAGGTGGCATTATACAAGTGTCAGAGTTAATGCCAACCAAAAACAGAAAGGGGAGGGAAACACAACAACAGATAAAGAACCTGACTGTGCAAGCATAGTTGAGAAAGCCACCCCTCCCCATCCCAGAGGATGAAGAACTAGAAAATCCAATGGGATCTACACACAAAAATTGTACCAGGTTAACTTGACTTATTTAAATCAAGACAGGATGTCTTCCTGAAAGACATGCTATAGCTCAAGCAGAAATTAGGGGCTAGATGTAGAAGTTATTGGGCAAGATTCTTTGTCTTATGTTTTGCAGAAGGTCATATGAGATCATAGTTGTTCCTTACGGTCTTAATCTATGAAAATAATTTAGCTCAGTTACCAAATTAAACTAAATCAATATAAACAAGGGCAAACATATAAGTTTGTTCACATAGGGGTTTGCACAGGCTTAACAAAAATCAGTTTTAAAAAGTGATTTTACTTATACTCATGCAGTTTGCATGTTTAGAAAAGCCCTTAGTACTTTAAGTTTTCACATCTAGATACTTAGGTCAGAAGAAGCAGCAAACAATTAAAAACAATCCATAGATGTGGGGGGAAGGGGTCTGAAAATACAGGGAATCCATAAACTCTTGGAAAATTAGATACACCCACACTTTCCACAGAAGGTAAACTTTCCAAAAAAAAAAAAAAAATTTTTCCAGGTACAAAGTACCCTTAAATGTGAACTGATGCAGTGTTGTTTGCAATCAGACAGCAATGTTACTACTAAGAAAGTATCAGTTTCCTCCATTCACTTCAACAAGTTGTTAATTTAAATGCCAGACATGTTGAAATATGATGAATAGATCCAGTCATAGTAGGATAAGCAACATTTCTGATACAGTGAGCAATGAAATACTGCAGAAAAGTATTTTTACAGTGAAAACATCTAATTCTATTTGTGACTGTAGTGGGGCAGCGGCTGCCCCACTCCAGCAGAAAGTGGCTTAAAACAGCCCTGGGAAGGGCTGTGGCTGGGGGCAAGCAGCTCCCAGGCTGAGTAGGGAAAAGCTGGGCTGATTGGGAAGCAGGCTCAGCTGGGTGGCCACGCCCCAAACAGACCAACAGGCCTGTATAAAAGGGTTGAGAGGCAGGGGCTGGAGAGAAGAGTCTCCTCTGGCTGCAGAGGCAAGCTTGACAGGGTACCTAGAGTGGTGCAGGGCTGGGGTATGGCAAGAGGAGCTGGGGAAGCTCTGGCTGGAAACCCCCAGCTGCAGGGCCCAGGGGAAGGCCCAACAAAGGGTACTGGGGTTACAGGGGGCAGCCCATGGCTACAGAGGCAGAGCAGCACGCCAAACCCTCCCTTGCCGGTGATGAATGGCAATGATACTACAATCTGCCCTAGAGAACAGGGGCAAGTGGTGACTGGCAGTTGCCTAGACTGAGGCAAGGTGGGGATAGGGAGTGTGGGTTCCCCAAGGAGGGGAGACCCTGAGACTGAGGGGGTACTGCAGGGGTGCAGCACCCCAGGTAAGAGGGAACCGGGGTCCAGGGAGGGACACGGGGCCAGCAGCAAGCGGAACATCAGCCTGCAAAGGGCGCTCCAGACACTGGAAGAGCTAATTCCCGGACGGACCAGCAGGAGGCGCGTTGCCGCCCTGCTACAGTGACTATAACGGATAAAGGGAAAGTAACTTTCTTGAAGTTCAAGGTGCTACAGATGCTGCTGGGATCAGGAAGAGAATCTTAGACGGTTTAGAAGATCCAGGAAGGAAACCCCTAGTTCCTGCATCTCCCACACTCCTGCAACAGCCCACAGTGCCTAGAGATCTTAAATTCAATTAAATGACCCAATGTATGTAACTAAATAAGATTATATTCTGCTGCAATTATAAGAGCACAACACAGAACAAAAACACAAAATGTACTAAAAATAGCATTCCAGGAAAACAGCAAAATCTAGCTATGCCAGTAACTCAGTGTTTCTTCAGATACCTAATCTGACTGCACTAAAGGTCTTCCATCAAAACCTTGTTCTATTAGGTGGTTCAACAGCAACAATAATTTTATTAATATTTGAGTTTATCACAGGAGCATATTGCGGTGTAAACATTGGCCTCAGGCTTAAGCTCAAGTCTGAACATCTACACTGCAATTAAATAGCCCCTTAGCCCAAATCAACTGGCACAAGCCAGCTAGGGGTTTTTAATTGCAGTGTAGACATACTCTTAGGGTATGTCTTCACTACAGGACTAGGTCGATTTCCCTTAATTCGATTTTCTAAATTCGATTTTAGAAAATCGAATCAGTGTGTCCCCACCAGGACAGCAGGTTGACAGTGGTCAACACTGTCTGTCCTAGAACTTTTGCAGGGGTCGACATAGCCCGCATTGCACTTTGGGTAGGTAGCCCACAGTGCAATGCGTGCCAGACCCCCCCCCAAGCAGCCCCGCGGACCCCCCCGCCCGCCTGAACAGCCCCCCCGCCGGACCCCCCCCCCCGCCCGCCCGAGGGGGGGGGGAAAAGCCGGCGCCGGGCTGCTTGAGCGAGCCGGTCAGCTCCCTAGTCAATTTCACCTGAAATTGACCAAGCAGCTGACCCGCTCCCTCAAGCAGCCCTGCGCCGGACCCCCCCCCCGCCCGAGCAGCCCCGCGGCCCCCCCACACCCACCTGAACAGCCCCCCCGCCGGACACACACACACCCGCCCGCCCGGGGGGCGGGGGGAGCTGGCGCGGGGCTGCTTGAGCGAGCGGGTCAGCTCCCTAGTCAATTTCACCTGAAATTGACCAAGCAGCTGACCCCCTCGCTCAAGAAGCCCCACGCGGCTCCCCTCCCCCCCTCGGGCAGGCGGGGGGGGGGGCTGTTCAGGTGGGCGGGGCTGCTCGGAGGTCGGAGGCTTAACTTCAGATGCCTCTTCACTTACTCACAGTAGACATAGAGAAGTTGATTTTAGCCTTACTTCTCTCGTCAGGCAGGAGTTACATATTCGATTTTGAGGGCCCTTTAAATCGACTTTAAGGGCATGTATGTGAAGACAGGTACACGTTTAATTCGACCTAACGTCGTTAAGGTCGAATTAAAGTGGTAGTGAAGACATGCCCTTAGTGGTTCAGCAATGGCCCCCCACTCTCAGGGTTCCAGCTCCTTAATCGTTGCCTTTCTGGGGTGGAGACCCACAGCTCTCTCCTTGCTGACCAGGGTATTTCCAGGCTGAAGAAGAGTTCCCTGGCTTCACTGTGTTATTTCCAGCAAAAAACAGTATACCTAATCAGGCATACTTGCTTTCTCATCAGAAACGGTTAACAGTACAATGCCACAGTTACAAGTTACCACTTAGCACTTCCTAAGCATGATCCATTGTCTACAGCCAAGCTCTAAGGCCTGGTCCCCACTAGGGCTTAACGTCGACTTTAGCAAGCTAAAGTCGATTTAAGCCTGTACCCGTCCTCACATGCCTGCCCTTAAAGTCGATTTAAGGAGACCTTAAAATCGACTTCTGTACTCCTCCCTAACGAGAGGAAATCTGAAATCGACCTCTCTCTGGGTCAATTGTGATCTAGTGAGGATGCATGTGACTTTAAGCCTCCGACCTTCGGAGCAGCTCCACTGACCCCCCCCCGCCCGCCCGAGCAGCCCCCCGACGGCTCCCCCCGCCCGAGCAGCTCCGTGGACCCCCCCCCGCGCGAGCAACCCCGCGCCGGACCCCCCCCCCCCGCCCGAGCAACCCCGCGCCGGACACCCCCCCCCCCGCCCGAGCAGCCCCGCGCCGGACCCCCTCCCCCCCGCCCGAGCAACCCCGCGCCGGACCCCCTCCCCGCCGCCCGAGCAACCCCGCGCCGGACCCCCTCCCCGCCGCCCGAGCAACCCCGCGCCGGACCCCCTCCCCGCCGCCCGAGCAACCCCGCGCCGGACCCCCTCCCCGCCGCCCGAGCAACCCCGCGCCGGACCCCCTCCCCGCCGCCCGAGCAACCCCGCGCCGGACCCCCTCCCCGCCGCCCGAGCAACCCCGCGCCGGACCCCCTCCCCGCCGCCCGAGCAACCCCGCGCCGGACCCCCTCCCCGCCGCCCGAGCAACCCCGCGCCGGACCCCCCCCCCGCCGCCCGAGCAACCCCGCGCCGGACCCCCCCCCCCGCCCAAGCAACCCCGCGCCGGACCCCCCCCGCCCGCCCGAGCAACCCCGCGCCGGCTCCCCCGGCCCGCCCGAGCAACCCCGCGCCGGCTCCCCCGGCCCGCCCGAGCAACCCCGCGCCGGCTCCCCCGGCCCGCCCGAGCAACCCCGCGCCGGCTCCCCCGGCCCGCCCGAGCAACCCCGCACCCGCTCCCCCCGCCCGAGCAGCTCCGCGGACAACCCCCCGCCTGCCTGAGCAGCCCCGCGCCGGACTCCCCCCCGCCCGAGCAGGGGGGGAGCCGGCGAGGGGCTGCTCGGGCAGGCACGGGGGTCCGCGGAGCTGCTTGGGCGGGCGGGGGGGAGCCGGCGCGGGGTTGCTCGGGCGGGCGGGGGGGGTCCACGGATCTGCTCGGGCGGGCGGGGTGGTCCGCGGACCTGCTCGGACTGGGGCTGGTCCCCTGGGGAGCGTGCCCAGCTGCCCCGAAAGGTGGAGCCAGCTGGGGACTCCCGGCACTGTGGGATACCTACCCACAGTGCAATGCTGGCTATGTCGACCCTTGCAAAAGTTTAAGGACAGACACTGTCGACCTGCTGTCCTTTGTGGGGACGCACTAAGTCGATTTTCTAAAGTCTACTTTAGAAAATCGACTTAGGGAAAATCTACCTACTGCTGTAGTGAAGACGTACCCTAAGACACAATCACATTTGCTCCAATCCCTCAGAGACAAACCCCTACAGGATCTCTATCAAGCATTCTTAAAACTACAATGCCCAACTAGTGAAATGAAAAAAACAGATTGACAGAGACCAAAGGTACCCAGAATTCACCTACTACAAGACAGGCCCAACAAAGACAAAAACAGAACACCACCAGCCATCACCTAAAGCCTCCAACTAAAACCTCTCCAGCGCATCATCAAAGATCTACAACCTATCCTGAAGGACGATCCCTCATTCTCATAGACCTCGGGAGACAGACCAGTCCTCGCTTACAGACAGCCCCCCCAACCTGAAGTAAATACTCACCAGCAACTATGCACCACAGAACAAACACACCCACCCAGAAACCAAACCCTGCAACAAACCCTGGTGCCAACTATGTCTACATATCTATTCAAGGGACACCATCATAGGACCTAACCACACTAGCCACACCATCCAGGGTTCATTCACCTGTACATCTACCAATGTGATGTATGCCATTATGTGCCAGCAATGTCCCTCTGCCATGTACATTGGCCAAACGGGACAGTCTCTACAGAAAAGAATAAATGGACATAAATCTTGCATCAGGAATCACAACATTCAAAAACTAGTAGGAGAACACTTCAATCTCTCTGGTCACTCAATAACAGACCTAAAAGTGGCAATTCTTCAACAACAAAAACTTCAAAACCGGACTCCAACGTGAAACTGCAGAACTGGAATTAACTTGGAAACTGGACACCATCAGATTAGGCCTGAATAAAGACTGAGTGGTTGGGTTATTACAAAATCTAACCCTAAATTCCCCAATTCTAATTTCCCCCTACTGTTACTCAAACCTTATCAACTGTCTGAAATGGGCCACTTTCATTACCACTTCAAAAGTTATTTTTCCTCCCTTGGTATCCTACTGTTCATTGAATTGTCTCGTTAGACTGATCTCACACTTGGTAAGGCAACTGCCATCCTTTCATAAGTATATTTTCCACTCCATGCATCTGATGAAGTGGGCTCTAGCCCACGAAAACTTATGCTCAAATAAATTTGTTAGTCTCTAGGTTCCACAAGGACCCCTCATTCTTGGAGAGTATGCAGCCAACGAGGGATAAAAACAGAAAGTTTTGTATAGCCGCAGCAGGAGGTGAATGGGTTGAAGCACCCATCCACGCTCCTACAACCAAGCCTTGACCAATGGAGTGGAGGTTTGAGACTCCTCAGTCTCAGACTAAAGAAAAACTCCCAGTTGGCCCCAACATAGGCTCCTACCAAGGTTTAAAAACCAGAAGTTTAGAGAACAGAAACTCTCTTATGAACCTAAAGATTAAGATTCAAAAACTCCTAAGTCATTTTCGGGGGGGGGGGGGGGGGGGGGAGGGGGAGAATCAGTGGAGCCGGTGGGCCCCTGCCCAATCCGATTCACTGAATCAATGAGATGAAATGGTGGCTGATATTGGCAATATGAATGTTGCCTTTGTAGCTCCAGTGAAGGAACTGAAGTGGTTACACAAGCAACTGGATCCCAATGAGGAAGAGTAACCAGAAACTCAGTAGCTTCCTCTTCTCTATTGGAATGGGCTACCTGGTTTTCTGGACCAGTTAACCAGGACTGTGACTCCAGAGACCAAGTAATGTGAGGAGGAGAGGGAGAGTATACACATTCACAACCATGCAACCAGACTCCATCATGTCGTATAATGTCCTCCTTAGGTAGAGACAGAGCAGGGAAAGTGTGTCAGCTCTCAGAAGGGGTCACAAAGTAAGTATATCTGTATTATGTGATCCTCGCCCAGCCAAGTCAATGTTGGCAGGAAGAGGAGTTTATGAAACAGTCTATCACACCCACTGATAGCCCGCATAGGAGGTTTATGTAGGACTCATGTGTTTGCTTTGGCAAAACTACCAAAACCACAGAGCCTGTTGGGAGCAGATTTTTCTGATGAAGCACAGGTTAATTTTAGATTTGACTAACAAGTTGATTTGTCAAACAGAGGTAAAAGATTTGGGGAAAGAACTGCTTGTGATTCCAAATTACATGAGCCATGTCCCAAAGAGATATGCATAGCTGGAAAATTATGCTGTATTCAGACACTGTTTGGGTATACAACTCCTTAACAGAATTTTTATTCTTCTGTCTTAGAATTGCTTTACCTCTACTAATGGCTCCATGATAAAATACCTTATTTTAGTATCTAATATGGTTGAGTTAGCCTTTTGTTTACAAAAGCTCCCTTTGATTAAAAAAGTTAAGGCTCACTGTAAAACTGATCCATGTGCCATCCAAAAACAGAAACCAGACTAGCTGGCTAAGTAAGGGGCAGCAGAAAAGATCTGTCAGTGTGTAATCAATTCTAGTAAAACAAATCCTTAATCTAGTACCTATGGCCTCCTAAAAGGAAAAGGTTCAGGATGTTTTTCCAAATCTAAGAGAATTCAATAAATTCTCTTAGATTTGGAAAAACATCCTGAACCTTGACATGGCTGGATCAGGTTTTCAGTCCGATTATTTAATAAATGCCTGGGGTTAATGACCCAAGGAACTGTAGGTGCAGGTTGGATTGAGAATAATGCTCTGCCTGAGAATTCACTTTACAAATCCTTTAAAGGAAATTTTGAAATAATTGATGGGCTTAGAATGTACATCAAAGATGTGAGTGGTGCCTACAGCTCTAAGAAGAGAGCTCATCTATTTCAGTGGTCGAGCGGCGCGGCGCGTGACAGGAGGCAGGAGTGAGCCGGCGGTTTGCTGGCCGCCGGGGACGGGGCGGGACAGGCGCCCGCAGCCTCTTGCCTGCCCGGAGGGGCGGCCGTGAGGGAGCCCGGCGCCGCAGACCACCAAAATTTTCTCGCGGACCCACCGGTTGGCGACCGCTGATCTATTTGGTTCATGATTCCCCCATGGGAGGACATCAGAGAACTGAAAAGACCTTCCAACCATTGTCCACTCTAGGATGATAGCTCACTATGAGGGAAGATATTCATGAATATTGAGAGTCTTGTCTTGTTGGTGCTCAAAATAACCTCACACCAGGAAAAATAAATACTCTTTCAAGGTCACAAAGGCATGAGGTTCTTGGTATAAAACTTACCAAGCAATTTTGTAGGATCCCTGCCAATTACTCGGAAGGAAAAAAAAGTTGTTTGTCATTGATTTCTTTTCAAAAAGATTGGAAGCTTTCACTGTGTAAACCAATATAGCACTAGTCTCAGCTAAAGTTCTGGTACAGGTGAATCTTCCATGGTGATCAATCAGGCCTTGCAGCATCATGGAGAGATACCCCTTCCTGTTGATAAACAGTCTTTCTATACTGCAACTGGGGGGGTATGTCCACACTACCCATCGGATCAGTGGGTAGCCATCAATCCATTGGGGGTCGATTTATCGCGTCTAGACTAGACACGATAAATCAGTCCCCGAGTGCTCTCCAGTCTCCTCCTGTACTCCACTGCCAGGAGAGGCACAGGCGGAGTCAACAGGGGAGCAGCAGTGAAGTGGATCTAAGTACAGTAAACCCTCGATTTAACGGACCTCGATTTAACGGACTTCGGATGCAACGGACAAAATTTCTGAGCAAGTCTGATGCATTCCTGATCCATTTCTGGCAGGCTGGCTGCCGGCTCCCGGCTGCCGCCCGGGTCCAGGCAGCAGGCGGGTTGGCTGGCAGGTCCTGGGAGACGGGACCCGGGCGGGCTGGCTGAAGGATCCCGGCTGCTGCCCGGGTCCCGGCAGTGGGCGGGCTGGGAGCTGCCGCCCCAACCCTGAGGCGGGCGGGCGGCTGCTCCGACAGCTCTTTTTTTTTAAATTATTAAATAACGGACTTTTTGATTTAACGGACACCCCCTCGCCCGAATTAGTCCGTTAAATGGAGGTTTTACTGTACGTTGACCTCAGCTACGTTAATCTCATAGCTGAAGTTGCATATCTTAGATCCACCTCCTACCCCCGCCCCGCAGTGTAGACCAGGCCTGGGAGGTGTGATTGCAGCATGTGTACATACCTGACATACCTGAACTAGCTTTGATCTATCTAGGTCTAAAGTGGCTCAAACTTTATTATGTTCCCAGGTTATGCTGCATGGCTTCACTACTATTATTTGAGCCACTTTTGACCTAGCTAAATCAAAGCTAGCTTAGGTATGCCTATACATACTGCAATCACACCTCCCAATTGCAATGCAGACATATCCAAAGATATTGGTATGAAGTGGTTTGTGTAGAACAGGAATGTGCATCCCATCAATAGCCACAGTTGGGAACCCTTTTTACGCAAAGCCATCATTAACCTCATTTTAGCATCAAGTGGGCAGAGCTTGGAAGAGTATCCCTGACCTATTAAACTAGGTTCTTCTCAAGGAACATCCATTACAAATAGTTTACCCAAAAAAATATACAGCATAGCAGTATTTCCCACTTAACAGTATCTCTTAAGAGAAAAATATTTAGATAACAAAGATACATTTTAAAATATCCATTGGTCTGAATTAAGGATTAAATGAACTTTATTTTCTGTGGTAAATGGTGATTTTATTATCCTGGCCACTTAAGGTTTGGAGAGTCCTGTTAACTTCCCTGCTTTTAAATGTTTTGATTTTGCAGTTGATATCATAGGTAAGTACATCATCACTCATCAGTCTTAACTTGCTTTAGAAACACTCTCTTCTGAGACTAATACAGAAATGGGGCCAAATGTGTAAAGCCAATTAATGAAGGAGGATGGGGGGAAAGAGACTCAGATTTTTGCTAAAGTCCTGGATGAAATCCTACACATTTCGGATAGATTCCCATAGATGGCCATGACTGCAAATGACACTAATTTTATGGGCTCCGTCTGGCTTCAAGCTAATATCTCACCATAAGCCATTTTTAGAACAAATAATAATGATGCCCAAGACTGGCATAACAGAGTTGCTTGTCAAATTTGATGTGCACTGGCAGATCTCTTACTCCACCAATACCTCACTAATCAATACTTGATAATGGCAGTTGACAAAATCCACTTGCTGGTAGATAGTGTGATGCTGTCTCTAGTGAGTGTAAGGGCCTATGCGAACATAAGAACGGCAATATTGGGTCAGACCAAAGGTCCATCCAGCCCAGTATCCTGCCTACCAATAGTGGCCAATGCCAGATGCCCCAAAGTGAGTAATCTTAACAGGTAATGATCAAGTGATCTCTCTCCTGCCATCCATCACTCCCCTCTGACAAACAGATGCTAGGGACACCATTCCTTATCCATCCTAATAGCCATCAATGGAGTTAACTGGATAAATTAATGGAGGTTCTCTTTTAAACCCTCATAGTCCTAGCCTTCACAACCTCCTCAGGCAAGGCGTTCCATAGGTTGACTGTGTGCTGTGTGAAGAACTTCCTTTTATTTGTTTTAAACCTGCTGTCCATTAATTTCATTTGGTGGATCCTAGTTCTTATACTATGGGAACAATAACTTTTCCCTATTCACTTTCTCCACATCACTCATGATTTTATAGTCCTCTCTCATATCCCCCCTTAGTCTCCTCTTTTCCAAGATGAAAAGTCCTCTTTAATCTCTCCTCATATGGGACCTGTTCCAAACCCCCTAATCATTTTAATTCTCCTTCCCTGAACCTTTTCTAATGCCAGTATATCTTTTTTGAAATGAGGAAACCACATCTGTATGCAATATTCAAGATGTGATCCCCTCATCTCATGCTATACTTTTCTGAAAAAAAATCAGCATTCATTTAAAATATTAAATTTCTAATTCTTATGGTTAAAAATAACCTTACAAATGTAAACCAATACAATGTTGTCTCCTGAGTTTGCACCAATGATGATCAGTGCTTTGCCAAGCAGATGCGGAAAATTAACACAACTGACAGATTTCACTGCCAGTATTCAGTGTGATTGTTAAGAGTCATTTCACTTTCACACTGCTGACTTTTCTGGGACAGCTATAAGCAGAGGCAGAGTCAAAATCAAACTGGAGTTACTCACTTTTTTGGGGGTGGTTGTCTCCTGAAGCAGGGACTTCCTTGCTTCCACCACTCCTTGCATCAGACATTATATAGTCAACTTCAAAGTGACAGCATAAATTACGTATATGTTTTCAAATATGTATCATTCCAACGTATCTTGTTACAGATTCAGCATTCAGGACTTATTTACATACACTGGACAACATAGCAAAGAAAGTAGTAAAGTATTAAGGACAACTTTAGATCCTGGGTCACTGTCAGTTAACCAAAATTAAGTCTCCTTATTAGTCATTTCAAATATATGGTTTCTTGTGATTTTTAGGGAATTTCAAAGGTGAATTCCAAAATTTGTCCCATTTCCGGTTACAAATACTTCCAAACGTTACATAGAAAGAGTGCAGTAGTGCTACAATTTTATGTTCTAAACATGATTTCCTACCTGTGTTTGAGCACAGTGATACATTATTTGTAAGTGGACAATGCAAACCTAAAATAAAAATCACTGACTAGCAAGAAATCTAATGCTTTATACGCAATAAAAAAAATGTAAACAGAGACATCCTAGTCATACAAACATACAAATCAAATCCTAAACAAAGAATAAATTCAAATAAAATACAACCAAATGTAACCCAGACTCTTGAGATGGATCCAAAACTTTGACTGAATAATTTATTAATAGTTTCAGGTCACCAAAACTAGTTGCAAATTTGAAAAAAGCTGGGTGGGCTAGCATCACAAAAAGAGTGAGGATGTCTCTGTTGTCCAAGTTTAGGGCACTCACTTAAGAGGGGGAAGACCCCAGCTCCAGTCTCTGCTCCCGAGCAGGAATTCAAGTCTGGGTTTCTCACATCCCAGGTGAGGGTCTTAACCACTAGGCTATTAGTACAAAGGCAGACCTGACCTAACCAGTTTTATTAATCTATCTAGCAGCCCTTCATTTCCTTTGCTTTTATTTTAAAAAGCCAAAGGTTAAAAATGCCACCAAAACAAAGTAAAATATTCCATTCAACATTCCATTCCTTTTTCAATTCACCAAAAAAATCCAATTGGTTTAGTCAAGCCAAATTTCTGGTTTTTGGGAACTGTCTGTAAACCAAAAAAAAAATCAATTTTCCCACAGCTGTACTAAACACAGTTTTCAGACTCAAAACGTAGTATTCTACTGTTCACAACAGCAAGCAGTGTATCCAAATTTGAGGATCCAGACAAAAAAAATAAAAAGTGGTAGTTCTTAACAACTGAGACACACTATACTGAAAGTCATTTCAGAAACAGAGCTGCTCTCTGTAAATCAAAATAGCAATTCACACATGACAAAGTATACAATTTTGAAAATTGACAAGGTTAGTATCTCTGCACATATCCACTGTTTCCCTAAACATATTTTTACATGATATTCTTTACCATTAGATAAATCCAGTTTGACTGGCAGGTAGCATTTGGGGACAATGGTAAGAAATCAGTCTAGAAACGAACATCAAATACTGAAATATGAACAAGAAAAAGCCTGGTTTCAGAAAGAAGCTAAATTTCAACCGATTTGATGGCCTCTGTTCCAAAATAAAACAGTCACAGAGACACTAACTCCTGTCAACCCACCTCCATATTGCCCTGTATTGATGAGAAGTTCAAAAAAGCTCGAGAAATGGCCCCGATTTTTGTGAAATTATTTTGTAAGGGCCAGTCCCTAATCAAATCAGTTACTGCAGCCTTCTGTTGGTGATGCACCCTACCCTCCCTAATTTCACTTGCCACCAATTTGACAGGCAAGATGATGTAAGCATGCAGTAAATTAATTAACCCCTGCACAGGAGGACAAGCAGATAGGTACCCTGGAGCGTCACACCTAGGAACTGTATAACCCACAGGGCTGGAGTTTATGGCATTGGTTTTCAACCTGTGGTCCAAGAATCCCTGAGAGTCTGCAAACCAGGTTTGTTTTTCCATATGGGTCCGCACCCCCCCCTGACATTTTTTAGGGCTCTGCAAATGAAAAGAGGTAGAAAGACACTGGCTTCCAGGGGGTGCTGAGAGCCATTGATCCGAGCCTGTAAACCCACCACTTCAAGCCAGGGGTGCAGGCCACCGGTAGGTCCAGCACCTATGGTAGCCTCTGGCACCCAAAGGCGCTTCTCAGCCAGATCACAACAGTTCCTGCAGAGGCGCCGCTGCAGTTGTTGCTGGGTCTCAGGGCAGCCCCCCGGCCCGCGCTCCACATCGCCCGCTTTCAGGGCTCCTGCTGCTCCCCGGGAGCCCAGGCACTGGGGGCTTCTCTTGGGGAAAGTCGGGAGGGGGGGGTCCAAGGGAGAGGAGCCGCGGGCAGAGCAAGGCGAGGGCCAGCCCGGCTCTGGCTCGGCAGAGGCGCCCCCTCCCCAAGCCCCGGGACCCGCCAGAGAAGCAGCTGATCCCTCTACCCGGCCCCGCCACCCCCTCACCTCCGCCAGCTCCGTCCGGGCGCCGCCTGCAGCCCCAGCGCGGCTTGCTGAAGCCCGGGGCATAAGCCGCGCTCCGTCCGCATTGAGCAAGGAGCCGGGCCCCGCCCCAGCGTCCCTCCCCCGCCGGGCGGCCCCCGCGGGCTGCGCTCTGGGGCCTCAACACGGGCCCGGCGGCCGTGCGCGGAGCACCCCAGAGTCCGTGGCCCCCGGCCCGCCTGCGCCCGGCCCTCGGGTCCCCCGCTCCAGCCCAGGCTGAGGGCGCTGAATTGTTCCCAGCCCCTCAAGATGTAGCTGAGTTTCAGGCTCAGAAGGGGAGGGGAAAGCGGAGCTCCAGCGAGGCTAGAAGCGGGGAGATTTGCTTCCTTCCCTTGGCTCCTGCGTCCGCCTCCCCTCCTCCCTTTCCTCCCCAAACTGCTTCTCCCTCACCCCACGAGCCATTGCAACCCAGGCCCTTCAACCCCTCCCTCTGAAACGCTAAGGCTACACTTCCTTGGGGTGCTTTATAAGTGGAAGGCACCGCAGGGGAACTCAAACAGGTTCAGTTCAAAGCACAAGAGACAGCTGCTCCCCTTATGATATTATATTAATACCCAGAATCAGAGAGGTAGCCGTGTTAGTCTGGAATAGCAGAGGTAACAAAGTCCTGTGGCACCTTAAAGACTAACTATAAAGTTTTGAAGCATAAGCTTTCGTGGACTAATCCGACGAAGTGGGTATTAGCCCACGAAAGCTTATGCTTCAAAACTTTATAGTTAGTCTTTAAGGTGCCACAGGACTTTGTTACCTATATTAATACCGTGACCAAACAGCAAGTGTGGAAAATCGGGAGGGGGTGGGGCGTAATAGGAGCCTATATAAGAAAAAAACTCAAAAGTCAGGACTGTCCCTATAAAATCGGGACAGCTGATCACCCTATATATTAATAAAACCTGTAGGCTAGGCATGATTTGATTTTTATGGATAAATGTCAGTTTCACTGTAGGCAGCCAGTTGTTGTCCTGTTTATCCCAGGATCTTAGTGAGACAAGGTGGGTGAGGTAAGATTTGTTGGACCAACTTTTCACTGTACACACACAAACGGAGAAAAAAATACTTCTGTCTATAATAATCCAACTTGACAGATGGCAAAGTAAGAAGATGCTTCTTGAGTAATTATTAGTTTGATTTAAGGATATTTAGCCTTGGTCTACTTTGAAATTCACCGAAAAAAGAATTCTGTTGCCTGAGCTATTGCTTCTCAAGGAGGTGGATTATTCACACTGATGTAGGAAACATCTACAGGGGTACAAGTGTAGCTCCCACAGTGTAGACATACTTTTATGGTTTGACATATGATGTTGACAGTTTGTGTTTTAACAATTATAAAGCTTTATCTTTTTGAATCTCAGCACCTATTTTCATTAAATGATTGTCCCCAATAATTTCCCATAACTGTGAAAAAAAATATAAAAACATTTTAAAAATGCTTTAAAATAAACATTGATATTATTTGAAATTATAAAAAATAAAATTGAATTCTGTCAAGCCTAAATATGACACACAGTGGGGGATGCTTATTAAACAGACATTACTAAAGGTGCTCGGCTTACCTCAAAGACTTAGAAATCCCCTGAGTAGAATTATATATTTACAATTAACGAATAGAAAGTTAGATTATAAGAACACAGAACTTTCTGCCTCATTTGGACACATGCATGCAGAGGACTGACTGCCAAAAAAAATCTCCAACAATTCTAAAAAATATCCTCAGTAGTGTAAGACAGTGATTGGAAAGTGATTTCCACCATCGTTGTATCATTTGTCTGCGGCAGAGTGGACTCACATTACAATACATCTCCATTGGTATTGTCAATAACTTCACACTAAGCATTAGTCAATATTTCAAGTGACCCTATTTTCAAAATAAAAAACTGGAACATTTGTTTGGCATTTCTTTTTAGAGTCCCAAAACGAAAGTCATACTAAAGACAAAGCACAGCTGTACAAAACCAAAGTGTGCTGTCATCACTTCCAGCTTGTGACTCAGCAGTGATATTTGCATATTTCTCCCTGAGAAGGATTTTTCTTGGTAAGAGCATTCTAAATTTACTCATCATAAAATTCAAGAACAATTTTTATAGCGTGGGCTCTTGTTTAATTTGTCTGTTCCCTTTATGCATGTTTTTTTCATGGTGTTAGAACCTGGCCAAATACCCTACAATGTGTCATCAGTTTGTTACAAGTGGGCCCAGTAGCTATGTCCCACATTCTTCCAAACCAAAGGGTCTAGTCACTGTTTCTAGTCTTGGGGCTCCAGGGCACACTCTCTCTCCGACCTCTTGTCTGACACCCTTCATTGGGATGTCACCATCCACCCGCCTTAGATCCTTAAACCAGTGGTTGAGACCTCACTGCCCCACCTCCCCCCAGTCACTTACAACTGCTCCCTCAAACCCAGCCTAGATTGTGGACACTGAACTTCTAGTTTAACCCCTCAGGGAAAACATGGTAGGAAAGCAAGGAGCACAAGTTTAGCAAAAGAATCTTCTTAACCACAGAAACTTTACTCTTCTAGCAGTCAAACTTACAGACCTTTGAAAATAACAAAAGACTTGGCATGCATGCTCTCCATGTCTGTGTTGACCCCTTTTGTGAATCTCAGGTTTGTCAGCATTTCAGGGTGGGCAGAGTCACTCCCATACTCTCTCTCCAGTAAGTCCTTTTTATGTGGGGTGATGGTAGGCCGCCTACACAGAGGAGAACCCCAGTTTTAAATAGGGCCCACAGTGCTAAGCCATGTGCTCAGACCGAAGCTACAGACCCACCACTAATGCTTTCCCCTTCCCCACTGCAGGTCCTGGTATAGAAAACCCATTGTACAAGGGGAGCAGGACAGCTGTGAGAGACAACCAGAGTTATTGCCTCAGATTACAGTCTTGAAGGTTCTTAGTTGTTAGTCCTCCAACAAGGTGTCAAGCATCTTTCCCAGACAGGGTGGCTGTCTAGATGCAGTACAATTGACTAGGCCCACACTTTGGCAGTAGCAACATCCACTATTTCCACCCATAGACTTAGAAATATCCCACTGTCACAGTAAGTACAGAGCAGATTTTACTCTACGTAGCAATGCTTGTTGAACAGATGTTTTGTAGGGGATTTTTAAATGGGTTGATTGATTAAAGGAAAAAACAGGATATTTTAGGTTTAAGATTAGCAGCTGTGTTAATCTGTATCTGTAAACAAAACGAGGAATGCTCATGGCACCTTAGAGACTAACCAATTTATTTCAGCATAAGCTTTCATAGGCTATAGCCCACTTCATCAGATGCATAGAATGGAACACACAGAAGTAAGATGCATTTCTATACACGGAAAGCATAAAGAGTTGGAAATTACCATACCAATTCTAAGACAACCCTGATACACCTCTCGCCCAAAGATGACTGGTTTGGTCAGGGCCCAGTTAAGCTTGACCAGACACTCCAGAGAGGCATACAGCACATGGAGGAAACACCATAAAATGGGGCACCCACATCCATCCTGTCATATGCCTTGTCCTGGTCCAGGGACAGGAGGGTGAGTGACAGACCATCCCTGCATGAGAGCGGGAGTAGGTCCTGCAATGGGAGGTTAGCTAGTGGGGGGAGTAGCTAGTGGGCTATAAATTCACACCTTAGCTTGTTTCATTTGGGGTATTCCCTGCCCAAACTGTAGCTCTTCAGTAATCATCCATAGAAGCTTGATTGTGAATAACTTGAAGCATAGTTCACAAACTCCCCTGACACCTGTGCCTTCTGCAGAGAGAGGTAGATGCTGGCACCCATCTTTGTAGAGTGTGTCAAGTTGCAGCCCCTCTTCTGGCTTTTCCAGAACCTCTTCCTGAAGTTCTGGCTACACTTCTCCCGGTACCGCCTGACCCAAGCACATGCCATTTGTGGCCCCACAAAGTCATGGGACTTCCTTGTCAGACTCCTCCTGATGCTGGCCAGTACAGCCATCCATCACACCAGGGGGAGAAAGTTGGACGGGGGGGAGGGAGGTCCTCTGTGACTGTGGGGCCTATTTCTGGTCCCTTATCTGATCACACCTCTTGGCAGAGTTCCTCTGAGCAGTGTTCACTGACTCCCTGGACACTTTTGAGGAGCAGTGGGCACTGCCCGGGATTCTCTGCTCAGTGTCCCCTTCTGGATCCCTGATTCTTTACCTATGAACTCACCATTCCTGTTTTTTTCATTTGTTGTCCCCCATAATCAATTGATGCCTTGGTCCAGTGATTCCTTTCTCTTAAAGGGAGGCGTTTAGTTTTTGGTGTTTCTACATCTGCTCATCCACCCAGTACTTCAGATAATACTAACACCCAGTGTGGACACCTAGGATATGTCTCCACTGCAATTAGAAACCCGCAGCTGGCCCATGCCAATTGAGTCAGTCTCCCAGGGCTCTGACTAAGGGCTGTTTAATTCCTGTGTTGACATTTGGACTCAGGCTGGACCCCAGGCTTTAGAACCACATGGGGTGGGAGAGTCCCAGAGATTGGGCTGCAGCCCAAGCCTAAATTTTCATGCTTCATTTAAATAGCCCCTTAGCCTAAGCCTTCCAAACCTGTGTCAGTTGGCATGGGCCAGATATGGATGTCTAATTGCAGCATAGACATACCCTTACTGTGCACTAACAAAGCACCCAGGCAGTTTAGCTTAGATTGCAGTTTATCTCTGCCCCCTTTTCCATGTGCAATACAATGCAGTTTAGTCATGCTGATGTTTCTCATATACAAATAGTTCACCTTGACTGAACCAGGATAAATGAGGAACTGATTTTTGGGCCCTTATTCAGCATTCTAAAGAAAATGTTAAAAGAAAAAGAGGAAGAGAGATACTGGGGACAAAAGAGAGCTGTTCAGGGAAGGGATAATGTATATAGAAATCGATTACGTAATAGAAATAGAGACACACGCATATAAATGTCACTGAGGAGATGGTGCATTGCTGCAATATAATCAAGACTTGTGCCAGAATATAGTTTTTGACACAAATTGTCCAAAACCATAATATGATCTTTAAATAAAAAATAATTTTCATCCTCTGAGAGATTGTTTTTGAATATGAGATATAATTGTATTGTCATTTCTAGATACAATAAAAAATCACCTATAGTGCAACCTAGATGGAGCTATTAGAAGGTGGGTGCAAAACAGAGAGCAGTTATCAGTGGTTCACTGTCATCCTGAAAGGGCATAACAAGTGGGGTCCCGCAAGGATTAGTCCTGGGTCCGGTTCTGTTCAATATCTTCATCAATGATTTAGATAATGGCATACAGAGTACACTTATAAAGTGTTCGGGCAATACCAAGTCAGGAGGGGTTGCAAGTGCTTTGGAGAACAGGATTAAAATTGGAGAAATGAAGTAAATAGGACGAAATTCAATATGGACAAATGCAAAGTAGTCCATTTAGGAAGGAACAACCAGTTACACATATACAAAATGGAAAATGACTGCAGGAAAGGATCTGGGGGGTCACAGTGCAAAATCTGAGTCAATAGTGTAACGCTGTTGCAAAAAAAGTTAATATCATTCTGGGATGTATCAGCAGGTGAGTTGTAAGCAAGGCATGACAAGTAATTCTTCCATTCTACTCCGCTTTGATTAGGCCTCAACTGGAGCACTGTGCCCAGTTCTGGGTGCCACATTTCAGGAAGGATGTTGACAAATTGGAGATAGTCCAGAGAAGAACAACAAAAATGATTAAAGGTCTAGAAAACATGACTTATGAGGGATGATTGGGTTTGTTTAGTCTGGAAAAGAGAAGGCTGAGAGGCATATATAACAGTTTTCAAGTATATAAAAGATTGTTACAAGGAGGAGGAAGAAAAATGTTTTTCTTAACCTCTGAGGATAGCAATGAGCTTAAATTGCAGCAAGGGAGGTTTAAGTTGGACAAAATTAGGAAAAACGTCTGAACTGTCAGGGTAGTTAAGCACTGGAATAAATTGCATAGGGACGTTGTGGAATCTCCATCACTGGAGATTTTTAAGAGCAGGTTAAACAAACACCCATCAGGAATTATCTAGATAATTAGTCCTGCCATAAGTGCAGGTGACTGGACTAGATGACCTCTTAAGGTCCCTTCCCATTCTATGATTGTATAACTCCCACCACTGGTTACACCACATGGAGACTAGAATTAGCAATTTCTTACTACTTGCATCTTTAACAACAGTAGCTTTTCTGTTCCACGAGTGAAATGTTTCCATTACCTGGACAGCTGCTCTTTTATCAACCAGGAGAGATCAAACCTACCTGTGACATACACTGCTATGCAAGGAGAGCTCATGGTTTGGTTTTCTGCATACTGCACCTTTAAATATAAGGAGTTTGCTAGGGGAAGACAATAGAGTTAAGCAAAACTGGATTAAAGTCATACTTAACGCAGGATTCCCATTATGCTTTCACTATTGGAAGCATTTGTTCCTTCTTTATATGTAATTTTTCTTAGTATAAAAGTCACCTCAACTGTAAGTACACATTTGCTTTCTGCATATAGAAGAAAGAATATCAGCTGTCATTTTCAACAGCCATGCAACATGCTGATTCCAACATTCCATCTCTTCTCCCGTTGAGTTACCCAAACCACTACACTTGCTTTTTGAATAGGAGGAGAAAGAATATCACCCCATACATACACTTTTATACCTACAGCAATGTTTTTAACGCCCATGGGCACAGTTTAACTGCAGTGGCAGCCTGCCCTCGATGGTGGAGTTGCAGAAAGTATTGTTGTAACACTCATAGCTATAAATAGTATTTTGGCAACAGAGGAATGGGGAGACCCGGGGATCTTGGGTTCCATTCCAGGCTCTGGAAAATAGTGTTCTCTAGTGGGCAGAGACTCTTCTGCCCATTCCCCCCAAATCTGACCCCTTCTACATCCACTCCTACCAACTTGTTCCAGTTTTGTTTCTTTTGCTCCCGGGTTCTTTGGCTCAGTCACATTCTCCTTCGCTACCCAGTCTCAGGCTTCTCAATGCAGTCCCAGTCTCCCTGCCCCGCCAGTCCCAATTCCTCCATTTCTGTCCCCACTCCTTGTCCCCATTTTCCTTGCCCAGTTAAGTGACTGAATCATAGCATCAGCATACACAAATTAGGCCCATCCATTTTGTGCGTTCAATTCTCTCCTCCCAGCTCCTCATTCAATCTGTCTCCGTGCTCCACCTCCCCACTGGCTCTTATTCTCCCTCCGCAGGCTCCTCATCCAATCACAGTCTTTTCCCCACCCCCTCCGTGGTTTGTTGTCACCCTTCCTTGGCTCCTTGTTCCAGGCTGTTTGCCCATGTAATCCCAGTTCGCACCCCTGCACTGGAGCTCCTTGTCCACTCTGTCAACTTCCCCACCCCCAATATTGGTTCCTAATCCCCATCTCCTAGTCCAACTAATCTAGTTTCTCCCAATCCCCCAAATCCAATGTTTCACCAACTGGCTCCCAGTTCATCTCCATTTCCCTCACTGGTGCCTAGTCCCGCCTTCCCCATCCGAATAGTCCCAGCCTCCTCTCCTCTCACTCCCCTCCCTGCCCCAGCTCCCAGCCCCCTCTCCCAACCAGTCCTATACTCTCCTCCCCTCAGTTCCCAGTCCGTCTCCTTGCCCACTTATTATCACTCTTCCCCACAACCCCCCATTTACAGTTTCTCTCCCCCATACAGTTCCAGTCTCAGCAGAGTCCTTGTCCCAGTCTGATCCTTTATCTCTCCCTTCTCCCTGTTTCTCCCCTATTCATTTGAATCAAACGGCCACACTGCCTGGATGCCGGAGGGGAGGGGAGTGTTATTAAGCACACGGGAGAAACAGGCTTTTTGCTCGTAGATTCCAATACCCAACCCCACCCTTGCCTGGAGCAGCAGTGAAAGGCCTGTTTCACCCTAGCCCTGGGTGGGAGCATGCTCAATATCTCTGTGGGCATGCAACATGTACAGTCTGGTCAGCACTAGGGGTGGAGAGAGACTCAGGCCTGCTCAGTGAGGATGGAATCTTCACGTTTTAGCTGCTAAAATTGAAGTCTTTACTGAGCATGAGTGACTTGCAATTTTTTTAAGCCTGGTCAGTTGGCTAAATTGGAATGGATTTTCATGGGAATGGCAAAATGCACATCCCTGACAATAAGGCCACCTCCCTGCCAAATTTCAAGTCCCTGTTCCAATGCAAGGTGGAGCTAGAAAAAGTGGGGGTGGAAATCACCAGAATATTTGTAACATGGGTAACATATTTTTCCTTCACCTCATTCTTAGAAACATTGGAACCATTTTGTCTGAAAGTTTCCAAAAAATTCAGCCTAAGACAAACAATGAGCCTGGAAAATTGCAACCTGAACAATTTAAATTTGGCAACATTATAAAGAACAGAAAACAGGGTTTTTCTCCCACCCTCTTAATAAGGCAATTTTAATAAAAGGTGATGCTACCAGTCCCACCTATAATATGTATCGGTGTGTTCCTTTGTCTGGCAACATCATATGTCATAGGAATCAAAACAACTGCACACATCATCTGCTTCCATGAGTCTGAAGTCCAAGTTGTACAAATAGTTGGGGGTGGAGGGCTATTCCCATATTTGTATATACAAGCAATGGCTGGACATATTCCATTGTCCTACAACATTTCCCCATGTAGATTTAGGAAATGGTTGTCAACAATGAACATTTTAATGATATCCTGAGTTCAACAATAGCAAGATTCCATTGTGACCAAAACAAGTGCGGCTGGATGGACAGTGAAAGAAGGGAGTTGGAGGAATGGGAGAAAGAAGGCATATGAGGAAGAGAAATATGTTTGATAAAGGAAAGGGTTAAGTCAATGAAATATCCATATAATTTTACCAAACGGGCAAAAGAAAATTGAAGAGAAAAAGTAAGAGAGAAATTAAAAGCTAAAAAGGAAAGAATCCAACAAGTGTCCTGAAGAGGTTGATCTTAGAGTAAAAAAAAAAAAAACCAGAACATTTAAAAATCATGGGAAAATAAATGAAGGTAAGAGATCAAAAAAACCTAAGGAAAGGTTACACTACTAAAGCAAACAAATATGAGAAAGAGAGAGATGTGAGGCAGACCAAGTACATTCCGTTTTTGAACTGTTATGGAAAGTTTGATGCCAAAACATCACAATGAAATACACAAACACTTCATTTTCTTAGAAGATTTCAAAGAGCATAGTTACATGCGAATGGAAGCAGGTGATTGTGGCTAGGTGACCTCATTATTGATGGCAGGAAATATCAACTGTTGGTGGCAGGAAATAACCTGATTTAATTGAATAGGGAGTGTTTTGGGGGGGGAAAGGGATTGGGGTTTTTTGTAAGAAACCCATGCTTTTTTTCCAAGACTGGAGCATCCATGGAAAAAAATTAGTGGGTGCTCAGCACCCATTGACAGCCATCTCCCCCCTGCTCCCCAGCACCTGCCGCCAGCCTGCTATCCTGCCAATCAGCATCTCCTGCTCCATCCCAGCACCTGCTGCCCACGGTGATCAACTGTTTCACAGCCTGCAGGAGGCTTTGGGAGGGAATGAGAGGTGCTGATTGGCAGGACAGTGTGGGGATGGGGCATGCTGGGGGGAGGTGGGAAAGAGGCAAGGCAGGACTGGGAAGAGGCAGGGTGAGGAGTTTGGGGGAAGGGATAGGGTGGGAAGAGGTGAGATAGAAGCTTGGGGAAAGAGGTCAGGAGGAGTGCACTCTAGGGTGGAGTTGGGGGTTGAGTATTCCCAGGGCCCGCAGAAAGCTGGCACCTATGTTTCAGGACCAGATGCTGCCACGGTTATTCACCTGGAGCAGGACAACATTGTGAGAAGCACAACTGAGGTTTTTCTTATTTTGATTTTACGGGAGCTAGCTGTGGAGTAAGGCACTACTTAAAGTGAAGAAGGGTGGCAGATTCCGGCCCTTCTTTGGGGGACATCACAAAATGCTTCAAAATTCTTCCTTTATATCCCATCTGAGATCACATAAGTGTCACATAACAAACATACAAACTGTGGTGGCCATTTTAGTCTATGAGTAGCAGCTGTGTTAGTCTGTATCCACAAGAACGAGGAGTACTTGTGGCACCTTAGAGACTAACAAATTTATTTGGGTATAAGCTTTCCTGGGCTTCAGCCCACTTGGCATCTGATGAAGTGGGCTGTAGCCCACGAAAGCTTATGTCCAATAAATTTGTTAGTCTCTAAGGTGCAACAAGTACTTGTCCATTTTAGTCTATGATTTTCTCCAACGTTGGAGTAGAATTGCAACAAGCCTTACTAGAATATATTCTTAGCTAGTCTAATCAGAGCATTTCTTCACAATACAAAATCCAGCAGTTCAATTCACAGGGATGCTTCCCTAATTACAGTAACACTATCAACATTATGCAATGAGTTTGACAGTACTCAAAACTTCAATGATTAATAGCTGTAATAAATAAAAATGGATTAAAGTTGATAAAAATAGAAGGAAAAATACTGAAATAACAATAACCCTCAACATTTAAATAGTGATTAAACTTAGTTCATTCTCATAACTGTGTTAGGTTAGAAAAAAAATTCTCATAGTCATGGTGTCAAATACAGCACTCTAAAAAGTGCTCAGGGCAGATCCTCAGCTGAGGATATTCAGTTGGGGCCATGCCTATTTATATGAGCTGAGAATTTGCTGCCCAAACTTTCAGGACCTGTTTACTCTCACTGCAGATGTAAAACAAATGGATAAAATGTGGGCACGAGTCACATGCCTAAATAACATGATTCTGGCTGCAAGTCAGACCATTGCACACGTAAATAGCCAGGTACATGGGTACACTGCCAGGTACAAGGATAAATAGCCAGGTACATGGGTACATTGTGCGTCCAGTTAAGTGACTGAATCATAGCATCAGCACACACAAATTAGGCACATCAGTTTTGTGCGTTCACTGTTGAAAAGCAGGTCCTGAGCTTTTCTAATTCTCATTTTCAAAATGCATCGTTACTTTAAAAAAAAAAACAAAGTGCTTCAAAATTGAAGGAAGCAAGAGGAAAGAAAAGGATACTAGTCATTTACTTTGCGGTTTAAGTAAACATGAAATTACTGACGTAGGCAATATTGCATTCTTTTGACATAGCAAACAGTCTCCTATTGAAGGACTCGACACGGCAATGGATATTTATTATATAGGGAGGAAACGATTGGTGCCAGGTATTAATTTAGTAAAGTGTTTTTTCCTCCTTTTTGATGTTTAATAAAGGTTGAAGATTGTTGGAGGTGAGAGGTTGGTAATGCAGAGAAAGTGAGACTAAACAGTTAGTGTCAAAACCACAAACTCTAATTTCTGTGAATGCTGGGCCAGTAAAGAAAGTAATAGCTAGGGAAGGTTTAAAACCAACTCCTAAATACTTAACTGATCCTTACAATATGGCAAAGAAGCCAGGGTAGTGGCAGGTCACTGTGGTCCAGTGAAGAACTAGGAAAGGGGATGAATCATCTGGCTATTCCTTGAAAATGTCAAGAAGGGATAAAGAGGCCCTGGCTCTCCATTCACAAGCTATTTTTATACATCATATACAAGCAAAAAAAGGGCACAGGGATCGTTTATTTTCCGTTTGTAGATCACCTTTAAGATGACTAATTTAGAAAAAATAGTGCATAACTGCTTCAATTCCAAACAATACCCCAGATGTATTTCACAAATATGGTTACAGTGATGGTGTCGGTCCATTTCTGAAAGGTCTGACCTCCTTATTATGATGAAATTGTGACAGACATCTCTCTCTCTCTGGGAAGGAAAGGGGAACCTCACTCTTCTGGTCCCTGCCCCCGACAGACACCATAACCATCTCACTCTCCACAAAACCCTGCCATTCCAGTAGATTTGAACTCCATGCAGGTAGAACTTTTTGTAGGATCAGGACCTAAGCTGGTAAACACACAAAATGAAAACAAGAATTTCTAGCACGTATATGTCTTATTAAAATAATAGTAGATAAATGGATTGGTACAAGGCATTGTACTTTAATTTATCTTAATTTCCTCAGTCCTAGCAACAAGGAAGAAAGCAGATCCTGCTCTAGCTATCCGAGATAAGTAATTATGCTGACTTGTTTTACCATCTGACCCAAGTAAGATAAAGGAAAGTGTTAGAACTCTGAGTCATCTTAATGGAAAGGCTGTTTGGAAGAAATGACGCACATAATAAATTGAGAGCTTTTGCCTTGTTTTCCTTAACTCATTAAAAGACTTAATGCACTGGATTTCCTAGCCAGGAACAACAACATTATTTATCTAATGACCATGCTAATGTGACTGGATTAGGATAATGTTTGCTCCATCTGGCCTATTGTAATAAATTCTGCTGTAAACTGCAACCCTGATATGTTTAGATATCAGATTCTATTTGCATTGATTTATTCTTAGACTTGAAAGATTGAATATTTATTGTTTTTAAAACCTGACCAACAATATTTGCTTTGTTTTTGTCAATGAAAGTTATTGCAGTAGCAGGAAACTTAATAAAGTGAAGACACAAATTTTTTTAACTTTAATTTTACAAGCATACAAGTCAGTTTATAACAGGTACAGAAATAAAAGGTCATAATATTGTATATGAATTGCCAGTTCAAACTGAGTGCACAAATTACAAGTGCAATATATAACAAGTTTCTCTTTCTGTATCTTTAATTAGTTTTGGAGAAATAAGTGGAGCAAAAATAGATTAATGCCATCATATAAGCCCAAATCCTACAGATTTACAAATGGGCTTATCTTTAGATATTGTGCGTAGTCACACTGGGTGAAATCCTTGCCCCACTGAAGTCAATGGGAGTTTTGCCATTGACTCCAATGGGATTGTTCGTGATGTGTAAAGTTAATCGTATGTGTAAATCTTTCCAGGATTCGGGCCTTCCTCATTAAAACCTAATCCTTCTAAGACTACTTAGACTGTATTTTACATTTTATTACTGCATTTTTAATGCTACTGGGCTTCAGTAGGATTTCCCCCCAAGAGTGAAAGCAATTTGGAACAAGGACAGTCTTTTGTCACCTAGCACAATGGGGTCCTAGATGGTGCTCCTAGATGGTAATACAAATAAATATACTCTGCACAGGGGTGAATTTCACTCTAGAAGAGCAATGATTCTGGTACATTGAAAATTACTTTCTAAAAGCTGTATCCTGCATCCCTAAGTGCATGGAAGAAATACTGGAGTTATTAGGAGTTCCACGCATGCATCAAGAGCTTGAAGAATTGAACTCCTAAATCAAAAGTTGTACTTTAAAGGTGAAATGTTTCCCACCGTCTACAACCACCAGTATTTTGAACTTCCTTTGTGCCTTCCACTGGAGAATCTCAAAATGCTTTAAAATCATGAATGAGTATTGTCACAAATTGAAGTATCAGTAGAGGAGGTTCTGGAACTCATTGATAAACTTAACTGTAACAAGTCACCGGGACCAGATGGCATTCACCCAAGAGTTCTGAAAGAACTCAAATGTGAAATTGCGCCACTATTAACGAGGGTTTGTAACCTATCCTTTAAATCGGCTACTGTGCCCAGTGACTGGAAGATAGCTAATGTAACGCCAATATTTAAAAAGGGCTCTAGAGGTGATCCTGGCAATTACAGACCAGTCAGTCTAACGTCCGTACCGGGAAAATTAGTTGAAACAATAGTAAAGAATAAAATTGTCAGACACATAGAAGAGCATAAATTGTTGGGCAAAAGTCAACATGGTTTCTCCAAAGGGAAATCGTGTCTTACTAATCTATTAGAGTTCTTTGAAGGGGTCAGCAAACATGTGGACAAGGGGGATCCGGTGGACATAGTGTACTTAGATTTCCAGAAAGCCTTTGACAAGGTCCCTCACCAAAGGCTCTTACGTAAATTAAGCTGCCATGGGATAAGAGGGAAGATCCTCTCATGGATTGAAAACTGGTTAAAAGACAGGGAACAAAGGGTAGGGATAAATGGAACTTTTTCAGAATGGAGAGGGGTAACTAGTGGTGTTCCCCAAGGGTCAGTCCTGGGGCCGATCCTATTCAACTTATTTATAAATGATTTGGAGGAAGGGGTAAACAGTGATGTGGCAAAGTTTGCAGATGATACTAAACTGCTCAAAGTAGTAAGGACCAAAGCAGACTGTGAAGAACTTCAAAAAGATCTCACTAAACTAAGTGATTGGGCAACAAAATGGCAAATGAAATTTAATGTGGATAAATGTAAAGTAATGCACATTGGAAAAAATAACCCCAACTATACATACAATATGATGGGGGCTAATTTAGCTACAACCAATCAGGAAAAAGACCTGGGAGTCATTGTGGATAGTTCTCTGAAGGCATCCACGCAGTGTGCAGCGGCAGTCAAAAAAGCAAACAGGATGTTAGGAATCATTAAAAAGGGGATAGAGAATAAGTCGGAGAATATCTTATTGCCCTTATACAAATCCATGGTGCGCCCACATCTTGAATACTGCGTACAAATGTGGTCTCCTCATCTCAAAAAGGATATACTGGCACTAGAAAAGGTTCAGAGAAGGGCAACTAAAATGATTAGGGGTTTGGAACGGGTCCCATATGAAGAGAGATTAAGGAGGCTAGGACTTTTTAGCTTGGAAAAGAGGAGACTAAGGGGGGATATGATAGAGGTATATAAAATTATGAGTGGAGTGGAGGAAGTGAATAAGGAAAAGTTATTTACTTGTTCCCAAAATAGAAGAACTAGGGGCCATTCAATGAAATTGGCGTGCAGCAGGTTTAAAACAAATAAAAGGAAGTTCTTCTTCACACAGCGCACAGTCAACCTGTGGAACTCCTTACCTGAGGAGGCTGTGAAAGCTAGGACTATAACAGGGTTTAAAAGAGAGCTGGATAAATTCATGGAGGCTAAGTCCATAAATGGCTATTAGCCGGGATGGGTAATGAATGGTGTCCCTAGCCTCTGTCTGTCAGAGGGGGGTGATGGATGGCAGGAGAGAGATCGCTCGATCATACCTGTTAGGTTCACTCACTCCGGGGCACCTGGCATTGGCCACTGTCGGTAGACAGGATGCTGGGCTAGATGGACCTTTGGTCTGACCCAGTATGGCCGTTCTTATGTTCTTAGTTAAGCCTTATCGCCTCAGAGAGGTAAGTATTATTATCCTCATTTTACAGAGACACAGGAAGCTTAAGTGACTTACTCAAGAAAGTCTGTGGAGGAGCCAGAAATGAAAACCAGATCTCCTTGCTTCCAATCTTGTTTCTAACCAAGAAGGTTGGCCTCTCACATTTTCAAAGAACCTATGGAAGTTATGCACCTACTTTCCAGAAGTCCCAGTCTTAATCTCAACCCCTAACTAATGCAAGCGGTCTCATTGACTTCAATAATTTGAATAAGAGAGTTTTCAAGACTGGGCCAAAAAATATAGTTTTCCCGAGGACAGAATTATGCAGGGATGAAATATTCAAAGTGCATAGACTGACATTTTCCAAATACTTTTAATATTAGTGCACTGGATAATTTCTAAATTGGAGCAAAATAAAAGTATCAATATGGCATTTCTAAATTGGATCAATAGCTAGTGCTTTACAGACAGTTTTCCAAACAATGTTGATAGAAAAAACACTACATTAATGTAGCAACTACTTTTCTACAATTCGTATACTCAGTTTGGAGCATTACCATGTTTTATGAAGGCAATTTCTTGAGAAAGACTAAAAACCACAAAGCCAATGAACAGACTCCATTTTACTACAGTGGGCTTTGGATCAGATCTTAAATGACAGTAACTCTGGACTTAATATTGAAAAGGTGCAGAACAAAAAGAACAGGCTCTGGAAAAGTACTGCTTTCCTCTGACTGGCTGTATAAGTTGCAAGAATTCATAATACAGGATGTTCAAAGGATACTTCAAAACATTTTCAGTCTGATTCTCCTCTCACTTCCAGTAAATCAGGAGCAATGCCATAGAAATCAGTAGAGTTGCAGTGGTATAAATCAGATCAGAATCAGGCCTTATGGTTTTATAAACACCCATTAGAATTCCACAGGGACCATAGTTGCTTTTTAATCAGTAGATTAAATGTATTAAAGTAACTAAGTAACAGTACAAGAACACTTCACAGAAAGATGCAATACCATCATCAAAATGACATTATACAGTTGCCACACTTTTTAAATGAATTGTGTAAACTGTTGTGTAACTACAGTATATTGTTACAAAACTGGATATTTTTAAAGTTACTTCATAAAATATAAAGGAAATGATCTAACAATAGAACAAGTTGAGAGATTATCACCATCCAAGCTAATAAAAGATTCAGTTTAAGCCTTGCCTCCAATATCTGGGTGTTTCCCTAGATAAGATTCTTCTTTAATTAGACATATTGCACCTTGTTAATATAGGTCATTTTTACCTGTACATTTATTTGCTTATTTATTAGTATTCTTCACCGCCTTAACTATTCTTTGGACCAAATCCTCTCAATACATGCAAAGTTCAACCGGAAGTTTCCACTGGGATTGATTGACTCTCGCCTTAGCTGCCTTGGAGTGCTCATGCTGACGCTTCACAGCAGGCATTACACCCATGGGCAGGGGCTGAGGCCACTGAACATCCAAACACAAGTAGTTTTGGCCAATGAATCTGCCTAGCCACTGACCATGCATCTGTACACAAACATACATACATTCATCTGGAATCTAAGCCAGATAATGCCCCATTACCTTCTTCTCACATAGAAGAACTAAAAGAAGGGCCAAAGCTATTTGGGGAAAAAAAAATCGAACGAGTTTCCATGTGCAGAGTTTTGGAGGTCTCATGCAGGCAGGGAAGCTGTATTTACCTTCCCATTTTGTGGACAGGAAACCAGATATCTCAGAGCACCATGGAAGCATAAAATGTCCATGCAGGTGGCCAAACTTCACCTTCTTCCTCTCCTCTAGCAGCATAGCTCCACCTCATCTGCCCCCTTCCATTTCTATCCTTACTTCCCCAAAGGTTTAGCATTAAGTCCTGTAGATATTTGCTGGGGCATAATTCAATGTAGCATGGATTTCCCCCAACTATAGCCCTTCATTGCTCAATGATGCCCACTAAACAAAAGCCCAAATTTTAACATTTGTCCAGAGAAGTTTCAGGAGAACCAGAGGGAAAGGAGGGATAATAGTGCTTAAATTCAACTCCTCTCCCTCATTTTGCTAACATTTGAGCAAGTTTTCCAAACTTTTCATCCCTTCTTATCTGAGGGGCTGATAGAGATGGGAAATAATAAAAGATCTTAAATTTAGTCTTCAGATTGGCAATTTCCTGTTATACAGCATGTGCTTGAAGTTCACTGCTTATTCATCCTTGGAATTTTTCCATTTTATTTCCCAATCTCCACACTGGTACCATAGTAACTACCCTGGGAAACAGATTCAGCCTCCTCCTCATTTTAATTAACCCTATTTTATCAAGGACATGTTGATAAGTAATAGACCTTACATTTCACCCCTGCACTGTCAAATATTGTACTCTTGATTCCCCCCTCCCCTCTTTTATACCCTAGGTGAATTGACTGACTTCAGGAGAATTACTCCCAATTTCCAACAGTGTAAATGAAAAGACAATCCGTCTCAGTGAGTTTACAATGCTCAGCCTTTTACCAGCCTAGGAAGGAACTGAAGACTTAGGACCAAACCTTGTTTGCCTTGCTCAGTCCTATTGAAAAGTAGGGCCAGTAGTATTTGGTCCATAAGCCAGTATCATCTTGAATCTTCATCTTTGCTTCCTGATATAGCTACATGGCCTCCCCTATCTGCTTTTTTTCTTTTGCTGCATGCCTAAAAGTGTACCTGTTGGTCCATTTCCAAAGAAGCTAACAACACACACTTAGTTTAGGTGAATGACCCAGAGCAAGTACATGAGTGATCATCACCACAAGAGGTTGTAAGAATATAAAAAAAAGAGATTCGGTAAGAAGTGAGCAAATTATCTCCATTTTTTCAGAACCTTCAATTAGCCCTGTTTGTTACTACAGCGTTAGTCATCCTGGCCCAGATCCTCAAAAGGCATTTAGGTATCTAACTCCCAGTGAAATAAATGGGAATTAGGTGCCTAATCACCTTTGAGTATTTGGGCCCTTGTCCCTAGATGACTTCAACCTCTTATTGTTTAAATATCCTTTCTTTAAAAGAAAAACAACTGAACTTGGGAGAAGGCATCATCTTAGACCCTAAGGACCACCTGAATTTACTCATGAACCCTTTGTGAAGTAAAGCTTGACTTTTATTGCCACCCCAGTTCAAACCAAATAGTTGGTGTAGGGCAGAAGGGCAGAAGCAAGTGGGGAAACAAAAGCTATGCAAAGAGGTTTATGCTTCTTCTTCCAAACTCCCTCAGATCAAGTATATGCACCTCTTAAACATTCAGAAATACATTGGCCCTGATCTGTGAAGCAAAATACATAAGTCTGACATCAAGGTCCATATTTCTTGAGACCATCTGGTTCTGGGCAACTTTAAATAGTCAGTTTGTGACCTAAGCCCAATCCAACTCCTGTTAAAGTCAAAATAACTTCAGTGCAAATTGGATTGGACCCTGTCCACTAGTGAAAGGAACTTGGAACTGATCCTGACCAATTGGAAATCTTGGCAAATGATCATAACAAGTGGTGCCATCGTCTTCATCAGGGTATCAAAGTCCATGACAGGAGCTGGCTCTTACAGCTTGAAGAGAGAACAGCCCATAGGAGGCAAACAGCTCCCAACCAAGATACATACATTTGCAATAACTGCCAAAGATCATGCAAATCTTGGATTGGCCTATTCAGTCACATGAGACATTGCAAACCATCTTATCACAGGCTGCAGTTTCCACCATCTCTCATAGACAAAGGATGCCAACATAGGTTTAAAAACAGACCTGGAAAAATGAAAGCACTTCTGAAACTGAACCTAGTGCAAGATTTAATGTTATTGTAGCTGTGTTGGTCTCAGGATAGGAAAGGAAGAGATTGAGAAGGTAGGTGAGGTAATGTATTTTATTGGACCAACTTCTGTCTCTCTCACCAACAGAGTAAAAACATTACCCAATTGTCTCTTTAGGGTAAGACACTTTTTCAGCTCATGAAAATACACAAGTTCACCCTAGCGTAACACTGTTAGAAGACTGGAGTAAGTCAACTTTGGCCCCTTACTTGTGCGCTGGTTTATACAATTGTCTTTTGCCATTTCAGAGGTATTTCATATAATTAAAACAGGAATAACATTTCATAACATGCAGAAGCACTGGTCATAGAATTTCTAAGACAGATAGACTTAAAGAACCAAATAAAGTATTTTCCCACAGCATTAATTGAAGCTTATGTTTCAGTCTACCTACCTCTTAGAGTCTAAAATATATTTTATGGGAATGTAAAACCCACTCAGTCATCTTAATCACTTCCTCAGAGAGGTCAGGTCCAGTAGCTAGAGCATTAGTCTGGGCTTGCAACTGAAGTTAGACACGATGGTGCTTTTGAAAATTCCAGTAGGTACCTAAAATGCCTTTTAAATTCAGAATTTTTAATTTTGTCCCTTCATTTCAGTGTTCCTCAGTTCCCTGTTTGTAAAATAGGGAGAGCAGCAGCTCCTCACCTGACAGGGCAGTTGTGAAGATAAATCCAATAAAGATGGTTAGGTGCTCAGATACTACCACGATGGGGCCATAAGTAGCTTAGAGAGATGGTTCGTGTACATGCATGTGCGGGGAAGACCTATTTTGTGAATTCATTAAATCAATGTATATATTCTTCTGGGCTCCATAAACAGCCTCATTATACAAATTCCATAAAATGCCTTCATACCTGCTCTAACCCAGTTCAAATGACCATACATACATATTAATATTTATAACTGAGTGGGCTTGAAAGTAACACTAGCATCAAAAAATTGCTGAGCTATTCGCACTGGCTGAGGAGGAGGCCTCATTCAGTGGCCTGGTTTTAATACCAGGCTACCTTTGTCTTCTAATCAGAAGACTACTGCCTCCAATAGCTTTGCCAAATTGCCCATGACCTGTTCTGCTACAACAGCCTTAGAAACTCTTATGGATTCCATGGCCACAGTTGTACAGGAAAGAAAACTGACAGATGTAAAATAAGGCTCAAGGCAGCATGGGCGATCTGGAGCTTATTTATGTGAACATTCCTTTCATCTGAGAGTGTTGCAATCCCTATGATGCAGGGGACTTTTTTGGCATCCCACAACAGGCTGACCTTTTCCCTGACTAGGGGAGTCATTGTCCACAGCTTCCTACAGAATGCAGGTACTGAGTGCTCAGTAGTACTTAGTGTTCTACAGTTCTCAATTTTGATATCTATTCTTAAACGATAAATACACAGGGTTTAGATTATCTTTATTCAAACTTTCCTGAAATGCAATGCATGCATTAGCTTAATTTATACTCACAAACACCTGCAAATGTTTGTTACAATGCCTGGGAGTAATGAGAAAACAGTGGCAGATGGATGCTCTTGGAGGGCCTGATCCAAAATCTATGATGCCATTGAAACCTCAGTGGGCTTTGGTTCAGCACTTAAAGCCAGTCAGAACATCTCATAAAAGTTTGTCATTTTACTGCACAACATAGAAACGCTAATGACAACATTAAATCTAGAGAAAAGAACAGATAATCCAAGAAACATTTGACTTTAGCTACCTTGCTTCACAGATAAATTGGGAATGGCACCTCCACTTCAGAGTTCCTCCAAAGGAAGAATGCTGAGCTGTTGCTGGTCTTTTAAAAACTTGTACCCGAAGAAAACTAAGAAAACACTTTCAACATGCAGCACTTCAGTTCTCCATCTTTTTCCTCTGCCAAAGCTTTTATACCCAGTTTGTACACTATATTAACATATACATACAGGACAGTTGCTAGTATCTTTTTATCTTGCTATGAATTACTGCTGTTTGTGAAAGAGCAGCAACAAAAGAGAAAGTTCTTGTCTTGTACTTTTGTTATGCTGAATCAGTTAGTCCTTGAATCCTCTAGGAATGACACATTTCAGGAAGTCTGAACAGGAAACTATGAGCTGGGCATATTGCCAACGAGTGTCAGAAAGATGCCAGAAAGTTGCAAAACACAAGCTTTAGTCAAGTCACATTAACCACTAAATGGTTCTCTTTTTAACCATTCCCTTCGCTCAAAAATTCTATGAAAAGCCATTGAACTGAATGGCAGCATCAATTGCAGTAACAAAACCCATGGCACTGTTTTTTATTCTATACTATAAACCTCTTCATTTCCTCATCTGTCACACCATCTCCTTCCGTGTCTTCATATGAGTGCACACACAACGTCTGATCTTATCTCACACCGATTTTACATACAAGTACTTTCAATAGAGTCACTCCAAATATACACAGGGGTGAGTGAGATTAAAAATCAGACCCGAATGTGTAAACATTCCATAGAGCAGACCATGAGTTCATATAGATGAAAGCTTTTAGAAAGTTGGCTACTGCCAGATTTTGCTGTCAGAATGCTAAGTTAGAGATGTCAATGGTCTGACCTAACATGGCAGATCCAAGTAGGATCCTATACAGATCAGGCCATAATTATAGTTAATTATTTAAAATTTATGATCAAAATTATTCCCAGCACCAGTGGGGAAAGGATACCAGGTATACTTCCCTTACATGCAGGAGCTGAACACAAAGCCAGTGCTTCCATCCAGAGAGACCAAAGGCAGATCAGGGCTGCTAAGCAATAGCAATAGCTTTCCCATTTGTTTCATCCTATTAGCAAATAGCAAAGCAATAGGATTTCATGGCAAATCCACTCCTGAGCTGGCCCACAAAGACCCCCCCCACACACACACACACACACATTTTCTTCATTTAAACCCTCCCACCTCATCTGTGATGCACACAAGAAATTAAGCGATCTACTTAGCTGTTGAACCGATAACTCTCATGACTGAGCTGTTCACCACTATGGAGGGAGGACACCAGAAGCGGTGGGGTTGCTGTGAAGAGAAGACAAGCGGGTTGAATGGTGGAGCGAAGAGGGGAGAGTCTTAAAAATAGAAAGAAGCAAATGTATGACTAATAAGACCCATACCTCTCATCACCCCCATTGCTCTGCTTATGTATCACAATCCTTCCCCCCACCCACCCCACCGCAGCCTTTCCCTGTGTGTCTTGTGGCAGGGTGGGCTTGACCCAGCCTGCCGCCCCTTTAAGAGGGAGAAAAGCCCTCTGCAAACCTCCCTTGCAGGAAGGCTAATAAGCCACCTGGGCTGCAGAGCCATCAATTGGATGGGTTGCACCTGGAAGCCTCCTTTGGGGGATATAAGGCTGCCAAGAAGGGAGCCCAGGGTGGTGGTGGTTTGAGCTATTCAGAGCTGTATGTTTGAGCTGGACTATATAGAGTCTGTAGAGCTGAATTATATAAGAGTTGTAAACTGAAAGCTGGACTATATAGAGTCTGTAGAGCTGTAAGATGTAGAGCTGAACTATAAAGAGTTGTATGCTGTGAGCTGTAGAGCTGTATGCTGGAGAACTGTATAAAGCTGTATATATTGGTGGTGGGCCTGCACTGTGAATTAAAGAACACTGTTTGGAGCAAAAGAAGGGTTTCCTGCCTATTCCTGGGGGGGGGGGGGGAGGGTGAGAAGGCAGTCTGTCACAGTCTTTTTAGAATATTTATCCCAAAGAGCACTGAGGCTGGGTTTTTATTTGTGTTTGGAGAGTGCATAGTGCAGCTTGGGACAATACTGCAATCTAAATATTAAATACAGATCTACTCATAGTGCTATGGAAATGCTCATTCCCCCATCTCAGCTCCTTCCCTAGTTATGCAGCCTGAACCCTGAGGGCTGCCGGGAAGTCACTGGAAAGAAGCACAATGCCTTAGAGATTAGTACATTTTGGCCATGCATAATGAGTGGAATAAGTAGCTGTCATAAGGCTGCCCTGCACCAAGCCAGGTTCACCTACTACAGTTTCCCCCTTCAGAGTCCCTAGTAACTTCACATAAGCTTTCTTAACTCAGTAATACCCTTCCTTGGAGACAGTTCTCATCAAAACATAGCCCAAACCAGTCCACAACAAAAATCCCCAGCAAAGTCCCTAGATCACACCAGCTTACATTGTCCTTAAAGACCCATGACATGATGGCCCACAGGCCACATTCTGGGGTCCTCCACCACACCTGGCTCTAACAACCTTCTTCAGCCCCTCTGCTAAGACAGCCACCCCAGCCTTTCCAACTGGAGTGCAACCCTGCTCTTCCTTGTGGGAACCCCCACAGTATCTTGACTGGGAGACCATCTTCACCATTGTACTCTAAGGCAACCCTGACTCCCTGGGTCTCTCTTGCAGTACCCAGGTGCCCTCTTTTAATCTTAAGTGGGTCAGCTGATAAGGCACAGGTGTAATGACTCTGTTCCCTCTTAAAGGACCAGTGTCATCCTGTGACTGTGATGAATTGTAAGCGTGTTTGCTTGCACTTCATAGGAATAGATGCAAGCAGTCTGAGATGAGAAATCAGAGCTCAGTTCACATTTGGAGACAATGATCCTTAGTCATGCAGAATTCCCACTGTATTCAATGAAAATAGGAATGGCAGGATCAAGACTTTGAAAGTTAATGTTATTGTCTGCACGACACAGGGGCTAAACAACATACAATGCTCCACAGCAGTAACTATATACTGACTTTTTAAGAATATGTAGCTAGTATGTAGGTTCTCCAGCGCCCCTGAGCTGAAGCTGAACTTCATGCTATGTCATGGTTCAGTTTTCTAAGGCACCAGATGATGCAAACTGATCTTCCTCCAGGATGTCATTTCACTAATGGCAACACCGTCCAGTACAAAGTGGTTAGAAGCTACCTTATGTCCTAACTTCCTATGCGCTTCATGTATAGTTGCTGACAGGAAGCCTTTTCCAGCAAGCCCAGGATTTGTAAAGCTGATAGTAATGGGGAAACTCAGCAAGACACTGACATATCCTTTCAGATAGTTCAGCTGCATGATAATGTCTGCCATCTAGTTGCAAAGGTACTGTAATTGCATGCAGTATACCCACAGTAGCACCACACCTTGAGTTTCTTTAAACATTTTGAGGGTTGTAGAGCCGGCATCTAAGTGTTCTGTGAATCAGCTATAGGTGTAAACAAGCACTTTATCTAACAGGGAAGGGGGAAACAACCTTTCGTATAGGTAACAAAGAGTCCTGTGGCACCTTAAAGACTCACTAAAGTTTTCAAGCATAAGCTTTCGTGGGCTAATACCCACTTCGTCAGATGCAAGCAGTGGAAGTGTCCAGGGGCGGGTATAGATAAGTAGGCAAGAACCGGGTAGGAGGTAACAAGGTTAGTCCAATCAGCCTGAACCAGCTTGTTATCTCAAATCAGGGAGGGTGAGGTATTCCTCTAGCAGCTGAATTGGAGGTGTGACCTCGGAGAGAGGAGAAGCTGTTTTTGTAATTAGCAAGCCATTCAAGATCTTTGTTCAATCCCAGATTGATTGTGTCAAATTTGCAAATGAATTGCAGCTCTGCAGTTTCTCTTTGCAGTCTGGTCTTAAAGTTTTTTTGCTGCAATATGGTGACTTTTAAATCTGTAATTGTGTGTCCAGGCAGGTTGAAGTGTTCTCCTACAGGTTTTTGTATATTGCCATTCCTGATATCTGATTTGTGTCCATTTATCCTTTCTCGTAGGGACTGTCCAGTTTGGCCGATGTACATAGCAGAGGGACATTGGTGGCATATAATGGCATATATGACATTGGTAGATGTGCAGGTGAATGAACCAGTGTTGGTGTGGCTGATCTGGTTAGGTCCTGTGATGGTGTTGCTGGTGTAGATATGTGGGCAGAGTTGGCATCAAGGTTTGTTGCATGGATTGTTTCCTGAGTTGGAGTTATTATGGTGTGATGTGCTGTTGCTGGTGAGAATCTGCTTCAGGTTGGCAGGTTGTCTGTGGGCCAGGACTGGCCTGCCTCCCAAGGCCTGTGAAAGTGAGGGATTATTGTCCAGGATGGGTTGTAGATCACTGATGATGCATTGGAGAGGTTTTAACTGAGGACTGTAGGTGATGGCCAGTGGTGTTCTGTTGTTTTTTTTTCTTGGGCTTGTCTTGCAGCAGCAGGCTTCAGAGTACACGTCTGGCTCTGGTGATCTGTGTCCTTATTTCCTTGTGCGGGTATTGTAGTTTTGAGAAAGCTTGGTGAAGATCTTGTAGGTGTTGGTCTCTGTCTGAGGGGTTGGAGCAAATATGATTGTATCTCAGTGCTTGGCTGTAGACAATGGATTGTGTGGTATGTCCGGGATGGAAGCTGGTGGCATGAAGGTAGGCATAGCTGTCGGTAGGTTTTCGGTAGAGGGTGGTGTTGATGGGGCCGTCATTAATTTGCACAGTGGTGTCTAGGAAGTGGACTTCCTGTGTGGACTGGTCCAGACTGAGGTGGATGGTGGGGTGGAAGTTGTTGAAATCATGGTGGAATTCTTCCAGAGTTTCTTTCCCATGGGTCCAGATGATGAAGATGTCATCAATGTAGCGTAGATAGAGAAGGGGCATGAGTGGATGAGAGTTGAGGAAGCGTTGTTCCAGGTCAGCCATAAAGGTGTTGGCATACTGTGGGGCCATGCGGGTGCCCATAGCAGTGCCGCTGGTCTGGAGGTATATATTGTCACCAAATTTGAAATAGTTGTGTGTGAGGATAACGTCACAGAGCTCAGCAACCACTTGTGCTGTGGCATCATTGGGGATACTATTCCGGACAGCTTGTATTCCATCTTTGTGTGGGATGTTTGTGTAGAGAGCCTCTACATCCATGGTGGCTAGGATGGTGTTTTCTGGAAGGTCACCAATACATTGTAGTTTTCTCAGGAAGTGGGTGGTATCACGGAGATAACTGGGAGTGCTGGTAGCATAGGGTCTGAGTAGAGAGTCCACATATCCAGACAGACCTTCAGCGAGAGTGCCAATGCCCGAGATGATGGGGCGTTCAGGATTTCCAGGTTTGTGGATCTTGGGTAGTAGATAGAATAACCCCGGTCGGGGCTCTAAGGGTATGTTAATTTGTTCCTGTGTTACTGCAGGGAGAGTCCTGAGTAGATGGTGCAGTTTCTTAGTATATTCCTCAGTGGGGTCAGAGGCGAGTGGCCTGTAGAAATTGGTATTGGAGAGTTGTCTGGTATCCTCCTTTTGATGGTCTGACCTGTCCATGATGACAACAGCACCTCCTTTATCAGCCTCTTTGATTATGATGTCAGGGTTGTTTCTGAGGCTGTGGGTAGCATTGTGTTCTGCACGACTTAGGTTGTGAGGCAGGTGATGTTGTTTTTCCACAATTTCTGCCTGTGCACGTCGGCGGAAGCATTCTATGTATAGGTCCAGACTGTCATTTCGACCCTCAGGAGGAGTCCATGTGGAGTTCTTCTTCTTGTGCTGCTGGTGGGATGGTGTCTGTGTATCAGTGTGCTGTTCCATGTTGTCTTGAAAGTATTCCTTGAGTCGGAGACAGCGAAAGTAGGCTTCCAGATCACCGCAGAATTGTATCATGTTTGTCTGGGTGGTGGGGCAGAAGGAGAGTCCTCGAGATAGGACAGACTCTTCTGCCGGGCTGAGTGTGTAGCTGGATAGATTGACGATATTGCTGGGTGAGTTAAGGGTACCACTGTTGTGGCCCCATGTGGTAGGTAGGATTTTAGATAGTTTGCAGTCCTTTTTCTTTTGTAGAGAGGTGAAGTGTGTGATGTAGATCTCCTGTCTTAGTTTAGTAAACCTTTCGTATGTTTTTCTTCTCTTGTTTTAAATCAAATGATTATGGAAAAATCCCTGCACCCTTCTAAAAAAAGTTACTTCTCATGGCTGTCATCATCAGAAGGCTAAATCTGATGCCTGCAATATTATAGTCATGACTAATCTATAGTCATGAATGATCTCTGGAATATTTTTTTCAGAAGCAATTTTCAGTTTGGCACCCATGTCCTTACGTGGACAAATAGTTCTTAGTGAATTTCACAGCACTCCCAAATCAGGCACTTAGGTTTATAATTGCAATAAAATATAAGTGCACTTATTTGAGGCCACTATTATTGCAGGTATAAAATTATCAGAGCCAAATCAGAAGCCAAGATCAGCATAAGAAAATCCTCAAACAACTTTTGCAACATTATAATGAATAGGGCTGTGAACATCAAACACTAACGTGAATCATTTGCTGACTTGCTTCTGACGTCCAATACCCAACTGCCAAAATAGCCATTGCACAAGTCTCTTGAAAACAAACATTGAGGGCAAATAACATTTGAAATGTCTTCTTGGTAAAAGCAAATAACTCATAATGGAAACTTACAGAAAACAAAACAGATGGAAACTTAGGACAAAAATAAAAGAGGATGATGGTTCACAACTCCCCTATACTGGGAGTAAGGACAAAAATCTCCTTTTAATTATATTATTATGTACATAATTGTGTAATTAATAATGGCTAACAAATCAAATGACAACCAATGATTCTACAATGTCAATATGAAAAACAACAAGAAACATTGTCTGAGAATAAATTCAGCGTCAGGACACATTGAATAGTGGGCTACATTATTTCTTGTATGTCTAATTTATAAAATTTCTATTCTAGCCTATTCGATACAGGTTCTTATACCATGCTCATCCTCATAGGATCTGATTGCCTTCCAGTAGTGCATTAAGCACTGTGACTAGCATCTGTCATTTCTGTTTCTCTCATCCTTTTCCCAGGAGAAGAAGCACGTGCAGTGG
Source organism: Sternotherus odoratus (assembly GCA_032164245.1). Classification (NCBI taxonomy): domain Eukaryota; kingdom Metazoa; phylum Chordata; order Testudines; family Kinosternidae; genus Sternotherus; species Sternotherus odoratus. Next base: position 203,998,921 of record JAVMKO010000001.1, on the reverse strand, counting down.
TGTGCATTATTTTGGCAGGGTTTTGTTTGTGTTTAGTATACAGAGTGCTATGTATTTATTCTGGAAAAAAGAAGGTTAAAGAAATGGGCCTTGCACTTGGAGAGGAAGGTGGAGAGGTTTGGGATGGTCCGTAGTTCCTGTGGGCAGGGCTGGCGACAGAAATTTGGGGGCCCCCTACTCCGATAGTTTGGGGGGCCCCCCAGCCCAGCCGGGCCCCCCCCCAGCCCAGCCGACAGCGGATGGGGGCCCCCCCAGCCCAGCCGCCCCCCCCCCAGCCCAGCCGACAGCGGATGGGGGCCCCCCCCAGCCCAGCCCAGCCGGCGCTACCCCCCTCGCCCCCCGCCAGCTAACAGCTGGCGGCAGCGGGAGCGAGAGCGGCGTGAGCCGCCCTTTCTCCTCCCCCCCCCCCCCCCCCGGACAGCGCTGCTGCCGCCGGCCAAGCTCTCTGCTCCTGCCGGGGCCAGGCACGCTTGTCCGGGGGAGAGCCGCGCCGCCTCCCCGCCCCTTCCCCGCTCTCCAGGTCCGGCGACAAGGGGGGATGACAACGGGTACAGCTGTGTACCGGGGCCCCCCTAAAGTCGGGGGGCCCGGTACAGCTGTACCCGTAGTACCCCCCTGTCGCCGGCCCTGCCTGTGGGATTTCATTCCACATGCTCGGACTGGCCCCTGAGAAAGTACCATTTCCTGTTCAGACAAACTTTACTCTTATTGTTGAGAGTTTTATCATGCCAGAGGAGTGGAGCTATTTACCACAGTCTGCATCCTGGAGCTTAAGGGGATCTTTTAGAATATACAGTAGACTCTCGATTATCCAGGATGTGGATTAACCAGGATGTCAAAAAAAATATGCGCAACTTGTGGGGCCGGCTCTGGCTTTGCTGCCGCCCCAAGCGCGCACACAAAACCCCCCCACCAGGGCGCAGGGCAGCCAGTGAACCAACACCCCCTCCCTCCGGTGCAGGATGGCTGGTGAATCAACCCCCACTCCCCATATTTCCTACAGATGGTGATTATCCAGGATTTTATTAACCAGAATTGTTTTTTTCCCTATCATCCTGGATAATCGAGAGTCTACTGTAGACCCAGACCAGAGAGCGTTTTGAAGATAAAGACTGAGACTTTGAACTTGATTCAAAAGTCTATGGGAAGCCAGCGTGGAGAGCAGAGAAAAGGTCTGATGTGCTCACAGTGGCCTGTGTTGCTGAGGAGGCATGCTGCAGCGTTCTGTACTAGTTCGACTTTCCTAAATACAGTAGGCTTCATAACCAGGCATGCATGGCCATAGTCCAGCTGAGAGGTGACACAAGTGTGAATAAGTGAGGCAAGGTCATCATTTGGTAGGATCATCTGTCTGGGCAACCAGAGATGGTAGAAAGCATTACTCGCAGAACGCGTGGAACAAACTACACCAACTGACACACATTTGTGAACAGGAAAACAACTGCTTGTCTGGAGCTAGAATCCAGGATGCGACGGAGTAGTTGCTAAGACTGATCAAAACCTTGGACCTCTTCCCCTTCCTACTTCTCCACATGGGCACCAATGATACTGCCAAGAATGACCTTAAGCAGATCACTGCAGACTACGTGGTTCTGGGAAGAAGGATAAAGGAGTTTGAGGCACAAGTGTTCTCATTCATTCTCCCTGTTGAAGGAAAAAACCCAGGTAGGGACCGTCGAATTGTGGAGATAAATGCATGGTTACGCAGGTGGTGTCGGAGAGAGGGCTTTAGATTTTTTGACCATGGGATGTTGTTCCAGGAAGGAGGATTGTTAGGAATAGATGGGATCCACCTAATGAAGAGAGAGAAGAACATCTTCGCAGGCAGTCTTGCTAACCTAGTGAGGAGGATTTTAAACTAGGTTTGCCAGGGGATGATGAGCTAAGCCCAAGATAAGTGGTGGAGTGGGTGTCACGTTACTGAGATAATTTGGGATCCTATAGATCATTGGTGCAACCAAGGTCCTATAGTGGCACCAAATCTTATGTAAAGGGGGTCATAATAGGTGTCTACGACCAGGTTATGGATTGCCAATTATGAATATGCAATTAATATGTGTGAATCAATTTTGTAGTGGAAGTTATGAATATTGGCTCTGGACTGTCTGTCTTTCCAAATATTGTGCTCTGCTGGGGGGACATTCCAGAATACTGGGTGTCAGCTTTGCTTGAGCTGGCTGATGGGCCGTTAAGGACCGTCAGCTACACAATGAACTTTGTAGATGCCTGTCCACACTCGAGCTTCTCCAGGAATGTGACTTGCCTGGTCAGAAACTGAATCTTGGAGGGTCTGGTAATTGGACCATGTGACTATGAACCTCCATTTTGCAATTGGACTCTGCATAAGGAGGGGGGGGTCTTCGCCCACAAGAGGAAGTCTATAAAACCTGGGAGACAGTTCCTCCATTTTGTCTTCAATCTGCAACCTTCAGCTAGCACCTACCTCTGGATGGGATTTTGCTACACGTGGAAGCTCTGGCCAACAGATTGATGACCCATCCCTGGAGGGGATGCATTCCAGAGACTTTTATCTGAACCTGCAGTTTATTTTACAACTGCAAGCCTGAACCAAGAGATTTGCCATTACTGCATGTAATTGATTTATTTTAACCATTCCTAACCCTCACCTATACCTTTTCTCCTTGTATAATAAACCTTTAGATTTTAGATTCTAAAGGATTGGCAAGAGCGTGATTTGTGGGAAGATCTGATTTGTATATTGACCTGGGTCTGGGGCCTGAGTCTTTGGAATTGGGGAGAACCATTTTCTTTATTTGGGGTATTGGTTTTCATAACCGTTGGTCCCCAGAACAGGTGGCTGCTGGTGGTGATACTGGAAACCTGGAGTGTCTAAGGGAATTGCTTGTGTGACTTGTGGTTAGCCAGTGGGGTGAAACCAAAGTCTTTTCTGTTTGGCTGGTTTGGTTTACCTTAGTGTGGAAAACCCCCAGCTTTGGGCTGTAGTTGCTCCTTTGGAAGCAATCTGTCCTGATCTGACATTCACAGTTGGATCCCACCAGAAATAGCACCATCACTGTGGGATACCAGGGGGAAACACAAGGAGGAGAATACAAGATGGGAAGTCTCTTGATTCACACTGAGAAAGGAGGGCAATCAGCTAGTTATCTTTGCTGCATGTACATGAACGCAAGAAGCCAGGGAAAAAGCAGGAAGAATTGGAAGTCCTGGCACAATCAAGCAACTATGATGTGTTTGGAATAACAGAAACTTGGTGGGGTAGTTCACATGACCGGAGCACTATCATGGATGGGTAAAAGCTGTTCAGGAAGGACAGGTATGGGAAAAAAGGTGGAGGAGTTGCATTGTATGTAAGAGAGCAGTATGGTATGATTACTCAGATCTCCAGTTTGAAACTGAAGAAAAGCCTGTTGAGAGTCTTTGGGTTAAGTTTAGAGGTGAGAGCAACAAGAATGGTATCGTGGTGGGCATGTGCTATAACCCACCGGATCAGAAGGATGAGGTAGACGAGGCTTTCTTTGGACAACTAACTGAAGTCTCCAGATCACGGGCCCTAGTTCTAATGGAGGACTTCACTCACCCTGACCTCTGCGTGGATTCTCCAAGGACAAGTCATGCCTGACCATCCTGATTGCCCTCTATGATGATATAACTAGTTCTGTGGATATGGGAAAGTGGTGGATCTGATATATCTTGACTTTAGCAAAGCTTTTGATATGTTCTCCCACAGTTTTCTTGCCAGCAAGTTAAGAAGTATGGATTGGATGAATGGACTATAAGGTGGATAGAAAGCTGGCTAGATTGTTGGGCTCAAAGGGTAGTGATCAATGGCTCGATGTCTAGCTGGCAGCCGGTATCAAGAGGATTGCTCCTGGGGTTGGTTCTAGGGCCAGTTTTGTTCAACATCTTTATTAATGATCTGGATGATGGGATTAATTGCACTCTCAGCAAGTTCACAGATGACACTAAACTGGGGGGAGAGGTAGATACAATGGAGGGTAGGGATAGGGCCCAGAGTGACCTAGACAAATTGGAGGACTGGTTCAAAAGAAATCTGATGTGGTTCAACAAGGACAAGTGCAGAGTTCTGCACTTAGGAATCCCATTCACTTCTACAGGCTGGAGACCAGCTGGCTAAGCAGCAGTTCTGCAAAAAAGAACGTGGGGATTATAGTGGATGAGAAGATGGATATGAATCATCAGTGTGCTGTTATGTTGGGCTGTATTAGTAGCAGCAATGCCAGCAGATTGAGGGAAGTGATTATTCCACTCTCTTTGGAACTGGTGAGGCCACATCTTGAGTACTGCATCCAGTTTTGGTCCCCCCCACTACAGATGGGATGTGGAAATATTGGAGTCCAGCGGAGGGCAATGAAAATTATTAGGGGGCTGGGGCACAACATTTACAAGGAGTGGCTGAGGGAACTGGGGTTATTTAGTCTCCAGAAGAAAAGAGTGAGGGGAGATTTGATAGCAGCACTCAATTACCGAAGGGAGGTTCCAAAGAGGATGGAGCTAGGCTGTTCTCAGTGTTGGCAGATGACAGAACAAGAAGCAATGGTTTCAAGTTGCAGAGGGGGAGGTCTAGGTTGGATATTAGTAAACACTATTTCACTAGGAGGATGGTGAAGCACTGGAATGGGTTACCTAGGGAGGTGGTAGAATCTCCTTCCTTAGAGGCTTTTAAGGTCAGGCTTGACAAAGCCCTGGCTAGGATGATTTAGTTGGTGTTGGTCCTGCTTTGAGCAGGGGGTTGGACTAGATGATCACCTGAGATCTCTTCCAACCCTAATATTCTATGATTCTATTATCTGATTTTTTTCCCCTAAATTTACCCTTTTCTATCATTTTGACATTGTACCTCATCACTTGTGATATCATTACATCACAACACAAACAGCAAATTCCACAGGACCAGGAAAATCTTTGATCCAGAAGTGTGATCTGCCTCATAGAGGGCCAAATTGTGCCACTAAAGTTTGTATTAAGTAGAGTCACTGCACCACCCCTGGTAGAGGAAAGATCAATGTCAGGGTGCCATCTCCCCATTGCCCCTTCATGACTCCTTTAAAGAAGATAATGCCTGAACAGATACTATCCTTGTGTTCTGGGATGTGCAAGACTTGCAGCCACTCTGGCTTGTCTCTTCGGGGTGAGTGGCAGAAAGGGAATGGAAGTAGATTAAGCTAATTCGGAATAAGGCCTGATCTACAGTACGTGATTATATCAGAATTAGCCACATTATATCAAACTAAAACTTATTCCGGCCACACAACTAACCCAGTTTTGTCGATTTAAAAGGCTTTGAAAACTGGTTTCTGTACTCTACCTCGGCAAGGGGAGTAGCGCTAAAATCGACATCACCATTCCAGATTAGAGGTACTGTGGACACAACTCAATATTATTGGCCTCCGGGAGCTATCCCAGAATGCTCCATTGTGACTGTTCTGGACAACACTTTCAACTTAGATGCACTAGCCAGGTAGGCAGGAAAAGCCTTGGGAACTTTTGAATTTCATTTCCTGTTTGGCCGGTGTGCCGAGCTCATCAGCACAGGTGACCATGCAGAGTCCTCAGCACAGGAGACCATGCAGTCCCAGATTCACAAATGAGCTCCAGCATGGACTGAATGGGAGGTACTGGATCTCATCACAGTATGTGGAGAAGAATCTGTTATGGCAGAACTATATTAAAAATAAAAAAATGCAAATACTAACGCTAAAGTCTCCAGGGGCATGACGGAAAGAGACTACTGCAGGGACACACAGCACTGGTGTGTGTCTAAATCAAGGAGCTCAGGCAAGCCTACCAAAAAAACCAGGGAGGCAAACGGGCGCTCTGGTTCATGGGCGCACTCCGCCAACTTAATGCATTTAGTGGGGACACACACACAATCAAATGTATAAAATCTCTTCTGAAAAATCGACTTCTATAATTTCAATATAATTTCATACTGCAGACATACCCTAAGGCACTCTAATTACTCCCTGGTAAACAGGACCTTGGCTAGATTTATTTTAACAAAAGAAAGGGTTAAAAACACCTGAAAACAAAATAAAATGTTCCATTTTGGGGTGAATGCAATGTTTTGTTCTACCTGAAACAAAATTTTCTTTGTGGGGAGTGGAGGGGGGAGGAGAGGGACAATGTTTTATCTGTTGGGTGGTTGTTTTGTTTCTGTGAGAATCTCTTTTAAACAATCCCAAACAAAATATTTTTCAGTTCAGTGGCTGAACTAAAAAAATCTATTATTTACTTAGCTCTAGATGAAGGCTACTTACATGCCTCCATCCTCCCCAGTACACATTGGACACTCGTGCACAAGTTGGCAGTCATATGGACCATTTAGCCACTTACATTGAAGTATCTCGAGCCCCCCTCCATCCAATAGAGGTTTTGTCTTCAGGGCACCATGTGCATTTACTATAGGAAGTTCATATTTTTGGGGTAGCCCCTTACAAAGAATGTATCTCTAAGATCACCTCAGAAGCCATTCTCACTTTTCTTTTCTTTTCCTTGCAGAAACAACAGGTGAGGGAAAGAAAAACAACCTCTCACATCTCGGCTGCATCCTCCCTGTTACTGTGTTCTCTACCCAGCCCACATTGCTATTCATCTCCCATTTCTCCTTCCACCGGGACGACCCTTTCCATTTTTCTAGGAAATGACAAATTTACTGAGGGTCTCTCTCTCTCTTTCTTCAAAAGCCATTTCATTGACTTCAATAGGAGCTGGAAAAGATCCTATTTTGGACGGTAGCCCGGGTGTTAGTAAGGAACTGTACTCAAGGGCGTTAGTCACAAATTGTCATGACTCATTGGACTCAGACTTTTAGAGCAAGAGGTTTTCACCCACTGAGAGGAAACTGGGTTTGCCCATTGGGAGCTATATTACAGTCTCAGAGTTCAAGAAGTCAAACTATATTGCAGGAGGAAAGGATGCAGCTTCATTACATAAACATATCTGAGGCTCAAATGTATCCTGAAAGGAACCTGCTCAGGGGCAGAACCTTGCCACTGAATATTAAAAACGAAGCAGGTATGTCAAGCTGCAACATATTTAGCCCCTAATGACTACTGAGCAAAATACTTTAGGAACTGATTGACCTTTGAAATTCAATTACACTTTTCTAACAAAGTTCATTCCAAAAATGTAGAGAGGCGATGTCTCTGTTCGCCAAACCTGGGGTGACAAAAATCACGTGATCCTTTTACTGTAATGAACAGGCTTGATTCCAGTTTAGGTTGTCATCAACTGGCAGAAGTTCAAGGAAACCTCTCTCTTCTTCAGTAGAGCTAAGCACGCAGCACAGCGATGCTGTGTGCAAGCATGACATGATTTCACACTTAATATTTTTCTAACCAAATTGCAGAAGATTGATGGCTAGAGAGCAGGGAAGAGAGATACGAATGCGTCAGAGACACACCTGAGGAGTGGGAGTGGGTAATCAAGGAGAACGGGACTGGAACAAGGAGCTGGGGTGGGGAAGAGACCAGGTTGGGACAGGGACAGGTTGGTGGAGATGAAGTGGAAGGGGTCAAGCTTAGAGGAACAGGCCACTAAAACACATTCCCCTACAGAACCTGGAAGGAAACGCAGGATTTCTGTGGTCTGGTCTACACTGGAGGGCGGGGGAGGGTCACAGCGAGCTAAGTCAGTCTACGTTACACAACTTCAGCTATGAAAATAGAGTAGCTGAAGTCGACATACTTAGAGCTACTTACTGCGGGGTCTTCACTGCGGTAGGTCAACTGCTGCCACTCCCCCATCAACTCCACATGCACTTCTTGATTTGGTGGAGTACCGGAGTTGACGGGAAAACTCTTGGCGGTCAATTTATCGTGTCTTCATTACACGTGATAAATCAACCCCTGCTGGATCAATCACTTCAGAGATAAGTGTAGACATGCCCTGTAGACATGAGGTAAGTGTAAACGTGAGCCTTGCTATTCATTTGCTGTCAGAAAATACCTGTGAAACTCATGGCAGATTATGTCTCATCCTCCTCTAGTGCTGGTCCACACACAGAGGATTACAACCAATAGTGTCATCAGTTATTCCATTAGCTCAAGCAGCAGAGGTCTGTGCAGTGAATATAAAGGTTCCAACCCAGCTGATGACTCAAATGGGTGTTGTTTTCTCTAGAAAGCACATTAAAAGAACAGTATTAAGGCTGCAAAGTCAAGCACTCAAAAGTAGGAAATGCCAGAATTAAGATTGTGTGTACTACCTTAATTCAGCTCTCTTATGTGCATCAAAAAAGAGAGATATAATCAAGTATGTCGTCATTTGCAGATGACAGGGTGAGATGGAAACTCTGTTTCTGGATCCTACAGTAATTTTGTGCACCTTATACATAAAAGGGTGAAATCCTGGGCCCATTGAAGCCAACCAGAGTTTTGCCATTTACTTCAGTGAGACCAGAATTTCACCTGAAGTATCTTTGAGTAACATAGAAACTCCTCAGGCGGCACACAATTGGGTATATTCATCACCAAGCAGAACTCTAGTTGTTAATATCCTATATAAGTATAATGACTATTATGAATAATAATGGGTTCTGAATACCTTAAGAACTGTTCTAAAAAAAAAATTTCTTTGTCTTCACCAAAATAATTTACTAAAAGTAACCCGGTCTTCAAAGCAGCACACAGAAACTATCTGATACAGATCAGAGTCTGAAACCTTAGTTTTAAATCATAGGAAGGACTGACAACTGTACAAAAAAAAAAAAGCTATCCGGGAGGCATAGGCAGCTGTATTGCTGCTGGAATGTGTATGAACTACATAAAATTGAAATAATTAACCGAACATTAAGTGTTGAGTTAAACTTTTGGGCTAGAGTATATTAAATAAATCACCAAGGCCTCAATCCTCAAAACTGGGGGTGAGGCACCTAAAAACCTCTGATAAATTTGTCCAAAAAGTCTAAAATAGTATCACCCATCACTTTGAAGGGAGTTGAGAGGATAATAGTTCCACAACTATCTTCAGTTTAACCGGGATGGTTTGAATCTAAAAAGGAGTGTTTCACTGATTCCGGGAATTAGCAAAATACCCCTGTGCAGATATTGATATTTAAGCAGAGATCAGTGATTTTTTTTTAATTAAACAGATTGAATTAAAGATGGTGTGTGTGCAGAGAAGTAAAAAAATCTCTGAGTTGCATTAAAAAAAGCCAAATGTAACAGAAAATTATTTTGGTGATTTAAAAAAAAAATTGTGCTTCCTTCAATTAAAATGTAAACAACTCCTGTGCTCAGACTGACACAGTCTTAAGTGATCAAATTCAGACCTGGTGTAAACAGCAGCAATTCTACTGGAAAGAACATGAAAGACAGACTGTGCTTCATCAAGCTTGTAATTTTTAACGCCACCTTAATTCTCGCCCCCAAGAACTTGGTGTTCTCACTGTTTATTAGTATTCGTTATTGACACCACAGAACTGAAAGATCTTGAATGTGTAGTTCTTGAATCTTGAATGATAACTTTATATTAGAAGCGTTTACCCTTTGTCATTTTAGGTTTCCTGCTCTATAGGTTTTTGTTGTTGTTGTATATATCATTTATGTTCTTGGGCATGTATTTTAAAGGCAAGGGCCGCACATTTAAATCTCTTGGATGGGTTGAATGCTTATGTTTATGACACACTGTGACTATATATACACACACACTACAAAGATTATGTGAACTCAGGGCTTCATTTGGAAAGAGAGAGGTACCAGGCTGAAAATGGCATCCTCCACCTAGCATGACCTGTACACACTATACATGCAAGGTCATGCCACATGAAGAACTCTATTTTGTTCTAAGCAATGGCATTTCCCACACCAGGTGACCTCGCAAGCATGACACATGTGAGGCTACACCTTGTATGACAGACAGAAGAGGTGCCAGGAATGAGGCTTGAGTCAACAAATTAAGCCCTGTGATAATTGTATACTTGTATCTGCATCCAAAATATTATGTCTGCTTGATTTCTAAGATTGTGTGCATCATACTTACAAAGAGATCCCAACTGCTCAGACAGTTTCAACACCCTCACCCACAAAGGGACAGTCATCAAACCAGTGATTACAATCCATTAAGACTTACTGGGTCCAAGTGCCCAAACAATTGTGCAGCCAAGACAAGGGTATACTCCCAGCCAGACATCACTTGAATGCTTCAGCCAGTCTGAGGCACAAAGAAAGCCATGCCTGGACCCTGGAACAAAGGCAACGATTGAGCAATATGGCAATGCATTCCCACTAGACCAGCAGAGCCTCTCTTCTACTTAAGAGGCTGGTGGGAAGGACAGCAGGGGCACGTTGCCAGCTGTGATCAAGGTGGGTCACAGAACGATCTTTGCTTTCCAAGGAACTGTGAGCTGGTCCATCTCTGCTCTGCAGTAAATTAAGAGAAAAGCCTATCTAACTTGTAGTGAAGTGTAAGACTAAAGGAGACTAAAATATTTTGCTGTTTTAAAATCACTGTTCTCTAATGCTCTGTCCCCACTGCCAAATACAATATTTTGTTTTTAAGGAAAGGGTCGAGTGTCAGGAAATGCACACTGGTTATCTCACCTCTGAAGAGGATCACGTAGGCACCCTACCCAGAAGGGTCTACAAGGTAACAAAAATGCAGGCTCTGATGCATTCACCCTTCTTTTGGCCTGGAACAGCCCGGATTGTTGAATCCAGACTTTCTACTCTACAGGTTTCCCCCTAGTCGACTACATGTTTTCAGACCCTTGCAAAGACTAGGAGGGAAAAATCCTAGCCTACCGAGAATTCCTTTCTGATTGACTGGCTTTCCCATGCACCCATCTCCTGCACTAGGAGACCCAAACAGAGCTGCTATCCAGGCTGACGGACAGATCATTCCATCAGCTTGTGTAGCAGGTCGGAGCACTGCCCCACCTCCCCCAGCTGTGTAAACAGAGGCTGAAAGCTAGTGAAGCTTCAGCCCTTGGATCTCAGACCCTGCTGGGGAGCAGCTGCTCCCTGCTCTCTCTGCTCCCACATACACCTGCCCTCGGCACCCCCCACATACACCTCTGCATCCACATACACCTGCCCAGCACCCACATATGCCTCTGACCTCGGCACCCCCAACACATACGACAATATCCCCATATTTCTGCCCCCACCCATGTACAATGGGCCACCTAGTGCATTCTGCCTCCCCACGTGGGTGTGGAGTGTGTGACGGGGTGCACAGAGTAAGAGACTATTTGGATTCAGGGTGTTCATTGACTGTGTGGTTGGGGGAGGCTGGAATTCATGGAACTAGGTGGTGGAGCAAGTTGTGTCCTGGGAATGTGTGTGCAATGAATGTGTGGGTGGAGGATAGGATGGAGTGAAGCAGTTGTGGAATAAATGCTAGTTGAGATGTCTGATGTGGGCATTATGAGGACAAATGAACAGCATGCTTGAATTTATGCAAATTTATGTAAAATAGACTACCCGTTTTTTGTTTGCAAAGGTTGGCTGATAAGTGTACCCACCCTGTAAAGGGGAGGGTTTAGAGACCCAGGGAAACAAGCTGGTGCAATTGTCCTACCCAATCATGGGTGCCAGAAGAACTGCAGAAAAGCCCCCCCACCCCCCACCCCCCGCACACACACAACCCCACGCACCAGGTCACACTGCTACTCATTTAGATTTGGCCTGGTTTCCCCTCCATCGTTACTGTTCTACAGTTATGCCACCCAGCTCTGAACAGGGGTCATGGAGGCTTGGACCTCCCTCTCATTGTGTTCAAGGTCTCAAAAGTATCCAGTATCCATATCCCAGGAGACTGGGTCATAAACAGTAGGGCCTAATGGTTAGAGCAGGTAGTCAAGCCTAGTAGTCTGAGTCCAAATTCTAGTGGCCAAGACCAAAGCAGCCAGAGCCAAGATGGAAGCCAAAGGTCAGAACCAAAACCAGAGTCCAAATGCTAAAGCCAAGGGTCAAGAGAGAGTTGGAGCCAGGACTCAAAGCCAAGGGTCAGAAGCAGAATACCTGGAGTGGGGGAAGACAGGAGCGGGGCTCATTCTAAGGCAGGAGCAAGGCTAGGACAGGACTGGAACAAGTGCAGGACAAGGTCTAGGCTGGAGCAAGGCTAGGTGCAGGGCAGTACCTAGAGTGGAGCAGTGCAGGAGCAGGGCTTGGAATCAGGCAAGTACAGGAAAGCAAAGAATCCACAGACATATGTGTTGAGTGGCCACTGATTCTCTGGGATTTCTGGGTTTTAGAGCTGTTTTGCCTTAGCCAATTAGATGGTTCTGCTGTGGCCCAGTTGCACTCATTGGCTGCCTGATGACTGGGCCAGCCCAGCCGTAGGGCCTCATGCCCGACACCATGTACCCTATATGTGTACGGCCATTAAACACAACATGCTCTTCTCACTTAGCTTTCACATGGAACCATGATTTTGTCCTTCCCGCTCACCCCACTGTTATTAAGCAGTCCCCAAGGGTCAAAGGCTGAAGAGAGTGAACATATAGCACCTTCTGCAGCAGCCCCCTTCCATATCTGGTCCAATTTCTGCATCTCGCGAGCGCTTTTATAAAAACACACTACAGGTGAAAGCTAAGAGGGCACAGACATGTAACTGCTGGAACTAAATGGCTGGGTCATTTGTCCAGAATGAACTAGAACCAAACTTATTCTGCTTAAGTTATGCTTTGTCTGTGCAAACAAGATACAACATGCACACTTCATCAAATCATTGCTGCATTCCTTTTGTTGCTTTCTTCTTTTGAGAGTGAAGGAGATTAAAATTCCTCCAAAACTAATCCATCCGCTTTTTTGGCTTTCGTTTTCATTTTTGCCCAAGAATTGAACGTATTTTAGCCCCTTTGACCCAAGGAGCTAGTCAAAGTCTGGGACCCTGGGAATCTTCCATTTGGAAGTAGAAATTGGTGAAAATCAGGTACTTCTTTGAAGCTGTTTTGTTTATTCACAAAGAAAGTACAAAGTCTTATGTCTCTGACTGCAGAAGGAACCAAGAACAAATGGAGCAGGTGTTTAGCTTACAGTCCCCAAATTCTTTAGCCAACCCCAGACCCAAAAGTGATCTCTCTAGCTTTTTCCAGGGTCACCCTGTGGTTTAAATTTAAAGGACCCTGCTTGCCTTTTCTTGCCTCTCTCTCTCTCCTTTCTCTCTCTCTCTGTTCCTATCTGTGACCTCATGATCTGTGTGTTCTCTCACACTCCCACACACACCTACCCAAAACAACCCAGTCCAAACACTCCTGAGCAGATTCTCATACTTGTCTTAGGTGGGGCTTATGTTTACAGTTATGAGTTGTGAATCAGCTATCAACCTCAACAGTGTATTAACCCAACCCATAACATTGTTTCACCCTGATCCAATTCACAACAGTGTTTTCTTATCTGGGAGGAAAAAAACAAATCGACGTCAAAGTTAAATGCTCACAACAGTAAAATTAAGTTACAGATTTGGTGCTTGATGTACACACAATGTCAGATTGCTACATATCTGGACCTTGCCTTTATTAAATAGAAGGAAGATGGAAAGATTAGATCAGGGGTTTAGGAAAAAGTAGCTTTTCATCCCCATAAATCAATGTTCTGTTTTTCTAGTTGAAGTAGAAAGCCAGCTTTACAGAGCAGCAATAATTCTGCAGTGTTTTTATAAATGAAGAAATGTCAAAGATAAAACTCATGGGCCAGATCCAGCCCACACAACAGTTTCATCTGTCCCATGGACTTTCCATGAACCTTTGGACGTGTCTGCATGACCCCAAAGTCTACACGATAGAGGTCAGGTTTGTAGAGTGCAATGCACCCTGTATAGTCTATACAGTGGCGTTTGAGCTCAACACACTGGTACACTCTACAAATCACACCCCTGGAGTCCAGACATATGTGTTGCAATCCAGCAAAACCTCAAGTAGACTAGATGCAGATAAATTGACTCGCACTGGATCAATAGCTGCCCGCTGACATAAGGGGCCCATTGACATAATTAGGTCAACGTAAACTGCCTTATGTCAACCTAACTCTAGTGTAGACCAAGCCACAATCTATTTCTGTTTTAATCACTTTTGCTGAATGTGGCCCACACCAAGTAGCAGGGTACTTGTAAAGGATTACTGGCACACCTCTGTGGATTATGTTTCACCAACTGGATGCCAATGGTGTTCTATAACAATTTTCTGCTTATGTACATTGGACTCTACTGTGCCATGCCACTGCTGTGCTTTTAGCACATTATCACTACTGAGTTGCCTGGAATGTAAATGTTCTTTCTGGGGTGTAGCAGTAGGTACACTCCCTCCGCTCACTTCTAGTCCCCAAGAGGGCTTTTTCTTGCCCAAGTCCCACAGCCTATTGGGGCTCCCACTGGTGCACCACAACGCCCACAGCCTGGGACCTCAGCGAGAAGCCACAATTCTAGCCCTCTGTACTCAGGAAAGTGTGTTAGGCAACTAAACAAACAAAGCAAGAGTGGTATTCAAAAAGCAGTGTGGGAAAGGAAATACAAGTATGAGAAGATCCTCCTTCAGGCGGCTTTACATAAGACATTTGGGTCATAAAGACAGATAACTTCTCTGTTACAATGTACTGTAAAGAGAGTTGGAACGCACACTCCGGAACACAATCCAGACTCCAATACAATTGTCCTAAGGCAACTGACAGCTCTGTTCATCAGCTAGAATGCATTAGGGCTTTGGACGGGATTACAAAGCTTTGCAGCTTAGCAGGCATATCCAGCAATTGTGTTCAATATTTACGTCTCTGCCAAATCTTTTCGCTCTGGAAAGGGCTGAAAATAAGGGCAGTGGAAGTTTAATTGAGGAAAGAGGGATGATCATAAATTCCTTAACAATGTTTACAACCCAGATTTGATTCACCGCGGCATAGTGTAGTAACTGAACTGTAGTGCATCAACCATTTAACAGCCTAGCTCACTTTCAATTTATGACTAACAAAACAGCCTGCAGCATGGAACACTGTGCCTCATATACAACAACTGTGCTTTAAAAAAAGGACGATAAAATTTACAGTTGCCACCAATTTGTCATGTAAAATCAATGAAACGGCAACATTTACTGACTGTGAAACAGACCCTGCTATCCCTTCTCACTCAGACCAACATCCCAATTCACTCAATGGATGTACCGGCTGAGAGAGGAGGGTACAATTTGGCCCTGTGAATGCCAAAGCTTAGCTGAGCATGGGGTACTTCATTGGGCATGTGATATTAGCGAACAGAAAACTTTCCTCTCACAGAACAGGTTATCACGATATTACAGATACATTAAAGAGAAGGGGGACAGATCCCCAACTAGTGTCAATTGTCAGAGCTCGACTGAAGCTAATGGAGCTGTGACAATGGACACCAGCTCAGGCTCTGGCCCAAGGCTCTGAATGGAAATAATCACAATACGTTCTGGCACGGGGTGGCACCGTGCTAAAAGAGATGCATGCAGCACCCAAAGATTCCATTCAAGATGAGGTCCTATTGTGTTAGGAGCTGTAGGAAAATGCAGTCGCTTTCCCAAAATGCTTCCAATCTAGTTAAAGACAAGTTACAACAAGGCATAAACATAGCCTGTCCGCTCTTTGGGTCAGGGACTGTCTTTTTGCTCTGTGTTTGTACAGCGCCTAGCGCAACGGGATCCCTGGCGAGGACTAGGGCTCCTACAGGCTACAGTAACACAAATCAATAACAATAATGGAAAGGTGTGGTGGAGGAAGAGCGAGGGTAACTGTAAGAAAAATCACACCATTGCTTTGGTTAGCTATGTGCACAACTTGTGGGTTCCAAGTCATTTGAGAAATTTTTCTTCACATTCCCCCTCTCAGTCACCCATTCCCAGCATTGCAGACATATATAACTAAGCATCTGCAGAAGCCAAAGCCAACAAACAGGATGACTCCTCTATCCCCACATCTCCAGCTCAGCTGAATGTAACCGCCAGAGGACTGTATCCAAGGTAAAATAGGCTCACTCGCATTTTTAAATGAAACAGATATCATGGAATAGGAAAAACAATAGAAAGGCACATAGTTGCGAATTACATAGCTTGAGTCTTGTATTTCTATTACATTTAAAAGCATATTTATAAGTGAAACTCCAGGAATTCTTCCTAGTAAGTTATGCTGCATGTGTATAAAAAGGGTGCTCTCACTTTTGAGCTAGTTACATTCTTTGCTGTTCAGTTTACAAAGGAGTTTACTTATTAATGCACAGAGCTGTGTTTAGATTCTATGGTCATTAAAGCCTAAATCGAGGGAGAGATAGTAAAGCAATTTAAATATTAAAAAACCCCAATAGCCTGTCACAGCATGGCATTCACCAATATATTTGCAGAGGGGTGCTTTTTTTTTTAAAGAGTGCAACACCTACATCAAGTGTGCTGGAATGGCACACCTGGGGAAGGAGTGGCTTTCTGCCACATTTCCACTCACACGCTCAGATCCCAAGGGCTGCATGGGCTGGTTTGCCCTAGGGCACAGCTTAGAGCAGCCTTAAAACTGCTCTGGCCTGGAACAGCCTTCTAGAAAGCTGTTACCCTGACCCGGACTGCAGCACGCTCCAGTCGGAGTCCTTCACACTCCGTGCTTTGAAAGCTTAGCACTGAGTGATGCCAGACAAGCAACATCGCTATTCTGCATCTCAGCGAGCTGAAGTTGTCACAGACAGGTGAACTATCTTGGCCCAGTGCTATAGGATGTCACAGAAGCAGCAGCTCTCTTTAATAAAGTAGTGCCTTTTTTACTTCATTACTTTCTGAATACATATAAATAAGGAAATTCCAAGTTATGGTTCAACAGCCACCATATGGTGTGGAAAGTGGCAAGAGAGTGGAGAGGAGAACATTCAAAGTGTGAGCCTGTGATCCAAAAATGCCTCTCTGTGGTATTTTTTTCCTCTTCGGATCTGAATATAAATCAGTCTCTAGAGGTTAGTTTTTCCCATAATTCAAGGTTGGGGTGCATTGAGACTAATGGTGGGTAACCGCAAAATATACAAAGCCTCAGTGGAAGTATACATGTGAAACACTGAATATGTTTATCTGGTCTGCAAAACTGAGCTGGAAATTTCACTAGCACAGATCCACAAGATCGCTCCTGCTTCTTGTGGTGGGGGAGAGTAGGCAATACTGCAAAACCAGCCTCTCTTGTGGTGTTTTGGCCATTCGTTTCCAGCCACAAGTGGAACAAGGAAATGTAAGGTTATGAAAGGGAAAAAAAAGTTAGCCAAGCTGTTTGGCTCCTCAGGGTCAGCTCCTTCAGTGGTAGGGGTGTGCATAGCGGGGGGAGGGAACAAGCAGGGGCACACACCCAATAATCATCTGGGGCTCAGGGCTCCTCCGGCCCAACAGGGGGAGCTGACAGCCGCTCTGACCCCCGAGGCCATGGGGGGGGGGGGGCATAGAGCTTCTCCCAGACTTCAATGGGGGCACAGAACTCCTGGGGCCTAGAGGAGCTTGTTCGCTCTCCCCACTGCATCCCCGGGATACTTGTTGAAATAGTGAGCGTACTGCTGTTAATATCTATGCATGTGATGTACGTGTGTGTGCTGATGTGGTTTAAGGTGTATGAAACGTGTGTGTTTAACGTGCCCTTTCAAAAGCGGTCAGATTTAAATTCCTGTGCATGCCCCTGTTCAGAGATGTTAATTGGCATGATTGAAGACTAGGGGTCCAGTTCAAAGAATGACTTCAAATTCAAAGCTATGCTGACAGAAACACTCTTTTGTCCGCATAGTTCCATCTACACTAGGGGTTTTGCCAGCACAGCTTTGTGTGTCGCACACCGACTCATCCCGGTAAGCTAGGGTAACCAGACGTCCCGATTTTATCGGGACAGACCCAATTTTAGGGGACTTGTCCCGCGTCCCGACTTTGCATCGGTCGGGACGCCCTTTGTCCCGATATTCGGGACCAAGGGAAGTTCCAGGACGCAGGCACCAGCGGGCAGGCGCCGGCGGGCCGCTCACTGCTGCTCTGCCTGCCGAGGCAGCTCCGGCAGGAGCTTGCAAATTGGCCCCAGGGGGGCACAGAGCCAGGCACATGCTGCAGGGGCGACGCTTGCAAAGAGTCCCGGGCGTTGCCCCCCCCCCCCCCTTCGCCGCCTTCGCCTGTGCCTGGCCCGCAGCGGGAGGCTGCACCTGGAGCTGGGAATGGGTCGGGGGAGTTCGCGTGGAACAGGGGGGCGCGGGCTGTGCCGGCCGCCGACCCACAACGGGGGAGAGGCTGTGCCCGGCCCCAGAGGGCCCTGCACCGCAAATCCGTGGCGGGACAGGTGGTGTGGCCCAGAACCAGAGCCATGTGGGAGCCCGGGGGTGGGGGGTTCAAGCAGAGCCAGGTGTCCAGTGAGGTGGGGAGCCTGTGGCTCCCCCTTCCCCTCATGTGTCCCGATATTTAGCTGTTGTCATCTGGTCACCCTACGGTAAGCCACCCCCCAATGCAAAGCAGAAAACGAAACAAGTCAAACACTCATCAGAGGCACCAAAGTCCAACATTGATTACATGACAACGGCCATGACAATCCTGACGTGTGGAAAGAAAGCTGGAGTCGACAGTATTCCCAATGAACTATTACTACACTTTAGGATGAGAGTGCAGAAGTGGCTACTTGAGTTCTCTTGCACGGATACAGAACAGATACCTAGGCTGTGGAGCCAGGCCACAGTGATTATGCTACTAAACCATGTAAAGACCCTAACTCTGCAAAGAGTTACATGCAGTATTCTTATTCCGCTCAATCTACAAGCTGTATGAGTAGATGACAGTGGGGAGAATAACTCCAGTTGTGGAAGGGCAGCTGACTAATAACCCAGCCGGTTTTCACTCAGGATCTTCAAGCTGTGGCCAAGCTGCAAATCTTTAATCAATGCACATTTATTCAGTGTTTGTCTCTCTCTGTTGCGTGGCGTCAATGGAGTAGCACTAGATTAATCTAATTCAGGCCTGCACAACATGCGGCCTGGGGGCCACATGCAGCCTGCATGGGTTCACTGTGAGGCCCGTGGGGGGTGAGTAGGGGCGGGGCAAGCCAACCAGGGGTGTGGGGGGAAGCAGATGGGGGCGGGGACAAGGGTGGGGCTTTTCAGCCCACAGCTGGTTTTTTGCAGTAATATGGCCCTCGCTGCTTTCCAAGTTGTGCAGGCCTGTTCTAATTGGTCCAACGGGGCTGTGATTTGTTCCTTATGTATTTGATTTGACCCTTTGTATATTTCAACTTTAAAGTACAGCACATTGAGCCTGATTCTGATCTCACAGAAGTTTTATACTTGTCTCATTTCATTGATTTTAGGGAAGTAATTGTACTGATGAATCAGGCCCACTATATGTAACAGTGGTATGAAAAATAAGTAGAGGCTCTGAGACAAGGTTATGGTATTTTTACTGGTGGGTTGTCAAATCACTTCCAGGAACCAAAGCAATAATTAGTCAACTGATTTATGGAAAATGCATTTACAGTTCCAAGACAACAGTAGTGTCCCTCCGGATTGTTTTCATAGCAGAAATAAAAACCATGTTACATTTGTCTATGAATCTCTAGCTACCAGGCTTCTGCTGACTAACTACAATGGAATTCTAGAGCTGTTTCTTTCTTTTGGAAAGCACATGTAAGGGAATAATATCCTAAGTAGAACATGATCCAACAAAACTTGAGATTTCTGTGGAAAAGCACAGTAAACAGGCATGAAAATAATTCCTCTTGTCATGAAGACTGTATTTGGCAGAAGAAAGGAGCCTGGTTCTTTTTCCGTCTGAGAAAAGATAAGGATAAACAGTGCAAACAAACACTATCTTTGCCCCCACTGGAATTGTTCTTCTGGGAACTAGCATGCTTAAATCGTTCTTTTAATTATTATGTTCTTCGTGATAAGATTATAGTAGTTACAAGTACTAGGGATAACTCCTTTCCTCTACCTCCTCACATACCGGGAGACACACCAGAGATATGCAGACACATTCATGACACTTCAAAAATCTCTCCAATTGCAGAATAATGGCACACCTTTTTTTCTGTACATAGTTGTTTATACAAAAAACCCCATATTTACAGTTTAACCAAGTCAAACAACTTTACATAAGAGAAAGTGTCTAATATGTGGCTGGCCTGAGATATTTTGCCTTGTTTCATTTAAGGTCTAGGCAGGATGAAAATGTTTCAGTTGATGGTTGAAGATTAAGGCGGGTTTTCCCAGTTACAACTTGGCTATAGCATATCCTTTACCAGCTCTTCGCTTCCAGCATTTGTGCATGCATAATCCCCCCAAAATCAGGCAGGTCAGGGCTACTGGAATTGCTGCAATATGCCAGGAGAAACTGGATGCTGTAAAAATCCAAAGAAAAATGTTATGTATATTTTTAAAAGACAATTACCTAAATTCAGAAAAGCCTACCAAGAAAAATTGGTATCTGATCCTACAGCCCTTTCTCACACAAATAATCCCATTAATGGGGCTAACCCTATGGGTGAGAAGAGTAGTGTAGACTGAAGACTGCAGGATCAGAACCTTAAATTGCTATGAACAAAACTGACTGAAGCTGAAATTTTTATTAAAATAAATTGGGCTGATTTCCAAGAGTAAATATTTTCCAATGGAAAAACTATAATGTAGCTCATTTTGGATTATACCATTTATCTTTTACAAAGGAACCAAAAACTAGCAAAAAGATCCATCTCCATCCATGTCATTTCCTTCACCTCAGTAATATCTAGGTACCTAAACAACTCAGGGAAGCTGTGAGCAATATTAAAAAACCCCAAAAGAGTAAACCCCAAATCACAGTAGACATGAGTGAATTGTGACTATGATGAAGGCAGTAAATCTCACTGTGCCTTTCCAGTGCTAAGTCAAGCTTTAGTCACTCACCAACATCATGCAAAGAAAAATCAGTATCATTTCATAGTTTTCACAGCTGTTTCTCAGTCCACATATTCAATGGTCTTTTACAATATAACAGTTGCACTAAACTACGGGCTAGTCTCCACACGCACTTGAACCAAAATAACTAAGCCAGTTGCAATTCTCACCTTTTGTTATTTCGGAGCCAGTCTGTGTGTGACAAACTGGGACATTAAGGGTATCCTTGTTCTGCCATTTCCCGTTTTTGTTGGTCTCACCTGAGGCACTGGGTGAAATTCTGGCTCTTTGAAGTCAATGGGAATTTGTCATTGACTTCATTGGGGCCAAAATATCACCCATTATCTTAAAAAACTTAGGCCCTTCCAACAACAGGATCCATCACATGAAGCCCTTAAACCTGGGCAGAATATCACTGAAGTCACCTACAGGCAGTTTCTTCAGTGACAGTAGACAGTGCCTTTCCTGCTAGAAATACACCAAAATACTGTCCAGAACAGTGAGTATGTAGGTAAATGAAGAAGCCATTATGTGCCACGCAATAACCAAGGCACAGCCCTAGCTATTCCAATGGGGCTTAGTTGGATTTCACAGGCAGTAAAAAATACAGTGTGCTTTTCCCCCTAGCATGCAGTTAAGATAAATACCTCCTTGGCTGACCCGTGTTGGCAGAACATCGCGTCCATGCCTATTATGGGCTTCACACTTAAAATCTGTATAAAAATCCGTTTCTCTGACTGGATCAAAAATCAGTGGCACTTCAATGTAGTTCTCATCATTTTCTACAATTTCCCTGGAACAAAAATAATGCATTTGTCATTTTTTTATACTTGACTTTTCCAGACGATAATAATTTGGGTGATTTTGAACACCAGTTTCTAACACTAAAATCTATTGAATATTGATTTATTTCCAAAATCACTAGGAGGTGCATTCTAAAGCGCATTGTTCACATTACAGTGCATTCAGGACATCCATTTTGATTAGCCTGCTTGTTTAATGGCCTGATTTTTCAGTACTCTGTCTACTTTTTCATTCATAGAGTCTTCTAGGAAAAACAGGGTAGACAAGATTCAAATTTCTTATTAAACAACATGCAAGACGAATTTGTTTTAAGCCTTTCAGATCTTCTTTGTGCATCCTAAAAGCAGCAAAACAGACACAGGCCCAACTGCTTTTTCTCTGCAGTTTCTTCTCATTTGACATCACAGACAGAATTTCCGAGACTAGTTCCTGATGTCACCTGGGATAATGACCAAGGAGGGCCTGAGCCTGTTCATACTTACTCAAGTTAGAATGCCATTTGAAACCACTCCCCTAAGTAAGGGCTGCTCACATGTAAGGGGATTAGGCTGGTCCCATATTGAGAGTGGAGTGGAAAAGACTATCAAAAAATGTCCAGCCTGCTTTAATAATGGCTTAAATGGAGAGGGGAAGGAATATCTGGAATTAAACATTTTCTTCAGAGTTCTTTTTAGGATTGAATCATTATTGCATTGGTGGCAAATGATTTAACCATCACAAACGTGTTGTGCACTGGGGGTTTATAGCCCCCTGTGCATCCACTCCACTGGTGCCTTCCCTCTGTGCAGCAGAGCTAGAGACTTTTGGTCTGAATATTGACTGTCTAATGAAATTATAGGATCCATGGGACTAGAACCTAAGTTTGTAGAGGCTAGGAAAGTTATGAGTCCCACAGCACCACCAGGAGCCCATACAGACCCCCATCCAAGGAGCACTGTGGAGATTAGGTGCCACAGGATGTATTGCCCAAAGGGTCCAAAGCAACAGCTTCCTTCAGCCTTCTGTTTGACCCAGGCTCCCTATTTAACCCTGGATGTCCTGGGAAGTTGTCTGGACACACGAATTTCTGGTCTACTGTGACTCCTCAGCACACTCCTGCCACCTGATTCCAGCCTGGTAACCACCTCCGATCTCCTCTCTCTGATCCCAACTCTTGCCTAGCAATCCCAGTTCTAGCAATTACTCAGATCCCCGCTTGCTATCAACTTGTGAGCACCAGGCCAGCTGTGACTGCCAGGCCAGACTGCCTATACCCCTGTCCCTGAAAGAAATTCACCCCGTGCAGAGACCTATGTGCCACTAAAATCCCAGTTCAGTGTCTATTTTGAGTCTTAAGAAGGATTTAAGAGGTGCATAGACCATGTGCTGCCCCCTTCCACAACAATGAACTTCACCCCCAGTTAGAATGATTCCTTATCTTGTCATGATTATCTCAAACTTACACAATATTAATGAGATACACTAGCTGCAATTTTCTTTTAAAGTCTATAGAAATTGTACCTCTCCCTCAGCACATTTTCTGTCACTCAACCATTGTTATAAAGGCCTGATCATTTGTGCAGGTGAATAATTTTATAGCTGGGAATAGTTTCATTGGGAGTCAATTGGACTATTTATGTCATAAGATTCCTCCCTTGCTTGTGTGTTTGTAAGATCAGGACTTAAATGATGAGGTTAAATAAACTCATTGCTTTTTATTCAGAAAAAAATAGTTGTGGTGGTTTTGGTTCATTTCATTTGGTTGTTTGTGTCCATTTTTTTTTTCAACTCTACCATTTTCAGTAGAACATTTCCCACTTCACTCCCTGACATTCAATAACATGGTATGTCCCTGTAACATTTCTGAGTGAAAAACAAAGAAACAAAGAGCGTGACATTTCCTTAATACTTACAGACGCTCTCCCATTGTAACTCTGCCCTGTTTGTAAGTTATATCAACATAAGTGTCATTTGCTAGCCACTCCACGACTGTGTAAAAATGTGTACTCGATCCAATAAATACTTTACATGGCAGGATCAGTTTGGAGCCTGTTTAACAAGAAATAAGAAAAAGAAAACATTCACAGGTGTATTAGCAAGTACTGTTTCCCATACTGAAAACTCCCACTGAAGGAGTTGGTAAACTCCTGACATACACTGAGCATGGGTTTCTCTTTTGCCCTTATACGTAGGCTTGAAAAGTAGAGAATTTTTGTTCACCTAGCTCAGCGGTGGCCAAACTTTTTCGCCCAAGGGCCACATTGGCATTGGGAAACTATATGGAGGGCTATGTGCCTCCCCATACAGCCTGGCTCCTGCCCCCCCCCCCCACTTCCTGCCCCCCTCAGAACCCTCGACCCCTTATCCAACCCCTCCCCACTCCCTGTCCCCTATTTGCCTAGCCCGTCCTCTGTTTCTTGGCAGCTATCCCCATTATTTAGAGACTAATTATCTATTTTTTCAATAAATTAGTTGGTACCATTTGCTCTAACCCAGTGGTGGCCAACCTGTGGCTCTAGAGCCACATGCAGATCTTCAGACATTAATATGCAGCTCCTTGCGCAGGCACCAAATTTCCTATGTGCCAGGAGGTGCTCACTACTCAACCCCTGGCTCTGCCACAGGCCCTTCCCCCACTACACTCCTTCCCACTCCCTCCCCTGAGCCTGCCCCGCCCTCTCTCCTACCCAGAGCCTCCTGCACACCACAAAACAGCTGATCAGGAGGTACGGGTAGAGAGGGGAGGCGCTGATCAGCGGAGCTGCTAGTGAGCAGGAGGCGCTGGGAGTGTTGGGGGTGAGCTTATGGTGGGGAACTGCTGACATATTTCTCTGGCTCTTTGACAGTGTACATTGGTAAATTCTGGCTCCTTCACAGGCTCAGGTTGGCCACCCCTGCTCTAACCACATTACTCAGAAGACAAGTCCACATTCCAGTGGCATGAAGCTTTGAATAAGGACTGCAGTTACTGTGTCTCACAGGAATGATTTACAGCTCAAGAAAAGCCTGACTAGCCAGCCGTGTAACGTCATTCACACCTGGACTGTCTGCTCGGGGCAAGCCTGTTAAAACTGGACATCAGATACAAAGAGGGGCCTCCAAAGATAGGCAAACACCACAGTGCGAAAATTAGAACCTTTGCAAGAATAATTATAATGTGGATTTAGCACAATGTACCTTCACCAGGCTGCACCTACTTTATATTACAAATATAGAGCACAATAAAACACCTAATTTAATCATTTATACTTGTGTGGAGTGAATGAAAAGTTAGTGTAAAATGCTAACCCTGAGATAGACAAAGGAACTCCCATTTGCTGTTAGTTTAAGGCTATAGAAGGTGCAAGGCAGTGAATAATCAAACTTATGGAGCACAACTTCATGTATAATATAGAGTAAAACAGCCTATTAAAATGTATGCTGGATTTGGTGGGAGGAGAGGCAGAGGGAACGGGGCTTAAAGTTCATGTCATAAAATAATCTATAAGGAAATAACGCTGAGATCATGCCAATAGCTCTGTAACTAGTGACCAGAGTGGCTGAGAAGTTACAGTTCTACAGTAACTACAGCCCAGAAGTTACATTCTGGGCAAGGAAATAATTTCTTCCCCTAAGAAAGCCACATACCCTAGGCCTAGATCCTTTTTACAGAATGCAGAGCAGGGAAAATTACTGATGGAAGAGATAAACTTGTCCAACACACTAAGGATTCTGAAATTGCTTTACTAAATATTAAAACATATTGTCATTTTCCTTTAGTAACATTTACTGGAAAACAATCTGTGATACTTTTAAAGAGAACAAATCCCCTCAGGGCAGATCCTCAGCTGGTATAAATCAAAGTCAGTGGAGCTGATTACACCCTATAGACTCTTGCTTTTGGAAACAAGTGAATCATTATTGGCCTTACCTAGAGCAGCTAATGTAGTCTTTTGATCTGGATATACAATCACTGGACTGAATGTCTTTTCTTGGTCTGCCAGGATTAAGAGAACAATAGTCATGGTGAGTGCAATAGACAATGTAATGGATTTACAAGAACCACAAATAGAAGTTTTCCATTGTTATTGCTTTTATTCTGCTGTAAAGCATTTTGTGATACCTTCACAAAGCAGAATTGTGGTTTCAAGGGAAGAGACCCAAGTTAGGGAACATTGTTACAGATGTGCCTGGACTCAGGTCTTGATCCCCAAAGTAGCGGCACACGGTGGGGCGCTTAAAGGTAGATGTGAGCAAGTGGGGAATACCTGCAAGATTAGGCACCAGACACACAGTCCTTTCTACTGAGCAATAAGTCTCAAGCTCCCAGTACATCCACTCCCAAACTCAGAAGAGCACAGACTGAAAAATGCATGAGTGGTAAGCAGACAATGCAAGCGTTTGAGGAGTCAAGAGGTCAAGAATGAGCCTCCACATCCAAATGAAACTCTTAGCAGATATTCTTCCTTTTTAAACTTTGCTCCTGCTAGTAGGTAACAGTATTCTGGCAGCCCCAAAGCACCATTTTCATTAATGCGCTGTTTCTTCTTCACAACTTGTCCTGCTTGTCCCTTTTAATATTGTGCTTATATGCACCACACACTGCATCAGCTAGCTGAACACTACGATAAGACAGAGTGGCAGCCATGTTAGTCTGTAACAGCAAACGCAACAAGGAGTCCTTGTGGCACCTAACACATTTATCTGGGCAGAAGCTTTCGTGGGCTAGAACCCACTTCATCAGGTGCATGGAGTGGAAAATACCTGCATCTGATGAAGTGGGTTTTAGCCCACGAAGGCTTATGCCCAAATAAATCTGTTAGTCTCTAAGGTGCCACAAGGACTCCTTGTTGTTACTACGATAAGAAGGCACTTACTGAAGAACTGCTTCTATGCAGATTACCCAGACCATTCTGCAGTCAGGTATGAGAGATTAAATTGCAAACCGCAGTCTCAAGTACTGAAGGATTTGAGCCGTTTGCAAGGTTAATAGAATAAATACAGAGTCATGTTTCCTGGTCTTCACATATTCTGAATAACATACGTGTAACACTGCTGCCCTCTGTTGTTTGTGTTGTGTACTGGCAGCCATCGTGACTTTCTTAGTGGAGCAGGCAGAGCGATTTGTACCATTTTACAAAAGAGAAAGTGAAATGAATGCCTTTCCCCACCATTCCCTATTAGTTAAACTAATTATTATATTTCCTAAGCCCTCTGAAGACATTTGCATTGACTCTTGTGACAAATTATTCAGTTTAATAAATAACTACAGGCACTTTCAACATATGATGCTACCTCCCAGAAATGTGCGACTTAATCCCAGTGCTCGCTCAACTGTTAGCCAAACAAAGAACTGAGCAGTTTTCTGTGAAACTGTTTGGACCGTTATTAAAAGTAAACAGCATCCATACTGCTCTGGTATCCCAGTTTCCCTAGCAGCTAACCAGGAGCAACACTGAGAGGCTTTAACACCATTTCCCTTCAGTACATTTCATTGACAAAAACCATCCTGGCCAAACGGTTTGTTAAGTACTGTACCATCTCAAGTGGGAAATATTTACCAAAAGTCTGTAGCTGAATAGTTCTGGTGATGTTATACTGTGTGCCTCCGTGGGTAAAAGACATTTCACAGGTGTAGTAGCCAGAATCTTCTGATGACACAGAGCTGATGTAGAGAGAGAGTGTGCCTTTCAAGCTTTTGAATTTTGTATTGTCTTCATCCAAAGGTACAGAACCCTAGAGAAATAACAACAACCAAATGGTTAGAAAAGGCCAGCGTGTGAAGAGACCTGGATTTGATTTTCTGTATAAACCTTGCAGAAGTTACTTATTCTCTTATCGAAGATTTTATATCAAATTTATGATTACAGTATCTGAGCATCTCCATTTTCCTACCTGTAAAATAGACCAAGTAACACTTATGCTGCTTCAAGCATGAGCACTGCAAGGCTGAATTCATCAGTAGTTGTAAAACACTTTGCAATCTACCAGTGTAAGGCCCTATGTGAAGTGTGATGCATTGTTATTATTAACATATATTTTCAAAGGCTGGTATCTTAAATTATGCATGTTGGCTAAAGAGAATATATAATGAGCTTCTTGCCAGAATCTCCCTAAGTATGATCTTGTATGAGATACAAGAACATCTTAGCAATCGTACATCTTTTTGGTGCACCATATTATTTTCCCCTGCCAAGTCTTGCATGATGTGACATGTTGCCAAGCTGGTATCACCGATACTCTGTTGAGCTTTGCTAGCAACAAGTGTGTTCTTTCCAGTTGTGAACAGGCCTGTTTTTTCCTGACAGCCATGTTATTAATCAATAATAATAACAGTCATGTTATTAATCAATTAATCAGCTGTAGAGCTGAACTTTATGTTACCTAGGCAAATAAACTATAGCATGTTTCTCAGATGAGAGCTGGACAGGGAAACTTTGCTAGCATGATTTCAACCCCAGTAAAAACAGTTAGGTACTGCAGAATTTCAAACTGTACAGAAGAGACTTCTGGACAAAATGATTATCGCTCTTGATTTGTGATACATTAAAACAAGACCATGGTAAATGAGTAATGCATTTTGCACAATCCCAGCATGTAACTAGCAAGCCACAGGAACTTTCCACATAAAAGAAGATGGAGAGAAGGTGAGGCAGTGCATGGGTTAGGCAAACTCTGAAACAGAGTTCTGCCTTGTGCCTTGAATCCAGGAACTAGCAGTGATGGACAAACATTTTACTAAGAAATATTAATTTTTGGATCCATATCTCTCTCCTTGCTAGTGATCAGATAGAAGACCTTAATACAAGATTTGGGATATAAATGGAAGGTAAAGGTGGGGAGGGATAACCTAAGCCTACTTCTGTGCCCCATCACTCAGTTAAATAATCTTTTAAATGACCATTTTAATAATGACCCATGCCTTTGTTTCCCTCATTCTCTAATCTCCAGGCCATTTTCTATGTGGCTCTCTTTGCCAATCTTTGCCTCCATCTTTCCTCAAAACTCACATTTCCAGGAAGTCCACATAATATAATCCTTCTCTTGTTAAAATGTTCACCAAAACACTTGTGGAACTAACAAAATATGCTGAACGCATTCAGTTGTTGTATTTCTTCCCCAGCCTTTGCTTGTGTGTTTTCTATTTAGGCCCCAATCCTGTAGGTATTTATGGATACATCTACAGTTAAGATTTAGTTGCAATATCAGGGTGTTAGAATATATATTCCCTGAGACAGGGTTCTTGTCTGTAAAGCACTGTGCTTTTGGGCTAAACAAATTTCCCTTTGCAGGGTCTCAGAGTCCAGGCTCCAGGTGAAGCCCAAACAACTATTTTTAGCCCTGCAGCCAAAACCCCACAAGCCTGGAACAGCTGACTCAGGCCAGCAATGCCCATGCCACAGCTCTTTTCTTTTATCCTGGTACAAAGAAGGCAGAGATTGCTCTCTATAAATACATGGGGGGCAAATACCTAGGAGGGTGAAGAGCTATGTGGGTATAAGAACAAATTAATGTAAACTGGCCATGAACATATTCAGGCTGGAAATTAGAAGATTACTAACCATCAGAAGGGTGAGGTAGGAGTTGTGGGGACAAACAACCTCATTAGAATGAAGAGAGAGCTGGAGAAATTTATGAGCATGATTGTAAAAACAGGGTTGCTTGTGATAGTAGAGGCAAGGCCTGGCAACCCTAAGGGTCCCTTCTAGTTCATGTTTGATGTTCCTACGAGTTCACTATTCAGGGCTTCAGTCAGTCACCCTTTCCCACAAATTCCCTCCCTGTCCCCCTCCCCCTCTTATATATTCTGGGGGGGGGGGAATTCTATCTCCTTCCTCTGAAGCCTGAGAGGGGACCACGCCTAGAGCTGTGACACTGGACAGGGTGAATTGATGCTCTGAGGCAGTACCAAGTATTCTCTCTCAGCCTCAGGTGTTTGGCTGACTGGTTCGTGCTCACATGCTCAGCGTCTACCTGATCGCCCCATGCTGAATGAGGAAGAAATTTTCCCCCGGGTCAGATTAGTAGGAAGCTTGAGGGTTTTTTGCCTTCCTCAGCAGCACATGGGATGGGTCACTTGCCAGGATTATCTGGATCTCTCTCATTTGATCAATTCTCTGCCACTGCAGGAGTCTTGGGCACTGGGTGCACCTTGTTCCCATCTATTCTCTGCCTCTGGCACAATATCACCTAGTCTCCTGGGGACTATAATACTTTAGTCTAATTTCAGTTCTTGGGTTTATTGTGCAGGTGCCAAATGGAGGTGGTGGCCTGTGACACACAGGCCAGACGAGATGCTCGGGTGGTCCCTTCTGGCATTAAATCCTATGACTCTGACTCTTTAGAAGAGGTGAAAATTCTACCTTGTACCATTTTAGCTCCAAGTCTGTTTCCTTTTGTATGAAATCCCCCAGATCAGGGCAAACAAGTTTTCCAGAAGTGAACGTGAAGAGAGTTTGAAGATAGGAAATCTCATGAACATCCGTTTTCTCGATAACACTTAGGTGAATGGAGACATCAGCACAGTAAGAGGAATTCCTGCAAGCATATGAAGGACAGATGTTAACAGGTGTGCACCCACGGGGGGGAAGGGAGGAGGGGAATGGCATGCATTTAATGTTTGTGCAAGGTGCTTGATTGACAGCCCTAGACTCCTAAGTCCTCTGCTTAGCAACAGAACTAACACGGCATGGGTAGTACAAGCTTTCTCATACTGTCCTACTGCCATGACTCAATTCTGACGTGAGAGAGGCCACTTTAGATGCCATGCTCCTTCAATCTTTAGCCTCTATTCTAACGTTATAAATAATCCTGTCAAAATACAGAGGAGAATCTCATTTCTCTTCATAATGACCAGAAGTCATTCAGTCAGAACTCCAAGGTCAGATTTCGCCCATTATGCCTTTCCCCTGGGGCCAGACAGATTGTATTAAATTTTGGTGGCATAGAGATTGCAGGGATAGTTTGAACATGTTATGTCTTGCCATCAACACATTCAGATCACATCTGGGAATGCCTCAGTCAGCACAAAGGCGGCATTGTCAGTGACTAAAGTAGAGGGCTGGTAGTGAGGACTGGTGGGTTCTAATCTCTACTCGGTGACCTTGGACAGGCCAGTTAACCTCTTTGTACCTTGCTTTCTTTCAGTAGCCGGTTTCTAGTAAGTCAAGCCTGAGTCAATACTAGGTCACGAGCAGGGATTCTGGGAAGTTACCCGTGTTGTTTTTGGAAGAATGAAAGCTTTTTGGTGGTGGGTTGTTTATTTTAAAGTTCAAGCTTTTCCTTTGGAACACGGAGTTTGTTGCATTCACTGAGGAAATCTTCCCCTGCTAGCCGTGCCTTGCACGGGGTAGTGGGGAGGGGGGAATGTATCCTGCTAAACAGCAGCAGCTTCTGCACCCATTCACTTCAGGAAGATCTTAATTGTACAGTGCAAGTGTTGGAGCCTATCAGTGGCAATCTAAGAAGCGAATATCGGAGTCAGAGCAATTATTAAAAATATGGCTGCTGCTGTTTTATTATTGATAGGCATTTATAGAGTGGCAGGTGTACATAGTTCTTTACAAAACCTAGATACCTTCTCTGCTTTGAAGTGCTTACAGTATTTAGTATCTCCTTCCCATTTGACCCAATGGGGCTTTTGTTTATGTAACATTCAAAGCAGGAGTTTCCAGACAGACTATATCTACTGAATAGAAGATAGATAGGGATTCTCTCTGTTCATCCTCTGATGGAATTGTTCATTTTAGTTCCCAGTCTTACATCCTTTGTAACAATTGCATAGTGGCAGTTTGCTTCCAACCCAGAAGATTGAACAAAAGAGCTATTTGCCTCTTGTTGCTTTAAGCAGAATTGCTTCATCAGAAAGCTTACCTCTGAGACCCCAATCTTGCAAAACACTTAAATAAATTTTCTTTAACTGTATTGATTGATTTAAAGAAGGTCTGCTTGCAGACCTGTTCTTTTGCAATGTTCAGGGTCCCACATTCACCCACTGCTATGTGTTGCTGTTAATAGTATAACGTCATTATAGAGTTGCACATATAGCTCTAATCCATAATAATTGCTAATCAGTATGAAATTGCCAGTCAGTAGCAAAATAATTGCTAATCAGGCAGAGGTGGAGAAATGTAATAATTTGCAAATACAGTAGACTCTCGATTATCCAGGATTGGATTAACCAGGATGTAAAAAAATATATGCGTAACTCGTAGGGCCGGCTCTGGCTTTGCTGCCGCCCCAAGAACACTCAAAAACCTCCCACCAGGGTGCAGGGAGCCAGAGAACCAACAACCCCTCCCCCCGGCGCAGGAGGGGCTGGTGAACCAACCCCCTCTCCTCATATTTCCTATGGATGGTGATTATCCGGGATTTTATTAACCAGAATTATTTTTTCCCTATCATCCTGGATAATCGAGAGTCAACTGTACCCTCATTTCACAGTGTACTGAAAAATATGGTCAATTCCTTAACGATGATTTGCAAGAGGAAAATTATGTTTGCTTGTTTGTGCTTTACTGCTCCTTTATAAAGACAGCTTCAGATATTTACATTTTTAAATTCTGTTTCTTATGTTATAAATCTCAGAAATCTCAGGTGCTGGCTTTGTAGTGAAGGGCTGAATGGAAGGTAGGAGAACTGGGTCAGGAGAAAGAACTATGGTTCAGTCTATTGTGATGTCATTATCTCTCTTCTCTGCTCCAGACATTCAAGCAGCACCACCAGATTGTGGATCCTTCCTTGACCCTGAAAGTTTCTTTCAAATTTGTAAACCTTCCAAGTGTGACTGTGGCACGAGGCTAGATTCACAAAAGGATTTAGGCTTTGGGACATTCAGTGTCACCACCCCTAACTTTTAGATTCAAAAGCCTGAGTTCAGCTCTTAGGCTTACTGTACAATGAATGCAGGGAGATAGGTGCCGAAGAATGGGATTCACCAGCATGCTAGGCGTCTCTCTGCCTAAAGATAGCCAATGGGAGATGGGAAGAAGAGGTGTGAATCCTAAACCCCACCCTTCTCCGGGAGTTCAATGCTTAAATCTGGCCTGGAGGGAGACAACTATCTCTGCTTGGGATTCTCCTGTGTGATCCATTTCTTGGAGGTAGGGTGCCTCTTGCAAGAAGACCTGGGGCGGGGAAAGGGAAGAGGCAGTTAGCTGCCCAAGTCCCTTTGTGCCTTGGACTTCCCTGAAGGTTGGAAAAGTCACAGCTCATGTTTCAGCCTAGTTTTATGTAAATTATTCTACTCTAGCAGTCCAGTCATTTAAAGGGTCTTCCTGCAAAACCAAAGAGATGAAAACTTAATATTTGTAATGTAAAACAGAGCAGAAAAAAATAGGGGAAATAAGTCTGAAGCCTTCTCTATAGTATAATCAAGATTACAAACATATTTACTTCATAAACTTTACTACAGGGATCCAAAGCCCACTGAAGATAGTGGGAGTCTTTCATGAACTTCACTGAGCTTTGGATCAAGTCAATAATGTCTTTTAGGCACAGTCAAGTAGTTTAATGGACTGGATTTTTATTTAAATGCCTACCTTCGAGTGCAGATATATTTTCCGGAGTCCTCTAACAATGCTGGTAAAAACCAAAGGGCATCATCTTGTGCCCAAATTCTCAGTTCCTCATCTCCGCCTGGGGTTATCATTTTTGAATCATTTTTAGACCATGTCAGATTACATGGATAGTTGGAAAAGTCCAAGTTTTTGTATTTGAAGGAAGGGCATTTCAGGATCACAGGTTCTCCTTTCAGTGCAAAGTGGTGTTTGAAATACGTGGTGTGATCCTGGCAGTTTTCTACATAAACCAGATAAATTGTTTAATTAGTGACTCACTTTAAAAAAAAAAAGGTAGGAAAACAAATGCTCTAGCTCAAATCTTTAATATGAGGTTTGCCATTACCTGTGCTTTCCACATGCTGGATTCTGAAGGCAGAGGCATCCACTATGTATGTACAGATAAACAGGAGCCCAGCCATCTTCTTCCAGGGTAAACAGGAAAGAGAAAAATGGGGAACAGCATCTTGAATCCTGGAGGCAAGAAGATCACATGTATAACAATACACAAGATCATACAAGTGCTCTGCATCACCTCACATTGTATAATATATTTTAGCTGCTTTTGCCTGCTTTTGGGGACTCTTTTCCCCCTTGTAGCGCCCAGCCTACGTAAAATCTGTTCTAGTACACAGTTTTGGAGA
Source organism: Sternotherus odoratus (assembly GCA_032164245.1). Classification (NCBI taxonomy): domain Eukaryota; kingdom Metazoa; phylum Chordata; order Testudines; family Kinosternidae; genus Sternotherus; species Sternotherus odoratus. Next base: position 203,965,152 of record JAVMKO010000001.1, on the reverse strand, counting down.
TAGCGGTCATTGAACTGTGTGGACTAATGAGAACAACTCCTCAGCAGCTTTTCTCTTTGTATTCAATTTCTTTTGGAATCTGGACCAATAGCAAAGTACAGTTTAGTTGGGGTTGAATCCTGACCTCCAGGATGGATTCAGACTGGTTCTGAAATATCTCTGGTTATATCAATTGATGAGCAGAAATAAAGGCCCCATCCTAGTTACACAGAAAAACTATCCTGAAGAGGATCTGAAAATGCAGAAGCCCCAAAATAAGACTTTTTTTAAGCTATGGGCTTCAGAAGACTCATGTGACATATAGTTCATTGGCTCCAGTGAAACAAAGCAGTGAAAGAGATATTAAAGCAAATACTGTCAGGAACTGATGCTTCATGAGGCTCTGTCATCCCTGCAAGGGGACAACAATGATGCATGGCTTCCTAGCTAATGCACTGCCACAGGCTGGGGACTGACTGGCTAAGTAGCAGTTCTGCAGAAAAGGACCGGGGGATTATAGTGAACGAGAAGCTGGATATAAACCAAGTTAGTTTTTTTGTCCTCATTACTGCCCTCCCCTAACTTGTGGCATGATAGAGTCTGGCGGAAATATCACAAAGATACATCAGCTTCGTCATTCTTTTCATTTCATAAGACCCATACAACCTACCACAGAATTCTGCAGACCCTACAGCTTTGGTAGAACAACCACGCATAACAGCAAACATGAAAATGGTGAGTCAACATTTTTAGGGGGCTTCATCCTAGTCTTCATTTGGGACATACAACTTGGCCGCCAAATCACATGCACACCCAAGATGTTGAGTGTTCAATGTGTGTGCCAGTAGGTTTTCAGCATAAAAATTATTGTTGGTGCATACAAGTAATCGAGAGCAAAACCCACATACAAAGTTCCACTCCCACAAATAGAAGCTATTTAAAAAATCTGAGCCAGAGACAGAAGAAGGAATTTAAAATAGAATGGATATGCTCCACGGCCAATCATTCCGTAGCCACCATACGTGCTGACTTAGCAAGGGACAGGTGTAGTCTCTCTGTGCATATATGTTAATGTTACAGGACTGTTTCTCATCTCACGCCAGCTTTAAACTGGTGTAACTCCACTGATTTCAGTAGGGTTCTTCTTGATTAACACTGTGCACACACAGTATAGAATAGACACATAATATACATATGGTATACAATTCACATCCATTCTGTGTTTAAATAGAAATGTGCTACACACACATGCTATATACACAGATATCTGTTACACACACATATATTTAAGGTAACCTAACCGAGTTACTGCCCTGGATACCAAGGAGAATCACCTTGAATTCTCTCCAAACGAAGAGGGGAAAAAAAGACATACTTTTCCTGGTACACACATCATATTCATACACAGACATAAATAGGCTTCTTCTACTTATGTTGCCAATCTGTTTATGCAGACTTTCTCCTTTCTACTAGCTCAGTTTAGTTAACAACTGCTGGTTTTACTTTAACCAGGCATTTTGAAGATAGGGCTATTTGCCTTCTTCATAGGGTTGACAAAAACAAAATTCCATTAAGAAACACTGTATTATTGCAAACATCTCTTAACATCTCCCCTGGTTTATTGGAAGGTACCGGGGAGTTGTTGAATTAACAATTCCTATACACATGACATCCTACAGCAAAGTTTTTTCTCTCTCTCCTTTTAATTATTTACATGATGGAAATATTTTGCTGCTTTGTTCACCTATTTAAGTTCCCTCTATTTTGCTGTTTAGCAGTCTCCACAAACCAGTAGACAACTTGTGTTTCCAGATGACATTTCCCTCCCATTTACTTACCTCTGATTTTGCATTCTTTTGCCCGGTGGCTTTTCCTGGAGCTGTAAGCACAGTTTTCATGTAGCATTGGAAGGGTGCTCGTAGATGGCTTTATATGCAAATCAACACACAACAGAAATTCTTGCACGTTGTGTAATCAGCTGTGCGTCAAAACCAAAAAATTTTTTGAACGCACCTTTCTCATTCCGAAGAGTGAGAATGAGAGAGAAAAAGGGGGCAGGGAAAAAGTGGGGTGATTTCCCAACAGCGGAAATGACTGCTGCTAAATATGTTACTACGTTTCCCTTTTTGTGACGAACAATAATTTACTTATGTCCTGTTGATGGTGAGTTCAGCTGACAGTTTTTCTTCCTAATTCACCACAAAAATACACAATGTATTTAACAACCAAAGAGTTGATGATCTTTGCTTCTTTATCTTCGGTAAGTTTTGTTACGGAACCCTAATAGACATTACTTGAAGCTCTGAGTTTTTTCCTGCCATTTATGCTGCTTGAAATTCGTGAATCAAAAATGGGTCATTTTTTTCTTTGCCTATTTATTCCACAACATTGACAGTGGATGTTGTTTGTCACACTTTATGCTAAAGTTCTATCTATAAATGTTATATAAAGGGTTAACAAATGATGAATGGATTTCATAAGCATGTTCCAGACGTGTAATAAAAACATATCAGCAGAAGATGTTATAAAGGGTTATAAGCTATGCTGATATTGTTCTAGGACCTCCAAACAGGTCAGGTTGGTCAATAAGGTTCTGTTCCAAAACAGGGGTGCTTAGGATGCCACAAGACAAATAATAAAACTCATAGCACAATTACTTTAATACAACAATCCTTTATTAACCCTTTATAAATCAGTTATAAATTGAACCTTAATATAAACTGTCAAGAATCAGCGAGGTAGCTGTGTTAGTCTGGATCTGCAAAATGACAAAGAGTCCTGTGGCACCTTAAAGACTAACAAACGTATTGGAGCATAAGCTTTCGTAGGCTAATACCCACTTCATCAGATGCAAGCAGTGGAAGTATCCAGAGGCAGGTATAACTATGTAGGCAGACTAGAGATAATAAGGTTAGTTCAATCAGGCTAGAGATAACAAGGTTAGTTCAGTTGAGGAGGATGAGGCCCTCTTCTAGCAGCTGATCTGGAGGTGTGAACACCAAGATGTGACCCTTTTATTTATCGTGTTCTCCATTCACTGTGTATTTTCACATGCAGGACCTTAAAGTATTGCTTCTGAGCTAGGCATTTGACTGATGTAATGGTCACCCTGCTACTTTGTAAACATAGTAGGAAAAACATCCTTGGTGAAATCTTTCCTCCCCTGGCTGGCTTTAATCACTGGGGGAAAACTGCTTCTGCTACAGTGTCAGGTTCTGTAAATTCTGGGGCTGTTGGCAGAGCGGGATACAGAGGAGTTTTTGGAGCCTCATATGGGGGTGGCAAAATTTTCTGAGAAGGACTTGGGGAGGGGGAGGTAGTGATGGGCTCGACCTTTTCCATTTTCTCCTTATTATCGGCCTTAGGGAAGCCTGGGGCTGCTTGTTTAGCTGCAAACATTGTGCCCCCGTGGAGGACAGAGCATAGATCGAGGGCCTTGCCCATCATGCTAAACAGGACAGTGGAAACATCCTCAGATTTATAATCATCGGGTTGCAATTTTTTGGGTTTTTTTAATTAAATCTAATTCTTTTATCATTTGGCATAATAATTTGTGTGCCGCATCAGCAGGTATTACCCGAGGTGAGGGAATCAATTTGTAACCGATGCCTCCGGATCTTCTAACAATGCAGGTACACTCTCTCCATAGCTGAGAGGGATCTGCAGCGCCACTGTTCTCTCCAGCCTCTGTGCACTGAGGCTGCAGGGAACAATCGGCTGGCTGACACCTAAAGCTGGAATGGCACCGCATCCCGTATCTGCCAAGGTTAATGGTACGGTATAGCCTTTTAGAGTTTTACCCGAGCCGAGGGAACAGATCCATTCTAATTTTAGATCAGTTGAATTTTGGCTAGTTAAAAGGTGAAACTGCAAATGTTGGAACTGTTCAGTTTCATCATCTTTGCGGTCTGCAGCGTGCTACGGGCATGACCCAACTCCCTTGCATCCTGTTTGTGTCGCCATGTGGATTGCCACGGACTAGCAGGGGCGGAAAAAAAATGCAGGCCTGTTATTTACCAGGCTGCACATGGCAATAGACTATATGGTAAGGGATGCAAGGAGACTATGGGTCACAACGTGAACTGCAGACACACACACACACACACACACACAACTAAAATTAATCAAGTTAAAGTTTTATTGGGGATAATTACAAGGGGTAAGGGAGCAGCATTTGATTAACTAATAGACTTAATGAAACTTAAAATACATAATGACTAAAATACCTACTAACTTTATTTATAAACAAAGATGCAGCATTTAGTAATAACTGATACTTACAAATACAAACCAACGCATAATGACCGGCAAACGTAGAAGCTCTGTTTGAAAACACGCGAGCAGAGAGAGAGGCTTTGAGGCGATCAAGCTTGGTTATGGGGGTACAGGACGGAATACACAGGATTCGGTTTTCTTTCTCCTCTCTCTGTCTGCACATGGCAGACAGGTCCATAAGTACCAACTATGACATCACAGAAGTGTCATGGGGAGGGGGCCCAAAACCTGTTTGTGTTCGTTTCCGATTGGCACGAGCAATGTTTACACCAAGTAGGGGAGCAGGTGCCTAAAAGTCTGGCTTCGCACCAAAGGTGAGGAAATGCACATTGTTTTTGAATGCGCGCAAAACTGAATGACAAAAGAAGAGGCCAGGGCAAAACTGGTATGGGCAAGTTTTACAGAATGCAGATAGGAACTGATCTGAATAGGGGAAAACTGCTTCTGTGGATAGAAACAGGACTTAAGTCTGCAGTCCTCACAGCTAGACACCTCGCACCAGCATTAATTCAACTTACGATAAAAACAAACGACCAAGAACACTCCGCACAATTATAAAGGGCACTCTACAATATGTAGGTTATTGTCTAGATGTATTATTTATTAAGCATGAATAGGGCAAAGGAGCCAGTTAAGGCTTCCTGATCCATTCAGGGGATATATCCATTGGCTTCATCGCTCCTTTGCAACAGCTTAAAGAAGAGAATCTGACCCCATAAATCACAGAATTCTGAAAGGAGGAAAACAGTCCATCCTTTGCCATTGCAGTACATAGTTCTCTATCTAAGTGCTATTAAAAACGATATAATTTTAACATAGGTCAAAGTTTGGGTTTATATTATATTATATATCTTCCCTCACAAACAGTACAGGTTGGAGTCATTTCTTGAAATCCGATGGGAGGATTTTACCCAGTTTTCACCAAGTGTTGAAAGAACAAGCTCAATAGGAAAAGATAGTTGATTTCAACATAAGGATGTGAGCCGGATGAAAGGCACAGACACATTCATTCCATTTAGTGAACACCTCCGCCCGAGGAATGGGGGCACTCCAAAAACGATATGCTACTTTCCTACATTTTCAAGAAAAACATCAGGTTCAATCATCCCCGTTCTGAACTGGGCAAAATCCTCCTATAGTATTTCGAGAAGAGACTCCTACCATTGTTATTTGTGAGGGACGATGGTCATATAATATAAACCCAAACTTGGAGCTACTCTAAAATTGTTATATCATTTTAATAGCACCTAGCTAGAGAACCTATGTGGTGCACTGGCAAAGGGTGGACTATGATCTAATACTCTTTGTCTCCTTTCCGTTCTTTTTTTCCCTAAAAGTCAGTGAAGAATGACTGACTAAACCCAGGCTCTCATCATGAGGCACTATATTCAAATATGATGTCTATAAAGGCTAAAGGTCCTGTTTAATATAGCTCAGGAGGAAATGAAAGATAAACCAAGTATTTTTGGCAGCCTGGTGCTCTGAAAACCATGCCATTTTGTGATGAGCTGTTACCCATACCACCCTCTAAAACCAGAAATTGATGCAATCCTGATTCACACTCATAGACCATATTTAAGGAAGCTTGTGTAGTTTTGTGGTTAGTTATACATGACATTTATTTCACAGAAACCCATATGCCAGATCATAGCTGTACAATTCCCGGTTCCGATACAAGAATAAAGGGTTACTTATTCCCCATGTGTCTCTCTCTCTGTCTCTCCCCACTTCTCCGAAAAGATTTCTGTTATCCCCCTCTGGTCATTGTGCAGTGGTATGCCTCTTTCATTCACCCTGACAGTTACATTAAGAACGATGTTTTTCCTTCACTAAAATATCAGAATCAACCAAGAAACAACTCAGACATCAAGTACTGTGTAGAATTTGTGCAGTTCTTTACACTTGAGGCTCTTCAAGTGCGTACAAAGTAGGAAAAGTATCACTATCCCCAGTTTACAGATGGAGAAACTGAATCGCAGGCACAAGGGAGGTTGAGCAACTATTGACTAAGTGGCAGTCAAAGAGTGAATCCATTTCTCCTGACTCTCAGATCTATGGCTTCCCCACTGGCTCGAAGATTAGTGCTGAATGAATCAACAAGGAACTCCATTCAGATGCACATTTCTCTTTATTATGCCATTCAGCTGTCAAATGCAATCCATTTTGCTGAGACAGCCTCCTGTGATCAAATCCAAAGCAGAATTTCCTTGACTAGGAAAGCCATGGTGCATTAATGGATTTGGCAAGATACTAAATAAATACACACAAAGTAAATCAAGGCCTCACAAAATGTTCTTTGTTTATTGATTTTGGCAACCCTAGTTTAGTTTTAATTATTTAGAGTGTATTAGTGAGGAGTATTACCTCACTAGTGGTCCACAGAGGGCTGGGAGAAAAGAGGCTAATCAACTCTAACAGAAACCGAACAGATGGGAAGGAGAGATAAAACAAAGAATAGAAGTAGATAGTGTGATCAGATGTATTGAACTAGAGAAGGCTATGATACATAAATACTTTCCTGGTATCGCTTTGCAACCTCAGCAGTTGCTGTAATTGCCACAGATAGTGTGTGGGCTTGACTGCGGGGAAGCATTGTTCCATGTGATCATGACTAGAGGGTGGTGAATGATGAGATGCTCTTGGTTAAGATGTGTAGCGTATTTTGTTAAAGTCGTGATGGCTCAGTAGTGGGTGGCACTACTACATCACTGCTGTAAAACTGTGCCTTTTCTGGGTGAATTATAAAGTGTGCATGTAATGGGGTGTACCACTCACCCGCTGAGTCACAGCCCATAGCATGGTACCTCCTCCTGGTCACTCTGGAGATTAGCTCAAAGTCAGCACCCCGTCTGCAGTTTGCACAAAGTCATTCTGTCTCTGGTCTGCAGCTTGTCTTGTTCCAAGACGCTCCGTTGCTCCTTCATGACTCAGCCCTCCAGCTAAGCCACTCAATGTTCCCCCTTCTGTTTCTGGGCTCAGTTCTCGCCGAGTTCAAGCCCCTTCCCAGCCACTCTGCCTGTGAGGGGGACCCAGGCCCACCCACTAGTCCAGGTCCCAATCCAGGGACCTACAAATAGCAGCGCCATCCTGCTTCTTTTAACTTCATTGCTGCTATTCCCCAGATCACTTCCCATGTATCTAATTCCGCCACTCTCTGGGTGTGCAGGCCTACAAATTCCAGCCACTCAGGTTGCAACTGCAGTCTGTCTACAGTCTTTTCCAGCTGCCCACCTCTTTTTCCAGCTACCTGGCATTATACAGCATCCATCTCTTCCTGCCCAGCTGAGCGTTCTTTCACTCCCTGCTCCCTGGTGCACCCCGTGGAGTTAATTAGCCTGTCAGGCCACATTAATAACCCCTTTCAGTCTTGGGTGCAGTGGCCATCCCATCACAGTGCAGAATAGAGAAGTGCATATCAGTTCTACTATCCTTCTGTTCATCTGGGAGTCAAAATGCTGCTAGCTGGCTGGAAACTGGCTATACATGGTCACATCTTAGCCAACGGAACTGTTTCACAACCCATAGCATGGAGACTTTCCTTCATCTTCCATAATAATCTTTTACGTTCTCTGCTTCTATCCCTTTTTTCTTTCTGGAGTGGCTATGGGGAAAGAAGAATGACACTTTCCATTTTCTACATGCTGCAGTTGATACCAAATTTGGTGGATTTTGACACTTCCACAGTTTTTCAGAACAGGCACAGTGCATATCAGCACCTCTATGTAAGAATCCATGTTTCAGGAATAGGTTTGTGAAAACAATTGACCCCTCAGGTCCTCCAGGTTGATTAAGGTGACAGTAGCTGGAAAAGAAAAATCTCCCAGTCCCAAGAGTCACCAGATTCAATGATGCAAAGGCAACAGTTCAAAAGTCCAGGGCCTGCGGCTATTAAGACAGAACCACCACAGGAGAGGTAAAAAGAAACAGGTTTAATTTTGTTAACAGGAACCTTGTCTGCCACAGAGTGACCAACAATATAGCTAATTAGTGGGAGGCTTTACTAAAATTAGCTGAAATAGAAAGGCCTTAGTGACAGGATGTCTAACACACTTTCTGTAACAAATAGGTTTGTCCCATCTACACTAACCCTTACTCTGTTTTCAATGAGTTGAGGGACAAGTGAAAAGCATTGTCCGCTATGGGTCATTTTCCTTGTATAGACCAGTCTTAGTTTGCCTATGTAAATTCACTGATGGAACCTGTGGTTTTCATGTAGGCAGTGCTGTGTTCTGTCCTCTAGTGTTACATCCATGCAGCTAGCAGCTGACCCTGGTCTTTCCCATCCAATCTTGGATTAATACAAAAAAATAATGAATAAAAAAGGGGGCTAGTGGTGGTTGTTTTGGTTTTTTAAGGAAGAAGATAATCCAAAGCACTGAATTTGAGAAATAGAATGGCAATGTGGGCCAGTGTGATTTAGGGCTAAACATTTTGGTGCACCTGGCATTGGCCACTGTCGGTAGACAGGATACTGGGCTAGATGGACCTTTGGTCTGACTGAGTACAGCCTTTCTTGTGTTCTTATGTTCTGCCACATAAAGCCCAGATAGTCTAGTAGTAAAGATGACAAAGTGTTAACTCAGTTCTTGTACACTGACTAAACCAAAGAGACTATTTATCTAACTTTTAGCTACTAGTATGGCTCTCATCATCATAGTATTTGAGTGCTTCCCAAGTATTGAAAGGAAACGGAACAATTTCTTTCATTTTCCTTTCCTTCTCTGTGGGTTTAGTTTCCTACCATAAGATGTACAGCCTGTATTAAGTAGAATCAGTTTTCTCAAGAAAGGCTGAATGAGTCAAGAATGACTGCACTGAGATCCATGTGATAAAAATAAATAATTGGAATTCTCTTTTTAATAGCGTTTATATTTACAGTAACTCATAAGCTATTCTGCGTCAGTTGTGTGGTATCCTTTATTTTCCATCAATTGTACACTGACTTTTACTGCTTATGAAAATAACTCATATTGTCAACAACTTTAAGCCCCATCCCAGGCATCCTGACTTTTTTTTTTATTTTTGGCAAAAGTAGGGTGTAGACTAGGAACATGTGGAGGGGTGAGCAATGATGTCAGCCCTGCGCAGGGGGGAGGCAGGGCGCAGGTGGGGGGCAGACAGGGCTCAAGAGAGCAGCAACACCAGTCCCAGCCCTGCGTAGGGGGCAGGCTGGGCTCGGATGAGCAGCGATGCCAGCCCGAGGCAGGGAGTAAGGGAGAGGCTTGGGCAAGCAGTTTGGGTTAGCCCCATGCGATGTCCCATTTTCTCTTTGGGAAATATGGTCACCCTAGTTAGCCATCACTAAATGCAAACATCTTACACAATACATGAAAAGAAGAATATTATATCCAGTTGAAACTACAGGGAGATAGTAAATTATGTGGAGCGCATGTAATTTTGTGGATTGGAACAATGATAACAAAATTGATTTTTTTTTTAATAAACAAGTTTTAGCAGATGGCTTAAACAAAAAAATATTTGAAAGGGCTTTGAAGAAAGAACAGCGGGAGGGGGAAAACAGCTTTTGGTTCCTGATTTTTTAATTAAAGGTAAATATAATTGTTGACCGTACTAGTTACTTTCATAAGCAGTAGCAGCCAGAGTATGATATATAGAATATGATAAGAGGATATCACACAATAGAGGCAATATAGTTTGCCCTTACTGTAAATATAAATGCTATTATAAAGGTAATACCAAAAAATTATGTTTATCACATGGATCTCAGTGCAGTCATGCATGAACCATTCAGTCTTTCTTGAAAGGGCTGAGTCAACTCAATACAAGCTGTACATCTTTCCATTTCTCTTAATTTTTTATTTTTGTGAATTTATTTATTTTTACAAATAGAAATGAAAAAATTACTCGCCAAGTCACAACAGGTAGCTGTATTTATTTCACACAAACAACTAGGAGGTTCTGGATCACCGTTTTAGAGTACCTTTGGACAAGTGAAAACTAACAAAATGAAATATAGACTTTAGAGAAACAAACGTTTAAGTCTCAGTTGTAATCTGTGTCACACACATTTGTGTGTAAAGATTCAGGCGAATAGGAGCAATGCACAGGGGAATTGTGAAGGAGGTTTAAAGAGTGAGTGCAAGAGGCTCTCTTTCTATGCTCAAAACTGCAATGGCCCTCAGTGGAACAGTGGCTGTGACCTACAACCAATGTGACCTGTTTTTGTTCCTGCCTGAAGCCAGAAGATTCTTTCTTAGTATGAAGTGTAAATTGGCAGCTATTTTGGAAGAAAAGATTTGTGCTTTTCAAGGGAAAGTACAGACATTAACAGAGAATTAGAGGGGCTGAAGAGTATTTGGACAATCAAATTCAGGAAACATCACCCCAGATTCAAAAAAGAAAGGAATTGGTGACCAAGAATCCAAAAAATGGAAATGAGAGAGGGAGATTGGCAGTTCATAACCACCAGAACGAGGAGTATGCGGTAGCATTCTGTACAGCTGAAGGCACATGAAGAAGGGCAGGCTGTGACCACCACAGAGAAGAGGACCGTGTGGAATGCCGAACACCTAGAAGTATCCAGTCATTATCAGGTCTCAGTGTGGAACATGCAGAAAATGTACCTGAAGCTCCAGCGGGCAATGGAATTGAGAGCTATAAGGGACATACCGGAGGAAGGCTGTTCAGCCCAATCCATCAAGGCTATCAAATATGTCCACAAGCGATCTCCAAACAGCCAACAAAATTTGTTGGACAAAGTTTGTTTCTGTGCTAAGAAGAACAGAAAAAATGTTCTGCAAGAGACAGGTGGATAAGAGGATGGTGTGCTGTTTTCCCACAGCCAAGACATGAGATCTGAAGGGAAGATTAGATAGGCTTCTAACATCAGTGGGTTCATAGCAGTGCTAACATTCCTTCATATACACCTGAGAGATTATAGACTATGCAGAAAATTTGGAAAGGTGCTGAAAGAATGTCCAAGTGATCTTCTCAGAGATCTCTGCTGTCCCACAAGCCAAGGAAGATGAAAGGTAGAAGATACTATATGTTAACCACTAACTAGTTTAGTAGTATAAAATTTTGGCTTTACAGAATATTGGTCCACCTCCTGTGGGGAAAGGGGGTTGCTGAGTTTGTATGGCTTCTATCTCTGTAGAAAGAGAACCAATCTTCTAAGGGACAGTCCAGCTAGAGTAGTCAGTATAGCCTTAAATAGCAACAGAGGAAAGTAAACAGGAGGAGCAACAAGCATTCATTTAGCACAAAATCAAAACATCAAGAACAAATTATTCAGGGCATCAAGAGACATGAAGATAAATACTTTAATTAACTATACTCCAATGCTAGGAGCCTAAATAATAAGAAAGAAGAACTGGATTTGTTTATTTATAAGCATAAATTTGATCTAGTTGGCACTAGTGAAACCTGTTGGGAAAATCTGCATGATTGTTAAAGATCAAGTGGGAAAAGTGAATGGCTCTTTATAAAAATGACAATACCTGTTTCCAGGTCACTGAAAACTTGGAAGCAAATGATCTTGAATGTTTATGGATCAATGTTCTAGCTTATACAGCACAACATGGCATACCAATTTGTGTCTTCTACAGACCACCAAGTCACAGTAAGGAACAGGATGACCAGCTCCTTAAGTACCTTTCTATAATGTGTAGGAGAAAAACTGTGCTATCACGGGAGATTTCAATCTGAGTGATATATACTGGTGTTCTTATTCAGTCAATACTAAAACGTCCTTGAAATTTCTAAAAATTATATATCAGATTTTCCTAACTGAAAAAGTGTTGGATCCAATATGGATGAATTCTATTAGACCTCATCTTGACAGATAAAGATGACTTGATTACAGAACTAAAAATTAATGTTTGTATACGCATAAGTGATCATGGCTTGATTATATTTTTATATGCAAACAGAATGAACTCCCAAACAATAGTAAATATTAAAGGGCCAATTTTACAAAGATGAAAACAATTATAAGTCAAATCAACTGGGGAAAAATATCCAAACAGAAAAATGTGACTGATAATTGAGAACAGTTTAAAAACAATTTACAATATGTCTAAAAAGATTCTATCAAAAAAGACTATGCTTGTTAAAGAACAGCCTAGCTAAAGAGGGGGAATTAACATAAAAATAATTAACAAAAATAATTATATAGTGGGTAAAAAAGGAAAGTTGATAGAAATGAATATACATTAGAAACAAGGAATTGTAGAACATTGATAAGGGAAACAAAAGTCCATAAGTAGAAATCTATGGCCAGCAGAGTTATGGACAATGAAAAGGAATATTATTAGTATATCAGGAACAAAAGAAACCTGACAATGATATTGGTCCATTACTAGATGGACATGGAAGCAGGGTCAATAATAATGCAGAAGAAGCAGACGTGTTCAAAAATATTTCTGTTCTGTATTTGGAAAAAAGCCAGATGATGTATTCATATCATACGATGATGATAAAATACTTCCTAGTCCAAGGGTAACTAAGGGTAATGTTAAACAATCACTACTATTGTTAGATATTTTTAAATCAGCAGGCTGGGTAACTTGCATCAAAGTGTTTTAACAGACCTGCTTGAGAAGCTCTTTGGACCATTAATGTTGATTTTTCAATAAGTTTTAAAATGCTGGGCAGATTACAAAGACCTGGATGAAACCTAATGATGTGCCAGTATTTTAAAGGGGGTAAACAAGATGACCCAGATAATTATAGGCCTGTCCCAAGTAAAATAATGGAATACCTGAAAAGAAGTTGATAAATTAAGACTTAAAGCAGGGTAATATAATTAATGCCAGTCACCATGGGTTTATGGAAAATAATTTTGTTAAATTAATTTAGTGTAGGCCGACTCTTTGCCCCCTTACTAAAACTTCATGGATTTTTTTGGTTGGCCTTCTTCTCCCCATGCGAGGAGAAAGGGGAAAGCCCATAGAGGAGTCAGGATTGTGGGGCTGACAGGGCCTCTGGCCAATCAGACCAGGGCCAGTCAGCACTAGCCCGCACCTCAAGTCAACCTGATTGACCAGGCAGTGAGGCCAATCAGCATGCCCCAGCTCAAGTCCCAGCCTCCATGTGTGCTGGGACAGGGGAGACAGAGAGAGCAGCAGCAGTGTGCAGGATGTGAGGGAGCTGTGCCAGGAACTCAGGAGCAGAAAAACGATGCGAGAGGCTGGGGCGGTGAGGGGAAGGTGCTGCCAGAAGACACAATGAAATGTATAACAGAGTGGAGCGAATGGGAGTGTCAGTGAGGGAAACTGCAACTCCACTGTGATAAAGGTGAAAGAACCAGCAGAGAGGAGGAATTAACTGTGAGAGCCCAATAACAACCCACCCACCCATACTGCCCTGAGACCAGCTGGGCAGGGAACTGTTAGTAGCACTGGCCTGGGGGAGCTCCCAGCAGTCCATGCAGAAAGAGGGTAACTACAGCTGGTTCTATGGAGGTTTGTCTGAGTCGGTACAGTCCTGAGGCAAAGACCTGTGTTAGCTGTGCACAGTCCCGTGCAATGGGGGGCCGCACCTCGCGGTAGACAGAGGAGTTGGGAGCTCAGAGAAGATATTGTTGCCTCTCCTTTTCAGTCAACCCTTGGTGGGGCAAGTGAGTACTTGGTCAGTGCATTCACCCACTCGAGAGGTGGGTCTTCTGCCTTCATTCAAGCCTACTGGGGAACAACATTTCGTGACCTTTTGAACCAGGGTCTCTGATGTAGGGGAAGATTTTGGGCTTGCACAGAAAAGAAAAAAAAGTGGGGTCTGGACATTGCTGCACTGTGCAGAGCGCTGAGTGACATCATACCCTGGTGGGCGGGGCATTATCCTCATCACATACCCCTTCTGGAACTATCACTCCAAAGAGCCACGTTTCTTCATCCCACAGAAGAGGCAGCTACTGGCTAAAATGGGGTGGGGAGCAGGTTGTATGTATAAATATAGAGTAAATTTCTATGCTGGATCAGCTACACTACAAAAGCATGTCTTTTCTTCAGGGTGTAAGAAGTAGTGTAAGAATTGCTTTAGTATATTTTTGAACTTTTCAACTGCTTAGTGTATTTTGCTAACCTGCTAACAATTTTTCTCCTGTTTTCAGGCTGTTTCAGAAGAAAATAAAACTTGATGTGGTGTTTTGTATGTGTGCCCTTTTTAAAAGAGTCTAAAGATAAAGCTACTATGCCAGCTAGGGGTATGTTACTTATTGGGAATTAATCTAGTAACTGGCTGGTAACACTCCACCTCACAGACAGATCTGACGTGGGTAAGAGGAGTAACTGGGGAAGAGGTACTGTGATAAAAGAACAAGGTGATTTGAAAGCTCCTTCACCATATTCTCCAGTATTCAGGTTAAGTCCCAGGGTATCATGAGCAGTTGTGATGTCCCTCAAGAAGGACGAGGCGAGGGCCCAAAGAAGAGCCACAAAAATGATTAAAGCATTAAATGATTAAAGAATGAAAACAAGCATTACAGTAAGAGACTCAAGAGAGGGTGACATGATCACCGTCTATAAATACCTACCTGTGAACAGAAATTTGCTAATAGTAGGCTATGAAAAGCTCTAACATTGGACATTGAAGCTAGACAAACTCAGATGTGAATTAACGCGTAGATTTTTTAGCGTAAGAGTAATTAACCACTGGAACAACTTAAGAGCTGTGGTGGATTCAAGACCGGAGCATTGTCTAAAAGATATGCTATAGATCAACCACAGCGACTGAACTGGGAAGTCCTATTGCCTGTGTTATGCAGCAGGCCAGACTAAGAATACACTGGTCCCTTCTGGCCTTAAAATCTGTGAAATGTAAACATTTTAATAGTATATAGTAGATATGAATGTATTGCTGTCAAAATCTTTATAAACGTGTCAAAAGTGATGGGGGGAGGTGATACAAAAGTAATTTTTTGAAATTATTGTATCAGAACTGTAAAGTACAGAAGAAATTAGACTTATTGGGCCTGTTTCTTTAATTCCGCATATTACATGGTAAAAGGCTGCAAGTTCTCAGCTCATAAATTCTTCTTAATTTCCAGTTTACTCCCTGAGAGTCCACTGATTTATTAGTGGGCTCCAAAACAAGCCAGCAAATCCTTGCCTACATTATGAAAATTACCCGTTGCTGGCAAGTGCAGAATCAGCAATGGTTGCAGTGGCACTAAATATAGCAAGATATGTAGCACTGTTTCAGGAACTGTGGTGCTGAACACAGTTTGTCTTTGCCTCCAGCTCCAGATTAAAATAATCTAGAGCCCAATACACACACCCAATTTGGGGATACCTCCCATGGCTTGAAACCTTCTTGATGAGGTAGTTCGCAGGGGATCCTGTCACAAGAGCCATCTGTGGAGGACGACTGCTCTGGGCAGTTTGGGATCCATCCCAGAGTCAGCCCTCACCCACCCAACCAGAGGGCTCTGTTGTGGGAGCTGTGGGTGGCCTTTAACCATTGTCACAGGGTGGCAGCCGTTAGGGTCGATACAGGCAACACTTCACTGGGGTCTCCCAAAACAGCAGGTTTCAAAATTAAGATAAATGAAAGAGTTTTATACCCTCTCAGGGCTGTGGTTTCAGGGTGATTTATATGGGCCCATGGTGGCCATGCTCCACCAATATTTAGCAATGTTTGGGCTTACCGGGCTTTGTGGGGCCCCGCACTTCAGGGGAATGTGAGATCCAGGGTGGCCTCGGGGCTAGCGGGGAGCCTGGCGCCAGCAGCAGCGAGCCACCCGGCCCCAGCCTACCCTGCTCCGCCCCACCCTGCCGGCTCCCAACATCACTTGGAGGAGGAAGCAGAAGCCAGAAAGAGGTAAAACGAGGGCAGAGCAGGAGTGGGCTGGGGCCAGGTCATTCACTGATGCTGGCAACAGGCCCCCTGCTTGCACCCCAGGCCACCCTGGACCATGAGGACACCATCTTAGGTTGAACTGTGCCAAAATGATGGGGCTTCTGGCAGGGAGCATCGAATATCTGGTATGCACCATCACAGATGTCTTAACAGCACTCGCTGTCCTTATTAAAATAAATTATTTCTCTAGGCTACGATAATGATTCCCAAATCCTTTTCACTTTGATGAGTTTATTTTTATTCCATTTTTTTAAAATGTGCTCATCAAAATAGCTCAGAGTGCACAAACACATTGAAATTAATACAGCAGAAACACAAATAAACATAACCAACCTTCATTGCAAGCAAACATGGGAGTCAAAAACAGGTCCTGGCTTGCAGCACCACTCGGCACCCTTGTCACCTGTCCCCATACTCCTCCTCCTTGTCACTGTTCACAGCTGGGGCCTGTGACCACCCGCTCCCCCAAAGTATCCACAGGGCTCTTGGGGTGGTGCTGGGGTCTATGCAGAGGATGGCATGCAGCTCTTTGTAAAATCAGCACGTCTGCAACTCCCACCAGAACAACTGCTAGGTTCCCTTGGCTTTCATGGAGCACTGCTGCAGGTCCCTCTTGTAGCCCTTCTCCTCCATGCCCCAAGTGAGCTGCTTGTAGGTATTGGTGTCTCTATGCTGGATCAGCTACACTACAAAATTAAGCCTCTTCTCCACGCAGCCCCAGGAAATCCAACACTTCCTGCCTACTCCAGGCAGGAGCACATCTGCAGTGTGTAGTTAGCATGGTTAGCTGGGCAGTTGCTAGGTGAGTTCTCCTTGATGAGCAAACAGGAAATGGAATTTCAAAAGTTCGCTGGGCTTTAAAAGGAGAGGGGAGTAAACCTGTGTACCTGGCCCCAGGCAGCGGAGTTCAAAATGAGGCATTGTGGGACACCGCCTGGAGGCCACTATGGTTAATATAAATAACACAGTGTTCATACTGTGTTATTCCGTCAACCCAATTATGCCTGTCGCAGAGGTGGAGTTATTAAGTCCGTGTTGTGGGTGAGTTACATTGGTGGGAGCAACATTTTAGGGTAGACACTTACAGAGTTAGGTCGATGTAACTAGCTGCCTTGCATCGACCTAACTCTGTAGTGTAGCCCAGGCCTAAGGAATGAAGTCAGAGAGAGACTGAAAATTGAGTTCACTACAGCTTGGCTGGTGAACTGTGGCTTGACCAGAAAAGACTGTGCTTTAACCTTTATTTCTCAGTGCTAATCTAAAGACTTCTACTTGACTAATGAATCCCACTCTTCTGAAAACACTGTTTGGGATGTCACTGCAGACACTGCCTAGGGTGCATTAGTCTTTAAAGAGAGGTCAAGTCTTTCCTAGGGGTCTCTCTCAGTTGGACTCCCCAGGCAGAGCGCTCGGTGTGAAGCAGGAGTGCTGGAGCCCAGTAGTTCAGTCTAGGAGTCACTGAGACAGCAGAGCTGACCCTGAAGGAAGACTGAAACCCCTGGGGAGGTCTGACACAGTAAAGGGGTTCCTCCAAGAGATTGTTTAGAAAATGGGGCATAGCACAGACCCTGTGGATCCATGGCAGCTGTGAAGGGTCCAAACAGCTAATTAAGATTTGATTCCTGGACACGTTCACAGTCAACCATGCCACTGCCCAAAATATCATCAAAACACTAGGAAAAAAAGCTACCTAATCCAAGGATTAGTCCAAGTAAATATGTAGCTCTTGTGTTACACAATCCAGTCATTGTGATAGGCTGGAACAAAGGCATTCTCATATCACTTCAGGAAACACAGAGTTTCCTGAAGTGGAGGCAATTTTAGCAGCAGGTTTGCTTGTCTTGCCTGCCCAGATGTCAATCAAATAAATACAGCCACTTCATCAGATTTGCTCCCCCCAGATTTTCTAGTGAATCTCTTCTATAGCTTTGAGACGAGTGCAAAAGAAAAGGAACAAGCACAAGAGAAAATGTGTCAGAGAGAGCAACCGATCAGGAAATTGTACAATGAGCAGGAGAACACATTGGATAACACGTCCTGTACCCTGGTGAAAGCCCAGGGGTTTTTTTGTACGTGAAACTTTGCAGTGGATGAACAAAGAACAGTATTGCATCAAAAATCAACTGCTTTGTTGCTGTGTAGTGTGCCAGTTATGTGAGGCAAAAGGCAACTCAAAGCTGCTCTGTACAATGTTTGTCACCTCTGAAGACTCTATTGGAACGTCAGCGCCTAAGAATGCGCTCAACTTCTAGGAAAGGACCCATTTTTCTAACAAGCTAAATGTTATCAAGAAGGAATATCATCGAGCTATTAAAGCAAAGGAGATCAGGAGTCTAGAGCTCTGTTTCCAGTACTGCAGATTCATCTTCACTCCAGAAGTAACTCCAGCTCTTATCAAGAATCAGAGAGGTAGCCGTGTTAATCTGGAATTGCAGAAGTGACCGGTGGCACCTTAAAGACTAACTAAAGTATTGAAGCATAAGCTTTCATGGGCTAATACATGTATGCATCCGACGAAGTGGGTATTAGCCCACAAAAGCTTATGCTTCAATACTTCAGTTAGTCTTTAAGGTGCCACAGGACTCTTTGTCACTTCTCCAGCTCTTATGTGGGTGTTGCCGCAAACTACTGCTCTTGCCAATATGCACAGTTCTCTTGGCTGAGTTTAGTAGTGCTTCTATTCTATTCTATTCTGGGCTAGATGGCTTGTCTGGGATGACTGCTAAAACCTGAATGAAGGACTGACAAGTTTTCCTACAATTCACTGGGAAAGAATCAGGACAGCTCGGCTTCCTGCAGAACAAAGACCCTTTACAAACGTTGTGTTGACTCTCTCCCAACACATAGTGTTCATCAAAAAAAACCCGAAAACTAGGAACTAGTAGGAAAAGGATAGATAAGACAAAAATTATCATAATGCCACTATATAAATCCCTGCTACACCCACACCTTGACTTGTGTGTGCAGTTCTGGTCATACCATCTCAAAAAAAGATACCTCAGAAACTGGAAAAAATACAGAGAAGGGAAACAAAAATGATTAGGATATGGTACAGCTTCCATGTGAGGAGAGGTTAAAAAGACTTAGGCTGTTCAGCTTGAAAAAGAGATGATGTAAGGGGAATATATTACAAGTCTAGAAAATCATGAATTGTGTGGAAAAAGTACCGTATTTTTCGCCCTATAAGACGCACTTTTTCTTCCCCAAAACGGGGGGGAAAAAGTTGGTGCGTCTTATAGGGCGAATGTGCGCCCCGGTTCCCCCCTCCCCACCGCGGGCGGGCTGCCGGGAGCGTCCCGGTTCCCCCCTCCCCGCCGTGGGCGGGCTGCCGAGGTTCCCCCCTCCCCGCTGCGGGCGGGCTGCCGGGAGCGCTCCCGGCAGCCCGCCCGCGGCGGGGAGGGGGGAACCGGGACGCTCCCGGCAGCCCGCCCGCGCGGCGGGGACGGGAGAGCGAGGCGCTTTTTTTTTTTTTTTTCCCCCGGCTTTTTATTAAAAACCGAGGGGGCGTCTTATAGGACGGAGCGTCCTATAAGACGAAAAATACGGTAAATAAGGAAGTGTTGTTTTCCCCTTCACATAACACAAGAACCAGAGGCTACCCAATGAAATTAATAGGCAGCAAATTTAAAAGGAATATGAGGAAATACTTCTTTATGCAATACACAGTTAACTTGTAGAACTTGTTGCCAGGGAATGACTTGAAGGCCAGAAGTATAAGTGGGTTGGGAAAAAAAACTAATTAAGTTCAAACTAATTAGCTCCATCAAAGGCCAAGATGGTCAGCGATACAACCCCATGCTCTGGGTGTCCCTAAACTTCTGACTTCCAGAAGCTGGCTTTGGAAGACAGAAGATGGATCACTCAGCAATTGCCATGTTCTGTTCATTCACTCTGAAGCATCTGGCATTCGCTACTGTCAGAAGACAGGATGCTGGGATAGATGAGCCATTGCTCAGACCCACTATGGCCATTCTTATATTCTCATCTGCTAAAATAAGACAAGTTTAAGAATAGCAGCCGTCTTAGTCTGTATCGTTAAAGAAAATGAGGAATACTTATAGCACCTTAGAGACTAAGGGATGAGTGGCTTTGTCATTATACTAATTGAGTGCATTTTCCTAGTTAAGTCTCTTTTACAGATTCTTATCAACTGTTAGACATAGATCCACTAAATTTTCACTACAAAAGGTTTTTTTTCTCCTGCTGGTAATGGTCCATCCAAATTAAACAGCCTCTCAGAATTAGTATGATAATTTACAACTTTTTTTTGCTTTCTGTGTGTATAAATGCATCTTACTTCTGTTTGCTCCATTCTATGCATCTGATGAGGTGGGCTATAGCTCACGAAAGCTTATGCTGAAATAAACTGGTTAGTCTCTAAGATGCTACAAATATTCCTCATTTTCTTTACTAAAATGTGTGGTGGTTTTGTTTTGTTTCCCCCTCCATCAGGGTTATGATGTTTTCTTCCACTGTGTAAAGGAAAAGTCAGATAAATACAGCAATCCCAGGACTGACTCCTTAATCATCTGTCTAGAATGTGTGGAAAGAGCAATTGTGTTATAGGGAATGTTAATTTGCTGCACTTATGTTAAAGCTCTTATGGCGCCAGTAGCAAAACATCATTAGAATTTCTAAAAAAATTCTACTAGCAAAGGTATTGCACCAACCATGAAATAACACTATTTTGGATCTCGTTATGATAAAGATGAATTAATCACAGGACTAGAAGTAAATGGTTGCCTAAGGAGCAGTGATCATGCTTTAATTACATTCAATATGGGCAAACAGAGCACAGTTCAACCAGTAATGTACATATCTGGTGCCGCAAAAGGGCTTATTTCCCAAAGCTGAGGAAAATTATGAGCAAAACGTTTTGTAGGGGAGGAGGGGGGATTTTAGGTGGAAAATTTTGAATAAAAATTGGGAGTTCTTTGAGAAGAGTTTATTAGATGGCCAAAAAGCCATGTTTCCATAATCAAGAAAGAGGACAAATTTGGCTAAAAGTCCATCCTAGTTCAGTGAAAAAGTGAAGGCAGCAATTAGAAATAAAAAATAATATATCATGAATGGAAAAGGGGGAACTATCAATCAGTAGAAATTAGAATTTATGAAGTATAGAATATTGATAAGGGAAGCTAAAGACAAGGGAATATCCTGGGCAGGCATATCAAATTACAATAAGAAGACCATAAAAGTGGTGATGGTGGCTAAGACCAATGGTCCATCTAGCCCAATATCCTATCTTACAACAGTGGCCAATACCAGGTGCTTCAGAGGGAATGAACAGAACAAGCAATCATCAGGTGATTCATCCTCTGTTGCCCATTCCCAGATTCTTGAAAACAGAGGCTAGGGATACTTACAGCATGCAGTTGCATCCCTGACCATTCTGGTTAATAGACATTGATGGAGGAGGTTTTTTATTATTATTATATTAGCAACAAGAGAAATCCTAGCAATGGTTTAGTCCCATTACTAGTGAGAGATGGCAAAACTGTTAATAATGATGCAGCTTTTACCTAGGAATTCAGGGAAGACAGCTGGGAGATGCTCATGCAATCTCCTAGCCTGATTCTAATATTGAGCAGGAGATAAATCAAGTACAAGAAGATACTGGGGAAAGGAACAACAGAGGGTAGGAAAAAGTACCAATGACAATAATAGCCAGGTAGGTAACACCAGCAGTAAAATGACTGTACCTAGTCTGGCATGGAAACTAGGTGAAGCCAAGTGAAAACAACTAAGATGTCTGTACACCATGCAAGGAGCCTGGGTAACAAAATGAAGGAAGTAGAACTACTGGTGCAGGAAGTGAAACTAGATATTATAGGGATAATGGAAATATGGAGGAATATTAGTCATGTCTGACATACAGTTTGAAGGGTATGTGCTGTTCAGGCAAGACAACATAATGGGAAATGTGGTAGAGTAGCATTGTATAGATGAGGTAAATAGTAAAAAAATAAGAAGTGATGGTCTGAATAAAACAGAATGTGTTTGGTCAAAATCACTTTAGGGAAGAAAGCTGAGAGAGACTCCACAAGAATAGTTCTTGGGTCCTGCTACAGACCTCCCAGGACCTGATTTACATATGGATAGAGTTCACTAACATTTTTAATGAAATAAATGCTACTGAGAATTGTGTGATTATAGAAGACTAATTCCAGCTATAGAGTGGAGGACAAATGCTACTAATAATGATAAGGCCCAGATATTCCTGGATTTCTTCACCACATCATCACCAAACCAACAAGAGGTGATGACATTTTTGGGGTTAGTATTGGTGAGTAGTGAGGACTTCATAGACAGACTGATTGTAGAGGACAGTCGTGGTTTGAGTGATCATTAGTTAATTCAGTTTATATTAAAAGAAAGGATAAACAAAAATGGGTCTGCAAGTCCTTGATTTCAACAGGACAAACTT
Organism: Sternotherus odoratus; assembly: GCA_032164245.1. NCBI lineage: Eukaryota > Metazoa > Chordata > Testudines > Kinosternidae > Sternotherus > Sternotherus odoratus. Next base: position 203,942,654 of record JAVMKO010000001.1, on the reverse strand, counting down.
TTTATAACACTATGGTAATTAGAGACACTAACTGTACTGAATTATTTGAATGTGGAGGAGTCTTGGAATTACTTTGTCAAAGTTGAAAAAACTATCTGGAGCCTGCATCCCAAGGAAGGGGAAAAAACTCATGGGGATGAGTTGCAGACCAAACTGAATGAACAAGCATCTTAAAGGGTATTAAGAGAAAGCAGAAAGCCTACAAGAAATGGAAGAAGGGATGGCCCAACCAGGAAAGCTACCCCTTGGAGGTCAGAAAGTGCAGGGATAGTGAGACAAGACAGTTACCTTTTCTGTAACTGGTGTTCTTCAAGATGCGTTGCTCATGTCCATTCCATGATAGGTGTGCATGCTCACCATGTGCACCAGTGCCAGATGTTTTTCCTCTAGCTGTACCCATAGGGGAACACCCCTAGTGACTCCTGGAGTGGAACCAGCATGGTGCGGTATCAGGGGCGCTGAATGCTCCACCCACCATCAGTTCCTTCTTGTCAGACCACTTGGACGGTAGGGAAGGAGGGTGGGATGTGGAATGGACATGTGCAACACATCTCGAAGAACACCAATTATGGAAAAGGAAACTGTCTTTTTTTCTTCAAGTGATTGCTCATGTGCATTCCACCGTAGGTGATCCTAAGCTACATCTATTGGAGGTGGGTAGGAGTTCACAGACACTCAGGACGGAGCACTGCTCTGCCGAACCCCAGCCTGAGAGATGATCACATAATGCGAGGTGAACATGTGGACTGATGAACATGTTACCAGGGATGGGGGGGGGGGGAAATTCCCCCCATATCATAACAAGTACGGATACAGGAAGTGATCCAGTTGGAGAGCCTCTGAGTGGAGATCAGCGAACCTTTCATGCATTCGGCCGTGGCGATGAACAGCTGCAAAGACTTCCTGAATGGTTTTGTCTATTCCAGGTAAAAAGCCAGGGACTGTCTCACATCTAGATGAATGGGTCTTGAGACAGGGCATTGGAAGGAAAAATGTCCTGGCTCATATGGTGATCTGAGACCACCTTGGGAAGGAACAAAGGATGTGGGCAGAACTGGACCTTATCTTTACGAAATACCATGTATGGGGGTTCAGAGGACAGGGGGCCAGAGCTCCGAGACTCTCTTAGCAGACCTGATTGCCACAAGAAAGGCCACTTTCCATGAGCGATGGCGACAGGACCAGGAGCATGTAGCAAGCGGCTCAAATGGAGGCCCTGTCAGCCTGGCCAGAACCAAGTTCAGGTCCCACTGTGGGACCAGGGGTCTAATATAAGAACAGAGGTGATCCAAGTCCTTAAGGAATCAACCGGTCATGTGTGAGAAAATACTGTGTGGCCCTGCACTAGTGGGTGGAAGACCGATATGGCTGCCAGATGCACTTTGTTTGATGAGGGCACTAGGCCCTGGTCTCTGAGATGAAGGAGATAATCCAGTATAAACTGGAGCGGAGCAGCCACTGGCGAGATAACGCGATCAGCGGCCCACTGGGAGAACCTATACCATTTTGCCAGGTAGCCTGATGCATGGAGGACCTGCTTTCCAGAAGGACTTACTGGATGTGCTCCAAGCAGGTTCTCTCCTCACGGCCTAGCCATTGAGTAATCACGCTGTGAGGTAGAGGAGGCAACCTTGGTCCTGAAAGAGAAGGTCTGGGTGAGTTTACAGAGGACAAGGGAGGGCAATGGACAGGCTCGTAAAAGTCCTGTACCAGTGCTATCTGGGCCATACATGAGGATGCAAGCCATGTCCTTCTTGGCTTTTTCCAGGACCTTGATGATCAGTGGAATTGGGGTAAAAGCATATAGAAGCTGACCCGACCAGGACAGAAGGAAGATGTCAAAAATCACGCCCTAGCCCAGACCCCTCCTGGAGCAGAACCGGGAGTAGCGGTTCTGCCTGGTCATGAAGAGATCCACTTTGGGGAGTGCCCCACATTCGGAAGAGCATGTGCACCACCTCCAGCTGCAGTGACCATTCATGCTGGGAGGAGAAGTCCCAGCTCTGGCGATCCCCCTGAGAGTTCCGGATGCCCAGTAAGTGTTGGGCTTCCAGGCTGACATTGTGGGGGATACAGAAGTCCCACAGCAGGAGGTCTTCCTGGCAGAGGGCTTAGGAGCGAGGTCCTCTTTGCCTTTTGATGTAGAACATCAAGGCCATGTTGTCCGTGAGAACTCTGACTACCCTGCCTGTAAGGCCTGAGCGAAAGGCCACGTAGGCCAGATGGACCGCCCTGAGCTCTTTGTTGGTTATGTGCAGGGCTAGTTCCTATACAGCCCATGGGCCTTGAGTCTGGAGGTTTCCCACATGAGCTCCCCTCAAGTCCAATGCATTGGACACCAATTCTATAGTAGAGGGCAGCTCTTGAACCGGACACCTCGGAGTATGTTCTCTGGGGTGGACCACCATTGAAGGGCGGCTAGACTGGGAGAACATTGAGGTCAGCCAGAGCTGAAGGAGCTACATCCTGAGTCTGGCATGATGTACCACGTACGTGCACACTAACATGTGACCCAGGAGCTAAAGGCATGCCTTGGCAGTCGTCTCGGGAGACCTCGTGATCACAGTGATGAGATTCCTCAAAGTTTTGAACCTGTCCAGCGGGAGGAAGCATACTGAGAATCGCGCCAATGAACTCTATACGTTGTACTGGTACCAACATGGATTTAGTGTTGTTTACCAGCAGCCCCAGTGTGGTGCATGTGAAGAGAAGGAGTGTTACATGGTTCTGTACCTGTGATCTGGAGCTGCCTTTGACCAGCCAGTTGCTGAGGTAGGGGAAGATCTGGACCCCCGACACCTGAGGTAGGCCGCCACCACAAACAAACACTTTGTGAAGACTCTGGGTGCCATCAAGAGGCCAAACAGACGGACAGTGAACTGGTAGTGTTCCTGTCCTACCATGAAGTGGAGGAAACGCCTGTGGCCCTCTAATATGTGAATGCGAAAGTACGCATTTGGAGATCGAGGGTGGTATACCAGTCTCTGGGATCCATGGAGGGAATGATGGAGGGCAGGGAGACCATGAAAAACATGTACTGGTTTAGGCCTTGCAGGTCCAGGATGGGCCTGAGGCCCCCTTTCACCTTTGGGATAAGAAAATAGCAGTAGTATCCCTTGTATCTGAACTCTGCAGGTACCACCTCCACTGCTCCTAGGTGAAGGAGCGGTCTCACCTCCTGCTAGAGTAGATTGTCGTGAGAGGGGTCCCTGAAGAGGGACTGGGAGGGAGGGTGGGTAGGTGGGGTAGAAAGAAACTGGAGGGTTTAGCCCCGGGAGATGGTGCTGAGGACCCAACTGTCTGAGGTCAGTGGTGACCACTCTGACAGGAATGAACATAGACCAGGGCCGGCGACAAGAATTTTGGGGCCCCGTACGGCAGACCATACGCCCCCCCCGCCCCCCCGCCAGTCTCCCGCCACCCGCGGGCCCCCCCCGCCAGTCTCCCGCCGCCCGCGGGGCCCCCCCTGCCAGTCTCCCGCCGCCCGCGGGGCCCCCCCTGCCAGTCTTCCGCCGCCCGCGGCCCCCCCGGCCGATCTCCCGCAGCCCACGGCCCCTCCGCCCCCGGCCAGTCTCCCACCGCCTGCGCTCCCCCCCCCCCCCCGTCTCCTGCCTCCCGCGGCCCCCCCCGGCCGATCTCCCGCGGCCCGAGGGCCCCCCCCCGCCGGTCTCCTACCTCCCACGGCCCCCCCCAGCCGGTCTCCTGCCTCCCGCCCCCCCCCCCGATCTCCCGCAGCCCCCCCCCCCCCCGGCCGGTCTCCTACCTCCTGCGGGCCCCAACCCCCACATGTGCTGCGGCCGCGTGGCCGGCCGGGAGAAGCAAAGGGGGGCGGGGCTGGCTGCCGGGAGAAGCAAAGGGGGCGGGGCTGGCTGCCGGGAGAAGTAAAGGGGGGCGGGGGAGGCTGCTGGGTGCCGGGGGAGGGGGCTGGTGAGCGCGGCAGTGGCTGCCTGAGCCGCGCCTCGCTCACAGCCCCAGCGACAACGGTTACAGCTGTACCGGCCCCGGACCTCAGGGGGCCCCCCTGAAGTCCGGGGCCTGGTACAGCTGTATCCGTTGTACCCCCGTCGCCGACCCTGACAGACTATTGGAGGAGGATAGATTGGGCGGATCCCAGACGCAGACTGGCATGTCATCACCGGAGGCCCCATCAAAACTGGCCCTTACCTGTCTGCTTACCCTTAGAGGGGCCAGGCTGGGACGCAGGCCGAGACTGCCGCTGTGGGTGTTTCTTATAGTCCCTGGATTTTTTTATAAGGAGGCTCGTATCTGGAATGGGTGGCCTGGCTGGGAACCAGCTGAGACTTGAACTTGGTCATGGCTGGGGCCAGGACATGGAGACCAAGAGTGTTTAAGGTCATATGCGAGACCTTGAGACCACATAATTCCATGTCTGTTTGCTCTGTGAACAGGGCCTGCCGTCGAACGGGTGTTTTACATGCCTGTTCCCAGAAGTCACATGTGGTAGATTCCTCAATCGTTTGGTTTTCCTCAAAAGTCTGTTCCATTCCAACTGACAAAAGTTTTAGCCAAATACAGAACCTATTAGGGCTGAGTGGACAGTTTCCATGAGAACTTTCACTTCCCTGAACACCACAATGGATTTAGAACAATGGACTTAAGTCAAATGTGGGGGAGGCAACCAGGGCAGACAGAGTGTGCGTGTTGGTGAGTCAGAGAAGGAGCAGTATCACATATGGATCATTTCTAGGGGGAAAACTTAGCTTTTGAAGCTAATAGGAAGCAGAAAAAACTTAGTCAGCTCTGAATGAAAAGGATAAATTTTAATATCTTCCATTACACTCTAGGAAAGAAATGCCATAACATTCTAAAATAAGGCTCCAAAATGCTGTAATAATAATGACAAATGTGCCAGATCCTGTATTTGCTTGCAATGAAGGTTGCGTAGGTTTATTCTTACTTTTTCTGCTGTATTAATTTCAATGTGTTTGTGCACTTTGAGCTATTTTTATGAGCAATTCTTTTAAAAAAATGAATAAAAATAAACTCCTTAAAGTGAAAAGGATTTGGGAATCATTATCGTAGCCTAGGGAAGTAATTTGTTTTAATAAGTACAGCGAGTGTTGTTAAGACACCTATGATGGTGCGTACCAGGTATTCGATGCTCCCTGTCAGAAGCCCCATCATATTGGCACAGTCCACCTTAAGAGGGTGTCCTCATGGAAGGAAAGAACAGCAAGTTCAGACCACTAGGGTTCACCTAGAGAGGCCTCCCATGATCTGCCCGTAAGCAGAACAAGCAAGAGTGCGTCCTCTGGCACCTAGAAGAGCCAGGACCAGGCAGAGGCCAATCAAAGACCAGCAGGCCAGATAAAAGGGGCTGGCTGCTTTTATTCGGGGCCAATTCTGGGTACAGCCAGGGTAGGGAAGGAAGGCTCTTCCTGCCCTAATCAAGTAACCTGGCCTAGTCAGGGACCTAACCTTCATATATTCCAAGGCCAGAAGGGATCATTGTGACCATCTGATTTGTCCTCCTGCATAACTTGGGCTACAGAACGTCTCCAAAATAATTCCAAGAAAAATTAAGAAAAAAATCATCCACTCTATTTTAAAATGGTCAGTTATGGAGAATCTACCATGACCCTTGACAAATTGTTCCCAGGGTTAAATTACTCTCCCTATTAAAAGCGTACACCTTATTTCCAGTCTGAAATTGTCTAGCTTCATGCTACACCTTTTTCCCTGCTCGAATGAAGAGCCCATTATCAAATATTTGTTCTGTAGTGGGGCAGCTGCCCCACTCCCGCAGAACAGGGGTTAAAAGCAGCGGTGGAGAGGGAAGAGGCTGTGAAAGGCTGATTGGGAAGGCAGTCACAGCTGGGGCCACGCCCCAATCAGGCCACAGCTGGCCCTATAAAAGGGCTGTGGGCCAGGAGCTGAAGGAGTCTCACCCTAGCCCTAGGTGTGGGAAGGGCTAGCTACCTGGGAGCAAGGTTCTTGAAGTAGAGCTGTCCTGGCTGGGGCAGGGCAAAGGGAGCTGGGGAACTCCAGCCTGGTAAACCCCCAGGCTGCAGGCCTTGTTAAAGGTCCAAAAAGGGTATGGGGGCTGGAAGGGGTAGAGGGGCAGCCTGGGGACAGGCAAAGGCCATAAGTTCTACCCCTTGCCAATGATGAGTGGCCATTACAGACTGCAGTCTGCCCCAGTGAGCGGGGGCTAGATGATGACTCGTGTTAGCTACTGAGGCAAGGTGGATTTAGACTGGAGTTCCCCTGGGAGGGGGACCCCACAGAAGCACACCTGTCTAATGATATTTCCCTGATTACAGTTACATTTTGGGACTTCTCAGTTAGCCAGTTTTTAATCCATTTAATGTATGTCATGTTAATTTTATATCATTCTAGGATTTGAACCAAAATGTCATGCAGTACCAATCAAATGCCTTACAGAAATCTAAGTATATTTTGTCACCACTATTATTTTTATCAACCAAACTTATCTCATCATAAAAAGATAAGTTTTTTTGACAGGAGCTATTTCCCTAAACCCAAGTTGATTTGTATTTATTACATGGCCCTCCTTTAGTTCTTTATTAATTGAGTCTGTTTCAGCGGCTCCTTTATCTTGCCTGGGATCAGTGTCAGGCTGACAGGCCTATAATTACGCAGGTCATCCCATTTGCCCTTCCTAACAATTGGCACAACACAAGCTTTATTCCAGACTTCTGGAGCTTCCCCAGCACTCCAAGACTTAGTGAAAATCAGCGTAAATGGACCAACAAGCTCCTCAAGCAACTATTTAAAACCTCTGGGATGCAAGTTATCTGGACCTGCTGATTTTAAAATGTCCAACTTTAGTAGCCTCTGTTTAGCATGCTCCTGCAATACTAGTGAAATAGAATATTATCACCAAATGCTGAGCCTAAAGTTTTGGTTTTCCCCAAATACAGAATGGCAATATTTATTGACCACTTCTGCCTTTTCTGCAGGATTATTGATAATTCTGCTATTCCCATCTAGCAACAGCTCAATACTATTGTCAGGTTTGGGTTTTTTTCTTTTAAATATTGGGAAGAAAATTAACACAACTCTGCTGGCCATTGATTTCTCCTTGTGTCTCCTTGCTTTCCTTATCAATTTTCTACAATACCTAACTTCTCATTTATTATCATCACCTTTCCCTTTCTTCCATTTCTTGTATATTTTTATAGCTGCCTTTACTTCCCTTCTGAATTAGGTCAGTTTCTTAATCAGCATTGGCTTCGTCCTCAATTGTAGCTTTTTGGACCTCTAGTAATGTTATCATTCATGCTTTTCTGATTAAATTTTTCCTCCCAAATGATTTGGCTTATAATTGTTTTCAGCTTTGTGAAATTGGCTCTATCAAAACACCAATAATATATATATTAGTGGTCTGCACTCTATTCCATTTCTGTTATAAATTGATCAGTACATGACCACTTGTACCTAACCTACCACTAATTTTTAGCTCTGTGAGCAGTTCCTCTTTATCTGTTAAGACAAGGTCTAAGAAAGAATTCCCATGTGGTGGTTGTGACATTTTTTTAATTTGGAAATTGTCAACATTGGCCTGGGGTCTCTGTGAGAAACAGTGTTTATATTATGGTCTTTAATGCCCAAGTGGGGCATTATTGGGTATTTTGAGTTGAGATGTCATTTGTTCCCCCTGGAAGGGGACCGAGAGCTAACATGGCCAGAGGGGTGGGCCTCAAAGGCAGCAGACCATTGCAGAATCGGGATATGGGGGCACTAGAGAGGAAGAGTTCTTGCAATGCCGCATCCTGACATGACAAGGCACACTGGTGGGGTATGCATATTATAACCGCCCCTTGGAGGGTTATGTTCATTTCATGACCTCTGACTCAACAAAGAGGCATACAAACATAGACCAGGGAGGCAAATGTCCTTTTAAAACGGAAGACAGATTTTGGCAACTGATTCCCCAAGTACCTCAGCATTCTTGCTGGTCCAAACAATTTCAAATTGTGGAGGATACTGGGACAGAGCCTTCTCAGAAAACAAATCAGTTGGCTTCAAAGGAAATTGAAGATGTCACAGTTTCAGGGCTAACTGCACCTCCCACCCACCGTTCTTCCTCCAAGGCACCAACTTAAAAGTTTCAGGCTTCCTAGTTACACCGCTCTTGAGCTGAGACCCTCCCCTCTTCCTCCTGACTGACGGTTTAGACTTAGTCTCCCTGTACCTCACTGTGATTTCCCTAGAGGATCTGATCAGCATCCAGCACCTGTGATTAAACTGTCTCCAGGGGCTAGGACCATGTATGCCAGTTGCCAAACAGACTCCACAAAGCAAAATACATTTAGTCTCAGGTAAAAGCATTACAGATAAAACATTTTTTTAAAACCCCAGAGGTTCCTAAATGCATGCTAAAAGCTTACCAGCAATCACCCATTAGTCTGATGGAGCCGTAGGGAGCCCAAGTCATTCCAACCCTGAATCAAGAGTTGAGGCCTGCTTGACAGACGGTCCTGCCCATGTGCTGAATCAAAAGAAGGGCCTGCATCAGCTAAACTCCGCTTTTTTAAACTGAACACCCTTTTTTTTTTGTCTGGTCTTTGAACCAGTATATGTAAGTCACTGCTGGGAGTGGTACCTCTCCAAATACCTCTGGAGTTGTTAACAATTTCAGCAACTAGCCTTAATCATCCTCCCCACTGTTAAATGCCTGGAGGAACTGTTGTAACCTCCGCTCCCCCCCATAGTTGTATACAATCCCTGGGCCACAATGATTCATAACATGAATACGTTTCCCCCCAAGTCACTGCATAAAGATGCAGTGTGTCACATTTAGCATCTCTGCAGATCACGACACTGATTAATATACACATGACCCTGATCAGTTTTCTATCTATTCTACTTTGAATAAGCAAGCTAGAAGTCCATTGACAACATCAAGGTTTTATGATGTAGAATCTCCTGGCTCACACTGAAGAAGTGATAGTGACTGTGTGCTATGCAACTGTAAGGCTATTGTCTATGAAATAGCCTTAAGTGCTTCCCCATGCCTGTCACATGGGTACTCACTGAGAGAAAGTTCAGGATGGCTGCTGCTAGAAATTGAGTCACATACACTGTGCTCTCATGTGGAAACTTCATTGTTAGTTTCTTTTCTTTAACATGAACCAAACAGCATCCAGAACAAAAGTACCGGGTTGCTGTTAATCTATAGAAAAACATAATAATGTTAAGTTCCTATATACTGCTCCATGCTGAGTAATATTGCAGGGTTCAGCTCAGTTCCTGATTTCTCAAGTTGCCATGACTGTTGAGCAGATCCCAGAGGTATCCTGAAAAGTATGGGCTCTAAAGCTTCCTAAAAGAGATCTGGATCTGTTCTGCCAGAATCCATCCATAGAATTGCAGATAACATAGAAAAAGTGAGAGGGAGACCAGTAAGCAAATACATAATCCTGGGAGATAAGTTTGTGATGGTACGTTCTGAGTCTAGTCTAATTACAAGGGAGAGAGGGAGATGCTGCCATCTAATGTTAGCAAGGAACATTTACTTCAAATAGGTGAGAGATGTTGGTTCTAAAGAGACAAACGTCAGAGAAAGGAGAAGGTGAAAACAGGCAGTGCTAGAGGCTCGGTGAACATGGAAAGACTTTGTTTCCAAAACCGAAGCCAACAGTGATTTGATTTTGGGTCCTATTTTCTCCAAGACTGAGAAGATTTGGATATATAGCTCACTTTGGCCCATCTATATTGAGCCACATTTTGTCCTGTGGGAATTACACCCACGAGAATGCTCTTCTATGACAAGGCACTTCATAAGAGCAAGATGGAGGAAACCGCAACTTGGGGGAACTGTTTTGGAAAGACATGATGCTGTTTGAGTATTTTGCTGGCTGAGCTACTAAAGTTGCATAGCACATTTTGCAGACATTTTATTTCCTGAAGTAGAACCCTCCCCCTTCTTTTTTCCCTTTAAATGCTGAAATTAAGAGAGGCACCATCCCATGCCCATTGTTCTGCTTTGATGCTAGAACACTTAGAAAGCAACAGGAAAAATCAGAGTACTTGCCCCACTAGTATAATGTCTCTCCATAGAGATTTGAAAGGATCACTTGAAAAAATGTCAGTGCTATTTTCTAGCTGAAGTTCATTGACAAAGATTATGAGGAAAACAAACCTGGATTGTGGAAAATATTGCCAAGGGGACTGCATAGTATTCACCACTTTTAGAATCTCATTTTAGCAGAATTAGTAGGGTTTTGTGAAATTTTACCAGAGGGGAAAAAATGTGCCTTGTCCCTTTGGTGAAAATATATCTAGCTTAATGAGCACTTAGAAATACTCTGTTCTCTTGTAGCCATGTGCTATTGCAGTCATGTACCACTGCCTCCTTTGGAATGATTCCTAATCCATTATGAGCCAGGGGTGTGACCCACAGTGTTCCCAGCTATTGCTGTTTCTAATGCAGTTAAGTGCAATGAACTACAACTCCCATCAGTTATAGGTGTTGGGTACAGCTTCAAGCAAGGGTTTTGGTTTTGTATCTTTCAGCTAGAACACCTGGAGACCAAACATCTCATTCCTGTCTTTAAAGAAACCAGGTAGGTAGCTCAGTGGAGCTATTGATCTCTAAAAGTTTTGTTCAAGGGGATAACAGTCAGAGATTTTTATCCAGCATAGTTTGTTAGGGATCAGCAAACCAGTTGAGATATAAGATCCATCCAAAACCTTTGCTGTTACTGTGATTCAAAAAAGTGTGTGTGGCTCGAAAGCATATCTCTCTCTCACCAATAGAAATTGGTCCAATGAAAACAGTTACCTCATCCACCTTGTCTCCCTGTTTTTCACCGCTCATTTTTGGGCTGTTCTGGAACCAGAGGTCACAAAATACTGTCTGAAATCCTGCTCTTGGGAGATTTTCATCCTCATTTTGCAAAGGTCAATTGGTTTGGATAAACTTAACCAAGCATCCAAACTTTCATATGCTTGTTGAACCCCATCTGCTATGTTGACAGATAGAAACCAGTAATGGCTAGCATGGAAAATGTGGTGGAGAGAGGCAAATTAACACACGTTTAGGTAGAAAGCTACAATTTACAAACAACTCACTAGCAATAGTTTTGTATTTTCAGGGTGCAGTGAGTTTATCCTAATGATGAAATACTTGTAACTCGACACTCTCCTGGGGAGTTATGATAGCTAAATTATTTGTGGAACAACCAGAGTTTGAATTTCATTTTCTTCAGCTTGATCATGCAATTTAATCTCTTACTCTTAATAAAGTTTGCCTTTTTTCTTTCCAGATTCAAACTTTGCTTTTTCTATTTACAGATTCAAGTGCTATTTTTCCAGACAATATTAAAACAAAAAATTTTCAGACTCAAATTCTCACAAGTCTTCTCTCTGCCTGGCTTTCTGATGGGGGTAGAAGTAATGTCCTCTGAAATTTTCTGGCTAGGTATGTCTGCCCAATAAATGTATGTAGTGTTGTCTCTTTACAACTCAAGTAGCCAGTAAAAAAGATTTCAGCCTTAACAAATAACAAACAAGCGTTTCAAAACCCTATAATGTTGTAACTATGAGAGAAGATTTGCAGAATTGTTCCTTGGAACTGCTGCTTCTCAGAAGATGAAACCACCTCTAAGCTTGCAGGATCCTGTTATTTTGCCAACTTTGAGGTTGTTGTAAGAGGTATTTTCATCACATGTGGTGTACATGAGGCACAAATCTTAAGAGTCAAGTTTTAAAGATTCAAATAGTCTGCGGTCAAGACGGTGCTTTTTCCTGACTCACTGACAAGAAGAGAATGGCCATGCCATTGCGCAAAAGTCAATAGCTTCAATGTACTAATGCACAAGGATCTCTAACCCTGCTTCAGTGACATGGAGAGGTGGATGTGCAATGGACATCAGTGTTAGTGTACAAGTATGTCAGGATCACTCTTCTCCACACAGTGCTCTTGAGGTGCCATTGTGCAATGGCTACCAGCCCCACAGCAGTGATCTGGAGTCCTGAGGTGTGCAAAAGTCATGCTCATGCAAAACCCAACCACCCCAGTACAGGGTGGTGCCAGTAATCCTGTAATTTGCTATCAAGTCCCTTTGCAGTCTATAAGATTCAGTAACTTAAAGGATTGGATTTGAATTATATAATATTTAATCATACCATATTTTATATTCTGTTCAGTCTTAAAAGGGCAATACATGTATATTTTTTTACTTTACAAACATGATCAAGCACTAGAAGAACACAGGGTTATATTTACACAATCGTGGTGTACTTCTGAAGTGTTTTCCCTGATTGCACTGTTCCTGTGAAAATCAGTTACAAAACTAAGGTGCCATTTTAAGACCAATCTGAGGCAGCATTTGATGTGGATGGAGAAAATGTAAAGTCTACTTCAGATAATATCATCCACAACACTAGTGTTTGCACTAGTGCAGCAGGGCTGTGTGTCAAACACTGCATCAAAGTGTTCCCAGCGTGCAGAGGTTAGCAAGATACAAATCTACTGGAAGCCCAATATATTTCAAGATATATGCGTCCCTGGGAAAATCAAGCAAGCTTGAAAACATTTTGTTTCAGGACACACTGCATGTTACAACATGCAGAGTTGCCTAATAGTATTTCAAGTTCAAAAGGAACCAAGGCAGGCCTGTGCATGTGCCAGCTTGAGAAATACAGGTCGTTGTTAGCAGCTGTGGTTAATAATGAATAGGAAAGACCAGTGTATGAAATATCATTAGCCAGCTTTAAAGTTAGCACAGTCATGTCAGAATATTAGAGGGTATCTATGCAGAACGTTTAGTTAATACTAATAGTTTTCAATCTTGGCAACCCCAAAAATTCAAAATGCATGAGTCAGCTCCCCCTTCATCCTCCCCCCCCCCCATAAATTAGCTTCAGAACTCAGTTTTTTTAAAAAATTTCAGATACTGTATTGATTTGCCATCTGGTTTTTGACCACGCCGGTCACTTCTTCAAGCTTTTCTGTGCAACTGTGAAAGCGAAAAATATTCTTAGTTAATGAAAATGGAGATCCTCACATAGTCACTTGGCTTAAAGCTCCAGATCTTGAAGGAAAACACAAAATATCACAAAAGTCATGGTAATATTATGTGAGTGGGTGACACTGGGCTGTACTGGTGCACGTGCTGAATATCAAATCAGTGACAAGTACGTACATCTTAGCTGCCATTATAGTTAAATTGACCATTCAGAGATGTATGTTGATTCACAGGTTGATATCCCACTCGGTTCAGCCCATCCCCACCTCTCTTTCAATGAACTCCCCCGGCAATGTTGAAAAAATTAAGCCAATCACCATTTTTCAAAATTTGAAAATGTTGATGAAAAAATTCATGACATTTCCATGAAAATTTTACTTTGTGAAAACTTTGTCCCATTTTGGACCAGCTCTACAGCTGGTTTAAGGTTTCAAAAAAAAAAAATAAAATAAAAAAGAATCACTATTTTAATTTTCAATGAAAATTGGAAAATGTATCATTTGTCTCCCCATCTCTGATCCATAATAAATACATAGTTATGTACTGTACACTTTTAACATTCACTTTATTCACCACCCCATCCCCCAACGGCACTACACAAAGATAATTTTGAACTCACTGTGCTATTTCTGTTCTTGTACTCTGGAAAAATGAACATTTTGCATCAAATAGGGCCATGTTCATTTTGAAAAGAACATTCTGGTTTTTGATGTTTTGTAAATTCTTATTCTTCATTCTACAAGTTTATCACTGATCAGATAAAGTGCATCTCACTTTCCATAGTCTACACTGTATCTCTGTGTCTCAGTGGGATGACAGCTGGTACCCATCTGTTTGGGAAAAATGCTGCTAATGATATTCTTTGGCTAGTTGGCTCTATTTTTAGAGGCATCCACAGGCTTCCTCTCTCTTATCTCCTACATCAGTTACTGTTCCATACAGTAATGCCAGACTTTCTTGAAATGTGCCTCAAATACATCCCCAAATGAAAATAATTCCAGCTGACAAAGTAGCCCGTTGCAATCAATCCAAATAAGTTACAGTTCATTATTTTAGTCAGGTCTCACACCATCAGCACGACAATTTGTGAATTAATACAATAGCACAATCTTTAATGCATTCAACTGGGTAACTAAAAAAAAAAATAGTATAAGCTTGATCCCAAACCAAAATACCAGGCCTGAACAACCCCAAATTTAAGAGGTGCTGGAATCTATACTTGAAACTGAATTACATAGTTTGGTACTCTCTCTCTTGTCAAAGTGAAACCCGAGAGCAGAGCGTCCCAAAACTAGCCCGTTCCGCACCTAGATCCAAAGTTTACAGTTCAAACCTCTAGTAGTGTGTTTAAAGAATTCGCATATACAATTTTGGTGAGTTTGTGCCTAAGTTCCCAGCAGGGATTTATAAAATGCAGGGATGTCACTACTTACAATATTTAAATTGGTTCTAAGATATAACAAAAAGGAACAGGCGTGAACCAGAGATAAGTAGCTGTCATTACCTCCAATAAAGCAATCACAGAACTAAACAGATACTAAGTGTGATTGGGCTGAGTTATTCAAATATAAATTCACATTATTTTAAGAGTGATATGTTCACTTGTAAAATATTACAGAATTAACTAAACATGCAGGTATTATGCTTGGTGGACAGAAGCTCAGTGGAGAGATACAATGGTAGTGCCTCCAACCATCTTAATCAGAGTATAAACCATTTGTTCAAGAAGCCTTATCCACTTGAGCATAATAAAATAGAACAGACTATTAAACTTGCAGGTCAAGTGATTAAGTGATACAACCACTACCACTCTGAAATCCAAACACTCTCCCTATCAGCAGGGGGATAAGCACATTTTTAAAACAAGCACTGTCGTGTTAAATGATATCCTGCCAGCAGACAGATGCATCAAACCTGGGAAAGTTCTAGAACAACTGCTGCTGCTGAGGTAGATCGAACGAGCTGTTGACCTGACATTGCATTTTGTCTAGCTGAAGTAGTTTAGTTTGTCCATAGCATGGTCCTGTTCTTGGAACACAGTCCTCACAAAGATCTTAATTTGTACTGCGGGCTGAGCCGCAACATCCCTAGCCTTGGTAGTTCCTAGTCCCAGCACCGCTGGGCTTGTTGCATCAATTATGAATGTAAAAAAATTCCTTGAGCCCTGGCACCTTTTCATTACAAATTAAGCACTGCTGCTAGGGCATTATACATACCTTAGTATTTTGGCGGGGGCTACGGACCAAGAGACGCAAGATGGCTTCTTCTCACGTCCCTCTTAAATGTATTCTTGAGGACTTGCCTCCTGCAGCCAACCCCAAGTCCTCTTCCCTGCTCACCTGTCAATGTGGTAGCTTGAAATATTCTCTCTCTCTCTCTCACACACACACACACACACACACACACACACACACACACACACACACACACACACACACACACACACACACGAGATGCAAGTCTTATCCATGAATTGCAGATTAATTTATATGGCAGAAGTTGTGATTCGCAGTTCTGGTTTCCTTGGCATATTGCATATCTATTTATATTTTTGTCTCCATATTCTTATGAGAAAGGAATACCGTAGCTGCATAAGGTGCCTGAGTTGCAATTGCTGTAGGGACAATGTATTTTCCTAAGTTTTTTAAAAACTTAAACTGAACCATATTGACCCCCACATGGATCAACAGCAGGGTTGGAATCTCTAGATCCACAGCTCAGTCCTCTACCACTTGACAGAGTAATTAGCAGTAAAAGGCTACGTGGCGTTTCCACTACAGAAGGACAGAGAGATGTACTTTGCCAAGACATTTCACAGCTCTTCCTAGGTAGTAGAGGAATGTTGAGACTCAGAAATAATGGCTTCTCTTCTGGGTTCTGGAGGTGAGTGTCCTCCTCTAGTGTGTACAGACCTTTCTGCTCCTTTCCTTCCCCAACCTCTTCCTGATCACTTCTACTTCTATCCTCCCTTAGCTAGCTCCTGTCCCTGTTTTGCCCCCCACCTCTGCTGTGCTCTTCCCTGGCTCCTGCCCCAATCTTCCCTCCATCTCCGACTGCCATCTTCCCCACACCATGGCTCCTACCTTTCTTCCTCCCATTGTACCTATTTTCCCTCCCCCAGTCATCTGCTTCTCTCTCTCTCCCCCTCCCAGGACCTGCTCATAACCTCCCTTCCAGGTTTCTATCTCCCTCTCCTTCTTCATTCCATACCTTGTTCCTCACCCAACTGTATTCAAGTCAGGCTTCTTTCTCCAATTCCTTGCTGCCTGGGTGCCAGCAGGGGGAGCACTGAGAGCACAGGAGACAAACTCCCTGCAGTTAGATTTGATGACCAGGGCAGAAAATGTTTTCAGTGCCTTCTCCAAGCAGCTGAGTTACTTGGGTGACTGCCCTGCTGGCCCACCCTTTGAACTGGACCTGGCAACCACAACCCCCCACTTGTATCATCCAAAGGGAGTAACTGAATGGGAAGTCCTGCTCAGCACCAGCAACCCAAGGCTAGAGCATGCTCAGTTGCTGTGAGGGGTGGAGCACAGGAAATGGGCAGGAATGGAACATGCTCAGTAAAGAAGTCATCTTTGGGGAATTTAGCTGCCAAACGCTAACAAGTCTCCACTGAGCATATGTGAATGGCAATTTTTCAGCCTTATAAATTTGAAGGAAGGAATAATGTGTTAAGTTCCAGTAGGAAGAGCTACCTTCAGCCAAATTTGAAGGAAGGAATAATGTGTTAAGTTCCAGTAGGAAGAGCTACCTTTTCCTTAGCGAGATGCTGTATGGCTCATGTTTTGTAAGAGAAAAGGTTCTGAATACCCTTCTTGCCAACATCCAGTTGTCTCAGATTGTGGGGAGAGGTCAGTCCCAGAAAGGCAATCGTCCGGAAGCAAATGTTCATTTCCCCAAAAAGGCAGTATGATGGTGGAGGAGGATGGTATTGCCACCTTGGAGACATAATCCTTTTGATATGGTCTCCCACAGTATTCTTGTCAGCAAGCTAAAGTAGTATGGGCTGGATGAATGGACCATAAGGTGGATAGAAAACTGGCTAGATCGTCGGGCTTAATGAGTAGTGATCAATGGCTCCATGTCTAGTTGGCAGCTGGTATCAAGTGGAGTACTCCAAGGGTGAGTCCTGAGACCGGTTTTGTTCAATATCTTTATCAATGGAGGATGGCGTGGACTGCACCCTCAACAAGTTTGCAGATAACACTAAACTGGGAGGAATGGTAGATACGCTGGGGGATAGGGATAGGATACAGAGGGACCTAGACATATTAGAGGATTGGGCCAAAAGATATTTGATGAGGTTCAACAAGGACAAGTGCATAATCTTCCACTTAGGATGGAAGAATCCCATGCACTGCTAGAGATTAGGGACCGAATGGCTAGGCAGCAGTTGTTCAGAAAAGGACCTAGGGGTTACAGTGGATGAGAAGCTGGATATGAGTCAACAGTGTGCCCTTGTTGCCAAGAAGGCAAATGGCATTTTGGGTTCTGGAGGTAAGTGCTCTCTCTAGTGTGTACAGACCTTTCTGCCATTGCCAGCAGATCAAGGAACGTGATCATTCCCCTCTATTCGACATTGGTGAGGCCTCATCTGGAGTACTGTCTAGTTTTAGGCCCCACACTACAAGAAAAATGTGGAAAAATTGGAGAGGCCAGTGGAGGGCATAAAAAATAATTAGGGGGCTGGAGCACATAACTTATGAGAGGCTGAGGGAACTGGGATTGTTTCTTCTGCAAAAGAGAAGAATGGGGGGGGGGGGGGATTTGATAGCTGCTTTCAAATACCTGAAAGGGGGTTCCAAAGAGGATGGATCTAGACTGTTCTCAGTGGTACCAGGTGACAGAACAAGGAGTAATGGTCTCAAGTTGCAGAGGGGGAGGTTTAGGTTGCATATTAGGAAAAACTTTTTCACTAGGAAGGTGGTGAAGCACTGGAATGGGTTACCTAGGCAGGTGGTGGAATCTCCTTCCTTAGAGGTTTTTAAGGTCAGACCCTGGTTGGGATGATTTAGTTGGGGATTGATACTGTTTTGAGCAGGGGATTGAACTAGATGACCTCCTGAGGTCCTTTCCAACCCTGATATTCTATGATTCCATGAGTACACCCTTTGCCCTGACTGCAGCAGGATCCCCTTTCTGCCATCGGAGCTTGGAGTTGTACCCTGTAGAACAGTGTCTATGCTGAGGATTTTTCTATTACTCTGTGCTACTGCTTGCATCCGACGAAGTGGGTATTAGCCCACGAAAGCTCATGCTTCAAAACTTTATAGTTAGTCTTTAAGGTGCCATAGGACTCGGTTACCTCTGTACTACCAGTATTTCAGGCTGCGGTACCACACCACTGCAAGCACTGTAGTGTACCAGCATAGCAGTTCTACACTGCAGGTTATACAATATCCCCAATGTGAAGACACCCTTAGTTTTCAGATCAAACCAATTTTGGCTGATTTGGAAATGCATGCAAATAATATTTTAGCTGCATGAATGTGTGTATGCTGCTAATGGTGATTTTAATTTGGTAATTGTAATTCAATAATTTGAACAGGTTGAATTTAAAACCTTTTTCTAACATGTTGAATTGTTTGCAAGCCAATTTTTACACTATATGAACCCACTCTAGTTTTCACTTACACTTACTCCAAATCTTCTGAGCTGACTGGCAATTTGAGTCCTGACTAATGCAATTGTGTAAGAGAATTCTGAACCACTAACTCTGAACTCAGCTGGCTGTGTTGACTCTTATTCCTCAACCACTGCGTGCATAAAAGCCCACATGAGTTCCTTTTGGATATGAAATACTATTAAGCAAGCACATGTTGCAAGGTCTAATCAAACTAAAAAAAAAAAAAAAAAAAAAGACTCCCATGAGGAGGTGACAAACAATGAAGAGAATGCAGTTTCCAATAAAGTCTTTATTGGTCTAACATCTGTCAGCCGGATGTTTTCCCAGCACACAGAGCAAATGCCTTGTATGAAGTTTGTGCAATAAAGAATTGCAGGCTATGTGGGTGGTTCTCTCACGATTGTGGGTCTTCCTGGGGCAGCAAGACCAAATTCTTCCAAACATCCAAGCCACTGTAAGGATGTTTAACATTTTTTATTTAGTTATTTTTTTTACAGTTCTGTGCAAAGTCAACACAATTAAATGACAATGTTGAGAATGTAAATGCTGGAAATCAGGACATTTGCTTACAATTCTCACAGCATCATATGTGTATAGACTGAATGCTTTAGTATGGTGGATCCCTGCCTGCGGTCCACAGAGCTGTTAGTTGTCCATGTCACCTACGGAGATGAAGGCCCTTTTGCTGGGGGGAAGAGGGGAAGGGAAGGAGTATGTGCATCGCTTGGGAAGACATAGGGGGTGGGTGAGATTCCCTTTTAAACACTGGGGGCAGGAGGAGGGAGTCACAGTTGTGGAAGGAGAGAGACAGACGCTGTGATTACTTGACTGCCGTAACTCTCCTTAGAGTTGTAATGCCAAGGGTTATTATTCTTAAAGTTCTAAGAATTTTGCCATTTAGTCCCCACAAAAAAGGCTTCTGACAAAGTAGATTTGTGAAGCCTGGCATTAGAATGCCTAGTCAATGCAAATGAAGCACATTCATGCCAAATGATGGCTGAAATTTTAAATGTATAATGTCAGTAATTAGTTATTAAGAAAGACTGAACTTGTCCTGTTGGAAGGGAATAGATGATCTCATGGTTAAGCCAACTGAATATGACCCTGGAGAATTGAATTTTACCCCTGCTTCGGCCACAGAATTCCAGTGTGATGTTGGGCAAATCACAAATTAAAATTTTCATATGTCACTTTGTACTTCTCATTTTCTGGGTACTCAACATGAGACACCCAGTGTCCGATTTGCAGAAGTGCGAGGCACTCAGAACTGCAACCGGGAGCTCTGTTGTAAATATATAATGTGCTAAAAAATGCTAATTACTCTGAAAAATTCCACCCTGGGCTTCTCAGAATGGACACTCAAAATGAGTGGATACTTTAGACAATTTTGGCTTTTATCTCTGTGCTTCAGTTCTCCATGTGTAAAACAGGGATGATAATGGGTATTGGCCTGGAAAAATCTAGAACATGATTTTTCAACAGAAAATACAGTTTCTGCCAAATTGAATTTTTCTGCAAGAAAATCTCAGTTTTGCCAAAACATTTTGAAAACTGAAATGAAATATTTAGTTTCAGGTCAATTTGACCCACATGGGAGTATTTTGTTTTGTTGTACTGATCTGATACTTGACAGAACAAGGAGTAATGGCCTCACGTTGGAGAGGGGGAGGTTTAAGTTGGATATTAGGAAAAAAAAATTCACTCGGAGGGTGGTGAAGCATTGGAATGGGTTACCTAGGGAGGTGGTAGAATCTCCTTCCTTAGAGGTTATTAAGGTCAGACTTGACAAAGCCACGGCTGGGATGATTTAGTTGGGGATTAGTTCTGCTTTGAGCAGGGAGTTAGAATCATAGAATCTCAGAGTTAGAAGGGACCTCAGGAGATCATCTAGTGAGTCCAACCCGCTGCTCAAAGCAGGACCATTCCCTATTTTCGTCCCATATTCCCAAATGGTCCCCTCAAAGATTAAACTCACAACTCTGGGTTTAGCAGGCCAATGTTCAAACCACTGAGCTATCCCTCCCCACAAACTACTGAGCTATCCCTCATTCCCTTCTAAATGCTGGTGGCAGGAGGAGGGAGGATAGTAGTAGGGAGGGAGTCACAGTTGTGGAAGGAGAGACACAGATGCTGTGATTACTTGACCGCCATAACTCTCCTTAGAGTTGTAATGCCAAGAGTTGGACTAGATGATTTCTTGAGGTCCCTTCCAACCCTGATATTTTATTATTCTATGACTTATTTAATTTAAAATCAGTTCAATAAAGTGTTTATACATTCCAATTTCAGCTCATTGCCAAATGAAAGTTATAGTTTGGGCCCCCATTCTCTCCTCTGGGCTCTCCTGGAGGACTACATCTCCCAAAAAGTCTCCATCTGACAAAGCTCTGAGTGGTACATCATGGGAGTCATATGACCCTGGGTGCATCCTGGGACACATAGTCCAACCAGAAAGCCTGGCCCATAAGGGATCTGGGGCATCATGTTCCTGAACTACTACTACCATGAAGCAATGTGGCATGATGGGAAAATGCAGTTTACTGTTGAAGTGACTCGAAAAAAGGGTCAGTTGGAGTCATTTCAAACACACACACACACACACACACACACAGAATTTTGCAAATGTTGAAATTTGTATTGCCATTGCAAATGCTGAAACATTTTGTTTCAACAATTCCAAATAGGTGGGTTTTTTTTTTCAGAAGCGACATTCTGTGAAAAATTTCAACTTTGTCTCCAATAAGTTGAGCCCCCGTGTGCTAGACCGGTGGCCCTAAACCTTTCCAGACTCCTGTACCTCTTTCAGGAGTCTGATTTGTCTTGTGTACTCTCAAATTTCATCTCATTTAAAATCTACTTGCTTACAAAATCAGACATACAAATACAAAAGTGTCACAGCACACTATTCATGTGCTTACGTTCTAATTTTTACCATATAATTATAAAAAAAAATCAATTGGAATATACACACACATATTATATATATATACACACATACACACTAGCGAAAATACCCGGCGTTGCTCGGGTCCATCGGAGATGGGGAGGGGGCAGAGAATTGAGCGAGTGCGGGGTCCGTTGGAGGGCGGAGGGGGCAGAGAGCTGAGCGAGTGTGGGGTCCGTTGGAGGGGGGAGGGGGCAGAGAGCTGAGCGAATGCAAGGTCCGTTGGAGGGGGGTATTATGACATCATAACTATGTCACAGAGAACAGCAGCTGCCCAGCTGATGTGATTGGCCTTTAAAGAATTTCACCCCTGGGGGGCGTCAGAGGTGAGATTTGAAAATTTTTTGACTCTTACCCTGATTAGAACCCTAAGACCTCTAACTGTACCAAATTTCAAGTCTCTAGCTCAAATGGTGTGGAAGGAGTAAGTGCGCATACATACACACATACACCATTTGACTTTTATATATACAGATACTAGCGAAAATACCCGGTGTTGTTCGGGTCCGTCGGAGGTGGGGAGGGGGCAGAGAACTGAGCGAGTGCGGGGTCCGTTGGAGGGGGGAGGGGGCAGAGAGCAAACCTGACACCCCCACCTCACCCAACAGCCCCACGTCACCCCCCTACCAACACCCCTGACCAACACCCACACCTCACCCCCCGTAGACCAAACCTGACACACCCACCTCACTTCCCCCCCCAACCAAACCCGACACCCCCACCTCACCCCCCGACCAAACCCGACACCACTACCTCACTTACCCTCCGACTGAACCCAACTCGGGTCCGTCGGAGATGGGGAGGGGGCAGAGAGCTGAGCGAGTGCAGGGTCCATTGGAGGGGGGAAGGGCAGAGAGCTGAGTGAATGCAGGGTCCGTTGGAGGGGGTATTATGACATCATAACTATGTCACAGAGAACAGCAGCTGCCCAGCTGATGTGATTGGCCTTTAAAGAATTTCACCCCTGGGGGGCGTCAGAGGTGAGATTTGAAAATTTTTCAACTCTTACCCTGATTAGGATCCTAAGACCTCTAACTGTACCAAATTTCAAGTCTCTAGCTCAAACGGTGTGGAAGGAGTAAGCGCACATACATACACGCATACACCATTTGACTTTTATATATATAGATATATACACACACACATATATATATATATATATATTGCACTTTCATTTCAGTGTACAGTATATTGAGCAGTACAAACAAGTCATTGTCTGTATGAAATTTTAATTTGTACTGACTTCACTAGTGCTTTTCAAGCAGTCTATTGTAAAGCTAGGCAACTAGCTAGATGAATTGATGTACCCTCCCCCCCCGAAGACCTCGGTCTATTCCTGGTTGAGAACCACGGTGCTAGATCTTGTGCAAACATAAATGACGGGCCCTGCACCAAAGAGCATACAATCTTGGCAAGTGTATTGAGACCCTAAAAATTCCTACAGTGGACACAGCTTCGTAGCAACCCAGATATGAACAACTTCTGGTTAATAGGAACATGTTGCTGGGAGCCCATTGTGTCTTATTGACTTTAATGTCAGATATGGGTGCCGGCACACTGCTCATTGAGAAAACTTTTTGGAGCCTGCAACCAGGAGAGGAAGCTCAGGGACATGCTTTCCCTAGCTGCAGTCGCACAAGCCCACCAGTGGCTGAGGTGTCCCGGAGTTTCCTCCCCTGGCTGCATCCGGGGACCACACAGAAGGTAAGAACTGACGGCCCACATCCCACCGAATGGGGAAGCCCCTGCCAGAGTCCTGTCCTGCACGCTGAGATGGGAGAGGTGATGAGCATGACAGCAGTAGGGAAGGGGCATGCTGGGCCTTGTTGAGCTGCGTAGTGCCTCCCTCCCACCCCACACTGCTGACCTGCCCACAGGCACCGTTGCAGGACTGAAGCCAGGGAAGTCACACTCCAGGGCCTCCTTCCCTGGCTGCAGCTCCACAAACCTGCCTTCCACTTACTGACAACTGCTGGATAAAGGCAACTTTTTGCTGGCAACTGAACGAGTTGCAAATAAGCGGAAACTACTGTATTATAATCCACGAGCCATTAAGTCAGTTCCAAACTAAGGACTAGAACCCAATTTCCCCAGTCCTTTGCTCTAGCCACTGCACATCCCAGGCCTAGTTTTCCCGTTTTGCCCCTAGTGTGGGCATCTGGGAAAAGCAGAAGTAAATTGCTACCAAATGACAAAGTTAGTACAGTAAAAGTTGTTTTATCCGGCACGCTGGGGAAATGGGGGTTGCCAATAAGTGAAAAATGCTGGTTGACTAAGAGGGAGGGAGTTTGGGTGCAGGACGGGGCTCTGCATAATGCTCCCACCCTGCCCCAAGTGCTAGCTCTACAGCTCCCTTTGGCCGGGAATCATGGCCAGTGGGAGCTGCGGGGACGGTGCCTGCAGGTGGAGGTAGTGCAGAGCCTCTGCCTAGGAGCAGCCGGGACTGGTCACTGCTGGCAGAGAGCTTCCTGAGGTGAGCGCCCCCCCTGGGTCCAGCACCCTGCATCCCAACCTGCTGTCCTGAGCCCCATCCCACACCCAAACTCCCTCCCAGAACCCTCACTTTACACGGCTGGTGAAGTGCCAGATAAAACAGCTTTTACTGTATTTTATATACCCTTGGAACTAGTGAAAGTACGCAAGGCATAGCGATTCAGGCCTACTGCCTTAACGAGCACTTGGTATATTAAAAATAAGGCTCCAATTCAGCAGGGTTTGTAAGCAAGGGGCTACATTCAAGCATGTAAGTAATCCTAGTGAAGTAAATGGTTCTGCCCAACTCATTAAAGTTAGACATGGACTTCGGTACCTTGCTGAACAGCTTTCCATCAGCTGTGTGATCTTGGACAAGAGAGGGCAGGGATCAGCGTTTACGTCACACTCCGTCAGTCATCAGGCTGGGCCGGGCAAGCTAATGATCCAACCAGTGGACCAAATCCGGTGATGAATCCTGGTCATGTACCACCTATGGCATGTTGGGAATATACTAAAATGATCTTGTACAAGTCACTTCAAAATGCAGTGCAGTTTCTATGTCTGCAGAATGGGAATCGTTCCCACTCGGAGATCTTGCAAGGTGCTCTATAAGTGCAAAGTCCTTTTGTTGCTTTATCCAAGTACAATAAGATTTTTTTGGTAAAGATTATTAAATTACTACAACATCTTAAAACAATCAGTAGAGAGTGAAAAAATGTTTTCTAGACCATTGGTCTCCAACCTTTTTTAGCCGCGCGGACCGGTGAACGCGGGCCCTCATTGTTTGCGGCCCGGGGCGGGCGTTTCAATTTTTTTTTTCTTCCGGGCGACGGAACTTAGTATGTCCGCCGAAAAGCCGCCGAAACTCTGCTTGCGGCGGGAAACTTAACTCTGTGGACGGCGGGCTCTATGCCCCG
This sequence comes from Sternotherus odoratus, assembly GCA_032164245.1. NCBI lineage: Eukaryota > Metazoa > Chordata > Testudines > Kinosternidae > Sternotherus > Sternotherus odoratus. Next base: position 203,917,730 of record JAVMKO010000001.1, on the reverse strand, counting down.
CCAAAAAGCCCTCAGTGCCGGCTAAAAAGCCACCGGAAGTGAAGGCGGCCGGAAATGAGTGCTGCCTAACGCGGTCCGGAACACGAGGCGGAGGCGCGCTCTTCAGTGTCCGCCGAAAAGCCGCCGGAAGGGAATGCGGCCGCGGACCGGTACAAATTGCTCCACGGACCGGTACCGGTCCGCGGACCGGGGGTTGGGGACCACTGTTCTAGACTACTAATCATTTTTGTTGACCTTCTGTGGATTTTCTCCAATGTACACATATTTCCTGAAATGTGGCACCCAAAACTGGACACAATACTCTAGTTGAGACCTAATCAGTGAGGAGTAGAGCAGAAGAATTACTTCTCAGGTCTTGCTTACAACACTCCTGCTAATACATCCCCAAATGATGTTCGCTTTTTTTGCAACAGCGTTGCACTGTTGACTCATATTTAGCTTGTAGTCAACTATGACCCCCAGATCCCTTTCTGCAGAACTCCTTCCTAAGCAATCATTTCCTATTTTGTATGTGCACAACTGATGGTTCCTTCCTAAGTACTTTGCACTTGTCCTTATTGAATTTCATTCCATTTATTTCAGACCATTTCTCCAGTTTGTCCAGATCATTTTAAATGTTAATCCTATACTCCAAAGCACTTGCAACTCCTCCCAGCTTGGTATCATCCACAAACTTTATAAGTGTACTCTCTATGCCATTATCTAAATCATTGATGAAGATATGGAACAGAACCGGACCAAGGACTGATTCCTTCAGGACCCCACTCAATATGCCCTTCCAGCTTGACTGTGAACCACTGATAACTACTCTCTAGGAACAGTTTTCCAACCACCTTATAGTAGCTGCATCTAGGTTGCATTTTCCTAGTTTGCTTATGAGGTCATGAAAGACAGTATCAAAAGCTTTACTAAAGTCAAGATCTACCATATCTACTACTTCCCCCCTATACACAAGGCTTGTTACCCTGTTAAAGAAAGCTATCAGGTCGGGTTGATATGATTAGTTCTTTAGAAATCCATGCTGACTGCTACTTATCACCTTGTCTTCTAGGTGTTTGCAAGTTGATTACTTATTTCCTCCATTATCTTTTTGGCTACAGAAGTTAAGTTCACTGGTCTGCATTTCCCTGGGTTGTCCAGTCTTCTGCAATCTCTCCTGTCTTCCATGACTGACTTTTCAAAGATAATCGCTAATAGTTCGGTTATCTCCTCAGTCAGTTCCTTGAGTATTCTAGGATGCATTTCATCAGGCTCTAGTGACTTGAAGACATCTAATTTGTCTAAGTAATTTTTAACTCATTGTTTCCCTATTATAGCCTCTGATCTTACCTCATTTTCACTATGTTAGATTTTGAATCACCACCAAACCTTCTTGGTGAAAACCAAAACAAAGTCATTAAGCACCTTTACCATTTCAACATTTTTCCTGTTATTTTTCACCCCCATTGTGTAACAAGCCTACCCTGTCCTTGGTCGTCTTCTTGCTTCTGATGTATTTGTCGAATGTTTTCTTGTTACCCTTTAAGTCTCTAACTAGTTTGATCTTGTTTTGTGCCTTGGCCTTTCTAGTTTCCCTACAACCGTGTGATTTCTTTATATTCATCCTTTGTCATTTGACATAGTCCTACAAAAAGTGGAAACTATTTTGTTTTTAAAGATCATTGAAGATCTCCTGGTTAAGCCAGAGTGGTCTCTAGCCATACTTCCAATTATTCCTCTGCAGTGGGATAGCTTTCTTTTGTAACAAGGTCTCTTTGTGAACAGGGATATTTCAAAGGCCCATAATTTGGCCACTACGGGCAGATTACCACAGGGATAGTAAAAGGCACAACCATAATGCAAAGGTCAATCCTCCTTGACCATGGCCAAAATTCAAGTCCCTGCTCCAAGTAGGGGGGCCACTAGATCATTTTAAAGACATGGTTTCAGGAATTTAATATGGACAAAACAATGCATTACCCTCCTAGCTTTATTCTCTGAAACAGCTGCACCACTTTGGCAGAAATTTTCCCCAAAACCCCAACCTGAGGTATCCGATTTTCAACCGGAATGCTGGGTCAAAAAGGAACCCTGGCGGCTCCAGTCAGCACTGCTGATCATGTCATAAAAAGTCTGGTCGGTGGCGCAGCAGGAGCCTGGGGCTAAGGCAGGCTTCCCTGCCTGCCCTGGCTCCATGCAGCTCCTAGAAGCGGCTGGCATATCTCTGCGACCCCTAGGTGCAGGGGAGGCCAGGAATGCTCCACGCACTGCCCCAGCCTTAAGCGCCAACTCCGCAGCTCCCATTGGTCACACCTCTGCCTAGGAACCAGAGGACATGTCACTACTTCCAGGAGCCACCACAGATAAGTGCCACCCGGAGACCACACTGCACCTCCTCCTACAACCTAACCCGCCACCCACAGCGCTGAGCCCCCTCCTGCGCCCCAAGATCCTCATCCCTGGTCCAACCACAGAGCCCATGTCCCCAGCCGGAGCCCTCACCACCACCCAAACCCAACCTCTCTGTCCCAGCCTGGTGAAAATGAGCGAGTGAGGACAAAGGAGAGCAAGTGACAGAGGGAGGGGAGATGGAGTCAGTGGGAGCGGGGCTGCAGAGGAGTGGAGCAGGGGTATTTAGTTTTCTCCAATCAGAAAGTTGGCAACCCTACCTGAAGTCAGGCAAACCTAACAGGCTAGGAGCCCTGCCTAGAATAAGGAGGAGCTCAGATCAGGTGACTCTGAATCAGAACCTGGGAGTGTTCTGTTCACAACTCTGCCAGTATTTCACTACCACCTTTTGCAAGCCACTTAAATGGTTTGCAGGTTGTGTCAAATTGAGGCAGTCCTCACATAAATACACACAAGTACTTTAACCCTGGATGTTGGGTGTATTGGGAAGGGTCCCGTGGAAGAAGTGGCGAGGAGCTGGAGCAAGTAATGGCAGACTGACAAAGTTAAGTGGTCAAGGGCAGTGCAGGGATGTGATGAGTGCAGGGTCAGCAAAGCAACATGCTGGTAAGGAACAGCTGTAACAGATGTAAACCCAGGAGAGCTAATTAGGCATATATCAGTTTGTAAACAGGATAATCTATAATAATTTACATACTCACACTGCTTGGCCATACGTAACCCCAGCTGGCCATGGAGAAGGGATAGAAAACTCTGTGAGGGATTCCGATGCTGAAGTCTCACCTGATCAGCTGTCCCGAGCTGTCAAGAGGATCCCCATCGCAACCCCTCCACGCATCCCTGGGGCTCCCCACGCTGATTGGAGTGTAAATTTCCCCTCTGCCTATGCTTAAGTAAACTGTCATTTCTACCTTACAGCAGACTGAGTGTCGTTCTTTCCTTGGTACTCGAACATTACGCTCGGATCTGCCTGAGCCCAATCCCTTTCCAGTACAATTGGGCCTCTATTATGGTGTTGTCCACACAGGGTTAATGAGTCAGATGGATTCCAGCACATGGCAATTGAGTCAGCAGGGGACTGACATGAGAATTATATTAATAAAATTAAAATATTTGCATTTTTCTAAGGGCTGGTCAAATTACTGGAAAAATTAAATTTCCACAAAATATTAAAATTTCCGTTTATAACAATGATGAATTCCCACTTCTGCTTCCTTTTCTGACCAGATCTAAATTTGCAAATAATTTTTAGTGTGAAAAAACCCAAATGTTAGTGAGTAGTGAATTTCTTGCTAATGGGAAGACTCAGTGTTTTGTGTAATGGCTAGTGTGCCATCTTGAGAAGGTAGTTTCATTTAGTGGTTAGAGCACCGGACTATCTGGAATTCTGTTTTATTGCTGATTCTGCCACTGGCTCCCTGGATGACCTTGGGCAAATCACTTACCCTCATCTGTGCTTCAATCGCTCCCTATTGCAAAAACTGGAATCTTATCAGTTATCCCTCACAGGGTTCTCCTGAGAATTGTTGTAAGCACTTTGAGATAAAAGGCTAAGTGTAAAATACTATGAAATTCCCCTACTTTTCTGTGTTTGTTTCAGAGTACTGAAAACACTTGAACGCGGGTAACCCACTGTGGGCAAAGATTATTTAATATATACAAATATGAAATTAAATGTAAACTGAATGTGCCTGTGGCGGGGTGATCACCCGCCCCCTACCAGAAGGGGCTTGGGAAAGCCCCTTAAGGGGTTTGAAAGCCCAGGAAGGGGGTTTAAAGCTGGGAGCCAGCAGGCTTTTCAGGCCTGATTGGGCATGAGGCCCAGCTGGGCGGCCACGCCCCAAACACTCCCAGCCAGGATATAAGGGCTGGGAGGCAGAGAGGCAGAAGGCAGTCTCCTCTGCATTCAGAGGGAGACAGGCCTAGCTGCAGGAGCTGAGCCAGGTACCTGGGTTAGGGCAGAGCTGGGGCGGGGCAGGGCAGAAGGAGCTGGGTGGGCTCTAGCCACGAGCCCCAGGCCTCCGGGCCTGATACAAGGTCCGATCCAGAACTACCAGGGTTGCAGGGGGCAGCCTAGGGCTGGAGATAGCAGCAGCAGGCCAACCCTCCTTGCCTGGGATGAGAAGCCATGATACTGCAGTCCGCCCCAGCGAGCGGGGGCAAGTGGTGACTGACAGTGGCACACTCTGAGGCGAGGTGGGAATAGGGGGTAGAGGGTTCCCCTGGGGAGGGGAGACCCTCACACCAAAGGGGGTACTGCAGGGTTGCAGCACCCACAGCTGGAGGGCACCAGGGTCCGGGAGGGACACGGGGCCAGCAAAGGAGCGGGGCATCAACCTGCGGAGGGCGCTCTGGACGCTGAAGGAGCTGATTCCGCAGACGACCAGCGGGAGGCGCCGCGGGGGTGAGTGGTGACCCCCTTACAGTGCCAAAATCCCTTTTTAACGGACAAATTCTGCTGAATGACCAGCATGAACTTGTGAAACAGCATTTTACAGAGAGGAGAGTAAAGTGTGAGTGGCATAAAGCACAGTTGGAAGAAATTAGATTAGCTTTCCCATGTCACATACTATTTATCCTGTAGAACTACAATAGCCTCCGTATGAAATGTTAAACCCAATTTCCTTTTTTAATTCAATGTAGGAAACCCCCCTACCAAGTGGCTTTAGTTTCCCCCTGGAATGGTATATTTGCATTAAATTAACAGTTTGCTCTTTTAAATTACAGAACACGGTTTTTAATTTTAGACTTGAGATTGGGATGAATTAGAAGAAGACATATGGGGAGAGAGAATAAGAGGTTTGGTGTATTTTAAAAGCTTTCTTCAGGAATTACATTTATTTGGGCATAACCTTTTGGGGGCCAAAACCCGCTTCATCAGATGCATGGAGTGGAAAATATAGTAGGAAGATATAGACAGCAATACATGAAAAGATGGGAGTTGCCTTGCCAAGTGGGGAGTTGAGACAATTCAATTAAAGTGGGCTGTCATCAACAGGATGTAAAATCACTTCTGTAGGGGTAATCAGGTTGCCTCATTTCAAACAGTTAACAAGCCGGTGTCAATAACAGTAGGGGGAAATTAGCAAGGGGAAATTCTGCAGAACTGGGATTAATTTGCAAACTGGACACCATCAAATTAGGCCTGAATAAAGACTGGGAGTAGATGGATCACTACAAGAACTAAAAAAACCCTACATTTCCCCATGCTAATTTCCCCTACTGTTACTCACACCTTCTTGTTAACTGCTTGTTTCTACAGATCAAGAGGAAGGGAATCCTGAACGTGTGCCTGCTGTGTGAGCACAAACTTCCTGTTTTGGCAGCAGCCTACACAATAAGTCAACTTGTTTAGAACAGGCATTTTCTTTAATCCCCATTACAGAAAGAAAACAGTGCATGGTGGAAAGCACGTACAGGGTACGACCAGGACCAGGCAGTGAAAGTGGGAACTCTGTACCAATTTTGTTCACTACTCCCTTACTTACACTCGGCAGGCTTGGACTTCAATGGAGCTACGTCGTTTACACCTGCTGAGATCTGCCCCTACATTTCAGTTTACCACACTTGCTTAGTACTGTAATATCACCCCCCAAAATCATGAGATTTTAAAAACCAACGCCATTTTAGGTTCCCTTTGAATGTCTTCTGTTTTCTGAGCCTTTGGGTGCAGCTGATTTACATTTTAAAGCTTTTCAACACAACCACGAGTACATCAAAAATTAAAACTGCTCACAAGAAATCATTTGGCTCCAGGAGCTGGGACTGAAATAAAAATACCAAATATTGCTGAACTTGTAGTAAAATCACAAGATTTGGTAATGTCGCTTTTTTCACCTTCAATGGAGTAAGGCAGTCAACACCTTGGCTCTCCAGCACCAGAAAAATATTTAAAATACTTTCCACATACAGTAGGTGTCATTTGACTTTATTTAAGGAAAAATGGGGGAAAAAACAGTAATATCCATAATACACAGAAGACAAGTTAGATAGCACTGCAAAAAAAATAAAAGGCTGAGTGTTTACTTGTCACCAGTCTGCTTTGCAGCTCTATAATTAGTCATTTTAATGCAGTTTTGTCATTTGTATTATTGTTTAGCATCTTTATAATCAGCAGAGTTTGGGGTTATAAGTCACAAAAAGTGTACTATTACTAATATGAAAAACTAAAAAAAAAAAAACCACCCACAAAATCACTTTCAAATAAAACATAAATATGTGATGCACATTAGTGTAACAAAACCATTTTTGTAAACATTTTCTCCAACATAACATGTGCATAAGATAAAAATAAAACACTGCAGTCATACAGTTAGGGTTACTTCGACAAAGATACAGAAAATTATTACTTATTAAAGCTTAAAACTAAACCTAGGAGCTTTTTTCCTGCTCTGACAAAAGCATTGTTTGAAGAGTCCAACGTTCTATATGTAGTGGTTTTGTAACACTGTTTTTACTTGTAGTTTGGCCACCTTGGCACTTCTGTGGAGGCAGAAGCTGCCATCCAGCAGTTCCAGTGAATGACTTTCCCTCCGAAAGTGTAGGAACTTCAAAAGCACATATCCTTAACCTGGGGAATCCCTGGAACATTCTCATGGACATGAATCGTATTGATTTCCAAGGTAATGAGTGAGATGGGGGACAAAAACTAAATCAATTTTAACCACACAGCGCTGTAAGAATGAAAACCATGCAGAATGACATTGAATTGATCAATGTCAGCTAATTATGCTGCAGGGACATCTTGTGATTACATCCATGACTCTGATTATGTTGGACTTCTGAGTCCCTTTCGTTCATTATAGTCCAGAGAACTGATCGCTCTTCTGGCTGATTGTAACAGATACTGAAGAAACATGTCCCCACCCTTGACCTTCAGTGCTATCCAAAAGTCAAACAATTTAAAAAAATATTTCTAAGTACGCTTCTGCCAGCAAATGTAAGGCTTTTTTGATGTGTGTGTGTGTGTGTGTGTGTGTGTGTGTGTGTGTGTGTGTGTATACACGAGTCTGTGTGTACACCAGCTCCCTTTTAAACTGTTTCCGATGTTCAATGGAGAACTTTCAGCAAAAATGCTGATTAGGTTAGAAGAATTTACAGCAGTCAGGGTTGATGCCAAAAGAAAGGTTCCTGGAGCAAAACACCTGCCCAGTTGGTGCTGTTGACTTAAAGCGATCAAGTGACCATTCACTTGAACAATCAATCTGTTTGATTAAAGAATGTTTAAAAAGCCCTACCTGTCATGCCATGAAAGTAAATTAAGCACAGCAGAAGACAAAGCCTGTGAAACACTGAGAGCCTGTTCACTGAATGAACAGCTTAAGGCAGCTGTCAACAAAGTACCCCACCAAAACAAAACAAAAAAATGGTTGAATCATGACACTGTGCATTATTACATCACCAACAGATTATTAGACACTCAAGATTTCTCAAGTAATGAACATGTAGCCATTAAACAAATTATTACTCTTGAGACATTTATTACAAATGTCAGAAACTTATTCATAAAATAAAACTGACTTTTTTTTTTCAAAAAAAAAAAAGGGGGGGGAGGGAGGGGGGTAGAAAGAGAGCCAGAGCTGGGATCTTACACCTAAACACAAGTATATGCTGTTTTATGAATAAGCAGTATTAACTACATTCTTAAAATAGTTTTAGTGCATTGCATTCTTAGAAAAGAAAAACATCACCGCCCCAAAATGTTTCCTACAACATTTAACAGTTTATAGAACTAGACTAGTTATTGTTACCTGCCTGTTACTAAGCCCACATGTTAGAAGAGTGAAACCTCTGGTTTTAGGCTAAATTAATCAATCTTCCATTACTGATGAAGTTGGTAAAAATATTTGATTTCCAAACTTAGTAAGCAATTACATTAGTCAGTGTCTCACTGCCATAAGGCTATTTCAACCATCTCAATGGACTACTCTCCTCTTCTGCTGAAACTTGCTACAGAATAACAGTCAAACCTTTCACCTGGTAGTTTTGGTATTAAGATTAAATTAGACATTAATGGTTTTTCCTCTAAAAACGTATAAACTAAACCACCTCTTTTATGCATTAAAAACAATGAGGTAGGCAAAAAAAAAACATATGTTGTTTGGAATTCTTTTTTTTTTTTTTTTCATTCTGCAAGTGCAGACTGTGGTAAAACTGTTGTTGCACTTCTAGGTTTAAACAAAAATTAAACCTTTCAACTGAGGCAGTGCTAATACTGTGACATCACCAAGTTCTGTCCTAACACAGAATCATTATAGAAAATGAACAAACTTTTTATCATCTGCATGTTTCAGGCAAAACCTGGTACACAGAAAAATGACTAAGAGCTTGGCCAGGCCAAATTAAAAACCAACCAACCAAAACCAAGAATTCCACGCCACCCCCCACCCAACCTCCCCAAAAAGAAGTTATCCTAGCCACTGCGTCGTTCACATTTTATAAATATTAACGTCTTAAAACCTGCACCTTCCTCTTTGTCCACATACTGTCACATTACAAAAAAAGAAATGTCAATTAAATACATTGTTAACATTACTATATTAGCTCTGCCCTCTGCTTCAGCAAGACTGACTCTCTCGCCTCCACTTGTCACCTTCTCTTGCCTGCCTCCTGCCAAATCAACAACATGTTCATGATGAGCCTCTCTCTTTTCACACTAACAAACAGAGTCATTCAAAGCCTAGGAATTCTGGAGCTGAACTGGGGGGGAGGGGAAAGACCTGTTGCTTTCTAGTGTGATCCCAAATCTCCAAGACTTATAGCACCTGATGGTAATATCTTTACAGCACCAGCTGCATTGCAGCCTCAGTTTAAAAAGAAAAAGAAACCTAACACTAGTGATGCCCGCACACACATTCACACGGAGCGCTTGCATCAGTGCAGGTCTGTACTCCAGTTACTAATAATTCCAAGTTATGAGGATCTCGAAGACTCTGGATGTCAGCAATCCCTTGTCAAATCACACAGCTTCTACCAGCTCAGAAGAGAAGTCCTGCCTAGGGTCATGAAATAAACTTGACTGCTTCCACCAGAGCGTACAGAGGCAAAGAAAACCTGTGAAGAAAGAGAGAACTATTTACGATGGCAGCCAAGCGTTCAGATTATCTGCTTGCTCACCAAAGTCTGATGAGTAAAAAAGAAAGCGTACATTTGTGTTAAGCTTTAATGTTCAAGATATTTATAATGCAATTAAAGAACATGGTGTAACTGAAGGCAAGAAATTGCAAGCAAGCAAAAAAAAAAAAAAAAAAAGGCCTACCTTGTCATTCCGTTCACATAAGAACTTGAGTCTTTGTGCCCTTTTGTGCATGAACACACCGTCCAAGTGCCCAGTTTCCACTGATCGAATCTCAATAGCCTTTTCTCCCCAGCCCATAATCTGATTGGATCGAATGTATGCTATAGAAACAATCAAAAAACCACTATGTATTAAAAAGCAACATACAGCAACTGTAAAACCTCTCTCTCAAAGGGGGCTTGCAATGAAAAAAAATGTACTTTAAAAAAAATTTCCTTATAATGAATAAGAAGGTGAGAACAGTTTATAGATATATAATTTTTTTTTTATAAAGAGAAAGGGTTTTTGTTTTTTTTTTTTAAACCAAAAGTATCTTTTTGGCTGGAGCATTCAGTGGAAGGCTAAAAGTGAAAACGGAAGCTTTCATAACTCAATTAAATGGATTGAGTGTTCTGTTTTTACACAGCGCTTTACTCCTAAGTGTTGTCAGCAGACAGGGTTAAATAGATGTAGGCAATAATGAAAAAACAAAACAAGATTGAAATGGAGTAAAATCCTTTCCCTTCTTAGCTGCCCAGGTTTCAGTTTGTCTCTTGTGGTGTTTTAATTCCACTAATTATAATTCTCCTCCAAGGAGTCTACCAGCAAAAACAGAAATTGATACGAGGGCGAAATTGCTCATGTAAAAAACAAGTCTATTACAGTTGGTATATTTTTAAAAAAGTTTCTTTCATTCTGAAAAATTCTATTAGTTTGAAAGGTATTCTCTGTATTTTAGGTGGGACCATAATACAGTAAAAGCTTTGTTATCCGGCATGTTGGGGAAATAGGAGTGCCAGTAAATCAAAAATTCTGGTTATCTAAGAGGGACGGAGTTTGGCTGGGGAGGGGGCTTGGGATAGGGGTGGTGGTGGTGGCGGGTTCGGGATGCTGAATCCAGGCGGCACTCACCTCAGGTGGCGACATGTCTGGAGAGGTCCGCCCAGGCAGCTCTGTGAGCTGCTTCCACCCGCAGGTGCCGTCCCTGCAACTCCCATTGGATACAGTCTCTGGCCAATGGGAACTGCAGAGCCAGTATTTGGAGTGGGTAGGGGCAGTCCACAGCGCCTTCTACTGAAGGGAGGAAAGCACTAACCCATTGCTAGGTGTAAATATGGGGAAGAAGAACCCCCTCCATTGGTACCAAAAAGGGATTCCACCTTCTAATGAAAGAATCAATGGGTGAGAGTGGTCCCCAAAGGGAGACTGGGAAGGGGGTTTATGAGGAGGGAAGGAGAGAAACTCCTGCTAGATAATCTCCAGGACCCAACTGGTGATCCAGCTGAGGGCAAAGAGCATGAGACGGCCCCTAAAGCTGACACAAGGAGAAGTGGTTGGCACTGCTCTGAAGAATTTCTGGACTTGGGCACCTGAATACCCACGTGTGGAATACAAATAGAGATCATTACTCAAAGAAGATCAAGGGATTTGACAAGCTAAAAAGGAGCTGCCTCTGGTTTGTTGAGTGTATTTTCACTAGAATAATAAAATTATGATTTAGCAGATCTTAGTATGGATGACCTAAAATGGTAAGTCTCAAATATTTAATAGCACTAGCATTTCATTAAAGATGATATCTGACTGTTAATTTATAGGGGAAATTAAATTACATAACTTGCTATGGTAGTATAAGAATATTTACATAATAATGAGCTTTTTATGTCTTTAGTGTTGTTGGGGGAGGAAGAAGGGGGTGGCAATTTGACCGTTAATACATCGTCGTAAAATCACTAAGCAAGATCTTCAGTTGGTGTAAACTGTCATATATCCATTCACTTCAATTGGAGCTATGACAGTTTATACAAGTTGAGAATCTGCCTCCTAACTTTACAAAAGCCAACAATAGAGGCCCAATCTAATTCTCATAAAAACATACGAATGGTCATACTAGATCAGACCAAAGGTCCATCCAGCTCAGTATCCTGTCAGCCAACAGTGGCCAATGACAGGTGTCCCAGAGGGAATGAACCTAACAAGTAAAGATCAAGTGATCTCTCTTCTGCCATCCATCTCCACCCTCGGACAAACAGAGGCTAGGGACACCATTCCTTACCCATCCTGGCTAATAGCCATTAATGGACTTAACCCACATGAATTTATCCAGTTCTTTTTTAAACCCTGTTATACTCCTGGCCTTCACAATCTCCTCAGGCAAGGTGTTCTACAGTTTGACTGTGCACTATGTGAAGAAGAACTTCCTTTTATTTTTTTAAACCTGCTGCCCATTAATTTCATTTGGTGGCCCCTAGTTCTAGTATTATGGGAACAAGTAAATAACTTTTCCTTTTTCACCTTCTCAACACCACTCATGATTTTATATATGTGTATCATATCCTCCCTTAGTCTCCTCTTTTCCAAGCTGAAAAGTCCTTGGCCTCTTTAATCTCTCCGCTTATGGGACCTGTTCCAAACCCCTAATCATTTTAGTTGCCCTTCTCTGAACCTTTTCTAATGCCAATATATCCTTTTTGAGATGAGGAGACCACATTTGTACACAGTATTCAAGATGTGGGCGCATCATGGATTTATATAAGGGCAATAAGATATTCTCCGTCTTATTCTCTATCCCTTTTTTAATGATTCCTAACATCCTGTTTGCTTTTCTGATGCTGCACACTGTACAGACTTCTTCAGAGAACTATCCACGATGACTTCAAGATCTTTTTCCTGCTTAGTTGTAGCTAAATAACCCCCACCCCCCACCATATTGTATGTATAGTTGGGGTTATTTTTTCCAATGTGCGTTACTTTACTTTTATCCACATGAAATTTCATTTGCTATTTTGTTGCCCAAACACTTAGTTTTGTGAGATCTTTTTGAAGTTTTTCACAGTTTGCTTTTGTCTTAACTATCTTGAGCAGTTTAGTATCATATGCAAACTTTGCCACCTCACTGTTTACCCTTTTCTCCAGATCATTTATGAATAAATTGATTAGGATTAGTCCGAGGACTGACCCTGGGGGAACACCACTTGTTACCCCTCTCCATTCTGAAAATTTACCATTTATTCCTACCCTTTGTTCCCTGTCTTTTAACCAGTTCTCAATCCATGAAAGGATCTTCCCTCTTATCCCATGATAACTTAATTTACGCAAGAGCCTTTGGTGAGGGACCTCGTCAAAGGCTTTCTGGAAATCTAAGTACACTATATTCACTGGATCCCCTCGTTTACATGTTTGCTGACTCCTTCAAAGAACTCTAATAGATTAGTAAGAATGATTTCCCTTTACAGAAACCATGTTGACATTTGCCCAACAATTTATGTTCTTCTATGAGTCTGATAATTTTATTCTTTACTATTGTTTCAACTAATTTGCCCAGTACTTACCGGTCTGTAATTGCTGGGATCACCTCTAGAGCCCTTTTTAAAAACTGGTGTTACATTAGCTATCTTCCAGTCATTGGGTACAGAAGTTGATTTAAAAGGACAGGTTAAAAACCATAATTAATAGTTCCGCATTTTCACATTTGAGTTCTTTCAGAACTCTTGGGTGAATGCCATCTGGTCCTGGTGACTTGTTACTGTTAAGTTTATCAATTAATTCTAAAATCTCCTCTAGGGACACTTCAGTCTGTGATAATTCCTCAAATTTGTCACCTACAAAAGACAGCTCAGGTTTGGGAATCTCCCTAACGTCCTCAGCCGTGAAGAATGAAGCAAAGAATTAATTTAGTTTCTCCACAATGACTTTGTCATCTTTAAGTGCTCCTTTTGTTTCTCGATCGTCCAAGGGGCCCCACTGGTTGTTTAGCAGGCTTTCTGCTTCTAATGTACTTAAAACACATTTTGTTATTACCTTTTGAGTTTTTGGCTAGCTATTCTTCAAACTCCTTTTCAGCTTTCCTATTACATTTTTACATTTAATTTGGAACCATTTATGCTCCTCTCTTTACCTCACTAGGATCTGACTTCCACTTTTTTAAGAGAGGCCTTTTTTTCTCTCTCTCTACTTCTTTTACATGGTTATTAAGCCATGGTAGGTTTTTTAGTCCTTTTACTGTGTTTTTTTCATTTGAGATATACATTTAAGTTGTGGCTCTATTATGTGTCTCTGAAAACTGTCCATGCAGCTTGCAGGGATTTCACTTTAGTCACTGTACTTTTTAATTTGTGTTTAACTAACCTCCTCATTTTTGCATAGTTCCCCTTTCCAAATTAAATGTCACAGTGTTAGGCTACTGAGGCATTCTTCCCACCACAGAAATGTTGAATGTTGTTATATTATGGTCACTATTTCCAAGCGGTCCTGTTATAGTTATCTCTTGGACCGGATCCTGCACTCCACTCAAGACTAAATCGAGAATTGCCACTCTCCTTATGAGTTCCTGTACCACCTGCTGCAAGAAGCAGTCAGTTAAAGTATTGAGAAATTTTGTCTCTGCATTTCATCCTGAGGTGACATGTACCCAGTCAATATGGGAGTACAGTAAAGCCTCCATTTAACGGACTAATTCGGGCGAGGGGGTGTCCGTTAAATCAAAAAGTCCGTTATTTAATAATAATAATAAAAAAAACGAGCTGTTGGAGCAGAAGCCCACCCGCCACAGGGTCGGGGCGGCAGCTCCGCAGCCTGCCTGCTGCCGGGACCGGGGCGGCAGCCGGGAGCCAGACCGCCCGCTGCCGGGATCGGGGCGGGAGGCGGGAGCCGGCAGCCAGCCTGCCAGCGGCTGGGACCGGGGCAGCAGCCTGCGAAGGGGACCAGGGCCGCAGCCAGGAGGGGTCGCGGTGTGATATGGATCAGAAATTTTGTCCGTTGCATCCGAAGTCTGTTAAATCGAGGTCCGTTAAATCAAGGTTTTACTGTAATTGAAATCTCTCAAAATAATACCTTTAGAAATGCAGGTTATCACAACTTAGCAAAAATATTTTCAGCAGGCTCTCTCTGCCCTTCACCCCCCAGCCGGGGTATGGGCCATCAACTACAGATCATTCAGTCTCTGTTGTTGGTGTTTCGGTAGCAATTTGGTTCCCTACGGGGTGGAGTTGCTAGCCCCACGCCCATGTTAACACCTGGTATTCCTAGGAGGTCTCCCATCCAAGTACTAGCCAGGCCCGACCCTGCTTAGCTTCCGAGATCAGACGGGATTGGGCGTGTTCAGGGTGGTTTTTTCAGCAGGCTAATAGGAACCTAATGCTCAGTAAGTTATTTTGTTCCCAGTACTCCTTAACATTTATTTGGATTTCATTCTAAATAAAACTGAACAAAAACTAGAAGCTGAATACCATCTCACCATTTTGGCATGTTTATCAATAATATTTACAGCATAATTGCTTCTGAAACAAACACCTGAAGACCAAGTGTCCGCACCCTGTTATTTCCTAACTTTACAGGTTATATTTGACTCTCACAGGATACATACCAACTGATGTGGGCATCTCTCCCCACTGCAGAACCACATCTTTGGTGATCCTCCCATAGGTATTAACATAAACCCCTTCATCCTCATAGCAAACCAGCAGCTCCATCCCGTCGGTATTTGGGAGAATGATGATTGCGTGTGGTTGGATGCTGCTCTGGATCTACAAAAGTAAAACAAAAGCAAAGACACTATATTTCACATGAGCTGCTCCAGTATACAGGGCTGGCTACCTTTTGTTTTAAAGCAGACTGTAGAAAGGAAAAAAACGTATGTCACTGGGGCCATGATGAGATAAGAGCCCTTAGGAGACGTATCAATAGCCAGGTCCCATCAAACTGTCATCTCCAGAATATTTGACTGACCAATTCTATTGAATGACAAGTAGTGACTCACCCATTAGTCTGCGGTTGAGATTTTCAGTGCTGACTTAGATACATGGTAACACAGCAATGCGAGCCAGAGCATGGAGCACTGGCCTGGGACCTGAGAGATTGGGTTGTATTCCAAGTTCTGCCATTCACTTGCTGTGTGACCCTGAGCAAGTCACTTCACCTCTCTGTCCTTCTATGTCCATTCCCATCATTTATCTGGTTCGATTGTAAGCACTTTGAGGCAGGGATGATCTCTGATGGTGTGTTTGTACAGTTCTAGCACCGGGAGGCCCTAGTCTTAGTTGGGGCCTCTAGGTGCAAATAAAGAGAATCTATTCAGGTAATCTTTAAGACCCATAAACCACTTCTCCTTCAAGCTATTACCAGATTTATATTTAATTACTGATGTCATTTTATCTGATTTCTGAAATTTAATTTTCTCAGTGCACCAGCTGCTCTGTAATTGCCTGTGTCTACTGCCATAAAATGATAACTCATTTACTTTTTTAATAATTCTGGTCAATTCATTTTAAAGGTAGAAAAATTTAAATTAGTAATGTTTCTACTGATGACTTGGAAGTGGACTTGATTAATAATTCCAGAATATACATATGAAGGAATTATGCAATTTACTATTTTTTCCAAATTGATACAAGACTAGCTATAGCTATATATTCTATTATCCTATTTTTGTTCTCTCTATACATTTTGGGGGGCTTAATGTTTGCAAGTCTTGAACCTTCTAAGGCAGAAATGTATTGAATGGCTTTACTTTTTCCTTTCCTTTATTTTTTTTAAGTTAAAAAAAAGTTTTGTCTTGCAAAGAAAACCAAGAGCACACAACAAAACCCACAACTGAATTTCACTCCTACACAGAACTGTCCTTAAAAAATAATAATAAAAAAAAAAATCTATGAATGACTGTAACGGACGCCTCCTCTTTTAGCCTTGTCCTGCCCTAGGCTCTGTGAGGGGCCTCAGGAAACTGTTGCCCTGTGCTGCCTCATCTCTCCGCCCACCTGGTGATGATCTCACCATTGTTTTAAGCCAACAGGGACTGTGCTTTCGCTGCATGTCAAGGTCGCTCCTCTTGCATTCATCTGACTTCATCCCTCTCTGCTTCCAAAGATATTTTTGTCAATATTTCACGTATTTATACTTTACCAACCCTTTTCAGTTTTTTTGTTTTTTAAAGTAAGATCCCGTATACGTTCTGATATAGGATGGTTTTATATTTTTTACCCCAGTGGTTCTTAACCAAAGGTACATGTACCCCTGGAGGTACTCAGAGGTCTTCCAAGGGGCACGTCAACTCATCTAGATCAGTGTTTCTTAACCTGGGGGTTGCAGCCCCCAGGGAGATCATGAAATAGGCTTAGGTGGGTTGCAAGCGCAAGGCCGGCATTAAGGGATGGCAAGCAGGGCAAATGCTGGGGTTCCATGCCAAAGGAGGCCCTGCGAAGCTAAGTTACATGCTTCAGCCCTGCTGCCTGGGACTCAGGCTTCAGACAAGGCTCACAAGTGAAAAACAGGCTCAAGTATCACACTGAAATGTAAGTACAGGCAAGTCGCATCTTACGCGTATTTAACGTGCGCGATTTCAGCTTTATGCGATACGTTAAAAAAAGGAAAAAAGGGGGGGGAATCGCCATTGAACTCAATGGGTTTTGGCTATACGCAATTTCCGCTTTACGCGGTAATCACGGAACCTAACCCTCGCGTAAGATGCGACATGCCTGTACAATACTTATATTCCAATCAATTTATTTTATAATTATATTGTAAACATGAGAAAGGAAGCAATTTATCACTAATAAAAAACGTTTGTATTTTTATGTCTGACTAGCGAAAATACCCGGCGTTGCTCGGGTCCGTCGGAGGTGGGGAAGAGGCAGAGAGCTGAGCGAGTGCGGGGTCTGTTGGAGGGGGGAGGTGGCAGAGAGCAAACCTCACACCCCCACCGCACCCCCCGACCAAACCTGACACCCCCACCTCACTTACCCCTCGACCAACCCCGACTCACATTTTCACCCCCCCACCCAAACCCAACACCCCTACGTCTCCCCCTACCAACTCCAACACCCCACCCCCCGTAGACCAAACCTGACACACCCACCTCACTTCCCCCCCAACCAAACCTGACACCCCTACCTACCACCACAAACAAACCTGACACCCACACCTCACTTACCTCTCGACCAACCCCGACCCCCCTCGTCACCCTCCCAACCAAACCCAACACCCCCACTTACCCCCCCACCAAACCCAACACCCCCCGACCAAATCCGACACCTCCACCTCACCCCCCGACCAAACCCGACACCCCTACCTCACTTACCCTCCGACCAAACCCAACTCGGGTCCGTCGGAGGTGGGGAGGGGACAGAGAGCTGAGCGAGTGCGGGGTCCATTGGAGGGGGGAGGGGGCAGAGAGCTGAGCGAATGCAGGGTCCGTTGGAGGGGGTATTATGAAATCATCACTGTCACAGAGAACAGCAGCTGCCCAGCTGATGTGATTGGCCTTTAAATAATTTCACTCCTGGGGGGCGTCAGAGGTGAGATTTGAAAAATGTTCTACTCTTACCCTGATTAGGACCCTAAGACCTATAACTGTAACAAATTTCAAGTCTCTAGCTCAAACGGTGTGGAAGGAGTAAGTGCACGTACATACACGCATACACCATTTGACTTTTATATATATAGATTTTGTAAGCAAGTTTTAAGTGAGGTGAACCTTGGGGGTATGCAAGATGAATCAGACTGCTGAAAGGGTACAGTAATCTGGAAAGGTAGAGAGATGCTGTTTTACACATTACCTGTTTTAACAAAATTATGTTTTCATTCTTCCTGTAAGACACGTTAGCCACCACAAGGACTGAACTAGCAAGCCCCCAAGATCCTGAGCAGGGCTGTTAACTGCATGATTTTGAGCATGTCTTAGGACTGGCATTAACAAAATGTGTTTTGGACCTAATACTTAGAGGTGGTCTAAATGTTCTATGAAGGAAAATAGGTTTAGGATGTTTTTATTTGTGGGATTTCTGGGGATTTTTTTTTTTTTTTAAAGTGCAAGATGCTCGTAGCTGAACTAGCCCACAAGTGGTAACCACAATTTCAGAAGTCAGAAAAGTATAATGAAGGGAATAGATGACTTCTCTGCATGGCTGATCTCAATATGATTGTACCACAGCATCTGAACATCTGTATATCTTTTCAATGTGAAGTAAGTGAGAAAACCCTAAGAAATAAAAATCCCATACTGAGCCACAATTCTTACATGCGTTGGCAGGTAAATGTCATAGACTGATCCCGAGTCCACATCAACAGCATGGAAACCAGCACAGGAACCATAGATCACCTTCAGCCTCTGACCTTCCTCTACAGTTAGATCCACCAGCAGTGGCTTATGTACCAATTCTCCAAATGACTGCAAGACAGTAATTAAAAGGAGTCGTCAGATCTACATCTCTGCTTAGCTCACAACACTGAGATGTGAGTCCTTAAGAACATACTTATAATACACACACATGCTGGCAGCTTGCTCCTGCAAAGTCATCCCACTTAATCCAGCAGTGTGGTCAAGTACATGCCTTTATAGATGTGAGGCATTCCACGGAGGCTAAGCCCCTGCTTATGTGCTTTGCTGGACTGCAGTCAGAATAGTTCATATCTGTGCAGGATTCAGCCATATTATATTATGAACTAAAACAACTTCCCTGGACTAACAAAGCAAAAATAAAAACTAAGCATCAAGCCACATTAAACTCCGTTAGTATGTTTTTAATTTGTAAGCAACAATCTCATCTTCTGCACAACAATTTGTGTAGTGTGCAGTGTGGCCTCCCTCTGACCCAGAGGGAGAGGAACCACTCTCTGTGCCCAAGTGGGCAAAGCCAGATGTGGCTCGTCCCTCCCACAGGAAGTGGGTAACCGGAACAGGAAGTTTGAAAGGTGGAGCCCCTGGATCAGTGGGAGGCAGGACACTGAGGGAGAAAGATGTATCCTGCTCGCTCCAGCCTGCTGAGTCAAGCGACTCCCTGCCCGCTGGGGAACCTGTGTCACCCATGGCCCCTCTGGTACCACCACTGGCCACCTACCCGGAGGAGATAGAAGATGCCCTGTGGTTCCAGGTACACCCTGAGGGGCGGGGAGGAAGTGGCCCAGCGACAGCCTACTTCAGTCTGGCTACAGCTCTACCTGAAGCATGGTCGGCGTGTTGCAGCTGGATTCCCTGCTGACCCAGTGGTGGATCATGCTGCCGCCTTTAGGGCCCTGGGTCGGGGCCCAGTGGAGGTGAATCCCCTGGGGTGGCCAGGTCAAGAGGCCTGCGTTTTTCAGTTGTCCATGGGAGCTAGGACACCTGACCCCTGGGTTTTTGCTCTGTCCTTGCACTGAGGTCCCAGAGCCAATTGACTATTGTGTTTGCTCTGCCCCTGACTAAAAGGCTTGAAGCTAATGGTCTCCAGTGCTTTCTCTGCCCCTGACTAAAGGGAGCGGAGATTACAGATGGTTGAATTTACTCTGGCCCCTGCCAATAAGGCCCCGAGATCACAGACTAAGGTGTTTGCCCGACACCTGCTTAAAGGGCCCAGAGGTCTGGACGGTTGGCTGCTCAGCCCCAGTCTACGGGCCAGAGCCTGTTGGCCCTGGGATTCCTGCTTCTACCTAAGGACTGGGACCAGTTGACTATCTGGGGGCTCAGCCCTGTTAGACCAGTCGGAACACTAATGCCTAATGCTAATTCCCGATACTAGGCAGAACGTAGAGAGGCGGTGTGGCCTCCCTCTGACCCAAAGGGGGAGGGACTCCCGCCACACCACTAGTTTGGTAATGATACCATGTGACCAACAGTATGCTTACAGCACTCATAAAAACAAGTGAGATTAACATAATTTAGTGATTTGTTCACTTGCAGCAAGATTGGGATTTGGTTCAATTATCTGTCTCTTGATTTGTATGTAGAGGAGAAACCACAAACCTGTGTAGTACCTCAAAAATTAATCTGTCTTAGTGAGCTTCTTTTACATGTTTTATGTGATTACTTAAAATAAATTACCCACAGAGAGGAGAGAAGTCTAGCAGGGCCTTACATTTTCACTCTCCTTAAGCAGGAGTCATTGCCACAGCTTCACAACTGATTGCTCTTCTGCAGCTGCCATATGATGCTGTCTCCCTGAACAATCTCCCTGTTAAATTTTCCATTTATGGTTTACGTTCTGAGTTTCAATTCAGAATGTTAATTTAGTTACATACACTGACTCTTTCATCTAATAAACATCAATAATGGCATTAAAATGTAATCTAGAATTAGTGACAGATTTACTAGAGAACATGTAACTATATATCAACATTGTGAGTTGTTCAAACATTTTTATAAGAGCAGCTCTGTAACTGCAAATACACATTAGAAAGCCCAAAGAGAGTTAAAATATACTGTTACCTTAAAGGCCATAAATTTGTGATACGGCTTTGGTGCCCATGCATAGACTTCCACAGAACTCTTCAAAGCAATTACCAAGAATTTGATTCTTTCATATTTTACTGAAATCAAACAAGAAAATAAACTCAGCAGCAACTCCTAACTGTAGGAAACAAGAAAGCATAGTTGCCACCTAATATTGAACATTTGACAGTTCCAGTTAATAATGCAATAACATTCCTATTTCTAAATAGTTTAAAAAAGCAGGGTTTAAAAAGTAATACATATGTTTAGTCATCTGCTTCTCAAGAGTATTTCATCTTGTCAGGGACTCAATGACTATCTATGTCTGGAATAGCCTTGCTAATATGCTACATACTATTATATACAAAACACTGATGCTGTTTACAAAACGGAAAGTTAACTTTTGGGTCAAGGTCCTTTTTCACCTAAAATCTGGTGAAGAGTTAATGGGCAGACTTGCTTTCACAACATTGTTCTTATTAATGCATCGTGATTAAGCTGAAGCATAAGGCACTAGAGGAAGAAGACAAGAACTCAAATAAAGGAAGGAAGATAAAGCCAGTTTTAAAAGCAAAAGTAACAACAAGTTTGCTAATGGAGCACTTTCCTTTACCTCCAAGATCTAAAATTACAGCGTTAGTAGGGACACATTAAAGTTGGATGGCGAACAGGGGGTAATCATCCGCATGGAAAGGTAGGAAGAGATGTGGGGAAAAAAATAACTTGTTCCAAAAAAGTCACCAAAAAAGGCTAACATGTCAAATACTGGCCAACATCTGCTCTTCTTCCCTTATAATTTAGACTCCACCTGCTAGGGCAAACTGGTAAAATTCTCCAAACTGGAAAAGAGCAAGAATTTCTTTTAAAAATACTTTTTTTTTAAAAAAAGGTGGTTTTTTTTGGGGGGGGGGGGGGGGAGGGATAGCTCAGTGGTTTGAACATTGGCCTGCTAGACCCAGGGTTGTGAGTTCAATCCTTGAGGGGCCATTTAGGGATCTGGGGCAAAAAATCTGTCGGGGACAGTACTTGGCCCTACTAGTGTAGGCAGGGGACTGGACTCAATGACCTTTCAAGGTCCTTCCAGTTCTATGAGATACGTATATCTCCATATATTTAAGCAAACGTGGAACATTTTTGCAGATTCCCTTCAAATTTTTGAGGGGTGCTCTCCCCTCCCCCCACAACAAAAAATAGCAAAGCGCGCGCGCACACACACAAACATTTTGCTGCATCACTAGCAAAGTTTCATTACTGGTCCTCTGACAGAGCTCTGTCTATTTAAGATATATGGGACTGGAAAGGACCAGGAGAAGTAGGAAGTGGCCATTCAACTAGAGCTGCAAGTTCTTCATTTTCCACTTCCCTCTGAGTTTTTGAAGGACAGTACCGTGGTCATCTTCAATTTCTGCTAGCCTCTTTTGTGATACCAGTTGTGGATGGGTGATGCACAATCAGCTTGTACATGTTTCTATTTTCCAGTTAGCCCAGGTAACTAAGGATGTGAAAGTTTCCTGAAGTAGTGAGAAATCCTTTCCCTTTACATTTCACATCTAGCCTTGATGCAAAGTGATTGTACTGCAGTAAACCACCCCACTGTTTTAATACATACTATTTTCATGTCTTCTTAACTATTCTCTTTATTGCCCCATGGGTTTATATTTGTTTTCTCCAAGCATGCGGCAAGGAGATGAAGCTGTTCTTCAGAAGGAACTTTGCTCCGTTTACTAAACAAGGAAGTAAAAGCTGTGAATTTTAAGTGCTGAAGACTTGACACATTTTAACTACAAAAAGCTATGTTTCAAGTCTCCAGTTGTACTGAGTCTGCCTCCCTGCAAAATACAGCTTTTGTCCAATCTTGTCTATCTGGAAAGAATTCGTAGGGCTTTTGTGCATGAACGTCATCTTATCTGTGAAAAGGAACTTTTGATGCCCTTCTGTGTCTGCTTAGGAGGCTTTCTGGAACATACCCAGTCTTGGCTACCAAAGAGTAATTTATCACGTGGAAGAGCCATAAACTGCCTCAAGCATCTCAGAGATCCACACATACCACACTTCACCCTTAAGTCTGAACTCTCTGCTGCATCAAAGAGACAAGGAAGACATCAGTGCCAACTGTTTCACTGCACAAAGCCACAGTGTCAGCTCCAATACTGCACTGTTATTAGATCTGCAAATACAACTATTTCCAGAGCTCATCATTCTTGGGAACTAAGACATACTTGTCAAAGAGGCCTCCATGCTACCTGAGAAGATCTAGTATATATTTATGGTTCACAGTATAGTTCAGTGCTTAACTGTAGCTTAGTGTAACAAATCACTCTTAATCTGGAAAAGGATGCTCTTAGTTTCATGTCCTTCACTGCTGGAGAGTCTCTTTTATATAGCTGTTAACATATTGTTAAAGGGGTTGCTTCACTAGGTTGCTGAAACCCTTAGGTATGACACAGGAGAAGTAAGTTATAAAAGTAAGTTTTTGGATCAAGTTTTTGGTTCAGCAGTTTCTTACTGAGCTATTTATTGACTACTCACCACGAGTAGATTTTTCAAATGTGTGCACAAGACAGACAGACTGATTACACTCCAATTGCTCAAACTGGTACTATACTCTGACCAGCACAGTTTGACAAAAGGTAAAGCTTTGAAGCAAAAAGACATGAGTTTGAAGGACAGGTTAGTTGCAGTAGTGAGTATACTTTAAAGTGAAAACAAAGCAAAATCATCGCAGTGAAATAGTGGTGCACCATCACAGCAAGATCTCATTTTGAAGCAGAGCCAGCAGAAACAATACTAAGCTATTGATGTTTTCTAGATACCCCAATTGCAGGTTACCAGGCTTATATGTACTGTCTGCCATCCATCACAGGTTTTGGTTCAGAGGGGGTCCATAACCCAATTAATCTCAGCAATTTAAGAAGCACTAAAAACAATCTATTTAATGGAAAGACACTTCACCCCACAATTACACTTGGCTCAGTCTGAGTATGCATTAGGAAATGCGATGAGCTAAGGGAAATCAATGAATCATTAACTTAAACATATGTTCCTGTTACCATAAACCCCTACAAAGCTAGCATGCTTTGTTGTTGTTTTTACAACAATCAGCCTCTAAGAGAAAAATAAAAAATGCATTATTTTTCATTCCAGTGTAACTGGAGGTTACTGATCTGTAACCGGAGATTCTTCGCGATGTGTGTGGCCCCTCTCTGGGTTCCACACATGGGTACACATATGCACCATGTGCCTGAGTCTGGAATTTCTTGTAAGCAGTATCCACTGGCCCACACATGATCAGTAGCTCTCCTTGTACTTCCAAGAGGGCATAAAGGACAGCGTGGGCCGTCACCACTCCAATTTCCCCATTCTTACCACAGTGTAACCAATCTGCAGCAGAGGGGACGGAGGATGGGTGGCGGAATACAAACAACGACGTCTGAAAGAATTTCCAGATAGAAGTAAGTAACCTCTATTTCTTCTTCGAGTGATGGTCCCTATGTGCATTCCACACGTCGGAGATTAACAAGTAGTAGTCAAACAGGTGGTGGGTGCCAGGACGCAGAAGCAATAGCTGACTGTAGTACTGCTGTCCCCACAGCCATATCTGCAGTTGATGTAATGTCTCGTAAGGGTATGCAAAGAGCTCCAAGTAGCTGCCCTACAGACCTCTAGAATGGGTATGTGTCTCAGAGATGCAGCTGAAGTAGCTTGTCCCTTTGTGGAATGAGCCTTTTCTCCTTCCAAGATGGTGGGGAGGGGCAAGGAGGAGGATGCCAGTTAATTGGCAACAATGAACAATACAACCAGAGGTTCATTTTGAAAGTCTTTGTATGGATATAGGTTGGTCTTTTTATTGCTCTGTTATGGAAAAAAAAATAGGTGTCTTTCTAACGTCCTTTGTTCTTGGCAGATAAAAGAGAGAAGCCTTTCGGACATCCAGAGAATACAGCCTTCTTGCCTCTTCCAAAGCACATGCTTTAGGGAAAAATACATGTAAGTGGACTCTCATCAAGTGTGGAAACTATCTTGAGTATGAATCTGGGGCGTAGCGAGACCTTTTCTTTATAGAAGGTAGTATATGGTGGGCCTGCTCTTAATGTACCCAGCTTACCAACTCTTTTGGCCAATGCTATAGCTAAGAGAAAGGCCACCTCCATGGGTGGCCATGGAACATATGGCCAGTGGCTAAAAGGGAGCCTTAGAGAGAGAGAACATAACAAAATTAAGGTGCCACCGAGGTGCAAACTTCACCGCTGGATTTGAGAATTCCCTTTAAAACTCGAGTTGTGACAGAGTGTGTGAAGTTTGTATGATTATAAACTGGAGGATGGAAAGTGCTGACTGCCACTAAATGCACCCATAGGAAACTGAACGCCTGACCAGAAGACTTAAAAAAGTAAGTAGATACTCTAAAAGATATCAGGGATTTCAGCAGAGTCCAGAGACAAATTTTACTGATGAGCCCAAGCGGAGAAATGCTTCCAGTTAGCTGAGTAACAGCTTCTCACATAATTTTTTCTACTTTGGTTAAGGATGTTTTCCACCTTCTTGGAACATGAGCATACTATCTCCAATGCCTATGCAAATACCAGGCTCTGAGTTGCAGCGGCCCTGGATTGGGGTGTGTGACGTTGTCCCTGTGTTATGTTCTTGGACGGGTGCACTGAAAGCTTCAACAGATCCATGTACTAGAACTGTCTCAGCCAGTTGGGCATGATGAAGATGACTCAAGCTCTGTCTTGGTGGATCTTCCATAAATCCTGCACTATCAGAGGAACTGGAAGCAAAGTAAACCCCAGGCAACCCTTCCAACATATCAGGAGGGCATCTCTCATTAAGTCTTTGCCCAGGGCTGCCCTGGAGTAATACCAAAGAAACTTCCTTGTTAGTTTGTGAGGCAAAAAGGTCCAAGGCTGACCTTCCCTACTGAGCAAAGACACTGTTGAGAATCAAATTGTAAACCTCCCATTTGTGATTCATGAAAGTGTTTACTCAGGTAGTCTATAGGGAATTTTGCACTCCTGATAAATATGTTGCTGATAAGGTTATGTTATGTTTGATGCACCCATTCCAAAGGGTGACTGCCTCTGTGCACAAAGAGAAAAATCACTTCCCTCACCCCACTTACTTGTTTATATAAAGAAAGCAAGGAATACTTGTAGCATCTTAGAGACTAACTAGTTTATTTCAGCATAAGCTTTCACGAGCTATAGCTCACTTCGTCGGATGCATAGAATGGAGCAGAAGTAAAATGCATTTATACACACAGAAAGAAAAAGAAAAGTTGGGGGCTGAAGGTGTTGGCTAATTACAGTAATTAATTGCATTTCCTGAGTTACTGACAACAGAAATCCATTTCAAAAGGTGTATTTCTCTCCTAGTGATAATGGACCATCTACATTTAACAGCCCTCTTAGAATTGGTATGCTAATGTACAATTTTTTTCCTTTTATTTTTTCTTTTTCTTTCTGTGTGTATAAATGCATTTTACTTCTGCTCCATTCTATCATCCGACGAAGTGAGCTATAGCTCACGAAAGCTTATGCTGAAATAAACTAGTTAGTCTCTAAGGTGCTACAAGTATTCCTCACTTTCTTTAAGGATACAGACTAACACGGCTAATATTCTTGTACTTGTTTATATAAAATACTGTTTTCACATTGTTCGAAATTATCTGAACATGTTTGTATTGGATTAGTAGGAGGAAGGCATTGCAGGCTGTACAGACTGCTCTGGGTTCTAGTAGGTTGGTGTGTATTCTGTACTCCTGCGGGGATCAGATGCTCTGTGTCATTTAATTGCCATACACACACCCCAGCCCAAATAGGAGGTATTGGTAACAATAGTCTGACTTGGGTGTCAGTGTGAGGAAAGGAATCCCTGCCCGAATCATCTCCAGTTTTGTCCACCAACCAAGAGAGCCTAATACCTTGGGTGGAATTATGACCTTGTCGTTCATGGTGCCCTCCTCTGGTGAGCGCAAGGAGAGAAGTCAGGATTGTACAGATGTACACAGATGTAGCCTGGTGAACGGTGTCATGTGTGCATGAAGACATGTCGTCAAAGAGAGAAGGCAAGTTCTGACTGATGCCCTGGGTCTGATAACAACCTGCTATATAAGAGTGCTCATGGCTTGAAACCTTTCGAGAGGTAGATATGTTCTTGCTGTAGTTGAGTCTAATGTCGTCCATATGAAGTCTATGCACCTCATGTGGGTCAACATGGATCTTTTCTTAAATGATGTAGACACTTAGGAAAGGTAAAAAGGCTGAAGAAACTGCCTGTGAGAAGCCAGTCGTTGAGGTCTGGGAACACTGTAAATCTTTGTCTTAGCATCCAAGTAGCCAAAACTGGGAAAAGGTTTGTAAATAGCCTGGGTGCTGTGGCCAGACCAAAGGGGAGGACTCTGAATTGATAGTAGCTTTGGTCGCAGAGGAACCAGGATATTGTGTGGAATTTTTAGTTTTTGGATATACTTGTTTAAGTGACAGATCGAGAGTCAGCCTTCAGCCTTTAAGAACAGAATTCCATGCCATGGTGTTGAATTGGAACCTTTTCTATGGCTCCCTTGAGGAGCCGGGTGTTCACCTCCTGTTGTAAAACCTTCTTGTGAGAGTGGTCCTTGAAGAAGAAATGGGAAGGAGGTTTGTGGGAAGGAGTTTTGAGAAACTCTGCTAGATAGCCACCATGGACAACCTCGGATACCAATTTGTCTGTAGGCACGGGTCTCAACAGTCCCATCAGAGAAACACTTTGGGGTTACAAAGTGGCAGTGGATGTTGCAGAGGCTGGGTTCATTGGTCTATTTTGTGTGACGGCTCAAGTTCTGGGGGAAAGAGCGGAAGATGCTGCAGTTGGCAGAAATGAGAACCTCACACAGGTTTGTTGCTCACAGAAAAAAAAAGAGTGAGGGCAGGAAACACAGTTTTTGAATGCCAGACTTCGTGGAGTGCGGGGGAGGGGGAGAATCTTGAGGCGGGAAAAAATGCTAACTATATATGCTATATCACACTATAAAAACAACTAAAAAACCTCTAGATATAGTTTTAATAGGAATGATGCAGTATAAAGGCTCTGAGGACACAGATTTCAACTCAGACCATGCTCAGCATGAAGGAACTGGAGACATTGGCTTGCACGGCCCTTTATGCACTCATATGGGAGGATGGAAGAGCTACGGCACATGTGTTCTTCAACTGACATTGCTTACAAGGAATTCTGGATTCAGACACCTGGGGTGCACGTGTGGAATACAGATAGGAACCATCACTCAAAGAAGAACACGGCAAAACAAAAGTTAAGAGGAATCAGTTAATATAAACAGTAACTAAGACTTCTCTGTTACCTAATTTTATCCTGACAGATCGTCACAATTCATCTGCTACTTACCAACTTTATAGTGCACGCAGCCTTCCAAGTCGCCCACAGTTGTCCAACCCTGTTTTTTTTCTACTTCAGGATCATTATGTAGGATTTTATTTCTTAACCAGGACAAGTAGTAAACTCGCAACTTGTTCTTCTTACCTAGCCACAAAACGCAACATTTGTTTTAACAAGAATTTCAAATTAATCATAACAAAAAGAAACCAAAAGACCATCATGAGATGAGAAACTGCTGTGAAAGCAAAGTGATCCTGCTAAGCATTTCACAGTCACAATCAAGCGTTTTGAAGCCAGAAGGATCATTCATTCAGTCAGATCTCCTGTATCTCAGGCCATTACCTTTCACCCAGTTACTCCTATATTGAGCCCAGTAACTTCTCTGACTAATCTGTGTTTGACTAAATTTACATTTGTGATCAATACTGAGTGTACAAGATTATAGCACCACCAGCACCATTCCAGAATTCCTCCAAACATTATTTCATAACAACCTCATGATAACATTGCATGAATATAAAATGACAAACTTAAAGAAATTTAGTTCTGGGGCTGTTTTGCTTTTGATGACAATCTCCCCACCACTCCCCCACACCTTTTAATAAGAAGATTATAATTCCACAATAGCAAACACCAATCCTTTGTATGTGGAGACTGAAAACGGCTATGATTTACAGCAGCTCTTATTTGTGACACCAGAAAAGAGAGTGGGGAGAAAGAGTTTTGGAGTTAAAAATCATTTACACACATACCCGAAAATGGTGGGCATTAATCAGGGCCAGTTCTGAAAGGAGGTAAAAGCAAAGCAATCTATGAAATTAGCATCTACGATAGAGTTTCAATACCTAGTGACCGGCACTTTTTGACCACTCATATCATCCCTCTGTACCCAAACAGAACAGGTTTTATGAGTAAAGTATTCAAACACGGAAGAAGATGTACCACAGAATAGACTTCAACAGTCTCATTGGGTGACATTTATTTACAACATGTATAATGTAAAAATGTTTTTAACAACAATGATAACACCGAGCTACGGTGATTTATAGTGAGAGTATCGTGTGTTGCTAGAACACATTCTCCCTCTTGCTAAATGTTGATACAAGCTTGATTGGCAGATTACTTGTGTCCCAAATGGTGCAACACTGCAAACAGGACAGGAAGCAGGAGATGCTTATTTACCAGAGATGTGATCAGCTAGATTTTGGGAGAAAGAGCAACTTGGACACTTATATTACAGGGACACTGGTAATGGTCACATGTAGCCCAAGCTTCAAGCTAGAATGACAGAAGAAGAGGAACCCCTGCGTGTGATGAGGAGGAACTAAAATAAAAATACTGAAACTAATTTTAAATAGGACATGTTATCAAATATGGAAATGTTAGCAACATAGTCAAGCTCTTCAATGGCTCTTGCACCGTGTTCAATGAACAACTGCTGGGCTATACAGCATTTTCTATATTATCTGTGAAGAGCTAGCAAGTTACTGCTTCTTTTAGTCCTGGTTTCTTCTCCTTGCTTCCAGCTGTTTCATTGTAAAGAAGTAAGTGAAGGCCCATAAATATATCTGGAAACAAAGGAGGAGGCAAGCTCTCTACTTCCAGTAGGAGTTCTCATGGATCACAACTACCAGAACAAAAGTTACACACAATTAAATGTTTTCCCACTAATTCCCCTACTCCACATAGCCATTTGAGAGAGGGAAGCTGAGTGACTGTGAAGAGACAGGGCACTAACAGGACTCAAAACAGACAGAGTCGTAGTGGGTCTCCATTATAGTCAATGGAATTTGTCCCTAAGGCACTCTCTCTATTATGATGTGGGTCCATATTATGAAAAAAAGAAGAACCCATGAAAAACATGGTTTACCATAGTTAGGTTCCACAGAAGAAACGTGCTGCAAAGTATAAAAACCATGAAGATCTTAGGTCCAAAAGCAACCACATATGCCCAGACAGATAACACACTAAAGTGCCATAGCTTGGGTCACTACTTTTCTATACATTAATCAACATTAATTTTCATCTTTTTTGTCATAGATTTATATTGTTGGCCATGAAAATTTGCTGTGGGCAAACAAGAGATCCCAGGAACAAGCTTTTTAAATGATTTTTTGAGAGGGTTGAGGGAGAGTATGTGATGAGAGCACCAATTAACTTCACTGAGTTAAACAGGTTGAAGAGGAATTTCAATTGAAACACCATAACTTAGAACCGATATTCATTTTTAACGGTCTTTCTGCTTTGATGGGATCAAAACATACTGAAAAAAAGTAATGAAATATAAGGGTAATGTCCTTAACTTATCCCTACTATGCTTCGGTACAGCAGGATCTACAGAAGGAGGTCACATACCATTCAGGTTATGGGTATAGACCATCTCAACAACACAGCTCTTTGGCACGGGATCTGTGCCCTCAGCGCTTGAGAAGTGTCTATGTACGATTCATAGAAATTAAATTTAAAAACCCTATGTCATAAAACTATTAAGGATGCAGAGGCAGGAAATGCCAGAATTAAGTTTTCTCATGCAGTCTTCACCTGCCACTTCATATGTACACATGATACAGTGTCCCTGTTTGAAGTTTACTGGCTAGAGCTGCAGCAAAATAGTTCAGTTGCAATAACTATCTTTCAGGGATTTCTCATCATTAAAAATCCATCA
Organism: Sternotherus odoratus; assembly: GCA_032164245.1. NCBI lineage: Eukaryota > Metazoa > Chordata > Testudines > Kinosternidae > Sternotherus > Sternotherus odoratus. The sequence goes on along the minus strand of JAVMKO010000001.1, from coordinate 203,886,851 downwards.
AGCGGAAAGTTGTCATTAGAGATCCAAGGTCAGGATGAAATTCTCTCTAAATTCCATTAAAAAGTGGAGTCATAGAAATGTATGTATGAATCAGCAAAAGGTCCCAAATTGTTACATTAATAGTGCTGATCGTGAATAGCCACTTGACCATATGGCTCATAACATGTGTTATTTTTTCACATCTATTTGAACTAACTGAGTAATGGACAGATGCTTTTTTGGGGAGAGGAGAGGGAATACCTAATGGCCGGGCTTTACTAAGCTTGGCTCTTTAAATATTAAGGGTGTGGCCCCCTCACCTCTGAGCCAGACCCTGAACACCAAGTAAAAGGGCTAGAGTTGTGTAAACTAGCCCAGGGAGAGGGAGGCGGAGTCTGACTGAGGGAAGATGTTCTCTGGCACAGGCACTGTGAAAACAGCCATGTGGTGGCCTCTAGAAAATCGTTTCACAAGACCTGGAGTAGAGACTGGAGCCAAGGCGCACAGTACTGCAGAGATCCTGGGGGTGCGTCGTAGCCCATTGGGAAGCTGCTGTAACTTAGACAGCCCTGGGGACCTGTCCAAGTCACACCGGAGACCTCTATAGTCCCAAATTCAGCCCAGATTAGGACGGTGCAACAGGTGGTTTAAAACCACTGCAACAGCCTGAATCCCCAGGCTGCAAGGTGTCTCTTGGGGGATTAAATGGAATCTGGCAAAAGTGGCAAACAGTCAACAGTCTCCCAAGAAAACCAGTGAAAAACGTGCCTACTCCCAGAGTACATGGTTTGGTTTTCTTTCCTCATCATTTATTAAAATTCACCAAATGAAGATCAGTAAAAAGTGATACAGATGGATTTTCCCAGCATGTGATTCTTTATTTATGTCTGGCCACAAGATAAGCAAGTACAGGGAGTTTCTCAAACCAGAAATAGGTTCAAAATGATTTTTTTTAAAAAAATCTTTATGGTCTAGAAACAAAAGAAAGAATCACATGACAGGCAGGAAACTCCTCTGCCTTCCAGAATGCATCCATTCTGACATAAGGTTAGTTACATAAGTGTGGCTATGCATTTATTTACACAACTGCTAAACAAAGTAAGCTGATATGACACTGTAGCCACAGACAGATTCATTTATATCTGGCATATTCCCTATGAAGCATTCACAGAAATGGAGCATCAAGGATAAAGAGAAAACTAGGACAAGTCTTTTAGGTTTAGATCTGTAAATTGTTCTAAAAATCTGGTCTTTTTGCCAATTGTTAATGCTGAGACAAGTAAAAACTCTATTTTGGCCCTTGAATAAAAACATCATTTCTGTGAGAGCCACCATGGACTATCAGTTGAACTCTATGACTGGAAGTCAGGAGATTTGATTTCTATTTCTGGCTTTGTCACAGGCTTGCTGCAAGATTAAACTCAAATCACTTAATATGCAACAATTTCCTTGTCTGTAATACAGGAAAATTTCAACTAGCTCCACTTATTTGTGATTTAGCCTATCTCCCAGGGGTGCTGCACTCATTCATTAATGTCTGTAAAATCCCTAGGAATGAGCTCCATAAGGACATGTGATAGCTTTTATTACTGCTGAATTATTTACTTTGTTTTCAGCCATTTCTATGATGAACATCATTAGTATCTGAGGATCCAATACATCTTTGCCTTCTAACAGGATAACAACCTGCAACTTGCTTTTCTTAACTTGCTTCAAACTCTTTTGAGTGTCACAATAACAAAATAAAAGCATCTAAGCAGTTCATTTTTCAGCTTTTCATGAAAGTAGTAAACACATCAGCCAAAGGTTTACAGTTTTGAAAAATAAAGACAAATTACATTTTATGTTAATGTAATACTATTAAATTTTCCTCCTCTAATCCTCATGCAAGGCAATTCATTCAAACCTGGCAGAGATGATTTTCAAACTTTACCATCACATAAATATTTGAATGCATTTACTGAAAAAGGTATTTAAACATATTGTGGACCAATTACTTGTATACTTACATTGCTTAAAGTGAAGTTCCTTTAAACAAACCCAAACCAAATCCCCAAAAGAGACAATTACATGACTAAGCCCATTAAGCCAACTGTTGGGAGAAGTTTAATTTTAACCAAACATTTTTAATTTGCTCTGAGTAATGTAGGCAAAGAGAACATTTTAAATAGGGAATGGAAAGATACCCAAGGAAAAGCTCAGGCTCAGAATAGCCAGGAACTGGTGATGGAGTGGGAAGGGGGGTGGAAGAATGGGACATAGAGCACAGCAGGCAGGAGACTTGGGAGGAAAAGGACAGTGGGCTTCCCCCACAGTCATCTCATGGGCCAGAATCTCTGCTAGCTCTCATCGAGCTCCCATGCTAAAAACAGCAGGCTAGCTGTGGTAGCAGGGGCAGCAGTGGCATGGACTAGCTGCCCTGAGTACAAACCCATCTGGACCCCCTGGTATGTACTCAGGGTGGCCAGCCCATGCCGCCATTGCTGCTACCCGAGATACTGTAGCCACACCAGAATTTGTAGTGTGTTAGCTCGATGAGAGCTAGTGCGAGTAGGTCTACTCAAGTGGGGAATCAACCCCTAGCCCCAAATGTAGATGCAGCCTCTGTGGGTAGAAACCTTCCCTCCTCATTGCACTCCGGTGACCTCCTGTAAAACCCAGGATAGAGAAGAGTGCTTAAAGCCAGCTACTGCTCAGTCAGTATCTTCAGGGTTAATGTAACGTGTCTGAATAGAGGAAGCAATATTCTTGAGGAAACACACTGGACGTGTCAGGGTGTTTGAATCGTGACTCACGCAACTGTAAACAAATCTAAAAGAATTTCACATGAGATTTAGCCACAGATTTTCATCACTAATGTGGTATATACTAATTAATGGAGATTACGCAAGCGGGATTAGGTGGCATCTTTGTTTATGTCTATCATACTATACACTGCGTCAGATGATTTAGTGGTGTCATTCAAATAGATACCCAAGAAGCACGTTAGGAGCTATCATGAAATACTGTATATTATAAAGGTAGAGGGTTTTTTAAGTTCCTGGTTGAATTTTTTTTTTTCCTATAATTCAGTCAACCATAAATGAAATTTAAATGAGTTATAGCCAATGAAAATACTACAGGTATGTTTAAATGGAAATACAGAGACGGGCTTTACTACACCGGCACAAAGATGGTACTTTAGATAAACATGTAGACTCACAGAGCTGGCTAGGGTCTATGTGTATCTTCCAGCCAATGGTATCAGAAACTGCGCCATTGTGTATTGTAGAACCTATACAGTTAATACATAATGGAGAGTCTCCCTTAGCTCCAGTGTTAGGGGTCTATGTTCTTGAAGCAGAAGGAGCAGAGTCCTACCCCTGCTGCCACCAGTTCTGAGTGCCTGTGGAGTGCAATACAGTGACCACAGTGTGAAGCCCTAAGTGACCCGGGGTTTCATACAATAGAGCGTAGCAAAAGGTAACACGCAGGAGAAAGGTAGACTGCTAAAAACAGATCTGCAAGAACCCTTTGCAGTAAACTCAGTTAAATTGCGTAATATATGAAGTAGCCTTTTTAAATAGCTCTTGGAGCCCAAAGTGTCTGGAGTTCCCAGCTTTAGTAAGAAAGCATTATTGATCAGGACACGTTAAAGTGTGAAGTTTAAAAAATGGCCGTATCTCTTACTGTGCTACAGTCTTACTAAGTAAAGGCACATCCAGATGTGACATCCATCTACTCCATCGTATCAGTAATTTCACAATGCCCATCTATGTTGTCCTTCTTCCCCCTCCTTCCACGCTAGCCCTACATCTGTGTTCTGCAACATATTTTTTATTCTAGTGACCAAGACTCGAAAGAGGACTTTTAACTTCCTGCACCCATTCTCTCCCAACACAACAAAAATAAATAAAATAGAATATTTTATAATGTCATCCTCCAAACGTATGAAAAAAAAATTCCTTCAAAGCATTCAGTTTGGGGTGTTTTGTAAGGAAGTTGGTTCATAGTGTTAAAAAATATGAAAGCATGAAGACTGAAAAATCCTGGGCCCACAGATGTCAATGGCAAAAATTCCCATTGATTTCAGTGAGGTCTGGATTTCAGAGAAATAACATTGAAAAATGGGCATTACCAGATATTGTCACCAAGACATTCAGGCCTTCGAGTACATCCATCTGCTGGAACCGTCTTCGATTTATTAGAGGATAAACCTTCCCCTGGCCACTTCTGTCTAGCAGCATCAGACCACTCTCAGTTCCCACTAACAAATTCACTCCTAGGTTAAAAACACAAAACACCCAAATTACAATGCATATTTTCCGAGTATTTTGATTAAGTCATGCTTTACAAAACAACTTACATTGCTTTAGGTATTCAAACCCAACACTGATTCCATCTGCACACCTGGCAGAGGGATAGAGTAGCAGAGACCCCCGATGCTCACCAGGATAGGTAGGTGGAACACCAAATTTGTCACACATACACTAGCAAGAGGATGATACACAAGAGGAAGCCTTCCAGAGCAAGGTACATCCTCCACTTCCTAAGAGCTGAAGATAGCAAGGTCTGGCCTTTATGAAAGAAGTCATGCACAATTTAATAGAAAAAGACAGCTTAAAGCCATCCTATAGAACTTGTTAGAATGATCTTTCTGAGACTGAATTCTAGAGAATGGTTTTTCAAACCTTAGGATATATCACCATTAAATACTATAGGGTTTTAGATTTATTTATTTTTAATAGAACCCTATTTCATTTTTATAGAACCTTATTGGTTTCATCCCTATCTAGATTGATAAGACTTTATTACAAAAGGGGTTTTCAATCAATTGGCCTTGATCTCAATATTCCCCCTTTACATACACCACAGACTCAGACATTAAGGTCAGAAGGGACCATTATGATATCTAGTCTGACCTCCTGCACAATGCAGGCCATGATCTCACTCACAGATTTCTGCCCCAGATCCCTAAATGGCCCCCTCAAGGATTGAATTCACAATCCGGGGTTTAGCAGGCCAATGCGCAAACCACTGAGCTATCCCTCCACCCACTGGTTAGTAGACGAGTATTAAGTTATTCAATCCTTGCCACCGTAACAGATAGCTATTACCACAAATTATGTGAAGAGAACAAAAGGATAGTTGAAATATAGCACAAAGGATGAGAGTCAAACCAATTTTGTGACTTGCTTTATTAGACCTCCTCCAACATTTATTAGACATCACAACATAAATGTTTTTAAATGCAATAAAACAGGTTGAAACAACAGAGGTAAATTCACAAAGCTATACAACTATGGCTATTGTGAGTTCGAAGTTGTCATGCTAGGCCAAATTAATCCCTGGTTTAAGTGTACTGGTGAGAACAAAATGACACCAGGGATTAATTTGGCCTTGTATCCTAAACTGAGCACTACTCATACAGTAGATCTGATTCAATTACACAGAAAGGAAACAGCGGGCAGCCTTGCAAACTACATTTATGGCAACATCTAAACACAACAGGGCAGCATTTTAGGATGCTATGACAGCAGGTACCTTGCTTTTATTGATTACTGTCTTGTAATTTCAAAAGGTACATTCTTCCCTACATCTCAAAGATCATTATCTCTAAGCTGTTAGGAAAGGTACCTAATCATACTGTAGCAATAGCATAGGGATCGCACTAATTAGTAAAGCAAATATTGACGGATTTGTTCTAGACATTAGAATGCTGAACAGAGTATTCATTCATTTAGGCTTCTTAGTATAGGTTATGCTATATGATTAAAACCAAACACGCATGTAAATTTGCTCATTCAAGGCCTTTTCCATCCCTTTTGGGTGTCAGGGCCCAATTACCCGTGCCCATATCTTTCTGTGGGGTCTTTAACTCTTCATGAATTTCTGACAGACATTTCACATCCCAGTATATTCAGCGAGTTGTTCCTTACACTTCCCCTTTTAAAGAGCTGATATCGGCACAGAGCCAGCAGTAACGAATGCCTACATTTTAAAATGTCTTCGTATTTGCAGCATTCAGGCCTATGAAATCTCTATATTTCTTCCCCTGCAGCTCAGCAGTTCTAATTTTTCAAAGTGTGCCTGCTACCACAAGTACATTATACAAGTGACTTTCTTTTGTATTGAGGGACTGAACATCGATTTCTCTGGTATTTTGTCTATATTATTAGCACTGAACTTAACTATTTAGATAACTTCCCAAGAGAATCTTATAAAAATTACAGCCTTAAACATTATTTCATTACAATTAGTGAAGGCAATAAAAATTCCCCTCTCCCTTTACAGGAGCTATCATACTTAGCATTGCAAGGACCAAACTCCTAGCAGGGGTAAGTAGGCACAGATCCACTGAGAATAAAGATGTGCCTGCATACACCAGAATGAATTTGGTTTAAATGATTAACAAGAAAGCGGTTATAGCTGTAAAATACCTCCAGGATTTTATTCAAATCAACAGAAGAATGAAATACGTAGATCAAAGAAACATGAAAGTGCTAAACACCAGTGATGGCCCAAGCCCCTACTGGCAGAGCAATGTGGTATGGCAGAGAAGTTTGTTAGACTTGTTCCCAATTTACTGTGTGAGATTTCATTCTCCCTGCTCTCTCTACCCCGCTTTCACTCTGATATCTTCCATTTGTACAAAGTTATAAATTAGGACTGAAAATTATTCACACAAAAGCATATAAAAATATTAAGCTCCCATTTGGGTAAAAACAGACACTGGTGCACTTTGATAAAGCTGATTGATAAAGAGGTGCTGGAATGGCAACAGCCCCCCCAAACCACATAGCCTCATAGACTCAATACTGAACAGGAATTGCTTTGGCTCTTCTCCCTCCTCTCTTTCCCCCAACACACATCTGGTGATAACAGACTATACTCCTATTTTTGAAGATATCACTTTACAAGCATGTACTCATGAAGAAGGTAAATATAATTATCCTTGCTTTATAGATAGCAAAACTAGTCTAGAAATGTAAAGTGAAACAGATGAAGCTAGGTGGTGTCAGAGCCAAGATTAGAATCCAGGTCTCATCTGTCAATCTAGCCCGTCTCTTCATGAGTCAGTGTATTTATGCCTGCATCTGTAATTTTCACTCCATGCGTCTGAAGTGGGGGGTTTTACCCATGAAAGCTTAAGCACGAATAAATCTGTTAGTCTTTAAGATGCCACCAGACTCCTTGTTGTTTTTATGTCTATCTAGATGACTCTGCTTCCCAGGCAAGCTCTGAGCTGCAAAACTATTTTCATAGACACCAAGAAGTTGTAAACGACAACCTTCCATCCCTCCATGTGTTGTAATCTAGGTCTTAGTTGAACACTGGATAATTGCTGCAGTACAAATCCCTCTCACTCTTCATGCACTTAGAGAGAGTTTGTAAAATCAATCACAGTAAATAACAAAGAAAAACAAGGAAATAAGGGGATGAGAGGAGGGAAGGGAGGGACACAGATATACATTACCCCATAAAGCAGCACACAAAATCTCAGAATTGAATCTCTTCTTGTATTTGCGAATCTCTGGGGTGTCACTTTGTGGTCGTGTATTGGTAGGATTCACATTGACAACTGATCCCTTCCTGGTGGGATCTTGCCTTATTGCCTCTGACCTCATGGCTTCGCTAGAAAATCCCACTGGAAAAAAAAAAGAAAGTACATGTAATACTATCTTCTAAGTGCCCAATATTTACCATATACTTTCTATTGAATAACCCAGATCAGTAACTGATAATATTAAGCAAGTCTTTCTTTTTGTAAGAAGTGTAAATGGAAAAAGGAAATAAACTATGCAATCCAGTGCAAATCAAGTAACAAGCATGATGGAAACATTCTAAACTACTTTAAAGAGCAACTCAAGTCACTGAACCTTTTTTTTCAGTTGTCTTCTTGCATCTACGTTACTTACCCACAGAAGTCACAGTTGTTCCACTAGATGGAGAAATCTGTAGTAATCTGGGGTCTATAAAAGGTGTAAAGGAGGAGGAAGATTTGTGTTTCTGGAGTGTGTTACTAGCGGACTGAGTCTGCAATGTAAATTTCAACTTTATTAATATAAATGACAACAAAAAGTGATGATAACAATGAACATTTCTAAGCCATTACAGAATTTTACCGTTTTGCTGAAGCCCTTTCCCACCCACCCCCAACCTTCTATACTTCCTATATACATATGGCAGGCACTATAGATGCACATTTCACACATTACTGCTACATGTAGTGAGTGTGTTCTTCACCCCTATTATCTCAGATTTTAAAGGCGATGTTTGAGGAATGGTCACTACAACAGGCAAAAAGTAAGGGAATGTCACCTTATCATTGGTTAAAATATGTACGGTACTTCTGAAGTTATTAGAAGCTAGCACTACTTCATTCCATATTTTAATTTTTTTCTATTTGTGTACTGCCCACTACATATTTCTATTTGTTACGCATCTCCTGAAATGAGCTTGTTTAATATGTTATGGAATTTGATCTCTTAGTCTGGGCAACAAAATCTAAAGAATCTGGGATCAGGCATTCACTTCTATGATTCATGAAATTTCAATGTCTGGTACTTAATGTTAATTCTCTACTTTTTTTTTTTTTTTTTAAACTGAGCCTCTTGCCAGAAAGCTCCAGCAGTTTCTTCCACCATCATTTCATATAGCAAATATTACACCTGTATCAAACAAGGGGCTCATTAGTGTGAAAGGTGCAGTAAACAATGATATGATGCTATGAATATGTAGTTGAGAAAAGCACTGGTGCTTTTAGTTTTGTATTCTAAACACAAAAAAGGGAGAAAGACAAGTGAAACAATGAACTGTTAAAAGTGGAGATGGAATGACTGAAAAATCCTTGCCAGTTTAGTGAGTTAAGTGTTATAGTGATAACATTGCACATTAAAGCAGAATGGCACGAATAAAAAAGTGTGAGTGTGTTTCTCTGTGCGTGTGAAGTTACTGTGGGTGGACAAAAGGAATGTGTCTCTGCTCAGCTTGTTTTATGCCTTTGCGAACAAGATGGGAGGAGCTTCCTCACCGTTAACCAGTCTAAAGCCTGTCCCCTCTAAACCGCCACCTTCCTCACCAAAGATAATTATTGGGCTTAATCATACTGAACTTTTCTGCAAAGCAAAATATTTTCAACCACATTACTACTACTAACTTCAAAGCCAACACAAACAACTGCCATAGTCTCCTTATCAAAACTCAGTTTGAGCTAAATTCATTGAACCCTGCTTGTTTGGCACTTAGAACAAAGTAATGAACAGGTATATCCTTGAATCACTGAACTGGTCTATGTAACCTGTCAGAGTATAGTTTTACAAAAACTTAAAGACTAGTGAAGCACACTGAAAATGAAGAATGCCAAGCATTACACAGACTGAACATCTGTGACAAAATGAATGCTTGCTGTCACATAGTTCAATGTTTCACAAGTGCTTTTCATCCCATTGTGAAAATTGTGCATCACCATTAACTCAGATTCTTTTGTAACTGTACACAGAATACCTCATCCTGGCACCAGTGTTAAAGCACCTGTGTGTTTAAAGTTCAGTTTTATTCTGAGAAGCAGCAGCATGTTGTTGCACATTTATAGTGGCTGGTTGACTCTACATCACACTTGTTTACAAGTCTAGAGATGTTTTCTCTAAATGCCAGGCCTGCCTGTTCCACCTGGAAACTGAAAGTCTTCCTGGGTGCCCTCCTTCACATTCCTCACCACCAGCATTACAGGATGTGCAGGACAAATTCATTCACATCTGTGTGTCCCCATCACCTTCAAAGAGTCGCAAAAGGACAAGGATTGACTATATAACTGGGATTTAATGAACAATTCCGTTGTTGGTTTGTAAGAATGAAACTCAGTCCTTCTTAGTACTGAAGAACCAGAAAAGATAACAGGAGTAAAATTCTGGAACACTGAAGTCCTCAGATAGGACTCCAACTAGAGATAGAGAGCAGACTTGGGAGAATAAGCAGCAGTCATTTTTCCATGGTCATTTTTCATAGCACAGCTAGACCTTAACAACCTGAAGAGCTCCTTGTAGTTCCAAACAACTAATACCCCAAACAACCTAGCTTTCCTGAAATGGTCACCAACCCCATGTGGCAATTTCAAAGAGTAAAATCCTTCAATGAGGCTGAAATCAGCTTCCTATCCTGTGCTTGTAGTTTACACAAGTGAGTTACTTGCACATGCCTAGTTATTTGCTCCTTTTTTTAATGGAAAAAATCAAGACAAAATTACCAGGTTTGATTTAAATATTTTTAAAATCCCAGCAGATTCCTTGCAACTAGCCTGTTCCCAAAATACAAAAATTTAAAAAAACCCACTTGTCTGAATATATGGTAATCAAGTTTAGTTTAAACAAATGCCATGCAATTAATGACTCACTGTAGAAAGCAAAAACAGTAAACTAGCAAGTTTGGGGTAAAACTGATCTAGAGTTAAGGGCTTTTCACACAGCACTGAAATGTGTTATTTTGGGGGTGGGAGAAAAGTGACAGAAAAAAGCAGTGGAAGATTGGCTGGAGTTCCTCTGCAAACTAGCTATTAGGCAATACTGGAATAACCCTAAGAAAGCAGCCAGCTGTGGTGCAAGACATACCTCATTAGTAGTTAGCTTGTCCTGGGGTGTCTGTGGGGACATGATGGGTGTCGGCTGGCTGGAGGATGGGGAGGAGGAGGTGGAAGAAGTGGAGGAGGAATGGCTTTGCTGTAAGAGATCTGGCAAGAGGTGAATGCGACCGGCAAAGCCATTGCTCTCATGATGGCTGGCACGCTTTGTGTCAACTGTACTCTGTAGAAAAAACAGGCACACTTGTCTTGCTCAAGTGCTGCTTAAGGCTTTCATCCCTATCAGCTTTATCTACTCTCTCTCTCATTCTCTCTCTTTTTTTAAAATGTACCAATATCCTATGCTTTGATGCCTGGGTTAGAAGTGTGCTGAGCTTCCAGAACTCAGTAAATACTGCACCTCTGGCAAGCAGAATTGTGCCTCTCATTTAATCTGATTCACATGCAAGGCCAGCTCCTTTACCAGAAGAATAATTGGGCCAGTAGGTCTATGCTGCTCCTACATGGAAAAGCTCTCCGTGTTTGTTGTTTGCCATCATTTTATTTAATTCTATCTTGAGTCATGTTCTGATCAGACCTTGAAATCTGGTGAATTCCCTAATCTATCTATTTAAACAGTCCCCATGAAATCTTAACTAGCAATCCGTAGGGTTCAACTAAAAAAATTACGTTCAGTTGCAAAACTCAAGAATGTGATTACTGAGGAAGTCCTAGGAGCTGACAGACTCATTAACAAATGAGCTAGTTTAATACACAAAGAAGCATCATCTTCACAATCATAAAGATATAACATTTCAAAATAGAAGGAAACCAAACCACACACCTAGATCCATCCACAGTTACTGCCCTGCACCTTATAATGTTCCCTCCCAGTCCCCGGTACCCATTGTTTGCTACCTTGCTTTTCTGTTGGTTTGTTCTTGACTTTAGGCGTAAAAGTAGTTAAAAGAATTGAGCCCTTTTCCCCCAGCCCCTTCTAAGTCCAAGATCAAGGATCTGGTTCTACCATAAAATCAGGAAAGTTCTTCTGTGCTGAGTGCTTTCTTCACACACCTGCAGCTTTTCTATCACTTTTTAGACACAGACTTTGAGGTGCTCTGCATGGTGCTATAATGGATATCATTGCAAGGCATGCAAAACAGTAGCAGCAAGGGGTGGAGGCTACTCTTTTCTCTGCATGCATCAAGTCTCTACACATCCAAAATATGCTACATCTGTGTCTTGATAACATGGACAACAAATATAATGTAGAAACAGCATGGGTGAATGAACAAGCGGGTTAATGATCAAAATAAAGACACAGCACTGTGCAGGGAAGGAAATACACTACCTGTCGGACGATTAAAGTACCCTCCTTGGAAGGCGTCATGGCAGGTTCACTCTCCACGTCATCATGGACAATCATGGTTTTCACTGACTCTGTTTCACCATTGCTCAGGTTCAGAGTTGATCTATGCATCAACCGAGAAATAATTTGGATAAAATAACACCATAGCATTTCTTTTTTAGTTCCATCTTCATGTATTCATATCAAATGCATGTCATAGATCATTTACAGCAGCATCCAATGTGGAATATTGACATAAATCGTCATAGAAGAGCTTCTTCAAGACACAAATAAGTCATAACATTGCGAAAAATAATTCTTCACCTCTTATATAATGCAAACGAGGGAAGGGAATGAGAACACCATAGTTTGGCTTCTAGTAACAAGACAAATGTTAAGATTTAAAGGATCAAATTTTCAAATGGGGCCAAAGAAATTTAGGCGCTTACGTCCTATTTTTAAAAGTGATTTAGGCACTTACCCATTGACTTTCAAAGGCGCTTAGATGAAATGCTAAAGTCACTTTTAAAAACGGAACATTTTTGAAGATGTCACCCTACGTATTTCGGAAACATGAGCATTAAGTGACTGCTAAGTACTTTTGATGGACTCCTGAATATTATCTTCATAAAAGAAGGCTAATGAACAAAACATACATTGAGGTATTTTCCCCACAGCCACACAAAACAGAAAAAACATAGAACAACTAACACAGCTCTGGCATCCTCTGGACCAGACGTAGATTCATCTGCTCCTTCTTGTTCCATATCGTCGTCCTCCTCGTCTGTTGTCCCCGACTCTTCACTGGACGATGAATAGTCTGTCACCTTGTGTGGAGGTCGCACATCCTCTACAGCTCGCAATTCCTTTGCCAAGGCAGTTAAATCCTAATGACAATGAGACAAAGGAGGAAAAGAAGAATATGAAATGCAACGCTGAGGTTGCAGATTGCAGAGAAGGAGTGGCAAAGTATCAGCTGCGGGGACTGGGTTTGTTCAGTTTGCTGCTGCACTTCCATAGTTTGCAGCAACAGGTCTATGTGTGTTTTTGTTGGTGGTGGTTTACTGATTTCTTTTGAGTTTTACCGCAAATTAAAAAAATAAAAACCCTAGAAATTTAAGACCATGTAGGTCTTTGTCCCCTTTTGCTCCCACTAGACCTGATAGAGCAACGAACACACTGTAATACAATGTTTCAAGGAGTCCACCATTGTCCCTCCCCTACTGTTCCGCATATTGACAAGCTACAGTGCATGGAAATTTCGGCAGCAAAGCTATAAGACAGCCTAAATTTATTGAGCTGTCCGCTCAGCTGAACACAGTTTGTATTAAATATTTCACATTGTTCACAAAATGATGGGATGGGAGCCACCATCTTCCTTTAAAGGACTTCATTTGATTGGGGCATTTGAGTGCTATGGCAATGTTAGAATAAGCAACAGATTCACAGATTTTGATTCAGATGGAACCAATGGAAGCCTCTACTCTCACCTCTTAAATACCAAAGGTGCAAAACGTAATGATGATAACTGCAGAAATAAAAAATATATGCAGTGGCATTCGATTGTAATAGCTAAGTGCTTACCACTTCTCCCTGCACCATTCAGCACAGCAGTGGTACGGTTGGGTCATATGAATCATTATTGGTCCAGCCACATGAAGAGTACACAGGACGGAAGGAGAGGTTTGAAAGGAGGAAAATGAGAGAAAACAAAAATTCAAGAAGGAAATAAAGTACATTTAAATGATTAAAACTTCATAGTATAACATGCAACTGCCAAACAATCTCTAATTCACTCATAATGTTTGGATTCGGCATGTAAGTATTTGTAATGGACCTATCTAACATCAAGTGAAAAATCAGATAACTAGCACAGTTGGGTTTAACTTACAGCAGGCTTGTTGGGTCTGAGGACTTCCTTCTTCTCTTCAGGTTTTTTGGCTGCATTTTCATGACGTTGAGACGGTGAACCTTCAGATTTGGATGATGCTGCATGTGTCAAGACCCCCGCAAAAAAAACCACACACACAAAAAGCAGATGGTCATTGTTAAGTTAGGATTTTATTATTTCTGTAGCAAAAGGAGCACAAGGCCTTGTCTACACTGGTATTTCAGCCATAAGGGGCAGGCCACAAGTTTATCTGTACCCGTGCAAGCCTCTAGTGTTGACTGGAAAAACCACGAGCAGCTTCTATTTACAGTGCAGTTTACCAGTGACTGAAAACACGGAAAGAGGCACATGACTTACAGCAGCTTTGACCATCTCTGATGGGGAGTTAATAATGCAGAAGTGAGCATTCTGGGGTTTACACAGACTATTTCCTTCCAAGCTCCTTTCCCTTTAGCTACCTCTATAATGTGTCTTACACCGTACAGCTGAATATGCTCTAATACTACATAGCAACAATGTTTTACTCAATTAAAAAAGCTATAGTGAATCTTTTCTATTTTAGCTGTATGTTTAAAGAGGGGAATTGAAACTCCTTTTCAGGTATATTTTTTGTAGGTTTTCATTGACTCCCCCTCTAATATTTTTTTTAAAAAAACTGTAGGGTATTTGATCTTGGGTCAAAGGGAAACAGGACATCCCAACATTAGGAAAAAAGAAACCCAAATGTGAAAATAATGAAAATGCTAAAGAATCTGGCTCCGGAAAGAAGTGTCTATCCTCGTACTCATGGAGAGTTGATGTGCAATGAATGATCAAAAAGTATCCGAGATGCTCATACAAATGAAGGGAATTAGTTCAAAGATGGTATATGAAAAGGAATGGACTAGTTATGTATTTTGTACATTGGTGAATAAAACTGTAATGGAGTCTGAATTGGAGAAAGAGGCTAAAACCTACCAAAGAGGCTAAAACCTACCATAGAAGATTTCTACACATACAACCCCCTCTAAACAAGGGCTATGAAAAAGGACGGCACATACAGAGGATCAAAACTTCCCAGCCTGATACTTTACATTAAAAATTCCTTTTAAGTAAAGATTCATTGTCCTTCATTCACATTATTATTAGCTGCTGCACAATTCAAACATTACAGATTAAGCTAGAAATCCTAAGGGGTGTGTGAGTGTGAGTGTGAGTGTGTGTGAGAGAGAGAGAGAGAGAGAGAGAAAACGAACACGAGAACTTACATCTCATTCGGAACCGTTCACCAGAGCCACTCTGAGATCCAGGGTGGGACCCCGGCTGGGAACTGGAGTTACTTGAGCCTGAGGAACTGCCGCTGCCCGGCCTCGGCACGAGTTTCTCCACCCTCTCCCATAGCAGGCGAGGTTCTATATTGCTGTCTCAAGAGAAGCGTCTCGGTCAACGTTAATTTCAGATATCACATTTTAAACTTAAAATCAAGCTTGGTTACTCATCCACCTTTTGTTAAGGACTGATCAGAAGGCGCGTATTAATCCTTGAGCTTAGGACTTTCAGAGCAATTCACATCCTACGTAGCAGCCACACTAGCCTGCCTAATATCCAAAGAACCAAACTTTCACATACAAAAAATAAATGGAAATAATGCTTAATTGCTTTTTGTGCTTCTTTTTGTTTGAGGACTGGCTATATAACACTACAACATTTGAGAGCTAAAAAGCCCCTGGGTTCCCTTAGTCCTAGATCCTGTAGATACTTACTACTGGGCACCATGCTTGCTCCTGGGAAAAGCCCCCGCTGCAACACAAGGGGACAAATTGCAGCAATAAGTACAATACCTGAGAGCAAGCACTTGCATGACTGGGCCCTTTTTTCTAAATGTTAAGACTACTCTGAAAATATTGCAAGATTTACTCATACAGCCCTTCAGAGAGGCAGAGGCAATAAGAAAATTCATTAAGGTTTGTTGAATTATTTAGTGCCATACTAACTCAACATTAACTGCTAAGAGAGAATGGGTCCACTTTCCTCCTTCCTTCACACCCAAGAGATAATGCCACCGATCCTCTCTCTGGCTTCCAACTAACTTTCCCTTACAAAACAGGACAGACAGGGAGATCTGGGCTTACGAACCTCGTGGAGTTCCTTTGCCCTGCTTGATTATTTTGCTGCCCACTACCCTGTAGTGGAGAATCTCGACGTGATAGGACGGGAGACCTGGACGTTGTTCTCACAGGTACCTTGGGTGAAAAAAGAAACAGTATAAATTAATGAAGAAGGGGGAAAGGGGGAAAATTAAGAGTCTCCTGCCACAGCAAATACATTTTGAATGACATTATTCTAAGTCAAAGTCAGTATAATTGAACAAAATGAAAGAAAACAAAACAAAATTAAAAAATGAAGAATCTTTAGCTGGGCTGCTCTTTGGATACTGAAAAGAACTGAAAGTTTAGACTAACATACCTAAATAGCTACCACACAAACATACATGCCCCTTGCTCCCAGATTACTTAGACATTTAAAAAGAATATAGCATTTTGACTGAAGCAAGGGACACACAAAGCAATTTGCTGAAATAGCATGAGGATTAGAAAAATAAACTCAAAGGAATCAAAAGAATGCCCAGTAATGGATCAACAGGAGACAGAGACTGGTGAGAAGCAAGAACATATTCAGAAGAAGCAAATCCCAAGCAGAAGGGAAAAAAAATACTGAATGTTCCTTTTTTGTTCAGTTCCATCTAAACTTTAAATAAGTTCATGATTTACCGATTGGTTTTCCAACCAGAAGTAGAAGAAAATAAACTTTAAACTATCATGCCAGGGATGTTTTAAATTCTTTCCTGAATATTGTAATGATTTGTTAACTTTGCATAATAAATCACTTCTCTGCAAGAGCCATAGTGTGTAAATATTTGTCATTTCCATCAGAGATTGTAATTCCTTTTTTTAACATGTTATCATGGGACAATTGACTAGATATCTACAGTATAAACTCCCTTCAAAAATATGTTCCCCCGTAATGGCACTGTTCTGTGGACCCAGCTTTTCCAGTGCGGAAATGATCACACACTTCAAATTAAAAAAGAAAAAAAAAAAAAGCAGCACACTTCTGTCTTTCTACTCCTTACCCTTGGAGGCACCTCGTCACTGTCTGATCTAGCCCAAGCCTTTTGAGTGGGGTCAGGTACCTCCGACTTAGAGTCAGAACTCTGATTTAGCACTTCACTGCGTGAAGGTGGATATGGGTCCTGAGAACGAAGATGGTGATGTGCAAATTTGGGAGAAGGGTCACTGAAGGAATGGGATCGCGAGACAGGGGAAACATTGTTCTTGAGAGATGCCAGATGGGACCACTGTACCTTACGAGAAAACAAAACATAAAACATTCAATGCGCTCTGTACAACTGGCTTTTTTTTAAACAGAATAAACGCAAGTGGGTGGGGAGAGACAAATTGGTTATGGCATAAGGCAAGCGTGAGGTTGAATCAAAAAGCAAGGAAGGTGCCCAGAGAACGTATCAGACTTAGAACGCAGCACGTATGCATTTTGGTGAGGTACGCTCTCCAAACACACACACTAAAATAAACAAACAAGATCTGCACTATGGGCCTGATCCAGAACCCAATGAAATCAACAGGAGCTTTTCCTCTGGCTTCACTGGTCTCTGATCAGATCTTAGATAGCAGCACCTGTTGGAGGGACAATTTGAAGCAGATATTAAAGTGAAGAAATCCCTAAGTTAGGAATACTGCCAAATGTGCAAACCTTTAGTTATAATATATTATATTGTAACTAAAATCTTAAATGTACTAGACAACACAACTTTTGAACGAATATCATAAAACAAAAGCCTTTATTCCTTTACAGTCATAGCAGTATTTTTCTATATATATTACATATGTAATATATATTTATTACATACATAATGTATATTCCTATAATATATTATGTGTGCTATAGGTATATTATACATTATGTTACATATTATTTATAATGTATATTATATATACACCCTATATCGTATACTGTACATATAAACACACACACACAAAATGGAGGCACAACAGCAACTCCATAGTTAAAGCTCCATTAGCAGTTCTATCTGTAAACCTCAAACTGACCCTTGACCCCTCCCCTCCATCCCTTCTCAATTGCAAGCTCAGTAAGCCATTTGTTTGAAAAATGCTCTCTGAAACAGATTAGGAGGAAAACCCATTCCTGATAAGATCATAGCTCTAAGATGCATTGTTTTCACCCTCTCATTAATCAACAGTCAGCATTTAACCTTAGTTTTATGAGGGTGTCCCTATTTGGTTTTATAAGTGTATTATTGAATTGTTTTATTACACACAGCTGTGCAAGAGACAGATTCATCTGAGTACAAGTTGAAGGCAGGACTTCAGAAATAGTTGATATGGTTAGCATAAAGTAACATACACAAGCCCAAGATGATCAAATACTGCTAGAAGTCTCTCTGAAAACCAGGAAAAATCTGAGTTGAGGGTGAAATTTAATCACGATTCCTCCCACTCTCCCGGCTGATCAGGTTTTGCAGTTCCCCCAAACATTTGAAATAGTTAGTCACAACAAGGTAAGCAGGGACAGTTTTAGTCATCACTGTCATTCTTTATGTATAGACTTACCAAAAGAAAAAAGGCAACATTTTATTTTCTGCATGGATACATAAGTTGCATGCCAAGTTTAATTTAATGTATTTACATTTTATATATAGCCTTTTAGCCTTATCTATTTGTACATTCATACTCTAAACTCTATAAAATACAGATTCCTAAAATTTAGAGATTCATTCGGAAACAAGACAACCAGGACAAACATCTGTTCTTGCATCTAGGTAGTTTTCTTTCAGAGATGTAAAAGTCAAGCTTGGTTATTTCATTCTTGCACATCATCTCCAGTAATGAAAGGCTGTTAGGATCACATTATGACCTGTGCAACCTCACTGGAGCTTTGACTGGAATGAAGTCAACCATTTTGCTGATGCACAGGTAGAGACAGAATGCACCTAGCTCTGCTCAGAAGTAAAAAGCCATTAAACCTACACGCTCATCACTAAAATAAGCAGGCATGACAGAATACAAACGGTGACAAAGTTCCTTCTTTGCCTGGTAGGTCCTGAGCTTTTTGGAGGATTTGCTCACCACAGAGGTTCACGGCAGTCCTCAGTTTGCCCGCGTCCGTTAGGGCTCAAACCTGCCATTCACTCAACTAACCTCATCAACAATGTTTCCTCTAATTTTTGACAGGCCATGTGTGCAAAAAATTTCTTTTGTGCAAATTTTTGTATGCAGCGTGTTTCGCTGTGCACGCGGGGTTTAGGATTTGTGTGTGCGTGTACACACGCATAGCTTAGAGGGAACAGTGCTCATCACTGGCCAGGATGCGGGAAACGGAGAACAATCTCCGCAGTCTCTGTTGTCCCACCTAGTGGGCTGGGGACAGGCCAGATCCCTTTCAAAATTAGACCTTCCCTTCTGGTGTTGCTCACAGACCAGGCCAACTCCTCCTTTGTCCAATCAGGAGTTGGGAGAATGGGGGGAACCCAGGCCTGCCCTCTACACTGGGTTCCAGCCCAGGGCCCTGTGGATAGCAGCTGTCTACACTGTCTCCTGTATCAGATGTGTGACAGGTACAACTCCCTGGGCTACTTCCCCATGTCCCCCTACCCCTCCAGCACCTTCTTTACCAGGGGTCTCAAACTCAAATGACCATGAGGGCCGCATGAGGACTAGTGCACTGTCCCGAGGGCCGCATCACTGACACACACCCTGCCCTTGCTGCCCCGGCTCCGCCCCCACTCCACCCCTTCCAAGAGATCCCACCCCTGCCCCACCTCCTCCTCTGAGCACGCAGCTCCCCATTCTCTCCTGGAAAGCACTAGGCACCACCAACAGCTGTTTGGCAAACAAAGCAAGAGCAATATAGGAAGTCCAGAGCTAGAAACACGCGCGGCCCAGCCAGGCAGCAGAGAAGCCTCTGCTTCTGGCCCCTCCCTCCCGCAAACTGCTATGGGGGGGGGGGACGACAGGAAGCTTGGCGGGCTGCAGGGAAGGGCTTCGCGGGCCACATGCGGCCCCCGGGCCGCATGTTTGAGACCCCTGTTCTTTACCCTCATTGGGGGGGGAGGGGGGAATCTTCCGCCTGAAGCCTGATCATGCTTGTACCCTCAGTCCTCCAGCAGAACATCCCCTCACTCCCTGCTCCTTGCATACCCCCCACTAACTGATGGGAGGTCCTTTTTAAACCAGGCATCCTGATTAGTCTGCCTGCCATAATTCGTGTTCTTAATTGGCTCCAGGTGTCTTAATTAGCTTGCCTGTCTTAATTGGTTCTAGGAGGTTCCTGATTGCTCCAGCGCAGCCCTTGCTCTGGTCACTCAGGGAACAGAAAACTATTCATCCAGTGGCCAGTATATTTGCCTTCTACCAGACTCCCATGCCCCACTGGTCTGAGTCTGTCACAATACAGAGAGCAAATGTGCTCATAGTCACTTTGAGAAGTAGTAATACACTTTAAATATGTATTCTATGTGCCAAGATCTTCAAACCTAAAGTTAAGTGAGTTGGGGCCTCTAGTTTTCTTCCACTTCTTCCAAGATTTTCTGCTTTTACCTGGGGTTCCATCGGTCTTTGCAGTGCAGGCTGAACAGGCTCTGAGTTTCCATTGGAAAAGGACTCTGATCTCGAAGGCACTGGTGGCTCCAACACTTTGCCCGTCTGTTTGGACTGTGCTTCAGGGGATCCCTGATTAGTTTTTCTAAATCTATCCTCCACCTAAACCAAAGTTACAGAATGTTAGAAGCAGTAGTCAATGAACTAGAGTATGTATGAATAAGAGAGCAAACTCCTCTCCTTCTTTACAAATACATTTTATGTTTGAAGAAATGGAATCTGTACCTGGATAATATACAGTCTTGTCAATCTCAACAGATCATAATTTTTCAGGCGCATTAAAAAAACCCATCAAATCACATCACTGAGTCTGCCTTGTCTACTCCTCAACTAATGTGAGTGAGATAATTTTAGATTGGAACATCAGCCTTTAGTGCACACAAAAATGTACGCCTCTCCCTGGCTGCTCGGTTGGAGACTGCCTTTATCCTCTCCTCATCCCTAATATAGGGAAACTGCCATCCATTTCCAGGTGGTATCTTTACTTTCTCCTCTCCTGGTTTATTTCCTCTGATAAAAGGAGGATTGGATGGTACATCACCATTCACACCTACACATAGAACTTGCACACATTTTAGGGTCGATGAGTTACAGATATACATATTAAAGAACTTTAAACATCTATCATTCGTATAACTGATAATGCCACAATATGTGATTGTTTTAGCCTTTTGCAAGAAGTAACCCTTCCCTGACACTTCTCTCTGACTTCTCTGCCAGAGACTTGCCATCACCCCCCCCAACTCCTCCTTTCCCTCTCCTGTTTCTCCACCCCTGCTTCCCCTCCTCTATCAACTCCTGCCATGCTTCCCCCTGCTGTGGACCCACTTCTAGCCCCCCCCCGAACCCTAAATCTGCCTTCTGCTCCCCCTTACTCTCCCTATCCACCTTTCACAGTGTCTCTGCTGTTCCTCACAGTCTCTGTATCCTGGCCAAATCCCTGAGCCATGCAGTAGCCATCATTTTGCCCATGGACATGGCTTCAATCTCACTAAAAAGAGGGAAATGGCAGCCATATTTATTGAGGGCAGCCTCACTTTCACATGCAGATAGACCAGGGGTGGCCAACTGTGGCTCCGGAGCCACATGCGGCTCTTCAGAAGCTATGTGGCTCCTGATAGGAGGCAACTCCGGGGAAAAATGGTGGGTGCTCAACACCCACGGCAGCCATATCAGCCCTCCCATTCTTCCCCCAATGCCTCCCTCCCGCTGGCGGTCCCCCCAATCAGCGCCTCCATCTCTCTCAGCCGTGCCTCCCGCCTGCTGCAATCAGCTGTTTTGCGATGCACAGGAGGCTGCAGGGAGGGGGGAGGACATGGCTCACTTGGGTGGGGACTTGGGGAAAGGGGTGGAGTGGGGAATGGGGCCCAGGACATAGCCAGGGGTCCAGCATCCCCCGCCGGGCACCTGTATCTCCTTGAATAAAGCAGGTGTGGAAATTTTTAAATTATTTTTTTCTTACACCATCTAACAATGGAAGGCAAGTACAAGCAGAAAAGAAAATATACAGATGAAAATTGAGGCTTCCAACAGGAGTGGGAGAGTAAGTTTTTGTTGAACATAATGGGAAGGCCGTCGATCTTCTTTGCCAGACATGTATCTCTCAGTTCAAATCTTCAAACTTGCAGCGTCATTTCTCTTCAAGCCATGCACACCTGGATCAAGAATTCCCACTAGGTTCTGAACTCCGCACTTTAAAACTGAAAACTTTGAAAAGACATATATATGTAGAAGCCCAGTTTTTCCATGAGATTTGCCAACTGATCACCGACTGTAACATTAGCCTCCTATCATGTGGCCTGGCACATAGCCTGTGCAAAAAAAAACCCTACTCTGAAGGAGAGCTTATAACAACACGCCCCATTGATGTGATTTTAATCCTGTCGTTAGAAAACGAGAATCTACAGAAGAAAATTTCTGGCCTGCAGCTTTCACACCACACAATAGAACGCAGAATCTTCGACCTGAACAGTGACATCAAATCACAACTGCACTTGCAACTTCAGCAGTGTGAGTACTTGAGCATCACTTTGGATGAGTCGTACCATGCACAGGAGAAACCTTATTATTGGCATTTGTCCGCAATGTGTTTGATGACTGTGTGGTAAGGGAAGAACTACTCGATATTGTGTCACTAAATGACAGAACGCGTGGACGAGATCTAAAGGAAGTGTTGATGTTGGTAGCTGCGAAAAGCTACTTCCCTATACAGAAGCTCACTGCTATTGCAAGAGATGGAGCTCCATCCATGTGGGGATCTGTGAATGGATTAGTAGGGCTTTGTAAGTCCGATGGGAGCTTTCACGAATTTTGATCATCATTGGGAGCAACTGGTATCTAAAATTCTCAAATTTGATCACATCATGAAACCTGTCTTGCACATTGTGAAATTCTCTCTCTCAAATGCACTCAGACAATTTTAAAATGTAATTGAAGAGCTGGGAGACGGGAAATGACTTCCCTGCCAATTTGCCACCTCAATGCACAGTTTGATGGCTCTCGAGAAGTAAAGTTATTTCCTGTTTTTTCAAGCTCCTGGAACCAGTAAAATTGTTTATGGAGGAGAAGCACAGAATACACACTGAACTTACAGATCCTGGATGGGTTCTAGACTTGGCATTTCTTGCAGACATGCTGCTGCATTTGGATAAACTAAACATGGACTTACAAGAAAAATTCTGATCTAGTGCAAGGTGTATTTGCGTTTATGAACAAAACTGCAGTTGTTTCCCAGACAAATGCTTGAGGGAGAGCTAACACACTTTCCTTTAATTTCACAACTTCGAGCCACATCAAAAGAAGATGCAGTAGAGCCCCTATAACGGAACACAACCAGATATGTGAGCGTGATTAAAGATCTTAAGCACAGTTTTAAGGAAAGATTCCAAGATTTGCAGCAGAAAAGACCTCAGACCAGATTTCCGATTGATACTTTTAGTACTGAAGCTGACTGTCTGAAGCCACCTTTAGTCACTGATGAAGCAACATCCCAGATGGAAATAATAGAACTTTTGGAAGATGACAGATTGAAATCTGTTCAAAAGACAGAAGGGATGCTTACTTTCTGAAAATCTGTGCCAAAGGATAAATACCCCAACGTCAGAGGTGTAGCCGTAAAATTAATTTCAATGTTTGCCTGGACCAATCTTTGTGAGTGTTTTCTCGACACTCAAACATGTGAAATCCAAGCACCGATCCGTTTTGACAGACAGACACTTAAGAGAACTGCTGTGTGTGAGCACAGCTGAACACAAACCAAACTTCAAGGGAACTGTTGAAAGCAAAGATTGCCTGAAGTCCCACTAAGTAAAATATTAAGTTATTATTGTTAACTATACATTATGAATGTATAATAAATATACATGATCAACTTATATAATTATGAGTGAATGAGTGAGTGTGTGTACACAATATGATTGATTTCTTTTGTGGATTTCTGCTCAGGATGCCACTATGGATCCCCTTTGGGCACTGCTTTATCTGAATATGCTTCTGCAATGAAGGAATTGTTCCATGTCACTGTGGAGCATTTGGATGATTTCAGGCCAGGGCATTTAGGGTGGTGGTAAGTGAATAACCATGTTTCCCTGAATTGGTCAGTTCTATGTATTTTAAACTGTTCTCCTCACATCCAATATTAATGCTTTTTCTTTAAAGTGATGAGATTGGGGGGGAAATTAAGGAAGAATGATTATTCCCCTCTATTTGGCACATGTGAGGCCACATCTGGAGTACTGCATCCAGTTTTGGTCCTCAACCCCACCCCACCCCTCACTCACAGAAGGGATGTGGACAAATTGGAGAGAGTCCAGAAGAGGGCAATGAAAATGATTAGGGAGCTCAGGCACATGACTTACAAAGAGAGGCTGAGGGAACTGGGGTTATTTAGTCTGCGCCAAAGAGAAGACTAAGGGGGGATTTGATAGCAGCCTTCAACTACCTGCAGGGAGTGTTCCAAAAGGATGGTGCTAGGCTGTTCTCGGTGGTGGCAGATTACAGAACAAGCAGCAATGGTCTCAAGTTGCAGTGCGGGAGGTCTAGGTGGGATATTAGGAAACACTATTTCACCAGGAGGGTGGTAAAGCACTGGAATGGGTTACCTAGGGAGGTGGTGGAATCTCCATCCATAGAGGTTTTTAAGGCCCGGCTTGACAAAGTCCTGACTGGAATGATTTAGTTGGTGTTGGTCCTGCTTTGAGCAGGGGATTGACCTCCTGAGGTCTCTTCCAACCCTAATATTTTATGATTCTATGAGTAGACCTCAGGAAAGACAAAGAAGCATATTTTCTCAAACCAATAATCAGATGTAAAAAAATTCTCATCCCTTTATGTTAGTGTTTAGTGATGAATCATGAGATGCCACGGTGAAGGTGTTAGGCCCAAATCCATAAATGCTGGAAGGTTGTATTTTCTGGACTTGATCTTCTATCTTGACATCAGTAGGAAAAATCTGTCTGAGTCCCTTCATAGGCCAGGAAAAAGGAAGGCCTGTGTGAGGCTAGAAGAGTCTCTATTTTTTGGCATATCATCCCAACATGTTTATGACTTGCTGTTCAATAGTCCAGCTGTTAGGCTCGGGTAGCTTGAACTGGGATGCAGGAATAGGCCAGAGAACAGGAGTTCCTGCCTGCACTAGAACCAAGTACTATGGTGCTGTTGGCCATTTTGGAGTGATAAGAATGTCCCTCTTTCTGATATTATGAATAATTCTTTCTAGTACAGGGGTTCTCAAACTGGGGGTAACAAGGTCATTACCAGGAGGTTGTGAGCTGTAATCCTCCTTGGACTTGGCAGGAGTGCAGAGCAAACCCACTTTGGCTTGATCATGCCATCACCTCAGCAGGCTGTGCTCCTCCCAAAACAGGATTATTCCTGAAGAATAGCAACTGTCCCCTTCCCACCAGCCTCACCGATCTTAATAGATCCTTCTCTCTTTCAGGCCGTGGAGCTCATAGGGACAGCCATATGGCACAGGGTATTTGGGCACCCCTAGATGAGAGGATACACCTCGACCTTTTGGAACTCCAGGCCGTCCAAAAAGCTTGTGGTTTTTCTGCAGTTTATCCAGTGCCACCATGTTGCTGTTTGACTGGATCTGGTGGTTTGCAGGATATCCCAGAGTTTGTGTTGAGGGACCTGAACCTCCTTAAGGGAGATTTGGAGTTCCTCTACCACCCTTTGCAATAAATCCTGAACAATTTATGGTCATCTGAAAGGGATGGAGATGCTTCACCAGGAGTTGAAGACGACAATCTTGTTGGTACTGGCAGAACTGGTTCTTACTCCTCCTCCTCGTGGACAGGAGGAAACTGACTTTTTCCTCGGAGTGGAATGGTGGAGTGACTCAATGGCAGAAAACATGGGCTCTGTATATCCGGCATACAGATCCCAGGTTCCCCAATATGGCCAGTTCACTGGGTCAGAGGGAGTTGTGGGGGTCCCCATGGCATGGGGCAAATGTTAAGACAGAGGTGGTACAAGGAGGCTCTGGATCTCCTGTCTGGACTAACATGTCTCAGAGGAGAAGATGATAGCTCCTCTGGTGGCTCAGATTGTCCCAAAGAAGAGAAGAAAGGCTCTGGATCCAATGAAGATATCAATGGAGATACCAGCTGATAGATGGAAGAAGGGATAGGCTTTGTCAATGGTAGCATCTCCTGAGAGAAGGTCCTCATGCTAGCGGAAATTGAAGCTCAGGAAAAGCAAAGATGTCTTCTGGTGCAGTACAAGTCTCTGACCTCCCAAGAGCAAGGGGTAGGATCCACTCATGCCAAGGGGAGCAGAGGAGGGAGGCTCTGTGTGGCCAAAGTGAGACACAGTGACAGTACCGCCAACAGTAGCCCTTAGGGGTTGAACAAGCAGATTCTCTCAATTTAGGCTGAGCTGTGTCAGACGTCTTTGAAGCAGATGTAGCGGGAGACCTGCTCTTATGCTTTTGCGAGCATTCGCTGCCTTCCCAACAAGACCACAACAGGGCGTCTGTGGGTATGGATTGCCCTGCAACCGAGTTGGACCTTGTGACAGGAGGCACATACCATGTTGATCCAGGCATATGTACCAGGAGTCCCTCAGCCTGAATCCAACTGTGGCCTCACAACTTTCTCCATGCCATAATCCAATACCTGAAAATTGGATTATGGATGGGAGGCAGGGAATCTCTCTCACTAAGAAAAAAACTCTGCTAAAACCTATTAAAAATCTATTTAAAAAACCAACTTACTAACTGTAAAGAGCTATACACACAAGGCACTAAGGCAATCTTTGAAATATTTACAGATCAAAGAAATCCCCAGGAGAGCTGCAGACACCGGAGGTTCCAGCCAAGGCCATGCAGTGGTAAGAATAAACTGCATAGGGAGTCTGTCTCCTCCACTCTTTATTCCTTCGGCTGGAAGCACAAGGCAGGCCAGGCCACATGCACAGTCCAACAGACACTACTGACAAGAATTCTAGAACTTCAGCTGCATGGAGCGCATTCGCACCCACAGTGACATACATAGAGGGACCAGCACTTGAAGTAGTGCTGCTTGTGATCAAAATACATGTCCACTACAAAGTAGATGAAACTACTGTGATTTAACAAACTTGAAACTAGTTCTCACCACTGCTCTCGTCATAAACTTTTCTTTCCGTCCTTTATATGCAAGCCTCCCTGGGCCTCAGAGCCTGGGGATCTAGCCCGAGCCAGAACATCTGCTCTGCTAATTTTAGCTCTGCCGCATGAGCTTGGGTCAGTTGACCTGGGATCCGAGACTCCCTGCCATAGGATTTTTTTCATTTTATTCTGCGCAGATGTACCTTAAATGTCTTAGAACTCTAATTCCAATTTTCAAAAGTGACTTAGGCTTCTAAGTTCCACAGGAAGCTGCATAGGAGCCTAAGTCACTTTTGAAATTACTACCCAATGTCTCATGTTGGTACTTTGGCTTCCAGTTCTTTTAAGCCCCGTTATAACAGAACCACAGCTGTCAAGATGTTTGATCACCGAGGACAGAAGAGCACATAACAGGAATAATATCAGAGAGCAAAAGTTACCTCACGTGCTCTTTCAGTAGGTTCATAATGGGATTTAGGCTCAGGGATATGATAGCTTTGTTTATTCCTTTCTTGCTGCTGCTGCTGCTGTTGCTGCTGATGCCGCCTGTGATCATGCTGCAGTGACAGGAGATACGCTTGCTCCTGTTGCAACTGGCGCTGGAGTCTCTCCGCTTGCCGATGCTCCTCCATCTCTCGCCATCTGTATTCCTTTGAGAAAACGGGTGAGTAATTCAAGACGTGAAACGGAACTTATGGAAGATACTTCCCTCTCCGTCCCATTAGCAAAAATTCATTTCCCCCCCTTAAGTGTAAGGTATAGAGAACTAAGCTGGACCAACATGGCATATATGTTTCCTGTTGGGAGAGTTGAGAGTGTTTTGCTATCCTTGACAGAACTGGAGAGCTACAGCAAAATGTATTTTAATACAAAAATTATTTAAAGTAAATCCACTGTAATGTTCAAAAAAACAATGATTTGGAACAACACTAGGCCGTTGTATCCTGGGGTTGATTTACATATCATGTGCTTTTGATCTGCAGCATAAGCACTCTAGTTCTTCACTGAATTCCAAGGTCTGTTCAAAAACTCGACCACCAAACCAGAACAGTTCAACTTTAACATAAATCCTCCTCTTACTGCACAGAAAGCAGTATGACCATACAGTACTTCTCATGTGTGCCTGTCAGCCCACTACTCTAGCATAAATGGCCTTTTAATCAAGCTCCATTGTTCATACAGTAGGTGCAGCTGTGTCCAACTAAGGGAAGCCTAGGACTGGCCGGATGAATGAATCCTATAGCTACTGAACAAAACAGATACAGTGCGTTACCAGTAACATGGCCTGCTCCTGGAGCAGCTGCTGCTGAAGAATTTCCAAGTGCCGCTGCTCCTCTTCTAGCTGTCGCCTGATATACTCCTGTCACATAGAAATTACCCAGCAATAAATTTATTCAAAAGGAATACATCAGAACCACCTGAGTGGAACACCACAAGCTACTTTCCCAGTCATCTTTAGTCATCAATTCCCTTAGTGCTGGATTAATGCCTGGAGAACAATTTAGAAAACCCTATAATCTAAAATTCTTAGTTGGCTGATGTATCCTGGTTTGGACTACTGTATTATTCAGGGCATGGGCCATAGCTTGTTTATGTATTTTGAAAGTGGTTTCAAATGCACTGAAAAGTTTTGAGAGTTAAACACAGCAAGTCTTACTCAATCCAGCCAACACAAATCACATGCAAGTTTTATTAAAAATTAGTTTTTCACGCTTGTGTGATGAACAGTTAGCAAGAGCAAGAGCCAGGCTTAGTATAGGCAGACCTTGTGCAAGCTTCCCATGGGGGCTCTGACAAATGCAGTTCACACCTGACCTGCCATCTCCCCTACTCGCCCAATCAGAAGCCTCACCTAAGCAGACACTGCCAATCTTGCTGAATTATGCGATGGTTATGACACAAACAAACATCCACTAGGAAACAGATTTTAGACCAAACAAACTCACTTCCTCTTGTGACCTAGCTGTAGTTAAACCTACATCGAGAGGTCAAAAGCTAATACGTTTACCCACTGTGTCATCAGGCCCCCTATACCAACTCTAACTATGAAGCACCCTATCCAAGCAGATAACATCCTATCATGCAAGTAATGAATGTATGTAATATATGCACGCGTGCAACATATATACACACACACGCGTACAGTGTATGCATAAAGAAATTAATGGGTCAGTGCTATGGAGACAGGAGCTACAGAAAAGTCTAATGATAGATCAATGATGTATAATAGGAACCCCGGCAAGTCCACAGGTCAGGGTAAGAAAAATAAAGAAGAAATGTGTCACATTTCTTTAAAATATGTAGCAGCAGAATTTAACTGTTTCAGTTGAATGTTTGCCGTCATTGCCACTGCATTTTTGATTTCATAATTAGCATCTAAACATTTTAAGTTGCTCCTTGGGATAAAAGGCATCTGCCTAAAACGCAAATCAAGTTTCATTCATTCATCCCAGTAGGTGCAAACTTTTATTTTGTGCCCCATCACTCCAAAATGCCTTAAAACAAAAAGTCCATTGCATTCAGAAGGGCAACAGTCGATAATATAAGGTACCACACCTGTAAGTAGATGTTAGATATTTCTGGCCAAATCCTGCTCCCACTGAAGTTACTGGAAATTCTGGCCTGACATCTGTGGAAGCAGAACTGGGCCCTTCATTTGGAATGAACATTTAAAGAGCACAGAAAGTAGTTATCCTAATTAAAGTTTACAACAGGTTTTTAAGTGTTCAGGTCTCATGCATAAGTTCCACAACTCAGTGACGCACAGTTTGAAAGACCTCACTTGTACTTTAAACATTAAGAGTACATTTACAGTACATAAGATATTCTAAATGTTGTCTGAATTGGCATACACGACTATGGATTTCCACTCCACCCCCAACATAGAAAAGGAAAATATGGTACAACTCAAATTAATATAGTGTTACAGGTTCATTTTTCAACTCAGCATCTTCAGAGTTATAAGTTTGACTTAACTCATCCAGCATGCCAAAGCATTACAAATAATATGTCTATCTTCCTCTAAGGTCTTCTGGACCTGGCTGATCCTGTGAGAGCTACTGTTCAACAAAGAGAATCAAGAACCCATTTTCAGTATTTGTTCAGAGTCCATCCTCAGAGGATTTAGTCAAATGCTGGATGCAAATTTAGTTTAGAGCCTTCTGTGGGCAACATTTAAGACTTCACTTTGCAAGCAACATGAAGATCACTTTACTTCCCCGTAGAACTTTATGTTCTGTTTTTCTGTGTTTTTTGTCAAGGACAACAAAGAGGTCGGTTGGACTCCTTGGTGTTAATTCTTTCATGTTTAACTAATTTTTTAAGAATAGAACAACAAACCTAATGCACTTGTATCATGGACTCACCTGTTCTCTCTCCACTCTCCTCTTTTCCTCCTCTGCTCTCCTCCTCTCTTCCTCTTCCTTACGCCTCCTCTCCATTTCTTCTAGCCGTCTTTTCTCCTCCTGTTCTCTTCGCCTCTGCTCACGCTCTTGTTGCCTTCGAGTTTCCCGTTCTCTTCTTTGTTGCTAGAGCAGGGGAAAAAATAAAATGTTACTTTTATGGTTACCCAAGAGACAATGTTGGAGTTGATTTCTACTGGAAGGCCGGTAAATAAAGTTTGTAGGCCCCAGCAACTAACAAAAGTGTGTTCTTTAATGTGCAGTAAACTATTCCATACATAAGAAGCAAGTATCCTGACATGGTCAGTTATACTCTTGAGCTTCTTCATAAGGCTGCACATAACATTTCCCCCAAACACTAAGAGGTTCACTGCTGCTGCTGTCCCAAGACCAGATATAAAGCTCAAACTGAAGCATCTCTGAAGAAAGAATGCAGTGAGATAGTCACAAGTAATCCATTAACTTTTGAATTCCTTCAGCCTTTCCCATTATCCCATTTTGCCAAAGAAAAAAAGAAAAGAAAATGAAATAATCCCTTTCTGGATCACTTGCAGCAAAAATAACAATCCTATGAATACCTGATAAGCTTTTTAGTCAACATAAGTCATGTTGTATGCTAAGAATTTAACTGCTGGTGCAACAACCCAACTGATGAAAAGGCGCCATACATTAATTAACTGGCAAAAAAAACCCTGTTAATGAAGAACTGAGGTTGCCCAGAAGTGCCTCACCTTTCCAGAACATAAAATCCACTTATTTTTAAACCTCTGAAAATCAAGAAACACAGGTTTACATCTTTATGGTCACATAGATAAGCTTCCAAACATGAATCAAATGTAAGCTGGTGCAGTAATGTCTGCCTGAGTCTGCAGACAGCCCTGAACAATAGCTCTGAGAGGTGTGAACTGATAGATTCATGTTCATACAGCACAAACTTAGTAAGCAAGACTGATATTTATGCTTCAGTCTAACTGCCGATAATTGTAGCAGAACCATCCAGCTAATGTGCCTATCTCAAACTGCCTCCCACGCATCCTCAAGTGCCAAGAGACCCAGCTGTCTCCAGCTTAGCTGCCAAAACCTGTCTCCCCTGACAATTTCTACAACATGCTTATGTGCTTCTAATACAGAATTCTACAACTTGTTGGGAATAAAATGTAGAAGCCATATAACAAGAGATCACTATAATAATTATTCTTTTTCACATTTAATTCAATAAAAAATCAGGTTTTTTGTTTATCTGAAGCTGCCACCGAATCATCAGTCTGCTGAGTAAGAGTGCCACAGTAAGCAGGGGCCTTGCCAGAGAATTTAGCCAAACCTGTGATGGAGTTCACATGGCCATGGCTTTAGGTGCTCTCTCTGTAACTGTGCACACTGAAGCACTAAAGGCCCCTCCCTTCCTGCACTGCTGCTTGTTTTGCTAAGTACGCATGCAACTTGACTGCTCATTGTACAGTAAGTAAAAATGCAAAAGTTTTTTTCTTCCCACTGGGATAAACACTTTGCCCACAGCGTAGAGGAGAGTGGTTGAGAGGAAGGTGACTAACGCAGGTTAAGGCTCAGAAATACATAGCTAATGCTCTACAATTGCAGTGCTTCTTGACTAATAGTACTTTTGGAGTTTTCACATTTATGTCCACACCACAACTATTGGCAGCACTCCTGCTTTTCTTTAGAGCCACCTGGGGTTCACCACCACCTTACTTCTCTTCCAATTTCATTAGACATAATTATGCTCTTTTTTCCAGTATCCATTCTATACGTCTCTATACACATAACTTTTGCACTTCTCCCACTAAGTAGGCACCTAGATTTCTCTGATTGAAACAACTTCTCTTCAATGAGCAGAGATATAAAAATAGTACAGGCAGCTCAGGAAAACAGTGGAGTTCTTAGGTTTTACTACTTGTTTTTTAAAGCACATTATATAGGGGTAAATGGGCTCTTTTGTTTCAGAATCTACACATCTCTTGTCAAACAAATTCTGCATTTAAGTGAAAACATTCAGGTGCCTCTTGGCTAATCAAGTCCAAGTTATGAGGCAGAACGATTTGGTTGTCCAGAGAATGCAAGAGGCAACAAACTGACTAGTTACAATGCATGTTTATCAGCTCTAACTCTTCTTATACATGATTGTTCTAGTCTAACAGTTCTTAAAGATAATTTTTTTTCAAAGAAAATAATTCTAGCCTTAAGAAAACCTCTTGACCCCCCCCCCCCCAAAAGCAAAGGCAAAAATACTTTCTGGACACAAATAGCAATCATGGATCAACATTTTTCTCTCTTATTGCTGTGGGGCCAGCAATAAAACAAACCAACTGCACTGGTTTGTTGCAGTATCTATAGCCCTGTCAGGTCATGATGGCAGATCTTGAAATTATATTATTGAGATCACTTTCTTGCTATCCTCCCTCCATTTCAACTCCAGCTGATCTCAAAACACTGCCAACTAAAAATCAAGTCAGAGATAGAGACCGATGCTTGCTCTACCTAATACTTTATACCAGTTATCAAATTATATAAATCCTTAATATGCAATTCAATGGCTCATGAGACACTCAGCTGCTTGATTAGTGTCGCTAATAAACTTGGAGAAAGAAAGAGATAATGAGAAGTTCTAAGGTCCATCTTCATAATATATCAGGGCTAGAAATGGAATGGGTATACCATTGGGAAGATACGAATCCCAGCATGTGTTCCTCATCTTCATGGTTCACAAGATATTGCACCTTCAATCTGACACGTCTCTAACAGTATATATTGATGATACAGAAAATATTCCAAATCTTGAGCCAATCAGTGTTTTTCATTCCTTGGAAGATGGACACAGTTTGGGTCATTTTAATTAGATGAATCTATCATTTCTTGAAGCTGTGGAGAAGTTTTCAGCCATGACTATAAATAGCAACACCAGATAAGATAGCAACGAACAACTGAAATATGTTGAGAGATTTAGAGACGCCCACAGCCAACCTTTCAGATACAACAATGGAGTAGCCAGATGCACTGATGGCCCACTGAAGGGAATCCACTCTCCCAACAACTAATCATCTCAGAGAAAAGACGGTATATAATGGAGACTGCTTGACCCACATCACAGCTAAAAAATTTCATAAAAGCAGGAGAAGTGACATTATGACCTGGCCTCACTCCCTCCCCCCCCACAACTCAACACCTGGTACCATGTCTGGAGGACAAAGACTTTGAACTGTTGAGGGTGGTCCTGGACTGGAAGAGAGTTCCAGCTTGTATATTAAAAATCTGCGAACTGTTCATACCTTCTGTTAGGGTGAGACAGTGCTTGATTCAAATCTTGTTTAGTTTACAGAACACAGATTGCAAATTTACTTTTATTTCTCAGGTAACCAACTTCGATCTCTATGCTTGCTACTTATAATAACTTTAAATCTATCTTTCTGTAGTTAATAAATCTGTTTTATATTTTACCTAAAACTGTGTTTTGATTGAAGTGCTTGTGAAAACTCAGCGGTCTCTCCTCTCCACATCGAGGGAGGGGCGAACTGGGTAATTAACTTACGCTGGTCAGGTTTCTGACGAGGGCAAGATAGTACAGTTCTGGGGTGCAAGGCTGGGGAGCTGGGGGCCTCTCTATTGCTGGTTCATGAGTGGCTGGCAAAGCATTCACGTAACTCAACTGGGTATGCCCCTGCCTGTCGATGTCTGTGTAAGTGCAGGACCGGTCAGAGGTTTGTAGCTTGGCAACAGCATCACAGGGTGGGAGGGATACCCCAAAGCTGGTGGGTCAGAGAGTTCAGTGATCCCACAGTCCAGATTCCACCCTGTGGGTCCCATCACAAGGAACATGCCAGTTTCCCATACCATGATGTAAATAAAAGAATAAAATTCTATTTTTTTTTTAAAAAAAAATTGAGTTTCAACATTCCCCGTGCATGTTTACCACCCACTTGAAGATTAAAAATATATATATACGAACTCTGCCACGAGCCTGCACTTAAAGCAAATCTCTGAAGCACAGCCATGCTGTTGTCTGTGGGCCAAACCATAGAAAAGGATGGAGTTTTTCTCTACGCCAGTTCTACCTTCCTGTTAGCACCACTTTAGCTGACCTGCTAAATGAATGGAAGTCTAGGCACCTGGCACTGCTTACCAGAAACACCACCTGCCCAAGGTCCACTGAGTATGCAGAGCCCACTTTATACGACTTCCCTTTCTTTGAATATGGCCAGTGAAAACCAAACCACTGAAGCAGCAAACACTAAATACACACAATTATTTTCAGCCAGTGAGGAGAGGAGAGGAGAGATGTATTGTGATAAAAATAGAGTAGGCTCTGAGAGAGGTTTTCAACATGAGTAATGATGCTACCAGCTAGCTACAGACTTCTTTACTTTTAAAGCAAGACGAGCCACCTGACCTCCCACTGTGCACTAGTGCTTTTTAACCTAAGATCACCTCACGGGCTAGTCTTAAAAAGCCTTTTTTTGAGGTGTGACTACTGACAGGGTATGTTCACCGTGGCATTTAGGCTTAACATAGGAAGCACCATTTAGGATAGGCTCTTCTGGTCTAAGACAAACTGTAAGTGCCACTTATATAATTTCCTTCTTGATTTTAGAAGTGCATTAATTCCTACACTTCTATTTATACATCACCAGAAACACACAACATTTGGTATGTAGCCTGGTTCCTGTACTTACTGAGCTGACTAAGTGGCATAGACTGTTGCACTTCTTTCAGATCTTCTTTAGCTAAACGTGAGATACAGTAGTCTAGTACCAACCTCTCATGGTACTGTAGATCAGATGAGCAGATTACATTCAGACAACAAGCCACTAAAGAAAGGGCAAGCTAGAGAGGGCTGAAAGGAAATATCTAAAACATGGGTGTCCAATCTTTTGGCTTTCCTGGGCCACATTGGAAGAACACGAGTTGTCTTGGGCCACGCGTTATGCCTACTATACACAAATTCTTTGTCACAATTCATTTTACGCGACATTAGAGTCCTCTCGCTCTTTATTTTATTAGTCAATTTTATCAGTTTTTCAGGTTTTTTGGTCTAACTGTTTGCAATTATAATGCGAATTACGAATAATACTCCGTTATTTGTGGACGTAATCTCATAACGTTGTAAGTTTACGATTTTGTGTTGGGCCGCATTCATAGCCGTCCTGGGCCGCATGCGGCCCACGGGCCGCGGGTTGGACAAGCCTGATCTAAAAGGTACAGACGGAGCAATGATAAAACTGCTACGATCTTGACAACTGTCCTCCAATGTCACCCATAATGCATTCTAACTCAAGTCTCATACTGGTTCATGATTGCATAGGTCTGAGCTCACAGACTATGCTGTGATTTACCAGAAGGGGGCAATGTAGCTACACATGCAAACTGCTAGTTTGCATATAAAAACAAATACAGTACCCTAGCTCATACAAGAAAACACTAATGATGAATTCCTGGATTAGAATACATATAAAACCACCTCTGTATATCGGTCTTGTATCCAGGCTAAGGTAGATATATACATGCATTAATGCTGGTGACCGAGTACTTGGAGGTGGGGAGAGAACAATAAAATAATCGTATTAGACGCGAGTTCAGAGTGTAACCAACACAAAATGCGGGCAATTCAAATTAAGTTGGAGCCTGGATGGAAATCATTCCTCTTTTAGTGCTGTAAAACAAAACCCTAGCAAAATCACCCTCTTCACCTCAGTGGTGAAGCTTAATTGGAACCAGTTATATCAGAACCCTTAGAACTGTGGAGGTTACTTTCATAATTTGTATTATCGTAGAACTTAGGAGACCTAGTCATGGAGGCTTGTATCACAACTAGTTCTCATTTTGCAAAATCAAAACTAGACTAAGTTTTTTCAAGCACTAATTCTGAAGTTTCTTCATTCCCTTCAAGCCCAGGATTGCTTCTTGCCGCCCTCCCCTCCCCCCCCCATTTTGTTGGAGAGAAAAGCACAGATGCAGGAATATATTTTTTAAAAAAGTCTAGAACAGCTCAGATTTCTTTTTTTAACCACCTAAGTCTTAAGTATCATACAAGTGATCATTATATAAAAGCATATGTCTAACCAAATACTTGCAAAGCTTCAGATAATCTTCTACACTTCAGCAATGTATAATTTCCTCCTTCTAAGTAATGCAGAAATTATAAGGTCTCTGAAACAATTGTTTTCAGTAGTCACTTATATGCCTTTTAAAAGCAATCTTCTCTTTAATACTGCTGAGAATAATGCACTTTTGGCACGTGGCCCAAACACTGTTCTTGTGGCAGTCTCAGTCAAACTGTCTAGGATCTGTGCCAGAATTGTCAGAACAAGCGCTCAATTTTAATTTAAGAAAGAAAAAGAAAAAAAAGACATGTCGGCAACATGTCCAGGGAGACTACCTATGGTCTAAAATGTTCCCCTAATTCTCACAAGTGAATGTCAAACACAAATACTAAAAAATGCAACTTCCCTCACTCCAACTAAATGCAGCACCAGAAACACAAACTGACAAAAGCCAGGGGATTTGAAAGCAACACTATTCTTAACTAAAGTTATTAGGCTTTTCTTTCTTCATAACACAGAGTAAGTTAAAAACAAAGGTTCATCCTTTTGGGTTCTTGTCTTTCATCACTCTGTGCAACAATATTAATGTTATCGAAGAATGTTTCTTTCCCTCACTCTCGAAGGTTTGTTCTAGCTAAGGGTTTCCTAAGAAGCTCTCAGATGGAGGGATGCTTCTCTAAGTATAAAAGATCCAAACAAAGAAAAGATCAAAAGAACTACATATGCTTGCAAGCATTTTGTTGGGGGCCATTTTCTTTTTAAAATTAATTTTCTATTGATGACAATGCTTTTTTTTCCCTAAAAATGAAATAAAAAATAAAGCTTCTATGGTAATTTCACCATAAAAAGTGAGGGAGTGTGGCAAAGGTTACAGATTTGGCAGATGCAGAGGTTTTTCTCTTCCAGCTCTTCATGGTTTATTGTGGAACTCTATTCACAAATGCATCAATCCACAAGATGCAGCGTCACTGTGTTGCTAGCGTCGTACTTGATCAGTTTGAATTCTTTTTTGCAGTAGCAAATCATTCAAAATTGGTGGACTTTTTTAAAAAGGTGAAAATATATTTAAGCAAAAGAAAACGTGATTTTATAAACTAAAACAAAAGCTATCAAACATGCATATGCTGGAACAAACAAAAAAAGAGTCAAGTGAAGGATAGGCTATCTAAAGACAAAAAACTAATCATATTGTCACACAGATCCATCCTTGAAGGAGGTAGGTTTATACATATCAAATACTGTTTTTTTCTTTTTAATTCATGAGAACATTCACTTACAGGGCCTTTTTGAAGAGAGTGGGATTGACCTAAATGCAACTTCAACCTGATTTAGCAATTTTCAAAGTTTTGCACATATTTACACATACCCTCTAACACCTAAATAACCCCTTCAATTAAACTCTAGAGTCTTTCTTGCAAACAGACCCATTGTTCTTTTTCTTTATTTGCAGCATTTTTCTTTTTGTATTGAGAGCGATTTCAGATTAAAAAGGTCATATTGATCCTGGCAGATTAAATGGATTATTTCACGGAGTTATTTTTTAAAAAAATGCCTAGAACTCGAGTTTTCAGATGTTAAAAGAAAAAAAAAAGTTTTACTTTTGTCTTAAGTGGGATTTCAGATCATCATCATCATGCAGGGGACTAGGCGAGTCATTAGATTAGGGTCACCCGCAAATGTTTGAATTCGAATCCTGACTCAAGTGAAAAATAAGCACCGCATTTTAGCTTTCCCCAGTCTCCTTTATGACCAAATAAAATGACTGCACAACTAATAGTCTCTTTAAGACAGGCCAAGACCTGAAATGTCAATGATATTTATCTTGGCAATTTGAGGATGGTGGGGGACGAGAGAGGGAAAAAGAAGCCTGCATAGCCCCTTCCTGCTGCATGTGTGTGGCTGGGTCCTTATTATCAGTTCCTCCTTCTAAAAGCAGTAAATTCACTCACACATCTGAAGGGGCTTGGGAAAAACATCTTAAGGTAGGCTGCAAAGCTTTTTTGAATTTTCTGTTACATTATTTATCGTGTTAATACATAATGCAAATCTTAAAGTTATGAATCGTAAATGTATGTGTAAACTTGATGTACTATGTGGAGCTAATCTGGTCCTCCGTGCACTGCTAAACATGATCAGTGCTTGGAAAACTAGATAGCTTTGATGAATAACTACATGTCAAATGAACAGCTGTAACAGCAAATCAAGCAAGGGTCATTTGAGGACAATTGGAATTTGACCCTGTACTTCCTGAAGAGCCAAATGATTCGTTTCACTTCATCTCCCAGACTCAGTTTTAGTCTGCAAAAATTTTTAGAAAACTTTCCATCTGCCAGATCCTAAAGAACCCTTTATTTACTTACTTACTAGCAGTCTTGTGTGAGCATTTAAATAAAGAATGTTTAGAAACAAAATAATTAAGATAGACTCACAAGGGACAAGGTGATGTACAAAAACCTTTGGGGCAAGAAAATCCAAACAAAACTATGTATGCAAAACAGTCAGTATAGCCCAAAGAGTAAAATATGCCAAAATTTACCTGGGGTTTTGTAAAAAAAAAAAAAAAAAAAAAAAAAAAAAAAATTCAGATGGGTAGAGATATAAAAATGTATGAAAATGGCATGTCTCTTACAGGACAAATGGGAAAAAAATCCAATATATCATGTATGTTTTGCTACTTATGACATTTATAAAATGAATAATGGGTATTCTATACCGTATACCTTTATGCTATTACATATAGAACTGTAAAAAGGCCTAGAAGGGACCTCAAGAAGCCCTCAAGTCCAGTCTCCCGCACTGAGGCAGGACCAAGAGAACCTACACAATCCC
This sequence comes from Sternotherus odoratus, assembly GCA_032164245.1. Classification (NCBI taxonomy): domain Eukaryota; kingdom Metazoa; phylum Chordata; order Testudines; family Kinosternidae; genus Sternotherus; species Sternotherus odoratus. The sequence continues at coordinate 203,847,550 of JAVMKO010000001.1, read as the reverse complement.
CTGACAGGCATTTATCCAACCTGTTCTAAAAACCTCCAGTGATGGTGATCCCACAATCTCTCTTGGACACCTATTCCAGAGCTTAACTATTCTTATAAAGTTTTTCCTAATAGCTAGCCTAAACCTCCCTTGCTGCAGATTAAGCTCATTACTTCTTGTTTTATCTTCAGTGGACATGGAGAATGATTGATCACAGTCCTCTTCATAACAGCTCATATAAGACTGGTAAAAAGGTGCCCCCCCCTTGAGACTAAACATACCCAATTTTGTTTAACCTTTCTTAATAGGTAGATTTTCAAAATCTCTCATCATTTTTGTTGCTCTCCTCTGGACTCTCTCCAGAATTTGTCCAGAAATTGACACACTACTCCGACAGAAGGCCTCACCAGTACCAAGTAGGACAATTATCTCCCATATCTTACAGGAGCTTCTGCACTGCATCAAAAATAGGTTGCTATCCACCATGAATTAGTGCCAAATGCAGATGTTTAAGAAAGCTCTGAAAGAACTCTGATACTACCAGGCACCGATATTTCTAAAAGCCGTCTTAGTGGCATGACCTGGTTTAAGAAAGCTGTACACTGATAACTAAACATAGAAGTCTTCCCTTCTGTACAGCTACACCAAAAGTCTCTAGGCCAATTGCATGGCATTTTGAATAGCAATAGATACATACACACACAATTCTCTCCAATCAAAATGCAAGTCTTTTGGAATCAATTACCTTCTGGGAGCTGCAGGGTGTTCAGTACTTTTAGAAATGAGACCACCATGTCTACACATGGGTTTAAGAGCTTACTTTAGGCTAGTTTTGAAAATCTCAATTAATGGATATATACTTGCACAATATACAGGGAATATTTCTTAAGATCTTGGGACAATAAGCATAACAGGAGCTCTGCCACCTTAGCTCCAGTCTTCTATTTCTACCTCTTCTAGCCGCCTCCTTTGCTCTTTCTGCTGCTCTATGCGTTTCTGTCTCTCTGCCAACAGCTGCCTCTTGTACTCCTCCTGCTCTCGGAGCTGCTGTTCCTGTAGCAGCTGCTGTCTCCGAAGGGCCTCCGAACGTTCCTTGTTTTCCTGCTGTAGTCTCAGGAAATCACGTCGGAGGGTAGATTCTCCAGGCACATTGACAATTGAACTGTAAAAGCAGAAAGTTAAGCCTCCCATACCACAGAGCCTAAAGAGCTGTTAAATATCTTCTCCAAAGCTTATACATTATACACACACATACTGTATATATAGTTTACATTTTGATCTCTTGTCTTTCAAAATAAAGACACTGGATGCATTTCAAATAGGTCCTTTCTCTGGAAGGTGTTAAACCAGGTCAGGCAAAGTAAGAGCCAACACAATTTTTTTTCCCAGTCTTTGAACCAAGCCTACGTCCTCTCTTTTAAGTCTGAGAGAGTTCGGATTAGAGCCCCAGCTACCTGTGTACTTTGCCCCAAACACACCCACTGTAAGTCTCACACACCTACCACCTCTACAGCAGTGGTTCTCAACTGGGGTACATGTACCCTTGGGGGAGGGGACCACAGAGGTCTTCCAGGGGGTACATCAACTCATCTAGATATTTGCCTAGTTTTACAACAGGCTACATAAAAAGGACTAGCAGTCAGTACAAATTAAAATTTCATACAATTGCTTGTTTACACTGCTCTATACACTATACATTGAAATGTAAATGTAACATTTGTATTCCAATTCATTTATTTTGTATTTATGTGGTCAAAATGAGAATGTAATCAATTTTTTAATAGTGTGTTATGGCACTTCTGTATTTTTATGTCTGATTTTGTAAGCAAATAGTTTTTTAAGTGAAGTGAACCTTGGGCGTTCGCAAGACAATCAGGCTGCTGAAAAGGTTACAGTCGTCTGGAAAGATTGAGAGCCACTGCTCTACAGTGGTATATCCAAGTTTAGAGTGGACAGGATGGGGACCTCAAAAGAGTTCAGAGGTCTGAGTGAATGTTTTGAGGTTCATGTCTCATTAGTGTATGTGATTCATTATATTTAGTAACAGGTGTAAAGGCTTATGAAACGAAAGTATACTCCAGATTTGTCAAGGCGAGTTATAAAATTATTTGTCTATATCAGCGATTATTACCTTGGCTCTCCTTCTTGTTCAGGCACTTCCTCCTCCTCTTCCTCACTTCCACTATATTCATATTCTGTCTCATCTAGCCAAAAAGAGGAAACAATATTCCAGGCAGCTCTTACAATTTTTTATTTTAAAATACCTAACTCCTACAATAGGGCCTCAGCAATCCAGTTCTGACCAGCTTAAATGATCAGATTTACATGCAACATTTTGGAACCATTCAAATGTCATCTCATCCTAGAGGCACAAGGAGACCTTCATTTGGATGTGAGCTTCAGTTTAATCCACAGGCTTTGACCACAGTGATAACGATATGGTCTTAGAGTCTTTTGTAAAATCAGAAGTTGGTAGAATGTCAAATAATCAGTTTTTAAAAATATATACGAGTAAACACTGGCTTATTTTTAAAAGTCTGCATACCTTTCTCTCCTCTCTTCTTTCTGGTCCTGTCTATATGGTCTTTAAGCTGGATTCGGACTTGTCTTTCATTTGGCTGATCGCGTATAAAAGGATGTTTTAAAAGCTGCTCGGTGGAGGGTCTCTGCATATAGTTCTTGACTAAACAACCTTCTATAAAACTAAAGAACTTTTTTGACCTGAGGGGAAAAAAGTGTAAAGCTAATACTCAAATAATCCATTTTTCAGTTTTTCCTCATTAGTCCAAAAACCTTCAGTTCTCTCCCCCAAGATAGCATGCTTCTGCCTAGCAGTGTAAATGGTGTCATAGATGCCTTCAAAAAAGCCACAAGAATGCTGCCAGACAATATGGGGACTCTTCCATTAGTGCAAGTAATACCAACCTGTTTTTATATGCACCTGGCTTAGTGTCTGTAGGAACTGAAGAATATTTTGGTTTTTTAACTGAATAACTATGAATTTTTTAAAATAACATTTTCTGAATACTTAATGCCATAAAATTTGTTCAATTCGGGCACACAGGACCAAATTAATCCCTGGTTTAACTACTGAAGTTAGTGATGGAAATTGATTCATCTCTATCTAATGGATAAGGAGATGAGGAATACATGCTTAGTAAATCAGAACAGTATCTTGCTAAAGTAGTAACAACTCCATGGTACTCCTGGGGGAATTCTGCACCATTGCACAATGCAGAATTTTGCAGAAATTAATGCTGTGCATGCAAAATTTCCTTTCCTTTCCCCCCATAAAAATGGGTTGCATTGCTGCTAGTCACCACTAGAGGCCACTGGACTTGCAGGGACCAGCTTACATATAGAAGACCCTGCTGGGAGGACAGAGAGGGAGCTAGAGGGTTCCTGGCAGCTGCAGTTCCCAGCATACCCTGAGGGAAGGAGAGGGCGGCACACAGGAAACTCCATGCAAACCTGGGACGGAACATTAGGCTGTTTCTCCCTCTGGATCTCTGGGCTCGTGAAGGCAGGGGGACAGGTGTCTGGGTAAGGGGGAGGCTGCAGTGGGGTTCGGGGAGGGGGGGTGAATTGTGGGTATCTGGACTCCTGTTTGGGCTCAGAGGGGAAGGATGATGGGAGCAGAGAAACAGGAACTGGGTTGACATAGAGGTTTCTTTGCCCTGGTCTACACTATAAGGTTAGGTCGAATTTAGCCGCATTCGGCCGATTTCATGCTCTGTGTGTCCACACAACCAACCCCATTTTGCAGACTTAAAGGGCTCTTAAAATCGACTTCTGTACTCCTCCCCAGTGAGGGAATTAGCACAAAAATCAACCATGCTGGGTTGAATTTGGGGTACTGTAGACACAATTCGACGGTATTGGTCTAAGGGAGCTATCCCAGAGTGCTCCATTGTGACTGCTCTGGACAACACTCTCAACTCAGATGCACTAGCCAGGTAGACAGGAAAGGCCCCGGGAACTTTTGAATTTCATTTCCTGTTTGGTCATCATGGTGAGCTTAACAGCACAGGTGACTCTGCGGAGCCCATCAGCACAGATGACCATGCAGTCCCAGAATTGCAGAAGAGCTCCAGCATGGACTGAATCGGAGACACTGGATCTAAACACTGTATGAGAAGAATCTGTGCCGGCAGAACTCCATTCAAAAAGACAAAATGCCAATCTATACATCCCAAAATCTCCCAGGGCATGTTGGACAGAGGTTACACCAGGGAGACACAGCAACGCCACATGAAAATTAAGGAGCTCAGGCAAGCCTACTAAAAAACAAAGGAGGCAATCAGTCACTCTGGGTCAGAGCCCCATACATGCCACTACTATGATGAGCTGCATGGAATTCTAGGGTGGAATCCTACCACTACCCCATCACTGTCCATGGACACCTGCATGGGGGGGGACTCTCACGGAACAGGAAGGAGAATTTTGTGGTGGAGGGGAGTACACAGCAAGCAAGCGGAGAATCTGTTCTCCCCAGCAGCGAGGAACTGTTCATCAGCCTGGAGACAATACCTTCCACACCCTCCCAAGGTGGACTCTCGGGCCATGAAGCCAGAGAAAGTACTTCTGGTGAGTGTACCTTTGTAAATACAATACAGTTTAAAAGAAAGTGTGTTTAATGATTCACTTGCCCTGAAGACTTGGGATGCATTAGCGGCCAGTACAGTTACTGATAAAGTCTGTTAACGTGTCTGGAATAGAGCAGGAATCCTCCAGGGACACGTCCATGAAGCTCTCCTGGAGGTACTCTGAAAGCCATTGCAGAAGGTTTCTGGTTAGGGCTACCTTATTCCGTCCTCCACGGTAAGACACTTTACCACACCAAGCCAGTAGCAAGTGGTCTAAAATCATTGCAGCACAAAGCATGAAAGCGAATGGTCCTGGGTTTGGGGCGCATTCAAGCAACATTAGTTCTCTGTGTTAGCCTCAAGAGTGTGATATCATTCATGGTCACCTGGTTGAAATGGGGAAATTTGTTTAAGTGGACATTCAGAGGTGTCCATTCATGCTGAGCTGTTTGCGTTTGGCTTAAAGGGATCATTCCTGATGACAGCCACGCCGTGGGGGACAGACCCGTTCATGGTGAGCTGTTTGCTTTTGGTTGAAAGGGCTCATCCCTAATATCAGTGGTGGATTAACCTATAAGCAATAAAAGCACGTGCTTAGGGCCCCAAGAGAAAAGGGGCCCCAAGCAACAACAAAAAATGGTTACAAAATTACAAGTTTGCACGGCCTTAAATTAAAAAAAAGTCTCAATTAACATCTTGGGCCCGAGTCCAGGACAGAGTCCACGTCAGGCCGTTACAAAGACATGCAGCAAAAGATTTTGGAATGCAATACATTTGCCATCTGTGTGCCCTGTTCAGCCCATTCATTAAATTTGGTTGGCTGCAGTGCTGTTGACTGTTGTGGAATGGCTGTTCATTTTTTCTATACAGTCCAATTGCTGTATATCTTTTTCTCGGTATCGTCAAACCGATGGAAAATTCTGAAAGATTGTCTGGGAGATAATAAAGTGTTAAAATCCCTCTCTGGTACCAGATGGGAGGCACATGCAGTTGCAACAAATGCAATTTTGAGTTCTTTCAACAAGATTTTGGAAGCTTTAGAATGTGTAGCTGATGACAAGTCGCAGAAGGGAGACAGTAAACGGGAAGCAGACAACATTGCAAACAAGATGCTAGAGCTAGAGTTTGTTTTTATGCTCATCCTGTGGGATGACATTTTGCAAGAATTTTACAGAACAAGTCAAGCTCTGCAAAAAGTGGCTGTGGTCTTAAAGACCTGTGCAGATTTCTACATGTCCTTAGCTGAAAAACTGCGGGCTAAGCGAGATGATTTTGAAAGAATTGAGAAGCTTTCAAAAGAAATGCTACCAGAGGGGAGTGATTACAAAATATCTCACACTCACAAACGTAGTAGAAAGACGCTACCCAATGATGGAAATGCACCAGAAGTAGAGCTGATCCCTAGAGAAAAATTCCGCATTGCCACCTATAACGTAATCATTGATCAGTTAGAAACCCAAATGAGAAGAAAGGGAGAAATATATGTTGATATTGCAGACAAATTTTCTTTCTTAAGTGATGTCCCAAATAACATCATTTCATCTGCTGAAAAAGAAAGATACACTCAGTGTTCCCAAAAGCTAGTTGAGGCCTACCCAGAGGATTTGGACACTAACCTTTCTACTGAGCTTCAGCAGTTTCATTCTTATGTGCGTCACAAGTTTATTAACACTAGCAAAAGTACATTTTCTCCTGCTGAACTTTATCAAGTAATTGTGGATGACAAAATTGTGTCAGTACAGTAAAACCTCGATATAACGGACTAATCCGGGCGAGGGGTTGTCTGTTAAAGCCGAAAGTCCGTTATATAATAAAGTAGGTTTTCCGAATGCGTATGTTAAAAAATTGACAATTTACTTATGTAGACATTTTTGTGTAATTAAAATTAAGTATGTATGAAAAGTTTAATTTCACAGAAAAGTTTTCTATACAGTAGACTCTCGATTATCCGGGATGATCGGGAAAACCTTAATCCCGATTAATAAAATCCCGGATAATCACACGACTACTGGGGGGTGGGGGTGGGGGAGTGTCTGCCGGTGGCCCGGGGGGTGGGGGGGTGGAGGGGGAATGGTGGTGGTCCCACCACCTGCCCCAGTCAGCTCCCCTGCTAGCCTGGGTGTGGGAAGCCCAGGCTGGCAGCGGGAGCTGAGACCCCAGCGGGCAGGAGATAATCGGGAAACTCTAAAGTGGCAGCCGGCTGAGCGCTCAGCCTGCCGCCGCTTTGGGGTTTCCCTGCAGGCTCCTGCCAGCCGGGGTCTCAGCCCGCTGCCAGCCTGGGCTTCCCACACCCAGGCTAGCAGGGGAGCTGACTGGGGCAGGTGGTGGGATTTAATTATAAGCAAATCTTGGTTAAAAGCATTTTAAAATTAACAGGGTGTTAATTTTCACATATGACATACGAACTGGAAATTTTGTCCCTTAAATCCGAAGTCCGTTAAATCAAGGTCCGCAAAATCAAGGGTTTACTGTATTTCCAAATGTAAACATTGGTTTTCGCATCTTTTTTACTTTAATGATCACAAATTGTACAGCAGAGCACTCATTTTCAAGGTTAAAGGGTAGTAAAAACCCTAATAGAACAATGATGGTCCAAAACAGGTTGGATGATTTGGCTCTTTTAAGTACGGAGGCAGATTTAGTCAGAGAACTGACATTTAAAGATATCATTAAAGATTTTGCTCTCCAAAAATCAAGGAGGAAGTTAGCAAATAAAAATAAATGAATAAATAAATCATTATAATTTTTATAAATGAATAAATACATTTTAAGAAGTTTTTATCAAGTGTCTACTTTCAAGTTTTCAACCCATATTAAATTTAAATTATTGTGAGCCTTGTTCTTGTCCCTCTCAACTGAACTGTGTTTGGGTAGCAGCTTTGTCACTTTGCGAGTAAAAGCTGGGTTGTGAATGGGGGTGAGAGTTGAAAGGGGGACCCTTTGCTTGGCTGTGTTTAGGGCCCCAGGAGCAATTAATCCGCCCCTGCCTAATATCCACGCAGTGGAGGGGAGGGGTGAAGCAATCATCCCAGAGAATTGGGGGAGGGGGGGAAATACTGCACATCCACCTGAAAACCACAGGCCCTCCTTTTAAATAGCCAACTTACCAAGCACTGCTTGGTATAGGAATGGAGGGCACCGCAGTCTGAAACCATTCCCACATATTATGAAGGTGGAAGAAGCCGAACCCCACGTGCCCCTTGGGCTTACCATGGCTGCCTGCAAGCTGAATTCTGTTGCCCAGCCATGTGTGATGTCTCTCACAAAACAGACAGGCACTCAATATAAAAGGCAAAATGCAACCTTGTACCGAAAGCACATGTGCTGTCTTCTGTGACTTGCTTGAGTCACTGTGAAAGAGTCTCCCTTTTGTTCTCTAAAATGGATCTTTTTAAATTCTACTCTCCCTTTTTTTTCCTACTGTGGGTGCAAATGTTTCTATGTTCCCCCTATCATCTCCGTCCCAGAGGTTATCACAGATTAGAAGGTGAAAAAAAATGCACTTGCAATGACATGTTTTCTGAGCTCATGCATTCCTCCCGCGCTGATAGAGTGCAGCTGAATGAGCGGAGGCAAACAATGGCAGAGTCCAGGAAAGAATTAAGTGAGAAACAAACAAAACTGTCACACTGTAGCCTGGTCAGTCACGAAACTAGTTTTCAAAGCTTCTCTGATGCGCAGAACGCCCAGCTGTGTTCTTCTAATCACCCTGGCTGCATGAAATTGGCCACCAGGCAACTTGCCTCAACCTCCCACCCCACCATAAATGTCTCCCACTTACTCTCACAGATATTGTGAAGCACACAGCTTGGGCAAGCAGCAATAACAATGGGAATATTGGTTGCGCTGAGGTCTAACCTAGTCAGCAACCTAGGTCTAACCTAGTCAGCAACCTGCGCCAGCAAGCTCTTAAATGTCCAAATGCACATTCTGCTCTTGACTACTGTCCAGGCTGCCTGTGTGAGACTTCATGAGCCTTGGGAGCAAGGGATAGGCTGGGTCTTGGAGGATAACTATAGGCATTTCAACATCCCCAACAGTAATCTTCTGATCTGGGAAGTAAATTCCTTCCTGCAGCTGTTCAAACAGACCCAAGTTCCCGAAGATGTGAGTGTCATGCATCTTTCCCGGCCATCCCACGTCAATGAAACGTCCCTTGTGATCCACCAGTGCTTGCAGCACCATCAAGAAGTACCCTTTGCAGTTTACGTAGTGGCTGTCCTGATGGTCCGGTGCCAAGATAGGAATATGTGTTCCGTCTGTTGCCCCACCACAGTTAGGGAACCTCATTGCAGCAAAGCCATCCACTATAATGTGCACATTTCCCAGAGTCACTACCCTTGATAGCAGAAGGTTAGCGATTGCATTGGCTACTTGGATCATAGCAACCCCCACAGTAGTTTTGCCCACTCCAAATTGATTCCTGACTGATTGGTAGTTGTCAGGCATTGCAAGCTTCCAGAGGGCTAATGCCAGTCACTTCTCAACTGTCAGGTCTGCTCTCATCTTGGTATTCTTGCGCTTCAAGGCAGGAAAAAGCAAGTCACAAAGTTCCATGAAAGGAGCATTATGCATGTGAAAGTTTTGCAGCCACTGGGAATCACACTGCAACACTATGCGGTCCCACCAGCTGTGCTCGTTTCCTGGGTCCAGAATCGGCATTCCACAGTATGAATCTGCACCAATGCCACCACGATGTCCCAACTGGCATATCCTGGGCATTGAGGAAAGTCTGTGTCCATGTCCTCATTATCGTCATCGCGCTGTCGTAGCCTTCTTACCAGGTTCTGCAAATACTGCAGGATAACGTGCGAGGTATTTACAATGCTCACAACTGCAGCGGTGATCTGATCTGATCTGAATGGGCTCCATACTTGCAGAGCTATGGCGTCTGCGTGGCGTGAAACAATTGCTTGCCATTGCTTTCATGGAGGGAAGGGAGGAGGGAGAGGAGACTGATGACATGTACCCCAAACCACCCGCAACAATGACAATCAGGCATTGGGAGCTTAACCAAGAATTCCAATGGGCAGTGGAGACTGCAGGATAGCTACCCACAGTGCACCGCTCTGAGAATTGATGCTAGCCACAGTACTGTGGACCCATTCCGCCAACTTAATGCATTTAATGGGGACACACACAATTGACTGTATAAAATTGCTTCTGAAAAATCAACTTCTATAAAATTGACCTAATTTTGTAGTGTAGACATACCCTTAAACTCTCTATTCCTGGGGGAATTTTTTGTGAGGGTCTGTATTGTTACGGACATACTTACTGACCGGTATTTTTAAATAAATTACCAAAATATTTGAAACTGGCGATTATGAAGTGTAAAAGTACATGAGGCACTCTTAAAGAGACACTTTCAGGATAGAAATAATTTATTTTTTTTCTTATCTCTGTTTCTAACAAAACTTTAGAAACAGAGTGAAAATAATGCTTAAAACTGAATTTTTCATCACTTTTTTTTGCCATTCATTCACCTTGCTAAGTAAAAACCGTATCAGTACCACTGCTGTTTTTAGCCAGTTTAACTTTGATTCTTATGCACTAGCAAAATGCTGAATTGTTGGAGTTATAAACACTACAGATCATGCTTACAAACGTTTTTTTCATCCTTTCTCAAAACTCTCTGAATAGGAATGTAGTCATAACCTCTAGGTTTAATAAAAGTTTATTTAAAATACATATACTCACACAGATGCTCCAATAGTAATTACTGTATGACAAAGTCATTCCAAACAATGAACCAGTGCACCCAGTCAACAAAGCTAATTATGTTATTTATAGATTGGTGTAACTGGTCACATCACCTTACGAAATTACTTTTTGATAGGACTCTAGCATTCAACCTCATAGTCATGCAATTTCCATTCACGGAGGGCTTATTTCTTGTATGAAACAAACTCACACACACACTTTTCCTTCACTTAAGAAGAAAGCAAAGTAAAGCGTTACTTTTGTTAATGTTGAGGCTTTCATTGATGATTTTAAGGTTATCATGTTCAACCTACAAAAACCCTCATTCTAGTGAAAATTATTGCTTCATTCAAATCAGTTGTGTCTAATAATGGGGAGGAAAATCCTGTATTGTTAAGGGATTATTCCCAGCTGGCAAGAAGAACAATTTCAATCATTTGCAATAATTATAGTAAAAGCCTTCATTAATTTTAATAGTTCCTTTCAACTCAGCATCTAGAAGTCAATGGTGCTGTCCTGTTTCTTTATAATACTGTATCTTAGAAAAGATATTGCATATTAGGAATGCAGCAGTTTGAGCTGTAGTATAATTTGTCACCTTAATATGATGCTGCTCTGACAACAGAACAGCTCATTTTTTGTCTCATGATTCAAAAGACGAAATTTCCCTGAAAAATAGAGCTAAAAAATAATCAATGCACATCTCATTTTGTGCTTTCATTTAATAGTGCAGAAGGTAATAAAAGATTGATTTTAGCCAGCCTAAATTATTTTATAGTTCTATGGAAATGGTTACAAAAAAGCATGCCATGAAATAAAAGAGAAGAAAGTGTTATGTTGTAAAGGAAACAATGAAACAGACTACAGAAAACACAGTAGCCTCTACATACCATTTCTTGGATTTTAGCCGTGGAGGAGGGTTTCTGGGTATTAGAAACAGCGCCCTCATCGGATGCATGTCACAGAGGGCTGGAAAAAAATATAATTTTGTTCAGATGTTTTTCCACTTATCATGATTCTGCATTTGCACGGTCTTCACTTCAGGATTATTTCATTTTCATAGCCATTTCCCTCTCATCAACCCCTACACACGATGGACACGGGAACGACATTAAGCAAAATTAACCTAAAATGCAAAAGTTAAGACAACAGTTCTGCCCCTGACTCCCGAGTTTAATGCGGCCAAAAATAAAGGTCGAGATTATCCCCTCAGATCCAAACATGGTGCTCAAATCTCCACCTCACTCATGGACGGCAGAGTCAGTCTTCTCTGCAGCACTGTCTCCACACCATTCTCCAAACACAAGGGCACTCTGTAGTGTCAGGGTTCATAAAGGCGGCGGGGGTAGAGACAGAGCAGGCTGGGGGCCAAAATGAGGCCAGGAGCAAGGGGTCTGTGAGGCAAAGGAGGACATCCTGATAGCTCAACTTCAGCTGAATACCACTACCAATGAGTGAAGGAGAAAAGGAGGTGCTGAGGGCTAGAGATGGTAGGGGGCAAAGGGCAGATGGCCCTAATCTCCTATGCTTGGCAGTGGATCTCTCAACCTATCCTGAAGGAAGAGCAAACCTAAAGGAATGGCCAGAAAGGATAACAGTGAGGGGTTCATGATTCATTGCAGTCATTCCCAATAAACCCCATTGTGAGTTCTTCTGTAAGAGGGGCCAATCTGAACCCATCTGTTTAGCATGAAGTAATCAATTACCAATTCCAATCAGAAAAAATGCACACACTGGTTTACGGAGCCCAGTGACAGAGATTTAATTAAAACAAGAGGAGGTTACTTACCTATAACTGGAGATATATGGTCCCTATCTGTATTCCACTGTAGTCCATCATGCGTCCAAACCCAGAGTTTTGAAAGTAGTAGTGTCCATTGGTCCACCCCTGTGCTCCTGGCTCACCTCATGGTTTCATCCGAGGCCATAAAAGGTGGGGTGGACGGACCATGACTCCAGTTCTTTCTCCCCCCACAAATCCAGCAGATCCGCAGCAGAGGGGAAGGAGGACAGGAAGTGGAATAGAGATAAGAACCACACATCTTGAAGAGACTCCAATTACAGGTAAGTAACCTCTTCTTCTTTGAGTGATAGTCCCTATTTGTATTCCACTGAGGGTGAATAACAAGCAATACCTACATGCAAGGATGAAGAGGGAACAGCTGAGTGGAAGACACCCGTGCCCAATAAGGGGTCCATAGCAGAGTCCTGCACCCGGCCGCTCCCCCTGAGCCCAGAATTCCAAAAGTGGTGCCTTTTCAACTATTAACTTTGTTTTTAAAAGTTAACTTGTACAAGGGAAAAAAAATTTAACACATCAGGCATGTATTCACACGTCATCAACAATCAATCTGAACTTGTGCATGAATTTCTTTCATTTAAAGACATGTACACAGATATGATGAGCACTAGCAGTAAAGCAAATTCATGTGCAGAGAAACTTACCATCAACAGTGTACTAAAATTCATGATCGCGAACAACACGTGTTCCATTTTTCCTAACCTTTCTACTTTGTACCGTATTTTTATGACCTTGCCAAGAAGCAGTGCAGTTGCGGAATGATCTTTTTTTTGAAAATCATTAAGTCCCACCTGTGTTCAACAATGGGAGAGGAAAGATTGTCTGGGTTAGCCTTACTTTCTATTGAGAGAGAGTTGGCTACTGAAGTATACTCTAACAAAGTAATAAATAACTTTGCTAGAATGAAGCCTAGACGAAAGATTTCCTGATTGGTCTTGTCCTCTGCAGGTAGAAGGCAATGGCCTGATGGATGTCGAAGGAGTGAAGTTGTCGATCCTCTTCTGAGGCATAAGATTTCAGAAAGAAAGAAGTTAAGTGGATGGGTTGGTTGAGATGAAACTTGGATATGACTGTCGACAGAAATTTGGGGTCTAGGCTCAGAGAGACTTTATCCTAATGGAAAGTGGTGAAAGGAGAGTCTGCCATCATGGCCCCACGGTCGCCTACTCTTCGCGCTGAAGAGACAGCCACAACGAAGGCAACTTCCATGGAAAGAAGGGACATAGAATTTGAAGCCAGCAGCTCGAAGGGCTGTTCCATTAATGATAACAGAACAATGTTAAGGTCCCACTGGGGAGCAATAGGCTGCAGGGTGCGATGGTTCTGATGAGGCCTTTCTGAAACCTCACAGTCAATGGGTATGTAAATACAAAGTGTCCCTCCACTCCCCGGGGGGGGGAGAGAATCGGCACCTCTTCCGGGGAAAGCCCCTTCTGTTGGGACCAGGGGGTGAAGCGATTCCACTTGGCCAGGTAGGAATGCCCCGCGGACTCTTTTCTACTACTCAGGAGGATATTTTGCACCTCTCATGAGTGCACCCATTCTAGAGAAGATGCCCATTCAAATACCACACAGTGAAGCATCTGTGTATCTGATCCTGTTGTGGTGCTCCCTCAATACTTGGAGAAAGTGGGGATGGACTGACATATGGAGTAGGTTGGGAAACAAGAATTGTGTGGGCCAGCATGGAAAAATCAAGATGAAGGTTGCTCTGACCCACCTGATCTTGTGGAGTAGTCGTGGCAGAAACGGTAGAGGGGAGAAGGTGTAGTTAATCTGGTCCAACCAGCAGAGTATGAGCTCATCACCTTGAGGAAAAAGGACCACTACCCCCCTGGAACAGTAAGTGCTGCATTTGTTGTTGACTGCAGAGTTGAAGAGGTCCCTGGTCAGAATCCCCCATTGGTCGAAGATATCGCATACTAGGGTGTCGTGGAATTCCCATTTATGATCAATCACAAATTGTCTGCTGGGAGTCTGCAATCACATTCTGAGTCCCCAGGAGGTAGGCTGCAGATAAGAGGATCTGATGGGTGATGCACCACTTCCAGAGGTTGACTACCTCTGCACAGAAAGCAGCTGATTTTGTGCCCCCTTGTTGGCTGATGTGGTAAAAAATGGTGGCGGTGTCTGACATGATGATAATACGATGGGGATGGATGGATGGGAGTAATGCTCAGCATGCCTTCCTTACAGCCTGGAGTTCTAGAATGTTGATGTGCATCCTGGATTCCATGTTCCCTGTGTCATGTGATCTACTGTGTGCACTCCGCATCCTACAAAAGACACGTTGGTGATGATTGCCCTGTCCAGGGAAGATGGGAGAAAGGCGACCACACCGCCCTCACACACAAACCTGTCACCATCCATCCAACACTGGAAGGAAGAGAGTACCACATTCTTCCTTACCTCCCGGCTAGCCCCCGGTACACAGATCATATCAGTGGTATCACCAGCGCTGACTTCAGACTCCGTAGCTGAAGGCGCACTCCTGTCAGCACCAGACCGACGTACCGGGGAGGCTACCCAGCCAGGGTCTGAATAAGATCTCACGACTACTTCCATGAGGGGCTTCCAGAGGCAGAGAGCCTGACCTTTTCGGGTACGCCTGGGGAGGCAGTGGCAGATACTGCACCTGGATGCAATGTGGGCTTCTCCCAAGCAGTAGAGGCAGTGCTGATGTTCGTTGCAGACCGAGAAGAAATGTGGGCAGAAGCCACAGAGATTGTAAAGCCTGAGATTTTCGGCATAGTCCAATACCCACACGTCGGTATGGGTGGGAGGGTCCACGCAGAACAAAACTCCCCAGAAAGAACCTCAATTCTACTCTAAAAACTAACCCTGTTCAACTGTATATTTTTAAGGTGCATCACACGCAAGGGGACACTAAATTCCAACCTGGACTATGGAGCAGAAGGAAGAAACTGGAGACGTGATCGGTCTACCTCTCCCTTTGTGAACTCAAACAAAACCACGAGGCAAGCCAAGGGCACATATATAAACCAACAGATGCTACTACTTCCAAAATCTCCAGCTCTGGACACATAGTGCACACGTGTAAATCCTCAGTGGAATACAACAGGGACTAGAACTGGATGAAGAGCAAAAAATATGCACATGATCTGAACCAAAAGGTGGTTAAAGAAACCTAAAGAACTAAGATTATATGCATACTAATAGCCAAATAGTAGTTCTAATGCTGTTAGCTTTGTGCTTGTTGATTTGTCCTGGGAGAAGCCTCTGTAGATTTGGATCTGTGCAAATATTCAGTTATGAGAAAAACCCACCAGCTCTCTTAAAAAATGAATATGAATAAGAACAGTGAGCTGCATGTTAGATTTAAAAATCAGAGTTGTAAGCATGGGCTACAATGAAGTTACCATTTTGAGGCCAGACAGAAATCAACATCCTTGAATGTCTGAGTGGGGTGGTAGAAAAAAATGCCAATTTGCACTTTTAAAAGAAAAATAGTTACTTTATGCTTTGTAAATCTTCACAGAGGACATGTGAGAGAAAAAAGCACCATGGAAAAGTTAGGCATTTTTAGTTGTTAATTTTACCCCCTCAAAAATCAGACTCGACAGCTGAATATACTCAAATAGTCTGCTTTTAAAAGTTCTTCACAGACAGTATTAAAGCTAGGTTTAGAATTTAAACCTGTGTCTTCCAGGAGTCTTTTACATTACAAACCCGCTTACGTGCAAATCCACTTAACATCCACTTAGCGCCATGCCTCCCGGTGCTGCCTACTTAACACACGAGATTCGTTAACATGAAGTACAGAAACTGACATAGAAATCAACAGGAAGTGCAGAGCAGAAACGTGTTGTAGGCTTACTGGCATTTCCTCATCCTAGTATAATGGAAGAGGGCAAGCATCAAAGTTCCTACACTATAGGAGAAAGCTAGCTGCAATAGATCAAGTAAATAGCGGAGAAACCCAAGCCAAAGTTTCAAAACATATTGGGATTGCCAAATCTACTCTCTGAGGATGGCTAAAATACAAATTTAAACTGAATGGCTTTGTACAAAATATCAATTCTGCCATGGGGCTTAAGTGAAAAAGTGTATGTTATTCAGCAAAACCCACAACAGACAAAGCCATGCACACGTAGTTTGCTCAGGAAAAGCTGAAAGGAATGCCGCTAAGTGGGCCAATTCTTCAGGCCTAGGTGACAAAATTTGGAAATTTAATAGGAGATTAATCATTCCAAGCCAGAAAGGGGTTTATAAGTCGTTTTAAAAAGCGTCATGGCATTGCGCAGGTATTGATTTCTGGAATAAGCCGATTGGCTGATGAATCGGCTGCGAATGCGTTTTCTGGCAAGTTAAAATCTATTTTACAAAATGAAGACTACCACAAAGAACAACTTTATAATTGTGATGAAACAGCTTTATTTGCAAAACTGCTACCTGATAAGACTTTAGCCTTTAATTACGAGACACAGAAACAGCTGGATTTAAAAAGATAAAAGATTGTGCGACTCTTCTTTTCTGTAGTAATAAGATGGACAACCATAAGCTTGACCCTCTTCTCATTGGCCATAACCCTCGCTGCTTTAATCACTTCAATAGAGCCAAACTGCCAGTAATATATGCTAACAGCAAAAATGCTTGGATGTCAAGACACATTTTTGACGACTGGTTCCACAACAGCTTTGTTCCAGCTGTTCGTAAGCATCTGTGGTCGAAGAAACTCGAAGCCAAAGCACTCTTGCTACTTGACAATTGTCCAGTCCATCCCCCAGCTGAATCACTGGTATCGAGCGATGGAAAAAATTGAGTGTTATACCAACCATTCAACACAATATCAATAATTCAACGTTCAGACCAGAGCATTATTCTGAATTTTTAAAAAAATTATTGATGGGAGCTGATTTTGGCGATCGTGTCTTCAGGCATTTCCGAATTCCTGAAACAGTTAAACATGAAGGAAATTATTTATTTAGTTAAAAAAGCTTGGGACGGGGTAAAACAAAAGTCCATTGAAAACTGCTGGATGAAGGCTCTCGGTGATGCATTTCTGCCAAAGGCAGCTCAGTCTCAGAAAACTCCAGCAGTGGCACTGATTCAGAGCCAGACTTTGAAGGGTTTTCGGAAGAAGATGTCCTACAAACACGCACCCAGACAAAAGCAGATAAAGGTAAACTTCTCTTTCAAATGATAAAAGATTTTCGTTTGGATACCTCGTTGGAAATCATTACCAAGTGGCTGGAGATGGATGAAGATTGCCTGACTTCAGAATTTCTGAAGAAATATTAATGGGCTGCGAAGTTATGTTGGACCGCGAAAGTGATGGTGAGAATTCTAGTAACGATGAGGATGTTGTTGAAAAGGTCAAAATTTCCCAGAAACCCTGAGTGCAGTAGAAACTGTTGTAAGATTTATGGAGGAGCAAAATGCGGAAACTATCGAAATCATTCATCTGCGGCGAATGACAGACTTCATAAGAAAGAAAAAAAATGTGAGCTAGAAACAGCAGAAAATAACGGCATTTTTTTTCTAAGTGAATCATAGACACTTTTTAGAGCCAGGGACTATATATCATTGTGGACTCTTGGTACATGTAATATATATGTAGCCTGTGCTAAAAAATTTCCAAATTGTTTGATTCTTGTTGATTTGATTATCTATAGATATCTTAAGATATTTCAGAATGACCCTCTTAACCCACAGTCCGTTAACAAGCAGTCGTGATGGCTTGACTCCAGACATCCACGGATCTGTACTGTATTCTGTCCAATGAAAGCGAAAACAATTCATAAGAGGAGATTTAAATAGGTAAGTCTCAGAGTTTAAGAAGAATTTTACCATTACACAGACTCATGAAAATCAGCGATAGAGTACATGGCTTAGTAGGTCCTTTCTATTTCTCTGACAGAGCAGGATTTTTCAAGCCAGTACACTTGTAGCATTTTTTTTTTCTCCTATCTGGTTTTAAATATCCCAAGCAATAGGGCTTCCACCACTTCCCTGTGGACACAATCCCAAAGCCCAATGTATCTCATGTTCAGGAAATTTATAGAACCATTGGCTTCGAAAAATAGTCCTGTCATTGCTATTGCACTACTACAATTACAATCACTGCACAATAATGCTTTAACACAGTAGTATCTTTATCAACAGAGTTGCCATTTATAGGATTTTATATTTATGGTGCAGGAAAAACCAAGGAGTCTAGATACACCATCAGTGCATTTTCAGAAACCTCAAAACTGGGTTTGGATTACAACCAGCCACTCATAAGTATATGTTTCTATCTTAATGAGCCCCTTAGGAAAAAGCACACATATCACTTACGGGGAGCTCCTTCTGCCATCTCAATGGCCGTAATGCCACATGACCAAAGGTCACTCTGCAAAGAAAGAGACCATATGTTAGTAGGTACACTTTCTCATTGTTATACTAAGTAATGGCATCTACTAATGCACTGCAGATAAGAAACTGAAACCAGCTACCAAGGTTATCTAAATAACAGTTTTTTAAATGGCTTTTCTTCTTTCAACCCTAATATAAAATGCTAAATATGATACCATACAGCATTTATGTTATATACACACACAATTATGCATATCATTTCTTGATAGTATACTTTCATATTAGCACATTTCAAGACATAACTAGGTCATAATTGCCCAAACGTTAAGTTCTGTAAAATATAATTATATTTCCCATTGATATAGTTATTGTAAGAAGTGAACATTCCCTGGTAGTATTTGCAATCCAAACATTGCAGCCCTCTCCTAGCATACGAGACCCTGAAAATGAATAGACTAGAAACAAAAGTGAAACCAATAAGTTAGTTTTCAGATGTGTTAATCATCAGAAATAAAAAACCTTAAATAAAATAGTTCTAAAATTAGTTATTGAAAGTTCTTTTCTGCTGTTGATAATCTAACAGTATTTTTATGCAGGGAGTTTTTTTAAAAAATTGAGCCCATCATTGCTTATGGGCAGTTCAGCCAAACCTCTACCTTTACGTTGCCCAATAAAATTAGAACATGTAGCAGTGTGACTTTCTAATGCCAGGAGACACAGGCAACTGGCCATGCACCCAAGAAAAGTAAGAAGTTACTGTTCCTCGGAACACTGGTGGCTAGACTGATCACCTCATCCCAGCAGTTTCATATTATTTGTGGCATTACACAAGAGGGATTCTGAAATGGAGATCTTTCAAGCTATTAGCACTGGATAACCACTAGGACCAGAGGATAACTGCATTCCCTGCAGAATCAGAACTATGGTTTTAGAGATTATCTTCCACCATAGGAATACCAAAAATAAATAATTGCTGAAGAGTCCTGGAGTGGAACTGAGATCAAGGGGCTATAGTAGGCCCTGTCAGGAGACTATATCATCTCCATTAGAGATGTGAGGAAGAGAACTACTGTTGAGGAAAATGGTGCTCAGAGGTTCTAGGTTGATAATCCTTTTAGAATATGGGAACACATACTGGAATGGGTGAACAGACTCTGTGCTCACCATTAACTCCAAGCAATGGAACAACTGCATTTTTAGGCCCCAAAAGCTTCCCAACCAGGCACCAGTTTCTTCTGGTTCAACCCATCAGTTGCAATGGTTAAAGTAAGCTTGTAAAACACTAATTTTCTAAGAAAAAGAATATATAGTAGGAGGATATTGTGATGTCTCTATGTGAAGTGCCTCCACTACACAACAGGAGCAATAAGGGAGTGTTTTAAGAGACATGAGCATAAATCACAGGCTTTGTACACCTCATGGAATTCCTCTACATTTGATCTCCTTTAATTATTAAACATGTAGATTAGTTTGGGGGTTTTCTCCCTGTCAGAATAGTTTCTCTCTATTGAGATCTGTTATCTTACTTCACGCTTATGTTTTATCAACTCCACCCTGAAAGGGATTCAATTTTTCCACAGATCTCAATCAGGACAAGGAATATGTAAAGTTATTAGTCAAGACAAATGGGCTCAACCCTAGCTAGATGTTCAGGTGTGCATAACATCAACCATAGACATTCATATATCTAATATGAGTATCAACTCCAATTCACTAGCTCCAATGCTCGAGTAACTATAATCACAGACTTTCACATTTCCTAGCTACCTCTCCTAGTTTTAATGCTTGAAGAGATGCATTAGTCTGAAAAAAAAAAAAAAAAAAAGATTAAAAACACTTAATATTTTATTCCCTCTCTAGTGGCTCCCTGAAACAAGCTATAAGGTACTTGAGAGCTTTCCAGAAAGCTACTATAAAGGAATTTAGCTTTAGAAGATGTAGCAAAAACAAGAAGAACTGTTGGTGCAAATACCTTCAAGCCAATTTTACTTTTAGGGAGGTTAGATTTGATGCTTGCAGCTCAGTGGAGGACCAGTTGTGTCCAATTAATTTTTGGAGAAATATATTGTTTGATGGATAAATCTTCCATGTGATTGTGACAGAGTGCTGAGAACAAGCAGGTGAACCAGCACTCTGGTCACTGTAAATCCAATTAGCTTCCTGCCACACACACTCCAGGAGGGGGCTTGATTGAGGGAAGAAGTGACTAGTTACTAGATCAGCCTCATCTGGAGAAAACTAAGGAGATAATTAGCCCGGTCACTGTAAGCGTAGAAAAGGAGCACAGGAAAGAAGTGCAAGAGAGGGAGAGAGAAAGGACACCAAGGCTAATGTCAAGGGAGATCTCTGTGTG
This sequence comes from Sternotherus odoratus, assembly GCA_032164245.1. Taxonomy (NCBI): domain Eukaryota; kingdom Metazoa; phylum Chordata; order Testudines; family Kinosternidae; genus Sternotherus; species Sternotherus odoratus. The sequence goes on along the minus strand of JAVMKO010000001.1, from coordinate 203,826,810 downwards.
GAGAGAGCTCTCTTCTCTCTGGCAAAAGGGGATGATGATTGTATGTCACTGTAAATAGAATTGCTAAATGGGACTATAAAGAGGTGGTGGCAGATATAACAAAAATAAACTACACGATGTGGGTTACAAACCAGAGGTGGTAAAGCCATTTGTGCAGGAAGACAAGTGGAGAGCTGTGCTCAGCCACAGTGATTAACATTCAGATGATCTCTCAAACAGGACAGCGCATGCTTTAATCAGCTACTTCTATATTACATTGTAACTTAACTCTTCTTTTTGGCAAAAAGACACATTTCAGATGGGAGCTCTCTTTAAGGCAAACATTAAAATGTATTGTTCTGAGATTACCACAATAAGCAGGATATATTAAACAAATTAAAATGCTAAGATACTCATAGAAATTGAAAACAGCAAAATTTCTTGTTAGGCTCTTTCTACACCATTTTGTGCAGTGCCTAGCACAAGGAGATCCCTGTCCCTGACTGAGGCTCATAGGAGCTATTGCAGTACAAGTAACAAATACAGTGTTATTAATGATGATAATCTAGTAACGATCTGTTCTTTGTACTCACATTATACAGATTTACCTTTACAAGAAATCATTCTCACAACCATACACACAGACAATGTAAGACACAAATATAAGAACTGCCTTTTCTTATGGTTATTAGCCACTAGATATCACTATTTTATTAGTGTGTGCCCAGGACTTTCTTACTCTGTAATCATAAGTAGCATCTGGATTTTCATCACAGGCAATAACTTCTGGAGCCATCCAGTATGGGGTTCCAATAAATGTGTTTCTCCTGCCAACCGTCCTGTCCAGCTGGGCACTAACACCAAAATCCACTGTGTGGGGAAAAAAGATTAAAATACAATAAGAGGGGGGAAAACACATGCTGAGATTACTTCTCTAAATTAATTTGGAAAATAAGACCATGTGAAAGATCCATGTGGGAGAGCCATGTTCAGGAGAAACCATTATGGTTAATACTCAGACTTGCCAGTGTCCTCAGACCACAAAAGTCAGGAGAAAGAGCAAAACACAACTAACTCTTCAAGACCTCTCACTAGGCTGCCAACACAGTCTTCCCATTATCCGTGGAGCTACTCTTCCCATAGCAGAAAAAACGGACGCAAACATATTGTCTTGGGGGCAGAGGGAGACTTTCTATGTCCACTAATCATGAGACAGGGTGTCTTGGCTTATCCAGAATAACCCTGCTTTCCACAGATGCTCTCATGGTGTGGCAGGTCACCACCACCATCACCAGGTCAGCTGGGCCACCATTTGGTCCTCCACTCTCTCTGCCCAAACTTCCGGACAGAAATCAAGTACTGCTCACAGCGGCTGCTTCCTGTCCTAACTCATGTGAATGAGGCACAGTGGGAAGCAAATGCAGAGTGCAGTTCAAAAGATACTAATTCAGGGCTCATCTACACACAGTTTTTGCAGTTACTGATTAGGTAAATTGGTAGAAAAACAATTTCATTAAATTGATGCAACTGCCCTTGCACGGACATGGTTATACTGGTTTAACTGGTTTCAGTAGATGTAAATGAAATGCACCAAACTATGTAGATACAAACCCCTTCGTAGATATGATTGCATTCGTACTAGGTGTTGCACTCTTAACTAAATCTGTTTTTCTACCGATTTAATTAAATCAGTGCAAAACCTCTGTAGACAAGTCCTAGTGAAGCTACAGTACAGGAGCTGCTGTATCTCAGCTGACAAGGCATCTTTCAGAGTTCCATCTAAAAAGAAGGTGCAACACATGACATAAGGAGTGTGGGGCTGGGCAGGAAGTCCTCAACTTGGGTCTATATTTCATCAAATGAAAGGTGGCAACCTTACAGTATAACACACAACATTAAAACGTGTAGTAACCGAAAGAGGCAAAATAAATCAGTATGGAAGTGTCCCACCCACGTGGAGCCTGGAGAACAAGCATCAAAACAAACATGTAGTTAAACCTCAGTATGTGTAACCACTAAATACACAGTACATGTCCGAGAAATTAATTTGTAATTGGTTGGGGATTGGGATAAAAGAACAGATCTCATGTGAAGTGGCTAGGAATGATAATAGCGTCAAATGTTCCAAACAGGCATTCCAGGGCTGGACCCATGTTAGACTTTCTGCCACAGACCAGTTGTGAGTGCTGTTACACATTACGGAGCTATTTGGGTCTGGAGCCTGAGCAGCCAACACTTCCTTAACTGAATGCAGATATAAAGAAAGACACCCGCCACATCCTAATTTTGTGCCGTTGGCTTCTAGGCCCAAATTTAATGGAAGCAGAACCAATTCTGCCTCTAAGCTGACCTGCAGAGTCATGCAAAGAATAAGTGAAGGACGTGGAGTGATCTACCCACTGATTTTGGTATGAGAGACAACAATCTCTAGCAACCACCATTAGAATCCTTGCATTCCTTGAGATAGCAACAATGACACAGGATGTATTACTGTAGTAAAGAACATGCCACACTCCTATCAAATCAAAGTTAGGGAATATGCAAAAACCTTAAATGAACCAGGAAGTGAACACGCTTGCCTACTTACCTAGCTTCACCTCTGCATTTTCTGTTAACAATACATTCTGCCCTTTGATGTCCCGGTGAATCACGTGGTGAGCATGAAGATGTGCCAATCCCTTCATTTAAAAAAGGAAGACATCTACGTTTAGACTCTTCACTTAGCAACAACAGTCTCATAAAAAGTCTGAGTTGACGCAGACAACATAATTAGTTACCCTTGGAGCGGTTTTAAAAAGAGCCCACACCCTTCTCCAGTGGCTCTTGGGGTCCTGTCTTGAACGCATGAAACATGATCCACAGTAGACTTCTAGCACACTACTAGCACACATTTTCATAAACTAGCAGGGAGAAAGGCCTCAGGTTGTGCACATACCATACACAAATGAAGTCCAACATCTGTGTTTTACAAATGCATTTTAGCTGTAGCTTTTAAGAAATTTTAAATCACATGAAGTTTTACTGCAATGAAATTGGAGTTCAGTCACATACCGGGTCACCCTTAGAAGAATGAGACTTTAGTGTGGGAAATTAACCAATCCACCTATATTTTAATGTGGGAGATCTCATAAGAAAAGGGAGTACACAATTTATGTTTGGGGGTAAAGGACAACAGCACACTTACAAAGTTACAGTTCTCTTGCTTAGCATCCATAAATTTGATCTCTGATCATTCTCCTTCAAAACGAACCACATTAAAAGAACATTATATTTTCCGAAGGAAACAAAAGCTACTGGCAGATGGTGCTTTTTGTGGATACAGCACCTGGATGCATGCCCCAAAGCATCACACTGCATAAGTCCTGTGGAGGGGAGGAGGAGCACAACGTATGTGGTATTTTACTGTCTACTGCAGTTTGTGGAGCAACGGACAAATGTCTCAGCAACCTACTTGATTTTGGTTTCTCTCCAGTCAGTTAGTTTGGAAAATTATACTCTCTAATGGCATCATCTTGCTTGCTCATGCTGCCCTCACATGTTGTTTTTTTTTAAACAATACACTTACAGAAGGTTAAAAGAGCAGTAAGTTGCTGTAAAACAGTATTTTCTAACACATGTTCTTCATTAAAAACTCATTTAAAAAGTTTGGCAATTCTTTTTTTAAACCGTTAGAAAGGATGACAAACAATGCAGTTTGGAACTCCCCCTTGCAGAGGTTACGAGCTAATGCTATGAACATTTAATGTCCTTGACATCATCTGCTGGGCGTTAACGCTAAGGTTAGATTTTGTCCTTTGCAAATTAAGGCTACTGGTTGCCCTGACTTGGCACAATTTGCAAAACCTCATGCCATACTGCACCAGCCAGGAAGATAGTCATGTGTTCTCACCTCTAATCATGTGAAAAAGCACATTTGTGTTTGGGTCAGAATAGGAGGACAGAGAAAGGTCAAACATTACTCCTGGCAATTCCCACCACGTGGCATACAAAAATGCATTTTGTATACACTCCCCTCGGTTTTCACTTGCACAAATCTTTAGCCCACTAGCTCACCTATTCTCTTTATTGTACACTGAGTGTGGCTTTACATCCTTACCTGATGGGAACCTAGAATGTGCATAACATTGTATGCTGCAGTTCGGAAAAAATGAACATACAGTCTCATAAAAGTGTTGCAGATCAAATGTAACTAACATTGGTCAAGCCAAATGTTACAGTACTGAAGTCAGTTATCCATGGGACTAAAATACAGCTGCCATCGGGTATTCATGTCACCCACATTCCAATTTCTAGTAAACAAGAATAAAAAATGTGCCCAAAATGCCCAACGGCAGCACTTTGCACAAGCGCTAAGAGTGAGGGCAGGAAGCCAAGATTCTTCTCTTGCTCCCTCCGCTCCCCAAAAATCACTCTGCTAGAAGTGTACAAATGCACAATGGACAAATGTGGATTCCAGAAGCACTGATTTACGCAAGGACCACTTGTGCTTTCTTTAACATAATTTCCTTAACTACAGGGATTATTACTGGAGAAATTCTATTCACATACTATACTAAGGGGAAGGTTGTGAAGCTTTTTGCTTTTTAAAATTAACCATGGAAAGCTGGACGCATTTTACTCAGCATAGCAATCAAATGCCAAATCAAGAGACACTATTTACTTGTCCTGACTGGAAATTAGACTTGAAAAGTAATGAACCAAAGCCCTCCATTTTTCAAACTACGGTAGATGCCAGCCATCTGTCCAAAAAGTACATTACTTAGAACTGTACTCCAGTAATAGAAGTGCCTAATTCAACACACCAGGTTGCATTCTGCCTTACGTGTAATGTCGGAACAGCATGTAAACATTAATAGGGGGATTTCAAAGGCATGCAGTATTGGCCTCACTCAACTCCCACTGGCTTGAAGAGGAATGGAGGTAAGACCAGTACAGAGCACTTATGACCATCTCAGCCTAAATTGTATTTTTTTATTGCATCATCGTTGGTACTGAGGTGTTATATTAGTCAGTGTGCTACAGTGATCTGGAAAAGGGTTCTCAGACTCTAAACTGGTTTCCCATGACACAGTTATCCACTTTTTAGCAAGATAGCTGCTGTGTACTATAACAGCAATTTGAGGCTTTTATTCCTAGAAGCGCAACAGACATCATTCTTAGTTCCTGTGTTAGTACAGAAATAGGACTATTTTTTCAAGACACAATAAACCATCTTCCTCACCCTGAGAATCTCTCTGGAGATATACGCTATCCAGTCTTCTTTTAGAGTGTTCCCTTTTGTGTTCTTCACTAGGTCTGTGATAGAGCCTGCTCCACAAAATTCCATAACAAGCTGCAAAAGAAACGTAAGGACAAAGCCAGTATTAAGCAAAAAAAAACCTCACACTTGTGTACAGCAGCAAAAGAGCTAAGGGTATGGGTGCAGTGATGCTCAGTACAATGCTCATGTCACACAAAGACAACAGTCAAGTTTAATATCTCCACATGGAGAGTGGATCCAAACCAAATGTCCCTGTTAGGACATACAGTTCCCCCTTGCTATAATGAACCCCTGGGATCCAAATAATTTTTTCAGTATAGCCAAGGGTTGGTTATAGTGAAAGGGGAAGAAACAGCTCCTCCAGTATAGGACTGCAGTGGGGAGAGCGAACTCTTTCAGCCCCAGGGAGGAGTGCACTATCAGCCCCCTCACCATAACCCTGGGCGGAAGGAGCTCTCATTTCCACCACCACAGTGGGCAGGGCTGGAGGTGGAATCCAGGGACCACGTTTGCAATAGCCCAAGGTTCGCTATTGCAAAGGGCATTCTAGCGAGTGTCTACTGTATATGGAATGTGTCTCAATTAGTTAGCTCATCTTCAGTGGCTGATTTATTCACTGTAATTTGATGCTGCACATCTGGAGTTTCTCAATTAACAGCATTACCCAACAAGCCTAGTGCTAAAGAGTTAAACTGATCACACTCTCACATCCCTCTCTCTGCAGTTTCCATGCATTTACCAGGGTCAGGAATAGCTATTGGCTTTACATGCACAGCTTCCTGAAGGGCTGGTTACTGTTACCCAAAGCACACTCAAATGAAAACATTTAACATTAAAATATTTTCTACTAGTCCTAGCACCAAAAATCAACTTCCCTCTGTTCATAGCACCCTCAGAGATTTCCAGTCTTTGATTTAGAAACTAACAGATTTAAGGTATGCTGATTCTAAAACATGTGCATGCCTGTCTTACATCTCTTGCACTACTGAAAGCTAGATTCATTCCTGGCACTACATGTTTTAACTAAACATAAATTAACTCAATTTACTGATCGCTGTACAATAGTTAACTGTATTTTAAATACTTATCAGTTATCATGGCACAGAATGAAAATGTTATCATTAAGGGGACAATAATGCAATGCAAGTGGTGCTGATAATGCAGATGGTGATGCTGTGGACATCCCACAAGCATTAAAGAGAAATCATAAGTGCTGCTTTATTTTCAAGGCAACATTCTCTTGCTGCTCAGTATCTCTGCTTCAATAGCAGGAAACGTGTTACTATCCAGCTGGGAAAGGAAAAGTTTACTTATCACAGAATCACACAGAAATGTAGGGCTTGAAAGGACCTTTAGAAGTCATCGAGTCCAGCCCCCTGCACTGAGGTAGGACCATGTTTACGTAGACCAGCCCTGACACACATTTGTCTAACCTGTTTTTAAAAACATGCAGTGATGGGGATTCCATAACATACCTTTAAAGCCTATTCCAGACCTCAACTACCCCTTATAGTTAGAAAAAACTTTTTAACATCTAACCTAAATCTCCCTTGCTCCAGATTAAGCCCATTACTTCTTGTCCTACCTTCGCTGCACATGGAAAACACCTGATCACAGTCCTCTTTCAGGTTGAAGACTTATCATGGCCCCCATCAGTCTTCTTTTCTCAAAACTAAACATGCCCAGTTTTTTTAATCTTTCCTCATAGCTCAAGTTTTCTAAACCTTTGGTCATTTTTGTTGCTCTCCTCTGGACTCTCGTCAATTTATCCACATCTTTCCTAGAGTGTGTTGCTAAGAATTGGACACTACTACAGCTGAGGCCTCACTAGCACTGAATAGAGCGAGATAATTACCTCCCATGTCCTCCATACAAAACTTCTATTTAAAAAAACCCTGAAATTAATGTAGCCTTTTTTGCAGCTACTTCATATTGTCGACTCATATTCAACTGGTGATCCACTATGAACCCCAGAGTCTTTTCAGCAGTCCTATCACCTAGCCAGTTCTCCATTTTGTAATTATGTATTTGATTTTTCCTTCCTAAGTGAAGTACTTTGCACCTGTCTTTATCAAATTTCAGATCAAGTCTCCAATTTGTCATGGTTGTTGTAAATTCTAATCCCTCCCAACACCTCCCAGCTTGGTGGCATCTGTAAATTTTAAAAGCACGCTCTCCCCTCCATCTTCTAAGTCACTAATGAAAACATTGAATAGTACCAGACCCTGGACTGACCCATGGGCTCAATTAGATATGCCCTCCCGGTCTGACAGCAAACCATTGATAACGAAGGCCGCGAGCCTGTCACAGAGGTCGTGGAAGTCACAGATTCAGTGACTTTGTGACTTCCATGAAATTCTGCAGCTGCAGAGTCCAGTGTGGCTGATCTCACAGTCACCACAGCAACGGGCCCCAGGGGACCAGCCATACCGGCCGCTGCTGGAGCTTCCCCTTGGGCAGCCGCAAAAGTCGCTGGTCGGCAGCCCCTGGCAGCTGGCCCTGGGGACCGCCTGATCAGTGGCCGGTGTGGTTGGCTCCGGGGACTACCTCAACAGCGGGGCCCCGGAGACAGTCCAAGCAAGCCCCCTCCCACCCACCCACCCCGACCAGCGGGGCCCTGAGGAAGCTAAGATTTACTCAGGGGTGTTTATATTAAAAGTTGTGGACATGTCATGGGCTGTGAATTTTTGTTTATTGCCTGTGATCTGTCCAAGACTTTTACTAAAAATATCTATGACTAAATCTTAACGTTATTGATAACTACTCTCTCAAACAGTTGTGCACCAACCTTCCAGTAATTTCACCTAGACCAGGATTCTCAAACTTCATTGCACTGCGACTGCCTTCTGACAACAAATATTACTACACAACCCCAGGAGGGGGGACTGAAGCCTGAGTTCGCCTGATTCTCACTGCCCTGGGTGCGGGAGCCAGAGCCCCACTGTCCTGGGTGGGGAAGGGGTCAAAGCTGAAGCCCAAGGGCTTCAGCCCAAGCCAGGATGCCTGTAAGCTGAGCCCCGCCACACAGTACTGAATCCCTCAGGCTTCAGCTTTGGCCCCAGGCAGCAGGGCTTGAACTTCAGCCCGGGCCCCAGCAAGTTGAGCTAGCCCTGGCAACCCCTGTTAAAATGGAGTCGTGACGCACACTGGGGTCCCAACTCACAGTTTGAGAGAGACTGATCTAAATGGCATTTCCCTACTTTGCTTATGAGAATACCATGTGGGACTGTGTCAAGGGCCTTACAAAAACCAATATATATTACAGTTACTGCTCCTCTGCAAAACACCCCAGCCCCAATCCAGTAAAGGTGGTTTGTCATGATTTGGTTTTGAGAGATCCATGCTGGCTATTCCTTAAAACCCCATTATCCTCTAAGTGTTCACCAATTGATTCTTTAATAATTTGTTCCAGTATCTTTGGAGGTATCACAGTTTGACTGACTGGTCTATAATTCCCTGGGTCGTCTTTGCTCCTCTTTTTAAAGATCGATACTATGTTTGCCCTTCTGCATTCCTTTGAGACCCCACTCATCCTCCTCTCCGTGAGTTCTCAAAAGATAACAATCCTGAGATTGCTTCAGCTACTCCTAGGCTACCCTTGGATAAATTTCATCAGGCCCTGCTGACTTGAATACATCTAACTTATCTAAATATTGTTTAACCTGTTATTTCCCTATTTTGGCTCGAGTTCCTTCCCCCTTGTTGTTAATGTTGTGTTGAATATCTAGTCATCATTAACCTTTTCAATGAGGACTGAAGCAAAACAGGCTTTTTGATATGATCAGTTATCAGTCTCCTCCCCTGCTATGTACAGGGGTATTAGTGTTGCTAGGTTAGAAATGCTATTAACTTGAAACATGGTGGGGAAAAGTAGAAAACACAATTTTGAGAGTTATTAGGCATTTATGGAGTATAAGGCCTACTGTGATATGCTTGATTTTCAGTTATCCAAAGTAGGCCTCAGGACTTAACCACAGGTTATCAGTTATGCCTTCTCATTCTGCATACAAACAAGTTGATAGCAGAAAAACAGGTCCACTGCATGCATGCAAAGTTACATTGAAATAGTTGGGCGCTTTTGCAATATTTTATAACATAGTAACTAGGCATCCCAACTGCCATGATGTATATGATTTAGTAAGACTGACACAAACTGCTGAGGTCACAGATCAGAATTATAATTATAGTTATCTCGAATACCACATAAATAATGGGCAGAAATAAAGGTTATTGTGATCGTGGAAAGGATCAAATATGGGCACGTATCTGAAAGGTCGTATAAAGATCTGACTTTGTTCTGTAAATTTTGGATGCATCAGGTTCCTGAAACCGCAGCAACTAGTTCATGACCTGCTTCTTTGATCTATTCCACTGACTGAATTCTTCCGGCTTTGTTTTACATAACGTTTAAGGATATGTGAGTATGCTATCAATCCTAAAACCTATTTATCTGTATATGTTATGCTGTTTGGTTATATTAATAGCTGACTGTTAAATAAAGTTTATGTTTACATTTATCATCTCTGTTGTCTGTCACATCAATCCAAGAATGAACAACAAACTTCTGTGTAGCCGCCTGAAAGGGAAGAACCCTTGCTAAAGAACTAACAATCCTAGTATACCCACTAGTAATAAAGTTGATTAGGCTACAGGATCTACACTTTACTTCATCTTTTTCTTGCTTCTAATGTATTTAAAAGAACCTTTTAGGTCCCTTGCTAGGTGTAACTCATTTTCTTCTTCAAGCCCTTCTGATTTTCTCCCTACATGCTTGTTATATCCTTTTGTACTCCTCCTTAATAATTTGTCCATTTTTCCATTAAAAAAAAAATAGGATTCCTTTTGGACTTTCAGGTCATTAAAGAGCCACTGATGGAGCCATATTGGCCTTACAATTCTTCCCATTTTTCCTCTGCAAAAGGATATTGTCTCCTTGACAAACTAGCAGTTGTCCTGAACTTCTTTATCCCTTAGATTTTCTTCCCATGGGTCTTTACCTATCAGTTCTCTGAATTTGTTAAAGTCTGCTTTTTTGAAGTCCATTCTCCTTATTCTGCTGCTCTCAATCCTTCCTTTCCTTAAAATCATGAAATTTACTATTCCACATTGCTTTCACCCAAATTGCCTTCTACCTTCATATTCATTATCAATTCCTCCCTATTGACCAGAATTGAGTCAAAAACGGCTGTCCCCCTGGTTACTTCCTCCACTATCTGAAACAAAAGGTTGTCCCCAATACATTTCAAGAACCTACTGGAAATCTTGTGTTTTGCCATATTACTTTTCCAACAGTTGTCTGGATAGTTTAAGTTCCCTATTATGACCAGGTCTTATGTTTTAAATATTTCTGTTTGTTCTAAGAACGCCTCATTCACTTCCTCTTCCTGATTTGGTGGTTTAAGTAAACCCTTATGACACCACTTCTATTTATATATTTTTTTTTACCCCTTTATCTTTACCAAGATACTTTTAACTGGTCTGCTTCTCATCTCCTTTTGGACCTCAGCACAAGTGTATATATTCTTAATATACAATGCAACACTTCCCTTTTTATTCTGCCTGTCTGCTGAACAAGCTACCGTATATACTCGAGTATAGGCCGACCCGAATATAAGCCGATGCACCTAATTTTAGCACAAAAACCGGTAAAAGTTATTGACTCGAGTATAAGCCGAGTCCCCCCTGCCGAGGTTCCCCCTGCCAAGTTCCCCCTGCCGAGGTTCCCCCTTCCCCGCCGCGGGCGGGCTGCCGAGGTTCCCCCTTCCCCGCCGCGGGCGGGCTGCCGAGGTTCCCCCCTGCCGAGTTCCCCCTGCCGAGGTTCCCCCTTCCCCGCCGCGGGCGGGCTGCCGAGGTTCCCTCCTCCCCGCCGGACCAAAAAAAAAATGTGCGCCCCGGTTCCTCCCCTCCCCGCCGGACAAAAAAAAAAAAAAAAAAAAGCCTCGCTCTCCCGTCCCCGCCGCGCGGGCGGGCTGCCGGGAGCGTCCCGGTTCCCCCCTCCCCGCCGCGGGCGGGCTCCCGGCAGGGACAGGACGGGTTGCGCCCGCAATGGCCGGGGCTCCCCCCGTGACAGGCCGCGGCACGGAGCCGCCGGGCCCAACTGCCCCGGGATCCTCCCGAGCCAGCCCTGCTACCGCGCAGCGGGGGCCGTTCCCCCCCCCCCCAGCCCGCCGCCCGGGCCGGGCCCTGCACTCACCCCTCCCCGGGGGGGGGAACGGCCCCCGCTGCGCGGTAGCAGGGCTGGCTCGGGAGGATCCCGGGGCGGTTGGGCCCGGCGGCTCCGTGCCGCGGCCTGTCACGGGGGGAGCCCCGGCCATTGCGGGTGCGACCCGTCCTGTCCCTGCCGGGAGCCCGCCCGCGGCGGGGAGGGGGGAACCGGGACGCTCCCGGCAGCCCGCCCGCGCGGCGGGGACGGGAGAGCGAGGCTTTTTTTTTTTTTTTTTTTTTTTTTTTTTTTTTACCGGGGTGTCTCAAGTATAAGCCGAGGAGGCTTTTTTCAGCCCAAAAAGTGGGCTGAAAAACTCGGCTTATACTCGAGTATATACGGTATATCCCTCTGGGCCAATTATCCAGTCATGAGATTTATCCCATCATGTCTCTAGGACACCAAATAAGTCATAATTTATCTTATGTTCTAATACTTTCAGGTCTTCCTGTATAGTTTGCATACTCCTTGTGTAGAGACATCTAAGATTTTCACAGTGAATTAAACATTAATAGCAAATTTTAGCTTGATTTTCTTATTAAGGCTGCACAATCAGCCTGCGTGATCTATAATAAAACAACCTTCATAAAACACATTTTATTAATATTGTTTTCCCAATATGATCTTTCTGTTGTCCTCATGCCTATGAGCGTGCTTGGGAAACATCAGCTTACCCACAATTGGTCATCATGTCCCGGGGGACTTTTCTTAATGAAAGCACCGTAATAAGTTGCAATGTTTCTATGATGTGAATATTTCTTTAGCATATTTATCTCCAGTTTGATTTCTTCTTCTTCATCCTTTGAAAACAAAAACAAAAAGCACATTTCATATGATAAATACATTATTTATCTCCTCTCTCACGTGCATGGATAGATACAAGGGAAAGTTCAATTCACATCACCAGCGTGATCAGTAAACACAATCTGGTTTCATAACACAAAACTTCAGTAATTATTGGGGAAAATATCTGAAAAACATTTATCCTCCAGAACTTCAGTAATGCTGAAAGGAAATAAGATCTACACATTGCTTATAGGAATCTTTCATGGAATTGAAATCAGTTGTGTTTTGAAACAAGTGTGTTTTGGAAAGACCAGAAGGGTTCACATATCAAAAGTAATGGTAAGTAGGACAGTCTATCTTTCTTCAAAGTTATTATAAGTACAGAATTTATTGAGAAGAGAAGAGAAGAGACGAGAAGAGAAGAGACGAGAAGAGAAGAGAAGAGACCAGCTGACAAGCCTTCCAACATGATCCACAGAAGGCAACTCAAAACTAGAATGGATCCAAAAAAAAAAAAAAAACCCATCCAGAATTGGGAGGGTGGGAGGAATTTTCCCTTCTTGAAACATTTTTAAAGGTGGGGGAGGGGGGGAGAATGACCAGTTACTGTATATTAAAATGCCACAATCATTGAGCTGAACAGGTTTTCACAGTTGAACTGTGCTTTCAGGAGTGGGTTGGAATGGAGCCCATCTTTTTACAAAGAGCAGCAGACAGAGTGGGTCTGCATCAGGAAGACAACTTGGGAACTGAGGAAGTTGTCTCACTTATGTGACTGAGTCATTTGCCCTGCTCATTAGAGTTCGCTCCTGCTCCATGTGGCCCTAGAGCTTGCTGGTGATGGGTGACGACTGCACTGCAGTCTTCCCCAGTAAACGGGGGTGAGTGGTGACTGGCTGTTGCCTAGACTGGGGCAGGGTGGGGATGGAGGGTGGGGGTTCCCTGGGAGGGGAGACCCTGAGACTGTGGGGGTACTGCAGGGGTGCAGCACCCAAGGTGGGAGGGCGCTGGGGTCCAGGGAGGGACGCAGGGCCGGTGGCAGGCAGGACATCGGCCTGCAGAGGGCACTCCGGATACTGGAAAGAGCTAATTCCCCAGGGCGACCATCAGGGGGTGCTGCAGGGTGGGTTGCCGCTCTGCTACAGGACTGTCTGATTCCATGGTAAGACTGTTTTAGGAGTACATATTCCTTACTGAATTGGTTTAAAAAAAAAAAGGGGGGGGGGGAGGGCCCCGAGGTCACATGTGGCCCGCACAGGCTCATGGGGGGTGAGTAGGGGCGGGGCAAGCCAAGCTGTGGGGGGAGGGGGGAGTGGATGGGGGCAGAGCGAGGGCGGGGCTTTTCAGCCCGCAGCTGGTTTTTTTGCAGTAATATGGCCCTTGCTGCTTTCCGAGCTGTGCAGGCCTGCCCTAGAGGAAGAGCAAGTGCATCAGGAAGAGCACAGCTGGGAGTCCAGCATGTAAACAGGATACAGTACACAAAGACAAGAGGACCACTGGCTTGGTCAAGCATTCCTGCACAGGCAAAGAAACTCATCTGGTTTTCTCCAGACCCAAACTCAGCAGAATAAGAGGTTTTCTGCAACAGATAACAGCAAATCATTGATTTTTTGTTTCAGTGGCTGAACCAAGAAAAAAATACAAATTGGTTTTGTTTGAAACCAGAACTAAATGTTTGTTTTTTTTGCAAAACAAACACACTAAATACTGGATGCCGGGGCAGGGCCCCGGTGAAAGGGGCAGGGCTGGGGCTAGACTCCCCCAGCCAGCCCTTCAGTGTTGTCCAGCCCACCAGGCAGCGATTTAAAGGGCCCGGGGCTTTAAAAATCATTGCTGCTACCCCGGGGCTCTGGCTGCTGGCTTGATAGCAGTGGCCAGGAGCCCCAGACCCTTTAAATCGCTGCCAGAGCCCTGGGACAGCGGCAGGAGCTGGGAGCCACGGGGCTCCTGTGACAATTTCAAGGGCCTGGGGCTCCCAGTCACTGCCGCTACCCCAGGGCTCCGCCCAGATGGGGGGGGGGGGGAGACAGGAGGGAGAAAAGGGCTTCTGCTCTGTAGCAGGGGGTCAGACTAGATGTTTCTGCCAGAGACGTCTGGAGCCTACCAGGGGGAAAGGTGGGCACAATTTAAAGGCTCCCACCCAACAGCTTGAATCATGCCCCCGTCAGGCATGCCCCACTCTTGCCCTCAGCGGCCCCTCCCTGCAGCTCCCACGTGTTAACTCTATGTGGAGAGGCAGCAGCAAACAGCTGGGAACTGCAGGGAGGGGCTTGCTTCTTTAGCTCCTGGGGAAAGGCAGCAGCAAAAGCAGCAGCTCTCTCTGCTGCTACCAGCTGTTTGCCACTGGCTCAGCTGGGCCTCAGCTCCCAGCTTGCTGGCTCCAGGAGCTGTTGTGCAGAGAGCAGCCCTGGTAGTACCATGTGACCAAGGGAGGCCAGCAAACCCTAGCAAAAATCTGAGGGAACACATAGGGTTTCATCCCCCCCCACACGCACGCGTGCGCATTGCCTTTGGCTTCTGCCAGCCAGGAGGGGAGACTCGGGGCTTCAGCCCCACTCCTGTGGCAGGTGTATCCTGTGGAGTCTGGGCAAGCGCCTCCCGCAAGGCTGAAGCCCCAAGACTCCCCTCCCTGAAGGACCGAAGTCCCTAGCCCCACCATTCTGCAGTGGGGATGAAGCCATGAGCCCCAGCAGACTCTTGAGCTTCTGAAGATTGCTGCACGTGGCTGGGAGGGTCAGAAAGTTTGGTCACCCCTGTAATAGAACCAGGCAACAGGTGGCCTAGCTTTGTTGATCTCAATCACTTTGCATTCTATTACACCTCACATTTAGTGGGGGATGGGGGACATGTCATGAGAAACTAAAGCCTCAGTTCGGCTGGAGGGCAAGGTAATCAACAGCCCAGCAAAACGGTTGATTCTTCCACAGTATCAGCAACTGATATGGGGAAATTCTAATCAGCAAATTTCTTTGCAATCTGTAAAATGCTTAACAGTAAAGTATACTATTTACAACACCTGAAAGTGTCAAGTAACCGAACACTAGCTAAATATTAACCAAATCTTTAGCTTTTTTCTTCACATAACAGAAACAGCCACTGCTCTAAACATAAAGTAATTACTTTACAAATAAACTTTCCTCTCAATATTAGTCTATTTTAATTATTAATCTGGGAGAACCCCAAATGCACCACTGTTAACCTGTTTTTATCTTTTTCATTAATTTTCCTTTTTAAAACATGTTTTGTAAGTGCTGGGTATGGTTAGAACATTGTATAAAATATTAAAATGATACGGTTAATCAGAGTTCTCTACAAACATTGTTCCTGAGAAAGAACGATCATTTCATCATTTCTAACTATGAGGCAAGATATTTGACGTAATTGGACTCATCTGCTATTTGGAGTGACTTCTGATACATCAAAGTTTTCATATTTTTTTGTCGAATCCACAAAATCACGACAAACCTTGAAATACAATGGACAGGTCATGCTGAAGGCTGGTCACACATATTTATGGTCATAGGCAAAAGACGTTGCTTACAAAGGATATATTTCTCAAAAATAGCACTGTATTTAAAAATACTCCCAAGTAGTGCAGGTCTCAGTCCTGCTCCCAATGACTAACAGGAACAGTACTGGACCCACAGAGCTATGGTCAGGGTTTCCATTCAGTCTAGTAGCTTTTCTGAGTAAATGTAGGAACATTTTAGAGCAGGGGTGGGCAAACTATGGCCCACGGGCCACATCCGCAGGCTCATTCTGTCCGGCCCCCCAGGCTCCCAGCTGGGGAGGCTAGCTCCTCTACCCTTCCCCGCTGTGAACAGTGCTCTGGGAGGAGGGGCTGCGCACTCCGATGGATCATAGCGGCAGCATGTCTGGCTCCAGGCCAGACACGCTGTTCTGAGTGGCGTGGTAGGGAGCCAGGGGGTTAGATAAGGGCCAGAGAGAGTCTCAGGGAGTGGTGGGGGACAGGGAACATGGTGGTTGGATAGGGCCTGGGAGTCCAAGGGGGCCTGTCAGGGGGCGGGGGTGTGGCTAGGGGGCAGGGGTGTGGCTAGGGGGCGGGGCAGTCAGGAGACTGAGCCAAGGGGTTGGATGGGGTGGGGTCCTGGGGGGTGATTAGTGGCAGAGGGGTCTCTGGAGCAGGCAGTCAGGGGACAAGGAGCAGGGAGGCTTAGATAGGGGGTGAGGTCTTGGGGGGGTGGTTAGTGGTGGGGGTCTCTGGATGGAGTACTCAGGGGACGAAGAGCGGGGGCATTGGATGGGTCAGTGGTTCTGAGGGGGGAAGTCAGGGGGCGGGAAGTAGGTGGGGGTTGGATGGGAGGCAGGGCCAGGCTGTCTGGGGAGGCACAGCCTTCCCTACCCAGCCCTCCACACAATTTTGAACCCCGATGTAGCCCTTGGGCCAAAAACTTTGCGCACCCCCTGTTTTAGAGTGATAAAAGTAAGACTAACTAAAGTACAGTAAACCCTCGATTTAACGGACCCCGATTTAACGGACTTCGGATGCAACGGACAAAATTTCCGATGCATCCGAAATCCGTTATTCGGGGGCCCGGCTCCCGCCCCGGGGAGCCGGGCAGGAGCTGTCAACCCGGCTGCCCAGCTCCCCGCAGCGGGGAGCCGGGCGGGCGAGCGGGCTGACAGGTGGGGGGGGAGGGGAGCCCGCGCCGGACTGTTTGGGCGACTCAGCTGCCTGGTCAATTTCAGGTGAAATTGACCAGGCAGATGACCGGATCGCCCAAGCAGCCCGGCGCGGGCTCCCCCCCCCCCCAGCAGCCCCGCGAACCCCCCCCCCCCCCGCCTGCCTGAACAGCCCCCCCCCCCCGCCCACCCGAGGGGGGGGGAAGCCGGCGCGGGCTGCTTCGCGATGGGCTCAGCTGCCTGGTCAATTTCACCTGAAATTGACCAGGCAGCTGAGCCCATGGCCCAAGCAGCCCGGCGCCGGCTCCCCCCCCCCCAGCAGCCCCACGGACCCCCCCCCCAGCAGCCCCACGGACCCCCTCCCGCCCGCCCGAACAGCCCCCCCCCGCCAACCCCCCCCGCCCGAACAGCCCCCCCCCCCCACCAACCCCCCCGCCCGAACAGCCCCCCCCCCCACCAACCCCCCCGCCCGAACAGCCCCCCCCCCCCACCAACCCCCCCGCCCGAACAGCCCCCCCCCCCGCCCGAGGTCAAACACCCCCTCCCCCCCCCCGCCCGGCTTCCAACTGCGGGGAGCCGAGCGAGGGCTCTCAAACGCCCCCTCCCGCCCGGCTCCCCGCAACGGGGAGCCGGGGGGGGGGGGGCGTTTGAGAGCCCCCGCTCGGCTCCCCCGCAGCGGGAAGCCGGGCGGGGGGTTTGAGAGCCCCCGCTCGGCTCCCAGCAGCGGGAAGCCGGGCAGGGGGGTTTGAGAGCTCCCGCTCGGCTCCCCCCAGCGGGAAGCCCAGCGGGAGCTGTCAACCCCCCCCGCCCGGCTCCCCGCAACGGGGAGCTGGGGGGGGGCGTTTGAGAGCCCCCGCTCGGCTCCCCGCAGCGGGAAGCCGGGCGGGGGGGTTGACAGCTCCCGCCGGGCTTCCCGCTGGGGGGAGCCGAGCGGGAGCTGTCAACCCCCCCGCCCGGCTCCCCGCAATGGGGAGCCGGGCGCGGGGGGGGGGGGCGTTTGAGAGCCCCCGCTCGGCTCCCCGCAGCGGGAAGCCGGGCGGGGGGTTTGAGAGCTCCCGCTCGGCTCCCCCCAGCGGGAAGCCCAGCGGGAGCTGTCAACCCCCCCGCCCGGCTCCCCGCAGCAGGGAGCCGGGCGGGGGGTGGGCGGGCTGTCTCACGGCTCTATATAACGGAGTAATTCGGGCAAGGGGGTGTCCGTTGTCACCCGAAAGTCCGTTATTTAATAATTTTAAAAAATTATTAAATAACGGACTTTCGGTTTTAACGGACACCCCCTCGCCCGAATTAGTCCGTTATATCGAGGTTTCACTGTATTAGAGCGGGGGTCTGCAAACTTTTTCCCCCACGCCCCTTTCTGCGGAGAGAAAAGTCTGGCGGCCCCCTGGGGCGGGTACATCTGCCGAAATGCTGCCACAAAAAAACGGAAGCTGCCACCGCCAGCATTTCAGCAGTACCGAAATAGCCAGCCCGGGAGTTCAGCGGTCTCCCGGGTGGGCTCGGAAGCGGCTCCGGGGCTCGCGCACCCCCGTTTGAAGATCATTGTATTAGACCATAAGCTTTCGTGGGCTAATACCCACTCCCCACTACTTCCACTGCATGCATCCGACGAAGTGGGTATTAGCCCACGAAAGCTTATGCTCTAATACTTTAGTAGTTTAGTCAATCTTTAAGGTGCCACAGGACTCTGTCACTTCTGCAATTCCAGACTAACAGGGTAACCTCTCTGATTCCTGACAAAAGGAAGACTGAGAGAACTGGATAAACTAGCTAAGTGCAGGCAGACAATGAACTATCTGTTATCCCTTTCCCATGCAGTTGTGTCAATGCACCTCAGTCCCTGACCAGCAGCAGAATCTCTGCTTTTCCATGTCTGGGCCTCTTTCTTAACAACCACCACCAATCATAATGCAATACGACAAACTGTTAGACTAATTTCCAAGGGACACTTGTCCACATTCCAAAGAAAGGCCATACCATATGGTTTCCATCAAATTTGAACTCTGGATTACAGAGGTGAACGACTCTGGTGCTCTTAGCGTCACCAAATCTTTAAAGAGGACTCAATTTCCAACCTCGTATGCCATTAAATTATTTCTTTTTTGGTGAGTTCACTGTTGAAACTGATTCTTTATACTCAGACTAATGCCCCCATATCACTTGACATATACTCTACAGGCAGTCATAGGCGTCGACTTCCACCGTTCTCAGTGGGTGCTTGACGCCATCCTCGTCCCTGGCCCGGCCCCATTCCACCCTTTCTCCAAAGTCTCCACCCCCTTCTCATCCCCAATCCACCCCCCTTCCCCAAGTCCCTGCCCCACACCTCTTGTCCACCTCCTCCCCAGAGTGTGCCATGTCCCCACTCCTTCCCCTTCCTTCCTGGAAAGTCCTGAGCGCTGGGAGGTAGGCGGAGGAGCGGGGACGCAGCACACTGGGGGGAGGTGTCGGGAAAGATGAAGGGAGCATGGTTGTTGGTGGGTGCAGAGCACCCACTAATTTTTCCCCATGGGTGCTCCAGTCCCAGAGCACCCATGGAGTAGGCGCCTATGTAGGCAACTCAACCTAGCAACTTAGGAATTTTTGACTTTGGTCTTTGAAGTGGACAACCAAGTTATTCTCATCTTCCATTATATTTCATAAGTCTTTGTCTATTATATTACTATTAATTTATATTAACTAATTACACACACAAGAGAAAGCAATGACAATGAAAGATAATAAAAGGCACCGAGTCACTAAATTATGGTAAAGTAGTTCAGCAAGCATAAGTCTGAAAGATTTTGACTTGCGTAGTAATATCACAGGGTTTTTTTAAAAATGTAACAAAGGCCTTCCAAAATTTGTCCAGAAATAATCAAGCAAATTCTACCTGCTAACAAATCTGTATTTTTCTGTTTGTTGAATATTTAAAATATGTTGGAATAAAAATAAAAAAACAAAAAAAAAACAAAAACAAAAAAAAACCCCACTTTTCTTCCATCAGCCTAAGGTACAAACAATTAAAATGGGGTATCATACACAGAGGAATATTACTCCTTGGGGAATTCTGTGCCACTGCGCATGTGCAGAATTCATGTCCCCTGCAGATTTCTTTGTGGAAAAAAATGACTTTCTGACAGGGAATCAAGGAGAAGCCAGAAGAGCTGTCATGTGCCCCTCCCCGGCAGTATGTTTCAGGCACCCAGGGCTGCTGGCAGAGAGGTAAATTACTGTGGGGCAGGAGGCAGGACTGGGGAAGATGTGGCTCCCTACCCTGCACGAGCTCAGCTGCTTGTCCTGGCTGGGGAGGACGGGACTTCCTCTTCCCATATGCACAATATCTGGGGCTGGGTCAGACCCACCCTCTGATTTCTCCCCCAGCTGCAGGAAGCTCTGAAAACTCCCCCCCACACACACACACACTTCTTTTACCCATTGCTCCTCAGCTGCAAGGGAGGGATCTCTGCACAGAGATCTGCTCCCTCATCCCCTAACCCCTGTGCATCCAAATCCCCTCATACCCAGACCCTCCCACCAATCCTCAACCCCCCCCCACACACTCAGAACTCCACTCCCCGTGCACCTGGATCACCTCGAGGAGCCACCCACACCTCCACTCCACCTGGCTTCAACATGTCATACCTGGATCCTCACCCCACAGAGCCCCACTCCCCCAGTATCTGGACACTGCCCCCTGAGCCTCCACACCCAAACCCTCCTGCTGAGCTCTATCCCACCCACATTAAGACACCCCCCACCCCCACAGCTGAGCCCCAACCACCTTCACCTGGACACCCCACCCCCCCCACAGAGTTCCATTACCATTGCACCCAGAACCCCCTAACAAGGCCCTGTGCATCCAGATTCCCCCGCCCCACCATTGGCTCCCGCACTGAGCTGCCCGCACCCAGATTGTCCCACACAGAACCCTCTCAACCCATACTGGGTCCCCCCACCCCACCCCCACCCTAAGCCCCTCCACCTTTGGAGCCTGCCTGCCAACAGTTGGTGCACCTGGTAGGCAGGGGTAGGGTCCTGGGGTGTCTCTGCAGCAGGCCCAGTCCATGCGGTGTGTCAGGGTTGGGTGCAGCCTCACCACTGAGTGTGCGTCTGGGGTGGAGGGGAGCTGTAAAGTGATCTCCCACCTCTGTGCAGCCAGTGGCCTGTGCTCCCCAATGCCATGCTGGAGCCTCCACATTTATGACAAATTAAATGTGCAGAATTTTAAAATAGTGTGTGCAGATTTTTTAATTTTTTGGCACAGAATGCCCTCTGGAGTAGATATCATTAAAAACAATCAAGTACAGTAAAACCTCAATTTAACGGACCTCGATTTAATGGACTTCGGATGCAACGGACAAAATTTCTGAGCAAGTCTGATGCATCCCAAATCCATTTCTCGCGGGCTGGCTGCCAGCTCCCGGCTGCTGCCCGGGTCACAGCAGTGGGCGGGCTGGCTGCCGGCTCCCGGCTGCCGCCCGGGTCACGGCAGCGGGAGGGTTGGCTGGCGGGTCCTGGGAGCCGGGACCCGTGCGGGCTGGCTGCCGGCTCCTTGCTGCCGCCCCGGGGTCTCAGCTGCGGGCAGGCTGGCTGCCGGCTCCCGGCAGCCGGGACCCGGGTCCCAGCAGCGGGCGGGCTGCGGAGCTGCCGCCCCGACCCTGTGGCGGTCGGGCTGCTGCTCAGATAGCTCATTTGTTTTATTATTATTAAATAACGGACTTTTTCATTTAACGGACACCCCCTCGCCCGAATTAGTCCGTTAAATGGAGGTTTCACTGTACTGTTTAAGGCAAAAAATACATAACTATTTAAATATGGCCTCTTGAAGCGGGAGGATAGCTCAGTGGTTTGAGCACTGGCCTGCTAGACCCAGGGTTATGAGTTGTGGGGGCCATTTAGGTATACCGGGCAAAAATAGGGATTGGTCCTGCTTTGAGGAGGGGGTTGGACTTGATTGATCTCTTGAGGTCCCTTCCAACTCTGAGATTCTATGACTCAATTCTGAGCATTACAATGTTTGACCCAAGGATTAGTGTGTCAGCCTTTAGGTTTAAATCATTCTTTGGCTGCAAATACAGTATCTGCCCTCAGAGACCACCTGTAAAGAGAGACCACTATCACAAGCACCTACTTGCAGAGGCTACACAACACCTCTCTGCTGTGCAAACCTTTGAAAAGAGACCATCTGTTGCTAACTTCCATGAATGGTCATTCTGGCAGGTTTTACTGTAGTACATCCTTAGACCCCAATAGTGCAAGTTTGTTCTAATGTGTAAGCATTTGCTAGATAGGGGCCTTAGACTATAAACTCAACAAGGGAGGGACTACATATATTTGACCAAGGCCTAATAGAAAAAATGGGGCTAAGATTTCCAGGAGCTATAGCAATACAAATAATAGTAAGAAAAAGTGGTGGTCTCGTTAGCAGAGTTGGTTGCTAATTTTCATGACTAAATGTTTAATCAGAAAATGTTCATTTGTCACAACTGAAATTGTCCACGGGAAGGATCTCTTTTGACTAAGCTCTTGATTACAAAACTTTTTGGAAAAAAGTTTAGAGGCTGTCAAAACATTCCACTTTGACATTTTTAAATGAAAAGATCCATTTTCCCGCTTAACATCACTCATTTTGACATTTTAGTTTATTTATACTAAACAAAGTTAATAAGAAGAAAGTGCCAAAATCTAAATGAAATGCTTTGATTGACCCAATCCAAAAAATGTTTTTGGTTTAATCCATTTATGAATTTTTTTTTTAGATGGACGGTCACTATTTAGATGAGAAAAAACATGGAAGTCTCGAAAGCTCTCACAGGACAGAAAACTATTTCCCACCCAGCACTACTCATTAATGCATGCTTCACTGAAAGGGTATTTTGTAACATGACTGACAATATCTGCGCAGAAAAGGCTTGAACAGAAAGGTGGTTGTATGTTAGGATTAAGATGCATTGAAAACTGGCACTCCATCCTAAACTATAGTCCTTGCATAGCTATTACTACTGTTCTGTCAATTTCCAGAGATCACTAGTCACAAAGACAAAGAGTAAATTTTAAATGAGTGCAGAGAGAAAGTATCCCTCTCAGGAAGAAATACAAGGCTACATGCTATTCCTTGGAAGGCAGAGGCAGCTGGTAAGCCCCACTTAGTGATTTTATGCAGCTGGCACCAATTACCACTGTAGACCATTATCAGAGATACAAACTCACAAAAACACATTCTTTTGTCTCTGCCTGCGATACCATTGCTCTGAGTGTTTTCACTTATACATTCACCAGCTGTTTGTGACAGAATGCCTGATTACTAGTAATTTTTGCAGTAAGCTGTATTTTTGTAAGAGCTGCATGATTAAATCAAGTGGATTCCTCTCTAGCTTTCATTATTTAACCACAGATATTACTTTAATATTGTACAGTCATTTAGTATCTCTAGGAATTTCTAAATGCAATCATTCTAACAAAGGACTTTGCCTGTAAATTGACTAGTAGTTATGGTGAGATCCAACACAATACAGTAATACCATTTCTCAAGATTTAAACTCATATACATCACAAATAAAACAGAATTCAGACCATTATCTGTAATAGTGCCATCTGGTGGCCACCATATATCTTGCACGTGGAAATTACAAAAGTTTTTGGTAACAGAGAGTCCTGTGGCACCTTCAAGACTAACTAAAGTATTGAAGCATAAGCTTTCGTGGGCTAATACCCACTTCGTCGGTATTCCAGACTAACACGGCTACCTCTCTGATTCTTGACAAAAGTTTTTGTTCCCTTCCCAACAGATATTGTGTTAAATGCACTATAGCACACCCAATAGATGTGTAACAATACTTCTCACCAGACACAAAGCAATGCAATAATTAGCTAATGTGATTATTTAAATTAGCTATTTTTAAGGGATGGTCTATCTGAACACAGCGCAACTAGAATAAACCCCACCAAATGCAAGCAGCTAGAACAGATCAACATGTAGAACAAGTATAATTTAGATAATGTTTTTCTTCACAGTCCAAGAGAAACAGAGTTTTCATCTCGAGGCCAAAAGACCAAAAATATCAAGACACTTGAACATGGCCTTTGATAAGCCACTGGACAGCTAAACTCTGCAGGTTCAAAGATTTTTTTCTCGAGGTATTTTCAGAATCAATACAAACATTTCTGCTTAACTTTTTAAAATAAATAAGTAAAAATAACCGGCAAAGAAACTACCCAGTGCCATAAACATTCAGTGGACATCGTCTTCCAAAAACATTTATTGCAGAATGTGACTTCCTGAGCATCTTGCCTCAGCCCAGCATTGTGCGGTTGACCTAGAAGGCAGAGCTGCACAGCAATTACAGTTGCCTCAAAAACCACCCATTGAGCTGTCCTATGTTTTGATCCTATACTCCTAAGATAAGGAAAAAACTAAAATATTTTCAAAACATCTTGCATGTTGTGGCAATACCTGGGCTATGAAGCGAATGATAAACCACAGCCATGCAATCTTGCCCACAAACCAAAAGTGTTTCAGCATGTATCAGTTGATATCATCATCACAGCGGCAGAATGGTAACGCACTGGCCTAGTGTCCTAGACAGACTGCAGAAAATAAGATTATTATTGGTATGGCAAAAACTGCGCTTCACTGGTCCTGGCCGGGACACCAGGACTGTTCTTCACAACCATATGCCTGGGCACTTTTTTACTTCAAGTTTCTATCAAATGAGTTAAAAATACATAGCTGCATTCAAAACAGAGGATGCCTTTTCTACCCTTGGGACAGCGTTCTCTTCACTGTGTGCTGAGGGCAGAGTTCGAGGCAGCCATTGCAGAGCAAATGAGTTGAAAACTCCTGCTTTACATCCACAGCCTCTCTTGTAGCACTGCAAGTGAAAGGTAACTAGACAAGAGAGTAGGACAGATGGTTATGGTTTTTAAAGGATTTTCAGCAGTGCCTGAAGCAGCCTGTGCAAGCAGCACTGTGTGAACACAGGCTGGAATCTTTTGCATGAAAATAGGAGCCAAAACCACTTAAAGACAATACTTATTTGTTGTCTCCTTAAAAGGACTTCCTCCCTTAATCTCTATGACTAGTTATTCCCTCTTTTATCTCATTGTGCCTCTGGCACCTTTGTTACTCATTGCATGACTTGTGTTAAAGCCACAATTGAAAGAAGCTATGTAATGATAGGGGTGCATTGCAACTGACCTTATTAAAACAAAGACACTACAGTATTTGCAGAAGGCAACCAAGAAAGCAACCCCTCAGGGAAAACCCCTTCAAAACATTTCGAAGGTTGGTGCCCTGATTCTTCGTCATGGTTACTTAATGTTTTAATTTTCAAATGCGTATTTATCTCATCAATATAAATTAATTGTCCATCTTCATCACATCTGTATTATTTACACATTAGATAAACTGGCCTTTAACTTTCTTGAGCTACCACAAAATGTGGAGTGTTCGCTACTCTTCTTACATTACCATTACTTTGCATCACCGTTACTTGTATTAAAAATATTTGTTCTTGCTCTAGAATCGTATTTCAGATCTTCAGACCTACACAATTAAAGGAAAATTCTAGCTACAGGGTGTAAAAAACAAGATTGTGACACAAATAAAATAAAGAACTGATTTTCCTCTATGGGGGACCCCTGACAAAAAGATGTGGTTGCCAGAAAAATATTTTCTTGTGCCAAAAAAAAAAAAAAAAAAAAAAAAGTGAGGCGGCATTTGTGTGCTCAGAGGAAGGCCGGCTTTGACGCGGAAGTAAGCTGGGAAGACTAAATACGTTAGTGTACATTGTTTTTTCTTGTCACACAAAAACCTATATTAAAGAAAAGCTCATGTGGAAAAGTGAATCACCCATGTCAGGAAGTGAAAATGCTGGTGTAACCTTAGCTCTGGCTAAGGTTGCCAACCTTCTAATCGCACAAAACCGAACTCCCTAGCCCCGCCCCTTCCCTAAGGCCCACCCACCACTTACTAGGAGCCAGACCTGCTGCTGGCCACTTCTGGGGCACAGCACAGTGCCAGGTCAGGTAGGAATTAGCCTGCATTAGACCTGCAGTACCGCCGACCAGACTTTCAACAGCATGGTCAGCGGTGTTGACCGGAGCCACCAGGGTCCCTTTTCAACCAGGTGTTCCAGTCAAAAACCGGACGCCTGGCATCCCTGTTTCTGGCCTTGTACATCATTAGGATATTCTATAACTAAACAAGCAATTTAAAAATCATTTCCACAAGACATCCGACTCATTCAGTGTACAGGATACACTCAGCGAACAAGTCACACAGTGTTCAGGGAACAAGGTTAAATAGATATTTTTCTCTTTATTGTTCAAAGTAAGACCCCAAGTATCATATGCTTTAGCCCTCCAACTCATCTAGTGAATGAAGCAATGGTTTGGCACATTCCAGCTTTACTCACTACACAATCCTGCCTCATTCACCATCCAGGGTCTCATGAATGAGGCAGAAACTATGAAAACCAAAAAAAAGACACCTCTACCCCAAATTCGGATATAACGCGGATATAACGCGGTAATGCAGGGGGACCACTGGGAGGGCCGCAGCAAATAACTGGGGGGAAGGGGAGATATAGAGGAACCATTCCCTGCCCCAGCTCACCTCCGCTCCGCCTCCTCCCCCAAGCACACCACCGCTCCGCTTCTCCTCCCTCCCAGGCTTGCCGCGCCAAACAGCTGATTTGTGGCAAGCCTTGGAGGGGGGAGAGAAGAAATGGAGGAGTTGCAGCGCACTCAGGGAAGGAGGCGGAGGCAGAGCTGAGGTGAGCTGGGGCGGGAGGGGGGGCAGGGCAGAGAGCTGCCAGTGGGTGCTCTGCTCCCACCAATTTTTCTCCGTGGGTGCTCCCACAGAATCAGAGCCTATGGCGGCAGCTTGTCTGGCTGCTCTGAGTGGTGTGTTAAGGGGGTGGGGGCGGGGCCAAGGTTTGGATAAGGGGCAGAGAGTCTCGGGGGGTGGTCAGGGGAGAGGAAGCGGGGGGGGGGGGTTGGATGGGTCAGGAGTTCCGAGGGGTCAGTCAGGGGGTGGGAAGTAGGTGGGGTTCAAATGGTGGTGGGGCCAGACTGTTTGGGGAGGCACAGCCTTCCCTACCCGACCCTCCATAGTAAGTTTGATGTAACGCGGTTTCACCTATAATGCAGTAAGATTTTTTGGCTTCAGAGGACCACATTATATCGAGGTAGAGGTGTATATCATCATTCAATCAAAGATGGTATCAGAACGCATACCTCCAAAGAGGTAGAGTTAAGGCTGTGGGAGCAAACTAACTTCGCCATTTTTTGTGCTTTATTTATTAGCCTTATTTTTGGGGAGAGGGAGTTGGAGGGGATGGACTGAGATATGGAATTTTTAAAGAAAAATTAAAGTCCACCATGCATAATTATTTGTAAGGCAGCAATGAAGGGGCTCTGTACTGCAATTCATGGAGCCATGTGAAATGCAAAACCCACTTGAACCGGGGTGCCGTCACTAATCTCTTGCTTCTCCTTCCCCACTGGCAGCATGACAGACTCATTGACTGTGCCAACACAGTCCTTGACATGTTAGTTTTAGCACAGGGGCTGACAGCCATGGCACTGATATGGTCCACTTTTAGAAAATATCTTCCCAATGACATTCCACTAACATGAGTGTTTCCTGTTTTCTTGGTGGCCCACATGTAGGGCTTACATGTCTATTCAGTCTCCATACCTAATCAATCCATGTTCTCTCTTTGCAGACTTCATCATGGCTGGCACCCAAAAGATACTGGTTAGTGCAATGTTGACACTTAGCCACTAAAAAGTACCAACCCTTTTCTCAAAGGACACCAAATAGCCACTGGACTAGACGAACAGAGAGGTTGATTACTATTAACCTAACCTGGCTTCAGAACCACAGACTGGAGGTAAAATAGCTTTGTATCACATTGCTAACCCCTTTGGCCATCCAGCTCCAAACGCCTGATCTAATATTAATATCTAATTAAGAAAATACTCCTCACTGATATGCCTACACTAGCACTTGTCTGAAAAACTTGTGTCATTCAGGAGTGTAAAAAAACCCACACCCCTGATTGACATAAGTTACACAAACAAAAGTGCCGGTGCAGACAGCGCTATATCAGCGGGAGATGCTCTCCTGCCACTATAGCTACCGCCGCTCATTTGCGGTGACTTAATTATGCCAGCAGAAGAGCTCTCTCTCATCAGCACAGAGCAACTACATAGGAGATCGTAGAGCGGTGCAGCTGCATCAACGCAGCCGTGTCGCCAATGCAACCTTGTAAAGGCTCTGTTTCTCCTGTACGTCTCTCAAAGGTAACGCTGACAAATGGGGTGCCGTGTTAGAAAAATAGCTTTAAAAATAAAAACACACTTAAAACATTTTCTCTCCAGCCTGGAAATTCACTTAAAGAGTAACACTTCATTTAATACACACTATGAAGAAACAAATTTAACACTTTAAAAAAAAAAAAAAAAAAAGTCCTACTGAGGTAAACTGCCAGACATAACGTCTAATACTCTGCTAGCAAGTCTCCAAACATCGAGGTAACGGGTTGGTGTCCTTAACAGCCATGTTTAATACTGACTTGTGTGTGACATTCACACACACCCTGGTTTATACCCAAAGAAAAACCTTTCACGTACGAAGCCAAGCTCTAACCACTACGGGTTCCTTAGCCAAGGTCTAGCTTGAGATCATAAAGTAGCCTTATTCAACATAGGATTTCTTTAATGAAGCAGCCAGGATATGTGAATTATTAATAAAATGCACCTCAAAATCTGCACACCTCTCTACAAACATGACTAAGGGACACAGTGAATAAGTGTGCTTACTAAAGAGTCTTAACTTAAAAAATAATCTCAGCCCCTCTTTGGATACTCCAAACTGAGTTTTTGATTAAAAATTCTATTTGCAATAGCCCCTGGAAAGGTCTAACATTTATCAATATTTCCCCCTCCCAAAAAAAACCCCAAACTCCACAGCAACCACAATCATTCTTTAAAATTTCCATTACATTTGTTACCTTTTTTGGACCACAAGCAGCACTTAGTAAGAACAATTCCTACCAGATTATGTTGCAATAGAATCTATATGACTAGATCAGGGCTGGGGACACACTGCACAATAAGCACTATACAAACATATGGGAAGATGCCCTCCTTGCCCCCCCAAGAGACTACCACCCAAGAAATGGGTTCGTGGCTGTGGTGTAGAGAGGTTTAGTTTAGAAGTGGACTGCTATGTCTTTTGACTTTGGGTATGCTTTCACACAGGACTGCAGGAAGGAACACTATGGCTGTGCAGAAGCCCCAGACACTTTTCCTTGGGAGGTGGCCCTCTCACTGCAAAGGGTAAAGATGAGCCTGCAACTGATGTCAGAAGAGATCCACTATTGGTGCCCTTTTGTCCTCTTCTGTAGCCTGACTGAAGCCTTCTGTCAAGAGACACTTTCGAGAAAAAAAGTTAAAGAGCTGAGTGAGTCTGTGTGCATGAACTATGTGGCAGAACAGAAGCAATTAGGAAAAAATGACAGTCTGAGAGCAGCTTTGCTGGAACAAAGATTTCTGCTCCAATTGCTTGTTCTCATAAGAAAAAGATCCACATACGTAACCCTGAAGGTTACAGAAGCAGGAAGGAATATATCTTCTAGGCTCAGCAGACTGTATTTTATCTTTAGAGTCTGTTTGTACTTAGAAAATTAAACATTAAAAGGGAATACCATTAAAGAATGATTTACAACTGAGTGACAAGATGATTATTACATCAGTATAGTATAATTATTAGACCTAATCACTCAAGTTTATAATTTACCCTCAGACAATCAAGTCACTTGATTCACTGCTAACAGTTTCTTCAGCATATACTAAGTGCTGCTGATGTGGACAAGACACACACTATCTCAGTCAGTGACCATAAATGTGGTCATCAGAGAAACGCATTCAGGGATTGCAGTCCCATGTCAAGCTTAACCTTGTGTTTGTGCAAACCCATCAGCACGGTGGACGACAAGAACAGTGCTGAAGAAGTTTTTATCCTGTTCCAGACTGAGAACAGTTGGTAAGGTAGGTTACATGAGAATGTATGCATGTGCCCATCTGCTAAGTATATAAATTGGTTATTGAGGTTTTGCTTTTGTTCGGTACATCTATACTGGGTTGCTGGAGATGTATTCAGGCTGTACACTTTAGTGTACAAGTAAATGTGTCTGGCATGTCTCCATTATGTACAAAATCATTTTCATACAGCTGCCAGCAAGAGAGAACTATATTCTTGGACCAGATGTTTTTGGTATCAGTGCTGCCAAGCATGCATGGAAACCTCACAGCTGAGTTGCTCTGGGAGAAAAATTAACAATGAACAGAGTCACAAAATGCTAGTGTCCATCTATCAGACATGACGTCACAGCACTGTTAGAGGCAAGAGAGCGGATGACAGCCAGCTAATTACTGTACCTGTTTGAGAACAATTACTCCCCCACCGCCCTGTGAATAGAAATAAAGGCAGCAAAATATTTCTAGAAACATTATACCTCAATGGCTTTTTATAGCCCTTGCTGAGCAGTTGACAAGGAGGCTGTGATTAACAGCTAAGCAAATAAGTCTATAGAACATATAAACAAGCCCTATATCAAAACACAAGTTTGTTTTCCATCATGGGACTGTGAACAGGCTTCCATTTATAAAACAATGTGTTCCAGTTGAAAACCAGAACTGCTGTGGCATTTCACTGCCCCACTAAAAACAACAGAAGTAAAAAACAGAGCTGCCAGGGCAAATTGCTCCTCAATCCACATCCTGATGAACAGAACAGAGAGCGCCTGAGAAAGAAAGGCTTTGTGGTGAAGATGCTGGCCCAGTGCTTGGGAGATCTAGGTTCAATTCCCAGCTCTGCTCAAAGACTTTCTGTAAGACTCCAGGCAAGACACTTCATCTCTCTAACTCAGTTAAATAAATTAAATAAATAAATTAAATAAATGGAGATATACCAATCTCCTAGAACTGGAAAGACCTTGAAGGTCATCAAGTCCAGTCCCCTGCCTACACTAGCAGGATCCGCCTGCCTACACTAGCAGGATTGCCCTAAATGGCCCCCTCAAGGATTGAACTCACAACCCTGGGTTTAGCAGGCCAATGCTCAAACCACTGAGCTATCCCCCCACCCTCTGTTCTGTAAAATGGGATTGTAACATCCACATTTGTCCACCTTGTCTCTCTCTAGATTGTAAGCAACTCGGGACGGGGATGGTCTCTTATGATATGTTTGTAGAACATCTAATGCATGGACGCCTCTAGGTGATACTGTAATCCAAATAAATTATAACCCTGCTCTTTGCAATGGTGGACTCAGTTTTATAGCCGGTTAGCAGCAATGTGACATAACAAGAAAGGGAGAGGGGAGAGAAATACTCACATGCAATAGAATTGAAATTCAGTTCACCCAGCCCACCCGTAGGAAAAAAAAACCTCATTGACTCATCCCCACACTCCATAGCGGAGAAACTGAGGATCGATGCCAGCTTTTTTCAGTCCTCAAAATCCACCAATACCATCACTAGTTTTGTAGACAGGGGACAAGGTAAGTTCAAAGAGCTGCATCCCTCTACCCACCCAAAACTGCTGCCGTCTGGTACCCGTGTGTGTAGAAGGGAGCCCGCGTCTTGAACCCAAAACCCAAGTACGTCCTTCAGCACACTCTTAATACAGCTACCCGTTGTAGATCATTTATTTGCCAGGCTGCGTTTCTGTGCAGAGAATATTTGATTTGGAATTTTCTGTAAAAAGGAGCGAAAAATTGGAAGGCGGATCTTATACTAAACTAGCAAAAATACCCGGCGTTGCTCGGGTCCGTCGGAGGTGGGGAGGGGGCAGAGAGCTGAGCGAGTGTGGGGTCCGTTGGAGAGGGGAGGGGGCAGAGAGCAAACCTGACACCCCCACCTCACCCTCCCCGACCAAACCCGACACCCTCACCTACCCCTCGACCAACCCCGACTCACATTTTCACCCCCCCACCCAAACCCAACACCCCCACGTCACCCCCCTACCAACACCCCCTGACCAACACCCACACCTCACCCCCATAGACCAAACCTGACACACCCACCTCACTTTCCCCCCCAACCAAACCCGACACCCCTACCTACCACCACAAACAAACCCGACACCCACACCTCACTTACCCCTCGACCAGCCCCAACCCCCTTCCTCACCCCCCCAACCAAACCCAACACCCCCACCTTACCCCCCCCACCAAACCCAACACCCACACCTCACCCCTCACCCACTCCGATACCTTCCCACCCCCCCAGACCAAACCCAACCCCCCCGGCTCACTTACCCCCACGACCAAACCCGACACCCCCACCTCACACCCCCCCCCGACCAAACCTGACACCCCTGCCTCACTTACCCTCCAACCAAAACCAACTCAGGTCCGTCGGAGGTGGGGAGGGGGCAGAGAG
This sequence comes from Sternotherus odoratus, assembly GCA_032164245.1. Taxonomy (NCBI): domain Eukaryota; kingdom Metazoa; phylum Chordata; order Testudines; family Kinosternidae; genus Sternotherus; species Sternotherus odoratus. The sequence continues at coordinate 203,794,505 of JAVMKO010000001.1, read as the reverse complement.
CTGAGCGAGTGCGGGGTCCGTTGGGGGGGGGGGGGATTATGACGAAATAACTGTCACAGAGAACAGCAGCTGCCCAGCTGATGTGATTGGCCTTTAAATAATTTCACCCCTGGGGGGCGTCAGAGGTGAGATTTGAAAAATTTTCGACTCTTACCCTGATTAGGACCCTAAGGCCTCTAACTGTACCAAATTTCAAGTCTCTAGCTCAAACGGTGTGGAAGGAGTAAGGGAACGTACATACACGCATACATACACCATTTGACTTTTATATATATATAGATAATGGATAGTTTTAATAGCAAAAAGATTAGCAACTCCATCCAGATTGCAGTGACCACAGGTTTACATGAGTGAGACATACATGGTCACGCCTGAATTCGCAAGAGATATTTTTTTTAAATGCAAGCGCTCTTCAGTGTAAACGCATCTTTAAAACGGCTTTTTACGTCCTTCCTGCAAAGAAAGGATCACTCTTATTGCTTCAGTGGTAAGGCAAATAGAAAGTTAAAACCGACTGAGGGCAAACATTTACTGCCTGAAACTGCTTTAATTTATCAGGGTTGCTTTTATTAAGATGGCCTGCAACAAGACCAGCTCCGCTTGAAATCACTCAAGAGTAGGAAGCAGCTTTTAATTGGGCTCTTCTAAAGGAGTGCCAGCTAGTTCATGGAAGCTGCTCTTCAAATCCATGAAAGTCTTAGAGCAGAGTGTTCACTGACAGGCTCAAAGCTCGAAATGGGGAGCCAGCTCAGGATGGAAAAGTGCTGCGATTTGTTCCTGCTTTTCTTTGGGCCTGATCCTGCTTCCATTAAAGCAGGGAAATCCCCATCCTCCTTGTGGGATTTCAGTGGGTGCAGGATCTGCACCTCCTTGCTCTTTTGCTCTCCGGGTTTCTTTTTTTTGCACGAGCATCAGCTCTTCTCCTCCCGTGTTGTAAACCTCGTCCACCACACCAGGTTAACGTGACAAATGCCGATAGAACCATAGTGATTCATACGGGGGCCGAGACCACCTTGTTCTTGATCACTTATCTCATCCCTGCCTCCCCCATACACCCGACCTGTACCTGGGGGGGGAGGGAGTGGGGGGAGGAGAAAGATCCACCCCAGATCTTCAGCTCTTTTGGCACGTAAAGGTTGTTGAACTGCCTCTCCCACTGATTCTTTGCCAGTCCTTATACTGGGCACAGTGAAGTTGAGGATCTTTTGGGACTGGGGCAGAGAGTGTAAAAACATTTGGTTACCTTGGTTCCTGCGCTATTAATGACAGAGGAATTAACTGGTTCTTAAGTAGGGTTATAAATTCTGTTCCTTCCCCCCTACCTGTTTAGGATTCCACCCCTCACCAGCTCACTACAACCTGCCTGTAGCTCTGAACCTAATGAAGAGGAAGCTGCTATTTCAGCTGGGTCAGCGGGGTTCATCAGCTGTTGAAAGCCATGAAAAGCAAATGAACTTACTATATTTGTTGAGTTTTTGGACAAAGCTCAGCTTTGAAAAGCCACATGGCTCCTTTGTAGTCATATGAGCTGGTTCTTTAGTCCCCAGCTTCAGTCAAAACCTACTTGAACAATGCTAACACACGGCACTGCCACCAGCAGCAGCACAGAAGTACGGGTGGCATGGTATCCCCATCCCACCCACCCCTGGCAGTGTCCTCCATTTGGGAACTTGAAATATGGCAACCCTATAAAATGTGATCTATGTCATGGTTCTTGTATATTTGGGTGCTACCGCACAAAAGGGGGGGAAAGTTTAGCCTACTAGAAACTGTTTTGGTCTTTCTTTCCTTCTCCACGAAAGATAGTTCAGGCTAAAATGAGTCCCAGCAGCCTGCTGTTACAGATCACACCCACAGACACTGTCCTACCCTGTAAGTGTCAGAACATAATCATTTATAGCTCAAACTGCCTCCTGTTCCCCATCTGACTGAAAACATATGCACATATTTGCACAGTCACTTCCCAAGCAGACTGTTTTATGCATTCAACGGCAGCATTGTTGTTTTTCAAATGAAGTCACAAAATAGATCTCCTTTCCATTCTCTCAGTTAAAAATTATGCTCAGCAGCTTGACTGTAAAATAAATGCACATGTAATGTGTTTTACTGAAATCCTCCTAGACAGAAATAATCTGATCTCTCTTGGAAAGAAGAGCATTTCAGTTTCCTAGTCTCCAGTGGCTACAACATCTTCTGTACCAATCACAGCTCCAGCCCGTTTAGCCAAGCCAATCAGCAAGCATTTGCACAATAACAGATTTAACTGCTAACGTTTGAGTATGGCTTCATTTAAGGACTACTCAAACGTTTCATGTGCAAAATGGGCAGCCAACCTCTTCTGCATAAACAGTTTCTTCCTCAAGCCGTTTACAGCATGGGAAGATGATTCATAAGCAGGAAAAGCACTATAACTACATACTCAGCCTACCAACTATTACTACTTTTACTGGCCTAGCCTAATAATGTGACAAAGTCACAGACTGAAAAACCTTTAATTGTTTTGAAAGAAACACAAACAGAATGGATCCAATTCACCTCTCACTTATACCAGATAGCAATAAACTAGCTCCACTGACTAAGATGGAGAGAAACTCCATTTGCACCAGTGGAACTGAAAGGACAACCAAGCCCAGTGGATCTGAACAGATGCCTAAATCAGGACTCCATGCAGAGCTCATGCTTTGGGGCGTGGGATTCATTAAAGGAAAATACATTTCATGTATTTAAAAGTGAGCCACATCACAAAGGGACCGACTTAAGCAAGCATGTCAGTCACACAGAGGGGAAGAACCTGGAGGTTGACTTAGAAAGGTTGTCAAGCAGCATGCCGAACGCAGACGTCCCCAGAAGTCTTCTGCTAAGTCCCTCAAGTAGGAATAAGATCACTTTTAGCTGGAGAGGGGAAGCAAAGTGAAACTCCATGTATGCTGAAGGTCAGCTTCTGTGAGCTTTGAAACTTCCGAACAACGCCAATCACTGTTGGAGTCCCACTCCCAAGCAACAGAAGAAGGAAACCCTATAATGTACACAAGATTGTTTTCTTCTGGGAGGTTCTGGGTTCAGTTTATGTGCATTTGCCTTTATGCTAAGCAATGTCAACCCATTAGAACAAGGAAGATGAGACAGGGTATTATAAAGTCTGTAAAACCTAATAAAGGAGACAGAAGTTATGGTCCTCTTCGGGATAATGGATACAAGCTTTCATAATCAGTTCCAAGTAGAGTCCCAGGGTAGCTGGACATTTCTGCCAAAATGATCAAAAGCTAATAAGTGAATGTTGTCTTTTAATTGTGGTGTGCTAACTATGAAACAGATGACTACAGAGATTAATGGAAGTCGTCCAGAACCCTTAGGAATAAATGCTGAGCTTCCTACACAAACCCAATCAAATGATTATGGTGTATCTATATATATAAAAGTCAAATGGTGTATGCGTGTATGTACGTTCCCTTACTCCTTCCACACCGTTTGAGCTAGAGACTTGAAATTTGGTACAGTTAGAGGCCTTAGGGTCCTAATCAGGGTAAGAGTCGAAAATTTTTCAAATCTCACCTTTGACACCCCCCAGGGGTGAAATTATTTAAAGGCCAATCACATCAGCTGGGCAGCTGCTGTTCTCTGCGACATAGTTATGATGTCATAATACCCCCCTCCAACGGACCCTGCACTCGCTCAGCTCTCTGCCCCCTCCCCCCTCCAACGGACCCCGCACTCGCTCAGCTCTCTGCCCCCTCCCCACCTCCAACGGACCCCGCACTCACTCAGCTCTCTGCCCCCTCCCCACCTCCAACGGACCCCACACTTGCTCAGCTCTCTGCCCCCTCCCCACCTCTGACAGACCCGAGTTGGGTTTGGTCGGAGGGTAAGTGAGGTAGGGGTGTCGGGTTTGGTCGGGGGGGTAAGTGAGCCGGGAGTGTTGGGTTTGGTCTGGGGGGCTGGGAAGGTGTCGGGGTGGATGGGGGGTGAGGTATTGGGGTTGGTCAGGGGGTGTTGGGTTTGGTTGGGGGGTAAGGAGGGGGGTCGGGGTTGGTCAAGGGGTAAGTGAGGTGTGGGTGTCGGGTTTGTTTGTGGTAGTAGGTAGGGGTGTCGGGTTTGGTTGGGGGGGAAGTGAGGTGGGTGTGTCAGGTTTGGTCTACGGGGGGTGAGGTGTGGGTGTTGGGGTTGGTAGGGGGTGAGGTGTGGGTGTTGGGGTTGGGTGGAGGGGGTGAAAATGTGAGTCGGTGTTGATCGAGGGGTAAGTGAGGTGGGGGTGTCGGGTTTGGTCGGGGTGTCAGGTTTGCTCTCTGCCCTCTCCAACGGACCCCGCACTCGCTCAGCTCTCTGCCCCCTCCCCACCTCCGACGGACCCGAGCAACTCCGGGTATTTTTGCTAGTACTATATATAAAGTACAAAGCGGGATAAAAAGGTACAATGTAAACAGGCAATATATAAATGTTACTTGTTCTTAATTTTTCGTGGGAAAGAGTGGCCCAGAGCAAGACCCATCCCCCCACACAAAGCCTTTTAAAAGTAAGATGTCTAGTAAAGGTATCCTTTAATTTAACCCCCACTCAACACAATGTCCATTATCACTGACAGACTCTGTCCCTCTATAAATGTCTCATACACCTCCGAACACAGGATAATGTAACACACACCAGATTCCTCATGTCTACACTAGAACACAAAACTTCAACTCTGACCACAGCAGCAAGAGCATGCATGTCTGTTAGACATATGTGCACTGGTGAACTATATGATGTAGTTTTTTTCCTACAGGGAAGTAAGTATGGGACCATTCAAAAAACAATCAGTCACTGTCTACCAAGTGCTCTTGCATGCCTCATATCTGGAAGAAAATCCTCACACTATTTTACATTCTCAGTATAAAGACAACTACAAGGCAAAGCAACAAAAAAAAAACCACACCAAATTCTCCACCAAGAAAGTAGCTGAGAAAACCGCCAACAACAGTAAAAGCTGGAAGTAGTGTAACCTATTGGTCGATAAGTGTTACAGGTCCCTCCTTCTGTACTTGGTCCACAGGGGATATGGGTTTCTTAACAGCTCCCAAAAAAGAGAGCCTGGCTCTTTCACTCATGCTTTAGCTCCTGAGGTTCCTGGTTCTCATCTCAGCCAAGATGGCTGTCGTCACATAAGTGACGCTGGCTAGCAAGTTGTCCCCAGGGGGAAAAGCACCATATGGTGTTCTATGAATGATCCTGGATTTGGTACCGAGTCTGACAACCATCAATCCAGCATGAGTGACTTATCTAAAACCTTACCAACAAAACAATATACTTCAATTGTAGAAACCTCACAGTGGGTTAAGTGGGACACTAATGCTACTGGCCCTGATAGACCCGAAGACTGGACTTGGCAGTATCTTCATCCTTTCCACTAGGCACAATCTTCATTTGCCAGTGGTTAGAGCTGCAGTTTTGGGAGTTCTCACCACTACACTGACACTGAAAAGACGGATATAAATGGTCTCTTCATTCAGCTTTGAAATAATCTCTCCACTCCCCCTAGACATACCAGCTCCTCTCAGTCTCACTTCCAGAACAACTAAATCCTGGAGGGACACTATTGTGAGTCTGTCAGACAGGGAGGTCTTTTCTATGCAAGCTTGCAATACCTTTGCCCAAATCCACCTACTTTAAACCCTTCTGCTTCAACAGCCTGTTTGCTTAAAATGGAATTTTACCTATTACGTGGCTGAACGCACTTTTAATCAGAAAGCAGCAGTCCTTTAACACAGCACACAGAATCACAGCCAAGCGAGCACTGTTCTCCACCCTGATCAATAAACCGTGCTCCAACATTCAAAATTGGGGCTTTAAAGCAAAGGTTCCCAAACGGTGGGACATGCACCCGCTGTCCCCCTCCGGTGGGGGTGGGGGAGAGTGATGAGATTATGGGGGAGAGGGAGACCTGATGTGGCCATACTGAAAGACTGGAGTCCGGAGGGGGTTCTGTGCAGCAGGGGAAGCAGACCAGGCTGTGTACAGGCCAGCTCAGCTGCCAGGACTGGTTCTCCGCCCATCTCACTCGCCCAGTGGCACAGACAGTCACTCACCCTCTTCTGCTGAGGATGCCAGCAGGGACTCCGAGCGGAGAGACAAAGGCTGCATTCTGTGAGTGTGGCCAGAGCCCCCTCCTGACCCTGGCCCGTAACTACTACCCCATCTGATTCTCCTGCCAGACAGAGCCTGACTGCATGGGGGAACGGGCAGAGCTACACAAAGGCTGAGGTAAAGAGGGGGCTGTGTCTGGCATGGGGAGTAAGTACTCACAGTGTGCAGCCAGGTGCAGCTCCTCTCCTGACCCACTTCCCACCAAGACCACCTGACCACTTCAGAGAGTGCAAGACTTCCTTGACTGCCACATGATGAGCACACATCCCCAAACCCTCTGGGTACCAGATTCTCTTCCCTCATCATAAGTACAGGACACTCCTTTCCTGCAGCCCCCATGGGGGTTCGGAGGCTGTGATACATGAATCATGAACCTCTGAAAGGAGGAGGGAGGGTGAGCCTCAGCAAAATAAAGTTTAGGAAGCTCTGCTTTACACCACATCATTAAGTCAAGCTAAACCTATTGTCAACCCAATAAAAATCTCCACAAAAAGAATGTAATACCCAGTGAATTAACTGGGCTCAGTGGAATTAGAGAGATGTAAATGAGGGCAGAGTTTGGACAACTATGTTTTCATCTGGAATATATTTTGAGCCAGTCAGTGCTTTGCATAAACATACCTACTTTCAGCAATTATCTGAACCAACCCATTTGAGGTGAAACCACTATTAAAAGCCAGAAAAATATTTCCCAGATTAGCAAGGCTCAAATACAGATCACAGATCACAGGACATAAATGTGGCCTTTCAAAGCCAGCCTCCTTCAGGTGCCCAATTCATAAAGTCCGTTTGGGTTGCACACTTTTCCTGCTGCCCTTTTCTTGGCAAGTTTTTCTCTAATTTTGAACGCATGTATTCAGCTGACTCTTTGCCTCCTATTTTCTTACACAGCATAGTCTTGATACTGACTTTGGTACCACAATAAATGCTATGGCAGTGAGCAAACGTCAAAAGTAAAGTAAAGTACTTTCTGAAAGTTCAGAGAGAGTGGGTGGGGGAATCCCAGCTCAAGAGCCTTATCTGGTTCTTTGTTCCCATCTCTATAATGTGTTTGAGCACTGCAGAGCCTCCCTGCTTAGCACCTAGTAGGGAGGGAATACCCCTCTAGCAACCTCTCCAAGTGAATCCAGATGTTACCATGACTAGCTCCGAAATGAGGCCTCAGGAAAGATATTCCAAAATCAGGTCCTTACAGGGTGGAAGGCACAGGGAGACTCTCTAGTTACTCATATGTAATTACTCACAGTAATATAAGCAAATGAATTCCCTATCCTGAACCCTCATTTTAACAGCACAGTGGCTCCCAACTATTTTAAGACACAAGACGGATGAGGTCATATCTTTAAGTGAACCAATTTCTGTTGGTGAGAAACAACTAAAAAGCTTGTCTATCTCACCAACAGAAGTTGGTCCACCAAAAGATATTACCTCACCCATCTTGTCTCTCTAATATCCTGAAATCAGCACAAGGGCTACAACACTGCATATATCCCACGTATTTAAACATAGAAAAAAAGCAAGTGCAATTCCTCTTCCTCCCTTCCCAGTGTAGGAGAAATCCCTTGATTAATTTGTTTGCTTTGTTGTGTTTATACAGGAGAGAGAATGGGTTTAGGATTTAAATGCTAATTGTTCCTTTTGCCATAGCACTGCCAATGACAGGACAACACTCCACTAATTTGTATTGCAAATGGAGGATTAGCAATGTAGGTTTAGAAAAAGGGTTGTCTCAACTATTTAGGCCAGGGGTGGGCTAACTTTTTGGCCCGAAGGCCACATCGGAGTTGCAAAATTGTGTGGAGGACCAGGTAGAGAAGACTGTGCCTCCCCAAACAGTCTGGCCCCGTCCCCTATCTGACCCCCCTCCCACTTCCTGCCCCTGACTGCCCCTCTTGGAACCTCCCCATCCAATCCCCCCTGCTCCTTGTCCCGACTGTCCTCTCCAGAGACCCTCTGCCCTAACTGCCCCCAGGGCCCCACCCCCTACCTAACCTCCTCCTGCTCCCTATCCCGACTGCCCCGACCCCTATTCAGACCCCCCCGGGACTCACAGCCTATCCAAGCACCCCCTGCTCCCTGTCCCCTGCTGACCGCTCCCTGGGACCTTCTGCCCCTTATCCAAGCCCCAGGCCTCCTTCCCCCACATTGCTCAAAGCAGCCCGTCTGCCTACCGCGCGGCCTGCCGGAACTAGACATGCTGCCCCGCAGGAGCGCGAAGCACGTAGCTCCGCCAGAGCCACCCACGCCACTGCAGCGCTACCCAGGAGCAGCGGGCCACAGCACTGGGGGCACGTCATGCTGAGACTGCAGGGAAGGGGGGACAGCAGGGGAGGTGCCAAGGTAGCCTCCTGGGCCAGGAACCCAGGGCCAGTCAGGACGGGCCCACGGGCCGGATGTGGCCTGTGGGCCATAGTTTGCCCACCCCTGATTAAGGGTATCTACTCAAATTCACCCCCAGATTTTAACCAGACCAGGGGAGCGGGAGCAATATCCTGGCATGGAAACAGGCTCAGGATATTTCCTCCATGCCTTGGGTTAAACAGAGACCTATTTCATGATGCTTTGCCCACAACTCTCACTGGTCTATAAATCAGTCCACACAACTCCATATAATTTTATAGTTCAACTAGGGCTTTGTAAAACCTTTTTAATTAAATACTATAATTGTTTCAAAGTGCAATAGCTACATTTTTACAGCAGGCGAAGTGGGAGCAAGGGAAATTTGCCAATCAAAAAATAAACAAAATGCATCTCATTACAGTTTAGAAGTGGGTCAGTTGTACAGTAAGAACAAAGAGAAAAATGACAGTGAAAAAGCTACGAGGTGAAATATGCAACACTCGGTTAAACATTTCTAAATTGCATTTTAGCATTACTATTTCCAATGCAGTGCCTCACTGCAAGCAACCCACTGCAGTAGCATTCATGGAGACATGGGAGTGGAGACTTCATTCCGAGGAATTTCCCTTTTCCTTTTGCTTGTGGTATGTTTTTCCAGCTAACTTTCTGGTTGCTAAAAAAACCTCTCATTAAGTGACAGATTTTCAGAGATCGTGTGTGTTGTCTCATTGCCTGCTCCTGTACTTGCAACCAAGATGCTTTGACGAGCTAGTTACAGTTAATTTAAGTTATATGGACTGTTGAATTTATACTGGGATTTCCACTCAGTTGCTACCAACACACGAAACAGCCGTTGGAATTCAATTCAGAGTGAGGAAAAACTGGCTGCAGTGCAAAATATCCATGTAGTGGTAAAAAGCTGAAGAAACACCTCATATATCCTACTGGCAAATGGAAGTTTTGCTGCCTGATCATTTCATTTCTGGGTCTGGGCTCTTCACCAGACACACAGACCTCCGTGGTGCCCCTCTTTACCTGCAAATACCAGAAATACTTTAGACCAGTCCATGGGGCCCCAGGTATGGTCATGGATGATAAACATGACCAAATGATGATGGTACCTCTTCCCTAACCATAGCACTACTGATCTATATTGAGGATTGCTGCTTGGAGCAACTTCCTGCTGAAGAAAGGCAGTGCTGAGAACTGGAGATTAAGCCTGTAGTGCTTTTATAAAGACAGTATTGCAAGGTAAGAGAACGTGATGTATCTCTGGAGATTTGTTCTGTGGTGGCTGATGACCTCTCTCTCCAGGAGACTAAATGGAAAGATCTTAGGTACAGCTGAATGTGTGTCAGTGACACACTTAAGCCCACCTAGCTATGGAGAATTTGAACACTTTCAGGCTCAGGCTATTCAGGTGAAAGGAAACAACAGTGTTTTCCTGAACCAATCATTTGCACTATGGTAAGTCTGCACAGCATCTTCACAGCTCTTCTCACACCTTGCATGCATCATATGCTGCATTTTGAATTCTGAGGAATTGGGCAAAACCAAGAGAATTATTTTCCTTTGAGGTACAGAAGGGAGTATTAACCTTGGTTACAAGTTAGCGTGGACCATGGAAAAATATCTTATTCTTGCGTATCAGCACTTCCTGTCATAAAATCTACATCTAGGGTTTGGTTTTAAGATTGCAGTTTAGCCAGCAACTTTCATATGTAAAATCTCATATGTTCTGTTTTCTAAAGAAACACCATCAAGCGATTCAGACTAGATACTTCTCTCTCTCTCTCTCATTAACAACTAAAATGCCATTTTACATTTATAAACATGCACACACACCTTTGAAAAAACAGATCACACACATAATCCGAGATGTACACTATAACTTTTGTAGGCCCATAACCCCAGGAAAGCACCAACAGGAGGTTTGTAAATGCCTAAAAGTTGTTTTTTGTTCCACCTGAATGGGTTCCCACAGCTACAGCTTCTCCACATAAAAGGAAGACATTAGGTTTGTTTCTTTTAAAATTATCTACTTCCTCTTGTTGTTTTATGACAATGCTGGACACATCTTTGCTCAAAAGAATGCTACTGGGACAGAAGACATGATACTGGGCTAGCTGGATCATTGGTATGGCTGTTTTTATGTTACTTATATGAAGAAGGGGGAGAAACAACTGAAAAGGAGAGGATGTGAATGGAGACTGATCCACAATGAAATGTTATGTGATGTACAGTAATCATGATGTATGGTGAAAGTGTTCCATTTAAAGAGACATCAGCATAAACAAAAAAAAACCCATTGAATATTTTTAAACTACTGTAACAAGGAAAATTTAAGATAACTGTAACAAAGGGGCTAAAGATTATTTTTCCTTGATCCCCCCCGCCCCCGCCAGTTTGCTTACTTTGGGCATTTAGCAGTACTTTGGATACAGCAAGTTTCATGGTTTCCCCTCTATAGTTAGCCAGTTTTCGCTGTGTAGGTCACACACACAGCAAAAGGGAAATTTTTCGGCATAAAAATCATAAAACTTTGGCTCAAGGGACTCTGGGGCAGTTGTAGTTCAGGAACTGCAATTAACACACACAGAAAGTTTAAGACGAATATAAGCAAATGAATTCCCAATCCTGAACCCTCATTCCACACCCCAAGACTAAGGCCCCACCTACACAAAAATAACCACATTTAAAGAGTTTGGGCAACAATAATTAATTTACTATTTATTCTTGCAGAGGTGGGGCAGGGGTCCCTTACCGCTCCTGGCCCCTCCCTCCCAGAAACTGCTATGCTGCTAAAGAACTGCCTGGGGGTAGGTAGAGCAGCGGGAAGCAGTGCGGGTTGGGGGGAGGAGGGCTTAGCGGCCCCAGAAAACAACTCAGAGGGACGCGGGGGGACGCAGGGAGCTTGGTGGGACGCAGGGAAGGGCTCCGGGGGCCACATGTTTGAGACCCCGTGCTATAACATGGTTCAGTTACGCCTAGGAAGAAATAATTAAACAGTGTCCATATTAAGGGAATTATGTTGCACTTGAGGTTGTAGCACAGTTCCCTCTATAGGATTATAAACCCAATTTAGCGCCAGCTACACAGGTATAACACAAACCATGTTATAGTATTTTATAGGACAACCAAATGGAAACCAGGTCTCTCAACAAAGCTTCTCTGGCAGATGGGACCAAAGCCTTAAGAGATTACAACTGCCATAATTAAGGGCGTTTGGCAAGACTATAGACACCACAGCTCTCCTCCTCAATATTACCCAATGCTGACAGTATATTGCAAGAGGCCAATTACTGAGGCAGGACTTGAGCCCAGAAATGGGAGTGATACCAAACGAGCCATATTGATACTTCCTGGTGAAAAAAAATCACACACGCACACACACGATATGAAGTAATGCTGCTATGAGGGATCTTTATGACAGTGATAACCTTTGTTTCTTCCAGCCTTGAAACAATCAGGTTCTCAGATAAGGAATGTTTGACAAACAAAATCAATTATTTGTAGTAGTCTCTCATAAGAGACAGTGTGTGTAATCAGTCTTTTGTGAAGATTAAAGCTTTTGCACAAGAGAGGAACAAGCAGGTATAAGTTAAACAAGTCCTCCTTGATGGGCCAGATGTTTTCAACCATTTTTCTCAGTTTCCCCTTCTGTCACGTTAGCTGACATCTGACAGTCCAAGACCTTCTTACTGGCCAATTCCCTTCTCCATAGCTGTGCTCTGCCTTGTCTACAGCTTCCCAAATGATTCTTCTTCAGTCACTCTAACAGCGCTTCATTTGTGCCAGGGCTGAGCCCCAACACCTCTAGGAGTAGCAGTTCACAGCCCTGGCACTTGTGGGCCGCTTGCCACGTCAATTATTAATGTAAAATAGTTGCTTGAGCCCCAGCACCACTTTCATTACAAACTAAGCACTGCACCCTAACCTCCCCAACACCCAACAGCTTGATTCACCAGTGGCACCTCACTCCATGTTCATTTATACTCCCGCCATTGCTAGGGCCATCTCTCCAGCTGCTGACTAGTCTTCTTGCTCCCCAGGTCAGATTTCTTCAGCATGCCAGACTTGCTATCCACCCCAGAACTCTGAACAGATTCTGAAAATGTGTCCTCTCTAGCAACAGGCTCCAGTATTGCAATGGGAAAGTTATTTGGAATATGTCCAAGATCCAAATAGCGGACTAGATTCAGTTGTTAAATTGGTTCTCTTTGCTGAGGAATAAAATCATTGTTTCCACTAGTTGGGTTCTTTTCACTGTTCAGGGAAAAATCTGTCTTGAATTAACTTAATTCTACTGTGTATCAACTATGAAATGGCAGATGAACACCCATCTACCACAAAAGAATTGTGGCATGACTTCAGTGTTGTGAGCTTCACTGCAGGATCCAATATGCAGACAAGTCTTTTTGTGACAACGGATGCCCATGTTTGAACAGAAGTATGATGCACAATTTGTGGAGCAGAGCTAACCAGGGGGATCCAGTAAGTTGGTAGAGGGATGTTCAGGGCTCCAGCAAAGAACAGCCCCATACAGGTGTCTGTCAACATGGCAGATTGTTCAAGCATTGCTCTGTTAATGGTCTGAGCCTCTGCCACAGCTGCAAAGAGATCAATTGCCACGGTGAGTGGGGGGGGGGGGGGGGGGGGGGGGAGAGCTATATTGCTCAAGACTGGTGCAGAAGCAGTGTTAGATCTGAATTGGCTAATGGTAACACTTAATTATGCAAATACTCTTTTCAGAGCTGTCCAACTGGCAACAGAGCCATGTTACTTTTTGTAATTCCTTCTCCAAAATGATACATTACGGCTGGATGGACCATACTGCCCAGCTTTCCAAACTTCCTCGCAACTTAAGAGAAGTTTCCAGAAATTTCTTTGGACTCAAACAGAACATAATTTTGGAACAAATTAGACTAGGAGAGAGGGATGCACATAGTTCACGAGAGCACAGTTTGGAAAGGATGCAGACTGAGTGCTCTCCCGATCCTCTTTCATGTCATAATTCTTCAAGCTGAAGATGGCCATCCAAGAATTGTACAACCCTTTACAAACAACAAGCAAGCCTCTCACCCATCAGGCAAAGTATGGTTTCGTATGGACTGTGATTACCCTCCTTAAGTGTGGGGGAATCATTGCTCTGTCTGGTGTGGACAATGCTGCTTCTGTTAAGTGTTGTATTTTGCCTGTATAGGTGCAACCTTGAGATCTCAGCCATCAGTCTCATCACCGGCCGACAGACTGAGAAGACTCAGGAAGAGGCCACATAAAAGCAAGGAAGACATGCTGCACCAAGTGATGGGAGAAGGCACAGAAGTGGAAGGAGAGCAAAAGGAGGATCTGCCAGAAGAATGAAGATGACTGGCAACAAAACGCGGTGCTCCGGCAGCAGAGCACGGAACGGCTGATCATCATAATGGAGCGCCAAGAGGACTCTATCCAGGCACTCTTCGCCATGCAGATGGAGCACTACCGCAATCGCCTTCCCTCCCCCCCCCCCCCCAGCAGCTCTTGTCCCAAAACTCTTTCCCTTGTTCCCCCATGTCTCCTCCAATCCACTTTCCCCCGCATCCGGGTTCTTACCAGCCCCAGCTGCCTCCTACACAGATAGCTTCACCACCCACCCACAAAAACTATGACCCTTATCCACTGCACTCAACCCACCTCAACATGCCTTACAGCCATCCTGAAGTGCAGCACTCGCTCCAGACAGGATTCCAGAGTATAGTAGCAGGACATACTCAAGTCTATGAGTGAACCGGTCCCCACCCCACCCCCTTGCACTTTTGGTATTTCTGTGTTTATTTGTTTTCTTTCAATAAATTAATTTTCTTTTCAATAAATGGAATTTTTTACTTTGAAGACATACTTTATTAGTGCATAAAGCAAAATGTACCTTAGCCCAGAAAGCAAGAAGCACTGCAAGTCAGTGTACCAAACACAGCCACTGCACTTAACTCCTGTGCAGAGCACCAGACATTACTGGTGGCTTTCAGCCTCAAATTGCTCCCTCAAGGCATCCCTAATCCTTGCAGCCCCACACTGGGCCCCTCTAATAGCCCTGCTCTCTGGCTATGGAAATTCAGCCTCCAGGTGTTGAACCTCCAAGGCCCAAACCTGAGTGAAGCTTTCACCCTTCCCATCACAAATATTATGGAGGGTACAGCACAGAGATAGAACCGTGGGAATGCGGTCTTTGGCCAAGTCCAGTTTCCCAAAAAGAGAGCGCCAGCGACCCTTCAAACAGCCAAAAACACACTCCACAGTCATTCGGCACCAGCTCAGCCTGTAGTTGAACTGTTCCTGGTTGCTGTCCAGGCTCCCTGTGTACGGTTTCATGAGCCACAGCATTAAAGGGTAAGTCAGGTCTCCAAGAATCACAATGGGCATTTCGACCCGTAAGGCAGGGTCTCTCAAACTGGGGGTCGCGACCTCCCAGGGGGTCGCTGAGCACTCCCCAGGGGGTTGCGAGCTCCTGACGCCGCAACTTGCGGCGGCAGGGACTGGGGGCCAGCGCACACCCAGCAGCCCGCCCGCTGCGGGGACTGGGGGGGGGGGTGTCGCGCCGCAGCCGGTCGCCCGCCTTCCCGCGATGGGGACGGGGGGGGGGGCGGGGGGGGTCGCGCCACAGCCGGCCACCGGATTGGAGGGGTCGCAGCACGCCGCCGACGCAGGAAAAGGGGTCGCGGTCTCAATAAGTTTGAGAACCGCTGCCCTACGGTGATCCTCTCATCTGGTAAAAAAGTCCCAGCTTGCAGCTTCTTGCACAGACCAGTGTTCTGAAAGATGCGTGCATCATGCATCCTTCCAGGCCAGCCTGCATTAATGTCCATGAAACGCTCGCAGTGATCCACAACCCCCTGGAGAACCATGGAGAAATACCCCTTTCAGTTAACATATTCGGAGGCTAGGTGGTCTGGTGCCAGAATAGGAATATGCATCCCATCTATTGCCCCTCCGCAGCCAGGGAAACCCATTTGTTCAAAGCCAGCCACAATGTCATTCACGTTACCCAGTTCTTCTGAGCAGGATGTGATTAATGATCCTGCAAACTTGCATCAAAACAATTCCAACAGTCGACTTTACCACTCCAAACTGTTTAGCAACTGATCGGTAGCTGTCTGGAGTTGCCGGCTTCCAGACTGCGATAGCCACCCCCTTCTCCAGTGGCAGGGCAGCTCTCAATCTCGTGTCCTTGCGCTACCGGGTGGGGGCGAGTTCAACACACAAGATAACAAGCTGGTTCAGCCTAATTGGACTAACCTTTTTACCTCCCACCTGGTTCTTGCCTTCTTTTCTATACCTGCCTCTGGACACTTCCACTGCTTGCATCCGACGAAGTGGGTATTAGCCCACGAAAGCTTATGCTTCAAAACTTTATAGTTAGTCTTTAAGGTGCCACAGGACTTTGTTACCAATCCCATGAAAGTGGCTTTTCTCATGTGAAAGTTCTGCAGCCACTGCTCCATCATCCCAGATTTGCATGACAATGTGATCCCACCACTCAGTGCCTGTTTCCCGAGCCCATAAGAGGCGTTCCATGGTGCAGATCAATCCGTGAATGAGACAAGCAATTTCATGCTCTACATCTGCAAGTGTAGCCAAGCCCTTAGACAAACAACTACCAGGAATAGCCTAGTTGTTAAGTACCTTGAGTGCATGAGACTGGACTAAACCTATTGAGGTCCCTTCCAGTCTTACATTTCTATAGGGCTTCGCTACACTTGCAGATGTAGAGCGCTTTGGGTTAAACCAGCCTTCGGAGAGCACACCAGGGAAAGCACTCCAGTCTGTCCACACTGACAGGTCCAAGCACACTGGA
This sequence comes from Sternotherus odoratus, assembly GCA_032164245.1. Lineage (NCBI taxonomy): Eukaryota > Metazoa > Chordata > Testudines > Kinosternidae > Sternotherus > Sternotherus odoratus. The sequence continues at coordinate 203,778,217 of JAVMKO010000001.1, read as the reverse complement.
ATGGCCACATTTGTGGCACTTGAAGCGGCACTGGGAGCGGTGCATTATGGGAAGCTATCCCACAGAGCACCTTTTCCCATTCTGGTGCTGTGGATTGTGGGAAGGGGGCATGGTGTGTAGGGCATTCTGGATACTGTCCTAACTCCCCATGATGCATCCCTTCGCATCCCAGCAATCCCTGTGCTTCCGTCCACATTTGCCACCATCTTTCAACGGTTTCTGTGTGACATGCTCTGTCTTCCCTATCAGTTTCCGGGAATGGAGCCCAAACCGCTGAGGAGCATGCTGACGAGTCGTGCCAGCACATCTCATTTGGCAGTCGAGTTAATCCTTAAGATCCAAACGGACACTGAGGAGTCCGACAATATCATCGAGTCGTGTAACGCATATGACACAAAATTGCTTGTCTTGATCACGGACATGCTGTTCACTGTGGAACGCCACTTTTGGGCTCGGGAAGATGGGAAAAGGGCAAATATAGGGCCAATCTATAAAAAGGTAAATAAAGACAAACCAGGGAACTACAAGCGAATGAGCTTAACTTCAGTACCTAGACACAGAATGTAGCAAGTAATCGAGCAATCAATTTGCAAACACCTAGAAGATAATAAGGTGATATGTAAAAGTCAGCATGGATTTGTCAAGAATAAATTATGTCAAAACTAACCTGATAGTATGTAAAAGCAAGCTAACAAGCCTAGTGGATGGGGGAAGTGGTAGATGTGGCATATATTGACTTTAGTAATGATTTTGATACATGACCGTCTTATAAACAAATAGGGAAATATAGCTTAGATGGAGCTACTATAAAGTAGGTGCATAACTGGTCGGAAAACTGTTCTAAGACAGTAGTTATCAGTGGTTCACAGTCATGCTGGAAGGATATAACAAGTGGGGTCCCTCAGGGATCAGTTCTAGGTTCGGTTCTGTTCAATACTGTCATAAATTAATTTAGATAATGGCATAGATTTGCAAGATGCAAGAGACTTGGTGCATGATTCTGCCATTGGCTGCTTACATTTCTATGTAGGACATGGAGAAGAGGAAGAAAAAGAGGGTCAATAAAAGTAATCCAACTTTTCCTTTACAAATCAGCAGGGTATCTTATCCAGTTATTTACTTGCACAGTTTTATACAGGAACTCTTCACTTAACATTGTAGTTATGGTCCAGAAAATGCTACTTTAAGTGAAACGATGTTACGCTAATCCAATTTCCCCATAAGAATTAATGTAAATAGAGGGGTTTAGGTTCCATGGGCTTTTTTTCACCAGATAAAAGACACTATATACATATACAACAGGGGTAGGCAACCTATGGCACGCGTGCAAAGCTGATTTTCAGTGGCACTCAACACTGCCCAGGTCCTAGCCACCAGTGTGGGGGACTCTGCGTTTTAATTTAATTTTAAATGAAGCTTCTTAAACATTTAAAAAACCTTATTAATTTACTTCACATACAACAATAGTTTAGTTCTATATTATAGACTTGTAGAAAGAGACCTTCTAAAAACGTTAAAATGTATGACTGGCACACAAAACCTTAAATTGGAATGAATAAATGAAGACTCGGCACAACACTTCTGAAAGGTTGCCAATCCCTGATATTCCATATAAGTCTTAAATAATTGTAAACAAACAAATACTGTATTCCTCAATGATGATTGCGAAGTTTGATTGAGGCAGGGGTGTAGTGAAGTCAGGGCATGGGGGTTTGTCCCGCTCCTGCCAGGGAGGGCCGGGCGAATCAAACAATCTTGTAACAAAACATTGCACTATTTTAAATGAGTACATTGTCTAACAGGTCACCAACCTAATAACAATACAATGTTAATTGGGACGACTTTAAGTGAGGAGTTTGATGTAGTCTACACAGTAGTGAGTCAGGGAACACTGGACACGAGATCTCAGAGTTGCTGCTGTTAAAAAGGCTTGTGAAAAACTTTCACAAGTGACATACAGCAGGGACCAAAAATTGGGGGGGAGGGAGGCAGCAATATCAGGTATATGACAGACACAGGAGAAGTCATTTGGTACAGTGATTGTATGTTTCACTCAAAATCATAAAATGAAGCATAAAAGAAAGTGACTCCTACTCAAGAAGAAGATTTATTCCTGGAGAAATCAATAAAGAAAGTCCCTGAAAGAGTTAAATGGCTATCAAAAATGGATACAACAGATCCAACTAACAATTTCGATACAAGCAGGTTTGCAAGGTAAAATTTGCTAAGTTTAAAGGGTTCTTGCTTCATAAGAAAATGAGTGGATTCAAATCAAAGAGTGACCATCAAACTTTAATCATAATTAAATCATATTTGATATGAATACCAGTTATGCTTAATTTGATATGCTCTATGAATACACTACAGTAACATCCTACAGGTCAAAAAACACATGACAATCTGGTGTCAGGGCCTGTAAGTGCAGTTAGGGGGTGACAAGCATGAGGTATCATATGTCCAAGTACAGTAATTTATAAAACATGTGTCCAGTAAGGAACATCAAATCTGTTACTGAATGATCAAAGATTGACTGTGAGGACTTTTTCTGGAAAGTTATTTTCCCACACATATACACATAGCCTGCGATACACATGAGATAGATAAAATATAATGCAGTCCTGAAAATAATTTTAAAAATATCCATATGTTAAACGTTCATACATCTTTACCTTTTACGGCAGTTAATTCGCTCTAGCTGCAGAGTATGTTAGTTCATAAACACTGCTTAAGCTTGTTTTGTATTTTTACTTCCTATTGAAATGTTCTATGCACTACCGTGTTTCCCCGAAAATAAGACAGTGTCTTATATTAATTTTTGCTCCCAAAATTACATTACATTATATTACAGCGAGAGGCAAAACTGGAAGTACGTCTTATTTTCGGGGGATGTCTTACTTTCGGGGAAACAGGGTAGTAAGAGCTCTCATGTATCCACTGCTCACACTTTCAGTAAAAAGTGAAAGAGTGAGCTATAAACCTGATTTATTTTTAAATAAATAAGTTGGGAGTTTTGCTTGTTTTAAAAACCAGGCTACTTCCATATAAAACAGTGCTTATGTTTCAATACTATGACTAGTCTCAAAAAAAAATAAAAAATCAGCATTTAATCTGACATGGGATTTTCACATCGAAGTTTTTCTTTTTCAAAAGTAAATCTAAACAAGGCACAGCAATATAAGCACTGAACCAAGAACAACATTTTTACAGCACGGTGTAAGGTTTGAGCTGCACAATTTCCATTTACACTACTGGGTGACATGATTCTCCTTCTTTGCACTGATCAAAAAGTTAAGTTCACTTTAAATTGAAAGTTACTGACAAGTGGTTTATTAAAACTTTATGGGCCCAATTCCACAAATGCTTAGAAACTCCACACGTTATTAACTCACAGCAGCAGAGAATGTTTGCAGGATTGGGCCTTTATTATTTACAAGTTCAAGTTTGGTTTTGTGTTTCTATCAGGTATATCGAACATTTTTACCTTCTTAAATCTTCAGCAAATCATTAATTAGAGCAAGGTGATTAAAAAGAAGCCAATTTGTGTGATCTCCTATTCTCTATAGAGTATAGACAAAATCATAACTTAAAAAAATATCTTATCTCATAGAACTGGAAGAACCTTGAAAGGTAATCAAGTCCAGTCCCCTGCCTTCACTAGCAGGACCAAGTACTGTCCCCTGACAGATTTTTTTGCCCCAGATCCCTGAACGGCCTCCTCAAGGACTGAACTCACAACCCTGAGTTTAGCAGGCCAATGTTCAAACCACTGAGCTATCCCTCCCACCCTAAATCCATGCCACCAATCAGACTGGAGAAGTTCTGGTTTTGAAGCAGAGCAACAAGCTCAGTATTAATGCTTTTATCAGAAAAACTAACACTGCTAGAGCTGCAATACAGCAATCATACCGATCCCAATCACTACAGTTAAGTTTGTAAAACAGCTTCCATTCAAACCCCATTTTCACACATGCACCCACAGTTCTTTAACCCAGCAACTTCTGGAACTTACAAGTCCAGCTATTGACGAAGTATGAGATTCTAAATATATGAGAAACCCAAAGTCTTCAGAGCAAAGAGTAGTGATGGAATATGTTTAGCCCAACACTGAAGAATGTACAGTGTCTCCGTAACCTCCACAAACCTATTACATTGGCACAAAGAACTTACAGATTCTACTGGGGAAGCCTGTGATACTTGCAAGCTCCACAAAGCTAGTATCTCAACATTTCTTCCCTTCCTTCTTCCCCCACTGTCCCAGTAGTCTAGGGCTGTTAAGTGAAAACAGTGTTTCTACAGTATTACGGTTGCAAAAAACAAGCGCTCAAAAGAAGAAAATTCCATCGCTAAGGCATCTCCCCCTAACATTCTCAGTCACAATAGACGTGACTAATATTTTTCTACCGTTTCTTTGTTTAATGTAACCTTTTGTTTAATGTAACCAAACTGTTATTAATGCATGCCATAAAAAGAGATATAGGATGTGTAACAATCAAATTCAGTTGTTAAAGAACCCTTAATTTTGTAATAGCCTGATTTGTATTTGCTGCACTGATACCACCATCTGCCATTAAAGAGCACTCCCTCTAAGTCAACGCACCGTAGCATTCCCTGCTTTGCCTACATGCTGACTATAGTGAATATAACCATGCCTCTTTACAAAGGCAGCCTTGGATAATCTTAGAGCTGAAAGTTGATTTTTATTAGCCCATTTTATGAAAAAAGCATGTCTAGCTCTTGGCAGACTTAATAGCTTAAGTTAAGATCAGCAGTCTCACTCTGATACAATCACACAGAGATCCAGAGACATAACCGGAGTCCTATCAGTTAACCTATCCCTGGCTGCTGGTTTATACATTTTTAAATGGTTTACCCATAAGGCTCTAATCCACTCTCCTGGGATCCTGTGTCCAAGGTAACAGGTCCAGCTAGGAGTGTGTGCGTGCGCATACGTCAAAACATGAAACACGTAGTGATCTTCTTAACAAATGAATATGTCTAAGGTGTACATTTACTTGTAACATAATCGTTCTGCTGAATAAAGACCTTGCTTTGTGTACAACACACCGTGAGCTTTGATGCATTTTTTTAAAAATAACCCTAGGAGATGAATGAGGTTGAGAACAATAGGATGCTTGGTTTGATGATGCACTCTTCAGAGGCTACTCAGCCAGTATAATGCTACTGAAACACATACAAAGATTTTGTCCAATTCTAAATCTAAAGTCTATTCGATAACTGCATATAGAATTCAATGCAACACGAGTGGAATCTACAGGAAAAATCCTATTTATTCTGATCTGTTTTAAATATTTTTAATTAAAACTAATCTCCTTTTGAACAGAGTAAACTCAGTTATTATATATGTACAGGTTTAAAAATAGACACATTTGTATTTTTTTTGGCTGGGTTAATTTCCCCTCTTTCCCATCTAAAGCTCCACAGTGAATCCCCCTGAGTCAGTTACAACTACTACTTTACTCTGCTGAATTCTGCCAGCAATCTGCTCAGCATTCTAGCAGATGTTTCTGCTTTCAGGCCACTGGGAGCTTTATTGGACCCACTTCCTTTTCAGCTTAAAAAAGGGTATAAAATGATTCAAAAGTACGAGGGGAACTATGACCCTCCAGTTCTCGCCCCATCTGTCCCCCATAACCACCTTTTTTTTCCTATAAAGCAGAAGGTTGAAGTCACATTTAAAAATCAGTATCGTCATCATCCTTTGAGGACTTTCTGAAAAGGATCAGAGAGGTAGCCGTGTTAGTCTGGAATTGCAGAAGTGACAAAGAGTCCTGTGGCACCTTCAAGACTAACTAAAAAGTATTGAAGCATAAGCTTTCGTGGGCTAATATGCAAGCATCCGACGAAGTGGTATTAGCCCACAAAAGCTTATGCTTCAATACTTTTTAGTTAGTCTTGAAGGTGCCACAGGACTCTGTCACTTCTGAAAAGGAGATGCTCCTGATTCTGAGATACTTTAGGACCACCTAGAAATGTCCTTCATGAACACAGAAAGCCACAGAAGGGCAGACTGTCTGGCAGGTCAGCTCCTCCTACGAACAGAAAGTGATCACTCTCCCGTGAGAGCTGCCATTAAAAAAAAAAATTAAACCACTTACCAACTCCCATTGTTCATTTTTTTTCTATTTCTTAAAAAAGAATGTTTTCTTTGCTCACCTCAGTAACATCCATGACTTTGATTGCTGCCAGTTGACCTGTTTTGACATGCCGACCCTGAAAAACAGAAAGAAGAGTCAGTGCTGCCATTCCATTTAATCATTTAAACATCCACAGAGAAGGACCATTAAGACAAGATTTCCAGACAGTATGTTTTCCCCATTCTGGCTTGCCTATTATCTCTCTTATTATTTCATGATGAAGACAGGAGATAAATACTTTAGATAGCTAACCAAAGAGTTGTTTAAAATACTTACAGAATCTGTTGAGATAAATCACTTCTCATTAAAAGGATAATTAGCAAGATTGTCAAATTATAATTAAGCACAAAAGCAACGCATTTGCATTTACCATTCCTTTCCATTTTCTTTAGCATAACTCACACAATCTACATCAATCTCCCATAGCTAGGCCGCCAACATTTTAGCCATGGTTATAAGGCAAACTACATCAGTTACTATGAATCTAAAAAAGTATCTTAGGAACACAAATAGGTAAGGCACAGATTCCATCAGTATTTTACATTTATATTTTGCTGTGAATTCTAAGAAACACGGTGTAAAAGCATGTGAGTTAAACCACCACTGAAAGAGGACATTTTCTTATCTTCACTGCTTAACAGAGTAAAAAACAAACACAATAATTATTTCACTGTAAAATCTTTACTAGAGAGAGGCTCCAGCAGTGTTTTCCACAAGGTAGTCAGCGAGGTCAGCACTATACCTTCCTATGGGTTTGACACCGCCTTGTTTTCTTGACAGTAAACCTGATGTACCTATGTTTTTACACTGCGGTCGCTAGTGTGCGTTAGTCATCCCATGGTATAAAAAACACTTGCTTCTCCCCTGCAATTCTCCACTTCTTCCATGTAGACCCCTATATGTAGAACTCCACCTCACAACCCAATCTGTTATCGCTTCCTTCAAGCCCGTCCTAACATACATTTCTCAGAACCAGCCAACCAAGTCTAGTCATCTGTCCAACCTCAGACCTTCTTCTTACTTACCCCCACTCCTCTCCAGTTACAGTTAAATACAGTTAAGAACACAAATCACAGAGGTCACCAGTCTCCCATGCTAGACTACATGGACCAGTCACACTGTCTCTTGTTAGAACCATTCCCTCTTCACAATTTGTAAACTTTTCAGGAGAGGAACCATGGCCAAGATTTTCAAAAGTAACCAGTGGCTTTGTCTGACTAACTTTGACACACCTGAATGAGGCCTTATTTACTGAGTGACAGGGCAGTGATTTTTCTGAAAATACAGACCTGGTAACTGTCCCAAGCTTGGTACCCCAATACTGAAGCACCCCAAAACCACTAGCTACTTTTGAGCCATGCACACCTAAGAGATGTTACCTATCAGTAGAGTGCCTAGTATACTGTTGGTGCCATAAATAAATATTTCTAGTAACAGGAAGATTTTCTGTCTCCATTTTCATTTAGAACTTCGAAAAGGTGACCCACTCCTCTCCCATTGCCCAGTCCAAACCTTTCTGTAAAGAAGTTACTCTGCTTATGCCATTGTCTGTTCCAAAAAGTTCCTTTGCTGCATGCATTGCTTTTAATATTTTTGTCACCCTAACATAGTAATACACTTGCTTTATCACTGAACTGGCTTCGGTATGAGAACAAAAGTAGAGCATCTGGATGCACGGAAGTACAGGCACATATGTGCGCTGTAGGGAGTCAGTATTCACATTACAATGCCTGTGTGTTTCTGTGTCCCATGGCATCCTTTCAGTTGATCTAGGAAGGAAAAGTTAAAATTAAGTCAAGGCTGGCTATTACATGTTAGGTTAGCCAACCTTGACCTAACTTTGACCTCATTTCCATATCTAGACAAACCCTTTCAGTAAGCTTATTTCATGACAAGAGCCACTGGCCTGGTCCCTAAGCCTCACCCAACACAGCTTAGTCTGCTGCAGGGAAGGAAGAAATGTTACATTTAACACAAACAGTGTTTCCTCTCTCAAACTCTCCCTCTTCTTCATTGTGGATGGAGTCAAAGCACCAAGAGACCAGTAAGGTGTGGGGAAATAGAAATATAAAAAGGTGGGTACATAGAGAAAAGCCACTAAAGCTAAAAACAGAGAGGGACAGAAGCCAGATCTGAAAACGAAACCAAGTTAGAGAAAAGGGAGAAAATATTTTTTTAAAAATTAGAAGTTAATATTAACTCTGCAGGAAAAAACAAACTCTGGAAAAGTTTAGGAACAATATACTAAGATACATGGTAGACAAAAAGTTGGGCGTTAAAGGAAAAGAATAAAGAAAATAAACGATATACAGGATGCCATTTATTTTCACGTAAAATTTTCTTTATTTGCTGCTTTAAATCCATAAACTACTAATGGCCTGGCTATTTCCAGAAAGAGATCTGAAATTATTCCCAGCCTTTGCCAAGAAGAGGCAACAGTCCCCTCAGAGAGGTTAGCCCTCTTTGGATGACTAGCACATACCATGCTCAGTTCCTTCCCCAACAGCTTCAAAAGATCCTGCTGGTCCCTCTGTTGCTCCTTGTCATCTTGAAGACACAGCAGCTGCAGCAAAGTGCAGTTACAACTAACTAACCCTTCACTCTCCTGATCCTAGGGAAGGGATAGGAACTGCTTTGCCATAATCCTCCTAAGGGACTGGAAAGCAGGGGAATTGCAGACTGTGGGAAATGTAAGATTCCCAGCATCCAAGCCAAATTTAAGCCGCGGCCATATTCACAATATTGTTAGTCATGGCAGATACCTTCTTCTTAATGTATGGAATACTTCAGACGCTCTGTATTTAAAGTACACCATGGGATTTCTCTGTATGACAAACACATTTATGCATCAAAACCACAGCAACATTTTGAAGCAGCATTTCTTTTCCTTTACAATATATGTTTAAAGGAAAAAGGAAGCGCTAAATCAAAACAGGGGCATCGGCATGGCTTTTTTTGTTCACTTCTTTGCCTTCTCAGGTGCTGGTTTCCAGAACGTAAACTCATAAGAACACTAGAATGCTGGTGTAACATTAACTGCTACAGCTGAAGTGTCTAGGGGTACTACTGTTTTGGAAAGTGCTCTTCAGATTACCACTGCCCAGTTTGGTTTTAGAAAGGCTCATAGAAAAGGCTCTTTTATAAAATTACTTAATATCGTCAAAGAATTATAGATTTGAAGATGGAAGAAATCCAGATGAGCAGGATAGTACCCAATTCCAAAGACACAAAGATTCGGGATTAAGGTCTCATCCACACGCCAGCTCTTTAGCATGTGTGTAACCGGTTACACATACAGCTGACAAAACCCACTATTTGTTTCCATACTGTTCATGGTAAATCATTATGGCACCATCCCTGCAAGCTTCCCAATGACTCAGTTTGGTTCCTGTTAGATAGACACAGGCTATTTTGCTGTGTACGAAAGAACCTGATAACGACTGCCACTGTAACCAGCATCCACTCCCTGTTGTGTGGTATGGGGGAGCCTACCCACCCTCAGAAACCTCCCCCAGCTGCAGGAAGCTCAGCATCCTCCCCAGCTTCCTGCCCCCCTCACTCCTCAGCTGCAGGGAGAGGGGACACTGTACAAGGAGCTCCTCCTCCATCCGCCCAACCCCCATGCATCTGGCAGGGGAGTCCCATGTCCAGACACCCCCACCAAGCCTCACCCAGAACCCCCCTAGCCCTCCATGCCCGAACCCTACCCCACTGAACCTCAATCATATGGAGCCCCCCTATTCCCAGCCCCCCTGCCTCCAGATCCTCACCCATGCACCTAGACCGCCCCCCACTGAGCTCCCTGAACTCCAACCTCCACCCTGACGAGCCTGAGCCCCCACACTACTGACCCCCAATTAGCTGCACCCAGACGCCCACTCCACTAAGTCCCACTCCCCCAGCACACGCCCCCACTCAGAACCCTCTGCTGATCCCCAACCATTTTCACCTGGAAGCTCCTACAGAGTCTCTTTACCCCCACACCTACACCCCCACTGAGCTGCCTGCAAACAGAATGTTCCACGCAGAATCCTCCCACCCCACACCTGATCCCTCCTACACTAAGCCCCTCCACATTTGGATCCTGCCTGGTTGAGCCTGCCTGTCCCACACATGGTACGCTGGGCACAGTGGAGCAGGGGCCGAGGGTGTTTCTGGCTTTGTGCTGTGTCAGGTGCAGCCTCACCAGTGAGTCCGTGTCCCGGGGTCGGGGAGGCTGAATTTTTTGGTGCAGAATGTCCTCAGGAGCAAAAAGAATCATTCCTATTGTCTAGGCATGTGAATAACTATGTGAGACTGCAAACACTATCAATACTGTAACTACTACTGCCTCAAGTCAAAAGGGAGAGACTCTCTAAAAATTCCCATAGAGACCAACACATATGGGATAATTGCCCAGAACGTAGCACTAAAACATCAAAGCCAAAAACTCAGCATGAACACAAAATATGGGGTCAAGATGGCAGGAACTCAGGCATAGGGACACAAACTTAAACTTAACTATAAGCAGTTAAGCTAACAGACCCTCCAAGAGGTTACAAAATCTCAGCTGTGGGTTTATTGTGGGTGGACTTTAATGATACAGTCCTACATACAATTTTACTCAATTTAGTTCACCGATTGAACTCTTCCAGTTCTACGCCCCTTACTGATTGCTGTTTTTGATGCACCTACTCCTTTCTTGCTTTCATTTATTTATTTTAAAGCATTTGTTTCTCCTCCCCAAAAAGGAATGCAAGCATTTCTTTTTTAAAAGAGGACTATGACAGTTTTATTTTTTAATCATCCTTTCCGGGCCTAATGCAGAGCTGAGATGAGCGGGTCAATGGCGTTTCACCTTCTCACCCCAAGTCTTAATCTAGCTGTATTTTGTTCCTATATTGTGGTCAGAAAGTTCCTATACATATCGAGATTCAGGATAAAAAATTGTGTTCTGATCACATATGCTTCATGCAAAGTGAAACATAGTAACATTTAACTGGATCACATGATGCATAAGCCATGTTCCCAACCGAGCATCAAAGCAGGCTGCAGTCTATTTCTCATCTCCGTGAAGTTAAGATGTACATACTTGAGAAAAAAAATCAAATATGCCATCTTTAATAAGTTGCCAGGATATGCATAATGCTATAAATTCCAGCCCTACCTAAAATCTTAAAGTCAGACAAAACATGTACACTGCTATCTCCTTCCCTCTCACCACACACAGCTAAGTTACCCGGTATATGTACATCAAGGAAGCTGCATTCATTACCCAACATATCGCTGTGCCTTTAGGGAGACTGTTCCTGGAATTCTGCTCCCCAGCCAAGTGGCAAGAACATGCAATATGAGGTGATGCTACTAATTACAGGTGGAAGGCAGCCTACACTGCTCATAACTCACAGGGCTGGACTGTTTTGTGCACCAGATGCCATCAGCTTCTGAGAAGACCTAACCTACCTTATAATTGTGGAGACAGCTATAGGGTGAGGAGGAAAAAAGATTTAACTGAAAACATACTAATAGTTCAGAGTTCAACTGCTACAAGATATACATAAGCAATAGACAATATCTAAACACACTATAAAGTGAACATTGTGGTCTTATTTTACTGGATTGCTTCCCTAAAGCAGTGTCCTTGTACCAATTCGTTTTTCCATTATGTTTCTTATTTAGTGGATTCTGATATACAGTCCTAACAGCCGTGGGCAATAAGTAGTGCTGCAGTACTAGCGTATCACTCCACAATATTATAATGATTGATGCCTTCAGGCAATGCTACTTTATTATTCCAGTTTATGCTTCCAATTCAACTCCTCTGCAACTCACCACCACAGACAGCAGCTCTCAGGTAGCCAGCCTCATGCTGAGTACCTTAAATCTTACTCACTGAACACACAAAGACCTGCAAGGAGTTGCTTCTCAGAGAAACATGGAATCTGCCCATGCAAAAAAACCAAAAGCAAAGCCAAGGGCAAGTCAAAGTAAATGTAACTGGCAAGGAGAAAGAGATTAGGAAAAAATTAAATAAACCTCATCCGTAGAAAAAAAATAAAATGGTCATAAGCAAGAAGAACAAGACGTTGTGTTTCTAGTTAAAACAGTATTACTGTTAAGATTTTTACAGTACTTTACAAAGGAACTAATTAGCCCTCCTAGCACCAGCTGTGCAGATAACTATTATCCCCATTTTACAGATTAAATGAGCATGGAAGTCCTCAAAAATTAACAATAGTAGTACTAAGGCCTAGCAAATTACTTCAGATCCGTACAAATAATTCAATTAAGCAGAGAAACAAGAAAAAAAAGGCTAAACCAATTTCTCTCTTATGAACTATTTGTTTTCTTCCACCAGCTGTATTTAAAAACCAATATTAAATAAACAAAAAGTAATGAAAAAAACAAATTCTAGGCATAAGGACAGGGCAAGATTCTGTGTTGTGCCATTAACTCTTGACATCAAAAAGCCTCAGCGTACAGAAGGCTGATGTACACCTACGCTTTACTTTGCTTTAGAAATTACTAACCCAAACTGCTATATTAGGGAAACATGATGATAGCATCCTTGTGTATCGTGCCATGCCTCGTCTCTGTGACCTACGAAAGGCAGACCGGCCATATAAAGCTATCATATCCCATGTTTCTTATGACACCTTCACCAACTGAAGCACAGTATGGAAAGCATCTCTGTGCTCCAATATAGTGTAATTGTTTGTATTACGCTATCACCTCCATTGCACTAGGCACAGATCTCACATAATGAGAGACACAGTAGCCAACACGAAGAACTCACTATCTAAACAGGCAAGGCAGGGAAAGGGTGAGAGGGGAAACAGAGGAGGCAACTTTCCAAAGATCAGTAGCAGAGCTGGGAATAGATCCCCAGTCTCCTTACTCAGTGCCCTATCCACCGGACTACTGCCTCTCACAAGCATCAAACAGAATCTTTATTGATGTCAACTACTGCTAGGAGAGAACAAAATCCTGAGCCAACGTTCTGGCAGATACACCATCATGGAAAGTTGTCTCTCATATTTATCCTCAGCGGTGTCCGTATCCTTGCTATTCCTGAGTGCACTTGCCCAGCAGGAGTCAAGAATGAAAACTGAGACTGACGTCAACTTCATTTTACTGGGAAAGCAGCACGTAGGTAGGTGACCCTGGGATGGGGAAAGAGGACAGTGGTAGGAAAAAAGGGATGAGGGATCTAGTGGCTGCACACTGAGACAGTGCTGGGCCTCATTACTCCCCAGCCCTGTCAAGCTAAAATGCTGAGGAGGGAGAACACACAGGCAGCTCTGTGTGCTTTAAGACTCTATAGTCAGTAACTCGAGAGTAGCAAAAATATACACCATTAGCAGGTGGAGTTTTCAGAATCCCCCTCTGCCAAACGGAAAGGGCTGATGAATGTTAGGTTCATCAGCAACATCTGCAGCGAAGCTGCAACACATTTTGCATGGTCCTACACCTAGATCAGAATGCACCTTCCCAGAAGGAACACCTGCACTCTATGAGTGGCACTGGCCACCAGCTGAATTCTGGATGAAGTTTAACATGTTGGTTTTGCTCTATTTAAGGGGTCCTGCCGACTGCAGAAATCTCATGTGACTGGGGCACACAGGTAATCACATGCGGCAGAAAGGGGTTAATGGGCTATTTAAGCCCCAAGGAGCCCACCTTAAGGCACCTGGAGCAGGAAGCAGGCTTCCAGGGAGAGGCTTACAAAGAAGAACCCTGCTTGGCTGGAAAGGAACAGACAAGAGGAGCAGATGCAGAATTCTCACTGTTGGGGAGAAGGCTGGCTAGGGCCAGGGACTGGAAAGCCTGGTGCCAAGCTGATCTTTTGGAAGAGGAGAAGGCAGAATTTATGTTTACTTTGCTTCAGCTCATTCTGGACTTTCACAGTGCCTTGGACGGAGTGCAACTGTAAGGGATGGAGCCGGACGGCAACCCAGAAGACAATGGAGGGTGGCAAGAGCAATCAGGAAACTGAGGCTGAGTGGCTGCTGCACTGCATAATATGCCTTAAGGCAGTGGTCCCCAACCTTTTTATCACCGCGGACCGGTCAACGCTTCACAATTTTACTGCGGCTCGGGGGCTTCCGACGCAAGACGTAACCGGCGCAAGGCTTCCGACGCAAGACACAAGGCTTCCGACGCAAGACGCCACAAATTAATTTCTTGTGCGGCCCGGTACCAATTGATCCACGGCCCGGGGGTTGGGGACCACTGCCTTAAGGCATTCTGATCAGGATGTACTGTAACACCTCCTCTCCCTCCCCACACAACACCATAATCAACAGCTGCACGTGAGCAACCAGCCCTCTGATTTCAATAGGGGAGGCTGGCATCAAACATTCGCAGTGAGGAGCCCCCAGATCTGGATTTTACCTCCTCCCTTTATCCACTAAAGTTGCAGTGTCCAATACGTTCGCCACTAGCCACATGCGGCTAATAGGCTATTGAACAGTGGCTTTTTTATAATGTGGTGAATAAGAAAAATTGAAAACCACAAGTGTGGCTAGCATCGAATTTCTATTGGATGCCACTGCACTAAAGTCTAGGTGTGGTGACCTTCAGGAGATACTGTCTCATCCACTTTCCCGGAATTTTACTAGGGGCAGGGCCATTCTCCCCTCCCTCACCTCCCTGTCCTCTCAGAGAATGTGCCACCCCCTCCCTTCTCCTCCCCAACTGTTCTTTAGATACACTCTACTATTGTTTGTGCTTTTACACTTTTAAAAGTGTACCTCGATAATCTGATAGGGTCAAGACTGAAAAAACTGGAATAAAATAATGATAAGGGAATTCTCTCACCTCCCACATATGTACACTTGGCTCAGTGACTACTAGCTTCCTCAGAGAGCACTGGCCACAGCTTCCAGCAGAAAAAATTCACCTCCGTCCATGCCACTCCCTGCTCTCATATTCAAAAAAGCCCTTCTCCATATCTCTAAGATTTAACCATTTATTAAACCCTCTACTTCCAACACTGATTCATTCCTGCTGGCACCCTCTTTACACACTGCAATCTATTGCAGATAACTATCATTAGAGACAGGCCTATAAACAGGATGAAGAACCACAGAAGCAGCACTTAGATCAGAATGAAAAACATGAGCCTACACATTAAGAATAACGTGGGTTACAACCATTTAGGGCCCCATAAGTATTGCTGTGCTTGACGCCTATGTGCCCTTTTTCATCCCAAAGCACTTTACTAATCCGTGTAGACCACCACTATTGAAATGAAGATACTTCTGGGATGATGGCTGTAGCCAGCCTGACAAAGACACAAAGTGTGGGCATGGAGAACAGGGAAACACAGCCAAGAACACCAGGGCAAACTGCTACTCCAACAGGAAGTGACTTAGGAACTTAACTGATCAAACAGAGCAGATGGGACTAAATTTAAAACACAGTGAGCATCATGCTGTACTGAATGTACATCTACCTCGCAACAAAAAAAGGTTGAATCCACCCAGCTAGTTCAGAATGTCCTCACTCAGACTGGGGGAGAAAAGGGTGAAGGGCACTTCTCCAAGCTGTGCCCAGGAAGTAAGATCTGCCCAGGTGACTCGCCAGAATGAGGTGCTGCTCAGAGTAGCTTGTGTAGCTCTTTGATCTTGGCTCTCTTTGGTGGGACTTGAATATACCCAAGAGCTCCACCAGACTCCTTGCACTTGGCACTTGGTTCAGGAAAAAAATAAATGGTGGTACCTCCCAATGCTGTCCACTTGTGGAAGATTTGTGACCCTCTGTTTTTTAAAACAACAATGACATTTACATCATTGCTACCACCACCGGACATGCGAGTTCACTTCTCCCTCAGATACACAGAGCAGTAACATCTTTTGTTTCAGGTTCTCTGCAGATTCAAACATTTCCGCTGCAATTACACTAAACTCATATTTTTGCGGTTTTCTTTGCAACCATAACAGCTGCAGATTTACCTTCAAACAACAAACAAAAACAGATTCCGAAGAACAAGATACTAGATTCAAACTGATGCTGTACACACTGTTTCTAAGGAACAGGCATAGGTGGCATGCAAGCCAAACCTCAATGCAGCTTAGGACAAAAGCATTAGATTTAAGCAACAAGTATAAAGTACAGAAAAAGAAAGCAAAACAGAACTGCAGTTTTCCTTCAAAAATCCACCACGCTTGCTACATTCACAGGGCTGTTTTGAGAACTGTTGAGTTCTCCTGGGACACGTCAGTGCCAAAGTTCCTTGTCCAAAGGAAAAAGATCCTTTTCTTAAACCATGAGAGAGGAAAAGTGAGCAAATGCGCACACCAACCTTGATTCATTTGTTCTACTGTCAAAAAGGCAATGGTTACAGCTGCTGGACTGGCACTGGACAAGGTAACCAAATTCAAATCAGAGAGCACAGCAGCTATACGGCTTTAAATAACATCAACATGCATGTACAATAGCAAAGGGGGAAAACAAAACAGTGTTGTGATCAGAATGCTGCAACATAGCAAGTGATGGTATCCATCATTGGCTGGCGTAAAGCAGACAGCGAAATCATACATGACCGTCCAAGAGTTGAAGGTTAACAATTATTATTGGGCTAACACTTTCAATGCCATCAGCTGCTGCTGCTGACATACTTGTACATCTATGACTATAATGCTTTGAGACTAGTCGACAACAAAGAAGAAGAAAAATCACAACAGAGTTCTGTAGTACCAAGCTGTAACCAATAAGGCACTGAAAGGGTTAATGGAAGGATATCCATTTTTAGTTCTGAATACCACCAACAGACGGAGAGCTTTCACACAGCTATTTTGGAAAAGCACAAACCTCCACAAGCCAAGTTCTCCCTCAAAAAGAGGGAAAGGGGGGAGGACCGAAAAGCAGCCTCCAAACATTCCATGTTTTGTCCTTCAGACTAGACAGCAAAGAGAGGGCTTACATGCTGCAGTATTCAGAATTAAAGCAGGCTACTGGAAATCCCTCTTCAGAGCAGTTTGAACAGGGACACAGAGTTGCACATACGAGAATATACTAATCATACTTGGGGGGAAAATATCACTTATGATTCAAATATAATGTAGATTTAACTATACTGAGGAGGGCAGGGCAGGGATGATTTCAATGGATCACTGATCACAATGTGCAGGTCGTACAGATCCTCCTTATGTCTTTCCTTCTGCTCCCCTCAATTTGGCCTGTTTATGATCCTCCCTTGTATCCGATCCAATTTAGATTGCAGGCTCTTTGGTGCCCAAAGCGTGTATGGTCTTATTTTTGTGAAGCACCTAGCACGTTCTCGAGCATATGGCAAAAAGTAATCAAAGGACACAGGGGGTCATTTACTTACTGATTACAAATGAATCCAAGAAAAAGAACAGCAGCCTCAAAAAGTTGCACAATAGCTTTCATGTTATATAGTCACGTAGAATATTTGGTGGACTCAAGCTTTGGTGATCCAACCCAAACGATAGTCAAGTAGTATCATAACCAGAATTGTGCTGAGTTTGCCCTTTCTTTCTGCCCTCCCTTTTTGTCTAAGTAAATTATGGAATTGGAGTCTTCCAAGATAAGATTTTGTTGTTTACAAGGCTGGCAAAGAAAGGGTTATTTGTGCAGGCTGGAGTTCGGAGTCAGATTCTAGTGCTGACAGTGCAGAAAGAATTTCTGAGATCTTTCTCTACTATACTGCCGGAGTGTTTGGAGATAGTTCATGTGGACACAAAGCTGTTTATGGGTGACTGTCCATTTGCCAAGTTTTCAAGGACAAGGTGTTTTGTTTCACAATCTCAGATGTACTTGGCAAAAAATCATAAATACGCTTGGGAAAAGATTTTCTATTGCAAATTGTGGTTTAATTAAAATATGAAGCTTTAGGCTAAATGTGTGTTTTGCATTTTACAACCAAGTTTACAAAATATTAAATCTTCTCCCTTTAACAGTTAGCTGTTAGACACTCTGTCATCTTATAAAATGCAGAGGCCCATTACACAACATAACATTTCACCCCAAATGACTCCCTGTTGTAGAAAGCTAATCCCAGTTATGATTCATTATTCGGCTGATTCTACAGTGCAGTTTAACTTTTGCATGCATGTGAAAGTGGAACACCGGGCAGGGAACAGATTGCTTTAAAAATTCATCTGTGTCAGGTGAGCTATTTCTTGCCTCTCTCTCCTATTACTCAGTGAAGTGTGTATTCTACAATGTCAAGTTGATAGACAATTCTTCAGAGCCATTACACACAGCATAGCACTCATCTGACTGATATTTTCCTCCCCCCCCCCCCCCCCATATCGCATGCCCTGAATGCTGTGTGACACAGGCATCTGTATGCATTTCAGTTCCAGCATTAACCAGATTGGCTGCCTACCCCATAGTGACTAGCTGTGATTGAGAAGCAGTGAGTTTCGCTGATGTTTTATAAGTAAACTGAAGAAGTACCTTAAAGCATCTAACTGCCTTTATCCTGTTTGACTTTGGGCTTTTCATATTAACCTTATTTCTTCTGTTTATCTTGTAAAACTGGAGGAGTAACAACAAGACTGGATTTTCATTATGCATTGTCAAGTGCTAAGAGTGATTTACATGTTCTGCAATTAGTGTAAATAGTAAAGAGAAGAGGGGCTTGGGTGACAAGGGTTAGGTGTGAAATCATGGTAAAAATAAAGTTGACATGAAAACAATTTATAAAGTCTGATTACCCTGTTCTCTTCAGCTACATAGTTGCTCTGGGATGGCATAAATGAAAACACTCACTTTCAAGTAAAGCAAAAATTATTTCAGTTGAAAAGGATTGGTCCCAAATTTGTACGCCTTCTATGACTACATCTCAGATTTTTTTTTATATTTAGTCATAACAATTGCACTACAGCAAAAATGAAATCTATCACTACTGTTGCACACAAGGATATTACTCATCTTCTGGTGTGATGCTGAACATAGTTATGGATCACAATGACTACTCTGGAGGAGAGTCGTCACATATAGACTCAGGCATCAGATATGCAAAATAGATAGTTTTAAAGTGATGGCCGTGATTAATTAGTCAGCTAGGGCAATAAGAAGATTCGCCATTGCCTTGGACTCCTTACAGGGCTTGACAGATCTGGTTATTTGCAACAGCACAAACAAAACCAAATCCCCCTTCCAGCTCAACAGTCAGAATGGATAATGAAGCGTAGCAGCAGTGGGCATTCTGGGTAAAACCAATGTTGTTCACCATGCTGGTTTGACAGTAAGTGACTGCAAATGCCAGTCATACAGTAAATGAACACTGAAAACCAGCATTCAATTGCGGAGAATGATTCCCACATTTCATAATTGATAGTATTGATTAAAGCTGGGGAACTTATGCCAGCACAACCATTCATCAAACCTATTAACGTTGCACCACTGTGCAAACAACAAAAACAGAAGGGTGGAGGCAGAGAAGAGGTGGGAGGAAAGCACACAGGCTAACTGAGCCTTCTGCAAGGGAGAAGGGCAACCAGAGCAGACTTCCATTGCACTGTGGCTGAGGGAGGGCATAATATGGGTGATGGAGAGAAACTAGGGGTGAACTCAAGGGAAGTGAGGGAACAGTGCTAGTAAAAGGAAGCAGGGCCCTCTGGGAACCAAGTGCAGCAAGCCAGTCTTGTTGAAGATAACCAACCTAGGAAAAAGCAAGCCAATGGACCAACCCACATTATAAATACAGAGTCCAGCCATCCTGAGGCCCATCAAACTATGTCCAAGAGACACAGGTATGGGAACAAGCAAGTATGGGGTTCTATTAAAGTACAGAGAAAACACCCAACTCAAAGCAGTACATGTTCACTGTCTAGCTAAAGTCTTCTTGTTAGTCATCTGGTCTACAACTAAAAAGAGGAGGTTGCTTACCTATAATTACAGGTTCTTCGAAGTGTGATCCCTATCCATATTCCACTGGGAGTTGACATGAGTACCATGTGTCTGGAGTCGGAGAATTTAAAAGTAGTAGTGTCCGTTAGTCCGCGCACGCACACTTGCTTCACCTCACAGAGCTTGTCTTCACTAACAGCTAAATCGGTGCTGCTGCAATTGATGCAACAGCATCGATTTAGTGGGTCTGATGAAGACCTTGAAAGTCAATGGCAGAGCACTCGCCCATTCACTTCAGTACTCCACCTCCCTGAAAAGCGGCCGCTATATCGATGAAAGCGCATCGCCTGTCGACATACAGCAGCGTAAACACCACGGTAAGTAGATTTAAGCTACACCGACTTAAGTTACGTAACTAACCTAATTTAGATTGACTTCTCTCATTAATGTAGATGAAGCCATAGTTTTGTCTGAGGTGCTAAAAGGTGGGGCAGACTGACCACATCTCCAGTTCCTTCTCCTTTGCAAATCCAACAGATCTGCAGCAAAGGAGCAGGAGGGCGGGAAGCAGAATACAAATAAGGACCACACATCCTGAAGAACCTCCAGTTACAGGTAAGTAACTGCCTCTCCTATCTTCGAGTGATGGTCTCTACTGTATCCCTCTGAAGGTGATTAACAAGCAGTAACTAATTTTGAGGAGGTGCAAGGAGGACAACAAAATGATTGAGCAGAGGACAGCCATGCTGAATGAGGCAGCCGTTGAAGAGTTCTGTGCCAAGGCATAATGTGTAGCAAAGGTATCTACCAAACTCCACGTGGCTGCCCACCATGTGTCCCTCAGTGGCACATCATGGAGGGTGGCCGTGGGAGATGCCTGCGCTCTCATGGAATGGGCCCTCATCCCAAGAGGTTAAAACAGTTCTGACCACTGATAGCATAGTGTAATGCACCCAGAAATCCATTTGGAGATTCTCTGTGTGGAAACTGTTTATTACAATAGCAGAGAGAGTTAAGGGATATGCAAGCTGGGAGACTCTCTCATCGATCTTGTTCTCTGCAGGTAGAAGGCCAAGCCCTGGTGGATGTTGAGAAAGTGAAGACATCCCTCTGCCAAGGTGTGAGGCTTTGGGAAGAAAGAAGGTAAGTGAATGGGTTGGTTGACATGAAACAGAGACAACCTTTGGTAGAAACTTAAGATGTAGGTGCAGGGAGACTAACTTTATGGAAAGAGGTGAAAGGGGGTCCGCCATCATGACCTCAAGTTCACCTACCCTTCTCGCCAAAGTGATAGCCACAAGGAAGGCAACTGTCATGGAAAGGAGGGATATGGAGCAGCATGATGCCAGCAGCTCTAAGGGTTATTTCATCAGTGCCGATAGAATGACGTTGAACTCCCAATGGGAAACAATAGGTCGTACCGGGGGGAAAGTTCTGAGGAGGCTGAGGAGACCTAGTAGTCAACAGATATGTAAATATGGAGTGTCTTTCTGCATTTGTGATTGATGTGGGAGGTGAAGAGGTCTCCAGTCAGAGTCCTCCATCCGACCTGATTGACCACTCATGCATGCGGTACGACCTGCTGAGGCGGTCCATGAGCTCGTTCCAGACCCCCTGGAGGTAGAACACTTCAAGGTGGATGGAGTGGGCTATACAGAAGTCCCAGAAGAGAAGAGCCTCACGGCAGAGAGGCCACGAGCGGGCTCCACCCTGCGTGTTTATATAAAACATGGCGGTAGTGTTGTCCGTCAGAACTGCCATGCTGTGACCTAGTAATGTGGCGTGAAAGGTTTGGCAAGCCAGCCAAACTGCTCTGAGTTCCTTTACATTGATATGGAGCTTGTGACAGAGTCAGACCAGAAGGGTATAGGAGAGTGCTGGAAGGCAGGTATATCAGTCTCAGGATGTGCAGGTCTCTGTTCCCTGTATAGCCAAACAAAGGCTACTCCAGGCCAATCAAGACACCTGAGGCCAATTAAGAAGGTTCTAGAAGGCAGCAGAAACAGCTAGCCTGATTGGGACACCTGAAGCCAATCAGGGGCTGGCTGAAACCATTTAAAAACCCTCCCATTTGGTCAGGTGGGTGTGGGTGTCAGGAGTTTGAGAGGCATTGGAGCAGAGAGCAGTTTGAGAGGCATTGGAGCAGAGAGCAGTTTGAGAGGCATTGGAGCAGAGAGCAGTTTGAGAGGAGGCCCTGAGGTAAGGGTGAAGTGGAGAGTAAAGAAGCAGGACTGCTGTGGGGAAGTAGCCCAGGGAATTGTATTGTGCTTGGTGGTTAAAAGGTCAGCCATCTTAGCTGATACTATTAGGGTCCCTGGGTTGGAGCCTGGAGTAGAGGGCGGGCCCGGGCTCCCCCCTTCCTACCTTCCCCAATTAATCACCGAGACTAGGGAGGCAACAGAGACTGTGCCCAGAAGGATAATTTCTCCTCACTGGCTTATGATGAAAATTGCTCAATAGACTGTGACCTCGTCTCTAAAGAGAGAAGGGCTACATGGATGATCACAGTGAGCCTCTGAGGCTAGTGAAATCTGCTGAGAAACGCAGGACCCACAAGTACAGACTTGGAGCTTTGTCACAAGCTCCTTTGAACACAAGCTCTGCGTCCTCAGATCCCCTAAATGAGTGCCCCAGCCCAGATCCAACGTCTCTGTCACTAGCGTCAGAGCGGGCTGTGGCCTTGCGAAGGGGATTCCCGCACAGACCACTGGATGATCCAGCCACCAGCGCAAGGACTCCCAACACCTGGATGGGAACCATCACCACCAGGTCCAGGGGATCTCTGCATGAGCGGTATGTCAGGCAAGCCACGCCTGTAAAGTCCTGAGCCTCAGTCAGGCATATCTGACCATGTACGTGCAAGCTGCCATATGTCCTAGGAGCTGCAGACAACAGCTGACTGTGGTGATGGGGAACTGTAGCATCAAGTTCACAATCTGCTGTGTGGCCAGGAATCTGGGTTCCAGCAGACTCGCCCAAGCTAAGTCCAGGACTGTGCCTATGAA
The DNA here is from genome assembly GCA_032164245.1 of Sternotherus odoratus. Classification (NCBI taxonomy): domain Eukaryota; kingdom Metazoa; phylum Chordata; order Testudines; family Kinosternidae; genus Sternotherus; species Sternotherus odoratus. The sequence goes on along the minus strand of JAVMKO010000001.1, from coordinate 203,755,251 downwards.
CTACATTTACCTTCCCAAGAGGCAATAGTTAGGTCAATGGAAGAATTCCCAAGCCCAGCCTCAACTCTGTCTACACCAGGGGTTAGGTCAGCTTAAATACACTACTCAGGGGGTGTGGATTTTTCACATCCCTTTGCGACATAGGTGGGCCAACCTAACTTTTTAACATAGACCTAGCCTCAGGACCACACTCAGTTCAGACACCCTGATTTTGATTGAGAATGCCTCATAAGTCCATTTATTGTCAGGAAACTGTTTATCCCCAAAGAGAGACATTGATAAATGAGGAAACAAAGAGTTCATTTCTCCTATCATCGTTTCTCAATACAAGATCACATAGATGCACTGTCTGTCCAAACCATACTGCCATCTGGATCAGGAAAATGGTGAACAACAATCAAAATTAGCCAGGACAAAAACAAACAAAAAGAAGTTTCTTCCCTAAGATTTTGCTTGCTCTGAATTGGAGAGGAGTTCAAGTAGAACTTCCCATCCTCAGAGAAAGGAATCAAAGGATGAATATCCAGATGGGGTGGAAAAGTGGAACTGCTTTCAGGAAGCTCGGGGGAATAACCATGGAAAAAAGAAAATGTACAGCTTCCATTACCATGAGCCATCATAAAGAAACCCTGCATTAGGGCTGCTGGAAAACAAAGACATGGCAACAGACCATTGTACAGACAGGCTCAGGAAACAAGTGTCCATACAAGAGATTAAGAGGATGAGGAATTCCAGCGTTAAGTGATAGTGGAGCTAGGATTACTAGTTTATTTGTACTCACGCAGAGGGCTTTCTTTAGAGTATCAAACTTCAGGTCTAACAACATCAGTGACTTTTTGTAGAGATCAGCAGGATTAAGTTGAGTCCTTCAATTCTAGGCTTTGAAAAAGTCAGAAGAACCTATTTATTTGCATTTTTAAATTGAGAAAGGATGGAGGCATTGAAGGACAGTAACAGCAGCAATAGTCCAGGAAGATTTCTTAACCTTCATTATTTATGCCCGAAACCCAGGCTTCTCAATTGTGCTTCAGGTAAAGGTTGGCATTTTTCAGTATTTATCTCTACCTTTTTGATTCTAGCACCCCAGAATAAGACCAATTGGCCAAAAACTTTGCACTCAGATACCTCAAGTTAAGTATATAAAAATGGCCCAATTCAGAGGTACAGAGCAACTACATTTTTACTACTATTCTTTATTACATGTTTGCAGCAGTACCCACAGCATGCTAGGCACTTTTCAGACAAAACAACAATCCCAACCCTGAGAAACTCACAGTGTAAGGCCAGATGGACAGACAGATTAAGATAAGGAAAACAAAAGGTATTTTCTATATGTATCAAAAGGATTCTAATACAGGCAATAAACTATACATCTCCTTAACTACTAATGAAGCCAACGGGGGCTTTGAAAATCTCATCATTTATGTAAGCATTGAAATAAGGACTTAGATGCTTACTTTTAGGCAACTAAACATGAGAAAATAAAGACCTTGATTTTTGCTAAGCTCAACGTTTAGTAGTAACAGCAAGGCACAAGTCATGCCTGTTACTCCGTCCTTAAGGCACTCGTATGGGTAAGGGGCTTCTCAATTCTAAATTCTGTCTGTTCACATTTCTCAAGCCTGACCTTACAGTTTATTACTACAATAAAAAAAAAAATCAATGATGATTTCCTTTTGTCAGAACACAACATATCTCTTGAATTTCCTCATAAGGTAAGGTAGCCTTCACATTAATGAGCTCAATAATAGTGTGCATATGCATTTTGCTCCAAAGGAAAAACACTGCAATGATTAATTGCAAAAGGGAAAGATAATTAAGTACCATTAACCCTCTACTTGTAGGAGAAAAAAAGGATTCTCCAAGCACAACAGGCAAAGAGGAAAATGGAATTTTCTCAGGGTCTAGAAGAGATGCATTGGGAATGGAGCATTCCTTGCTGAGGAACTCTAACTTCAGATCTCTCTCTCTCTCTGCCGCCCACCCCCCAACCCCCCGTAATGTTTCTTTGGGGGGGGCACAAAAGCCCCCAGAAGCTCCAAACTGGTTCAAGGAGAAAACATCCACCTCAATAGTAAATCACTATCCAGTGCAATGTGCTGCCACAGCAGGATTCAAAGGTGAAGGGCGTATGAAGATAATTTACCACTGGGGGCATCTGTATAACTTGCACACCAATTTAGGGTGTTTGCGTTTAGCTAGACAACTATTTTTCCCCTTGCAGGAATTTTTACAGCATCACCGTGTATTTCTTTGTGACAAAGGATTTAGACATTAGGTGAGCTCAGCTCTGTTTTCATCTCTAGCCACATACTTCCTGTGTAATTTTCAGTGAGTCATCATTCAATTTCCTCTATTCCTCCGCTTCTTCGTCTATAAAAATAGGAATAGAACTAATCAACTTCATAGCCATGTTGTGAGGCATAAATCACTGATGTTTGTAAAGTCCTCGGAGGTCCTGAGATGGCAGTTGCAAAAGAAAAATTAACTATTAATTACTGAATGCCTTGATACCACAGAGATTGGTGCCTTATAAGTATGTTTAAAAATAATTTCCTATGAATAGTCATTTTAAACCAGGAAGCTGAAGAGTTCATGTTTCCAGCAGGTGGGTCATATCCAGAGCTTTTAGACGTTTTGGAGGAAGGCAGCTGATATTAAAGAACTAAAGTTAAAATCCTGAGCATGGAGAGGGAGAACTGGGAGCAAGTGGAGTCAGACTTCCTTTCCTCTGAGCTGGCAAACTGGAGGATACAGTCAATGACTTTTCCCAAGAGGCCTGAGGGAACTCTTCTTGAAGGCTATACAAGTATTTGTTTATAGAACCAATGGTAGACAAATTTTTAAAAAAAATTATAAGTTATGCCAACTGAGTTGGGCAACTCCTAATAGTGACCAAGTACATGGCAGACACTAGCCTCTCATAACACATTTCTTCAGACCTTCATTGGTTTGAGGTGAGTATGGTGATGGATTGGGTTGTTGGGACTCTTGAAGCAGGGAATAAGAGCTGATATGATTTTGAGGGCATGCCTTGATACAGGTAGGACAAAGAACTCACGCTAGATTGTGCTCTTTTAACAACAAACCTTCCAGCCTTCATGAAAACCCATGCTGCAAACAAGGATGCTAATTTAGCAGAATAGTCTGAGTAACCAAGGGTTTCTATTTAAAGATATTACTATTTAGAGTGTCCTCACTGGGCTACTTGCCTGTAAGAAGAGATCTTTGCAGCTCTCTAGAGTTTTGCATCCAATTCAATTGAATGAAAACCCTCTTCATGAAAGAACTAAGGTACTCAAGGAGTTTGTATGTTCAGCACATCTTTTAGCTTCAAGAAACTTCAATAATAACCACATTAAGACCACAGAACTCATCCTGTATTTTTAAATTCACTGCTAGTTGTTTAATTGCTCCTCAATATTGCAACAGAAAATGAACAGGTTTAAACATTATTCAATGTATCTTCCTTACAAAACAAAAATCTACAGTTGTTTAAAAGAAAGATTTAAAATGTTGCTTAGAAGAGTTTATGAGAGAGAGATTACAAATCTGAAATTGGCTGACAGGAAGGTAACCAGAAGGAAATGCAGATCTTTATCTATAAACCTGAATGCAAAAAACTTCTAAACTTCATCTCTGTAGAGATATTTTGTACTTTTAAGTCTAAAATGCTAGCTTACTCTGTCTATGGCTGCCATTTATATCCCGTTTTATCTGGAGTTGGCACTACCACAATACTTAGGACCTCTCTACACTTAGCAAGGGATTAAGGAGCGGCGATCAATGTAGGGGGTCTAGGGAAGACCTGCTAAATCGACCACAGATCGCTCTCCCGTCAACTCCAGTACTTCTCAGGATCGAGAAGAGTAGGGGGGAGTCCCGTGGACATCGCATAATGTGGACCCCCACAGTAAGTAGATCTAAGCTACATCGATTTGAGTTACACTATTCACGTAACTCAAATTGCGTAGCTTAGATTGACTTTTCCCTGTAGTGTAGACAAGGCCTTTTAGAACAAGTGTTTATGCTTCCAGATTTAAAAACATATTGGATCCCTCTGAGTGTCCATGTTTTGAAGGTGGTAAGAAAGGAAAGTGATGTGTTATGGTACTCCACAATCTGGTCAAATCCTCGCACGATTCTCAGTTAACAGTGCCAGAAGCAGCTCTCCCCTACACCACATTCTTTGAAGCACTGAAAATTCAACAAGCCTGGACATTAAGAGCAAGTCAGCAGCACACTGAACTGGGGCAGAAAAGTTGTACATATTCAATACATTAGTGTACTGTACAGCATTGCGGACCACTTTAGGATGCACATTCACTTGCATGTTCTGTGGTCAATTTCACTCAAGTGTTTCCCCATTCACTCATAAAAATTAGGGCCCTTCAAAAGAATGCATCATACAATCAATACCAGTGACTCATCTGAACTCTTGTGTAAGCCAGTCCCCCCCACCACCACCGCCAAAGCAGATGGGGTTCATACTGAGAGAGGCTAAACACCTTCCTAATAAGGCCCTGAAGTGCAAATAAAATGTGATTTTATGTCCCTCAGACTCATTAGAATATTATAATATTACTAAGACTTGATTCAAGATAATAATGTACTGAGTAGGGCAGTTTTCATAATTGCATGTAATAAGCAATGTTTAAAGGGGAGATGCACAACTATGAATTCAGTGAAACAAAGATAAAGCATTTCAATTACCTTCTCTACAGAGACAAATTTCAAATAAAACTCTTCACTGGACTAACAGTACAGCACTGAAAGCAGCTGCAGTGGTCTAAAAACCTGTTGTTTTCATCTGTTAGAACCAGAAGATTTCAGAACTAGGATCAGAAGACAATTAATGGTGATTAGGGTACAGATATTACTCCTGAGGGAATTCTGCACCCAAAAACAATAATTCTGTGCAAAAAAAAAATCCGCACAAAATATTTTAAAATTTTGCACAATTGTGCAAATTTTATTTGCCAATTAAACGTGGAGGCTCCAGCATGGCAGTGGGGAGCACAGGCCACTCTGGCGGTCCAAAGGTGGGAGATCAGCCTGAAGCCCCCACTCTCCCCAAATAAGTCTGGGAAGTGTAAAGCATTGTCTAAATCAGGTATAAAATATACATCTGAGACCAAATTATTTGGGGTTAAAAAAAAAAAAAAAAGGTGAACCACCTCTTTTAAATGCACACCTAGGTCAGAATGTACCAAAAATTGCTGAGCCTCTAAAATGAAGATCTGTGAGGTTATTCACACCCATGATTTTAAGTTCAGGGTGTTTTGAAGGCTTTTTATGTACTATGCACGTTCACATTTCAGTGACAACTAACATCTCCAGTAGCTTTAGCCACAAGTAAAAAACCTGGAATTTTGTAAAATGACAAATTCTATTCTTCCCTTTACACTGCTGAACTCAAATGGCTAAGCAAGTCTCCCCAGACCCACTTTAAAAACTTACCACTCCTGGGCTAAAATAAATATGGAAACTTTCATCTCCAAAAGAAATTTTTCATCTAGTTTGAGGGCCTACAATCAAGGGTTTATAACAGAAACCGTTTTACAACTTTAATTAAACCTTTCGCTAGAAGCTAAATTTATAATGCATACTTAGCATATGTATATATGCCTTAAATTGAATCAATTAAACATTAAGCTTATTGGACTTCCTATACTCTTGCACCCTGCTTGGCAGTATATTTTACAGAGTGAGTTTCAGCAGTTCATCCATAACCATGACACTATTCCCTTTCAGTATCTTAAAGACTAAAATCAGAAGACATTTAATTCTTCTACTTCAGTATTCATAAATTAAGGAAGTAGGAACATGAGTACAGGGTTGCTATAAGGCCACATCCATGCCAAACAGTTCAACTAAAAAAAATATTATTGCCAAGGACATCATTTTCAGTAGGGCTTCACAATTAACTACTGTCAGTGACCTGCTGTGAGACTGGAGTATGTGACTTAGGCCAAGCCTACATTACCCACCAGATTGGCAGGTAGTGATCGATCTATCAGGGATCGATTTATCACGTCTCATCTAGACACTGCTGAAGACCATGGTGTTTGCAGCCACTGTCCTTATATGTGTCTCCTCTAAACACGATAAATCAATCCCCGAGTGCTCTCCCCATTGAGTCCAGAACTCCACTACCATGAGAGGAGGAAGCGGAGTCAACAGGGGAGCAGCAGCGGTCAACTCGCCGCCGTGAGGACACCGAGGAAAGTCGACCTAAGATACCTATTCGCGTAGCTGAAGTTGAGTATCTTAGGCTGACACACACACACGCACCCCCACCCCCCCAGCGTAGACCTGCAGTTACTCTCTTTTTGCTTCAGCTTTTCCCGCCTGAGAAAATGAGGGAAAATACCTCTCTTCACAAGGATCTATGGAAAGTGCATTCAGATCAGGGTCGGACTGGTACAATGGAAGTGCAAAGCAATTTATGAAGGTGGAGCTGAGTTCATGATTTTTGTATTTGTTACCACATCTTCGACTGGACATTCTGGGATACATGCACGATTGGGCTCGTGTCACGGTGTATCACTTTCACTAGGAACAAGGAAAGCTAGACACTCAAACCATAGGCTGCACAGGAGGCTGCCACAGAGCAAGAGCTCAACGCCACCACTGTAGCAACAAAAAACCAAATCAGAGAACTGCCTGCCAGCACTAGCTGCACCTGGGTGATTAGGTATCTGCTTCCACCAGAGTAAAAAGAAGAAATCAAAAAAATTGGTTTCACAAAAGATCTGCTGTGCTACGGAAACAAATGGCTCTACTGTGCCTGTGATGTACTAAATGTTAGTTATTTACATGAACACAGGGGAAATAGCTTATTTGGGGTACAGGCCATTTATTTTTATTACATTTCCACGACCTTCTAAGAGCTGCCACGCTAAAACAAGTCCTACATATCAGCATAACTAATTCTGACACACAGTAGCAATACAAATGTAGTCCTTTCCAAACCTGCCTCTGTGAAGGCTTACCTTTTTACCATAGCCAGATATGGGCAACCTATTGCTAGCTTCAGAGTCTTTCCTGAAACGCACACCTCCATTTACCATTCAGCTGCCTAAGCATGTTCCACTCCTTGATTGGAGGTGAAGATGGCAAGGTAGGGAAGCAACAACAATAGCCTGAAGAGAAAGAACATGCTGGAAAGGGGCAAAAGGTGCAGCTGGGCAAGATGTAATCTGAAAACACATATACAGAGGAAGGTCAGGGATAAAGCAGGAATAGGAAATCCAGATTCTGTACACAGAGTCCAGTGTCAAAATAGGTCCAAATTTGTCTACCCAGGGTAACCTGCACCAGTGCAAGTCACTGTTTATACTGTTGGCTACACCCAGGTTTGCACTCTGCAAATATCCCAGTGAGTAAACTCCAGGGCAACAAGGCCTAAGCAAAAGATGAAAGGAGAGATGTTGAAGGTCACAACTCCACACCACACTGTTCAGAGGCATTGCTGCAGCTACTACTTTGCTGTGCTCTGCATTCCTATCAGCAACAAGCAACCAGGAAATCTTTAGGTTTGCTCCCCCACACACACACATACACACAAGAGATCAACCTAATTTGCTAAACAAAGTACATCGGACCCTCGCTAGAACACGGGATTTGGGATCCATCCCAAGTCCCATGTTATAGTGGGGACTGCATTAAAATGAAATGAAATAAAATGACCGCATTCTATTTTGGGATCCATGGCCGCGACCGCATTATAGCGAGGGTCCGGTGTAATTACATTGTTCTGAAAAACAAAGTAAAAATATGTTTTAAACACTTTTCTTGATTTAACTATCCACTGGAGCAGTTATTGACTGGAGGAGGGGCTGCCCCATATCCCCACTCAAATTCATAGCTGATCAACCTTACCGGGAAAGGGCTCTATATTTTACTTACGATGACATGTGGCATAGGTATACGAACAGCTGCAATGCAAGTTAGTCCTTTTGTTCTATATATAAGGACACTGGCTGCAAACACCATGGTCTCCAGCAGGAATCAAATTCCTCCCTTTCCACAAAGAGAGAATAAGTTTGTCCCTTGGGAAGTGAAAGGAGCCCTCCTCTCACTAAGTTGTAAGCTGTTAAAATAACTTGGTCCAGGCATTAAGGGCATGTCCGTACATATAGCACTGCAGAGGTGCCTCTGTACCTAGGCGGTGGCACCGCTGCTGGCGAAGACGCTCTGTGCTGCCGAGCGAGAGCTTCCCCGTCGGTCACACAAGCACTTAGGTCAGTGTAACTTATGTCGTTCAGGGGTGGTTTATTCACACCCGAGTGATGTAAATTATGCCAACATAGGCTGAAGTGAAGTGTAGACATAGCCTTAGAGGGAGACTCAAACATACTAGACAAGCCGGTTATATGTCCACGACCCTGACAGCTAACGGTGCCCTGGTAAATACTTTCCCAGCGAGGATGTGTGCATGCCTCAGCTAAGTCTTTGTTACACTTAAAAGACTTAGCCCTGGTCTACACGGGAAAGGGAGGGGTGGAATTCGATCTGAGATACGCAACTTCAACTACCAGAATAGCGTAGCTGAAGTCAACGTACTTAGATCGATTCCCGACAGCATCTTCACGGTGGTGAGTCGACTGCTGCCACTCCCCCATCGACTGCAGCGGTGGAGTACAGGAATCAACAGGAGAGCGCTCGGGGGTCAATTTATCATGTCTGGATTAGATGCGATAAATCGACGCCCTATAGATTGATCTCTCAGCTTCAATCCCCGCTGTAATGTAGACCTGCCCTTAACAGGCTGGAAATGAGGCAGGAGACTAAAGATGCAATAGACATTTATCTCCTGCTGCAAAGAAAGTATTCACTTGAAGTTATGCTATTTCTCTCCTTTTTCTCTTCCGGTCTCTCATCACAACTCCTCCCCCCACTCCCTTTGTGTTACCAGAACACACTGAGTGGTGTCAGGGATCGCAGGGTTGCAACCTTCCTGAGGAAATGCCACTGAGATGGTATCATACATGATTATTTGAGAATTGAGCACAGATATGACCACATTCTAGGAGATAATTACCCACTTGCGCTAGAGGAACAAGCATACTTTTTCTTATACAATAGAAAGGCTTTCATCCCTAAATCACAAGAGAATTTTCATCTCATAAGAAATATTAATCAGCAACAGTAAAACACTTGTGGTACAAATTGAAAATGCCAAAACTTGCTAAAATGACATGGTTAAATAAAGAAACGGTATCCGAGTCACCTAAGGCAAACTGGTCCATCCTCACTACTTTGAGTGGCTGTCCATTTTCTAATATGTACACTCACTCTCAGCTCCTGCCTCTCCTCAAAGTCTTTAGCTGTTTGAGCTCATGACCCTTCTCTACAAACCTTTTTTTTAAAAAAAAAAAAAGGAAAAAGGAAGCACTACTGAAACAGTAGTTACAAACATGCTTAAGTACCACTGAAATGTTATTATGGCCAGTTCAAGTTATAAAACAGTTTATCTAACCAGGGTGTTCTTGTCTACCTGAAATCTCTACTGAATCTGAAGCATCTTTTTTTCAGATGTTTGTGACATCCATTGGCTCCTTCCACAATGGCTAGCAAAAAGTATGCTATAATTTTGTTCAGCTATAAGAATTTAAACCAGGAGTGGGCAAACTACGGCCCCTGAGCTCCAGCTGGGGAGGACTGTCAGGGGGCGGGGGTGTGGCTAGAGGGCGGGGAAGTCAGGGGACAGGGGGGTTGGATGGAGGGTGCGGCCCTGGGGGGCTATTAGGGGGCAGGGGGCCCTCTGGAGGGGACTGTCAGGGGACAAGGAGCAGAGGGCTTAGATAGGGGGTGAGGCCTTGGGGGGGGGTTGGGGCAGGGGTCTTGGGAGGGGGCAGTCCAGGGAGAAAGAGCAGGGGGGCATAGAGAGGGGGTAGAGTCCTGGGGGGCAGTTAGAGTGGGGGGATATCCGGAGGGGACAATCAGGGAACAAGGAGTGGGGGGAGTTGGATGGGTCAGGGGTTCTGAGGGGGGCAGTCAAGGGGTGGAAAGTGGGTGGAGGTCGGATGAGGGTGGGGCCAGGCTGTTTGGGGAGGCACAGCCTTCCCTACCCAGTCCTCCACACAATTTTGAACCCCAGTGTGGCCCTCAGGCCAAAAAGTTTGCCCACCCCTGGTTTAAACCATGCTTAAGTTTGCCTCTTAACCCCAGCTAGAAGTCCTGTGTAAATGCAGCCAGAACTATTTGCTTTCTCCACTAGCGAAAACATTACATCAAAGACCGTGCAGACCTATAAATGGTATCTGCTCTATTAAGTATTACTTGTATTACCATACTAAGAGTCCAACTCATGAAGCAGGACCCCATTGTGCAAGGTTCTGTACAAACAAACAAAAAAGACCCAAAAGTCGCTGCCCCACGGAACTTACAATCTAAGTACTTCATCATTTCAAATATTTCACAGTGAAAGTGAAAACAGAGAAATTCCAGCAAGGGTTTTTTGGTCGTCGTTTTTGTTTTTTATTTTTCTATCTTTTTTAAAAAAATTAAGTTAATTTATGGGAACAGTTACTTAACATGGAGGCGTGAACAATAATTTATTAATTCACTGAACAAGTTTCTAAGACTAGTATGAGAAATACTCAAAGAAAAAGCTGATTAACCCTCAGCACATATCCTTTGCTTGCTAAATATTTTCAGCATCAACAACTGATCTGGGGACTCAAATGAAGAAACACTGAGGGAGCTTGATTTTCAGAGGGCAGATACTAAGCATCCTCTGACAAGCCAAGCCCCTCTGAAGTGTCTCAAGTTGGAAATCCAAAGTTAAGGAACCCCAAATCACTAGTGACATTGATCGCCAATTATTTGGGGGCAGGGACAGTCCTTTTGTTCTGTGCTTGCACAGAGCCAAGCAAGTAAGTAAGCACGATAGGGTCCTAATACAGGCCTAGGTCTCTGAAGATACAAATTATACAGTAATACAGTAGTTTCAGCTTATTAGCAACCCTTCCCGGTTGACAGCAAACGAAGTTGCCAATATCCCCCAGGAAGGCAGGTTTGTGAGGCAGAAGCCAGGGCTTTTACAGGGAATGGGGACGCTGGGACTGCACCGTATCTTTCCCTGAGCTCTCAGAGTTGGGGCTCAGCATCTCACAGAATTTCCTTCCATGTGTGCAGCCCCCAGGAAAGGCACAGTCTGAAGTGTACAGGGAGAGACACCATGCAGCTCCTGAATCCAGCCTACAGCCCCTTTTCTGCTACTGTCCTGCCCACAGCCTCCCCTCTCAGCCCCTTACCTCGATCCGGGCGGTCCCTGCAAACAAACAGGTTTGCAGGGCTGCAGTCCCAGAAGGAAGTTCTGGGTTGTGCCTTCCCTGTCTGCAGCCTCACAAACCTGCCTGAAGCTGGGAACATCCTAAAAAAAATTTTTAAAAAAGGTTTCTAATAAGCAGCATGTTGTTGATACTGAAGTTAATGGGACAGGGCTGTTAATGGGACAGCGGTTCCAGTCCACGGAAGTCACGGTGCAGGGGAAGTAGGTAGGTGGCAAGAGTATCATGTTTTGTGAATTTTAGCCATACTGAAAGCAAAGGAGCCACCTCACTCCAGCTTGAGGCACTCACAGTGCAGGCAGATTCAGTATAAACTTATCTCACACAGTTCAGACCTGAACTGTAAACAAACATCCTTCTCTTTTCCTGAGTATAGACTACCACACATGCCAAAGCCTGCTCAACTGTGCAGTGTTTGGGATATGGGTAGTGCCCAGAGACAAGAAAGACGACCAGTAGTTATTTAAAGTCCCATGAGAGTCAGTTGCAGAACTCTTGCAGTTTTGGTAACAGAGTAAAGAAAGGAACAATGATAATAAGATAAATAGATATATATCCCATTTGTAATGATGGGTTCCACAACAGACAATATCAGAGACTAAAAATAATATGTAGGATTTACTGCTGCAACGGCACTGCTACTAATTCACAAAGTATTCAAGCTCAATATACAGATTTTACCCAAACTTAATGTTTCAAAGTCTGAAAAGAACTTTCAGTGGTTTGTTTTCTATTTAGTCATATTTCAGTACAAAAAAAAAAAAGTATCCTGCATTCTTCAAAGGCTAAACTAGTCCTGAAGGTACCCAGGAGTTCAAATCTCATTACGTTCTAGCAGCCCAGATGCAAGCTTGATATTCTGAACCGGATAATCAAGAGATTCTGTGATGTGTCAGTTATTTCTCCTTGGACTTCGCACTATGTAAAAAACACCCAGATTTCATATTTGCAACACTCCTAGAAAATCTATTAGGGACAGTACCGGAACCACCCAATGTGTTGAACTGTAAGTAGATGCTTTATGTTGCACCCATGTAGGTATCCCTACTTACACAACACTAGGAAAGCTGATCACCAATCAAATAAAATTTACTTTATTTTAAAAAATACCACTCCTAAAAGTTCCACTTCTTAGAAAAAGGGATAATCCCCTCCCTCTCACACACACTATAACATTTATTCTCCTGAGCCTCTCAGCTTTAATGAAAAGCTTGTAAACTCTGTTGATCTTCAGCCCAGAGCCTAACGCAGTGTTGCCAAGAATTAACACTTTATTTAATGTACCTACTGCTCCAAGCCTCCAAAAGATTTACGAAGTTTATAAAGTACCTCTGCCCTTCCCTGCAAAAATCACTTCTGAGTTGTACTTTAATTCCTCCTCCCTCAGAAGACGGAGAATGTAGGTCAAGAATGTGCAGTGATCTAACCCCCTCAATAAAATTAATGACAAAGCTCAGAGATTTAATACCAGATTTATTTTAGATATACTGGTCAACTTTAAATCCTTAGATACAGTTCCAATACGAAGTTTAAAAAAATAAAGGGAGTTCAAGTTTTACTAGGTTTAGCAATTTTCTTTCTAAATAAACTATGCAGGAATAAAAGCTGTTGATAAAAAGGAAAGAAAGGAGGGGAAAAAATACTCAAAGCCCAATGGGTGAAGTCTGAAATATTGGCTCTATGAATACTTTACTATCTAGCATGCAGCTTGTACAATGGGGTTGGAGGAGGAGCCAACAGAAGGACACCAAATGAGAAGATTAGTAATACAAAACAATTAGGTATAATAGGGAAAGTTTTCCTATCTGGCGAGGGGGTGCCAAAAACAGTAGCGAGCTCATTAAAGTGTGTTATATTCAACTGGTAACATTGTGACTCTACCCTCACCCGCAAACCCCATAAAGTCTTTTGAAAGAAGAATGTGCACTACTTGTACTTGTAAGTATGAGCTAAACAGAGGTGGAGATGTCAGTCATGTGCAATGCTACCACCACTAGTGGTCTGCAGAACATACATGAGAGGCATGGCTAAATCAGCAGCATTTAGCTACAGCCAAATTAATGACATTACCGTCTTCAAACAAATCAAAAGAAACTAAGAGCAGCATGTTTGAAGCAGGAGGGAAAATATTACACACAATTGATTTTCAGATTTAAGAAACATTAAAGAGGCTGCATGGGCCAATAAAACAGTGTTCAATCAGTTAAAATACAAAAGCTGTTTAGAGTTTCCATAAAATAAACTAATCATGGATTTTACAGCAACTTCAGTGTAGATTTTTCTCTTAGCTGAGTTTAATTGTAGGGGGAAAATTGGGCTATGCTCAAAGAAATCAGTCATGGACCCACAGAGGCTGAGAGGGGGAGATAAGTAAATCCTTTGCTTTGCACATGTCCAGTTACTTATCCCCTAGCTGTGGTCATGTGAATTGAGAAGCAGTCTGCATACAGAACAAAAGGCCTTTGCTAGGAAGGCTACAAGGAGGCCTTTAAGAATTTCAGCACAGCATACAAGTATCTTTCCAATTAAGTCTTTAAACTGTGACACTAAAATACAAAACCTTCTATGCAACAATGTTACCCCTTCACCATTCAACACAAAGTGGCCTGAAACACACATACTCCAAGCCTCTGAAAAAAGAATCTAAATTTAGATCCCATATCTAGAAACAAATGCAAAATTCTTTATTCATTTTGCCTAGTTAACACACTAATGTAAGACAAAAACATCTCGTTCCCCCCACATTATCTTACTTAAACAGCACCATAAGTCATTTTAATTCTCGGTTACAAAGGAAACAGCAGAGAAATCAAATTTATTCAACATAGTTTGATGTTAATTAGAAACATGCCATAGCAAAAGCAAACATACATGCATACCCTCTTACCTAAACCTCACAGCTGAAAGGTCAATGTGTTACAAAGAAGGTTCTTGTATATGGATAAATTCACCACCTGTATTATTCTCTCTCAAAAGGGAACATGCCACAAACATGACTTCCTCTGCAGAATAATATGAAGTAGCATTGCAGAATGTTTTAAAGAGATTGCTTCCCTCTCTCCTACAACATCCCGAGAAGGTTGTGGGCCATCCAGGAGCCTGAACCTGCAATCCTCACTCACATGGATAGCCTTTGTGTGGTTTGACTAGCCACTTCAGTAAGGACTACAAAAGAGGACGAGTTTGCTAGACCAAACCCTAGAAACACAATATAAAATTCCTTTTATTAGCTAACTGTGCTGATTCCCTCACAACAATTCTTTTCATTACTAGACTGACAGCCATGTGGTAAACTGCGCACAGCCAAATACCTGTCAATGCATTCATGTTGCCAGTTTCCATACTACTGAGGGCATGTCCACACTTAACACACCTGCAGCACACCTGTACCCATGCAGTTGTGCCACTGTAGCGCTTCAGTGAAGACACTATGATGCCGACAGGAGAGCTTCTCCAATCAGTGTAGAAGACAATCCATAAGAGGCAGAAGCTATGTAGATGGGAGAAGCTCACCCGTCAATGTAGCGCTGTCTACATGGCGGGTGTTAGGTCAGTATAACTTTGGATCACTCAAGGGTGTGGATTTTTCACACCCCTGAGCTACCTATTTATACTAATGTATGTTTATAGTGTAGGCCTGACCTGAGACAAGGACACATCAAAAAAAGCTTTCTTCCGAGTCCTTTGTATGCTGCAATGCTCTGTGTATAGTCCAGCGGTTCTCAAACTTACCTGAACTGCAACCCTTTTTTCTTCAGCTGCTCAGCAGCACGACACTTGTATGTCCGCTAATGTGGAAATAATTCATGCGGCGGCTTTTAGGCGGTGCCGGGAGCTCGTGACCCCCCCTGGGAGTGCTCAGCAATCCCCAGTTTGAGAAACCCCGGTGTATATAATGTCATGAGCTGCCTCGGAAAAGTCATGCATACAGAAATAAAGTCCTATCCTGACATCAAATCAGTATTCCGACTTTAAAATATTTTAAAAGCCACACTCTAAGATTCACTTTAACAATACGATTTTTTACATACATAAATTTACTACCACTTACATTTCACAACTCCTTTGATTTAAAAATTGAATTCCATATTTTACTTTGGATTATTTCATTCTAAAAACATCTGTTGGGAATTAGTATCTATATACTACCAGATAAATCTCTATTAAGATCAGGAGAACAACGTATTCCTAACAAAAAAAAAAAATTCCAAGCAAAATGGTTTCTGAGGCTGAAAAATGTTTAGCAGACTAAATATGTTTATACAGTACCTAGCACAACAGAGACTCGCTCTTGGCTGGCCTTTAGGCACTACCATAATAAACAGAATTAAGGTGCTTTTTTTATTGCTGTTTTAATATGAAAAATCTGCACAAACTTTTTTTGCCGGGGGGGGGAGGGGAGGGAGGAGGCAGTTCCAGGGGATGCCAAAATCATTTTTCACTCTTTTAGTTAGGCTTGTTCAAAGCCGTTGATTGCATGAATCACATGGTTTCTGGTTTCTCCATTTGCTTAAGTTTGCCAAACCTCCCCTATATGAAAAAGATAATTAGCAAAAGCACCCAATCATTTCCATCCCTGCCTGATCTGGCACGTGCACAAGTATACATTACAAAGTCCCTCATGCATTGCTCTGTTCTCCCCACCACCACCACCACCACCTCCCTCATCTTCACGGGCTTGTCTTCACTACCCGCCGGATCGGCGGGTAGCGATCGATCTGGTGAAGACGCGAGAAATCGATTGCCCCGCGGCTCCCCCGTCGACCCCGGAACTCCAGCTCGCCGAGAGGCACAAGCTGGAGTCAACGAGGGAGCGCACTGCTGATTGCCGCCGCCGTGAGGACGGCAGGTAAATCGGCTGGAGATATGCAGACTTCAGCTATGTGAATCACGTAGCTGAAGTTGCGTATCTGCAGTCGATCTCCTCCCACCCCCCATAGTGAAGACCAACCCTAAGATGCCAAAATTAGCCACAATTGTTACAGTAGTTTCGTGCAAAATTTTCAGCTAGAAGTGAATTTTGAAAGCCGGTGTGCAAATGAAACAGATGTTTACAAACTAGACACAAATATTTTATAGAGGCAAGTTCGCAAACTTTACCAGATCTATTCTCTGGTTTAAGAATTTCACCAAATCCTGACTTAGATCTTGTCTACACTGGCAAGTTTCTGCACAGTAAAGCAGCTTTCTGAATTGTAACTCCCCGGGCGTACACACTGCCAAGCCACTTACTGCACAGAAACTCCAATGAGAAGCATAGAGCTTTCTGCGCTGCGGCTACACCACTGCACTGCCAGTGTAGACACCCTGGTCAATTACAGTGCAATGATTGGCCTCCGGAAGCTGTCCCACAATACCTGTTCTTGCCTCTCTGGTCTTTGGTTTGAACTCTACTGCCCTGCCCTCAGGTGACAACCGTCACCCCCACTACGTAAATTCCTTTGGAATTTTAAAAAAGTCTCCTTCCTGTTTTGTCAGTAATGCGTGCAGTGGTCTCAGAGCCTCTTTCCAAGTGGCCATGCCTGCTCTACGTACAAGGTGATGCCCTGCTTAGAGCAATGCTGAGCTGCTGGACTTCTTCAGCATTTGGGGAGAGGAAGCTGTCCCAGTGCCAGCTGCGCTCATGCTGTAGAAACTAGGATACCTATGGACAGATATAACTATGCATGACAGAAAGGGGCCATGACTGGAACACACTACGGTGCAGGGTCAAAGTGAAGGAGCTGCAGAATGCCAACCACATGGCGTGGGAGGCAAACCGCCGCTCCAGAGCTGTGTCCATGAGCTGCTGGTTCTACAAAGAGCTGGATGCAATACTCGGTGGCAACCTCACCTCCACTGTGGATACTTCAGTGGCTCACGTGCCAGTCGAGAAATGCACTTAGCCAGGAGTTCTTTTCTACCCCGGAAGGAGGTTAGCCAGTCACAGCTATCAGATCGTGGCGAAGTGCAAACAGGAGAGGAGGCCCCTGGTAAGTGGATTTGATTTTAGGAATCACTGAAGCAGGTTGTCGGGGCAGGAGGGTTGCAGAAAGCAGGTTTTTGTGTGTGTGATATGCACGTACCACCGCATGCCTAGTCTGAGCAGTGGAAGAAGCTGTGGATTGACTCCCTCACTTCACCAGAATCTCCCTCAGTGATTGAGGAAACTCTCATGGAGATACTGGACTTGTGTTGACGGAAATGTGCAGGGCCATTAATTGCATCCTGCTCCAAAAGACGGTGACTCTGGGCAACGTGCGTGATGGATGGCTTGCACAAAGGGGCTTCCCTAACTGTGAAGAGGCGATAGATGGCATGCATATTCCTATTCTGGCATCAGACCGCCTATCCCCCAAGTACATTAATCGCCAGGAGAATTTCTCAATGGTTCTCCAGGCGCCTGTGGATCACAGTAGGTGTTACACAGACATTAACGTAGGCTAGCCCGGAAAGGTGCATGACACACTCCTCTTTCGGAACACTGGCCTGTTCAGGAAGCTGCAAGCCGGGACTTTCTTCCCAGACAAGAAGATCATCATCGGGAAAGTTGAAATGCCCACTGTGATCCTGGGAGACCCCACTTACCCCTTAATGCCATGGCCTTAAAGAGAAGGTTTAAGATACTTGCCTGTAGCTTTGCAGGGCTGTGTGCTCTCAATTACTAGAATAAAGATTGCTTTCTAACCAAATTAAGTGACAATGTCAAGTTAAAAACATTTTTTTAATCCCATTCCTATGATTTTCACACACTTGAGCAGCCAGCGTTACTGAAGAAAAGTTGCTGCTTGTAACAGTCTTACAACCACAAATGGTCACATCACCACATCATGGAACTATGGTAACTTCACCCATGACTTGCTGCCATAGAACCTTGGGGCTGGCTATGATCTCGTCTTGTTTCATGCTAAAAGGTGTCACTCTGGTAAGTCACTTCTTGGATGGGAGACCTAGAAGGAAAGCCTAGGCCAGGGGTTCTCAACCTTTTCCTTTCTGAGTCTCCCCCTCCCCCCATCCCCTCAACATGCTGTAAAAACTCCACAGCCCACCTGTGTGTGCCACACAGTAACTCACTTTCTGCACAGAAAAGCCAGGGCTAGGATTAGGGCAGGGCAATTGCCAGGAGTCCCATGCTATGCCCCCTTCCCCCCCCCGCACCCCCCATGAAGCTACATTGGTCAGGCTTCGATGTCAGCTCTGGGTGGCAGGGCTCAGGGCTCCAGACTTCAGCCCCATGCGGTGAGGCTTCAGCTTTCTTCCCTGGACCCCAGCTAGTCTAACACTGGCCATGCTTGGAAGATCCCCTGAAACCTGCTCACAGCCCCAGAGGGAGCCCTGGATGCCTGGTTGAGAACCCCTGGCCTAGGCTAATATCTTCACTGCAACAATTTTTTATATATTATATATATTACACACTAGCAAAAATACCCAGCGTTGCTCGGGTCCGTCGGAGGGGGGATAGAGCTGAGCGAGTGCGGGGGCTGTTGGAAGGGGGAGGGGGCAGAGAGCTGAGCGAGTGCGGGGGCTGTTGGAGGGGGGAGGGGACAGAGAGCTGAGCAAGTGCGGGGTCTGTTGGAGGGGGGTATTATTACATCATAACTATGTCACAGAGAACAGCAGGTGTTAACCTGCTGCCCAGCTGATGTGAATGAGCTTTAAAGAAAGAATTTCACCCCTACGGGGCGTCAGAGGTGAGATTTGAAAAATTTTTGATTCTTACCCTGATTAGGACCCTAAAGCCTATAACTGTACCAAATTCAAGTCTCTAGCTCAAATGGTGTGGAAGGAGTAAGGGAACGTACATACACGCACGCACACACCATTTGACATATATATAGATATACACACACACACACACAAAGGTGTGTCTTTACATCAGGATAGCTAACTCAAATTAGCCACCTCAATGTAAAATCCTAGTGGAAATAAGGCTAATTCTACCTCAATGTAGCTAGTCTAGTTGTGGGGCATCATCATGCCAGGTGTGGGGCATAGTGTTGACCTCGACTAATTACGTCACAGTAAAAACTACTTGCGTCTCCTCTCCACTAGGATGTTACTTCAAGATAGCTATCTTGAGGTAAGCATACACAATTTTTGCAGTGAAAACAGCCTGGGTTGCCACAGAGGTGGTGTTGCATACTGATGCACTGCTCATTCCCAAACCAACAGAGAGAGCTCTCCCAGCGCTCTACAGAAAACCCCTTCCACAAGGGGAATAGCTACCAGGGCTGAGAGCGCGGCTCTCGGTGTTGGTGCATGGTCTAGACTCTACACTTTACAGCGCTGAAACTTGCAGCACTCGGGGGGTGTTTTTTCACACCGCTGAGCAAGAAAGTTGCAGCGCTGTAAAGTGCCAGAGTAGACAAGCCCTTAGTCTCATATTGCCTGTCTTTAAAATACTGCAAAGAAGTGTTCTGATGTCTGGCTAATGTTCGAAGACTGCTCTGACGGTGTAAAGCACAATATAATAAATATGTAGTATTTTATTTTAAAAGCTGCATAGGTATCCAAAGTGCAAAACGGATCCTTCTGCGCTTTTAACAATCAGCAAGACTTAAATCTTTGCAAATAATCCTCAAGGAAAGCTATGCTGTACAGTTATCCCTCAAACAACTAGGGGGGAAAAATCTCGCTAACTGAAAAAGGGTGTGGAAAACCACAGACAAATCTCTTTAAATAGAAACTTCAAACTCCACCAGATGTATGGCACATTCCCTTCCCATATGATTAATAATCCATTACTGAGTACAGGCATCAGATTGTTATCTCAGCCACACTGGTGAGCATAGAGTAACTCCACTAATACCAATGCAGGTATTCAGGATTTACATAAACAGGACCAAGAGTCAGATCCATAGTATGTATCTATCCTCTGACTGGTTTGGAAAAGATTGACTTGAAAAAGCAAATTTTCTGGAAGGCCAGAAGAGAAAAGCATGTACATAATCACAGCTATATTTTGCAAATATGTTAGTTTCCTAGGAACACCAAAGTTAGAGAGAGATTCATGTAACCACATTCAATCTTTTTGTTCTACTTTTTCAATATATGGTTTAGGAAGTGAGGGGCAGACAGAAGGCAAAAG
Source organism: Sternotherus odoratus (assembly GCA_032164245.1). Taxonomy (NCBI): domain Eukaryota; kingdom Metazoa; phylum Chordata; order Testudines; family Kinosternidae; genus Sternotherus; species Sternotherus odoratus. The sequence continues at coordinate 203,734,884 of JAVMKO010000001.1, read as the reverse complement.
AGCTATGCCGATTCACCCAAACTAAGGAGCTCAAGGTAAGTTTCTATGTAACTGATTACACAGAGACTATCCCATTGCCTGTGCACGCTTAATTCAAACCTCTTTGTCGGTATCATAATACAGTAAAACCTCGATATAACGGACTAATTCGGGCGAGGGGGTGTCCATTAAAGCCGAAAGTCCATTATTTAATAATTTTTAAAAAAGAGCTGTCGGAGCAGCAGCCCTCTCCCCCCCCCCCCCCCGAATTAGTCCGTTATATCGAGGTTTTACTGTATCACGGCAGCCGGGAGTCAGCCCGCCCGGGTCCCAGCAGCCGGGACCCGGGCGGCAGCCGGCAGCCTTCAGCCAGCCCGCCCGGGTCCCGGCTGCTGGGACCCGGGCGGCAGCCGGGAGCCGGCAGCGAGCCCTCCCGCAGCCAGCCCTTCCGGCAGCCAGCCCGCCCAGGTCCCGGCTGCTGGGACTCGGGCGGGAGCCAGCAGCCCGCCCGCGGACGGGAGCCGGCAGCGAGCCCTTCTGCTGCTGGGACCCGGGCGGCAGCCGGAAATTTTGTCCGTTGCATCCGAAGTCCGTTAAATCGGGGTTTTACTGTACAGTCTTTAATCACATACTACAGTTTCCACAGGACCCTTCAATGCATAGGAGAGATGCACAAAGGACAACCATAAACCTGCCATTTTCTCACTTCTGAGTGCTTGACTTTGCAACATTAAATAACTTGCTTTTGAAGTATTTTTGTTTGTAGGCGTGTGCATTATACACTAGGCTAGAAACCATGCAAGCACTGGAGAAACTAATCCCCATAGTGATGTCACGCCAATGTAACTCAGTTACTGACTTCAACTGAGTGACACACTTCTAAATGAAAGTAAAATTAGACTCACAATACTGAAGAAAGAAGCATTTACCACTGGTGTTGCAGATAGCCAGAAACTCAGCTTATTCTACACTTCTAGATCATAATTATACATTAAAACTGGAATTTCATGCACGTGTTTATATCCAGAATTTGAAAGTGCCTAGAAGTGTGTTTAAAAATCCTTATAACTAAACAGAGCATTAAACAGTTTAGGCTAAAAATTAAAGAGTTTTTTAAATGCTGTTACCATAAAGTAAACCGAATATTATGTCCCTTTATCATGGTAAGCATCAATTCCATTAAAATAGTAAATGGATTAACAAAAGTGTTTGATACAAAGAACTGAATGAGCCCCAGGCCTTCTTAATTCAACAGCCAAACTACCAATGTTGGAGCTGAGACTTGTTCCCAAAGTTAAGTGCACTCCTGGAGATGAAGGCGGACCAGACAGACAGAAACCACTTTGGCCTTGTCTCCATTAGGAATTTGCCAGAATTCCAAACACCAATATAGATTCAATCAGTGCAAACTGCTAGTGTAGACAAAAAAAAAGCCACAAATTGCATTTGTAACAATGCAACTACAGTGGTAGCCATTGATAGGTGGAGTTGGTGCAAATTCTCTTAAGTGAAGATAGAGAAGGTCTAGGCACCTGAGAAAACAGCTCTGTTCTCTTTCCTTGGCTGATAAAATGCACTTAAGTATATATGCAAGAAGAAATATTAAATTACCTAACAAGTTATCAGACTAACTCACTTCTAATTAAAGGACTTGTTTATTTAAATCTCCTATCCCCACTCCTGATCCCCAAAACCAAAGCAATCTCTCTGCTCTCTCCACGGAGGGTGGAGGGGTTAAGGGGGAATTGTATAGTTGCAGAAGACAGGCCTTGTTTTGTGGATTTTAATTTTAAACAAGCTGATGTTTCCAGCCCTTGTGGTTTAAAAGTTTTAGATTGGAACGAAGCATAAACCAATGTGCTTTCTTCTTCCTCAATCTGCAGGAGCTGGAGACAGCAACTCAGAGGTATTAGCTGCCCCCTTCACCTCAATGGCTTTGTTAACTCTGAGACCATAAAGGTGACCGTTTAAAGACACCGGACCCTAGCTATAGCCCGTGTCTCTATAGCATGAGTTTGCATACAACGCGGTCACGGCGATGGATCCCAAATTTAAATATTTAAATTAGGGTCCATGGCAATGCGTCCCTGCATTAACGCCGTCCCCGCATTAGCGCGGGACCACACATGGATCCCGAACCTTGGGCTATAGAGAGGGTCCGGTGTATCAACTTTCTTATTTCACTGTTTATTTTAGCAGAAAGATTCCACCAATGGTCTTATCCAACAACTCCAAGCCACCTCTCTTGCCTCCCCGCACCAAGGACCAATAGGTCCAAAGGGCCAGACCTTCAGTTTCTCCTCCCCAAGTATCCCTTACACTGGACCCTTTCTACAATGCAGCTATGCTTTAGGACAAAAGTTTGAAGCGCACTGTGGGCTGAAAACAAATTGACTGCAATGCCGAAATAGACAATACTTTTTAGTTCAATGAACAAATTATGTTTTGAATTTCAACAAAGCTGATGCAGAACTTCCAGGGAGTCTAGGCAGAAACCCGAGGCCACCACTAAAGTCTTGCAATAGAAGTTGCCGCGAACATGCTACGCCTCAACTGTGAGAGGAAAAAGGTCTGCAAGGAAGACAGGCCCCCCACTCTTACAGGGCGTACAAATGATCAGCATCATTTCCCTCTTGCCTAGATTGAGTTTTAACCAGCTGGCTCTCCTCCAGGCCCCAAGCTCAGCAGGATATTGGAACAGCGGAGACAGTGCATCCTCCAGAATCCTCTCGAAGAAGAGAGCAGCAGCACTGGCCACTCCACAGAACTCCTCAAAGGAAGCCGATGACTCAAAGACTAAGTATGGACATAAGAGGAGGAGACTGGCCAATGAGACCAGAGCTATTGCTGTACCACATGCATGTCTAGAACCAAACTGAAAGGATCCTAGGGAATCTTAGGGCTACAAATAATGCTACATTGGCTTTGCCACAGCCTTCTCAATAACCCAGCCTCCGGCAAAGAGAAAAAGTCTCAGGTCTGGTCCACACTGAACATTTAGATCAGGGTTTCTCAAACCGGGGGTCGCCGAGCGCTCCCAGGGGGGTTGCGAGTTCCCGACGCTGCTTAAAAGCCGCCGAATGAATTACTTCCGCATTCGGCGGCCTTTCGGCGGACATGCAGAGTTATTTCGGGAGCACTCGGCATGTCCGCCAAAAATAGCCGCCGAATGCGGAAGTAATTCATGTGGCGGCTTTTCGGCAGACATACAAGGGGCCGCCGCAGCAGCAGCTGAACGAAAAATGGGTTGCAGTTCTCAAAAGTTTGAGAACCACTGATTTAGATCAACCTAGCTATGTCACTTGGGGTGTGAGAAATCCATACTTCTGAGCACCATAGTTAAAGCCGACCTAACCTCCAGGGTAGATTCAGCTAGATCCATTTAGATGTCTAATCCTTTTTCTTTTTTGACTCCTGCCAGGGCCTTTACATGGATGAAAATATCCACAGTTACATTAAGATTCAACTTTTTAAAAAGGATATAAACCCTCATGCTTCAGAGTAAAACAGGCCGAGGGGAAAGGGTGGAAAAGTGGAATGACGTCACAATTGAAGTAAAGGGGAGCGGCAAAAAGGGTGCTTCCTTATAACTGATTATTAGTTGTATTACTGTACCACCTATGAATCCTACTCATAGACCCAAACCCCAATAGTGCTAGGCGTTGTACAAACAGAACAAAAAGACAGGTCCTGCCCCAAAGACCTGGGGTTTATAATTCAATGCATTTCATATAGGAAGACTGTCTACAACAGATCATAAAATCAAACTGGGAAAGAGGTAGAAGAAACACAATCACCCTTTCTACCAATACATTTGGAGAAGCAGAAATTGGGGGGGGGGGGGGATGAGCTTTCCTGAACTACACGTGAACAAGGCAATAATCATTTGTAAAGAATCAGAGAGGTAGCAGTGTTAGTCTGGAATTGCAGAAGTGACAGAGTCCTGTGGCACCTTAAAGACTGAAGTATGATACTTCCACTGCATGCATCCGACGAAGTGGGTATTAGCCCATGAAAGCTTATGCTTCAATACTTTAGTTAGTCTTTAAGGTGCCACAGGACTATCAATCATTTGTAAAAGCTCTCCTATCTAGGTATGCGAATGTGTTACTCGTGGCCATTACTATTCAATAGTTTATAATAACTTAAAATCTTCTGTCATCAGAGTTTGCCAGAGAAACTCGTGAAATATCAAATAAATACAGAACAAAACTTTATTCTACATCTGAGGACTTCTGTTGCATGCCCAATGCATTGAGCTGGGCTGCTCAGAAAGAACTCTCTCAATGTATTCATCGTAATCAGCATGGAAGTGAGACATCATCCCTCACTCCCCACTGGCATTTCATCCTGGGTAACAGTGACATGTTCTTCTACGGCATGGAGTAACTGGAAAGCACAAGGGAAGAATTATTACTCGCTCATGGACCAATGATAGGATTTAGGTGTGCTCTGCTATTTTAATCCCAAACTCAAAGAACAGTTAACTATTAAAAAATGAGAGTAATGGAAGCACAGTGGCTCCTTTAAATCCCTAAAGGGATTTTCATAGACGCTGTATGTATTCTCGCATTAAGACCCTAGATGCAGACAACAATGGAACAATAAACTGCTTTGGGTTCCACTTCACTCCCAGGTAGCATCTGATTTTAACATTCTCATGCTCCACTAATCCAGACTGGCCTTTTACTCTCCTAGCCCTGCAGACTCTGAAAAGAGGAGTAATTGACCAGGGAGTGGCTGTACTATTTCCTTCACTCCAGTTTGTATGTTTCAATTTGAAGTCATCCCTGGTGCAGACCAATAACTTCTCTCTTTCTAATTACATAGCAGGGATTATCTATTCCCTAAAGAACTCTTTAATTCTTCATTGCTTGACCTCCCATCCCCCTACTTCACTGACCACTTTTGCATTTCACAACAATTGCATGATCCAGAACACAAATAATCACCTCCAGAGTGGTAGAAACTTCACTCTTAATTCTTTTGGATGTTTCAACTCTGAGAAAATCCACACCAGGTATACACACTGGAAAACAAACAGTCAGACACCAGCACAAGTAAGCAGTTTCAGTCCCAGAAAAATGTACTCGTTTCTTAGAATCAGGCCATTTCCAATGCAGAATTTCAACTTAATTTATTTTCTTTTTGTCTAATAAGGTACATTTCTAGACTGAAGTAGAACTGGACTCTAGAACCACTGGGGGGGGGGGGGGGGACACAACAGTTAAGATTCAACACTAAAGAACAGAGTATGCTTATGCTCAGAGTCAGCATGTAGCAATTTATGGTTCAGCAATAAAGCAGTTAATTGTCCTAGACATAATATATTGCTATGTCAAAGATGTTCGTTTGCTTAACATGTCTTACCCAGTTTACAGAACTCCAGAAAAGGCTGAGGGATATGCTGTATCCAGAGGTTCCAGGCCCTTGTAATAAATAACAGCACCTAAATTCACATATTACCCTCTTACCACATATTTACTCAGAGAGAGAGAGAATTATATACCTGACAATAAAAATGGGGGAACATTTCAAATACCAATATTTCAATACTTCTCTCCCCTATATGAAAACTGAAAAAGGAAATACTGACAAAGGATGCACTTTGATGCCATCTCCCCAAGGGCTGAATGTATTGTAGATGAATAGCACTAAAACCTGATGGTGAAGGAGCATCTAGAATTGCTCTCGACTGACCCCCTACGGTAGTTGCATCCAGCCCGCCTTATTGGGAGGGTTGGTGCAATACTGGGCTTTTAGAAAGGACTTTAAAAGCTGTGTTAGTAAAAAACAAAAACACAAAAACAAAAAAAAAAGAGAGCCATGAAACAATCCAGGGTCCTCTGTCCCCCATTTCCCAGCAAAAAGGAGCCCCATATTGTCAGGTGGTTTCAGTCGGCTTCCGGCCCCCGAGAAGGGGAGCATCCTGCCCAGTACTCGCCGCACAGTGGCAGCTCCTGTGCTGTGGGGCTTGCTGGGCCTGGCTTTCCATTCTGGGCATTGCAACCTCCCAGGTTTCAGCAGCGCTCAGGTTTGGCCCTGCCCCCCTGACTGGACCAAGTTTGTGTGAGTGGAGTTGTGACCTGGCTCATGGAGTTTCAGTGCCACTCAGTCAAATTTGGCCTACCCAGGCTCCTGTCTTCATAATGGATGGGCCAAACCTGAGTGGCACTGGGACCCCTGAGGTTTGCTGCTCCTGCAGGAGGGAGGTGAGCCCAGCCAGCCCCATGGGAGAGGAGCCACAGGAGCCGCCACCTGACCCTTTGAAACGATGGGTGTCAACACTGGGGTTGAGAAACCCTGCTCTAGTGCAGTGGTCGGCAAACTGGGGTACGCACACCCCAGGGGTGCACGAGATCACCCACAGGGCACCGCGGCTGCAGCCCTGGCCCCAGGGAGGCAGTTCGGGGACAATGAGGGGGCAGTCAGGGGACGAGGAGCAGGAAGGCTTAGATAGGGGGTGGGGTCCTGGGAGGGCAGTCAGGGGTCTCAGGAGGGAGCAGTCAGGGGACAAGGAGGGGAATTCTGAAGGGGGCAGTTGGGGTGGGAAGTGGGAGGGATTGAATGGGGGCAAGGCTAGGGCAGGGCTAGGACCAGGCTTCCCCCATGGGGGTGCGTCCTCAAAAAAAAAATTCTGCTATGGGTGCATGAGCAAAAAAGTTTGGAGACCCCTGATCTATGTCACTAAAAGGAAAACATTAGGTATACAACATCCGGCACGTGCACACATTTTCCTATCCAGCACATTCTAGTTTCTCTGTTTAAACAGCATGTTACGAGTAGATAAAATTTATTAGCATCCTATGCTTTTATAACATTCGTTCCTACACTACTTTGCTTGTGGACCACCTTCCCCTCACCCACCCTTAGCTCCAATGCTAAAATCTCTCTGCTGCAGCTATATTGGTTATTTGAAGGCTATAAAACTCTACTCCAGTGTCATCAATTTTTGGAGAGTTAGTGTGCAGCATGCTGGGTGAGAATCTACTGCACCCTAACTTATGGAGCATTCACTGGCAGTGTGGACCCTGCTACCATGCACTAGAAGTTCAGTAAGTCAAAGCATAGAGGTGGTAGCAGGGTCCATATGGCAACATAGTGCACAGCAAGCAAATGAGTTGTAGATTCACACCCTGGTTTGTTGCACTGTAACTCGCCATGTAGACACACCCTGGAGCTTGGAAGAGAACTATTTTTTTTTTAAACTTCTTTAAATAGAAGGTTCATTGACAACATGTAAGAATCTAACATGTTGTCAGTGAAACTTCCATTTAACTTTAAACTGCACATGTGTGGCTATTGGAGATGGTAGTACAGGGCACTTTGACCGTGATAATCAGGGTTATCCCCCATGCTACCAAGTGCCAGGTACATTTTTCAAATCCCTGCAGGAAATTATCTCTATATTTAATGAACAATTAAAACAGACAAAGAATATATTTTCCATGTGCTGACACACCGTAGGTCAATAGATTGCCAGTGGGTGAGAAAAGCAACAAGCATCATTCAGTCAAAACAGCAATATCTGGCAGAATGTCTGTTTATTCTACAGACATGCCCTGGGTTACACAAGACCCGACTTACGCAAATTCGCACTTACGCAAAAAGCTCTAAGCTAGAAACAGTGGGGTGTTTTTTGGTTTTCTGGGGTTTGGTTGTTTTGTTGGGGGTTGGGGGGCGGCGTAATGGTCGGAGATACATTTCTGACTTACACAAATTTCATGTTCCGGAACAGAATGCTTGCGTCAGTCAGGGAGCATCTGTACATGGTTTTGCTACACGAGGTTGAATTAATCAGCTTTCAAAGGTCTAGAACGGGGACTCTCGAACTGTGGGTCGGGACCCCAAAGTGGGTTGCGACCCTGTTTTCATGGGGTCGCCAGGGCTGGCGATAGACCTGCTGGGGTCCAGGGCGGAAGCTGAAGCCCCCGAGCTTCAGCCCTGCGTGGTGGGACTCAGTTTACAGGCCTCCCTGCCCAGTGCTGAAGCCCTTAGGCTTTGGCTTTAGCCCTCCCACCTAGGGCTGCGGGCTCAGGCTTTGGTCCCCACTTCTGGTCGTTTAGTAATTTTTGTTGTCAGAAGGGGGTCGCAGTGCAATGAAGTTTGAGAACCGCTGGTCTAGAACTCATCATTAATTCTTTACCACATCATAAAAAGGCGGCTTAACCAGAATGCCAGGCAGCCACTGCTCTGTTATATGGTTTGAAAAAAAGCTATATTAACAAGAACACATGCTCTGCTGAAATGAAGCGGAGGTTCACAGAATAGCTAGTTTTTTAAGTGTCCCACAAACAGAGACGGAGGGGAAATATCAGGAAAATGATTTCCTCTGCATGCTTGCTTGCTGCTCTCTACCTCTGAGAAACACTTTTCTAAAACAGAATTAACACTTCACCTGGTTTTGCACAGACTAGGTAAAGAAACAATACATATCTGAGAAGATGCAATGTAGCTAAGGCTCAAGGAGTGCGACTTAAGGGTTTGGCTTAGGGCTTCTCCATTCACTGACATTTCTATACTCCGGGTAGGAGTGTTTTCTCTTCCTTATAGCATATATCAGTGCAGCCCTCCCAGTGCAGATGCAGTTTACACTGGTATAAAGGACACCTTTTACCAGTATAGCTAAGGCTGTTAGAAAGTTGTAGTATTTTTGGTTTAAAAATTTCAGCCACGATTTATTAAGTTGCGGTTCAAGGCACACAGCCTACTAGGAAGCATCAAAGAAGAGATGCTGCGTCCCCCCGCTTGGCTCTCAAAGGCAGGCATGACAGAAGGGCAGCCAGGCCAAATTTTAGCGGCATTGAGACCCTGTGCGTCAGGTCACAATGCCACTCGCTCAAATTTGGCCTGACTGCCCCTCCAACTTTGAGCGAGAGGCATTGTGACCTGGAGCACAGGGTTGCAATGCCACTTAAAATTTGCAGCCGTTAATGTAGTGGAGGTTTCTGCAACAAAATCATAGCCTGCAATTTACTTACAGCCCAAAGTACAAATACGGAAATAAGCAATACCAGCACAGAAGGACTTGCACCGGGTGTAATTAAATCTAAGCAGGGTTGGACCATTTTAACTCCATTGGTATATTTAAAGCAGTACAGTTTTCTATTATAGACACGCCTTAATTTAGCATTCTGACAGGAGAAGGCTGAGGAAGCCTGCCTGTTACTAACAGCTTTGCGCAGACCTATGAACGGTGTTGTATGCAGTGTGTTGTTGTTGGTCTTAGGATATCGGAGACACAAGATGTAATAAATTCACAACCCCCTGAGAAGTCCCAATCCCCAGTTTGAGAACCCCTGCACTAATCAATCGCCATTAGAAGTCAAGCAATAGATTTTCTTTGGATTGATTAGTGCAAGGGTTCTCAAACCTGATTAAACTCATTTTTTTCTATGGAACTTTGTAGACTTGTTCAATCCATAATTCAGCAGTAAGTCATAATACATTTAAAAACAAACATTGAGAGCTCTCAGTTTTGCACCAGAACATTTGATTTTCCCTTTTACTCTTTCACTTCTTTAGAAATATACATATGCAGCCATTAGCCAGTGGGAGGTGGCAGTGGGAACACCCATCAACAACTGAAACTAGGAATGAAATTATTTCAGTTTCAACCTACATATGACTAATCAATCCAGATATCCTGCTCTCGACATCCAGTATTTCTTGTCTGCACTTGTATAAAGGAACTGAAGGGCAAATTGTTAATCAACAAAGACTCAACACATTTAGTATATTATAAAACCTATAATTTTATATACTAAAAACAAATGACATTTCCCAAATGCTAGGTAAGAGCCAGTAAATCCCTCAGAATTGTGACTCTTTTCCTTCCTCTCAGCTAAGGTTTGAGTGCTGAGGCAACCCCTTTTCTCTGCCTTAGAAGAAAGGCAACTTCCTGTGGTTGGTCCACTAGCATTTTACATATTCACAGGCAATACATTTAAAATCTCCCGATTCCCTGTTCATCAACGAGCCATTTTAAGTGAACCATGTCCCTATTAAAGACAGTTTCAACTGCCACCTTAGCCTTGCCACACAGACTGAGAAGATAAGGACATATAACATTTTAATCCATTCTTAAGCATATGGAACGGACAAGGAACCTAAAGCAAAACACAAAGTCTAAACAATGACTTTGCTCTTATTTTACTTAGCACCTCTGACGACTTCACATTCTCGAACACATCCATTTTTCCCTTCAGTTCACTAGCACTGGAAAACTTAAGCCTGATCTTCTATACTAAATTTAGCATTCTAAGATCTGTTTTGCCCTCTTAGCATTCTTATAAAATAACTTGCATCCATGCACAAAAGTGCCTTAAACAGGTCATGCCAAATTCTGCTCAGATTAGTCGTGCTTTCAAAGTCTACATAATTTCAATCTGCACTGCTTCAGAGTCAATGCAGACAGAGGTCAGTAGAGTAGCACAGCACAAACCATAGGAGTCCTCATAGTGCACCATTGACTCTTCAAAATCCCCCAGGATCCACTGCTTCTGGGAGATGTGGGAAAGGTACCCAGAAGGTAACACTACTGGAGGGGTTTGGAACAGCACTGCTATTGACATAGGACAAAACTTCAGTAGTTCACAATACACTTCACACACTTCATGTGTGCACACACAATTACTTGTGCTTAAACAGGTTCCATCCTATGAGTATAAATAGGAATGGTTAGTTTCTCAAGGTTTTAGTAAATTAAGGTTTTTTTCAGAGTAAACTCAAATCTACAATAATTCTTTTTCTACTAAACAGGAGATGAGAGAAAAATCTTTCCTTCCCAATGACAGCCTCTACCAGGTTAACTTCTCCTTTATTTCTTTACAACATTAATATATTCCATATTAGTTCATCATGATTCAGCTATGGCCAGACAGCTGATATCCTGATTTAATTGTTTAAAGAGATGTCAATAATGAGCAAGGATTTTCCGTGTTGAGACTCATCCTGTTTTTAGCAATGTTGTCCTTGTGGCGGGTATCAGCTCATTGTAGTTTTTCAGGATTTGCTTTGAAAAGGGAGACTTGTTTTTCCCCAAAACTCCTTGTAGTCGTTATAGATTAACTAGTGCATTAGTCTGCTGGAAAACAAAGACGCTTAGCAAACACTTTAACTCAGTCTTCAGTCTGTCATTGTTTCTGATCCTGGATTTAGCTAAAGAGATCAGACTCGGCAGACTTAAGTATTCACACACCTGTTTACCCAAAAGAACATTACAAGGTTATTATTGTACCAGAGAAAATAGCAAACCTAACACTAGGTGTCTAGCATGCTTTTTTGCCCTTGCTTACATTTTGATGCAAGCTGCTGTTAAAAGACAAAAAGAAAACTTTTTATTTTGGTTTGAATTTTTTCTAAGCGGAATGCTGATTCACAGCTTTCAATTCTATTAGAACACAAATATAAGAAATATAAACAAAATAGCGTAAACTCAGTAAAAACTGGAACTGTAGTACCTGGTATTGTCTTTTGCCTTTTTACACTAGCAAGCTTCATAGCTCTAATTCACCACTGGTGCACTTCAATCAGCAAGAGCCACCATGGAAGGTGAAGTATAGACACGATTCATGGGATTTTTGGACCGCCATGATGTCTGTGCCCTGTCTTCATTACAGAATCCAGATGTGCTACTAATGTGGATCTGAACACATGGCAAGTAACTACTGAGCGTGCTGGTGAAGGTTCAACTTCTACCTTATTAACCCTTTCAAATATTTAGACCTGTTTGTGCTTTCAAGGAATTAATTATTCATTTGAGGGTTGTATCTTCATTTTGGTTTTAGAATAATGGGATATGACTGGCAATCCTTTATCAGAATTGCCATGAACCAGACAAAGACTGAATGGGCACAAGACTTCATCCCCTGAATCTCAGCCAGAAAGCATTCTACATTCAAACAATGCACCAGCAGACACAGAATTAGATACTAAGCACTGGCTTGAAAAAACACAGAGGGGCAGCTCTTTAACGCAGGGATGTCTTTTTGTTCTCTGTTTGTACTGCACCTTACACAATGGTGTACTGATCCATGACTGGGGCTCCTAGGTGACACAATAAAACAAATAATCAACCACCATCATTTACAACATAAATGTTTTCCATTACAGCTTCACCCAGACTCATATAGAAAGGTGGTAGACTCCATCTTGGGTACCACACTGCTTAACCAAAGCCTTCTTCAGCAGTTTTATTTACCAAGACAGTGACTTCTAGAGCTAGTTGAAAATCTTAAGGGGTTCCTTCTCCCCCACCCCTGTTTTTTGGGGGGTCAAAAACAGGAGCCTTTTTTACCTGCCTTGCTTCTTGGATTGTACACATGGTTTGCAGCCCTCTTAGCACTCATTGACCTGTGAATTAACCAAAAACATGAAACCTGCCCCCATGTGTCAGCTCCATACAATGCCAGCAGCCTGCGAGGAAGTTTAAGGGAAGACGCACAAAAAATATTTTAAAACATTATTGCACGTTTCCACCATTCTACAGGCTTCATTATAATTATTAGATTATTGTACTGCACACTGCAAAATATTACTGAAATTGGACTATCCAGTTTAGGAAGGGGAAAAAAAGAGAGGTGAGGGAAATGTTCTAAAAATCAGCAGTCGCATTTTGATGTAGCTAGTGAGCGAAAGGAAATTCACTACTTCCCCACAGTTAGTTTCCAGTGGTCAGTCTACCACCTCAGTCTACAAGTGAACCAGATCTCGTAAGTGAAGCATAGATAGGTCTGTTCACTGCACGAATCAGAGACCACTAGAGCAGCGGTCCTCAAAGTTTTTTGGCTGCGGCCCCTTTCTGCACTGCAGTGTCTGCTTGCAGCCCCCTGGGGTATGTCCGCCAAAATGCCGCTGAACAGAAAGCTTCTGCTTTCTGTGGCAGCATTTCAGTGGTACAAAAATAGACCGCTGCTGAGTTTGGCGGTCTCACGGGTGGGATCGGCAGCGGCGCCGGGGTCTCGCACACCCCCAGGGGTGGTCTCACGCACCCCGCTTTTTCAGACCACTGCTCTAGAGAGCACTCAGATGTAGGAAGTGATGTTGACAGTTGCCCTTCCAACTTGATCTGTACTGAATCTATGCGCCAGCATAATGTTAGGGGGCACAGTGGTGTTGGAAGTACCTTAAACCAAATGCAAAGTCTACTAAATGCTCCAAGACCTCTTGCCTTGTTCTTTTTGTGAGAACAGGAAAATTTTAAGTCAGTGTGTCTTGGCCAAATTACTACTTGTATAATAATTCCACTCTACCTAAAAAGTGTCTCTTGGATTTTAATGCAGGGAAACTATTCACCTCTTTAAACTGTAGTGTCACATTGCTATCACAGAATTCTGTTCTAGTTAGCTACTTAGTGCACAGTGGTTCTCAAACTGTGGGTCGCAACCCCATTTTAATGGGGCCGCCGGGGCTGGCTTAGACTTGCTGGGGCCCAGGGCCGAAGGCCAAGCTCCACCACCCAAAGCTGAAGCCTGAGAGTTTCAGGTTACAGGGCCCCCCACCTGGGGCTGAAGCCCTTCAGCTTTGCCAGTCTCCCCTCCCCGGGGCAGTGGAGCTCAGGCGGGCTCAGGCTTCAGTCCCCCCTCCTGGAATTGTGCAGTCATATTTTTTTTTGTCAAAAGGGGATCACAGTGCAATGAAGTTTAAGAACCCCTGTTGTAGGACACCCATCACGGCCTTTAAGCACATTCCACAGACTGCAGTCCACAGGAGAGATGGCTGCATCTGAATGGTGGGGAAATGCGGAAGTGCTCCCTTCCCCCCTCTCCCTTCCCAGAACCCTAACACACACACCTGCCATGCTGTGACAAACAAGTATTTGAGCCATTTTGTTTATATTTCTGATCCATCTACACATTTCCATACACGCAGGGCCCGTCAAGGGGAGCTAAGTGAAAACAGTAGGGACATGCCCAGATTTCATGTCTGCCATAGCTATCAGGACCACACATGACAGCCAGAAGGTGAGGGTGAGGAAAGATATTTGGAAAGGGCAAAGAGCGGGACTTACACTTCCAGGAACCAGGAGAGGCGATGAGCTGAAAGTTTAAACCACTGACTAAACGGCAAATAGAGAGAGAGGCAGAGCCACAGCTAACAGCACAGAAGAATGCAACCACCAATTTGGGGTCTTTGTAACTCAGGTTTCTGATCCTGCATAGTGCAGCTGCCAGTAGCTGCATCCATGGGTATGTCTACACTGGAAACTTCAAAGTGCTCCCCCAGGAATGCTCCCGCGGCAGCGTTTTGAAGTGCGAGTGTGGTCGCGCGCGACTGCTGGGAGAGAGCTCTCCTCAGCATTCCTGGTAATCCACCTCCACAAGGGGATTAGCTCCGTGCGAGCCATGCTCGGCCCCTGGCTACACTAGCGCTTTAAAGCGCTCAGACTTGCTGCGCTCAGGGAGGTGATTTTTCACACCCCTGAGCCAACAAGCTAGAGTACTATAAAAAGCCAATGTAGACAAGCCCTAAGAGTAAACCCTTGTTCTTTATTCCTATTTTTTTCTTCCCTAAAAAATAGTACGTTGTTTAAATGTGGCTGTAATTGGGATTTATCTGTTAATTGGAAGATTACAGCTTCTTACCACATTCCCCTGGGAAGAAATGAAGATCCTCTTCCCTCAGGGGAGGAAGAGGAATCAGGAGAGGTTAACTATCCTGCAGGGAACTAGGTCAGCAAAAATGGTCTTCCTTCTCTATATAGGTAGCACCACAGGCCGTGTAGAAGGCAGAGGATTCCAGGAATCAAATGTGATTCTTCCAACTTCAGGAGCATAGTACTGTACTGCTACAAGTAGGGTATAGATGATAAATAAAATAAAATAAATAAATATACAGAGGTATACCTATCTCATAGAACTGGAAGGACCTTGAAAGGTCATCAAGTCCAGTCCCCTGCCTTCACCAGCAGGACCAAGTATTGTCCCCGGACAGATTTTTTTGGCCCCAGATCCCTAAATGGCCCCCTCAAGGATTGAACTCACAACCCTGGGTCTAGCAGGCCAATGCTCAAACCACTGAGCTATTCCGGTGGCCCTCCTCCCCTGTCATTATGAAAGTAATTCATAATAATGACTTATTTAAAACCATAAGCTCTTATTTAATAAAAGAATACTGTGCTTTTGGGAGTTGCAACAGCACTCACTAGTATAAACCCTTCTCCCTGGTGGGAAGATACAAGAAATGGACCTGGAATTTGGGAGGAGGAAAGAAACAAAAACATACAACATTAAAAATGCCTTCTAGGCTTTCAGATTATACAGGCAAGTATTGTGAAGGCTACAATGAGGATTCTTACAAAGAAAAAAGGGGAAGGATTTTGTTTACGCTGACAGTGCAAACTGAGCAGACCAAAACCTATCTTCAAATATTTATTTTCACATTGTGAATGTCAACATTTTTTTCTGTCTTCACAACAAGTGGGTAATGTTCAGAAACTGCAGACAGCCAAGGTCAAAAACATCCCTTCAGGGTTTCATTTGGCTAGATGGTATTAAAGGGCCGATTTGGCCAAGGTTTGAGATCCATAATAAAGCGGGAGACTGAAGAATTCAGGTGGGTGAAAGATTAATTGTTAAGATAATAAGTAGAATTTCAGCCAACAGATCCACTAGTACTAGTTCAGCAGGGTTCTCCCTCTACCCCGTGCAATGCCCCGACTTCACGGCCTGCCCCTCTAAGTTTTGTGTATTGACATGATAAAAAATCCAAACTATTTAAGTTGTACTTTTCACAGCTACAATTTCTTTCATGCTGAGGGTCACACATGGGCTCAATTATTACCAAGACTTTGTGGGAGAAGGGGCAGTTAGTGGAACAACTTTCTATAGTATTTTGCGACTGATCAGTTGCAAGGAAAACAAGAGAGTCATCTAAAAGAATATGGACTATTAATACAACAATTTCAGTACAGTTTGTGTCTCTATTCACAAAGGAGATGGACTTCTTACAAGCCTCCAAGTATTTCAAATGCTATAATAAAATCTCAGGCAACAAAATTATTTAAGCGCAGGGGATCCACTTTGCAACTTGGAAGGACAAGGACAAGGACAACCTTCTAGGATCCTGAGAACAGCATCTATTTTGTATAACAATTTATTTTGGCTGCAATCTGTAAAAACAAAATGTCAAGCCACCCCTATTTTCTTTTACTGGAACTTTCTGTGATCAAGTGGTTGGCAGAGTTCATGACCCATGAAAACTTGCAACCTATCAGCTTTGTCTTTCATCCTCCAGCTAAACAAACACTTTTACAGAAAACATGAAGCTTAAATAAATAAATAAAATAAAATAAAATAAATAAAATAAATAATTAATGCCCAGGTGTTCACAGAACCATTACAAAAACTCAAATGAAGGTCCAAGACATTTTGGTCTCCACAAGTGACACCTCAACGGTTATAGGAAAACTGAACAACAGAAGGAGCCATTAGAGGCCAGATTTAGGATCCCATGAGCCACAATTGACCCACCAGTTGCACTGAGTTGCATAAATTTGTGCAATTGTCAAAATAATAATGCTGGATCAGGGCTTGGCTTCCAAAAATAAGTTATTTCGGAGAAGAGAAGTAGTGAGTCAGGGCAAAGATCTTCTACTTGAGTATAATAAAGTTCTTATACTGCACCTGATAGGACAGCCTGCAACTGAAGTTTGGCCTAAAAGCCCATTTAAACAAGCCAAGGTGACCTTTCATAGCTTAAAGGACAAAATTTTCCACCATGCTACCTTTCTGCAAGCCTCTAGGCCAGTGATGGCGAACCCGTGGCACGCGTGCCACTGCTGGCACGCCGAGCCGTCTCTGTGGGCACGCCGTGACTACAGTCATACACTGTAGTCACGGCGTCGGCTCCTGCAGACTACATCTCCCACAGTTCTCTGGGGAGAACCCTCCCCAGAGAACACTGAAGCCACGCCCCCGCTCTATCACCTGACACACTGACGTCACAGGAGCGACTGGGGCAGGACGTCACAGGAGCGACTGGGGCCTCGCTGGAGTCGGGTCACAGCAAGCAGCGTGACCCAGCGAACAAGTAAGCGCGGGGGGGGGGGGGGGAGGGAGAGACCGGGAGGGGGGTCAGTTGTGGGGTTGGAGGAAAGGAGGTTTGGGGGGGAGAGACCGGGCTGAGTGGGTCAGTTGGAGGGTGGGTGGGAGGGAAGGAGGTTTGGGGGGGAGAGACTGGGCTGGGTGGGTCAGTTGTGGGGTTGGAGGAAAAGAGGTTTGGGGGGGAGAGACCGGGCTGAGTGGGTCAGTTGGGGGGTGGGTGGGAGGGAAGGAGGTTTGGGGGGGGAGAGACTAGGCTGGGTGGGTCAGTTGTGGGGTTGGAGGAAAGGAGGTTTGGGGGGGAGAGACCGGGCTGAGTGGGTCAGTTGGGGGGTGGGTGGGAGGGAAGGAGGTTTGGGGGGGAGAGACTGGGCTGGGTGGATCAGTTGTGGGGTTGGAGGAAAAGAGGTTTCGGGGGAGAGACCGGGCTGAGTGGGTCAGTTGGGGGGTGGGTGGGAGGGAAGGAGGTTTGGGGGGGAGAGACTGGGCTGGGTGGGTCAGTTGGGGGTTGGGTGGGAGGGAAGGAGGTTTGGGGGGGAGAGACTGGGCTGAGTGGGTCAGTTGGGGGGGGTGTACAGTTGGGTTTTTTTTTGTTTTTTGTTTTTTTTTTTTCCAATTAAAAAAATGTTTAATGGAAAGCTCTGTTATTGTGTTTTTCTTTTTAAACAAAAGCTGTTAATTAGTTTGAAAAACTGTACGAATTGTTTTTTCTAAACTAAAACCTCGTTATTCAGGTTTAATTGCAGTGTTGGCACTTTGAAAAAAAAAAGTCGTTTTGGTTTGCAGTTTGGGCACTCGGGCTCAAAAAGGTTTGCCATCACTGCTCTAGGCTCTTTTGCAATCGACTTTTGAGAACTTTATGATGTTCATTTAAATCCACATTGGTGCATTCTGGAAAGCAGAAAAATCATAGCTATGTGCATTCCTACCGGCCCACTGTCATCAGGTGGAGAATTAGAGTTTTAGGGATAGCGATCTGTGTTACAGTTAAAAGGCAATAAGGATGATACTGCAGAGTAACCAGAAACTCAGACTTTGTTTCCATCTCCTTCATCTGAGTCACCTGTCTGAGACAAAGTGCAGGATCATCACCTCCAGCAAACAGAGGATGACGTGGAAAGGAAAAAGGGTGCGTTACAGGGATTTTTTTTGTTTTAACTGTTAATCATCATGTTTATGAAGGGTAGTCACCCCACCTACAGAGAGGAGCAGTAGGCTTTTCTCCAAGTATTACTATCAAACACTCGACTTGACGTTATTCTCTGAGCCTTCATACAAAAGAGCAATTAGTAAGTCAAAAGAAGGAGGTTGCAGAGTTAACTAAATCCAAATTTATGTAGTTTAGAGAATAATCAATATGTACAAAAATTAAGTCACACCAGACACAAATTAACAGAGATGTATTACAGCATTTGGTTCTTGAATTTGGTTTCATAATATTGGAGACACTCTGGGAGTAGGTTACATAGATGCAGTATCTATGCAGAAATATCCGAGTAGTAATACTTAACTGAGAGTTTTACATTTTGGTCGCTTTTATTATTGTGCTGTCAAAATGTTGTTCCTCTCCGCTGTTACTGTATTTACTTAAAAGAAGAAACCAGAGCCTGGTCAAAGCTAAACAAGGCAAAAATCAGGCTGAAGGTGCACAAAGATAACTAAACATGGGGTAGATCAGAAACCTTCCTTGTAGACGAACACAAAGGATGAATCTATAAGAATATAAACAATGCACTTGCACTTCACAAAAAGGGGCCACCTCCAAACGTCACAAAGATGAAAACGAAAGCCACAACATAACGATGAAGCTAAGGTTTGATTATTTCAAGTACATGGTTCATCACAGTTAGTTGTTAGCTCTGGTTTCTCCCCACACCAGTCTATGGCTGAATCTTCACATCAGAGTGAACTCAAGATGGTTTGCACCCACATAAAAGCACCCAGGCTGGCCTAGCTCAGGTGTGAGCAACCATACTGGAAAGCCACACAAGTGTAGTGCCCATTCCACTGCACCCACACTGGCGCTGTGCTCACTTGAGTGAGGCACTAGGACATCTGGGGCCATATCTTATGGTTCTTAGCACTGCAATACGCTGAGGGGCTCAATGTTCTTCCCGGGTGAATTGTGGGAGAACTGCTGGGCACCCGGGGGACTAGTGGGGAGGCAATGCAGGATCACCAGCCCTTGAGTGGCTTAGCTTCCACAGTGCAAAGCAGGCTGTTTACATGAGCTCTAGCCTTTACCTCAGAACAGGGCAGCCAGCTCAAATGAGGCCCCGTGTGTGCAGACGGCAGCCGACACAGGGGCAACGCTGAAGAAAAAGATTGAATTCTATGCTAATGAAGAACTGCAGTAGACACTTAACTACAAACATTAAGGAAAGGTAATGCCAAATCATTTTGATTGTCCAAATCATGGTCCCCTCTCACCCTCATACGCAGCCTTTGACAGGGATGCTGGTCCTGAAAGTACTTTGCTTTTCTCCATTCGTGTATTCCATTTCCTGAAATTCTATGCACCCTTACAACTTGGTCCTAAGAAGATCCAAGAATCGGGATTAGAGGAGAAAATATATTAAGACACTTTCCCAGATTGCTCCAATACATTTACAGTGTTCAAAAACCAAAGAGAAAGGAACCTGCCCTGCAATTCAGTTTGGTGGGAGAAAGCAATAGATAATAAAGTCCTACATTTTAAACTACACTGTTCTGCTTGAACCTAAAGATTACTCCTTACCACAGTACATATTTGCCTGCATATGCTTGTCTATGATTCTTCCTCCAGCCTTCAGCCAGACCCACCTGACTAGTTCTCACTTGAAGTGGGTTTTAGCCCACAAAAGCTTATGCCCAAATAAATTGGTTAGTCTCTAAGGTGCCACAAGTACTCTTCGTTCTTTTTGCACATACAGACTAACACGGCGACCACTCTGCAACCTTAGGGATGCTTACCTCTCAGAGGCAGACAGTAAACAAACAAACAAAAAGAGCATTCCCATTTCAAGCAAACATGAGGGACATGAAAGAAAAACACAAACTCAGGGAAATGTTATAAAGAAAGACTGTAAAACTTACAACAGCCCTGGGGTAAAGCTAAATTATACACCAGTTACTGACGCAAGTTTGACACGCTAATTTACTCTCCCATTGAGAGAAAAAACGGGCACTTGATATTGCATTCGCTGGCATATACACTACCTCAGGGATAGAGTGTGGGGAGGGGGGCAGTGAAAAGACAGTGAGAGATTTTCTGTTAATAATGTTTTTGAAAAACAAAAACAGATTGTAGAGCTCTACTTGGGTCCAACAGGGTCCATAACATTTATGTTCCTTTTCCCACTTTTCACATATGTATGTGTACACCTGAAAGCTTTCAAGAGCTCACGGCGGGGGGGAGGGGAGGGGGGGGGAGAAGAGGCACCAAGAGCTATCACAAGAGATCAGGTAGCTGCAGGCGCTCCTGGTTAACACGGCAATAACCATATATTGGGCTGGGCTAAACAGACACTCTGAGGACAAAGCCTGTGTGTCCATCTGTCCATGCAGCTGTAACTTCAGTGTCATCCATGTAGTTACTTCCCCCCTAGTGGCCCTTCCTCCAAGCCGGTCTTTCCCAAAAGTACATGGTGTGCCCAGCAGGCAGAAAGCTAGTGCAAAGGACTAGCTGAGTAGTAGTGCAAGTCTCCCCCCCCCACCCCATGCTGCCCTGCTACCGTAGCAGGATTGAAGGGAGTTTCATCTTCCTACCTGGAATTAGGAGGGTGGCTCAGCTTTCAAAAGTTTGGAAACCTTGTTCTGTCAATGCCCTGCGGCTTGGCCACCTCTACAAATGAGTCATTTTAACTTATAAACAGCTCCTTCTTCTCCCTCAACCCTGTCCCTTAAAAGCAAATATTTTCCCTTCCCGGTTAATTTTAAAGCTTAGTACTGAGAAAGCAAACGAGAAACAGGAAAGTGGAGAGTTGGGCCACGTCTGCACTACAAGCCTTTGTTGGCATAGCAATTCTACATCTGGGGTCGGGCTTGGGTTATGAGGGATTGCAAGTAACAAGATGCATGGTTCAAAAGGTACATACATATCACATAACCAGCACAGATGCATATTGGGGTGTGGGAGTTTTTAAAGCGTCAGTGAATAAATGGGCTCAGGTACGCCACCCATGAATATATTAAGAGTCCAAGCCAGTAGTGGTGTAGACAGTAATTACATGGCTGGGGTGCGTCCTTCGGTTCATCAGGGAAGGGAGAAAGTGGGTTATTTCCCTGGTGAGCGTTCTTGGTTACTTGACCTGGTACTGGCGGTGTCCTGTGATGTGTTCTGTGTAGATGTCTCTGGACTACCTAATGGTGTCGGAACCATGAGCTGTCTCATGAGCCGGCGTAGCTACACTGACAAAGCATCCCTAGTGTGGATGCAGCTACACAGGAAAAACTGTGCTTTTGCTGGTACAGCTTATTCCAGTGTCCCTCCCACCTTTGAGCAAAACAAACTACACCAGAAAACGTGCAGTTTTGCCAGTGTAACTGCATCTACTATCTCGGACTTTTGCCAGCACAACCATGTCAGAGATCATCACATCTCTTCACACCTCTGCCTTGCACAGCTACCCCAGCAGAAGTCAGTAACATAGACCTGGCCTTGGACTCCCTGCCCACATGCCCCAGCTCTAAGGCAGTGGGAAGCTGTGGGGAAGGGAGGAAAGGAAACTTCTAATGCAAGCGTAATTAAGAGCATAGACTGGGTCAAAGCAAGTGTTGACAAAAATCTAAAGCTCACAGAAACCTTTCCATGAATTTCTTCAAAGAGTTCCAGGGTAAATGTCATTTGCAGAGTTTGCTACTGAACACTGCAGACCCTTGAAATCAAACTATTAACAGAAGTGAAATGCACTTCATTTAACGATTATATTAAAATATTTATTGTATTCCATTCCTCCTCCTCCCTCCCCCTATTTTATGTTTTCTAGTTAGGCTGAAAGTTCTTCAAGGCAGGACATGTCTTTTTACATTTATGTAAAGCACCCAGCACATTTTTTAGAGCTAGCGTAATAAAAGTAATGCATTTATTTTTGCAGTCTAAGCAAAAATAAATATGAGAAGCAGAAAAGTACATCAGCTTTTTAATCATATATACATACATATTATATACATATGTATGTATTAATAGTGCAGGTAAAGAAACATGTTTGGCAAATCATGTTATGAACAGTGTACTTGGAGGGTTTTTTTAAAAAAAATGTTTGAGAACAGGATTGCAAGGAAGGAGGAAGAGGAGAGAAACTCTGGTTCTCTGCTTTTAAAAAGGCATGAAAATTCTCTGGATGAATATGAACTTTAATATTTGTTATTGTTTCACCTTTCGTACAACACTCAGTGCAAGCAGCATGTTAAAGGAATTGGGAAATTGCCCAGTTTCTCTGTAAATATTGAACCTCTATATTGGGCTCACCTGAAGGAATACCTATCTATAAATTTGCCTACCATTAAGGCACAATTGTGTGACATTACAGGACATTTTATGAGTGTGTTTAGAGAGGGTTATTTTGGTAACATAATCAGGGCTCACCAATACACTTTAGGGGACTGCTGTTCATCAGTTTACTTTACCACAATCACCAAAAGCTGCACTATACAGAGCCCTCTCCTTTCCAATACTAAAATGAAGCACACACATGTTGACTAATGTGCTGAGCCAAGAAATGGAGTAGACAATTCTGTGGGTTTAAGAATACAGTTTCAGTTAAAAGTTCCCATTTTAAAGATGCCTATCAGAACAGTTGGCCCTACATCTCTAATATGTTAACATGCATGATTCATACCGTGCTGAGGCGCAACATACATAGTGGCTGTGGTACACTGAAAAATTC
Organism: Sternotherus odoratus; assembly: GCA_032164245.1. NCBI lineage: Eukaryota > Metazoa > Chordata > Testudines > Kinosternidae > Sternotherus > Sternotherus odoratus. Next base: position 203,711,996 of record JAVMKO010000001.1, on the reverse strand, counting down.
ATAACAAATTACACAGGGGAAAAACCAAGTGAACAATACAACTGCAAGAGCTCTTTGCTCAAAAGTGACGTACAATGCTCTGATTCAAATGCTCCTTGCTTGTGGCTTGATTCAGTGCAGCAATTCTGGATCTTCCCATTATCTTCACTCTACCCATACCCACACTTTTCTTTTTTTAGTTTCCCCCTTTTGCAGGAAGGCAGAGCTGCAGCTGAGATCAGCACTTCACATGACTGCTATTCAGATCTTCTATTAAGATTTTGCCAAGATCCTACAGCATAGAGAGGGATGGACTCAAAGCGCAAGTCATCACAAAAAAAGACCGAAGGGCAAAATCTTTTTTTTTTTAAAGCACACTTTAATCCGCTTTTAATCACGCTCTATCAACACAACATATTTGAGGACTTAGCCTCACTTCTCTGCAAACAGATTTTCCAGGGAAATTATTTGAGCTGTTTACATATTGGTATTAAAAAAATGTTTCTTTGAAGAAAAAAAAATAATCATAAATTAAGAAAGTATACTTCAGATGAGGCAGCAAAACAAATATCTATGCTACAAACCGTAACACTGTCTGATAATCTAATATTTCCAGCATAGCGTTTGAGGTTCAAATTCAGCACACACTTATGAACATGTTTAACATTACCTCCATGAGTAGCTGCCTGTGATAGATAGCAAGGGGCTGGATCCAGGAGGTTCCAATCAATCCTATGCAGGGCCAGCGCAAGCACTAGACAACCTAGGCTGTCGCCTGGGGCAGCACGATTTGCGGGGAGGCTTTTAGCTGCCCTTGGCGGCAGCTCCTCAGAGGACGACAGCAGTGGCAAACATTGGGGGACGGCACACTGTCCGTAACTGGGGCAGCGCGCCACAGCTTTCGGCAGCATTTCAGCGGCCATGGCCACTTCGCCACTTTGAACTGCTGGTGGCGATTCGGCAGCAACTCTACCAGGTTTTTTTTGTTTGGTTGGTTGGAGTTTTTTTTGCTTCACTGCCTAGGGCAGCAAAACAGCTGACGCCACTCCTGATCGTATGGAGTCATTTCAGCCAATGGGACTATTCATAATAAAAGTTAAAGAAAAAAAGGCCTACAGGTAAGAGTTAGTACATTCACTTAAGAGTTAAGGATTGAGTGCAAAAACCTACAACATAAGGAAAGTGTTTTCAACATCCAGCTTTCACAGTTAGCTTCAGGTAGGTAGCTGCTTCTGACAATCTGAAACTCATTAAAACTGTCTGCAGTCATTACGAGTGGCATCCACTCATACGCACATCTCCCTCAACTCTAGACTCATGATTTACTAGGTGAAACAAAGGTAGCAGACAGGCTGAGCACCAAGCCTTGAAATCCTCTGAACACGATAAAACTTTTGAAATTTAAAGACCTGAGAGCAGGGGCGCTGGAAAAAAATTATAGTGGGGTCTCAGAGCTATTGAATCAAACTGTAAACACTACCTATAATGGAAACCACTTCAAACCAGGAGGTGCGGCAGCACCCCCAGCATCCCTAGTTCCAGCACTTATGCTTGTGAGGCATCATTTATAAATTAATAACTCACTGATCATTAATATTTTTGTGTGGAGTATGCAGGCAGTGTGTATTAAGAGTAATGAATATATGCTGGCATTGTGACGAATGTGTTTAAACCAGGCATTTCAGGGGGAGTTGGTAAAAAGGCCTGTCTTACAAAGGAATGTGTATTTGATTCTATGGCCAGCCTTATCTTCAAACACAGACGTCCATTTTTACAAATTGGGCAAAAAAGTTACTAAGCCAACAAAAGGTGGAAGAAAGAGCACGGAGCTTTCTTCACCACCAGATCCATGTCGCCTTCCTCATAGTTTGAATAAATTTTACTTTGAGGGGTATGCCTCAGAAGACTCCATTTCAAAGATTTACTGGTCTATAAAGATGGGGACTGAATCAAGTGATAAGCTATTGAATCAGCAGATTTGATACAAAATTACTATATTATAAAAGAGTGTACAGGGTGAAGTCTTTTCTGGAAGCTAACACATTTCACGGTGATTAACATCACTGTGAAATGTATGTATTACCACTATACAAGGAAATATAGATAGTTAATTATATTATGCTTTAAAATCTGTGGCTAAACAGGGAGAGAAAGGTGTGCACCCAGACAGGAGAGAAGGCAGCTATTTATCTGTTTCCTATGTAAATTAAACATCGTGGAATCAAAAACAATGGGAGCCCCCATTTACATACAGGGGGATGGGAGGCCCACAGGAAGGAAAGAACAGCATGAGGTCATCCTGCATGTCGAAACAGTCACTGAACTTTGGAAGACGTACGCAAAAACAGAAGCCATCTTTGGCATCCATCCATCAAGACACAAGAAGCCAGTGCTCTTGAAAGCTCAGAGAGATGGGTCCTTCAATCAATGGTGCTGAGGGGCTGAAGTCTCTGGGAACTGAATATAGGTGAAAAACCTTTGCTTAGGCAAAGATCTGTCACCCAGGAAGACAAGAGAAGCCAGCCCCTTGTGCAGCTATGGAAGGTCCTGACAGAGAGAGTCAGCCACAGCTGGGGGAAAAGGAAAAATGGTGAGCGAAACCACGTTGAACAAAGCCTGTATCTTGCTAGATTAAGTTTTAGACTTTTAGATGCGTTTTCATTTTTATTTGCTTTTCTAGCCTTATTCCTTTTACTTGGCATCACTTAAACTATGTGAAATCATTATTAAATGTTTTATTTACTATAAACCAAATCAGTGCTGTTTTTGTACAGAAAAGTGTGTTTACTGAAGTTAATAAGCTGTGATGTGTTTCTGTGTCCTCGGAGAACATATGTGGTTTGTTTGTTCTTCTAAACTGTCCAGGAGAGGGCTGGACATTGCAAAAGAACACCTTGCTGGTTGCAATCAAGGCTGGTGAAACCCAGAATGCAGTGGTGGGGCTATAGAAAGGCTGCTGAGGTCAGAGCTGCTGAACTAGGAGACTCTAGCACAGGGGTGGGAAAACTTTTTGCCCGAGGGCCACATCGGGGTTCCAAAATTGTACAGAAGGCTGGGTAGGGAAGGCTGTGCCTCCCCAAACAGCCTGGCCTCACCCCCTATTTGACACACACCCCACTTCCCACCCCCGACTGCCCATCTCAGAACCCCCAACTCACTCAACCCCCCCTGCTCCTTGTCCCCTGATCGCCCTTTCCTGGGTCATGGGAGAAAAACCCTGCATTATAGTGGTGCAGCAGCACGACTATCATTAAGGTTGCATCAGAACTTCTGTTTAAAGATCGACCTTTCTAAGGCCTCTAAAATCAACATGCTTAGTCAGATTCCTTTGCAATTTGTTGTGCCCCAGGGGATGCAAGGTAGGGTTAGTGATCCTAATTTGGCATCCTTTGAGCTAGGGATTGCTGAGAAGCCCTGGGGGTAAAACACAATAATTTTTTTCCAAAAAAAAAAAAAAAAAAAAAAGTTTCTAGATGGGTGTTTTCTGCAAAGAGCTAGAGGTCAAAGTATTGATTTCATGTGTGTCACAATGGTCTCAAGCTGTTGCCCACACACCAATGTGATCCCTGTATGAGGAACCACTTATGCCTGTGCTTTCATAGCCTGTATTAGCTTCCTGGTCCTTTCTCAGTACAATACAAGGTATTGATTTTAAATTATAAAGCCATTTATGGTTGGGTTCCTCATACATTAGTGAGCATCCTTCTAACATTCTAATCTAGCTGTTTAGATGGATCACTAGATTCCTACTCTGGTGGCAGGCCATTTGCATTCCCTCTGCCTCTCTATGGTCCAACAGAGCCCTCATTTCTTAATCTTTAGGGGCACACTGCAAAACCCACATACCCGGGCTTTTGCTCAAGGGGTTGCGTGATGGAGGGAGTTTGTATGGACATCTGGTAGGTTCAGGGTAGGGAATTATTTGGTTTAATATCCATTTAGCTGAGGTTTTTATGATGTTTATTGTAAGTACACCTAAAGATTGCCAGACATATCAGAGAGATGGGAAAAATAATATATTCAAAAGTCTGTCCCAAGAAGGTACATGTTTTCACTGCTAATAGGGAACAAAAATCCTTTCCCCCTTCTGTATGAATTTCTTCCTTTATTCTTCAGCTTGCTTCCCTGCCAAGACTGCTTCCTTCTTTAAAATAAACACAAGGGTAATAAAAGCCGTCATCACTGATGTACACATGAAAGAAAGAGAAGGATAAAAACCCCATTCCATCAACAGCTGAAGATCCAGAAGATAAGATTTTCTTTCATTACATTTTCAAATTTAACATGCCAACACGGACGACCTTTGACATATGACCCAAGAGATGCTATCAGCACTCAGTGCACACGTTCCCCACTTCTCCATGACAAGGCTGGCTACTTCCCTCTGGCAAGACTGGTGCCACATGAGGTCCTTCATTCAGCCAAGCAAGGATGCAACTGTAAATAAACTACCACCATAAACCTAATGGGCACAATATTACCATACTGTCAGGAAGCATGACCTTCTAATCCCATCTGGAGCAGGAAAGAGGGAAAAGACCAGGTGCCAGCTGCTTATCACCCAGTTTTAACAGGTGCTACAGAAATGTTTAGCATGGTCCTTCTCCTCCCAGGCTCATATTACTAGTGGGAGACAGTGTGGGAGGAACCACCACAGATGGGGTAACTGCTCACTTCCTATCTAGCACAAGTAGCAGCAAAATAGCACCACCTTTCTTTATGTCTCACACAATGGCAGCGGGAGAAGGCTCAAAGCATGGTGGTTCTCTGCTCGGGTACATTCATGTACCCAAAGAGAAACCAGAGACAGTGTTGGAGCATCACAGGGAGATGGGAAGCATTACGAAAGCAAGTTTTAGAACATGCACAGTGATACATGAAGCTAGGAGCATGCTGGGAAATGGATCCAAACACCAGAGCAATGCCCACAACCATACACACTGGTAACACAATCCAGTTCAGAGTCTTTCACGCCTTCCTTCATTACATCTCTAAAATTAAGAAAGTGAAGAAAGCAAACATGTTAGAGTGACTGAAGCAAAATACTCCATGATCCACGATTCTGCAAACCTCTGAGCCAGACTCGTGTACTTGGAGTTAAGCACATGCTTGTGCCGACAACCCTGGAGCTGACCCACCACACTGCAGAACTGTGTCCCCTGGTTCCAGCTAAAAGGAGGTGATAAGAATGGGAGAGGGGTAGAGCTATGCATTACATGATGTGAATAACTGTTCTAGTCCTCCTACTTCCCTGTAGCTGGTGTCATTACCTCATATACGGGATATTCCTTTATTAGATGGGGAGATGATGGGGTTGACACCCATCCAGGTTTTACCTAGACAATCAGTTTTTTTAACTTTAGGGTTGCCAGGTACCCAATTTTCAACCAAGGGAACCTGGCAATGTCTGATCAAACGTACTGATCAGACAGCAAAAGTCCGGTTATTGTGGGGTGGGAGGAGGTGCTGGTTCGTTAACCCGTGCCAGCCCCTGCTCAACCAGGGCCACCTCCTTGTCAGGTTACAGCAGCTGCAGGATAAGAGACAAAACACTGGGGAGATTTTTACATCCTGACCCCCAAAAAAACCCTAAGAAAACAAAAATCAGACAAATGTCAAATGTATTCAATGCAATATTAGCCAGCCTACATTAAGTATGGAAAAACTGATATGACTTTTAAACAAAGCCTCAAAAGATATATACACTAAATTTTTCTGATACTATTGTTGAATAAAACAGTTATTGTCATGTATTTATCAACAATCTTCCATAAGCTTCCCTAGGGGTTTACAGTTCTGAAAAGAAAATACAAATCACTTCCAGGGGGAAAAAAAAATTTTTTTAGGAGTTTCATCTTAGAAGTTAACTTTCACTGGATTTCTTTAGGCACTTTATAAATGTTCTGTGACTGACTTTTACATATATGCTATCATAAAGGTGTGGTGTACAATATTAAACAATATCAATGTTCAAAATAAAAGTGGAACACTCAAAACTGATTAATTGGGGGATGGGGTGTACGGAGGGAACAGGAAGGTAGATTCAGGAATTATGGCAGAGTGAGAAATCAGCAGCAAGGTGCTCCTAAATTGCAGGAATATGAGGGGGGGCTCCCTTTTTAACCATCCCACCCTCCCAAAGGAACCCTTAGCAATCCTGAAGCATGCCACGTGATTTTTACCTGTTCACAAAAAGAACCGGTATCCCTTTCCCCAGGTTGATGGGGCTCTGCCTCTGAAGGATGAATAACTTCTTATAGAAAGTAGGAGAGTTTCTAAAATGTAGGCTTTGAGACTCTAGATCTGTTCCCCTCTTGAAAGGAAGGCACCACATTCTTGTGTTGTGTTACATCTGTATGCACGATAATGGGGAAGCTCTCAGCCAGATCCAATAATGGTTGAGAGAAAAGATCATCCCTGGATCAGGTAGTATAGGACTGTGTGTGGTAGAAGAAGAAGAATGAAGTCCAGCCTGCTTGGCATCCAAGCAGATATACCCCCAAGGAAAAGGCCCCTATTACAAGCAATCCAAGGGAGACACTGAACTATCGTGGAGGGATGGTCCACAAAGGGCTTTGTATTGGGATGTACCTTAGGGTTCCAGATTGCCTTAATCTGCACACTTTGCAGCCCAGAGCTCTGCCTGGCACCAATGACTCATCAATTCAGCCCCCAGATACCATGTCCCCAACACATCCCAAAAAAGGACACACACTGTCAGAGATAAACAAAGGAGTTACCAACAAGCCCGGAGAGCTGTCCTCCAGCTTCCTGGGGCTACCTCTTTAGGCAGTACATTACAAAATTTGTAAGAAAGTCTGATGCATCCGAAATCCGTTTGTCGAGGGCTCCGCCGGGGTTCCAGCTGCGGGCGGGCTGCCGCCCTACTCCCGGCAGCAGGCAGGCTGGCTGGCTGGTCCCAGGAGCCAGGACGGTGCGGGCTGACTGCCCGCTCCCTGAGGCCGCCGGGGTTTCAGCTGGGGGCGGGCTGCCGCCCGGCCCCCAACAGCAGGCAGGCTGGCTGGCGGGTCCCGGGAGCCGGGACCGTGCGGGCTGACTGCCCGCTCCCTGCCAGCTCCCCGCTGCCGCCCGGGGCCAGGCAGCGGGAGGGCTGCTTGCCAGCTCCCCACTGCCAGCCCGCCCGGGTCCCGGCTGCTGGGACCCGGGCAGGAGCCGTCAGCCAGCCTTCCTGGGTCCCGGCTGCTGGCTGCCGCCCGGGTCCAGGGCTGGATGACAGTTCCCGCCCGGGTCCCAGCAGCCGGGACCAGGGCTGGCTGGCTGACGGCTCCCGCCCGGGTCCCAGCAGCCGGACCCGGGCAGGCTGACTCACGGCTCCCGGCTGCCGTGATAGTTTATTATACAGTAAAACCTCGATATAACGGACTAATTTGGGCGGGCTGCTCATTTTTTTATTATTATTATTAAATAACGGACTTTTGGCTTTAACGGACACCCCCTCGCCCGAATTAGTCCGTTATATCGAGGTTTTACTGTATAAAGTTTTGAAGCATAAGCTTTCGTGGGCTAATACCCACTTCGTCGGATGCAAGCAGTGGAAGTGTCCAGGGGCAGGTATAGAAAAGTAGGCAAGAACCAGGTGGGAGGTAACAAGGTTAGTCCAATTAGGCTGAACCAGCTTGTTATCTCCAATCAGGGAGGGTGGGTTATTCTTCTAGCAGTTGAATAGGGGGTGTGAACTTGGAGAGAGGAGAAGCTATTTTTGTAATTAGCAAGCCACTGAAGGTCTTTGTTCAGTCCCAGATTGATTGTGTTAAATTTGCAAATGAATTGCAGCTCTGCAGTTTCCCTTTGCAGTCTGGACTTGAAGTTTTTTTTGCTGCAGTATGGTGACTTTTAAATCTGTAATTGTGTGTCCAGGCAGGTTGAAGTGTTCTCCTACAGGTTTTTGTATATTGCCATTCCTAATATCTGATTTGTGTGCATTTATCCTTTTTTGTAGGGACTGTCCAGTTTGGCCGATGTACATAGCAGAGGGACACTGGTGGCATATAATGGCATATATGACATTGGTTGATGTGCAGGTGAATGAACCAGTGATGGTATGGTTGATCTGGTTAGGTCCTGTGATGGTGTTGCTGGTGTAGATATGTGGGCAGAGTTGGCATCGAGGTTTGTTGCATGGATTGGTTCCTGAGTTGGAGTTATTGTGGTGCAGTGTGCTGTTGCTGGTGAGAATCTGTTTAAGGTTGGCAGGTTCCTTGTTACCTCCTACCTGGTTCTTGCCTACTTTTCTATACCTGCCTCTGGACACTTCCACTGCTTGCGTCCGACGAAGTGGGTATTAGCCCACGAAAGCTTATGCTTCAAAACTTTATAGTTAGTCTTTAAGGTGCCACAGGACTTTGTTACCTCTGCTATCTCATACTAACACGGCTACCTCTCTGATTCTGGACATTATAACCATGTTATGCTCCATCCACACAAAGGGGACAGATATCCTGCATGTGCAGACATAGGCTATCACAGCTCTGTGACAGTAAAACACCTGTTTGTGTATTTATATCAAAGTAACAAAGAGTCCTGTGGCACATTAAAGACTAACTAAAACTTTAGTTAGTCTTTAAAGTGCCACAGGGCTCTTTGTTACTTTTGCTATTCCAGACTAACACGGCTACCTCTCTGATTCTTGTACTTATATAGAGTCAAATGCATCCCCATTGTTTCTGAACACAAATACCTAAATGAATAGCAATGGTAAGTGATCAGAGACTTAAAAACAAAACAAAACAAAACAAAAACACCTCCCCCTACCCCACCCTCAGATATATTTAGGGTGACCAGACAGCAAATGTGAAAAATCGGGATGGGGGTGGGGAAGTAATAGGAGCCTATATAAGAAAAAGACCCGAAAATCTGGATTGTCCCTATAAAATTGGGACATCTGATCACTCTAGATATATTACAGCAGCCAATCTTTCTTTCAGGCACAAGCATAAGCGAACAGATTTTACACCTTTAAAACAGTGTTCAGCAAGAGTAACACACACACAGGGCCTCTTAAGGAGGCTGATGCACTTGTCTAGGGATCCCAGTGGGGTAGACATTAACCTCTATGAGGAAAGAAAAGCTTGCTTGAGCAATCTGCTCAGCACTGAATCTATTTTAGGAGCAATGACCCAGATCTTTTATTGGCAGCAGGTAACTTGTGTAACTGAGATGAACTGGCAAGGAGTGCAACAGACGGCAGGCACTGTCCAGGTGTTAATCAACATAAAGGAGTCCAGGTGATTGGATCTCCTCCATATAAACTTGAACCACCTCAGGCCAAGGGTGGGTCTACACTACAGAGTTAGGTTGGCTTAACTACTGAGGGCTGTGAAAAAATTTCACACCTTGTGCAATGTAGTTGACCCAAGCTGAACTCTGGTGGAGGCACTGCTAACTCGACAGAAGAATTCTTCCTTCAACCTAGCCGCCATCTCTTGGAGAGGTAGATTTTCTAGAGCACGTCTACGCCAGAAATGCTACAGTGGCACTGCAGCACTATAGTGTAAGCACTTACTACAACAATGGAAGAGGAATCTTCTGCCAACCTAGCAGTGTCTACTCCAGAGCTTAGCTCGACTTAATTACATTGCACAGACCATGACATTTCTCACAACCTTGAGCTACTTAGCTAACTTGGCCTAACTTTGTAGTCTAGACCAGCCCCAACAGGGACAGAAGAACTCTGTCCCCCTTTCGGTGGCCGCGGTGGCCGTAGTAAGTGTTTCCAGTACAGCAACACAATTATAGACATACCACAAGTCTACGCTACAAGCTTTTGCCATTACAGGTATGTTGTTCGGGGGGGAGGGGGGTGATTAGTGACCAATATAGCTGTGCAAACAAGACCCCTACGTAGACAATTATATCAGCAAATACATAGCTTATTTCCGCGGATGGGGGGAGGGGGGAGAATACCAGTGTTTACATACAAAGCACTCCAATTTAGACCTGGCCTCAAAATAAGGGTGAGGTGAGCCACAGCAATCCAGTAATAGTTTAGTCAAGTTTTAGCCCATAGCAGCCATAGGGTGACTGGGAACACCCTTCCTGATATTCTCTGAGAGTAAGTCAGATATCTCGTTACCCAAGGCAACATGTCAGTGTGAAATGGCCAAATTGTTGTCTAGGCTGAGCCACCTTCTCAGTTAAAGTCTTCAAAAAGTGTGAAACATAACACAAAGCACTGTCAGAGAGAGGTAAAGAGATGGAGGGGCAGGGAAGACATTTAGCCATGACTGGCAAGTGTCTAACAATAAGCACTCTTTTTAGCAGGGCTGGTTAATAAGCAAATGAGCTCTAGGCAATAAACAGTGGGGAGCCCCTGCTGAGAGCTTGAAACTGGCAGATAATGGATTGGAGGCTTGACACAAAAGACAAAGCAACCCAAATTATACTTCTTGTCACAATGAGGTAGTTTTTTAGTTTTTTTTCCTCTTACCTTCATCCAGTGTCTGAGCCATTTTACACAGACACAATCCTTGTAGGAAAGACCTGGCTTGGCTACACTTGCAGCTGTAAAGCACTTTGGGTTAAACCAGCCTTCGGAGAGCACACCAGGGAAAGTGCTCCAGTCTGTCCACACTGACAGCTGCAAGCGCACTGGTGTGGCCACCTGAAGTGGCATTGGGAGCGGTGCATTACGGGCAGCTATTCCACAGAACACCTCTTCCCATTCTGACGTTGTGGCTTGTGGGAAGGAACGTGGGGTGCAGGGTATTCTGGATCCTGTCCCAACGCCCCATCATGCATCGCTTCGCATCCCAATAATCTCTGTGCTTCCATCCACATTTGGCACCATTTTTCAACTGTTTCTGTGCGACATGCTCTGTCTTCCCTTTCGGTCTGCGGGAGCCTGAACTGCTGAGGAGCATTCGGATGAGTCTTGCCAGCACGTCTCGTTTGGCAGTCGAGTTACTCCTTACAATCCAAACTGACATTAAGGACGACTCCCAACGATGATAGAGTGGCATAATGCAGGACACGAAATGGCTTGTGTCATTCACGGACATGCTCTCCACCGTGGAACGCCGCTTTTGGGCTCGGGGAAACGAGCACTGAGTGGTGGGATCCCATCGTCATGCACGTCTGGGATGATGAGCAGTGGCTGCAGAACTTTCGCATGAGAAAAGCCACTTTCATGGGACTGTGTAAGGAGCTTACCCCCCCCCCCCCAACCCTGTGGTGCAAGGACAGGAGATTGAGAGCTGCCCTGCCGGTGGAGAAGCGCGCTTGGTGGCTATTGCAGTCTGGAAGATGGCAACTCCAGACAGCTACCGATCGGTCGCTAACCCATTTGGAGTGGGAAAATCGACCGTTGGAAATCTGTTGATGCAAGTTTGCAGGGCCATTAATCACCTCCTGCTCAGAACCACCATGACTCCAGATAACGTGCATGACATTCTGGCTGGCTTTGAACAAATGGGTTTCCCTAATTGAAGAGGGCCAATATACGGGAAGCATATTCCTATTATGGGACCAGACCACCTAGCCTCCGAGTACATTAACCGAAAGGGGTATTTCTCCATGGTCCTCCAGGGGGTTGTGGATCACTGCGGGCGTTTCACTGACATTAACGCAGGCTGGCCTGGAAGGCACATGCATCTTTCGGAACACTGACCTGTTCAAGAAGCTGCAAGCTGGGACTTTTTCCCCAGACCAGAGGATCACCATAGGGGAAGTCGAAATGCCCACTGTGATTCTTGGAGACCCTGCTTACCCTTTAATGCCATGGCTCATGAAACCCTACACAGTTAGCCAGGACAGCAGCCAGGAACAGTTAAACTACAGGCTGAGCTGGTGCCGAATGACTGTGGAGTGTGCTTTTGGCTGTATGAAGGGCCGCTGGTGCTCTCTTTATGGGAAGCTGGACTTGGCCGAAGACAGCATCCCCACGGTTATATCCATGTGCTGTACCCTCTATAATATTTGTGAAGGGAAGTGTGAAAGCTTCACTCACGCATGGGCCTCAGAGGTCCAACACCTGGAGTCTGAATTTGCACAGCCAGAGAGCAGGGCTATTAGAGGGGTCCAGTGTGGGGTCCAGTGTGGGGCTTCAAGGATGCCTTGAGGGAGCAATTTGAGGCTGAAAGCCACCAGTAATATCTAGAATCAGAGAGGTAGCCGTGTTAGTCTGGAATAGCAGAAGTAACAGAGCCCTGTGGCACTTTAAAGACTAACTAAAGTATTGAAGCATAAGCTTTCGTGGGCTAATACCCACTTCGTCAGATGCAAGCAGTGGAAGTATCCAGAGGCAGGTAGAACTATGTAGGCAGGCTAGAGATAACAAGGTTAGTTCAATCAGGGAGGATGAGGCCCTCTTCTAGCAACTGATCTGGAGGTGTGAACAGCAAGAGAGAAGAAACTGCTTTTGTAGTTGGCGAGGCATTCATAGTCTTTGTTTAATCCTGAGTTGATGGTGTCAAATTTGCAAATGAACTGTAGCTCAGCAGTTTCTCTGAAGTCTGGCCTCGAAGTTTTTTTTGCTGCAGGATGGCTACCTTTAAATCTGTTGTTGTGTGTCCAGGGAGATTGAAGTGTTCTACAGGTTTTTGTATATTGCTATTGCTAGTATCTGATGTGTCCATTTATCCTTTTACGTGGGGACTGTCCAGTTCGGCCGATGTATATAGCAGAGGGACACAAAGATGGGCCTAAATCACCTGGGAGAAACCTAACACTAAACCAGATACTTAAGCATCAGTATTACAGCTGTTCACATAGAGCAATAATTTTATCTTTAACTTACACCCACTTCCCGCAGCCAACCACCCCCCCCCCCCCCCAATCACACACACACACACACACACACCTTCATTAAGGACAACTAGACTGCCAGAAAACTTTTTTTTTTTAATCATTTTTCCCCACCTGCTTGGATCTTTTGGATCAGTGCAAACTATATGAAAATCAGCAACAAAGTAGTGCTAGGCTCTGCTGAACAGCTACCAGGAGGAGTTTATATTTTCTCCTTCAACCTCCCACCATTCAATGTTTTCAAAACAACAGAGTGCTGGTCAGGCAACTACAATGAGAAGAAAGGACAAAAGTAGGTATGTCTGCTCAATACAAATGGTCTTTGTCCCAAGACTCTGTGGAAGAACAAGTTTGCATAAACAATCCCTGAAAGGCAAAAAGCTTATTAACTGCAGCTAAACAGCAAGCAATCAGGTGAAAGCTCCAACCTCTATTCAGCTAATGGTGAGGAGGAGTCTCACAGATGTTCAGCAAAAGCAATGCAAACAAGCAAGCCAACCAGAGAGAGCAACATGAGTATTTGAGGCCATACATTTATAAGAGTGAAGTACAGAGGTATGCATTTCACGCATCCCTCCCTACATATTTGAAATCTAGGGTTGACAACAACCTCCTCCTCCCTACAGGCAAGTTTCATCAGTGTCAAATAATAAAAAGGCTATCAGATCTCAAGGAAAACGGGGATGTAGAGGAGGGGAAGTAGGGGATGTCACTTTTCTCCCTCCCCCCCACCCCCCCAAACACACACACGCTGCCAGTAACACTAGAGCAGGATACTGCGGGGCAACAAGAAGAAAGTGGATATTTTTATAGAGAGCTAGTGAAAATACCCGGTGTTGCTCGGGTCCGTCGGAGGTGGGGAGGGGGCAAAGAGCTGAGCGAGTGCAGGGTCCGTTGGAGGGGGCAGAGAGCAAACCTGACACCCCCACCTCACCCCCCCCCCGGACCAAACCCGACACCCCCGACTCACATTTTCACCCCCCCCGACCAAACCCCAACACCCCCCACCTCACCGCCCCCCCCCGACCAAACCCCAACACCCCCCACCTCACCGCCCCCCCCCCGACCAAACCCAACACCCCCCACCTCACCGCCCCCCCCCGACCAAACCCAACACCCCCCACCTCACCGCCCCCCCCCGACCAAACCCAACACCCCCCACCTCACCGCCCCCCCCCGACCAAACCCAACACCCCCCACCTCACCGCCCCCCCCCGACCAAACCCAACACCCCCCACCTCACCGCCCCCCCCCGACCAAACCCAACACCCCCCACCTCACCGCCCCCCCCCGACCAAACCCAACACCCCCCACCTCACCGCCCCCCCCCGACCAAACCCAACACCCCCCACCTCACCGCCCCCCCCCGACCAAACCCAACACCCCCCACCTCACCGCCCCCCCCCGACCAAACCCAACACCCCCCACCTCACCGCCCCCCCCCGACCAAACCCAACACCCCCCACCTCACCGCCCCCCCCCGACCAAACCCAACACCCCCCACCTCACCGCCCCCCCCCGACCAAACCCAACACCCCCCACCTCACCGCCCCCCCCCGACCAAACCCAACACCCCCCACCTCACCGCCCCCCCCCGACCAAACCCAACACCCCCCACCTCACCGCCCCCCCCCGACCAAACCCGACACCCCCCACCTCACCGCCCCCCCCCGACCAAACCCGACACCCCCCACCTCACCGCCCCCCCCCGACCAAACCCGACACCCCCCACCTCACCGCCCCCCCCCGACCAAACCCGACACCCCCCACCTCACCGCCCCCCCCCCCGACCAAACCCGACACCCCCCACCTCACCGCCCCCCCCCCCGACCAAACCCGACACCCCCCACCTCACCGCCCCCCCCGACCAAACCCGACACCCCCCACCTCACCGCCCCCCCCGACCAAACCCGACACCCCTACCTCACTTACCCTCCAACCAAATCCAACTTGGGTCCATCGGAGGTGGGGAGGGGGCAGAGAGCTGAGGGATTCCGGGGTCCGTTGGAGGGGGGAGGGGGCAGAGAGCTGAGTGAGTGCGGTGTCTGTTAGAGGGGGTATTATGACATCATAACTATGTCACAGAGAACAGCAGCTGCCCAGCTGATGTGATTGGCCTTTAAATAATTTCACCCCTGGGGGGCGTCAGAGGTGAGATTTGAAAGATTTTCGACTCTTACCCTGATTAGGACCCCAAGACCTCTAACTGTACCAAATTTCAAGTCTCTAGCTCAAACGGTGTGGAAGGAGTAAGCGTTCATACATACACGCATACATACACACATGCATACACGCACACACCATTTGACTTTTATATATATAGATACATCCATAGTAATGAGGCAAATCAAACACTTCTGATGCACTAAATGTCATAAACGGCTTTGCTCCTGCCATCAGACCTCCTAGAGTTAGAAATGTATCACTAATTCTGCAGTGATTGTTCTGTACATCTCCAATTATAAGACTATGATTACAACCAAGTAATCATTCCCAGACTGGTAGGAAATAGGATCATTGCATCACAAGTTATTTTAATTGGAAGTAATTTCTTTGAATATAATTTTCTAGAAAGCACAACTTGCCACTTACGAGAAAGGATTAAGTTACAATGTCATGGGGGGGAGGGAATGTCAATGCTCTTCAGGCTTAAAACCTTAAATAATTAAAACCAAAACCAGAATTCTAGTCTACTACAGATTTATCAAATATTTAATACAAAAGACCCTTATGCAAGCCACTATCACAACTGAGCTTAAGAGAAATTTCCTTCTTCCAAGCATGTGGCTTAATCTGTTCCCAGGATGCATTTCTTCACTCTGTGATTGTTGTTTAAAAAGAACTGAACTGTGGATGTACGTTAGCTAAATTATTGTCCTTTTTTAACACTACTTTTGAGGATGGGCAGGAGGGATGCTAACCTCCTCTCCCTCTGCATGTTTGGTGCCTCTTATCATGGACATAAGAGGAACAGCACATTGCCTTTGTATGGCATGTTTTCACTCTAAAATAATCACCCTGCTCTTTTAAACAATCCCAGCACTGAGACTGTGGCACAGAAAGGGTTGACTACAGCAGAGCAGGACAACCGTGTAACTATGTCTGAGGACAAAGTGAATGTCTCCCTTGGATTTGCATTAGCAATCCAAATGCTCAAAAGGGTAAAGTTGGAAATGTGCTATAATTTAAACCCTTCCCAGGAATTTAACCATTTCCAGATAGCAGTCATAGCTATAAATATTTCAGCTACAGCCATGCCCAAGTCAATGGAGAGAAGAAAGCAATTCCCAGCTATTTAAGAACCCATTTTATTACTGAGTTTGCCATACAGAAGCAATTAACAATGATTAGAAACTTTTGTCTACTTATCGCATTAAACAGGTCAGCATCAAATCCTTTCAGAAGGCTTGCCTTTCAGATTTGCCCATTTACCTTGACTTTCAGCTAAGTATTTTCTGCTGCTAGGAAACACACAGACTGATATATATATATAGCTGGTTGCTTCTCTCAAACCCCAAACATTATCATTTCACCCTTCTTTGAGCTTGTGCATTCAGGCACACACCTCTCTAAACCATTTGCTTGTGGAATCAATGTGGATCTTCCACAAATGAACTAGATGGCAGTCTCACTAAACTCCTCTGAGTACCTCCTAATACCTAAAGAACAGTCTTGGCTTAATCTCCGTCACCTCCTTCAGATGAGGGAGGAAGGAAGGAGAGATCTCCAAAAAAGCCCCTGGACCTTCAATGAAAACAAGGCAAAGAGAATATCTTAGTCAAAACTGTAGGCACCCAAATTTGAGCGTCATTTGGGTCATTGTATTTTATCTGCCATTTAGCGGGACAATTAGCAAGACTTGGTAAATAAAAATAAAGATATAATTTGTACATATATGGCTGGAGATTAAATGTACATAAAGGCACCCTACCCTGCTACTCTATTCTATCCACGGTGGATTAAAAAAAAAAATCAATGTTTTTCCCAAAAAAATCAGATTTTGTTTTTAAAATATAAAATGCATCCACCAATCATTCCTCAATAATGCCAACTATACTAAACTTCAAAGCGAAGGGTGAACCATTCAAGAAATAGATGTTTGCTGATGATGTTTTAAAGATAGTCACACCAGTGAACTGGCAGAAGCCACTGAAGCACTTAGATTCAGAGACTATTGAAGTGATAATCACACTTTTAACAGCAGTCGCTTCTTCTGCCAGTGTAGCAAGAATTTTCTTCCTTTGGACTAATTCATTTCAATTTGAGAAATTGTTTAGGACCTGAAAAAGCAGGAGAGTTTGTTTTTCTTTTCCAGATTATGCACAAAATGGATAAATGAAAGTGAAGATGACTGAGTTAGCTGTAGAAGCCAATATTTTAAGTTTTTCATGTTGACCTGGCTGACAGTTAATTTGTATTTTTTAAATATATTTCATTTCACTATTTTAGTAAAACAACAAAAACAAACCTGATCTTAAAAAACTTGAACATTAACCTAAATTCAAAAATTCATATGCTTGTTTTGTTAAAATATATGTTTGCTGTTGAAGAAAAAAATCCACAATACACAATGTTGATGTTTTAGTTAAATAAAACAATTTAAATGTCTGTCTGGTGATGTTCTCCTCCTAGAAAATCCTCCAAATATTAATATGTTGTATTGGAGATAGTTCACCTCCCAAGGACTTCATAAATATTTGCTTCAATTACCTTTGATAAATGAAATAACCAATCATTCAGTTTTTGATATAGCTGTACAACTAATCTGAAAAGTTTTCAAAATAAATCACTTAAAAAAATGTATAGTGTGTATAGGGCGACCAGACAGCAAATGTGAAAAATCGGGACCGGGGAGGGGAGGGGAAATAGGAGCCTATATTAGAAAAAGACCCAAAAATCGGGACTGTCCTTATGAAATTGGGACATTTGGTCACCCTAAGTGTGTACCTTTTAAAAATGAAAACTACATCCATCTCTGAGTTGTGAAGAATATGTATTAAGGTTATAACAACCAACAAGAATGCACTTTTATGTAGAAATCAATGATTAAAAATAGAGTCTTCTTGACTCGTTATTTAAATCAAATCCACCCTGATTCTATTCCCAGCGCTTGTTTTCCGCCACACCATTATGTGAGCCAAAGTATTTGCCTAGGCCTTAAGGCCATTAAGAGAAAATTTGAGTGGATGACTAACCGTGCTTCACCTGGATACGTAAAGAATACAAGCCGGTAAATGTGGCTGCATACGATTTCCTGTAGCTTAAACACCCACCCGCTTCCTGCTGAGTGAAGAAACATCAGATATAAGATAATAAGGTATGACTCAAAACATAAGGGCATGTAACCTCAAGATGCATTTTAAAATTCTTCCCAAGGAGTGCAAGACTCTTTCATTTGTTCAGAGGACTTCTAATCAACAAATAAAATGACAACTAAGTGGCAGATTCAAAGGACAGTCCCATAATATTTTAGGTTCACCAAATGTTACTGGTTTTATTATAATAAATTTGATTAACTACTACACCTACTCCCTAAGTCCCTGATCTTGCAAGCTTAATCTACAATCATAAGGGGCCCACCCACACAGATCAGTTTGCTTGCAGGGCTGGGGCCTAATATTGTAGTAAAGCCAGAACCTTGGAAAAAGCCAGGGTTGGTCTACACTTGCCACATACACCAGCATGCCTATGTAGGTCAAGAGTATGCTCCTCGCTTCACTCACCCCCAACTAACAGCACAGCTCTGTTGACAGAACCCTCAGTGTAGAAGGCAACTATGCAAACAGAAAAGTGCTCCTCCCAGCAGAGTTTACATTGTTTGGGAAGGTGGTGTTCTGTATATTCTCTCTGAAGCATCTGGCACCAGCCACTGTCAACAGGCAGGATACTGGGCCTGATGAACCATCTGTCTGACCTAGTATGGCCAGTCTAGTGTTCTTAACGATATTGTGGGAGAGAGGAATGTTTGCTATCAGGACTGGAGAAATTATACATTAGATGACATTTGTTTTGAATTTGGGCATGGCAGGGTAGGGATGTCAAATATATGCTAGAGAGAATTGTTTCTAATATTCATAGCTTTGATTTTTTTTTTTAAATGTGCTTGTAAAATAGCTATGGCATTTTCTTTTTCTTATGGTGTAACTGGCAAGCATTCCCTCCACGTGGCTGTTCTATGCCAGGTGTTATTAGTGACCATTTCCAGAGCCCCTTGCACCATGGATGGATAGATGGGTCAGTATAAGAGTTCTCTCCCCACTCGCCTCTCCTTTATGCATGCACAAAAAAGTAGTGACTTTGTGTATGTTAAATAACCATTCTTACAATATAGCTTCTTCAAAAGTTAGTGTTTCCACAATCCACATGGAGGGAGAATGCAAGGACAGATCATTCTTCTGGTTCTTTTATGCCACGTCTACACTATAGAACTTATGCTGTTAGAGTAGCCCCCTGCTTTCAGCACATCATGTGCCAACAGAAGGAATAATTCTGCTGGTGTAGTAACAGCAATTATCGCATGATCCAACCCGTCATACAGAGGTTTAGGGACAACAAGAATATGGGCTTGCATCCCTTCCCCTCTTGACTGATAGCCATTGATGGACTTTTGTTCCATGAACTTAACTAATTTTTTCAACCTACTTATACTTTCTGCCTTCAGCCCTAGCTGCAGTTCCACAAGTTGACTATGCATTGTGTGAAGTACTTCTTCCTTTTGTTTGTGTTAAACCTGCTGCCTATTACATTGGATGACCTTGGTTCTTGTGTTATGTGAAGAGATAAACAACACTTTGCTGTTCCCTTTCTCCACACCATTCATGATTTTATAGACATCTATCATATCCCCCCCTTACTCATGTCTTTTTCAAGCTGAACAGTCCCAGCCTTTTTAAATCTCTCATCTGGAAACTGTTCCACACCCCTAATTGTTGCACTTTTCCATATTCCCCCTCCCCCCCAATTCCTTTCTTTTCTTTTTTTTTTTTTGTGAGATGGGGAGACCAGAAGTGCAAGCAGCATTCAAGATGAGGGCATACCATGAATTTATATAGTGGCATGATAACATTTTCTGTCTTGTTTTCTATCCCTTTTCTAATGGTTACCAGCACTGGTAGCTTTTTTGATTGCCACTGTACAGGGAATAGATGTTTTCAGAGAACTATCCATGACAATTCCAAGATCTCTTTCTTGAATGGTAACAACTAATTTAGACACCAACGTTTTGTATGTATAGCTGGAATTGTGTTTTCCGATGTGTATTACTTTGCATTTAACAATAGTGAATTTCATCTGCAATTTTCTTTACCAGTCAGAGAGATTTGAGACACCCCTTTGCAACTCTTTACAGTCTGCTTTGGACTTAATTATATTAAGTAATTTTGTATTCTCTGCAAACTACCACCTCACTGTTCACCCTTTTTCCAGATCATTTATGAATATGCTGAACAGCACTGTTCACAGTACAGATCCTTGGGGGGATCCTGCTGTTACTACATTGTGAAAACAGACCATTTATATCCTACCCTTTGTTTCCCATCTTATAACCAGTTACTGATCCATGAAAGGACCTTCCCTCTTATACCCCATGACCCTTACTTTCCTTAAGAGCCTTTGATGAGGCACCTTGTCAAAGGCTTTCTGAAAGTCCAAGTTCAATATATCCACTGGATCACCTTGTCCACACGTTTTTTGAATGGCCCCAAAGCATTCTAATAGATTGGTGAGGTATGATTTCCATTTACAAAAACCATATTGACTCTTCCCCCACATATCATGTGCATCCATATGTCTGATAATTCTATTCTTTACTATAGGTTCAACCAATTTTCCTGATACTGAAGTTAGACTTACTGGCCTGTAATTGACAGGATCACCTCTGGAGCCTTTTTTTTAAAAAAAAGAGAGAGTTACATTAGCTACCAGTCATCTAGTACAGAAGCTCAAAAGCAATGTTACATACCACAGTTAGCAGTTCTGCAATTTCATATTTGAGTTCCTTCAGATCCTTGAGTTCCTCTGGTCCTGTTGACCTATTACTGTTCATCAACTTGTTCAAAACCTCCTCTACTGACACCTCAGTCTGGGACAGTTCCTCAGATGTGGCACCTAAAAAGAATGGCTCAGGTGGGGGAAATCTCCCTCACATCCTCTGCAGCGAAGAACAATGCAAATAATTAATTTAGCTTCTCCAAATGGCCTTGTGTTCCTTGAATGCTCCTTTAGCAACTTGATCGTCCAGTAGCCTCACTGACTATTTTGCATGCTTCCTGTTTCTGATGTACTTTAAAAAAAAATCGCTGGTTGTTTTGGTCTCTTTTGCTAGTTGCTCTTCAAATTCCGTTTTGGCCTGCCTAATTCTACTTTTTACACTTGACTTGCCAGACATTATGTTCCTTTCTATTTTCCTCGTTAGGATTGGACTTCCAATTTTTAAATACCTTTTTGTCTCTAACCACTTCTCTTATTCTGTTTTTTAGCCCTGGGGGCGTTTGGGAGATCGGGGAGTACAGTAGACTCTCGATTATCCAGGACTGGATTAACCAGGATGTCAAAAAAAAAATATGCGCAACTCGTAGGGCTGGCTCTGGCTTTGCTGCCGCCCCAAGTGCGCACACAAAAAACCCCACCAGGGCGCAGGGCAGCCAGTGAACCAACACCCCTTCCTTCCCCTTTCCCCCCCCCCCCCCCAGTGCAGGGTGGCTGGTGAACCGACCCCCACTCCCCATATTTCCTATGGATGGTGATTATCCGGGATTTTATTAACCAGAATTATTTTTTTCCCTATCATCCTGGACAATAGAGAGTCTACTGTAGACATATAGTTTGAGCCTTTATTGTGGTATTTTTAAAAAGTCTCCATGCAGCTTGCAAGCATTTCACTCGTGACTGTTCCTTTTAGTTTCCATTCAACTAGCCTCCTCATTTCTGTGTAGCTCCCCTTTTTGAAGTTAAAGGCCACTGTGGTGGGTTTCGGTGGGTATTCGACCCCCCTTCATCTCCCCTCCCCCTCACATGGATGTTAACTTTAATCACATTAGGGTTACTAGTACTGGGAGTTCAGCTATATTCACCTCTTGGACCAGACCCCATGCTCCCCTTAGGATTAAATGAAGAACGGCCTCTCCTCTGGTGGGTTCCAGGACTAGCTGCTCCAAGAAGCAGTTATTAATGATATTTAGAAATTTTCTCTCCTCCTAAGGTAACATGTACCCCAGTCAATATGGGGATAGTTAAAATCCCACTGCTATACTTTTCCTATTCAAACATGGAAATTCTGTCCATAGAGTGCATAGGGTACTGTGTGATTCATTTCAGATTTTTACCATATATTTGACTCTATGCTTTATCTCACATATGGTGTTACTCTCCCACCAGCACGACTTACTCTGTCATTCCTATATATTTTATACCCAGGTATTACCATGTCCCATAGATTATCATTGTTCCAGCAAGTTTGTGATGTCTGTTTTATCAGCATCCTCATTTAATACCACTCAAGTTCATCCATCCTAGTATTTAGACAGCTTACATTTTTGTACAAGTACTTATAAAATTTGTCAATATTTTGCTGTCTGCCTTCGTGTGATGTAACTGAAAAGGACTCTCATTTTTAACTGCTTTAAAAGAGATTCTAAACAAACATCTGCACCAGAATCAACAGTGAAATGTCCCAATGCTTCTTTTTAAACTCACTGCTAGAGTAGTCATGATTGAGAATGTTTTGAAAAGATTAAAAAATGATTTTTTTTTCTAAGATTTATTCCTAATATTTGTAACGAAATTTCCCTCCAGGCATCCATTTTCAAGTACCATGAGCATGAAACAGCCAACTGATTTGCAAAAGCAGATCTTAATACTTGAAGAGGCAATTTGAAGATAACAGCAAGGCCCTGTTTACAGACTTGGGGAAAAGCTTTCAAAAAGCCAAGAAGATAAACCTTTCCCAAGCATTTATCCACAAGTTGTTTAAGACTTTCCCTCCCATCACTCTGAACGTGTGCCAACACTGGCGTCAAGTAGCCTTGGATAAAGTGGTCAGTCTACTTGTTAATTCAAAGGAAAGCTGTATTTATACAGTGGTTGGGAGCAGTGCAGAACTGAGCAAACTATCCCTTCATCCAGCTAGGCTACAGCCAGACTTAAAAATCAGAGGACCATATAAAGTCCGGAAGTCAATGAGAGTTGCATCTACTTACACCAGGGAGGAACTTGGACCAAAGAGCGGGGTCTCTGTCATGCACCCACACCTAACTTTTCACAAATACAATGTCTGTTGCAACTATGTTCCTATATAATACATCTTTCTCACCACAAGTCAGAAGATTAGTTTATCCTATGAAAGAATGAAACTCCTGAAAAAGTCAGTCCCCCAACTTTAAAAACAAGTGGACACTAGCCCCAACTCTTTATTTCAAGATTGAAGGGAGTTTGCTTTGTTCAAAATTATATATTAATTTAATAAGACAGTAAGTTACTGGGAGGAAGGGAGTTAAAAGAAGAAAAGGAGTTAAAAACTATGCAAAAAAAAGAGTAAATAACATCTCACATGAAAAACCCTTAGTCCCACAGGAGCTAGTGAGAGAAGAGATTTCCACATTTTACTACTGTTTGTTGGTAGTTTTGTATTTGGGTTCTAGCAAAGGAGAATTCTCCCGACCTCTGATGAGTGTGTCAGCCTCAGGGGGTTTGTCTAGTCCAGGGTTTAAAATGTGAGGTTAGCACATTAAGGCAGAGTCTTGGATGAGGTTTCGAAAACAAGGTTAGTTACCCCATGCTAACCTCAAATCATAAGACAGGCTTTGAGAGACAGATTCTTTACGAGCTCCCTCTCTGCATACTGCCCCCATATCTGTTTTCAAACATACACAGTTACATTGGTACAAAAACTGCAGAGAGAGAAGGGGGACATCTGAAGAAAGGCACAATTAGAAATGACATTTTCCTTAGAGAGAAGACGAAAGAAAGTAAAAAAACAGAAATATTGGAGAGAGGAATTCTATGTTAAATGGTGGTATGAGAAATGGACTTTCACATCAAGCTTCATATAAAATATACAGCTTTCTATGAAAATATGCTAACTCCGTCTCCATAGTTCACACAATGGAGCCAGATATTCATCGGATGTATCTCAGAATAATTCCTTTGACTTCAACAGAACTACACGGAGAAACATCCGCCGAGGATCTGCCCCATGTGTTTCCAAGGGAGGGGGGGGAAATACATTAATAAAATGAATGTATATTCACATGCTGTAACAGAAAGGATTCATTCTATTGCACTATTACTCTGTTGGATTTATTTCTGCATCAAATTATATTTACATGTATAAATTATATATTCACCGTCTGCATAAATCTGTTAAAGATACAGTTCCCGCAGCTCAGCAAAGCGAGAGGCAACTTCATTCAAAAACATTCAGATCATGAAACCAGATATTTGCTGAAGAGTAGTTCATTTCACACTCTCCCACAGGACTCTTATTTACATAATGCAAAATTCCTGCTGAAGTGAGGTGGTTTAACTCGATGGTTCTCAACTTATTTTCATCTGTAGACCCCTAAAAAATGTCAAATGGGGGTGCGGACCCCTTTGGAAATCTGTTGTCTCTGAAGAAAGACTGAAAACTAACTGAACAGAATTCAACTAAGTCTTTCGCAAGCCCCTTACACATGGACCACGGACCTCAGGTTGAGAATCACTGGTTTAAATAAGGCACTAAATTCTGATTCAGGTGTAAATTGTGAGTAAATTTAGTGTGGTGTCTCCAACATCCTTCATAGCAGCATTGAATCACTCATAAAAGAAACTTAAGGAATTCAGAGGTAACAGAGTCCTGTGGCACCTTAAAGACTAACTAAATGTTTAGTTAGTTAGTCTT
This sequence comes from Sternotherus odoratus, assembly GCA_032164245.1. Lineage (NCBI taxonomy): Eukaryota > Metazoa > Chordata > Testudines > Kinosternidae > Sternotherus > Sternotherus odoratus. The sequence continues at coordinate 203,687,377 of JAVMKO010000001.1, read as the reverse complement.
TAAGTTAAGTTTAAAGTTAGTCTAAATGTTTAGTTAAGTTAGTCTTTAAGGTGCCACAGGGCTCTGTTACTTCTGCTATTCCAGACTAACACGGCTACCTCTCTGATTAAGGAATTCAGCACACTGAAGTACATATATCATACACACCTCTAAAGAAACCCACGACTGAACAGCCATTCCCACAGAATCATCTCTCACTTACACAGAAAGAATGGTGTCTCAAGGTCAGATTATAAACAAGGCTCTATCCGAAGAAGTTTGTACAGTTGCTGGCTACACAGTACCTAATCCATAGAAGAAGGGGGGAAAAAACAGTCGTCTTTGGCTGAAAAGCTATAAAAAGCCTTGCTAGGTAAAATATTTACCAAAACCAGTCTAGTAATTTCCACTATTAGCTGTTAACATAATACATTTGGTAACTGAAATACAGTTGAATTTGAACCTGAATAAAAAATTATTTGAAGGAAATGTACAGCCATTTCTTCAGCTAACAGTGATCAAATGGCAAGTTTTAGTGTGGTTCTATGAGGAAAATGGCTTTCTGAGGGGCTCCATGATTCTTGCATCTCTGATTCCAGATCCCATGTGCTCAGTTTACAGGCTAAAAGATATTTGTTTTTTCCCCTAATTGCCATCCCTTCCAGTTCATCCTGAGTTTTTTGTTGTTGTTGTCTGAGGGTTTGGTCTTTTTTAAACCATTCTTTGTGCATAATCACAAGTTATAAAGGTTCTGCATACCAACTCATGCCTTCCTCATTAACATCTGTACAACCCAATGGCTTCAAAAGGTTTGCACGGGTGTAATATATTTTAATTTAGTGAACACTTGATAATGACAAAGGAATAGCCCAGCTCATACTCTCTCAGCTGTGTCAACTCTGAAGACTTCACAGGAGAAAAAAAGAGGAGTAAAACAACATTTTAGTCACTAAGGGGAATAGACAAGACTCAGTAGATCTGTTGTCTCCAGGTCCATTCTGAGAGAGGTGGTGCCATTTTCGATGTCAGTTTGCAGTTAACAGCCTCTTTGACTTGGTAAGAGAAGACAAATTAAACAGTAAGACTATAACCTACCTCACTGTGCTAGTGTATGACTGCATTCTCCAACAACTCAAGGAGCTTCCACACACAGGTGTTTCTAACACAATTCTATACAATGTGTCCAAATGAATACACCTTACCCTACCGGAACAAAGTAACATACACTGCTGAAAGCACTTGCAGACTTCTGCTTCCTTTCCTCCTCCTTTCTGCAATTCAAAAAAATTTAAAAAAAGACACAGATGGAAACCACTAAACGCTACTCACTGCGTACGTTTCCCCTTACAGCTATAAAATAAGTATTTTGAGGAACACAACAGCAGAGGAAAACAACAGAACACCACTGGCCATCACCTACAGTCCTCAGTTAAAACCTCTGCAACGCATCATCAGAGACCTACAACCCATCCTGGGCAATAATCCCTCACTTTCACAGGCCTTGGGAGGAAGGCCAGTCCTGGCACACAGACAACCTGCCAACCTCAAGCAGATTCTCAGCAGCAACAGCACACTGCACCACAATAACTCCAACTCAGGAACCAATCCATGCAACGAACCTCGATGCCAACTCTGCCCACATATCTACACGAGCAACACCATCATAGGACCTAACCAGATCAACCATACCATCACTGGTTCATTCACCTGCACATCAACCAATGTCATATATGCCACCAATGTCCCTCTGCTATGTACATAGGCCAAACTGGACAGTCCCTACGAAAAAGGATAAATGCACACAAATCAGATATCAGGAATGGCAATATACAAAAACCTGTAGGAGAACACTTCAATCTGCCTGGACACACAATTACAGATTTAAAAGTCACCATACTGCAGCAAAAATCTTCAAGTCCAGACTGCAAAGGGAAACTGCAGAGCTGCAATTCATTTGCAAATTTAACACAATCAATCTGGGACTGAACAAAGACCTTCAGTGGCTTGCTAATTACAAAAATAGCTTCTCCTCTCTCCATGTTCACACCCCCCATTCAACTGCTAGAAGAATAACCCACCCTCCCTGATTTGAGATAACAAGCTGGTTCAGCCTAATTGGACTAACCTTGTTACCTCCTACCTGGTTCTTGCCTACTTTTCTATACCTGCCCCTGGACACTTCCTGCTGCATCCGACGAAGTGGGTATTAGCCCACGAAAGCTTATGCTCCAATACTTTAGTTAGTCTTTAAGGTGCCACAGAACTCTCTGTTACCTCTGCTATTCCAGACTAACATGGCTACCTCTCTGATTCTTAACAGCAGAGGAAGTACTCTAAGACAACCACCAGAATACCTTCCTTGGAGCAAGGAGGAACAGGCACCGTGATCTGTAACTGAAATTCCTGTGGTCTAAGAAGAGTCAGTGCGCTACCCTGGCTTGCACAAAAGCTGCCACTACGTTATACAGCAACCAGATGTCCCAATTTTATAGGGACAGTCCCAATGTTGGGGTCTTTTTCTTATACAAAGCTCCTATTACCCCCCATTCGCCTCCGGATTTTTCACACTTGCTGTCTGGTCACTCAATTACATTCCATTAGATCAGGGGTGGGCAAACTACATCTGGCTCCCGGAGGACAGTCCTGTCCGGCCTCTGAGCTCCCAGCCAGGGAGGCTACCCCTGGCCCATCCCCCCGCCTTCCTTCCTCCCCCGGAGCCATACCACCATGTGGGCAACGCTCTGGCCCAGCACTACTGCCAGGCAGTGCTGCAGCTGCATGGCTAGCTCCAGCAGGGCCCGAGGTCCTGGCACTCTGAGCAGCATGGTAAGTGGGCAGGACTGCGAGCTCATGCGGGACAGCATGTGTGGCTCCAGCAGGCAGTGTGGCCACCAGACGTGCTGCTCTGAGAATCATGGTAAGCAGGAGGGGAACAGGCGGTTGGGTAAGGGGCAGGGAGTCTGGGGCGGGGGAGTCAGGGAACAGAGAGTGGTTGGATTGGATGGAGATTCAGAGGGTTTGGGGGGCATGGTCAGGGGTTAGGGAACGGGGGGGGAGGTTGTGGTCTGTCAAGGAGTGGGGGTGTGGATAGCGGTCGGGGCAGTCAGGGGAAGGAGTCCTGTGAGACAGTTAGGGCAGAAGGGTCTTGGGAGGGACAGTCAGGTAAGAAGAAGCAGGGGGGTTGGATGGGTTAGGGGTTCTGAGGAGAGCAGTCAGGGGGCGGGAAGTGGGAAGGGGTCAACTAGAGAGCAGGGCCAGGCTGTTTGGGGAGGCACCGCCTTCCCTACCTGTCTCCATAAAATTTTGCAACCCTGATGTGGCCCTCGGACCAAAAAGTTTGCCCACCCCTGCATTAGATATAAAAGTCACCTCCACAACTTGATTAATTTTTCTGGTTAAAGTTGTTTTGTCAATAACATACTATTGTTTCTATTATGAAAACAGGGCAGTCTTCCATTACCTCACAGGAAATCTAAGCAAAGGTAGCTTTGCTCACAGACACTGATTTACTGACTTTCTGCCTTAAGCCACATTTGAAAACCATCAAGTCGGTGACATAAAACAATTCTCATTCACAAGAGCTCTTTGAACTTAAATACAAATCCAATTAGGTCAATATTAAAGGCTTTATGTTCTACCATATGATATTCTTTCCTTTCCCCCTTTTTAACATTTGAGCAATTTAGCCACCCCAATTTATTTTAAATGACTAGAGATATTTTCCTCCATAGTCATTTGTCATCATGCTAGGGTTTAACCAATAGAATGCACACAGAATGCTTAGGAAAATGTATGTACATTTTAATCTCTGCAGTCTCCAAAGATTAAGAAGATTTTTACTCTTTTCGGGGGTGGGAGAAAGGATATGTGCCTTTTCCATCACTTGTATTAAATAAGGTTTTCATTAATTTATTATTCAAAGCATTCAAGGGCTCTGTAATAGATGAAGGGGGGAAGCTGTACAGTAGCTATTAATAGACTGTCATTCTTTCCTCCCCCACAAGACTACACCAGAAACACATGGGAAGGTGGCAATTTAAACAAGAATAATGGAAACATGCCAGCTCTGCTTGGTGAAATTTAAAGAACCTACACACTGCATGCATGCAAATGCACACTTATTTGAATTTCTATGTGCATGACATAAAAAATGTGACATACACATTTTTTTAAATACCATTGCTTAAATAAAGCAAGGATTTTTACAGTAGAGGTTTCCCTACAGCTCTTGACACACTCCTTTGTGTCTACACCTTGTGATGCAGGACCATTAACTGAATCCTCTATAATATGTAGGTACAATTGGCAAATTAAGCACATAGCAGCAACTAAAAAAATCCAGAAATACTTGGATTTTTGGTTTAACCTGCATGATTAATTTAACACATTCTTAAATTGTTTTTTTATTTTAAAGCCACCAATAAAATTCCCTTGGAATTATCATCCTTAAGCGATACTGGCCTGAACTGCAGAGATATACCACATTTTAGAAGTCTCAATAAGCTATTAATCCATGGTATGCAAGGGGCAAGGGAAACAACCCCAAATTTTTTTTAAACTCCCCTATCTAAAAAATGGCTTAGGCAACTACTGTGAGGAAGCAGATTGAAATACAGTCGCATCTGGGCAATTAGATTCAGCACTGGATTTAGACCAGTGGTGGGCAACCTGCAGCCTGTGGGCCACTAGTCAGGGTAATCTGCTGGCAGGTTACCAATTTGTTTACATTTGCACAGCTGCCTGCAGCTCCCAGTGGCTGTGGTTCGACATTCCCAGCCAATGGGAGCTGCGGGAAGTGGAGCGGTTTTCCTTTGGGCTAAAGGAAAGTGTGCACTAACAGAGCTGACAATCAAAAGCCAGTTTGGAGAGGACAGGAGGTAACCAAGCAAGGAGAGAAACTTCTCTTTGAAGAGATAAACAGATTTGATGTCAGGTATTTATTCTCAATCCATCTATTTTGGTCGTGTTGAGTTTAGGTATTCCTGTAGCTCTATTATAAAAATGTAAATAAATACAGCCTCTGTACAAGCACAATTTATCAAGGAGAAAAAGATTCAAAAAGCTTATTGCTGTGGACATAAGAGTAGAGGTAGACATGCCTGTTTTTAAACCAAGAGCTCATCTCAGCCAGATTCCTGAGAAGTTCTACAAAAATAAAACCATCTATATTTGAATACCAAGTCTTAATATAGGTATGACAACTAAATAGTGAAGAGATGATACTGGCTAAAGAAAAGCAAATTCACCCCTTGGAAAATGCATACAATATAGGTCACCTTTATAGAACACTTGGATCAAGGGACCTTCCATTTCACTGACAGATATTCTTATTTGCAAGTACAGACTTCCTCATTTTTAAATTATGAAGATGTGTGTTCATTCCTAGTATATCTTCTCCTCCTTGATAAAAGACAAAATGAAGGCAGGAGAAAGGAATTAAGTGCATGGTTTAGTGTCTAAGTGCACTTTCAAAAAAATGTAACATGAATCCAGTTAAGAAAAAGAAAAAGTTGCAAAATAATGAGTGAGCATGTCTGTGTGCAGTGCTCAGTCCACAACCCATTTTCAGTCCATCAGCCCACTGCAAAGAAACTAATGACACACAGCATTATCCATTTTCTGGAGAAGCACTAAAAAAAAAAAAAAAAAAAGCAATTAAGGTTTCCACTCTGTAGATGCACCCTTATTTTTTTATTCAGACACCACTGCATCAACTCTCTGGAGGGGTACTTTACAATATTACAGCAGAATAGATCAGTGATGCTACAGTGACGGGTCTGTCAGCATTCCCATTATGCATATAAACCCCTATTTTCAGAACATTCAGCCACAAATAGTCCTGTTCTGATGGGCTGATGCAGAGCTGACATGGGAAGGAGGAAGAGGAGGACAATTGTACTGAGACCCTGAGTCTAAGGGAGCCCCCAAAACACTTGTAACTTGGGTGAAATTGGTGGGGCTCCAGCAAACATGATGTACTAGAGCCCCAAATTTCTCTCAAGAGGCCTGAACTGATGTTCTTGGCAGTAAGTGTATAAATTTATTAAACTTTCCATCAATTTTTATGTTCGAGGAATTCAAAAAAAAAAACACTTTGGGATACTTATTTTTTCCTGACTCTGAACAACCTTTTAAAAGCTTATGTATTTTGCAGCTCTTCAGGTCAGAGTAAGGTACTCTACTAACACTTCTTAATTGGCTAAGGTACCTGGGCAACCTTTTTCTTTTCTTTTTTTTAAGCAATACTGTCAGTTCCCAGAGCCCATCATTTAAGGATTAAGAAAAGTTAAGACAAATCTTTTGAATTCATGATTTTAGTCTGGATTTAAACAAACTTTTAAACCACTGGCATTCTAGATCAGTAGTTTTCAAGTGGGGTGCGCGAGACACCCCACGAGGGGCAGCGGTATCCTGGCGCCGCCGCACGATAGGCCCCAGGAGACCACCGAAATTGGAAGCATTCTATTTTTGTCCCACCGAAATGCTGTTGAAAGCGGAAGCTTTCTATTCAGCGGCATTTCAGCGGACATATCCCCGGGGCCACAAGTAGATGCGGGACAGCTGAACGGGGCCGCTGAGGAAAAACTTTGAGAAATGCTGTTCTAGATTATTCTACTCCTCCAAATACGGAGAAGGAGAAAGTGAAACATACTCTAAATATTCAACTTTTAATGTCCAAATCAAAATGCAAAAAAAAAAACCAAAAACAAAGTGCACCAGCTGTGATTTGGCAGGTTTAAAACACCCAAGATGTAACAACCAAATCATGTGTTTCACTAACAACAGGAGTCTTTAAACTGATGTTCTTTTCCACATCCGAGAGATGTGTCCCTCTATCTCACCTCTGCTGCCACGCTGAAGTAGCTGAGCACACAATTAGATCCAACAGCTCCTTGTTGTGGATTGGTACAAGGAGTTAAAAGATATTAGCCAATAATTTCCAATACACATTTAGACACCAGGATAAAAGTGATCTGATTTTTAGAAGTGCTGACACCCTCAAATTCCTACAAAGGCAATGGGAGCTTTTAGTGCAATTAAAAAAATCCCTCAGGGTGGTCATTTTCAGTGGGAGGGAAGAGACATCAAGATATCAGTTTATACCTACAGTGAAACCTCGATATAACGGACTAATTCGGGCGAGGGGGTGTCCGTTAAAACCGAAAGTCCGTTATTTAATAATTTTTTTAAATTATTAAATAACGGACTTTCGGGTGACAACGGACACCCCCCGCCCGAATTAGTTCGTTATATGGAGCCGTGAGTCAGCCCACCACACCCCCCCCGTCCGTCTCCCCGCTGCGAGGAGCCGGTCGGGGGGGTTGACAGCTCCCGCTCGGCTCCCCCCAGCGGGAAGCCCGGCGGGAGCTCTCAAACCCCCCGCCCGGCTTCCCGCTGCGGGGAGCCGAGCGGAGGCTCTCAAACGCCCCCCCCGCCCGGCTCCCCGTTGCGGGGAGCCGGGCGGGGGGGTTGACAGCTCCCGCTCGGCTCCCCCCAGCGGGGAGCCGGGCGGGAGCTCTCAAACCCTCCCCCCCCCCCGCGCCCGGCTCCCCGTTGCGGGGAGACGGGCGGGGGGGTTGACAGCTCCCGCCCGGCTCCCCCCAGCGGGAAGTCCGGCGGGAGCTCTCAAACCCCCCCGCCCGGCTTCCCGCTGCGGGGAGCCGAGCGGGGGCTCTCAAACGCCCCCCCCCGCCCAGCTCCCCGTTGCGGGGAGCCGAGCGGGGGCTCTCAAACGCCGCCCCCCCCCCCCCCGCCCAGCTCCCCGTTGCGGGGAGCCGGGCGGGGGGGTTGACAGCTCCCGCCCGGCTCCCCCCAGCGGGAAGCCCGGCGGGAGCTGTCAAACCCCCCGCCCGGCTTCCCGCTGCGGGGAGCCGGGCGGGAGCTCTCAAACCCCCCGCCCAGCTTCCCGCTGCGGGGAGCCGAGCGGAGGCTCTCAAACCCCCCCCACCGCCCGGCTCCCCGTTGCGGGGAGCCGGGCGGGGGGGTTGACAGCTCCCGCCCGGCTCCCCGTTGCAGGGAGCCGGGCGGGGGGTGGGGGGGGTGGGAGGGGGTTGGACAGCTCCCGCAGGGGTCCCCGCTGCGGGGAGCCGGGCAGAAGCTGTCAACCCAGCCGGCTCCCTGGGGCTGGAGCCGGCAGCCCCCAATAACGGATTTCGGATGCATTGGAAATTTTGTCCATTGCACCCGAAGTCCGTTAAATCGGGGTCCGTTAAATCGAGGGTTTACTGTACTTCACATTCACAGAGTTAACTTGCAACATTAAAAGCAATTAACAATGAACATTTAGATTCTGCAGAAGCCAATGCCACTTTGAAAGGAAAAATTCCTACTTGCTGCACAACAGTTGATTTGTCAGGGCTGATTTTATTTGCCCCTTATTAGAGAGGCATCATCAACTTAAAAATAATAGGTTGTTTACTGAGCAGCACTCCATATATAGTGCTCTGTGTCACAGTTTCCCAATTTGGGGCGTCTCTCTCACAGCAACAAAGGAGAGAAAAATATTTGTAGAAAATACTGTAAAATGACAGTAAAACCTCACAGTTCATAGAAGGGCTCCTGTGTAGTATCTAAAATTACTTGTAATGCTTTTTTGAGCGTATTACATTTGAAGCTGATGGTGTCCCTTTTAAAAACCGAAGTAACTGTTTTTTGAATTAGGGAGAATACCATGCTCTAAGTGACAATAATTGATTAAAAAAAAACACAAAAAAAATCTTAAATGGAGTTAAGAGTTGCCTCCCAATTCACCTCCCACTGAAGTCAATAGAACTCCTTCCATTCTCTCCTGTGGGAATTAGATTGGGACCAAAAGTAATGCGCTAGGTAAAGGTCTACTGAGATTTCTGACGTTACCCATATCATGCAAGTGAATGATATCACACTCTTGGATGTCAACATCCTTCAGAGCAAAGAGAAAGTGAGAAATTATCTTGCAAGAGCTGGAGTTAAGAGGCAGAAATACAAAGAAGAAAACCCCTACTTTCTTTCTATGATGGCAGATCTTAAGAAAAGAGGCCATCTCTACACTACAGTCACTGCAACTGTGCAGCTGTAGCGTCACAGCACAGACGCTTCCTACATCAACAGTTTAGTTACTCCATCACTCCAAGAGGTGGCGCAGTAGCTAGATCAAAGGAAGAGTTCTTCTTCTGGTGACCTAGCCGCATCTACACTAGGGGTTATGTCAACCTAACTACAGTGCTCAGGACACAAAATTTTTCACACCTCTGATCTAAAAAAAATATCTAATTTTTAAGTGTAGACCAGGCCAGACTTGAGCAGCTAGAACTGCTATTCAAACTACAAACGTCACTTGCAAAACCTCGCAGGGGGAAAAAAAATACTAGACTGCAAGAGAGAAAAGTAAACCACACTTGGTTTAGTGTAAATCTTGAACTCAAACAAAATCAAGATAATATAAAGGGCTGGTCACGTCTTCTAATGCAGGATACACAAGAGGGGTCCAGGAGAAGGACATCTACATGAGGAATCAGAGCTCCATTGTGCTTGGCACCATACAAACTATGGTAAGAGACAGTCCCTGCCCTAAGCTCTTGCAATTTGACATAAGACAGGACACAAAAAGCATGCTTGACAAACAGACAGATGGAATGGGGGAGGGAGGGAGGAGAGTAACAGTAAGAGGAACATGTGGATACCCACAATTAACAGGTTGCATTTTTTTAATGAAATAAATATCAGTAATCCCCACTGGCCACCTGCTTCACCTTTGTATATTTAATTAAAATAATTTGGGGGGTGAAGGGTGATCAGAAAGTTCAGTGAGCTTTTTTTTTTTTTAAATGAATTGAGAATACATTTACCTCTAGGAACAAGAATACCCGCTTTCTGCATCAGAACTACAATTTTGGCATCCCACTTCTTCCGAAGAAAACTACCATTGCACAATCGAATTCCCCCAGAAAGCAGGAGCTTAAAGGAGGGCAGCTCATCTTTAAATAAGCTGGTCTGGGCCGGCTGAAACCAAGTGACCTCATTGATACTGAATACAGTTTGTCTTTATAGCGAAGACTGGAATTGTATTCATGTTTAACAACATTAGAATTCACAATGTTGTCTGTTTACTAGGGGGAGAACAAAAAAACAAAACAAAAAAATTGGCTATTAGTTAGGAATACCAAGCACAGAAAAAATGAAGTTACCTTTTAAAATAAAACTGCATTAAGATAAAATAGAGTAGTACCCTTAATGAAGGGAAAAATCTCTCTCATTTTAAAACTTTTGATCAAATCACCATTTAAAATGATCGTATCTTACATTATGTCTTTTTAGGAGCCAGAAGTTAGACAATACGAATCATTTACACACAGTTTTGGAAGGCTGTGACAGAAATCAACAAAAGAAGCCTTCACTATGAATTAACTCTCACAAGACTCTTAGAAAGCAACTCTAGCATGAGTTAAGGGTAATTAGAAGTTTCATCCCTAATTTTGAGCTTCCTGCTACTTTCCTGTTATGCCTCAAACCTACCATGAACACTTTTCCCCCAACATATAACATGTGAAGAAGAGAAACAAGACCACATGAACAAAAGCTTTAAAATGTTGATTTCTTAGTCATATTCTTAAAAAGCACAAGAGACAACTCACCATATGGGGGGGAGGTATAGCTCAGTGGTTTGAGCATTGGCCTGCTAAACCCAGGGTTGTGAGTTCAATCCTTGAGGGGGCCATTTAGGGATTTGGGGCAAGAAAATCTGTCAGGGGACAGTACTCAATCCTGCTAGTGTAGGCAGGGGACTGGACTCGATGACCTTTAAGGTCTTTCCAGTTCTAGGAGATTGGTATATCTCCATTTATATTATATATTATATATTATATATTATATTATATGGTACTCTACCTTAATCTCAAATTGAAGTTACTTTACAGAATATGCATCGATAATGAATTTATTTAAGAAGATCTGAAATCAATACATTTCTTAAATGGTTATTGAATAGCTAGAATATATATTTACATATCCCCTTTTGTACATTTTACCAAATTAAAAAAAAAAAAACAGTTTGCTACAAGATTTAAATATTATCTCAAATGAAACTTGTGAACGTTTTCATTTTGGGTGAACAAAAAGTTATCCTTTAATGTAAGGTTTACTACTGTGGTGTGTGGAAAAAAATGTTAACTATAAAAGTGCAAAACTGCTCCTGCAATATCTGCAAATGAGCCCCAAAATTCTAAAGACATATTGCCCAATCAATGACTACAAATTCCAGTTACACTTAAGTGCTCCAATAAAGTTTGACTGAGTCAAGGACCTGAGGCCACCCAGTATGAAGACTTCATTGTTCCAAGATAGCCCCAAACCAAGCATAACACCATTTTCCTGTTAAATTCCATGCCATTCAGATAATTCCCCATGAGTGTAGTATAATAGTTAAATAGGGGTAAACACCTGGGTAACAAATTCAATAATTCTAAAGGCTACTTTTTTGTATTGTTTGTTTACAAAAGGAATTGAAGACTATGCAATATAAACAAGGCAAAACAGGGTAAATTTTTTCAACAATCCATCAAACCACTGAAACTCCTTTTTCTGCAAGAAGGAAATACATGCTTGTGGGCAAGTCTGTACATGCCATTTACAAGATGAGCTGATATCAACCTGTTGAAGAGAAACTCCTCTCTCAAAATTATAACAATTCTTTGCTCTCTAAAACTTTATTATTTTTAAACAAGAGGTCTAACAATTAGTTAACTACACCCACAGTGGTTCAGAGGTTAACTTCATTCACTGTATCTCACAATCTTTAACCCTTTTCTTCCTAAACTAGAACAAATACAACATCTTAATTCAGGGATTTGTTAATATTCTCTTCATATTTCTGAGCTAATCTACAGAGTAACAAACAAGATGGGCTTAACTTCATATCCCGAGGAAAGAAAAGTCATCTGCTGAGGGAATATTAGCTACAAACTTTTAGACTACAGGAAAAATACCAAAAAATTAACTATTCACCCTCTACTGAACATATATTAATCAATGAATTTCCATCTCAGTCACATACAGCCCAGGGAAGGTCATGCACATTTTTTTCCACATGATTTTCTTAAAGTGCAAAGGGAGTCTCCCTCCCCAGGGAAATGCGAAGGCATAATCAAAGCTGTGGAGGAAAGAAGAAAAATGGGGAAGCTGCTGATTTCAATGGGAGCAGCTGGGTGCTCAACATTCCTTAAAACCATGCCACTTAGGCCCCAAACCCATGAGTTCCATGCTGCCAGGACTACACAAAGCTCCACTGAAATCCTCATGGCTCCATGTGGGTGAAGGTTCTGACCACTTGCTGCTCATTGCAGCACTAGAGCTTTATTTAGGCACCTACATAGTGATTTTAGGAGACTAATTTTAGGTGCCCTTTTTAAGAAAAAAAAAAAACTTGGCCTTTTTTTTCCTTACATGCAAGGAAACATTTTCAAATAGCTCCGCTGGGGTTGATAAGGGAAGAGACTGTAACACTAACTATAATCAACAGGTGAATGAAGATCCCCAGAAAGACAAAATAATCATCAGTATAAACATTGATGTATAGAAGCCAGACAAAGAGAGAACAAAGTGCAGTACCCTGGGGTAGTCTCTGTAGTGACAGTAAGCCAGACAACCATATCCCTATAGTCTGGGTGGCATCCCAGTGATGTCAACACACAAACAAGGAAATAAATCAAACTAGCCATGTTTGAAAACTTCCAACCATTGTTTGTCAAATAGAAATATAATCTTCTGGCATCTAGGCATATGTTACACACATTTGCAGTTAAAGAGTAAAAACATTTGATCAACACATCACAAGGATGGGGCTGATGGAAACCGGGGCACACATGATTCAGTTAATCACTTACTTCCCCAAGAAGTCAAACTTGTTTGTAAAAACAAAAACAAAAAAAAACAAATTCTCATCTTTTGAATATGCTGGATTCCCCCCCAGGCGGAGGAAAATTAAATACTGCTTTATGGCCCAATGTTGCATTCCCTTTGCACCCAAAACTCAACAGGGCAAGAAACTCAGAATCATGGTTATTAAAAAAACCTTTATGACATGTTCATGTTTTGGGCAAATGTGGTAACCACAAGTTCACCACTTACCCAAGCACCAAGCTGATGTCACAGGGGTTTCTTTGTATAACAAATCAGCATTTAAATAAAATTCTGAACTGCAGTACCCAATCAGCTTTTCTCAAAATATTTACTGGGGGAAAGGAGAGATATTTTATCACTTTCTAATACAGAATAAAATATATTAATACCACATATGTTGAAACCAGAACTCAGACAGACAAATATGTTAGCTTGTGTGTTAATCAATCAGAGAAAAGTGATTGCCACTTAAATCTAGCATGATTTTCTATTGTTTCAAATTGGTAAACATATTTGTTCAACTTAGTTTATAAAATAGGTTGCTCTAAGTACTTAACCCAAATGAAATGTTCCTCTCCTACTGTCAGACAGTTAACCCAACAAGGAATGCACTAATTAATTCAAAAGTATTATCAGGTAAGTCAGCTAACAATGTACCAACTGCAATAATTAATAGGGGAGTTTAAAGTCATACACACACACCTTTTCCTTTAAGGAGGGCTCAGGTGATGCAAACTATGTAAGCACAAAGATTACAGAAAAGTAATTATTAAATGGGTTAGCCTGAGGGAGGTGTCAAAGGTCAGCCTCTAATCAATCTTCCTATCTTACTCAGGCCTGTTGAGCCATATGGTTTTCCACCTTTTGCAAACAGTGAAATTACTTCATTTCTACTTTTAAAATTTGACTTGTTTAGCGAGGAAACACACGCTGTCTCTCCATCATTGAGGCTAAAGTTCACCCTCTTAAAACAAACCTAAATGTTTGCAGAAGACATACCAAAATGGCTTATTTAGAGACATGTAATGGTAGTTTGATAGTGGTAAATTCTCTTGTTAATAAAAGAAAACCCATGTTCTATTACTTCCCCCATCCCCAATTCCCTTACATCTGTACATAAATAATTACTTCTTCTATTCTTAAGCCATTTATTAAACTATAAGGTTGATCACTATTAATCACACTGGTAACTGCTACTCCTTGCAAAGTCATGAAATCTCAGATTTGCTTCTTCCACTTACTGAACACTGTATAAAGTACACTGTTTTCACACCCACATGGGCAATTTCTCACTATCCTCCTTTGCTTTTATTTTTTTAAATCATACACTTGTCAAACAGGTTATTCTAGGAATTCTGATTTTACCATCTTCAGACAAATAATCTGTCCAGCTATGGTTGTCCCCATCACCCATGCCCTGTATACTGTGCATAACAGAGTAGCATATGATGCAGCACCACTCAGCCTAGACTTTGCATCTTAAGCATTCTGAAAGGCTTTCAGCAAAGAAAACTGGTCACAATTTTACATAAGGTCAATGCTTTCTTTAAACTAAACACAAAAGCAATACCTGCCATTAAAACATAGTTAATTTTTCAATTAGCACCCACACCTACTTATACGGACCCCCATAACCATAGTACCTTGGAGTGATCTTTTGTTTTGTTCTTTATTTCATACAATAAATCAGGAAGATCTTAGACCCTGTCAGGAGAGGTAATTCTGAGCAAGTAAGTTAGGTCCCTTTGCTAAACACCAGTAGTGTCATCTGGAAAGGTAGAAGCCAGTTGGTCACAAACAACAAGAGTATTTTTTTATTGTCCTTAACTTTAGTGTGCAGAATAGGGTGACTTGCCATCAGCTGTGCAGTAAACAAAGCAGGGGAAGGGGAAGAAGTAGGTGCTGTGCAAAAAGATAAAGGAGAGAAATTCTGACACAAACCTTATAGACTTGCCCATATGTGCCATTACCAACTACTTCCACCAGCTCAAAAATCCCAGCTGGGTCCTACAAAGACAAAAGCGGGGCGGGGGGAAAGAAGTGGGGTTACATTTTGGAAAGCACTCGCTAATGGCAGAGTCTTGTAAAACGGGGTCTGGAGCGAGAGAGGATGTTGGCTGTGCAGCTGTTGCGCCCTGTTTTCCCCGGCACATGCCAATACATGCAAACAAAGGAAAGCAGCCCAGGGCTGAACTCTCCCCTCGCCCCACCTCAACCACCCCCCAGTAGGTCCCACTCCGGGGAGGGCAGGGGAGCAGCCAACCTGGCCAACCAAGTGCCCCTCCTGGGCGGCAGCTGCCCCCGAAGCCGACTGCAAAGCCAGCAGCGCCTCCCCACCCACCCCCAGCCCGGCCCGGCTCGCGGTAACAAAAGCCCCCCCGGGCGCCCGGCGAGGGGAGCGCGCGGCGGTGGGGGGACTCACCCGCAGGGAGGAGAGGTCGATGTCCACCAGACTTTTTGCAGGAGAATCGTTCGCCATCTTCCCTTTTGTGTGTGAGGGTGCGGGGTGAACAGTCACCCCCCGGGAGCCGCGAGAGCCGCTCTACCGCCTCCCGCCCGCTTCAGCCCGGCTGCGCCTCTGCTGCATGGGGCGGCGGGGGGCAGAGGCGGCCGTGGGCGCTGGTTCGGTTCCCGGGGTTGGGTGGGGTGGGTGGGTTTCTTCTCCCCGCCTCTCTTCGGCGGGTGCTGCGAGTCGGGCTCGGAAGCGGATTTACACCATGCTGAGGTGGCGGCGGCTCCCAGTCGGTCTCTCCCCTGCCCGCCCGGGCATTACACCCCCGGCGCCAGCCAAACTCCGGCAGCCCCGCTCCGGCATAGGGGGCTCGCCGCCACCCAGCGCCGCTCACAAGGCGAGCTCCCGCCGCTGCCCTCCGCTTCCTCTCCGGGGCAGGGGGGAGGCTCCCGACCTGCAGCGCCGCTGGACTGAGTTGAGGGAGTGAGACAAAGATAACCCGGGGAGGAGGAGAAAAGGGAGACAGAATAGACCGTGGGCAGCGAGCAAACAGCTCCCCCTTCCCCTCTCCGGCAGGAAAAACCAGCGGAAACACACAACACCCCAGAGCACTTCTGGGAAAAAAAATCCTCGCTCCTCTCTCGCCCAGCCGCCGTGTGTGCGGCTGAGCGCCGCGCTCGATACATTCAACAGGGGTGTGGCACAGAACAATAGATAACTAACTCCGGCCTCGCTCCTGGCTCGAGTCCCTGCCTCACTGCCCAGGCGAGGGCTGGAGACACGCACATAACACCCGTCCCCCAGCCCCAGGAACAATCCACGCTCCACGCGCGTCTGAGGCACAGAGCTAGATATGGAAAGAGCCCGGCATAGTCTAGAGCAAATCCCAAAGGCTAGAGGAAGAAGATTAGCAGAGGCATACACAGTGAAAGGTGAAACGGCTCCCAATATTCTCCAGCACTAAAGGACACCTCGGGATCAATAAGGGTATTTGCATTTGGAGCATGCAAAACACCGTGTAAGTGAGGAGCATTATGATTTGTTATAAGTGATACCTTTTCATCAGCCTAACTCAGTATGCTTCGGCATAATGCAAGGATCAAAGAATTTAACCTCTTTAGTGCCACCGGCAGCACTGATTTAGGGAACACAAAGGTTGGCTGGGTTGCTCAGAATGTGAAAATGTTTCTTGTATGTGTAGAGTTAGTGACAAAAGGGCATCTAGGAAACATGATCTATTAATAAAACGAGGAAGACTTTGTAACACCTTAGAGACTAACTAGTTTATTTCAGCATATAGCTCACTTCATCAGATGAGCTATAGCCCAGGAAAGCTTATGCTGAAATAAACTGGTTAGTCTCTTCGGTGCTACAAAGTCTTCCTCGTTTTATTTAGGGATACAGACTAACACCGCTGCTAATCTTAAACCTGTCATGATCTATTAATACCCTGATCTGTACATTTCTAGGTGTTTATTGTTCCCTGTACAAAAAGAAATTCTTGAAAATCACCCTTGCTACACCACCAACACGGTTTGACAATCAGTAAAGCGTGGTACTGCAATAGATTTGCTCAAAACAAAAAAGCATTCAATCTATCCTGAGACCCTCTTGCTCCATAGAGGTGATGCCTTTCCAATGACTGACCCACCTCTAAACCATCCTGCATCCCAATGACTTTAATAGAAGTAGAAGACAAACAATAGCTTCCAGAATCAGGCCCTACAAGCCTGTAAGGGTGCTTTTAGCAAATCCATTACTGACACATCCAGAACTCTGGCTTAGGCCCCATTCCTACAAAGACTTATCAATGGGCATACATTTGTTCACATGAGTTGTCTCGTTGACTTCATTTGAACCGCTTACATAAGTCACATATGTGCACAAATCTTTGCAGGACTGGGCTCTTAATAAAGTTCTTTTCCATATCAAAACAGAAAAGTTAACATCACTACATAGAATGATAAAAAATGCTACCTCGCTGCAAGAAGGTTGAGTTACACTTGCTGTCAGCACTTGTCTCTTTTGCCTTTAAAACTTTTATACTGTGTAAACATAGTGTCAAGTATTTGATTTAAGTGTATGGTAAATTCAAGATTTCCTACATGGAAATATTTAAAAAAAAGAAAATGAACCTGTTGAGGAGTAAAGCATAACCAGAGAAACAGCAAACTTAGGCCTGGATCATCCAACTACATCTACATGGGCAGAACCTCAGGTCCTTGCAAAGACTTCAGTGGGACTCCAGTGAAGGGATCAGGCTGCATGAATGCAATTACAGGATCAGAGCCTG
Source organism: Sternotherus odoratus (assembly GCA_032164245.1). Lineage (NCBI taxonomy): Eukaryota > Metazoa > Chordata > Testudines > Kinosternidae > Sternotherus > Sternotherus odoratus. Next base: position 203,669,777 of record JAVMKO010000001.1, on the reverse strand, counting down.
ACATTTTGGAAAATGTATAAGTATATTTTTTTACCCAGACATACTGATAAGAGATTTCTTAATTTACACCATTGTGAGTGCTTTGTTCTTTTATGCCCTAATCAATGCTTACAGGAATTTACAGGTTCTACAGAGCTGGCACAGATTTTAGTGCTTAAAGTTGAGTGTTTGCAGCTGAAGTCTTGGTCAGGCTAGGGCCTAGGTACTTAGGGAAAGGGCCTGAGTGTTCTTTTCAGTGTTGGAAAATAAAATAAAAATAAAATAAAGTTACTAAGGAGTTTGCACATTAAGCCTAAACATAACATTTCACTGTGTTAGGTCAGTTAGACTGTCATTGAAGTACCTGCATGGATTCTTGAAGATTACATTTTATTCTGGAGGGAAGCGGGGAGAGAGTTCTGTGTTTGACCACTCTGTTCAGTGCTAGGATATTAGTAAAACAAGGCAAAAGTGCAAATAAGATTCTGTGTCTCCAGCGTACCGGGCATTTTACAAAAGTCAACGTTTTGTCTGAGCTTTTGTAAACCCCCAGAAGACTTCCCAGAAAGAGCCCAGCATGAAGCATCCCTCTCACTCATACCTACTAGCCAGCCCTTCTTCTCACACAAAGGGGTAGTTGAAAGGAGAGGGAGAAGTGTGGCTTGCCTGCCAAACACCCCATCTGCGTACACCTCTCTGACCCCCACCAAAGCTGTGTGCTGTGATGGCCACAGCAGGTTTTTCATATGGAAAATCTAATCCTGCATGTGAAAATTAAAGGCCAAACCTTACAATCTTAAAATAAAAAGCATTTGGGAAGGGGACTGGCAATTCAGGAAACTCCTCAAGGATATGTGGGAATTCCTGGATGATACAAGAGGCTTAGTCTCTGGGCACAGTAGATCCTGGTGGTTTGCAGAGAAAGAAAAGCTTCAGCTCACTAGAGAGTCATCTCTTGGGCTAACCTTGATCTTCTAATGACTCATGGAGTCCAAATGTCTCAGATTGGAGAGTTTCTGTAGGTGCAGAGGGGAGACAGGAGAAGGTTGCAGATCCAGTGTCCTTTCTGTGTCCTCCAGACGTAGGTCCACCAGCTTCTGCTCCCCTCTGACCACGTTAGCAGAGGGGAACATATAGCTCCATGCATAAATGTCACTGTCAAATCATTTAGGCCCAATATTTATGGTTTATGAATGAGAGGTCTTTGTTGTTTTTTTTTAAAACATGGATATGAATAGAAATGTTTTAATGAAATACTCTTTACATTTAATTAAAACCATTTCTTAAAGTAAAAATGTCCCCTATAGTGATGGAAACCCAAACACAATAGCATTGTGCTGGAGAATGAGAACCAGAGAGTGAAATTGACTATACGCAGAATATGAAATTGACCAAACTGGTTCCACTGTCCAAGCAGATTGAAAGACAAAAGGTAAGAAATATCAGAAAAGCATGACGAATGTTTTGATTTTAAATTTCTAGTATCTGAGGATGTTATTAGTAAAACAGGTAAGCACATTTAAAAAATTACCCAAGGCCAGAACCTCAGGTAGCTTTCAGCCACTTTGCACTTTGTTGGTGATGAAATTTGGCCTTAAACATGGTTTGAACTGCCCAGAAAGGATCATCCAAGTGCATGGAGGATTCTGCATTGGTGAAAGCCAGGCAGTATAGTTGTGGCCGTGTCAGTCCCAGGATATTAGAGAGACAAGGTGAGTGAGGTCCTCTCTTTTACTGTGGCTCAAAAGCTTCTCTCTTTCACCAACATAAGTTGGTCCAACAAAAGATATTACCTCATCCACTTTGTCTCTCTAATGCCAGCGTAGGACATATATCTGCCTGCTCCTGGCATAGCAGAGAAGGGTGATGTAATTGCAGAAAAGGAGGCTTAGGTAGGACAAATCATCGCTACACCATGTTGATCCGAGGCTGCATTTTTGGACCCCCAGTTTATTGGATGTCAGCATAAGTTAGAGACGTCTAAGAGCTTTTTAAACAGATTGACATGGGAAAGGTGTGAAAACAGTGGAAAGGATGAATTGCCCTCCGTGTGTGTTTCGGCCATACCCAATGATTTTGGCCCAGGATTTTTATAATTACCAAGCTCTTTTGACACTGTGGTATCACTGTGTTAGAATATAAAGTAAACACCACTTATAAGGTTTACAAATAGACTAACCTGTTCTTTCAAATAATAAACAAATTTCTCACTCTCTCCCATCCTAAACTGCATTGGGCCTGATCTCATTCCTAATTAATTAAATGCTACTTCCTTCATTCAGAACAGGAGTGGGCCCTCTCAATGGATCAGATCCTCTGGTCTGGCCAAGCTGCTCTCAGCACAAGACCCGGAGGGAGGCAAACAGTGATCTTAAGCTATCTATGCTGCCTCTGAATTCTTGAACCGATCTTTTGTCCCGGATCCCAAGAACAAGGTACAGGAGTCAGAGGGCTAATATAAGCTGGCTGCCTACAACCAGATGCCGGAGGCTTAGGTTGCTAAAAAGTTCACACAACTATCCCATTTAACCCCCCCACACCCCTTGGAGATGCTGCCTGCCCCTCCTTTCTGTCCTCCTGGCTGCCCAAAATGCCAGACTCCCGCCTACAAATAGCAGGTGTTGAGTTGCACCAGTTCTAAGCCAATGGCGAGGAAAATCTTAATAAAGGGCCTCGTGTACAGTACACAGTTATGTTGACAAAAGTCAGGTTTCATTGACAAAACAGTTAAGGTGTGCACACTACAGGGCTCTATTTGCCAACAAAACTCTCCTCCTTTGCTGACAAAATAAAACAACGTTGACAAGAGGTGTAGAGCTTTTTGCTGCAAAGTTATATCAACAGTGTCAGTGTAGACTCCATGCCTGGTTATGTCACTGTTGTGACGTTGCACTCCATATGTTTTATGGAAATATGCTTATGAGTGTGAATATGATGTAACTGGAATATGCTTTATGCAAAAGATCTCTAGTAAGGTATCATTACAAAGCTTATAATTTACCGAGTGTGTTCATCTTATTTGTTTGCATGTATTATTTCTATATCTGGAGTTAGGAGAATAAGATATAAACTTGTATTACTGACATACACATATTAAGTGGAAGCCATTAAGGGTGCTCCAGAAACAATCACTTGTAAATGGCCCTAGTTACTTGAAAGCCTTCCTGTGTACATGTGGGCCAGCCCAGGGGGAATGGAGACTAGGGGTTTTATGGTGACATGTGACCATGTCACCTGATAATGAAATCCATCTTAAATCTGGTACTTTTCTATTTAGAAGGAGGGGTGGGAACTCAGACAGGCAAAAGATTCCTGCCTTGTGCTAAAGCTATAAAAGCGGGTAGAGCAGGAAAAAGGGGGTTGCCAGTCATAAGAAAACCCCAGCTTAAACCCTGAGATGCCTGCTGGAACTAAGGACAGTACCAAGGGAAAGGATTGGGCCCAGACTAGGAAGGAGTCTAATCTGTGAAAGAAGCTTATTGGAACATCTCTGAAGGTGAGATATTACTTGTAATCATTTCTTAATGTATTAGGCTTAGATAGGGTGACCAGATAACAAGTGTAAAAAATTGGAAGAGGGGGTGGGGAGGTAATAGATGCCCATATAAGAAAAAAACCCCAAAATCGGGACTGTCACTATAAAATCGGGACATAGGCTTAGACTTGCATGTTTTTGCTTTATTTTGCTTGGTGACCGAATTTTTTGTATCTGTTATTACTTGAAACCACTTAAATCCTATAAACCCAGAGTAAGTGATTAATACCTGGGGGAGCAAATAGCTGTGCATCTCTCTCTATCAGTTATAGAGGGCAGACAATTTATGAATTTACCCTGTATAAGCTTTATACAGAGTAAAATGGATTTATTTGGGGTTCAGGCTTCCAGAAAGGCTGAACACTGGGAAAGTCCCTGTTAACTGAGAAGCCCCTGGGTTCAGTGAATCTCAGTTTCAGTAAACAGCAGATAGGCATGGCCCAACCTCTGGGTCTGTGCTGGAGCTGACCGGAGTGTATAACTCAGCAAGACAGAAGTGGAGGGGTGCCCATTTTGGCAGGAGGGTTGTTCTCAGTAGTATTCCAGCTCATCGGGTGACATCTTGAGGGGAGTTTCTGTGACCGAATCCATCACAACTTTAAATGGCCTCCAGGAGGTGTTCCACAATGCCCATCCTGACCACTCTGGTCAGCAGTTTGAACTCCACTACCCTGCATCCAGGTACACAGACATCGACCACTCCCCCTTTAAAGGCCCCCAAAATTTTGAAATTCCACTTTCTCTTTGCTCGGTGTGGACAGCTCACATTGCATCATGGCGGCTCCACACAGCAAACGCTGACCCACTTGGCGCACACCAGAGTTATTGGATCTGCTGGCACAGTGGGGAGAGGAGGATGGGCAGTCCCAGCTCCACTCTAGCTGTAGGAACTTCGATACCTATGATCGAATTTCTTGTAGCTTGTTGGATAAGGGCTATGAATGGAACAGGCAGCCATGCCATGTGAAGATAAAGGAGCTGAGGCAGGTATACCGGAAGGGAGACAAACCATCACTCTGATGCTGTGCTGAAGACCTGCTGCTTCTATAAGGACAAGGATGCCATACTTAACAGCAACCCTACTCCACAATCAAGAGCCCCATGGATAGTTTGGCAGGGCTGGACTAGCCCCGAGGACAAAGTTGTGAATGAGGAAATCGAGTTGGAGGACAATGTGGACCACATGGCAGGGTTGTCTGGTGGCACAGCAAGTCAGGAACTTTCTCCACTCTGGAAGGGTCTAGCCCAGGGGTCTCAAACATGCGGCCCGCGAAGCTCCCTGGTGCCCCCCCCCCAGCAGTTTCCGGGAGGGAGGGGCCAGAAGCGGAGGCTTCTCTACTGCCTGGCTGGGCCGCTGCCGATCCCCAGCTACCAGGCACTGCTGCTGCGGCTTCAATGAATGAGCTGGGGCGGCGCTTCCCAGGGGCCCTCTGCAGCGGCGGCCAGGAGCGGTAAGCCAGGTTCCCCGCCGCCCTCCCGCCCCCCTCTGCGGGAGACTTACTGCTCCTGGCCGCTGCTGCAGAGGACTCCTGCGAAGCAGCCTGGCTGGGCCGCTGCCGAGCCCTGGCTTCCCGGCGCTGCTGCTGTGACCTCAATGAACAAGCTGGGGCAGCACTTCGCAGGAGCCCTCTGCAGCGGCGGCCAGGAGCTCAGAGGAGAAGGGCGGGCAGGGGTGGGACCTCATGGAAGGGGCGGAGTGGGTGGTGGGACCGGGGGGGGGTGGGGTGTGTCAGTGATGCGACCCTCATGGTCATTTTGAGTTTGAGACCCCTGGTCTAGCCAGTCCTAGCAGTCCTTTTCCAGCGCTCATGATGCAGGAGATCACTGATAAGTGATCTTTTTGAGTTGATGCTGCTCAGTTATATGAGATAGAGCTGGCCTTTTGCTCTGTCTATTCTAGATGTGAGTACAGGGATAGAAATATACAAGACTAGCTGTGTTTGAGTGTGTTCCACATTCCACCATGAAGCTTAGCAGTGTTGCGGAACAGAGTGTCAATGCACACCAAGATTTCATGTGCATCCATCCAGAGAGATCTCTAGGAAACTTTCCTGGAGGCACTTGCCAATCCTCTACTGAAGATTCCTTGGCAGAGCTGCTTTGTTCCTTCCCCCATTGGGAGACTTTCCCATGCCATTTGTCAATCACTTGTGCAGGGACCAAAGCAGTCTACAGGCGAGCAGCATAGGACTGAGTCTGAAGCTGTATGCGTGCAGTACATGCACCCTTGCATCCTTGCTTACCCTCAGGATTGAGATACCGGCTTCAATGAACCCCCCTTAGGAAAATGATGGCAAAATTTATAATATTGGCCCTAGTTGCCTGCACTGATCTTTTTAAAGAAACATCTAGACCCCATCTTAAATGCCCAACCCCCACCCAGCTTAAACTCACCATGTGTAGAGTGGTCGCTGAGAGCTTGCCAAGAGACAGTGAGAAAGTGGTGGCTATATTAAATGAGGTACATTTTACTGTAATGATTCAATGCTGTGCATGAACTAACAATCATGCTTCTATGTATTGTTTCATGTACTTCTGCTGATGTGGCCTTCAGGGGAACCTCCTACACACTGGTGGAGCGCCTCTGCCAGATAAGGAAGTGACCAAAGCGTAGCAAGGGGGTCATTTTCTGAGAGGTGCTGCAATTCTCAGAGGCTGAAAAAAGAAAATGCAGGGAGTGGAGATATACCGTGAAGGAAAAAGTTAAAATAGAAAGGCAGGACAGACAGGTGAATGAGTAGTGCATTGTAAAGGCCAGGAGCAGATGATTAAAGGAATGGAGGAGCAGGCAAAGATGTTGAAGTCCCTAATCACGCTCCAGGCAGAACATCTGTGTGCTTGCCCACCCCACTCCCTGCAGCTGATACAGAACTGCTTTCTACGCTCTCACCAAACTCCTACCATACATTCCCTGCAACTTCCCAGAACGTCTCAGTACCCTGTTCACTCTACCCCTTCAGATAGCTTGCAAAAATATAGCTGGCCTTATACACAGCTATAAGAGCCTACACTTCCCTGCACTCTTATCTTCCTTCCCACCAAGCTTTTTGTGTGTGTTATTAACGGGTATTTAATAAAAAACAAATGCTCTGAAAGATAACCAATCTTTATTTGTCTCCTACACATGGTGGTTGCTGCTGGTAGTAAAACATACTGACAGTTTGATCATTTGCTGATTACAAATCCTGGTCAGGTATCATCAAAATTTTCATGCAAGGTGGCAAGTTAACAAAGCATGGCAGAGTGTTGTATAGAAAGACACACATTACTGGTGCTCGTTATCAAAATGTTGTCTTAAAGCCTCCCTGATTCAAATAGCCTGCCATTGGGCCCCTCTAATAGCCCTGGTATCTGGCTGCTCAAAATCAACCCCCAGACTGCACTCCACCCTGAGGGAAACTTTTCATCCTTAGCCTGACAAATATTATGGAGTGGACAGAAGGCTGCTAGGACTACATGAATATTTCCCTCATTTAGGTCTAGCCTGCCATAAAGACAACACCAGCGTGCTTTTAATCTGCAAAGTTACATTCCATGGTCATTCTGCTCAGCCTGTTGTTGAAGCAGCTCCTGACTGCTGTGTAAGGTTTCATGATCCATGGGAGTAAGGAGTATGCTGGGGGGTCTCCCAGGATCACTCTGGGCATTCCAGCATCCCCCACTGAAATTTTCTGGTCTAGTAAGAAAGTCCCTGCTTGCAGCTTTCTATACCGTCCAGTTTTCCTGAATGCGTGCCTCATGCACCCTCCTGGAATACCACATGTTGATGTCAGTGAAATGCCGTGGTGATCCACAAGCACCTGCAATACCATAGAGAAGTATCTCTTTCTGCTGATGTACTCCGGTGCAAGATGGTGTGGGGCCAACATTGGAATATGTGTGATATCTATTGACCCGCTGTAGTTAGGGAATCCCATTGCCACAAAGCCATCCACTATTACACACACCTTGCCAAGAGTCACTGTCTTTCATAGCAGGATGTGATTAATGGCCTTGTACATTTGCATTAACACAGCCCGAACAGTTGACTTCCCAACTCCAAACTCATTCGCGACCAACCAGTAGCAGTCTGGAGTCACCCGTTTCCACACAGCGATCGCCGCATGCTTCTCTACTGCAAAGACTGCTCTCATTTTGGTGTCCTTGTGCCGCAGTCCTGGGGCAAGCTCCACACACAATTTTCACATCCAAAAGTTCTACAGCCACTGCTCATCATCCCAGACCTGCATAATGATGCAATCCCACCACTCAATGCTTGTTTCCCAAACCCAAAAGTGGCATCCATCATGTGTAGCTGCTCCATGAATGCCAAAAGTAATCTGGTATTGTTTCTTTTCACCACACGCCACAGGTCAGGAAACTCTGATTCCTGTTCAGATTGGGAGCTTGTGGTATGCTACATGACCATCCATGATGCGTTCAGAACAGTGACCACAACAGTCGAGAGCAGTCTAGTCAGACAGAGATGGCAGGTGCACAGTAAACGGAGGTGTTGAAAAATGCTGTAAAATGCATTCAGAAGCCCATGGAATGCAGGGATGGAAAGAACTGCATCATGGGACATTAAGCCCACACCCATGATGCGTTGCAATCCATTCCGCCTTCCCACAACTCCTAGGTGCAGAAGGTGGTGAGCAGCACAGTGGGATAACGACCCACTGTGCACTGCTCTCACTGCCATTGCTAGAGCAAGTGTGGACATGCTCTGCCTACAGAAGGAGCGCAGCATGAACGTGCACAAGCGATATTATTATACTGGTTTTTGATTGTCAGCTTCACTTATGTCAACAAAACTCTGTAATGTAGACAAGGCCAGGGCCTCTGCGTTCATTGTGAAGGCACAATACTGTTCCATATGAAATTCACTTTCCATTTTAAGTCTGATTCCAGTATGCACAGTGCGTTCTCAAAACAAATCCTTGCCACTTGAGGACCACCTCTTCCCCTTCCTCCTCCCCCAAGCCCTGGAGTAGGGGGCATACTAGGTTACAGCATGCAGCACTGTGGAAATTCTGAGCAGTGCTGCAGCCCATAGACTACCCCGGGAAGACTACCCTAATTTAAACAGGCCCTTCACACCTCTCTGAATCACAGCTGAGGTTCTTCCAACCCAGGATCGCTTAAAGCTACCTTAGCACTCACTCTTACCCCCTCCCTGGGCTGTGAATTCTATGCTGTGCCCCTTGGAGGCACCACACAGAATCTCACCTTTGTCATGGGTGACGATGCAAGAGCTAAAGAGCCCAGCTTTATTTTGAGCCCTGGCTACACTATAACTTTTAACCAGTTGGTGACACGGGTCGTTCTAACCGTGTTTTATACCTACACATAATATGGTAAATGTGCAATTAATAAATGTGGCATTTACCCCACAGCTACTCTTGCCAGTAGGTTAAGCTGGCACATGGCTGTCTTCCTATAACCAGGATGCAACGCTGTTATATTGTAGTGCACTTGCAGTGCACCATGTTCATGAATGGCTTGGCCAGTCTTCCTTCCTGCCAGACTCCCCAGTGTGCTGCCCACATGCCGCTGGTCTCATGCTGCACGCACGTCCTCTGTCTCATACAAAGGCACATGTGGGATACCCATCCAGAGTGTCCCACATCATGTTTAGGCGCCATGGTAGATGTGGCGGCACAGACTGGCTGGGACACAGTTGTGTCACTGAAAAAAGCGGCTCCAGAGACATAACTCAACCATGGTTGTTGTCATTGGTTCACATATGGATTGTGAACTGGTTACAAGAATACCGTTATAAATACGGTACAACCAGAGGGTCGAAGGGCGGGTCTTAGAGCCCAAGCTGAGCTTGCAAGACTGGCAGTTACAAAACTTACAGCTCCGTTGAGTTTATTTGATATAGAAGTCATTGAGAAACGATAAGGACTCAATCCAATTCCAAACAACACCAGTGGTATTGTTTTCATTGACTTCAATGGGAGTGATACAGTGAGCTAAACATGCAACCCCACAGTCACAGGTCAGAGTGGAGTTGCACTTTAAATCCCCAGTCCTACAAAGATTTATGCACCTCCTTAATTTTATGCACTGTCAGTAGTTTTAGTGAATTCACAAGTTTTTGCAGGGCTGGGACCTAAGTGATATAAATTATAAAGAGTGAAATTAAAACTACAGTAAATGTTAGACACAAATTAATGCCAGTGAATTGAGTTAAAAGAAATATAAATAGTTAAGAGCAAGCTTTTCAGAATGCTTCCATGATACTGTTTCCAACCTGGGGTTTCAAGTAACAATTGTTTATTTCAGGGGGAGCAGAGGGAGAGGGTTGTTTCTGGAGCAGGGTCTGTATTTTGGAAGTAACTGTAAAAATAAGGAGGTAGTTATCACGGCAATCCATTTTAAAAACAAAAAGCTGTAATTAACAATTCTTTTGAACAAAAAAGCTACTGCCGTGGAAGGAAACCAAGAGTGAAAGCAATGCCAGGTAAGGATTTTAAAAATTAATACTCAGCCTTACTGTTTTAAATTCTCTTTAAATTTGTATAGTCTTTGGGTGCACTAAGTGTCAGCATGAATGTCTGCAGCCATCAGTGTGCAATGTATAATGTAACAGCAATATACCCAGCAATAGCAATATATCCTTAAAATGAAACAGCATTAATCACCCTTGAACAGATGTTTGACACAACATCATGCCCCAGATATTCAGGTTTTGTTGGGGATTTTTTTGTCATCAAAATACCACAGAAAAGACCAGGACATTTTCATTTTGTGATGCAAGGCAGAGTATTTTAGCTGTAACTGAGCTGAGAGTGACCGACATTTGCCCCTTCCTTCACTTTTTTTTTTCATGGGCCTTGTTATTACTTACCAAATGGTCCTTCAGTATGGTTTACCTATCATCTGAAATTTGCTTTGTAAAAGCCAAATATTAGGGACAGTTTGCCATTCCAGTTTGGGATGATTTTTCAGTATAACCTTCAGTAACTAACTTTGGAGCAAATGCATTATTTTACCTTCTAAAACGTGGGGTATCCTGTTCATAGTTAAAACATTTGAACAAAGAAATTGGATCTACAGACAATCACTGTTGGTATATGAGACAGTCAGAATTTCAAGTGCAGATCTTGTTGGTATTGTTAGTTGCTTAACTCTTAAATAGTGACACAGGGTTCACAGTACAATCCTTACTCCTCTTGGTGAGTATTTCTGACCCATGGACAGTTCCACTGAAGTCAGTGGGTCACACACTCATCTGGTGTAAACTGTCCTAGCTCCTTTTACTTTGGTTGAGAATCTGGATCAGTGGGTTTGCTCCACAAGTGCTCACCAACAAGAGTAAGGATTGCACAGCAGGCCTGTAATAATTATTAATATTCCTGTAACATGAATATGTGGCTTACTCTTCACGGAGTTTGATTAACATGAAGATTAAACAAACAGAAAAATGCCAAATGGACCGAAGAGTAAAAGGACAGTGCAGGTGACTTTCAAACTGCATTTGAAAAATTCCCCACTTATATTTGATCCACCACTATGTTGTTTAACCTCTCCTGAGCCCTAACAGACATCTTTGTTTGGACTAAGTGAAAAAAAATATAGATAAGATTGATAAGATACACCTCCATACATGGGGGAGAAAATTCAATACTAATTAAGGCCCATTCAGAAAAGTACTGAAGTTAATGGGACTTAAACATTTGCTTACAAGCTTTTCTGAGTAGGAATGCTTTTCTGAATCAGGTCCTAAATTTGTAACTAGGGTGCTATGCAATTTTTTCCACAAAACTCTGCCAAATGCACTGAAGTCCTGTCCTTCAACTATCCTGTTATTCTAGTCCTTGTTTTCTCCAGGATTTGTGCTAAAGTACGGTTTGGCAATATCAATATATATCCACTGAGGATGAAGGTGATGCTACCAAACTAATTTTCACTTGTGACTTGAACCAAAATTTGTGGCCAGATTCTCTGCTGGCATGATACCACTAAAGTCAATAAACTTATGCCCGCAGACAACTTCGCCTTTTAATTGGACCTATATCTGCTGAGGTGAAAAACTTGTGAAAAAGTAAAATGAAATAAAATAAGTGCTGCCTGGGTTTTCTTCCATTTCTCTTAAACAGTAGCATGAAAGCATGTTTTTATTCTATTGCAAATTTAATGGAGGCCTGGCTAGCTGAAATCATGGCCCCTTTAATAAAGGCCAGTTACCTTTTAGACAAGAGTTCCAACACTTTGTAACAGTTAGTCACTTTCCATTCTCTCACCGCCAATATAACCTAGGAAGGAAATGCCCCTTCCCCAGTATAATTTTTTCAGAGGATGAAATTTTAAACTGGCAAGGTAACTAAGATGGTATTTACATAATAATAAACCTTTTTCTGCATCAAATTGCAGTTTTAACATGTTCAAGAGGAGAAGGTTGCAGCTTGATAGATACTGTCTGCATAGTTGTAATACTATTTACATTGTATATAGCTCTTTTCATCTGAGGATCTCAAAGGGATTTAGGCTTTGTCTACACTGGCACTTTGTCAGCAAAACTATGGTCATTCAGGGGTGTTAGCCTATCCCATCCCACCCCGAACAACAAACGTTTTACTGAAGAAACGCACCAGTGTGAACTGCACTTTGTGAGCAGGAGCGCTCCTGTCAACAAAGCTGCTGCTGCTTGTGGGTGTTCGAAGTTTTTTGTCGGCAGGAGAGACAAACAGCAGCTATACTGAGTGCCTTTTAGTGACACACAGCTGTAGCGGCAAAGCCATGTTGCTAAAACTCTCGCAGTGTAGCCGTAATCTTAGAGAAAAAGATCAGTATCCTTATCCCAGTTTTATAGACTGTGGAAACTGATATGCAGATAGGCTGGAGGCAACATTTTTAAGAATGGTCACTGATTTTGGGTGCCTAACTTGAGACGCATAAGGCCTGATTTTTCAGAGGTGCTTAGCACCTGCAGGCCAATTGACTTCAACTACATTTTTTTCAGTGCTCACCACTGTGAAAAACCAGACCGAGTACCTCACTTTGAACACTCAAAACCAGTGGCTACAATTGAAAATGTGGGGTTAAGTGATTCTGTGGCAGGGGCAGGAATAGCACCCCAGTCTTCTCAATCGCACTCCCATGCCCTGCCAAATGAATCACCTGCTGTGTTTTAGCTAAGGCACAGAATTATCTAGGAATTTATAAAGTAAAAATGGAGCTTTCAATACTTTTGTGAAAAGTGTCAAGTATTCCCATGCGCATAGTGATTTTTATGGTCAGAAGAGAGAAGAGAGTGTGGTGGCTAGAGCAGGAAGCCACATCTACTGGCTTTTGTTCCCAGCTTCACTACTGATTTCCTGTGTGACGTTGGGCAAATAACTTAACTTTGCCCCACTTCATTGAACACATTAGCTCCCACCTGCTTCAGAAGGGTGTTGCGGTAATGAATGAATGTTTAGAGAGTGCACTGAGATCTTTGAGAGAAAGGTGCTATGAAAGTTATAATATTAATTTTTAGACACAAGGTTAAAAAGACAAAAGGTATGAAACTGGTGAAAGGAAAAAGATGATATGTAGGGACCAAGGTTTAATCCTGCTGTACACGACTTATTTGCAAATGTTATTTAAGTGACCCTGCGTCATTCACAATCCATTTGAAAAATGAGAGCCAAAGAAGAATGTTGTTTTTTCTCCTGATTTGCCCAGTTTGTTGACGTGAGTCAGCCACTAATGGACATAAAAAGTGTCTATTAAAAAAATACCAATATTCAGTAGAACAGCAATTCCATTCATAAGCTTATGTGTCATCATGGAATATGATAAGGCAGGCCTGTCGCCTCATTCATGTTGTGCTTGTTTGGAATCCTGCAAAAAGCTCTGTCCAGCTGGCGTTCAGCAGAGACGTCGCTAAAGGCTCTGAAGCCTTCTACCTGTGGGAGGGAGGGGGAAGAAAACTCTTTATATGTAATAGAGAACAGGGATGAAAATGGCTTAGTGAACAAAGCAGCACTAGCCTGTCACATCTGGGAACCCTGGTTAAAAAAAAATCCAATTAGTTCTAACTGTAGTTACTACAGTGGTCCTAAATCAGCCCCTAGAGGACAATTGCATCAGATAAGCACATCACGCAATTACTCCAAACATTCTCTCTGAGGTTTGCCACAGATGGCAGTTTCCTTCCAAGAGAGATAGGTGCCCATTAGCAGAGAGTCAGAACTCAACTAAGTGCCTCTCTTGCTCCCAGAGAAGGGGGGCTGGCAAGAAATGGAGTTGCATGCTAATGATGATGTACTGAACTCTCCCTTCTGTGCAAAAGAGATCACTGTTTCCACTGCTCTACAATCTAACGTCTAAAAACTCCTGGATTATTTCACTGTAAAGACACTTGGGTAGAGTCCTCAGCATTAAGCCCTATTTATTCAAGTGATGTAGTTCACTAAGTGCAAACAACGCCATATCCGACTAGCAGGATCCTCCTGCTGCTTGACTTTGTGAGATGTTGGAACCCAGTAGGGATCTGCAGGTTAATTAAGACCAATTTGCTAGGGCTGGAGTGGTTCGTTAGACTCTATCTTGGAATTAAGGAAGGCAGAAGTAGCCCTCTGGGGAGAGGACGGCAGTGTCTGTGGAAAAGGAATCTTAGGTACCATGAAATCTAGGGAGGAGGCTGAGGGTTTATGCAATTTTGTTGAACTATGCCATTCATTAACAAAACCAGACCTCAGAACCAAACCTTGTTGACCCTGTACAACAAGTGTGTGATTTGTTGAAGGTCAGTGGTGAATCTGGTAACTGACATACAAAACCAATTAAAAAAAACCCTACCCCACCCTGCTGTACATCTATGTAAGTGGCTCGTGGAGCTGTGCATTTAGGACTTGATCCACAAAGAGGACATAGACTCAGTGCTGAAACACCGGGCTTGTCTTCACTACCCGCTGGATCGATGGGTAGCGATCGATCTGTTAGCGATCAATTTCTTGTGTCTGGTGAAGACGCGAGAAATCGATCGCCCACGGCGCCCCCGTCAACTCTGGAACTCCATCTCACTGAGAGGCGCAAGCTGGAGTCAACAGGGGGAGCGCGCCGCCAACTTCAGCTACATGGTTCACGTAGCTGAAGTTGCGTATCTTCAGTCGATTCCCCCCACCTAGTGAAGACCAGCCCTTAATACTGAGACACTCTACTTCCTGGTGGAACCCACAGCCCTGAGTTAGGCATGCAGGCTCCCCACAGCATGCACAGGGAGAGTTAGGCACCTAAGAATGAGATCCACAGACGCCAGCATGCTGAGCAGGGAGATGCCTAAGGAAGCCAATAGAAACAATCCAAGTGAGGCATGTGGTCTAAGCTCCACCCCTCTCTTGGAGTGAGGTGCCTAAGACAGGTCAGCCCTTTCATGTAAAATGCACAGTAACAACGTGCTGATTACTGTTTTAGATTATTTCCTGGGGACCCACGGAGCTCTCATCTCAGTTTATTGTCTGTAGTGGATTCAGTAGGGCATTTGATATAGTTTTAACACAAGGTTAAGAAAATCACAATGAGGCTAAAGATATTGGGTATTTTGGGAAATAATCCCATGGCAGCTTCAGACCTCTGATCATGTGAATTCACCTCCATCCATGATGTTTTATTGAGCTGAAAGCTCCTTTGTTAACTACAGATTAGACTATGTGATTCTTAACGAATCCTACAGGACAGAGATTATGGGCCAGATGCTGGCGTTCAGCTAATAGCATGTCGCATAGGATCAAGCGAATTCAGCATAATACTCACTGTGCACTATTCCTCTCCTGGAGTCACTGAGCCTAGTCCATGCTGGTTGCTTCTGTGAGCCAAAATCAATCATGCATCAGAAATCAGAAATGACTCAGAGGAATAGAAATCCCATATTCTCTATTCATGGAACAAGGTGACAGGACAGTATACAAGGGAACAGGAAAGTGACTTATTCTCCAGGTTCAGCAGCTCTCTCAAGAACCACTGCCCTCCAGGTACTGCTGTAGACAAAAACCCAATGTACAAGTCAAGAAATGCCAGCCACGGATATATTTCCTACAGGGATAAACATCAGAGACTGGAAAATAGTCATCCTATATTAATAGGCTTTGGATCTACGCACATGAAATGAAATTGGTCAGTAAGTGACACTATTAATGCATCCTGGTCATTTCTGGGAATGGTTTCAGCTGGGCCTGGACTCAGCTATTTATTTGCTTGCTTTCTCAAAAGAGAATCATTTGTATTGCCAGCCCCAAGTATTCACAAATCATGATCCAAGCCCCCTCGCCCCAGTATTGCAGTTCTTATTTGCTTTGTGGGTTCTGAGCCAGTGCAGAGTCATGTTATCAAGGTTTTCTCCATCACAACCACAAAGCCTAGAAACTTTTTTATAAAATGATGTGGCGATTCTAACAAGGCCCTTGTTGCCAGAGTAATTGGCTTAGTAAATGTCACCAAATGTCACAGGACAACTAAAATTGTGAGAGTTAGCAATGTTAATGTATGTAGCTGTCTTTTGGATTCATTTCAGCCTTTGGAGGGACACCAGTTCCCTTTCCGTTTCTCTCCAACCTTTAATCAGAGCTGCAGAATATGAATCTAGTTTGAAGTCTATGAAAATACAAACTAATGGTGAGACTGCTCTACTTGGGTACATCAATCATTTCTATGGCAACAGACTATGATATAACAATAACATATAGAACCGAGCAGGAGACGCTGGATTGTGCGAGGAAGCCCATTTATACAGTACAAGTATTTTCATTGGCTGCTTGTGATAGTAAAAGCAAAAGGAATAAAGACAATTATAGGCAAAAATACGTGGATTTTCGTTTAAATGGTCACAGGTTTTAGTTTACCCCAGTAGAAAACTATTTTAATACAACAGTGAACAAACACCTTGCTATATTCTTATCTGGGGATTTGTAGGTTCTTATTTCTACTACACAAAACACTGTATATGTATACATTCATAATCAAAGTTTATTCCTCGCAGATAGCACAGATGGTAATAAGTATATGGAGTACAATATCCGTGTGTTTCACTCTATCACAATCATTCTCTCATTGCCATGATATCAATCATTAATACCAAATTGTGGTAGTAACAGTTTCAAACCTAAATATTATGATGTAATTAATATTGTAAACTTATAACTGAGCCCTTAACAGTTCCGATCCTGTACCCTCTACCCATACAGCAATCCTAATGCCTTTGAAGGTAGGCAAGATCAGGCCCAGAAAGGAGTGATTTATTCTGAATGTTTTGTTTTGGGGTTTTTTGAGTAGTGAGGAGGAGGAACTTTTCCAGAAGCAATTTAAAAATAAAGGATGCTATTAGAAAGATAAATCTATACTACAGCTTTCCTTCAATGGTACTTTTCTGTGGTGTTCTAAAGAAATTGAACTGTCTGTTCCTACCCTTCTATCAGGAGACGATACCAAAATACTGTTATAAATATTTTATACTTTTTGCCTTTGGTTTTGTTTGTTTTGTTTTTTCACTTTTAAAGTGAATTTAGTGTTGATAAGGAGTAGATGACAGCTGTGTAGACTGAAGTCCCCTCTCTACGGAGCAGCGTGGGCAATGGTAATGCAAGCTTTCTCACACTGCTCTGTAAAGATTCTGCAAAACTGACCCAGTGGAAGAGTAATTCATTCTTATGCCCATGTAATCTTGAACATCTGTCTGTCTACATAGGTGCCAAATAGTACTGACCGTGATTTTTATGATTTGGACACCTAAGAGAAACTGGATGAAACCAACTCACATATCAGAAGTCACCATACCGTTGTCAGAGATACACATAGAATATCAGGATTGGAAGGGACCTCAGGAAGTCATCTAGTCCAACTGCCTGCTCAAAGCAGAACTAATCCCAACTAAATCATGTTTAATTTTTATTGGAAAAAAATGTAGTTAGCAGTGGCAGCAGGTTTGTATAATGTTTGGTGGTGCCCAGAACAAGTTCAAGTCCCCCACTCACCCACCCCCCTTGTAAGCTGATATATATATTTTTAAAATAATGTAAAAATGGACTGGAAACAGTAAGCGTCAAATAGTTTCCTTATAGTGCACGATATCACTATCGTAAAAAAAAAATACTTTTTTGAATATGTAAACAACCAAGCACTATATAGCCCTCAAAAGCAAATACTTTCTAAAATTAAAACAAAATGTAGCCCCTTCTTTTGCGGTATTCTTCCGGAGGCAGCAAACAGTATTTTCAGTGGAATTTAAAAGAATAACGGGGGGGGGGGGGGGAGGGACAGTTTTCTGTTGTGTCTTAAGGGTTTATTTTTATAAAACTAATTTTTAGATAAAGTGGAGTTGTCACCTTACTAAGGGCTTGTCCACACTGGGGTTTCACACTGAGATAAACTGTGCCAGCACAAGTCATGGTTAACTAGGCCTGGACTGTCTACACTATGGGGCTTGCACAAATGCAGCCATGTTGGTGTAAATAACCCAGTGCAGACAAGATCTACAAGTCGGACAGTCTAGCACCTGTAGCAATGTGCACCCCTAAGAACCACTTATAAAGGACAATGGAAAGAAATGCCAACTCCTAAGCAAAGAATGGAGCCAGGGATGAGGGGTTCACGATGCAGGAGGGGGCTCAGGGCTTGGGCAGAGGGTTAGGGTGCAGGGTGAGGGAGGTGGGGTGAGGGCTATGGGGTGGGGCCAGGAGGAGGGGGCACAGGGCTGAGGAAGAGGGTTGGAGTTGGAGGAGGCCTTTTCCTGGGGGCGCAGGCTCTGGGGTGGGGCTGGGCCAGGGAAGAGGAGTTTGAATGCAGCAGGCAGGCTGTCCCAGGACTGGGGCTAGAGAGGAGGACCTCCCTCCAGCACGACACTCTCCCAAGCCCCAGGCTGCTGTTCAGGAAGTCTCAGAGTTGCCTGCCGGGGTGGGGCTGCCATGCCGCCGCACCTCCTCCCTCTGCAGGCCCAGCAGTCAGCCTGCCACCAGAGTTGCTCCCTTAGCCAGCAGTGGCAGGCCACGGAGTGCAGTGTGGAGCTGTAGGGAGCAGCCGCCTGCTGCCCAGGGCACAGGTCACAGGTGAGGCACGGTCCAGGGACGCTCGGGGGAGGCGCGCGGGGGCGGCAGGTGGGGCTGGGAGGGAGACACGGCCCTGAACATTGACAGAGGCAGGCCCCCAGGGCCCTGAATTTGCTGGAGCACAGGTACCGCCCGGTCCCATACATCTCACCGCAAGAGAACCTAAATAGTCACACCCTGAAATCTGAAGTTTTCCTTTACATTTATATACACAAATACCATTAAACTAGATCTTCAGGGCTGGTATTATATCATGTACATTTCTACCACTGTAAAGCACTATGTATGTCTACAGTGTTATACAACCATCCAGTGCTAGGCAATGCAATGTAATATCTGTATGTGTTTTCCAAAAAGCAGCTCTCATTTCAGTCTCCATACTTCTGGCCAGGAGGACTCAGGTAATGAAAATGAACATGCGTCGGTCCACACTGCATTGGATCGTTATCGAGCAGAACCCGTCATCAGCATGGACAGGTCCCCTGGACTGGTAGTTGAAGCATGAAGGAACATATGAATATTTAGCACATCTGGCACATAAATATTTTGCAATGCCGACTATAACAGTGCCATGAGAAGCCTGTTCTCACTTTCAGGTGCCATTGTAAACAAGAAGTGGGCAGCATTATCTCCTGTTTGAGCAATTTGCTGAACAAGAAGTAGGACTGAATGGACTTGTAGGTGCTAAAGTTTTACATAGTTTTATTTTTGAGTGCAGTTTTTTTGTACATAATTCTACAGATGTAAATTCAAATTTCATGATAAAGAGATTTCACTACAGTATTTGTATTAAGCGAATTGAAAAATACATTTTTTGTTGTTTTACAGTGCAAATACTTGTAATAAAAAATAAATATAAAGTGAGCACTGTATTCATGTTGTAATTGAAATCGATATATTTGAAAATGTGGAAAACATCCAAAAATATTTAAATAAATGACATTCTATTGTTTAACAGTACAATTAATTGTGATAATTTTTTTAATCATGCAATTAATCACGATTATTTTATTAATCACTTGACAGCCCTATTAGTTGCTTACTGAAAGTTGTTCGTTGCACCTATCTCTGGCTCGTTTAGTTACAAAGGTATATTATATATATACCTTTGTAACTATATGTATATATGTATATGTACTTTGTATATATATAAAATGAAATAAAACCTAGTTCCACTAAAATATTAACACAGTCAGGCCTGTAAATCACACGAGCCTCTTACAATATCATCCAGTTTCAGCTCCAATTAACCTTCCAGTCTGCAGGAAGAAACTGGGAAAAGAGATTAATCTTGCGATGTGGCTCTGGTGAATCCAGGAAGGAAGGATATTGTAGAGCCAAGAATCCTCTATTGAGAGCAACTTTCCACCAGTTCCTTCCATTTATACCAAAGGTTGGCTGAGCTCAAAAGCCTGAGATGATGATCTCAGCATATTTGCGATAATGCGAAAAGGAGAAAGATGATCTCTCAGATATTACTAACAGGGGAGCTGATATGTAAATGTGATAATGTGTTGCTTGTATACTAATAATTATGCTAATCTCCATATTAAAAATGAGCGTGCCTACTGTGAACTAGCTCTTTGCTGCCTTACACCTTGCATACCTATACAAATGGGGGTAAAACTCATTCACACAAGTTTGTGTGAATTTTTGATGTGAGTATTTTACATCCACTTTGTACAGATATAAATGATTACACAAGATGCAAGGCAGGGGAGAGTCAGGCCCCTTGTCCAGAATGGGCATGTTCAGAAGTTTAAACACAGGGATTAGCACAACTTCTCCCTTCCAAGCATTACAACATCACTTTTACATAGCTACTCCCATATTGGGTGAATCATGTTTCTGGAAACCTGAGCAGACTGTTTGAACAAGGTGCTTGTGCAATTAATAGAAGTACTGTATCTGCCACCTATTCAGTAAAGACAATTTTCTAACTTATTTAGAGATCAGAACTAACTTTAACTGGCCCACTTTTGCTTGGTATTGGTATTTTCAACCCAGGCATTATGGTTATTAACGTTAGAAAACTTGTTCTAGATAGAAAGTTAACTTTAGTAGAAACAATGGTGTTCTGTCAATTAAGAAACAACAACAAAAATTGTAACTAATCTATGTCAATCTTTGCAAACAGTTTTCCTAACAAAAAAATTGTCCATATATGAGATCCTGGGAAAAGGGCCTTGGATAGCCAAATTACCCCCCAAAAGAATGCAGTTTGATCTGAAAAAGAGGACCAGCAACCTCAGACCATAGCATAATAAATTAAAATTTCTTGAAGATACTGTTTCAGTGGTATCCTATACCAGTCAGTTAAAGAAAAGAGATTGAATGGGCAAAATGTTGGAGAAATCATGGTAAAAGAGGAGACTATGCATACACGGTGGACATGTCCAGGCATGTCTCGGGATGCAATCTGTAACCAAATATCACAGATCATTAGATATTTATTACCAGATGCTCCTTTGGGAATCCTCCTGGGCAGGGGTCTTACCTAAGAAATGGGGACTTACCAGTAGGGGGCTGGGTTGGGGCCGGCTCTGGCCCCCGGAAGGGGAGGGCCTCAGGCGGAAGGGGCAGGGATGGGGGGGGTCAGAGCCAGCCCCAGCCCACACTGTGCCCACCCCCTCCTCCCCGCTGGGGTAGCAGCGGCAGCCGGAGCTCCGGCTGCAGTTTTAAGGGCCCAGAGCTCTGCACCCTGGGACCTTATAACCACTGCCAGATCCCTGGCTGATGCTGCTACCCAGCACTCCAGTAGGCACTGGGGCCTATTTAAAGGGCCCGGGGATTCCCTGCCTCTACCGCCCTCTTTAAATAGCCGGAGTTGTGGCTCCAGCAGCTCTTTAAAGGGCCCGGGGCAGTAGAAGCAGGGGAGCCCCAGTCCCTTTAAATAGCCACTTGGGGAAGCCGGGCCACCCCAGTACGGCGCACTAGCTCTTGCCGGTATGCCGTACCGGCTTACTTTCACCTCTGCTCCTGGGCCTTTCTAGTAGAAATGGTCACACAAAAGGCAATGAAGAATTAATCTCGCTTCTGCTAAGAGCTGTTTGGCTATTGGAGCCTCTCACTGGAAAAAAAGAAAAATAGCCCAACCATAGAAGAATAGTTTAAACAAATGGGCAATTGTGGTTATGAAAAAATGATCACAATAATTACATATCCAGAAAAACAGACAGAGGACAGCAAAATACTTAGAGCCCTGAAAATCTGCAGATATCCACTTTCTAGCCATGAACCACGTTTGTGGATTGGGGATTGGATGCAGATACAACCACAGGTTTGCACAGATGCTTAGATATTTGGTTACCTTTATTCACTAGTCAGACAAAGTACATTCACCTGAAAAAAACTCAGTGTACCTGTCAATTTTTTAAAAAATATTCACATTAGATAGATATGGCTGGTGTGTTAAATATGTGTGTATAGAGATTTCACTTATACAGTCACTAGAAATGACAAAGGTGCTGTAATGATGCTCTCTCTGTAATATAATAACACTGTTAAATAGAAAGATCTGATACCTTTTGTTTAAAGAAAAATAGTCAATTGTTGTAATGATTGTTTTGTTTCTGATAATTCCATGGCAAGAATTTGTGAACTTATTAAAACTTGCTAAATAAATACATAGAAAAAAGGTAGTAGTAGGAGTAGTTCTGTCTGTGCCTTTTCTCCAGCCAAAGTGACTCCAGTGTGGTTTGCTGAACGTTACACAAAGTGTCTCTAAAAGTTTCATCACTAGGACTTTCACTACTCCCACCAGCGACTTGCAGCTGAAAACAGACTCCATTATGTATGCACAATACAATTGAAGATACAAGTCTGCTTTGAGACATAGCAAAAGCAACTTAGTGATTAAAGTAAATGTTGTGTTCCTGGTGATAAGCTAAGTATTTTCTCCACTCCAAATTAGTTACAGGCCAAATCCTGCCCTCTAGCAAGGCTCCCACTAGAAGAGGCAAAGAGCATTTTACCAGACCAGGAATTGGGTAAAGACTGCAAGATCTGGACATATGAAGACTACAGCTTTGCTGAAATACACCCATAGAGTTACAGTGTGATCTGCATGGGAAAGGGTTTATACAAATTAAAATTAAAATTCCCTCAAATTGTAATGTTTACCAAGGCACCATAAGAATAAAAAATAAATAAAAATAATAAAAAAAAAAACTCAGAGAGGAACGTGACCATGTGTAAAGATTTCATTGCTTGGAACTAGTTATTTCAGATGTTGCTTGTGGCACTTTATGGCTATTTACTAGATTACTGTAAGAGGGCCAAGTACTCTACTTCATTACTCTGCTGAAGTCAGTGGGGTTAGAAAATTTGTCCCAAAGTTTTTAATTTGCATGTGTGACCGGGGCCGTCCTCCCTGGAAATGCCAAGGTCAGGGAAGGCTGCAAAAAGGAGAGCAGATACTCCCAAGACTGATGGGTAACTTCCAGTGAAGTTAATCTTCCCAACCAGACACAAACTGTCCTGATCCATCAGGAAGCAAAAACAAACAAACAAAAAAGAAATCACTTAGCCTCTTCTTGCATTCCAGTTCTCTGGCAACCAGTCAGCACCTAGGTCTAGTCAGGGCCGGTGCAACCACTAGGCGAACTAGGCCGCCTAGGGCGCCAAGTGGCTGGGGGTGCCAAAAAGTGGTGCCCACATTATTTTTTTACATAACGGAGCATAAGGGGCTGCCACTGCTCCCGGCCGCCTGTCTCCATAGTGGACGCCCACGGCATGGCCCGTCGCCCCTGTGGAAGCAGCCAGTGGCGGGGGGGGGAAGGGGAGGTTCCCCTTGCCAACCCCTTCCTCAAATCCCAGCCCCACCTCCTCCCCCGGGCGCACTGCATTTCCCCTCCACCCCCCTCCAGAGAAGTGGAGTGGGGGTGCGCTGAGGAGAGGAGGCGGAGGGAAGCTGGAGCGGGGCATGGGGAGGGCCGCCCGCAGCAAGTAACGGGGGGTGGGGGGCACGCAGGGGAACCACTCCCCGCTCCAGCTCACTTCCGCTCCACCTCCTCCCCTGAGCACGCCGCTGCCGCTCTGCTTCTCTTCCCCTCCCACACTTGCCACGCCAAAGAGCTGATTGGCGCCACAAGCCTGAGAGGGGGGAGAGGCAGAGTGGCAGCGGCATGCTCAGGGGAGGAGGTGAGCTGGGGTGGTGAGCTGCTGCAGGGTTTCCCGGATGGAAGGGGAGGAGGGGAGCTGCCACAGGGCTCCCTGGGCAGAGGGAGGAGGGCGGGCGCAAGGTGGAAGTTTCACCTAGGGTGCGAAATATCCTTGCACCGACTCTGGGTCCAGTACAGTGGGAAGTTATTTAAAAAACTTTGCTCACATATACAAAATATTCTTCTGACCCCCAAAGGGCCAACCACGTGGCCAGGTCAGTATAGGTTTAGATCCCAACTGTGGCAGGGTGGGCCTGACCCAGCCTGCCGCCCCTTTAAGAGGGAGAAAAGCCCTCTGCAAACCTCCCTTGCAGAAAGCTTAATCAGCCACCTGGGCTCCAGAGCAATCAGCCTGGATGAGCTGCACCTGGCAGCCTCCCCAGGGGGTATAAAAGCCTGCCAGGAAGGAAGCCCAGGGTGGTGGTGGTGTGGAGTGAGATAGAGAGAAGGAGTTGTGTGTAGAGCTGTATAGAGCTAAGCTGTAGAGCTGTAAGCTGTGTATAGAGCTGTTTATAAGATCTGTGTATAGTAGGTGGTGGGGTCTGCACAAGCTGCACTGTAAATAAAGAGCACTGTTTGGAGCCAAAGAAAAGTCTCCTGCCTGTGTTTGGAGGGGGCGAGAAGGCAATCTGTCACACAACATACCACGCTGCCAGCCAATCATTTAGTGCCTAAAACTAATGGTTTATGATGAAGAAAAAAGAATGAACAAGACGAGAGATGTTAAACGGTAAAGCAGTCACAGACATACAAAGACTTCAAAGTCCATATATCAGGTTCTTAGCAGTATTGATGAGTTTATTGGCCTGAAAGTCCCTCTGGAACACACCCACAGCTTGGATGGGTCATTCAGTCCTTTATTCAGAGCTTCATTTTTTAGAAGTTACTCCAGAGCTCAGAAGCAGGATTGAAGACAAAATGGAGATGATGCAGCTGCCCTTTATAGTCCTTGCCATGTGTCTGGCACTTCCTTTGTTTCAAGCATAAATTCATAGCACCTGGCGTTAGGACTTAGGGCTCTCTCCATAGGCATGCCCCGGCATGCCTTGTTGAGTCATAAGACATAGTACCGGCCTTTTCAGTGGGTTCATTGTACAGCTGATGTTCTTGAATGGGCCATCAAGCAGGCCTACTGCTGATGCCAACCAGTCTTGGGCCAGAAACACAGCACATTTTTGGAAATACAGAGCTACCATACATATCGATAACTCACAATACGAAGGTGATACAAATATATGAACAAGATCATCATACTGGGCAAATTATAACAGTCCCATGAGATAACTCATGGCCTGTCTGGCATGATTCATTGCAATCTTCTAATATTGGTATCAACAGTATCATCAAGTGTCTCCCATGTTCCATTCAGCATCACAGCATGTTTATTCTCAAGTGACTGAAAAGAAAAAAGACTCAACATTTCCTCTCCTTCCACCAAAAAAATCAAGCCATAACAAATAAAAAGCAATTGCGATCTGTACCTCTGAGGTGTGACACATTTCCTCTAGAATTACAAAATAGTCCTATATTTTCATTACAAGATACATTGATATATGAAGCTAACACACCTAATGACAGAGGAACGGGTGCCAGCAAGCAGGTGTGAGCTAGTTTCCTAAGACCAGGCCCTTACCCAACTGGGTGGAGACAAAGAAAAGGAAAGATCTTTTCACTCAGCTATATCATTAGGGTGAGTCCAGGGAGTCACACTCTTACTTTGGTGCATTGAAACTCATCCAGTGGGTAGGGACAGTCATGCTCTCACTAATTTCAGCTCCAATCTTTCAGACTGCTAGCCATCCCCTTCCCCTTCCTCTCCCCAGTGCACAAAAGCAATTTATGCCTGTACCTTATATAGCTACTCCCTGCATCCTCTTCCTTCCTCACACACCAACACAGTAGGGTGTTGCAGTTTAGCACTATCATCTGATTTTTTTTCCTTTGGACACTTTGCCGCCAGCGCCATTGGCACCAATGGAACAAATTCTGCCCTTAAACATGCATGTACAGCTTCCACACAGGGCCAGTGCAAGGATAATTTGCACCCTAGGCGAAACTTCCACCTTGCACCCTCCCTCCAATGTTCAGCCCCCACTTTCCTAGAGCCAAGTTCCCCACAGGAGCCCAGATGTTCAAAAAGTGCAGGGGACACTGGGGAGGGAGGGGAGCTTCAAAGAGGGGGGGGGTCGTATGGGGGCTCTTCCGGGGGTGAAGGTGGCAGAGAGGAGTGTGCACAGGATTGTTGCAGGGGGTGAAGGTGGCCAAGAGGTGGAAGAGGCGGGGGTGTGGTGGCAGGGAAGAGATTGCACAGAGGCAAAAGGGGCTCGTTGCAGGGGGTGCAGTTGCAGGGAGGGAGTGGCATAAGGGAGAAGTGGCCAGGAGGGGGTTGCTGCAAGGGGCTGGGAGGCGTGGGTGTGTCTGTGCCTGGGGCTGTTGCAGGGGGGTGAAGGTGGTAGGGAGGAAGTGGCACAAGGGAGAAGTGGCCAGGAGGGGGTTGCTGCAAGGGGCTGGCAGGCGGGGGTGTCTGTGCCCGGGTTTGTTGCAGAGGGTTGAAGTTGTCAGGGAGGGGTTTGCACAAGGGAGGAGTGGGCAGGACGGAGATGGCAGGCGGGGTGGGGGGGAGGTCCCGAGGTTGATGCAGGGGTGAAGGTGACCACGGCTGGGGGGGGTGGGGTGAGAGGGCGGGGGAAGGTTGCCCAGAGGCAAAAATGGCAGGACAAGGTGGGTTGTTGGGGTGGAGGGTGCACAGGGGAGAAGGTAGCTGGTCGGTGAGTGTCTGCGGAAGCGGTGCCCGGGTTGTTCCCACATACAGCCCTGGATTAACCGTTAAGCAAAATAAGCACGTGCTTAGGGCCTCAAGTAAAGAGGGGCCCCATAGAGTTACCCAGAGGACTTGATCACTGATTTCTCAGCTGAGCTTCAGCAGTTTCACCCATATGTGCGCCATAAGTTCAGTGCAACAAAAATTGTAAAAACAAAATTCAGTCATTTTGAACTTTATAAAATAATTGTAGAAGACAATATTGAGTGTGCCTTTCCAAATGTAGACATTTGCTGCTGTATATTTTTAACATTAATGGTCACAAATTGCACAGCTGAGTGTTCATTTTCTCGGTCGAAGTATATTAAAAATCCCAACAGAACAACTATGCGACAAGACAGGCTGGATGCCTTATCTCTGCTAAGTATTGAAGCAGATTTGTTACATCACATTAATTTTGAGGATATGATCAAAGACTTTGCAATTAAAAAAAAAATGCAGGAGAAAACTTTTTGTAGTATAAATAAAGTTATAAGTAAGGAACAGTAAACATTATTTTGCATCTTTGATTCGTGTAAGTTAAAATGCTATGTATCCTCAAGGCAAGAAAGCAATGGAATAATAGATGTTTTGTTTCATACAAATAATGATATTTATTCATTAGAATATATATTTTACGGTTTACTATTGTTTTTATTTTGAATTACATATACGGTATATGGGGGTACCATAATCTTCAGTGCTTAGGGCCTCTAAAGGTCTTAATCCGGCCCTGCCCACATATACCATTTCCCAAGCCAGGGACTGAACCTGCGCACACACCCACACACACCCCGCGCTCCGTGGGCCTGTGTGGCTCCCCCCAGCCTGCCTAGGTACCTTACAGGCAGAGTAGACACCCAACTTGTCGGCCTGAAGAGCAGAGTGCAGCTGCACCTTCTTCCCCGCACCACAGGCCGAGCCAGGCTCCCCACCACCCCTGCGGCTCTCAGCGGTGGCGGCAGCAGCACGGGCTGGTCCTCAGACAGTCGACCCCCCTATGGCTGGGGAGCCCTGCAGCTGCACCTTCTTCCCCACGCTGCAGGCCGAGCCGGGCTCCCTGTCGCCCCCAGGGCTCTCGGTGGCAGCGGCAGCAGCACGGGCCAGTCCACAGGCAGCCAGCCTGCGCTGCCGCCGCCATCGCCACTGAGAGCCCCAAGGGCGGTGGGAAGCCCGGCTCGGCCCACAGCAGGGGGAAGAAGGTGCAGCTGCTAGCGCTAGATCCTCACCTTCCCTGCTCCGCCACCGGCTGCTTTCCTGGGGGGAGGGACTGGCCATGCCACAGGCGACCCCTTCTGGAGCCAGGTGGCAGGGAGCAGTGGAAGCCTTGTGCTCTGCTGTTTAAAAAAATATTTGGGGGCACCGCTTTTTGGTGCCCCCAGCCACTTGGCGCCCTAGGCGGCTGTCTAGTTTGCCTACTGGTTGCACCGGCCCTGCTTCCACAGGGTTCAGAGGAATTTGCAAATGAATAACTATGAAGAGTTTTGCTCAAAGGAAGCTAAGAACCACATCTTAACATAGTAAATGTAATGAAAATGCAAGCGGTTCTGAGAACAGTAGTAGCAATTATTTTTATAAAAAAGAATTCTACCTCGTAGTGAGAGCTGATTGAACAGTAAACAAAACCTGGTTCATTAACATTTTTGTGATGAAAATGTTGAATTCAGCTCATTATTATTCGTGTGGGACTATATTATTGATTATTTGTGAATTTTCACATAACTGGTACATATTGCTGTAAATGTTCACAAATCCTGAGTTATGAATTCAGTGTGAATTATGTGCCTGAAAAGGCATACAGGAAGCAAATTTATCATTCTTTATCTTCCTAGCATAAGTTGTAGGCCCGATGAAGGAGCAGAAGCCATGTCATACTTTGGTGATCAAACACTCAGTGTGAATAGCTACATCAAACATCTCACACACAATCCATAATCTGAGTATTTGAAAAAAGTATATTGAAAGAAAATTAGGATTGTTTGTGAACATTTCACTAACTCAAAAAGGGGATAAATTAATAATGAATGTTTTCAATTACTACTTTCACCAGATCTACCCTGAAACAAAACACATAATACTTAACATGTTTGGAAAATTACTGTTGCTGCTAAATGCAAAGGGGAAAAAAAAGTCATTTGTTGTATTGTCCAGAGGTTGAAATTAGCAAATTCTCATTTTCCTACCAAATCATAGATCTTAGATAGGGGAAGCATCTTTATATTAACCATCTCCTTCTGTCAAGGAAGGTTTGTTCCTACAGAACATTTAGTGGATTAATCTTTAAAAGTACAAACAATGGAGCTTTCACCACTTCTCTGAGAGACTGATTCGTGGCCTAACAGATCTCCCTGTTAGGAAACTGCAGCAGGGGAGCAATATATTTCACAGTCCAATCCACAATGATACAATGTAAAGACCCACTTAGTTTACTCAGGTGGGTCAGTGACTATCTGTAGCTCTTAAGAATGGAGATGGGTACAAATCAACACCCTGAATCCAAGCACTTTTGGGAACATTTGGATCAAGATTCAGCAATTAACTTTGACTCATCCTAAGGGCCCCATCCAACTTCACTGATTTCAGTGGGAGTCTTTCCCTTTACTTTAAAGGTTATTTGTATCAGGCGCTGTATGTGGAACGGACTGCACCCAAACTCCAGATCTGAACAACTGGAAGCTTATGGAATACTTAGCTTCTGATCTGAATTTTGCAGCTTAGACTTATCTCTAATCGAGACTCTTCTCCTACCTAGACTATATTTAAGAGTCATTCTCTTTAATGAGATTAGTGCATCTGAAGCCAAAAGCTGACCCACTAGCACCTACGAATGATTTTCAATAATCTAGAATACAGGGTGCATTCTGAGTGTATAAATATTGTATGCAGTGATGTGATTAATGCTAATGATGCATGAGGAAACATTTGCCATGGGCTTTAGCCAAAAAGGTCTGAGTAAGATCATGCATATTTTTAGCTAAACTGAAGAAGCTGATGTGAAATGGATCTTTAAAAATGGAAACGAGCTAAAAGAAAACAAATCTTATCAAGAAGAGAGAAAAGTTCTGCTTCCTGAAGAACTTATTTGTGATCCAAGCCTGGAGATTTTGGTCCAGATCCTGCACTGCTACTGGGAACTGCTGAAGGCAGCTCAGTGTGTGTGTGTGTGGGGGGGGGGGGGGGGGGGGGGGGGGAAATCAGTACAAAAATGGCTTTAAGCTCGACTGATTCTGGAGCTCTCCATGCACTAGGCAGGTCCCCAGAAGCCAACAAACATAAGGGATGTTCCAGAGAAAGAGAATTCAAGCCATGCCTCCATTTCTCCAGCCACGTACCCTGCACTGATGGCCAGGGATGGGGATGGACCTGGCAGAAGGATCCCCTGACAAAGGGAGACCGCTCCAGCAGCCAAGGTACATAGTTTAAGGCAGCATTTTTCAAAGTACGGGTCATGACTCAGTACTGGGTCGCTCTGGTCAGCACCACCGACCAGGATGTTAAAAGTCCCATCAGCGGTGCTGCCCGGCTACCTGTTCCGACACTGTGCTATGTCCTGGAAGCAGCCGGCAGCGGCTCCGGCTTCGAGGTGCAGGAGCCACAGGCCTCCATGCGTTGCTTCTGCCCCAAGTACTGGCTCCACGCTCCCATTGGCTGGGAACTGGCCAATGGGAAATGGGGTGGTGGTGCCTGTGGGCAAGAGCTGCATGGAGCTGCTTGTGCACCTCTACCTAGGAGCTGGACCTGCTGCTGGACACTTTGGGCGCTGCACAGTCTGCGGTGCCAGGACAGGCAGGGAGCCTGCCTGAGCACCCCAACTGCACCACTGACTGGGAGCTGCTGGAGGTAAGTCCATGCCTCACCCCCATGCCCCAATTCCCTGACCCAGACCTGAGCCCCCCCCCAAACCCAGAACCCCATCTTGTACCCCAAACTCCTCATCCCTGGACCCACCATAGAGCCTGTACACCTAGCCCAGAGCCCTGACCCCCTCCTGTACCCCAATCCCCTGCCCCAGCCCAGAGCCCCCACACACACACCTTGAAGCCCTCATTCCCAGCCCTACCCTGCAGCCCTCACCCCCACACCGCAACCCTCTAGACCAGCCCTGAGCCTCTCCCACACCCCAAACCTCTCCTCTCCAGCTCCATTGGGTCGCGGACATCAACAACTTTCCTCAACTGCCTCCCCAGGAAAAAGTTTGAAAACCACTGCTTTAAGGTAGCTTCACAATAACAGTGGCTTCTTAATACAGGGCAAGATCTGGACCTTTGTGTTACTGTTGCACAGTAAATAATAGTGGGTGTCACAGCTGTGTGCATTATTCAGTATCAAGACACTGATTCACATTCCCCTCAAGATGGTCTTTCCTAGGCTGGTAAAGTGATTTGACCTTCTAGCCAAGTCAGCAAGAATCCTCCAGGGCAAGAAAGAAGAATGCAACAGTCCTCCAGCCCTCACCAAGCACAGCTGTCCCTCTTCCAGAGTTTACCTGGGCTTCTCCACTTGGTCGGAATCCGTCCTCCCACCCTTTCTGGAAGACCCAGACTGGGGCTTCTGAACAAAGACATGTGTTACCACTGAATCTGCCACCACCACGCCAATACTGTGTCAGGCCCATTCTTTCCGAAACATCATCCCTTTTTAGTGTCCTTCTACATGCTCCCCGCATACAGGCCTCTTCCGCAGTCTCCCTTGAGCCAAGATTTTCTCCAGTTCTCTTGGTGTACTGCCCCTAACCAGGTCTGGTCTCTCCTTGTGTTACAGCAGAGACACTTACAAGCACATCCTGCTCTCTGCTCGTATAAGCCACAAATAGTTTATTTAAATCTTGCCCTCACATGACACCACTCCTCATCCCTGGCCCTTTTAGAAACTACAGCGCCTGTCTTTTAAAGGCCGGACTTCAAATTAGGATAGGCTAGGCCCAAGCCTGTCCTTAAAGGCACAGCTCATCCTGTGACATGGGGGAGAACAAATCGTTTTATGATTAAATCTATTTAAAACACCCTCCAAAGAGACTTCTGTTTGTCTTCCTTGTTTGTGCATCTGCACAAGGCCAGGTCATGTAGCCTGGCTCCAAGTGACTAGTCCAAAGTTGTAGAGTGAGTCAGCAGCAGAGCTGGTAATAGAACTCATGAGTCCTGACTTTCAGGTCTTACCGTAATCATGAGAAGACAGACTTTGCTTTCCCCACACTTTCTCCAGCAACACCTTAATAGTTAATAAGGGTACAAAAATACCTACTATAATTATGATTTTTCCATTGAAATTCTTGACAGAGCAGCATGGCTGCAGATTTATGAGCCTCTGTCTGGATTTTCTCCAATCTCTCATCTGAAATACCATCTGTAATTCCTTTCCCTTTTATCCCCCATTTTTATTTCAACAAACATTTCACCAGCTGATTTCTGTAGCTTTTATTATTCATAGTGTGAGCAAACTGAATGCAGTTGTCATAAATATAAAGGGAAGGGTAACAACTCTTATGTATGCAGTAACATCAAATCCCTCCTGGCAATAGGTACAGAATCCCCTTACCTGTAAGGGTTAATCAGTTCAATTAACCTAGTTGGGACCCGACCAGAAGGACCAATGCGGAAAGAAGATACTTTCAAGTCTAGGGGTGGGGGAAAGGTTTTTGTTTGTGCTCCTTGTTTGTTCTCTCTCAGACAGAGAGGCACCAGGGCAGGAAAATCCATCTCCTACAGACAATCCTGAAACGTCTCTAAGATTACAAAAAGTGTAAGTAAAGCAAGGTGTTTGTAAGGCGGGTCAGTAGGTCCACCCAGCCGCCAGGGCGGTGGGAAGCTACTACCCCTTTGGGACAGCCTCAGTCACACCTGCCCGTTACTGGGGAATTAGGGTCGGGAGGTGTGCCGTCCCTAGTCAGTGGCGCGCCCCTCAGGCAGGGGAGCGCCAGCAAAGGGTCCGTGGCGCGCCCCTCAGGCAGGGGAGCGCCGGCAAAGGGTCCGTGGCGCGCCCCTCAGGCAGGGGAGGGGGCACCAGCAGGACTCAGGGTCATCTGCCACGGGAAGCTCCGGATCCCCTTCGGCATCCACTTCCGTCAGCCACGGGGTGCTGCTGGGCTCTGGCAGTCCTCCGGGGTACTCTGCCCCCGGCAGCTCCGGTTCTCCCTCCGTGTTTGCCTCTGGCAGGCGTGGGTCCCCGCTGAGCTCTGGCAGTTCCTCCAGGTACTCCACAGCAGGCAGTTCGGGAAACCCCAGTCCTTCCGGTAGAGGAGGGTTCCCTAGGTCCAGGGCCTCCCTTGGCTTGGCAGCAAGGTGGGGAGGGAGCAGCCCACAGTCTGCATCTGTCTCCCTCCCTAGCACAGCCCTGACTGAGCTAGGGGCCCCACCCTTTATACTTCCTGTTCCGCCCCTCCTCTTCCTGGGGGCAGGGCCGGCTTGGTCTGGGCCCGCCCACTCTAGCTGAGAGAGTGTATCTTTACCCTCCAGCTCGGAGGGAGGCCACACTGCCTCCCTACAGTGTTAGATTACCTTTTGTTTTAGTTTGTGAATTTTCCCTATTCTAGAGGGAGGTGTATTCCTGTTTCTGTAACTTTGAAGTTAAACCTAAAGGCGAATCATCTGTGTTTTAAATCTTTTTATTACCCTGTAATTTCACTTCCAAACTGATGTTACAGCTGTGATTCTTTTAAGAACCTGATTGAGTTTCAGTGTCCTAAAGAGCCGGGGGGGGTTGATCTGTGCTCACTTTGTAACCAATTGGTTAGTATATTATTCTCAAGCCTCCCAGGAAAGGGGCTGAAGGAATTTGGGGGGAGATTTGGAGGGAGATTGGGCTCCAAGTGGCCCCTCCCTGAGTGTTTGTTTAAATTACTTGGTGGGGACGGGGACAGGGACAAGGAAAAGAATTTATGCCTTGGGGAAGTTTTTAACCTAGGACTCGCAGGGGCGAAAAAAAATTTGCAGGCCTGTTATTTACCAGGCTGCACGTGGCAATAAACTATATAGGTAAGGGATGCAAGGGGAGTGTGGGTCAGGACACAAGCTGCAGATGCACACACACACACAAGTAAAAATAATCAATTTAAAGTTTTATTGGGGATAATTACAAGGGGTAAGGGAGCAGTTTTTTGATTAACTAATAGACTTAATGAAACTTAAAACACACAATGACTAAAAATATCTACTAACAATATTTATAAACAAAGATGCAGTATTTAGTAATAACTGATACTTACAAATACAAACCAGCGCATAAATGACCGGTAAACATAAAAGCTCTGTTTGAAAACACGTGAGCTGAGAGGCTTCGAGGTGATCAGGCTCGGTTACGTGGGGTACACGGGATACACGGGATTCGTTTTCGTTCTCCTCTCTCTGTCTGCACATGGCAGGCAGAAACATAAATACCAACTATGACATCACAAAAGTGTCATAGGGGACAGGGCCCAAAACCTATTTGTGTTCGCTTCTGATTGGCACAAGCAATGTTTACACCAAGTAGGGGAGCAGGTGCCTCAAAGTCTGGCTTCGCCCCCAAAGGTGAGGAAATGCACATTGTTATAGAATGCATGCAAAACTGAATGACAAAAGAAGAGGCCAGGGCAATACCGGTATGGGCAAGTGTTTACAGGATGCAGACAGAAACTGATCTGAATACAAGTGGCCCCTCCCTGAGTGTTTGTTTAAATTACTTGGTGGGGACAGGGACAAGGAAAAGAATTTATGCCTTGGGGAAGTTTTTAACCTAAGCTGGTAGAAATAAGCATAGGGGGTCTTTCATGCAATTCCCCACATCTGTACCCCAGAGTTCAGAGTGAGGAGGGAACCCTGACAGCTACTTTTTCAGGTGAAAAACTAATTTAGCTGCAAAATAAATAAAATTATTAATAGTAATAAATAAATAATCTTTTTGCTGTGAAACCAAAGAAATTCTCAATTCTGTCCAAAGGAAAATGAAAGTTTATTGCAAGGAGTAGTGCTGAGTGACAGAAAAGGCAGCATTTCATAGGAATTCAGAAAAAATGCTCAGGAAAATCCTTTCCAACCCCAAATTGTTCATTTGCACAATTCAGTGTCCAGTATTTTCATTCATGCTTTAGTAACAATGGGTCAAATTCATCCTCTTGCAGAGTGATGGCATAAGGCCATTTACAACAAGCCCAATAGTAGAGCTGAGGACAGGGGTTTCATGCAGTAAGGCTGCCATCCTCTCTGCCTGCAGCACAGAAAGTCTCCATGCTATCTCCAAATAGGCCAATGTGCTGATATGTGCAGAGGGCAGCAATTGGTATGCTAGCCTTTAGAAATACGAGAGAGAGACAGATTAAGTAGCATAGATAGAAGTATAGCCCCATAGTCTACTCATTCGTTCAGGGATTGGATTCTGTTTCTCATTCCTGCTTGTTCTCTGCACAAAGCCAAATTATACAGGTTATGTACTGTAAGAGGTGAATTTCACATTATATGTCAAGCCATGCAGTACTTGTTCATTCCATACTCCAAGTTCCTGTTAATTTTGGACTTGCAGGATTCGGCCCATTCAACCAGCAAGACATACATTTGTTTATGTATAACAGAAACTGATGTCTAAGTAGAGATATGAGGTGATCACTTTTGAATTAATTTACCTCGATACCAAAATCTTTTCTAAGTGCTGTTGTCACTAGGCATTACAGTTAAATACATTCTCAAATGTTTTATATTACATGGCAGTTTTATCTTTTAATTATGGCAACCTTAAACAGCCCCTACAAAGATACAATCTTTTCAATTTGCAGCAGAAGATCTGATTGCATGCATGACAGTATCTCTTTTAGAATCTTTATTCATTTGATTAGAGAGCATGAATTATATCAATACATTTATTTTTTAAAATGTAATGGTGATAGAAGTAATAGAGATCTTGTAATGAACTCTACTAGCAAATCCTATTTATAACTATCAGACCAGCTATGCTATTTTACGGTCACAGGAAAAGATATTCCAGCATCCTGCAAGGATATTTCTTCTAGTGAACTTCTTAGGAAGAACTAACAAGTGAGGCTGAGGTTATAGCTCCCAGAGTCCTAAAACACTGTCTTTGAAAATGATATTATAGCAGTATAATCATAATACCACTTGGTTATAACCTGAGGGTAAAAATATTATGCTAGTATTTGCATAGAAGCAAACCCTTAATATAATTGTTTTAAAGAGTATGCTCTCTGATCCACTGTTTAACTCACAAAAGTATGTTGGGTTAGCTATGATTCATTGCCTGAATCATAGAATATTCGCATTGTCAGGGACCTCAGGAGGTCATCTAGTCCAACCCCCTGCTCAAAGCAGGACCAATCCCCAATTATATCATCCCATCCAGGGTTTTGTCAAGCCTGACCTTAAAAACCTCTAAGGAAGGTGATTCCATCACCTCCCTAGGTAACCCATTCCAATGCTTCACCACCCTCCTAGTGAAAAAGTTTTTCCCAATATCCAACCTAAACCTCCCCCACTGCAACTTGAAACCATCACTCCTTGTTCTGTCATCTGCTACCACTGGGAACAGTCTAGATCCATCCTCTTTGGAACCCCCTTTCAGGTAGTTGAAAGCAGCTATCAAATCTCCCCTCAGTCTTCTCTTCTGTAGACTAAACAATCCCAGTTCTCTCAGCCTCTCCTCATAAGTCATGTGCTCCAGCCTCCTAATCATTTTTGTTGCCCTCCGCTGGACTCTTTCCAATTTTTCCACATCCTTCTTGTAGTGTGGGGCCCAAAACTGGACACAGTATTCCAGATGAGGCCTCACCAATGCCAAAAAAGAGGAATGATGATGTCCCTTGATCTCCTGGCAATGCTCCTATTTACACAGCCCAAAATGCTGTTAGCCTTCTTGACAACAAGGGAATACCATTGACTCATATCCAGCTTCTCATCCAGAAGGTCCCTAGGTCCTTTTCTGCAGAACTGCTGCCTAGCCACTCAGTCTCTAGTCTGTAGCAGTGCATGGGATTCTTCCATCTTAAGTGCAGGACTCTGCACTTGTCCTTGTTGAATCTTCTCAGATTTTTTTTGGCCCAATCCTCTAATTTGTCTAAGTCCCTTTGTATCCTATCCCTACACTCCAGCGTATCTACCACTCCTCTCCGTTTAGTGTCATCTGCAAACTTGTTGAGGGTACAGTCCACACCATCCTCCAGATCATTGATAAAGATATTGAACAAAACCAGCTCCAGGACCAACCTTTGGAGCACTCTGCTGGACACCCGCTGCCAACTAGACATGGAGCCATTGATCACTACCTGTTAACCTCGTCGATCTAGCCAGCTTTCTATCCACCTTATAATCCATTCATCCAGCCCATACTTCTTTAACTTGCTGGCAAGAATACTGTGGGAGTCCATATCAAAAGCTTTACTAAAATCAAGGAATAACATGTCCACTGCTTTCCCCCCATCCACAGAGCCAGTTATCTCATTATAGAAGGCAATTACATTAGTCAGGCATGATTTGCCCTTGGTGAATCCATGCTGATTGTTCCTGATGACTTTCCTCTCCCCTGAGTTCTTCAAAATTGATTCCTTGAGGACCGGCTCCATGATTTTTTCAGGGACTGAGATGAGGCTGACTGGCCTGTAGTTCTCCGGATCCTCCTTCTTCCCTTTTTTAAAGATGGTCACTACATTAGCCTTCTTCCAGTCATTTCACATTGCATTTTGGAAGAGTTATCCTTCTGTTGGTGCTCTTTTTTATTTTACTGGTACATTTGAAATCTGTCCTGAAAGTGTCTAATATGATGTGCTAGTTAGTACATTTTCTCCAGTATGACTCATTGTCATAATGAGCTTACTAAATTCAATGTGATCATTGTTTGCCATTGCTCCATGTCAGCAGGCATTGCACAGACCTTACCATTTTCTCTTCCCAGCTTTCAGACCACTGACTGGGGCAAGTGATCTTTTTTCTCTTACTTCATCTGTGGGGCCACAGAAGTAAGGGGAGCTAGTTCCAGCCAGCTCTGCACTCCACCAGCCCCACCAGAATCAGTAGGGAAACCCGAATGCCCTTAAAGGGGCTGGCTCCCAGCTCCTCCTGACATTCATCCCTCCTCCTGCTGCTAAGTTCATGGCAGCAAGGGTGGAGCTTTTTACTTTTGAAATTTTTTCAAAATTGAGGAGACAATCAGAGACATTGAGAGCTGCGATTCCTCTCTGAGCCCCTCCCACCAGTACAGGAGTCCCCACCAGGAACCAGGCTCCCAAAGGGCTCTGCCGCTCTTCAGGGATGCTGCCCCAAGCCCTGCTCTTCCAGCTTCACCACCATCTTCTGGCCAGGAGGACTTTTTACAGCTGTAACTCTCACATATCACTCAATAGTAAGTGTGATCTCCCTTCCGCTTTCCCCTCCCCTAAAAGAGGTAAGGGCAGTAATGGTATCAGGACAACAAATATCTTATTGCAAGGAATGCTGGAATGATTTAATTGGGGATTGGTCCTGCTTTGAGCAGGGGGTTGGACTAGATGACCTCCAGAGGTCCCTTCCAACCCTAATATTCTATGATTCTATGACATCCACATTTATTGGGTTTTGACCCTACCTATTATTATTATTATTGTTGCTATTATTATTTCCATTGTTGTTTTGCCACCATGCTTCCAACACAATCCCCACTCCTAGGGCAGGCTGTTCAATTTCCATCCATTCTTGGCTATCAGCCAGGTCAAAGCCAAAATCAGACCTGCCTTTTCCATGGTATTTGATGAACTGAACAACCTTTCCTCCACTCAGAGCATCTCAGCTCACAACTCACTACTTCACTTATCACCGTTCATATTGGGAGGAACTATCTAAGGAGACAAAAGAGCAGACGTAAGAAACTGGACATTAGACATTTAGAAAGTGAATGAGGAATGTTATTTACTCCTTTACATAACACAAGAACTAAAGGTCACCCAATAAAATTAATTGGCAGGAGGTTTAAAACAAACAAAAGGAAATATTTTTTCACACAGCACACAGTCAACCTGTGGAACTTTTTGCCAGAGGATTCTGCATTGCACAGTAGCACAGAATTCCCCCGTGAATAAAAAGTAGTGATTGGAAACCGTACCTTTACCACTAGACCCCTCTTTTGTGGATTCCCACAACAATCATTTTTCTTGCTGGTTTTGTTCAACACTTCTATGCAGCCATTAGGAGAATAGTTCAGATGACACAGACTCAAGTGAGAGCACTATGCAACTGACAAATAGCCCTGTTTAACCTTCCCCACGTATGACCACAGCACTACCACCAAGATGGCCTTGTGCTTGGATGAGATCAATTCATGAATGTAGAACAGCTGAACCAAACAAGACAGAGGTCATGCTGGTGGGCAGAGGAAAGCACTTTGAAGAGTTTGCAGCCATGGGGAAGTCTCCTTTGGTTGATACACCTACCCACCATGAGTCAATTCAGTTTGTAGTTTAGAAGTAGTCCTGGGCTTCTCGCTGATGTTAATTCTCTCTTGTAGCAGCATCTGCAAGTAACACTTTCTATCATATCTAGTTGGCTAGGGGACTCCATCCCATTCTGGCAGATGAGAACCTGGTCTCAATTATTCATGCCCCCGGCACCTCCCATATATTACAACAATGCAATATATCTGGGCATGAATCCATCAGCCCTTAGGAAACTTCAGTTAGTACAGTACACTGCAGCATGCCTCCTCAGCAACACAGGTTACTTCAAGCACATCAAACCTGCCTTCTGCTCCCTGCACTAGCTTCTCATAGAATACTGAATATATTTAAAGTATAGATCTTTATCTTCCCGTAATGGGCCCAGGGTATCTAAAAGATTGCCTAGCTCTCTAGGATAAAGTGCATGATTGACAACTTCCCTCCACAGGCATAATGGAACTTTCTATAATAAGGGTAAAGCTTATCTGCATGGGAGTGTGACAGGGTGCTAAGCAGAAAACTGCTTAACCAACCCTCTGTCACTCCAACTCCAATTAAGGGAGGTGAATTGGAGCTGGGTAGATCACCTGGCCCTGACTGTGGAAGATGGAACAGCTGCTGCCTCTTCAGCTGGGGCTGGATAAAAGCTCCAGGGGATGGAAACCAAGGGGAGGAGCTGGAAAGAGGGGAAGCTGCACTAGAGGAAAGGCAGTAAGGGGAAGCAGGGAGAAATAGCTTGCCATTCTTGCTGGTGGACTATGTGTATCATAGAATCTCAGAGTTGGAAGGGACCTCAGGAGATCATCTAGTTGAGCCCCCTGCTCAAAGCAGGACTAATCCCATTTTTGCCCTATATCCCTAAATGGCCTCCTTGAGGATTGAACTCACAACCCTGGGTTTAGCAGACCAATGCTCAAAAAAACCACTGAGCTATCCCTCCCCCCACCATATAGTGGAAAGGTAGTAGGAACACAATCTGTAAATAAAAGTACTAGGTGAGCACTGCACGAAGATCTCTGTGTGACTTTCTCAGCCCAGCGGGGGCAGGAGCCAGGAGGGTTCTGCAGAGACCCTGTTACAGAGAGATAGAACTTTCTCAAGTGCCCGTCTGAGGCTGTGGAATGAACTCCCCCAGGAATTAAGGACCATTCGAAATGTCACTACCTTCTGCTTCAAGTGCAAGGCACATCTCTTCAACCTGCCTTCTGTAACATAAATACATAGCAGTGTGTAAATTTAAAACAAAAAAATAAAGCTCTATCAAAATAAGCCACTACACCGTACACACAATTGTTCTAGGAAGAGAATGAGAGAACAAACCACACATGACAGATGTTAGTCACATCACTTAATGCACTGCTGGAAGATGCTGAGATGTAAGGGTGGTGAATGTGGCATAAGAATCTAAATAGAATAGAACAGAGTGCACAGATGGCGTGTTGACAGGCTGCGTTACCTGCAGACTTTTATGGTTGTGCTTGTTGCATTTGCCATGAGCTTGACTTAAAACAGGGTGCTTGAAATTATATTACCACAGGACATACATTGTGATAACCCATGTAATTTTATTTTCTCCTGAGAACCTTGCATCTCTTCTAGAACCACTACTATTTATTTGTCCTTTTACATACCCAGTCGTGCACTGGTCACGCCTTCCTTCTAGCTCAGGAGAGCTGGACATGACTGCTATGGTGTTCAGTAATCACTCTGGGCTCAACATGCATAAAAAAAACAACTTGTTTATTCAGTGATGCAGTTCCAATTGCCTGTGCCCTCTGTGAGTATGTCTATACTGCAGCTAGGCAGGGCCGGTGCAAGGATATTTTGCGCTCTAGGCGAAACTTCCTCCTTGCGCCCTCCCCGTCCATCTCCCCCACTGCATCGCTTATTATAAACTTTCAAAATACTTTCAAAAATACACCCATTTTAGTCACATATACTTCCTTCCTTCATTCTTTCATATCAAAATCTACTACATTTTATTCTACCTTTAGAATATCCAATTATTGTCACTAATAAAATTTATAAAATTAGAATGGCGGATACTCCATCATACAACTCACAATATCAATATGACCAATTTCAACAGCCCACACACACATATTTGCACATAGACATATACACTCAGATACTTAACATACACACACAATTGACACAAAGTATTAGCGAAATGATGCAGCAGCACTTGCCAGAGTCTTGGACCTGAAACAACAAAAATAGTTAGCCTCAGTCGACAACCTCCAAAAACTAGTAAACTCAGCATTATAAACAGCCTGTCAGAACGGGTAACAGCTGCATGCGACAAGAAAAATGACGTCATTGCCACTTTGTACCATAGTGAAGCAGTATGCTTGTGCCCGCAACGCAGAGCTGGCGTAGACTATAGCTGTTATGTACGAGAGAATGACAAGTTAAAATGTACGTTCGACGACGTTTCTCTTTTCTTTATTCATTCGTTTTCCAGCAATAGTGTAAAAAAAAAATTGGGGCGCTGCTTTTTGGCGCCCCCAAATTTT
Organism: Sternotherus odoratus; assembly: GCA_032164245.1. Classification (NCBI taxonomy): domain Eukaryota; kingdom Metazoa; phylum Chordata; order Testudines; family Kinosternidae; genus Sternotherus; species Sternotherus odoratus. The sequence goes on along the minus strand of JAVMKO010000001.1, from coordinate 203,628,392 downwards.
GGCACCCTAAGTGGCTGCCTAGTGGTTACACCAGCCCTGCAACTAGGCACCTGCGGCAGGCCTGTGCCAGCCATCTCGGGCTCATGGTGTTCGGGCTGCAGGGTGGGAGGATCCAGAGCTTGGCTCCAGTCCAAGCCTGGAAGTCTACACTGCAATGAAACAGCCCTGCACGCACAGCCCAAACCCCACAAGCCCAAGTTGGCTGGCACAGGCCTGCCACAGACGTCTACTTGCAGTATAGACATAATTTGTATGACAGATCATGGACATCTGCAGGGCCCTTCCCACAGACATCCTGTCTGAGAAGCTAAACCTCTTAATTGTATACTTCACAATCCCACATGTACCTTTCCAGTCAAAATACAATAACCATAGCACTTAAACAATATTTATTTAATGCAAAATTCTAAAAATTAATAACCAACTCACTAACAATGTTCAATTAATTTCTCAGGTGCATGGCACTGTAGCGTGGACTTGTGGATCTCCCTTTAACTCTAAGTACTGCTATTGCCAGAAGGTGGTTAGTCTATTTGTTCCGACAATGTTATGTCCTGGGGTTTGGTTGTCTTAACCTGTTGTGATCAGGGTGGATTGATATAAATCAAAGTGATTTAAATAACCAATTTTTAATCACGATTTAAATCAGCAAGTAATAAATCTTGATTTTAATAATTGATTTAAATCATGTTTTGCATTTGTACTTCAGTTATTTTTCTAAAGAAAGAATTAATGGTAACCCTTAAAACATAGATGTTGTTGCAATTAAACAGCCTTTGTACTAAATTTGGTACTTCTTTTTTCTAACCAGGAAGATGCAATATATGCACACACATTATTTAAGCAATTATGTACCTTAATTTGTAAAGTCAGATTCTTAATTTGTACTTTTATGTTAGAAAATGGTGAATAACGCATTTCTTATTTACTAGCTGATTAATTTTTCTATTTGTGATCTGTGTCAAGCTCTGTTTGAATAGAAATTCAAATTCAATTAAAATGCACAAAAGCAGCCCTTACATTTTGTTTTAATTAAATAAAGCTACCTTGTGACAGGGTGCAAAGCAGAAAACTGCTTAGCCAACCCTTTGTCACTCCAGCTCCAATTAAGGGAGGTGAATTGGAGGTGGGTAGACCAAGCTGAGGAACCTTGAACAGCTGCTGCCTCATCACACTGGGGCTGGGTTGGAGCTCCAGAGGGGGGAGGAAGCCAGGGAGGAGCAGGAAAGAGGAAAGTTACAGGAGAGGAAAGTCTGTCAGGGATAGCCAAGCGATAGCTTGCCTGCTTTCTCCTGCAGGGGGACAGCAAGAAGGAGACTACTTGTACGGTGGAAAGGTGGTGGGAGCACAGCCTGTAAATAAAAGCACCAGGTGGGCACTGAACCTAAAGGTCTCTGTGTGAGTTTCTCAGCCCAGTGGGGGCAGGAGCCAGAAGGGCCCTGTAGAGATGCTGTTACATACCTCTAATGCAGGGGTCTCCAAACTTTTCAGCCCGAGGGCCGCATTAGCTATCAAATAGCAGTTCGGGGGCCGACAACACACTCGAGGTCCAAATAAAAAAGAATCAAAACATGGATGTTGTTTTTAATTATTTATTTAATATTATTTTATTCAGTTATTATTTAATAACACATTGATACACTACACCTGAACACTACACCTGAACACTACACATGAACACCTGTTCACTACACATGAACACTACACATGAACACTACACATGAACACATGAACACTACACATGAACACTACACATGAATACTACACATGAACACCTGTTCACTACACATGAACACTACACATGAACACTACACATGAACACCTGTTCACTACACATGAACACTACACATGAACACTACACATGAACACCTGTTCACTACACATGAACACTACACATGAACACCTGTTCACTACACATGAACATTACACATGAACACTACACATCAACCCCCCAACTGACCCACCCAGCCAGGTCTCTCCCCCCAAAACCTCCTTTCCTCCAACCCCCTCCCCCAAATGACCCACCCAGCCAGGTCTCTCACCCCAAAACCTCCTTCCCTCCCACCCACCCCCCAACTGACCCACCCAGCCAGGTCTCTCACCCCAAAACCTCCTTTCCTCCAACCCCCCCCCCAAATGACCCACCCAGCCCGGTCTCTCACCCCAAAACCTCCTTTCCTCCAACCCCCCCCCCCAAATGACCCACCCAGCCAGGTCTCTCACCCCAAAACCTCCTTTCCTCCAACCCCCCCCCAAATGACCCACCCAGCCAGGTCTCTCACCCCAAAACCTCCTTTCCTCCCACCCACCCCCCAACTGACCCACCCAGCCCGGTCTCTCCCCCCCCCAACTGACCCGCTCAACCCGGTCTCTCCCCACAGACCGGTTCACCGCCTGGCAGTGGGTGGCTCCTTGTTTCGCCCCCTGTAGCTGCGTGGCGGTGCGGCGCGTCCCGGCCCCAGCTCTGAGCCGTCCCTGGTCAGCGGCGGCAGCCGAGCACGCAGCGCGTCCCGGCCCCGCGGCGGCAGCCGAGCACGCGGCGCGTCCCGGCCCGGCGGCTGGCGGCCCGCGCGGCGCTACCAGGCCCCAGCGCGGAGCCGTCCCAGCGAAAAGCTCAAAAGAGCCAAAAATTCCAAAGAGCCCAAAAGATCTCCACGGGCCGGATGAGAGGGCCTCGCGGTCCGCATCCGGCCCGCGGGCCGTAGTTTGGAGACCCCTGCTCTAATGTGCTGGATACATAAGAAGTGGAAAAAAGGCTATCTAAAACTATTTTGCTTTTAAAATTAACTAATTTATTAAACAAAGGAAGGATTATTTGTAAGAAGAAAATGAAGCAGATTTGTTTCTGATCACTGTATACTTCATGATTTTAGAATTAGTAGATCCCATCCTGTTGCACTAGTTTTTATTCATAGATTAAGAGGAAAACCAATTTTCCTGCTTTTCAGCTCTCAATTTCAGAAAAAAATGGTTTTCTTATCTTTGGATGAATTAGCCACTGGACCAAACTAGTTCAGTAAACTTGAAATTCAGAAAATATTCTTTCTGTACCTGCAGAAGAGGCTATGGTTGTCAAAGGCTGGCTTTGCACAACAGCTAACTCTGATTCCAAGTGCTTAGCCAGTGACTTCCTCAAGTTCAGTGGTCTGACCTTCTTCAAAACTTGGTAGCAAACGTACTGTTTAATTTTTTTAATATTAAATGTTTTAATAGATTATAATTTTATGCTCTGACATAGGTTGTGAATTTCAAATTTAGTTTTAAATAGGTGTATTTTTTAAAAACATATTTTTAAATTTAAAATTTAGGATGTAAATAAAACATGTTTTCATTTAAATTGCACTATGATTTATTTATTCATTTAAATAATCAACTTTGAACCACCCTGGTTGTGGTTGTTGACTAACTGAGACCTTCTGAGGCAAAATGGCAAACTCATCTCCCCGTATTACTCTCCCTTCTGGAAGCTGGAGATTCTGTCACCTATTCTCCCTCACTATATGTCCTTCTAGGCTGACAAGATTGTAAGAATCATCACATAAATAAATAACAATGTCTATTTCTTCTATGACATTTTTCATCAGGAGATCTTTAAGTGCTTCACAATCTTTGAGTATATTTATCCTCATAATATCTTGGTGAGGTAGGGAAGCATTGTTATCCCCATTTCACAGACAGCGAACTGAAGTACATAGAGCAGGGGTGGGCAAACTATGGCCTGCGGGCCAGATGTGGTCCGCAAGACCGTCCCATCCAGCCCACAGCTGGGGAGGCTGCCCCGGGTCCCTCCCCCAGACCCGCGCCTTGTGGGCAGCGTGGCTGGGCTGCACACTCCCCTCTCCCCTGGAGCCGTGCCGGTGGGCAACACTCTAGGGGCCGGGGCTGCATGCTCCTCCACTCCCCCAGAGCCACACCGTGCAGGCAGCGCTCTGGGGGCCAGGGCTGCATGCTCGCCCCTCCCCCGGAGATATGTGCTCACCCCTCACCCACGCCATGCGGGGAGCACTCTGGAGACCAGGGCTGCGTGCTCGCCCCTCCCCTCGAGCCACGCTGTGCGGGCAGAACGCTGGGGGCCAGAGCGGTGTGCTCCCCCCCCCCAGAGCCATGCTGAGCAGCTATAGTAAGGGGGGGGAGAGGATTCTGGGGAGGTGGTTGGTGGGGGCTCTGGAGGGAGCAGTCAGAAAGCAGGGTGGGTTGGATAGGGGGTGGGGTTCTGGGGTGTGGTTAGGGGGCGGGAGGGTGGATAGGGGTCAGAGAAGTCAGGGGACATGGAGCAGGGGAATTGGGTAGGGTCCTGGAAGGGGCAGTCAGGGACAAGGTCAGGGAGTAGGAGTTGGATGGGTCGGGGATTCTCAGGGGGCAGTCAGAGGGTGTGAAGTGGGAGGAGGCCGGATTGGGGGCAGGGCCTTCCTACCCAGCCCTCCATATAATTTTGCAAACCCGATGTGGCCCTCGGGCCAAAAGTTTGCCCACCCCTGACATAGAGACTCTGTGACTTGCTCAAGGTCACACAAGTTTATGACAGAGCAGGAAACTGAACCTAGGCCTTTTACCACCTCAGCTAGTGCCCTAACTACTAGATCTTTCCTCTCCTCAACTGATACCAGTGCTGTTTGCCACCATTGATTTATATCTACACTGGCGCAGGCGGTGTCATTTCCACCTTGGGCAGACATACCTGCAGTAGCCCTGATCTAGCTGGCACATTAAAATAGCATTATAGCTATGATGGCACAAGTGGTGGAACTAGCGAGGTGCCCTGTGTATGCTCCCTCTGAAACCTTAGGTATGCGCTTGAGCAACAAGCCCACCACCACTGCTTGTGCTGCCATGGCTACACCTCTATTTTTAGTATGCTTGATCAAAGCAGGCAGGGTATGTTCTACCAGAGTTGGAAATGACACCTCTGGCTCTGCTGTAGACATAGCCGGAGACGCATACTGTGTCATGTTCATGAAGTGGTAGCTCCCCAAGGCCCCAATCATATTGCTTTTTTCATTTAGCTTTATCTGTCTCTGTATATTTCTGTCAATCCCCAGTTCCTCTGACCTCAGCTTCTCCCATGACAGGCCTTCTCCCTTTTCTGTTAAACAAAATGTCTGTCCGTGACAAACCGTGTTTTATTGGTGTGGTTCTATAATTCAACAGTGCTAAGTAGAGATCAATGTTTTACTCTGTAGCCTTTTTCAGTAGTCACCTTGTTATTTTAACACCATTTTCAAGCCACCGGTTGAGTTATCTCAAAGGGGAGCCAAGATAACTCTGAATGTGTACAGTGGTGTAGGTATCAGAATAGAAACAAGCCCCTTTTTCTCAAAAGAGCAGATTCGCCCTCTGCCGTATCTATCACCAGTGGACTGGTGCAGTTCTCCTCCCCTCTCTCCTTGTGTGGTGCACAATAAATATAACTGACAAGAGATAAGGTTCAAAACAAACAGGTAAATGTATTAGGGAATAGAATTACGCAGATAGGGAAGGGGTAAATGTTAATGACTAATAGTTATAACAAACAAACCCAGTGACACAGCAGCTCCTCCCTGCCAGCGTGACACTCAGGCCCAAGAATGAAACTAAACCCACCTCAGCATTCAAGAAATATGACCCCCAACTGGGAAACCCTAATTGCTTTCTCTCTCAATTCCCACCATTTCAGTGGCCGTGGTGAAGTCCAGGAACTCTACTCTGTAGGTAGTGGAAACCCTGGAAGAAGGAGAGGTCCCTGGATGGATGTCAGAGCAGAAGAAGCGGCCCAGGAAACCTTTGGAGGATGATGTTCTCCAGGTGCAGGACAGGTAGGATGGCGATGTGTCTTCTTTTCTTTTCATGCTGGGAACGGAGAGTGTTCTTCACTGATGCACGAGTGCCATGAAGACCTGAAATCGCGCACACAGTCACTAAGATGGACTGCCCCATCAGCCTGTGATTTCAGTTCTTCTATAGAATCTAGGGCAGGAAAACATGATATGAGCCGTAGAAAGGCGGGAAACAGTCAGAAGTGATCCTTGGGGGTCGCCCAGTTGTGGGAAAAACCCTTTCAGTCCAATTTTATCCAGTCCAGGCTGAGAGTGTACAGAAGGTCACAAGATGGAGTCACAAGATAACAGTTTTCAGAATCCATCTTGGATTGCCAGAGTGTCATTAAAACCATTGATCATTAGGTCTGATACCCACGGACAATTTAATAAACTGTTTGTAATAAACCAGAGAACAATACAACAGTCCATATTCAACAGGTGGATTGGGGATAATCTGGTTGTGATGCTGGCAGACCTAGTGCCAGCTCATGCCAAGGCCCCTAGGCTTCACTGAACACTAGCAAATGCACAGTGGGAAACCAGCCTGCTCACCTGTGTGTTAGTATTGTTAAAATAGATGTTAACATTATAAAAATGTGTTTAGACATTATGAAATCCTTGGAGAACTTGGGATCTTGATTGAAGGCCAAAAGAGGGGGTTCAGGAAATATTTCTCCCCCCACCCCCCAAAAAATCTAGCCAACCTCTTCGTCAGAAGGAAGCTCCCCACAGACCAGGACACACCAACTCAAAGTGGCCCTGCCAGAACAACAGATGAAAAAACCTGAAGCCATATCTCCACTGTTACAATGATCATCACTCACCAAAGCATACCTTTCAAAATCCAAGGGTTCTATACATGCCTATCACACCCTGTGGTGTACCTCATCCAGTGCACTAAATGCCCCAACAGTAACTATGTGGGTGAAACCTGACAATCACTGTGCTCTCAAATGAACTCACACAGAAAAACGATAAAAAGACAAAAACACCCTATCACCTGTAGGTGAACACTTTTCACACAGCGATCACTCTATAGCTGACCTAGCAGTCCTCTTCCTCAACAGAAACCTGCACACCACCGTCAAAAGATGGGAGCTTAAATTCATAACTTTGCTAGACACTAGAAATCATGGACTGAACAGAGAAACTGGATTTATGGCTCATTACAACAATCTCTAACCCAATTACAACACACATACCCTCACCCCGCCAGCTATATCTCCCTCTCTTTCACCCCCAAACCTTTCTTTCTTCCCTATGAAGGGTGGGAAAGGGGGCAGGAGTAGTGGAAGATTACTATAAGATTAGCTCATTTGTCCTAATCTGCTTTCTACTTATGTTCCATTTCAGCGTGGAAATCATGTGAATTCTAATACTTTGGATTTCAGTTGAGTTCAGTTGCATGAAATGGGTTCATATCAGCTATGGAAATTCAGCCAGAACTTTTGTGACTTTGGCAGACTTGAGTCCAATGAATGGTGACACTTCCTGCCACCTCCTCTTCACTGGAACTAAAGCCTTATTGCACATGTAAGCGGGGGAATAGTCCCGCTATTGTGGGGAACTCGCCTGGCTTCTGCACTACCCTGGTGAAATGGGCTAGCGGAAGGATCTGGGTCCTCGCTCCCATTTCCTTTACCCAGAGGCCTCCCTGCCCTCGAGGACTCCCCTTCCACTCTCCTGTCTAGTGGAGTCCTCGTAACCCCAACAAGGCTGGGCCCAGGATTCCTGGGGGGCTCAACCCCAAACCGTGCTGTGGTTACCTAAGTCAGAGGCTAGGGTGTCCCCACTCCGGGGTGCTCCCTCTGCACTGGGCACTTCCCTGGCCCACGGATCATCACATAAAACTTAAAGCAAATGCAAATTATTTAATGAACAATTTATCTTAAAATGAATAAGGAAAAACTAGAAAGATTGGAGAAACCACATCACCCTGCTGTGTGGTAGCAGGGAACATCAAAAACAGTGTCTCTGCAATGTCAGGACAGTTCACAGTCTATTCCTGGTAGTCCCAAATCTCCTTCTCAGCTGTGCTGCAGGGATGCTGTAATTTGGATACTTCCTCTGGTGGTGGCCACACGCTCTCAGGCTTTGGACTGCTCCAGCCACAGTTCCACTGCTCTGTCTCAGCTCCACTCTGCCTCAGCACGGCTACTCCTGCTGCTGCCTCCAGCCCCTTGGACTGCTGACTGGCCCCTCTGGCTCTGGCTGTTACAGCTCTGCTCTGCAAGCAGCTCCTGTGTCTCTGCTCCCAGCACTGACCTGCTTTGTGGGCTGCTTCCCTGGCCTCTCTGCCTCTGGTTCCTGCAGCTGCTCCCAGGGCAGGTCTGCTCTCTCTGGGCTGTGCTCCGGCTTTGGGGCTGCAGCTCTGCTCCCAGCACAGGGTCTGTCTCTGGGCTGCCTTGCTGGCCCCTCTGGACATCTGGCACATGTCTGTTCCCCAGCTCAACTCTGACCCCTGCTCTCTCCTTAGCTTGGCCCCCCTCTGTATGACCCACACAATGCCAGCTCACACGGAGGACGGGACCCACCCTGGCCTCCTGACTTCTTGATTATTCTGCCCACCCTGTCAATCAGGCTGACCTGGAGTGCTGGCCTCTCCCCATTGCCCCTGGAGACCGTCAGTCTGAGGGCCCTAATTTCCCATTGACCTTTCCCCTTTTGGTCTTGGGAGCTAACAATCAAAACACCCCTACTGAATCTCAGTAAGAGGAATAACAGTCCCCTTACACACAGTCATAGCGATGTAATAACCTTTCCTTTTTGGAAGAGCTGAGGGCTCTTCTTCATGGGCTGTATTGGTGGGACCTGAGCTAAAGTTAACTTCCTATTTAATCAGGAGGTTTCATTATTTCACTGGTCATAGGCAGTGCATGTAGCAACGTATTAATCTTGCATTAGATTGATGGGTATTATCATTTTTAGAAAAGCCATTGCTGCTTAATTCTTGTGTACATCGTGGTCTGCCTTCATTGTCTCCATGATCATTTAGAATATAAAATATTTCTTTCTGAGTTGTGGTCTTTGTTCAAAATAGAGCTGCAAGGGGTAGGATCACTACATTCTGCTCTTTTAGACTTCTGAATCATTGAAGCACAAGGATATTTGATTTGAGTATTTTTACACTGCCTTTGATCATCCCTCATGTAAATATCCAATTAACCTGTGAAATTTACAGATATGTAGAAATATGGAAACTAATAATAGGATATGCATTCCTGGCTTTAGTGGACCTGCCTTCTGTTACCATGGAGGAAAATCTTTACCAATATAAACAAAAAATGCAGGAGCAGGATCTACTTCTTGCTGTGGCCAGAAATAGTGCTTGTTTTTTTTAAATCCCTTTAGTGCACAGTGAGTCCCCTCTTTTAGAGGATCAACCATAACTTTTGGAAGGAGAAGTTAATTCAACTAAGCAAAGCTGATCCTACCTCTGTTTGGCTTTATGACCAATTCTCAGAGTCCCTCTCAAAGGAAGCAGGATTTTCATGATTGTGGAGGGTACAGGGGCATCCATTTGTATATTGTAAAGGATGTCCTATGATTTTGGATCAGATGTATGGCTAAGAGCTATAATAATGGCAAATGGCATATCCCCTTTCAGGGGTGCCGGAATGGAGGGGTCAGGAGGCCATGGCTCCATCTGTTTTCAAAGTGGGAGGGTTATGTTCTCCCACTTTTTACTGTCCGTAAGGGTGAGTGACGGGGGGGGGGGGAGGGGGGGGAAGAGGGTGCAGCAAGTGATGGACTGGCTTTTGGGAGGAAGAGACAGCATGGAAGTGAGGTCTCAGAGGAAGAGGCGGCATGGGAGCAGAGCCTTGAGGGAAGAGGTGGCATGAGGGTGGAGCCTCAGGGGAAGAGGAACAAAGGATTCAAGAAACAATGTAATAAATCAGTACAAAAGCTGAAATACAATGAATAACTGCTTACGCTTAATAAAGATTTTTATATGTATATATCTGAGGCATGTCTGTGGTGCTTTTTTATTTGAATGTCCAAGTGAACCCAGGAACAAATCATATTGCTACATGGAGTGACGGTATGCATTTTTTTTATTCATTATACATGACACTTGCAGTAAATTCTTTTCTTAAGATTTTTCACCCCTTAGCTCTGTACTTTCTTCCCCAGGGATGTCACAGGAAAGGTCCTACCCACATGAAAAGATGTAGTCAGCACTAGACAGAGGTGCCTAAATTAAGTGGCTAGGTTTCTGAAAACACTCAGCATGTAGCAGCTCCCACTGAACTCACTGAGAACAAGCAGAACTGCTGGGGGCTGGGTACTGTGGCAGGGTGGGCCTGACCCAGCCTGCCGCCCCTTTAAGAGGGAGAAAAGCCCTCTGCAAACCTCCCTTGCAGAAAGCCTAATTAGCCACCTGGGCTGCAGAAGTCTCAGGCTTGATGAGCTGCACCTGGCAGCCTCCTCAGGGGGATATAAGCCTGCTAGGCAGGAAGCCCAGGGTGGTGGTGGTATGGTAGTGTGGAGTGAGAGAAAGATAGAGAAAGGTACAGAGCTGAAATAGAGCTGAGGCTAGAGGCCTGACAGAGCTGAACTATATAGAGTTGTGTAGAGCTGTAAGCTGTAGAGCTGTGGATAAAGCTGTATATATTGGTGGTGGGGCCTTGCACTGTGAAATAAAGAGCACTGTTTGGAGCCAAAGAAGGGTTTCCTGCCTGTTCCTGAAGAGGGGTGAGAAGGCGATCTGTCACAGTACTTCCAAAAATGGTCATGAGGATCTGATCCAATGCCTACTGAAGTCAATGGAAAGACACTCATTAATTACACGGTGCTTTGGATCAGACGTCCTAAGTGATGAGTTCTATAAGACAGCCCTAAACTAACAGATAGATAGATGTTATCTTCACTATCATAGAAAATTAGAAAGCATTAAAGATAGCTGTATTGGGCATCTATATTTTCTTTGCAGTATGACCAGTAGTTTCTTTGATAAGGCCAAAAGTAAAGGTGACACACTTTAGGGTACTTATACCTATTGTACCAAACAAATACCATTCAGCTATAGCCTATGACTCATAAACACTGCCATGATAGACATACATACACAGAGTGTGTTTTATCCAGACTATAAAGTTAGGACCTAACCCACACAGAGCTTAAAATTTAAAATCCCTTGAGACTTCCAAATGCTTTTTTCATTGTCAAATGATAAAACAAAGGTTGGAACTTGTGAAGTCTGAGCATACTAGTTCTGAACAAAACTTCCCTGCTCTTTTATGCCATACTGTTACAAGTGTATTTGTTAGAGTTTTGAAGAGGACCTTAACATTTGTGTTAAGGTCCAGAAAATGCCTGTGTGGTCCCTATATCCTAAGCAAATCTACCTGTTTTTACCAAAATAAAGGTGGTTGCATCACATGGACTTAAAAAGTCTTCATTTATTTATGAATTTGTTGATGTATTAGAAGCACTTATCTATGGCTTTAGGTGCTTTCACATCATTACAACATACAAAATAAAAGGATTAAAAACCACAAAATGCACAGCAAACCACACAACAAAAACTATCCAGACTAGAGCATTATTCATAATAATGGTAATAATTTTTTTAAATCCACTCATTTAAATCCTTTGGGTTAACAATATAAAGCCTGTTGGATATTATGGAAGCACTATATTCTGGAAAGCTGTAATATATTTTATTCTTTTTCTAAGTAAAAAGGAATTAATTAGAGTAAAAAGTTTATTGCTTATGCAACACTAGTAAAAATTAATTGAAGTAAAAAAATAATGGGTACAAAAATATTAAATTTAGTAAAATAATTAGACTCCAGCAATAATTTTCTAATGAAAGAGTTTGCTGAAAAACTTCAACATACTAAAAGTACCACATAATAAAGTGCTTGTGCAATTAGTGATTAATCACTTTAACCAGTGATCTTTATTACTTATGAGAACAAATAAAAAAACTGTTTTAGTTTCTCCATGTCTACACTACAAGACAAGGGTATGATTCCCCTGTTCATGTACACATACTTGTGCTAGCTCTCATTGAGCTAGCACAAACATAAATATCAATGGAACCACAGTAGCATGTGTAACAGCTGAGTTGTGCCAAGTACATACCCACCGATTTCCAGTGGATTCATACTCTGCATGGCTCAGCTGCGTCTCCACTGCTGCTACCAGTGCCACTGCAGCTACACTGCCTTTTATATTTGCACTAGCTGGATGAGAGCTAGCACATGTGTACATGAATAGGGGAATCATCCTACCCCTGACTTGTAGTGTAGACTATGCAGCATACCTACGAGGTAGTCTCTTCCTTAGGTATGGTTGTCTATATTTTTCACACCAAAAGGATATGTCAAAGGAATATAATTTGTATAATTATTAAGGATGAGAATGATAAAATCATATGGTAGAACCCACTGGCAGCTCTAAGGTTTTTGCCGTCCCAAGCGCGGAAGTTCCGCGGCACACCTGAGGGTGGTACGGTGTACCACGGATTCAGCGGCCTTTCTGTGGGAGGTCCAGGGTCTCGCAGCCTTGTCATCCCCACCACCAAAATCTACGGCAGCCACAGACCTACCGTGGGCATGCCACTGAAGACAGCCTGACTGCTGCCCTGACGGCGAACGTCAGGCTGCCCCCCCACGGCTTGCCGCCCCAAGCATGTGCTTGGAGCGCTGGTGCCTGGAGCTGGCCCTGGTAGGACCTCAGAGTTATGAACACCAGAGTCACAAACTGACTGGTCAACCACACACTGTATTTGGAACAGAAGTACGCCATCAGGCAGCAGCAGCAAACACACACACACACCCCGCACGCATCAAATACAGTACAGTACTATGCTGAATGTAAACTACTAAAAAATAAAGGGAAAGTTTAAAAAAATATTTGACAAGGTAAGTAAATGAAACAAGCATAGAAACAGTTTCATAGATGGTTAAAAGCAGCATTTTTCATCTGCATAGTAAAGTTTCAAAGCTGTATTCAGCCAATGTTCAATTGTAAACTTTTGAAAGAACAATCATAACATTTTGTTCAGAGTTAGAAACATATCAGAGTTACATACAACCTCCATTCCAGAGGTGTTCATAACTCTGAGGTTCTACTGTATTTGTAACCTCTGCACTCGGTGGGTAGCAATCGATTTATCGGGGGTCGATTTATCACGTCTAGTCTAGAAGCAATAAATCAATCCCCAAGCACCCTCTAGTTGACTCTGATACTCCACCGCCGTGAGAGGCGCAGGTGGAGTCGACGAGGGAACGGCAGCAATTGACTCAGCACCATGAAGATGCCGCGGTAAGTCGATCTAAATATGTCAACTTCAGCTACGCTATTCTCATCACTGAGCTTGAGTATCTTAGATTGATCCCCGCCCCTAGTGCAGACCAGGGCTAAGTCCTCTACACCCTTCTATTTTGTCTTTGTTTTTCATATCACATCATGTCCTGCCTTCACTTAGACTGTAAGCTCTTAGGAAAGAGACTATATACTTGTTGTATACCTTATCATAGTTTGGTTTCCATAGAATCACAGGATTAGAAGGGATCTCGAGAGGTCATCTATTCCAGTCCCCTGCACTCATGGCAGGATCATGTATTATCTAGACTATATTGACAGGTATTTGTCTAACCTGCTCTTAAAAATCTCCAGTGATGGAGTTTTCACAACCTCCCCAAGCAATTTATTCCAGTGTTTAACCACCTTGACATTTAAAAAGTTTTTCCTAATGTCCAACCTCAACCTTCCTTACTGCAATTTAAGCCCATTGCTTCTTGCCCTATCCTCAGAGGTTAAGAACAATTTTTTCTCACTCCTCCTTATTACAACCTTTTATGTACTTGAAAATTGTTATCATGTCCCTTCTCAATCTTCTCTTTTCCAGACTAAACAACCCCATTTTTTTTTTCAATCTTCCCTCATAAGTCATGTTTTCTAGACCTTTAAGCATTTTTGTTGTTTTTCTCTGGACTTCCTCCAATTTCTCCACATCTTTTCCTGAAATATGGTGCCCAGAACTGGACTCAATACTCCAGCTGAGGCCTACTCAGCATGGAGCATGTAAATAAATAAATATATAAAGACACTAAATCCTCAACAAGTAGTAGATACAGAGAAAATATTGTAATGGACTTAAAAACAATGCCACTTTTACCTCTGTAAGAATGATGAAATAACACTTGAAGGCCCATTTCTCCGGTACACCTGAGCTGCTCAGACCTGTCAGAATCAGTGCAGGACCTGAGGGGATGGGATTAAAGATGGTTTTATACCATTTTACATCCCCTTCCCTAATCCTGCATTTAGTTGGGGCCTCCAGCACAATTTAGAGCAAATTGAGAGATGCTCTAATTTGGAGCTGTTGGCAGCTGAGCACAAGTGGCTATTTCGGCATCCATGGATATACAGAACACAGTGGCCCTCCCGCCATACTCTCTACATGCTCCCCTGGACTGGGAACTGCAACCTATTCCAGCTGTACGCCATGTAGGCGATCAAGGGATGCTTTTGCTGGCCAAAGAAATAAGCAATATATCCCCTTTCCACTGACAAGGCAGCACAAAAGGTCATAGAGAGAAAAGTGAGACATATAGCTCCAATTGCAAAGCACTGAGCTGCTTATTCAAAGCAGCAGTGAGGTTTGGAACCGGGTATCTCCCTTGTTCAAGGGGCTAGGGCATTAATTCATGTTCTGTGCATTGCTAAATGCTCCTCGTTGATTACACTGGCTTTTAGAAAAGTTTTCATGTATATCCTTTGAACACCAGGGTGAGCATTTTGCCCCAGTTCTGATCCAAGTAGGCTGAATGGCAAAATTCTTATGATTCCTTTGGCCACGGAATCAGGCCCTTAATTCCTTTCAAGAACTACAGTGACATTGTTCTGTTATTACAACAAGAAAAGATGGGTGACGGAGCCTGTGGGTGTCCACAGGCTGCCCTCAAGGACCACCCATACCACCAAATGTTTGTGCTGAGAACATTTCATTCATTGAGTCCTTACCTCAGTGCTTTGCAAATGATATGGATTATGCCTATTTATTCTGCTCAAAAGAAAAGTATAAGAGAAGAATTTCCTAAATGCAATGAATATTCCTAAAAAGAATCCTTTCCTAGTGTGGTAGACCCAGGGCAGGCAGCTGCCAGAAGGACCTGTAATTAGAAGGGTTTCTACAGGGGAATTGGGTCCAGCTGAGCAAGGCTGCCACAGCCAGAAGCAGGGCCAGCTGAGGCCAGTTAAGGAGGCTGCCAGAGCCCTTTAAAGAGACTCCTCCCCAGGGAGGAGTGTGGGAGTTTGAGGAGTGAGTTTGGAGGCAGGAGGAGTTAGAGGAGTGAAATTTGGTGAAAGCAGAGGAGTGTGCAGAGTGAGTTGGGGGAAGCAGGGACGGAGAGGCTGCTGGCAAGCAGGGGAAGAGAACAAAGGGTCCCTCCCAGGGGGAACCCAGCTTTCCTAGCCTGCAGGAGCCTGACCCTGAGAGAGAGAGACAGGGAGTGGGCTGCTAAGGAACAGCGGAAAAACAGGGTCTGCTTCAGCCTGGTCAGGGCGCCAGTGCTGGGCCAGAACCCCAAAGGACTTGAGTCAGGGGAGCCGAGGAGCCATCTTGTCACACTAGGGAAGTACAATTAACAAAATGGTGGGGACATATTACTAAAACCTAGTTTGTTGGACTGTGACTGTAATGGAGCCCTTCGCCGCT
The DNA here is from genome assembly GCA_032164245.1 of Sternotherus odoratus. Lineage (NCBI taxonomy): Eukaryota > Metazoa > Chordata > Testudines > Kinosternidae > Sternotherus > Sternotherus odoratus. The sequence goes on along the minus strand of JAVMKO010000001.1, from coordinate 203,612,924 downwards.
CTTCTCACAAATCAGCCGGAGACCGCTTCTGTACAAGCACCAGTGTCCTTTTATTTCTTGGGTCAGTTCCCACCACCACTTATATACAGTCTATTCCAGACAGCTCCCTGGAGGACAGCTAGCAGGGAACTCCAGCTTCTCCCTTTCCCTGTCCGCCCTACCAGCTTCCTCCCTGCTAGCTTTATATAGCCTCCTGGCTAATAAGGCCCGCAGGTGTTTTTCCTTAAGCCCTTCAGCGAGCCACACCCAGCCAGTTCCCATTAATACCCCTCAATTGGAACTGGGCTAACAGGGCCTGGCTCAGACCCTTCTGGTCAGCACCCTGTTACAGAGACCCAAGAACCCCTCCGTGTAGGGTAAAAATGGCCTTTGTATTTATAACCATGATTAATTTATCAAAAAGATGAGTTCAGTCTAACTTTGTCTTTGACTAACCTGCTGTTTGTTGCCTTGCCAGTTTAAAGTTGTTACAAAACCACCCATGGTCGGCCCCTCAGCTCTTAAAATGTGGCTTGTATCAAATTACATACCCACGTCCTCTGCACAAATGTGCATGTATCAAAATCAGAGAGGTAGCCGTGTTAGTCTGGAATAGCAGAGGTAACAAAGTCCTGTGGCACCTTAAAGACTAACTATAAAGTTTTGAAGCATAAGCTTTCGTGGGCTAATACCCACTTCGTCGGATGCAAGTCGGATGCATGTATCAAAGCGGTGGAATGAATGTGCAACAACGAGAAGGCAGGGATAAATTTACGTTGCCTGCCCATGGTCCCATTAGGCCAAGGGTGAGCAAACTACAGCCCGCGGGCCCCTCCTGTTCGACCCCTGAGGTCCCAGCTGGGGAGGCTAGCTCCTCCCCTCCTCCATTGTCCCAAGCAGCACGCTGAGAGGTGGGGATGCACGCTCCGGTGGATCAGTGCGGCAGAGTGTCTGGCTCCGATACAACACAGTTTCACCTATAATGCGATAAGGTTTTTTGGCTCCTGAGGACCACGTTCGATTGGGATAGAGGTGTATATGATTTTTTGGACCAGTGTAACTCTCTTCTTCTTTTCTCTTATAAATAAATTTTAGATATTAGATACTAAAGGATTAGCAAAAACGTGATTATTGGGTAAGATCTGAGTCATAGATTGACCTGGGTGTGTGGCTGATCTTCTGAGATCAGAAGAACCCTTTTGTTTGATGACATTTGTTTTCAATAATTACTAATCAGAAAGGGGAATACCTAAGGAGGCTGAAGTTTGGACTTCTTGCTAACCAGCGTGTTGAGACAGAAGTTTACTTTTGTTTCTGGCTTGTTATAGCTAACGATAGAATAACCACCAGCTTGGGGTGAGTCTGCCCTATTTCTCAGCAGTTTGTCTTGAATCTGGCATTTTCAACTGAGACCCAATGAGGCATGGTGACCCCATTGATGGCCTTCATTTATACAATGCCCAAATGACCTTCATGAAGGACTTCCGAAACCTAAGATTGAAGTGATTTTGGGATGGTGACTCACATTTCCCATAAGATGCAACCATGATTCACAGATAATTCACAGTGACCTGACACAGATTGGGTAAACAGGATTTTTTTTTTTGGATCCAACTCTGCACCTTGTAATAGCATTCCCTTCACAAGAGAAAGCACATCACCCTTAGTGGTTTCTTTATTGATGTCTATGCAAGTGATGCATAACCTATCCATCACACTGAGGTAGAACACTTAGTCTGAAAACTCTCTGGATTGGCAGGACCTTGGGCATGGCAGGCATGACAGCCCATCAGCATTGCTGTGCTGAGTCCTTTTATGGAACTGAATAGGATAGGAATGAGCTGAAAATAGTAATGCCCATCATTGCATGTGAGCAGCAGCTAATGATAGAATTCCATGTTTCAGTGCAAAAACTGAAAGCAACAAGTGTTCATACTTTTCCCCCAGAATGAATTCCTAACTTCTGTCTTTTCTTAGGTTTAGTCTTCATAGATGTCTGTCAGTAAGGCAGTTTCTACCATATATAGGTGTGTAGCTTCCAAATTCCGAAAACAATGCTGAAAGCTTCTCTCTCTATTTGTGCATAGTTCTTTTCACGAGTGGTGAGTTTTAGTGATGCAAAAGGAATTGATTTCTCCATGCCATTATGAAAAATGTGGGAAAGAACTACCTCTGGTGAAGCATCACAAGCTAAATCCAATGGCAGAGAAGCATCAAAGTGCATGAAAACTCTAGCTGATGTCAACAGTTACTTTGCTTCTGCAAATAAACAATTATACTCTTTAGTCCATTTCCTTTTTTATTTTGCTTGCAACCATTCATGTAAAGGTTCCAATACTGTTGCCAGATAAGGCAGAAATTTACTATAGTATTTAAGTAATCCTAAAAATTAGTGGAACAGTGACCCATTCTCTGGCAATAGCACTTGAAGACCCACCTTCTCTTTCTTCTGTGATTTCCTTCAGCCTCTGGCATCAATTACATGTCCAAGGTATTCACCTGAAGGTTTGAAAAACTCTCATTTTTCTTGACGTACTCTCAGATGATGGTCTTCCACATGTTGCAAGACAGCATCCAAATTTGGAAGATGATCCTATTGATCCTTTCCTGTAACAAGGATGTCATCCAAATACTACTGACCTTTGTTCACTCCCTTCAGAATCTCATCCACGGCTTTCTGGAACAAGATAGATGCTGAAGCAATACTGAAAGGCAACCTATTATAATAAAAAAAGCTGTTTTGTGTGTGGGCAGACATCTGTGAGATACCAAGTTGATCTCTATTAGTAGGTATGCATTGAGCAAATCCAATTTAATGAAACACTGTTCCCTACTAAAGGCACCAAACAAATATTCAGTACAAGATAGTGGAAACTGGTCTGCACTTAAAAACTGGATTCAGCATCACTTTGAAATCTCCACAAATTCAGTATGAGCCATCCTTCTTAGTCACTGGTAGAATGGGTGTAGCCCACTCACTGTGTGAAACCAGTGACAAGACTGATGTTCATTAAACAGTCCAAATCCGCTTCTACCAGAGGCTTCAAAGCATAAGACACAATTCTGGGCTTCCCATATTTTGGCTGTTTGTCAAACTTACCAGTGAGTTTCACTAACATATTGCTCATGTATCCAAGCTCTTTTTCAAAAACTTTGGAGTGTCTGTCCAGTATTTCTTGAAGATTTTTTAGGTGTTTTTGTGATCATCTTGATCTTGTTCCAGTTCACCTTGAGCTTCTCAAGCCAAGAGCTGTTAAATAATGGTGGACACTTTCCTTCTATCACATACAAGGGTAAAACAATTGATTGTCCATCTAGTTGAACTTTCACCAGAGTATTTTCATTTTGGAACCAACTTTTCTCTTGTACAAGTCTTCAAAACTGTGGAGGTTTCTTCCAGAGGAACTTGTGACAAGGTCTGGTAATGAGATGCAGAAATCAGTGAGACGGCAGCTCCAGTATCAAGCTCCATTCTTGCAGGAACTCCTTCAATCAAGGGTGTGACCCAGATGCCATCTCTGACTCCAGCTTCCAGTAACACATGTAGTGCTAGGTATTGATCATTGTCATTAGAGCTTCTGTCTTTTTCCCCAGTATGAATTCGTAACTTGTGTCTTTTCTTAGGTTTAGTCTTCCTAGATGTCTTCTTGAATGGATAGTTACTCTGTGTTGCTGATTATTGAACTGTGCAACAGGTCATGGTGATGTGTCCTTTTTTCTGTCACTTTCTGCAAATGACCTACTGTGCCCAGCAATCCATCTCAGCATGTGTTATTTGTGCACGACAGTGACATGGAAATTCCTTGCATTCCCGTGGTCCTGTCTCACCAATGCAGGAGGTGAACTTCTCAGTAGACATTAAAGTCCAGACAATTGCTATTTCCATATACAGTACTTCTTGAATGATTGTTCTGATTCAGTTAGTAACTTTTTCTGGATCCAGTCATATCCTAAATCAGAGATAAATTGGTCACACAGTGCATCACTTAATGTTTGTCTGAACTGATAATGCTTTGACTATTTCATTAGAGCAGAAACAAAATGTGCTATTGATTCTCCATGTCCCTGATGTCACCATAGAACTGATATCATTCTGGTATCGTCGATGGAGTAGGAGAAAAACGTTCCTTCATTGCTGCAGTAATTGCAGCACACGTGGCAGTTCCAGGCACAGTTGGAGACAATAGGTCATGTAGCAGACTGCATCCCTTTGAACCCATCCCTGTCAGCAAGTTTGAAACTTTTGTCCATCTGGAATGGAATTGCAAACTGCAGATTGCTCAAAATGTTTGAGGTACACCACCCATGGTTTGCAGCTTTCACCAAACTCACCAAAAGCCTACAAAGGTTGCTATTTATCTGCTCTTTGTGGGAGTTCACACCTCCTGGACATCTTCTCAGCCACAAGCAATTGTTTGTTTGTTTTTTAACTGTACACTATCTGCACCTGATTTCCTTCTGCTGGCTGTCTGTGACTACACCACAGAATGCTTCCTTTGGCTGCACTTGGGCTCCCTCTGCTGGCTATAAACCTTCAGTGTAGACTGCAGGCTGTTTGCCTGCCTGCACATATACTAAAATTGGAATGATACAGAGAAGATCAGCATGCCCCTTCAACAAGGATGACACGCAAATTCATGCTTGTATATGGTCAGCCAGGATGGCTGTTTGCTTCCCCCCACACCATTTTGTTTGGATAGTGGTGGCAATAATTATAACACTCTTATCCTTTATTCATCTTTATTTGTCTACTTCCCCTACTCTAGCTAGATGGCTCACTCTGTCCTAGCAGCAGTTTGTCACCTTATGCCTCTAGATGATTCCCTCACTTTTTTATTATTTATTATTATTAATTATTATTATTATTATTATATACTTACTTTTTCTTCCCCTTGTCTAGGCAAATAGTAGCAATGGACATCAGGGGACAGAATGTTATTGCCAATATGTTATATTTGGACACAGCAGAGAAGAAGATAGACACAGACATACAGAGAGCTGATAGAAATGCAGCTGTCAGCAATGGAGATTTTACAGTTCTGGCAGCAAAACTGAAACGAGTACAAAAGTGAGACTTCGCCCTGAGGAGCGTGAGTGCTCAAACATTTAACGGGACAGGATATCACCCAAAGGACTTATTAACAGCAGCCCCATACCACTTACTTCAATTTGTAGCTGCTTATTCCCTTAGCCTCTTTCTACCTGGCTTCTTTATCTTTACCCGTTATCTCAGGGAAATAGTTCTCATGTCCTCTTTCTCCCAGTTTAAGGCAATGTAGGTAGCACCAAACTCTGGCTACCCCTCAAGCTTCTTCAACCAGAGAGGCCCTCCCTACCTTTCCCCTCTGGTCCCAGAAAGAACTGACCTGCTAATGCTAAGGCCCTGAAACTCCTTTTCTCTAAGCCTGCTGGGCTCTGACTGGGTGCTTTTGTGAGGCCTCTCTGAGCAGGTCTGGAGGACCTATCTTTCCTGCTCCTTTCCTAGGATGGGATATAATAGGACCATGGGTCCTCCCAGAGGGAGCTGCAAAGGTCAGACACACCCTGTCACAGGCTCCCACACTCTCCATCAGAGATATTGGCCTTTGGGGAATCCATGATCACTGCATCAGCTCTAGTTCTCTTATTTTTGTGTTGGGGCTGATTAATTGTCTGAGTTTGGGACATGTGCAATCATGATGAGTGACTGGAGCAGGAGTCATGTCTAGTGGTTAGAACAGGAGTCAGTAGCTAGAAATAGGAGCCCAGGATCAGAGCTGGAGTCAGAGGCCAGATGCCGGAGCAGAAGGTCAGAGCCAGAGTCAGGAATTGGAGCCAAGGGTCAGAGCTGGGTTACCTGGAGTTAGGGTGACCAGACAGCAAGTGTGAAAAATCGGGACGGGGGTGGGGAGTAATAAGAGCCTATATAAGAGAGAGACCCAAATATCTCATAAAATCAGGACATCTGGTCATCCTACCTGAAGTGAGGCAAGGCAGGGACAAGGCTGAGTTCAAGACAGGACCAGGGTTACTGCAGCCGGGGGGTGAATGCTTTGAGCAGCCATTGAACTGCTGCTGCTTCTAAGAACTAGTCTCCTGACACTTCCAACCAGTCAGGCAGTGTAGCCAATTAAGTGGCCTACCACAGGCCAGCTAAACTCCTTAGATTGCCCAGAGACCGGCTCTGCTGCTGGCTCTGCTTCCAGACAAACTTGAGAGGGACAGTTGGAGAGACTATCATGAGAGATTAGATGTTTGCTCAAGACACAATCACTTATTGAAGATAAGTTGGTATTTTGCCCTCCCTCAAGGAGTCATCTCTAGCATAGCCCTTACAACTCCCTATGGTTTCATATCTGTAGGAGCTCTGCTTCATTAACACTGATTCAGCAATCTATCCCTATTCAGCAAAGCACTTAAGCTAAACATATAAAAAAGTTAACTGCATACTTAAGTGCTTTGCTGAACTCAGATGGACTTAAGCATATACTAAAATGTATTGCTGTACTTGGCCTTGAGGCACAAATGTGTGTATTAGCCCCCAATCACTTGCCTGTTCCTTCCTTCCTTTTTCACGTTGGAACCCATGTCCCTTGCCTAGCAAGTGCTACTTAGTTGATGGTGAGTCCCTCCGTCATAAAAGGCTTACTACAGTTACACTGTCCTTGATTCACATAATCAGGATAACAACACTTTATTCTTCCTGCCCCAATAATAGAGAAACTGGGATCCCATAGCAGCCAAAGTGACCATTTGGGCTGCTCTGGGCTCATGCTAGTCAAGGTGGGTGTGCCTATGCAAACGAGATCAGCCCCTGAGGTTCTTTTCCACAACTTGGCACAAGTCACCACCAGATGTGAGGGTAGAGCTCATCCTGACTCTGCTTACACAATCTAGCTACTATCTTCAAGATCTCTCTTCACAGTAAATTGATCAGGTTGAGATAACAGCTGATCACTTGACACCATTAAAATATCAAAGGGACAGGTATACCGATGCTACTGCATCCCTGGTAAGTCATCTAGTGGAGATATGGAAAACAACAAACATTTAGTGGATGAATTATTTCTTGAAGCAGCATGTTTACCTTTTTCAAACAAGACTTTTGGTCAAACACTGCCTAAACCCTGTAGCTTGTCATTTTAAAGACCTACTTGTATACTGTTACAGACCCAGTTTCTTACATCTTACCCATCATTAGGCCCCTACCAAATTCATGGCCATGAAAAATGTGTCATGGACCATGAAATCTGGTCTCCCACCGTGAAATCTGGTCATTTGTGTGCTTTTACCTTACAATATACAGATTTCATGGGGAAACCAGCATTTCTCAGATTGGAGGTCCTGACCCAAAGGAAGTTGCAAGGGGGTCATGAGGTTAATTTAGGTGGCCACAGGATTGCCACCCTTACTTCTGAGCTGCTTTCAGTGGAGACAGGAGAGCAGTGGCTGGAGAGCGGTGGCTGGTGCCCAGCTCTGAAGGTGGCACCCTGTCAGCAGCAGCCCAAAAGTATGAGTGGCAATACCATACCATGCCACCCTTACTTCTGTGCTACTGCCTACAGAGCTGATGGGCGGAGAGTGGCAGCTGCTGACTGGGGGCACAGCTCTGCAGGCAACAGCAGAGAAGTGAGAGTGGCAATACCATACCATGTCATCCTTACTTCTGTATTGACCCTGGCAGCGACTCTGCCTTCACAGCTGGGATCCTGGCCAGCAACCACTGCTCCCCAGCTGCCTAGCTCTGAAGGCAGCACCACCGACAGCAGCAACACAGAAGTAAGAGTAGCCGTACCGCAGCCCCCCTACAATAACCTTTTAACTCTCCCCCACACACATAACTCCTTTTTAGGTCATGACCCCTACAATTACAACACTATGAAATTTCAGTTTTAAGTAGCTGAAATAATGAAATGTACGATTTTTTTAATCCTCTGACCGTGAAATTGACCAAAATGGACCGTGAATTTGGTAGGCCCCTGCCTATCATGACAAATTTCCCTCCACAGGAAAATAGATCAAGCAACTATCTTAAGAAAAATATGTATTTTACTGCATTGAGACAGCTCCACTACTGCTAACAATGGTGGAAACAGCAGTGGAGACAAGATGCTGTGGATCTGAGGACCATGTAATCTTGCACTCTTCAGAACCTGTGCCTTGTCCACACTGCCACTTCTACTGTTGGTAATACTGGTGCAGAAAAATGTTTCCCCAATTGTAGATACACCATAAGAATGCCAATACAGTCCTGCTTGACTGTTAAGAGGATGGTAACTGAAGAAGCACCTGGCTAAAACTAGCAAGCAATTATGTGCAAAATAAACTATTTAAGGTCATTTTTGACTCTTTTATAACCTCAAGGTTTGATTCAAATTTCTTCTATCTACAGGTGAAGGTTGGAGGAAAGGAGTTTTTTTTTTTAATCAATTCAACCTTACCGAATGTTATGTCATAAATTAGTCTTGATTCAAGAGCAGACATTTTCCCTTAAAACGTGTCCAGAGGAGTTTCATTTGATATAAAGAGGATATCCACAACAGCAATAAAGTAGCCTGATGTCTTTCAAATTATGGCAGAATATGGAGTTATGATACTGCCTTTATAATTATTATGGCCCCAATCCTGCCACTGGAACTGTAGAGGCAGACCCTGGAATCCGTGGTTCCACAAAGTTCTGTTTGATTAAACTGAAGGATCAGAGCTCAAGTTTACAATTTAACTATTTGGATACTGCAATTGGTTTTGTCTGAAAATTGCCAGGTTTGTTCTGAAGGATAAGGAGAAATTTTCTGGAAAATGGAAGAAAATTGATAAAAGAGTTTGAGTTTCAAATTTGTAACAAGGCACTGAGCTTTAAGGCACATGCACTCGTCTTCCTGTCAGGAAGCTGGCCATCTCTGTGCCAGCGAGTACTATTTCCTACACCTGTTAAATCGTGTATCCAAACAGAGTGCTTTTGGGTGGGTCCACTGACTCCCTGAACAACTTTTCACAGCAGTGGATTCTGTTGGGGAATTCTCTGCTCAATTTTCCCTTTCTGGTTGCCTTGTTTTTAACCTTTGACCCAAGCTTGTCCCTGTTTGATTTTTGTTGCTCAAGAAGGTCAATAGGTCTCCATGTTTTTGGGACCTCTTCTCTTTGAACAGGGAGGTTATTTTCCCAGTGGAATTAGTTCATCTTGGGGACTCCACCTACTTCATGGCTTTTCAAATAGGCTCAGTGTGCCTGTCACAGTCCTTGGTCCCTTTAAAACTGCAAGCTCGTCACAGTAGATATAAGCATAGGACTCACAGGTATTGGCTGCTTGTTTCTTAGGGGCAGTCAATAGGAGAGAAAAGACTTCTCTATAGTAGCCAAGATTCAAAAATGCTACAAGCAGGGGGAAAGATGTGTCCTTTCTACTACCAGCTTGCAGAATGCAGGGAAGTCTATTTATTAAGCATTTTGTATTATTTTGAACCGTTTGCATGTTTTATTTAATAAAATCTGCCCTGAGAAGAGCAAGGTGGAACTAACTGCAGCATTTGTACTTATTTTGGACCAGTCCCGTAAGTGAATCTGCCCACTAGCTTACAAGACCACTAAATAATTGGCCTGATTTGAAATTTTGATTTGTCTAATCTTTTTGGTGTTGCTGTAGCCATTCATACTTCTCACATAGCTAAATCTCCTTGGAGACTCACATGCCATCTACACTGGGAAAAACAGGTGTCAAGGCTGGGCTGTGGGTGGCCTGAGTGCATGGGTTAATTACCAAGTTACGGTCTGGAGATGAGTAACAGAGTTGGGGTTGAGTCAGGTCAGGAAGTCAGGGTCAAACACTGACTTACAGACAAAAGCCAAATAATGGGGTCGGGGTCAAGATGCCAGGAAGTCAGAGGCAGGCACTGAGTTGCAAATAGAAGGCAAATAGAGGAGTCAGGATCAAACTGAACACAGGAGCTGGAGTTTGTGGTTCACTGCAAGGCAAGGTCTGGAACATAAGCAAACAGGAAGTCTGCATAGTTGCTCAGACATCTCCCTGTGATGGCTTCCTGGTTTATATCTCAATACAGCATGGGCAATCAGTGCAATGTGGAGGACTGCCACTCAAGCCCTGATGGGCGGTACTTTCTGTAGTGTCTAGCACAGGGGTGGGCAAACTTTTTGGCCGAAGGGCCACATCAGGGTGAAAAACTGTATGGAGAATTGGGTAGGGAAGGCTGTGCCTCCCAAAACATCCTGGCTCTTGCCCCCATCTGCCCCCTCCCACTTCCCGCCCCCCTCAGAATCCCCAACCCATCCAATCCCCCCCACTCCTTGTCCCCTGACTGCCTCTCCCGAGACCCCCCCTCCCCTAACTGCCCCCAAGAACCCCTACAAATTTCAAGTGGAAATTTAGCCCCCTTCAGACCTCTGAGACATAATCTGTGGACCCTGAGCGGTCAGCAGACCACAGGTTGAAAACCACTGGTCTAAAAGCAAGTTTGTTTTGATCCTCTTGTCATGATAAATACAGTAAAGCAAATCTGTCTGTGTCAAACCTTTCTGCTAGGGTATCAACAGTTAATTAACATTAAGAAGCCATGGCAGTTTCTGAGAAGCAGAATTCTGATGTAATTCAGTTCTGTTCACTAGGAAGCTTTTAGATGCTCCGACCATATATAATGTACTATTGTCAGTCATGTGGTAATAAAACTCATTTTGCATAATGGACATTGCAATGGAAAAATGCTTAAAGGGTTTCAGTGGAGCAGTCTTTTCATCTGTCTATATCAAAGAGAAATTTTAAAAATTATGTGAGTTTAAGGCATCCTTATATAAAACCCTGTAAGTAATGATTTAAAATGCCCACAAAAATGTATTTAAAAAAGTGCTTACGTTATCCAAATGTACTGCTGCGTAATAGCTGCTTTATGCCTTTACTCAACATCTTTGCATATAATTATTTACATGTAATTAGTTTTCCTACATGCAATTCATATAGAATTCACATCTGGGAATATTTTACTGAGTTCCAGGAAAGGCCCTAAGGGTCAGAAACGTCACCCTGTTTATGTTGCTGGGTACCTTAGACTTTCATCCTGCCAAACACTTATGTACATGCTTCACTTTAAGCATGAGTAATGCCATTGTGTAAGGTTCTTTCTGCACACTTCCAGTTGCAGGATTGTGGCCGTGATGATGATGATAATAAAGAAACTATTGTCACCCGTGCCATGGAAAATATTGTAGATGTCAGGATATCATTTTTTGCTGTTATGAGCATTTTCTTAGAAGTGAAAAAATAACTAGGACTGCTTGTGAACTAAGGTACTACTGTACTCAAGTGTATAGAAAGATGTCCTTTATCTTTTCAAAAGTTCTTTAAAGAGGCAATCTTTTGTGCATCTCATTGTTTTGGTACTAAGTGTCTCCAATTATAGACTCTCTGTTGCACTGAAAGTCAACCTCAAGAGCATCCTTTATTTGTGCAGGATCGGGCCCCGTTTGTACCCAATGAAGACAAAGATGGAAGTCACAAGCTAAACTGTCTTTGTCCCTGGGCCTAGGGTTAGGCATAAGGAATTAGCAAACTTTTTTTTTTTTTTTTTTAACAAATAAAAGCCCAGCTCCTGCCGGTGCCCGTTTGAGGAGTGGTGGAAATCGCGGGGTGCGGGGTTGGGGGATTAAGGGGCAGTGCAGCCAGGGGCAATGATTTCAAGAGGGCGAGGCTGGCTGGCGGACTTTGCCGTGTCTGAGCGCGGGGGCAGGACAGCGGCGAGGTTTCCCCCGGGAGCGATTATTGGGCCCAGCAAACCAGCTGCACACGCGGCCCAATGTCCCTCCCGCCTCCTCTCCCGGGGAAGCCTCGCCGCTTTCCTGCCCCCCGGCTCAGACGGGCTCGACGGCGGGGGTGCGGCTGCGATCCCGCTCCCTACGCGGCTCTTCCCGCCGGGGCGCGGTTACCGGGCTGGGCCCGGCTAATGGGTCACCTGCCGCCGCCGGGCTCCCCAGCAGCAGCGGGCGCCCGGCCCGGCCCCGCCTCCCGCCTCCCGCCTCCCGCCTCCGCGCGCTGAGCCGCCTTCGCCCGCCCCGCGCTCTGGAACCGGCTTCTAAAGTAAACAGCGCCCCGGCGGCGGTGGCCCCTGCCCGGCTCCGCGGCGCCCCCCGGCGGCCCGGGCTCGCAGAGGATGGCGGAGGGCGCGGAGGCTGCCCCCAACAGCAGCAGCCGCTTGTACCAATCCATCACCCAGTGGTGGGTGCCGCCCACCCGGGAGGGAGCCTCCCTTTCCCCGCTGCACGGACTGACCCTCGGAGGGGTTTGCAAAAGGAGCCAGACCTGGGCTTTAGCAGCCCTAGAGCCAGGGCGGCAGATGCCAACAACTGCTCTGGCACTGGCACCCACCGGCATGGGGCAGAAAAGAGCATTACGCTGGCCACTGCTCTGGCACCCCCGTGGCATGGAGGTGATGCACCATGTGCCGCCTTGGTACCCCCACTGCTGGGCTCTTTGGGGTGAGATGTGGCCACCCCTTTGCACAGCATAGTAGGTGACAGGCTGTTTTGACACTTGAAGAATATAGGGGCGCCCACACCATGTGTCACCTGGATACTCACAGAGTAGGCGGAGGGATATTATGTAGTTTAGTTTAATGCTTGCTCCTTGGTATAGCTTCATAAGATACAAATCTTGATTGTTATGGGGGTCCTAAATGTACAATATGGAAACTGTTCCAGTCGGGCATAAATCGTATCGTGCAGAACAATAGTTCTGATACCAGAAACTGCCAATATCACTGACCAGCCAGTCTCCCTGGTTAATGTATACTGGCACGTGTGGCCACAGAGCTGTGCCTCAGTGTCATCTATTTTAAATGATGATGAGTGAAGGTGTAATGATGGTTAAAGAGAACAATCCTCTGGTTCTTAGTGGCAAGCTTTTACAATGCTCTCTGAACGGCAGCAGGACTGTACAGCCAATGCATGTTGGCATGTAGAGTCCAGTAACAAATAGTGAGTCGGCATCAGTATTTTCTTGAGGTTCCGTCGTCTTGAGGCTAAAATGATGGTTGTGGCAAAGGTGGACTGTCGGTGTGAGCTCATGTGTGATGGGATAAAGTTGTCATTACCATATAATTTTTTATTGGACTGTCCTAATTTCCATGCATTCATCTGTCCTGTGTTATTCAACACCCACTTGGCAGAATGCTTTGTGTGTGATAGTGGTGCTTCGTTTAAAAACTGGGAAAGGACGGTGGTGTAATACAGCAGTGAGACAAAATATTAACATGTGGTGCAATCTAACAGCTACTTGTCAAGAAAATAAATTTAGAAAAAGTTTAAATCCCCAATGATCTGGGGTATCCTCTTCTAGAAAAATTAGTTTCCTTTTTATTTTCCTTCACCATTTTTGGGCATTTGATACCTATTACACAGGGTTGTTCTTTCAGTTTTGGCAGGACTGTACTATCTATATAGAGCAGAAAACCTTCCAGCATTGCCTCTCTGTCTTACCAAGCCACATCACATCCACCATCTTTGATTCCAGGCTGTGGACTGTAATATCTTTGACAACTTTGTGTAAAACAACAGAGCACATTCAAGGATTTTAAATTGACACCACCCAGTGATATTACTTCTGAATATGCCCTGATCACTGTAATATGTGGACACCTCACAATCTTTAAATATTTTTATTCTCACCATATACCTGTGAGGTAGAGAAATACTATTATTTCTATTTTACAGATGGGGAACTGAGACATAGAGAGGCTAAGTGACTTGTCCAAGGTCACACAGGAAGTCTGTGGCAGAGCAGGGAATTGACTTCAGGTCATACAAGTCCTAAGTTAGCTCCTAACCACTCACTGACTGTCCTTTCTCCTCAATGAGCTTGATCACCATCTTATATTCTTTCTGTGATAAGTTTATAAAAGTTTGAGCTTTATTTTCTGTTTGGTATGTTGACAATAAAAAACAAGATTTTGGTCCAAAAGTAATCTAATACTAAGGCATGAAGTATGGCTGGTATAATGGACTTGTGGCTCTAGCTGCGGAGGAAAGAATCACCAGGGCTGGCCTTTGGGGTGGGCTGTCTGGGACCCCACCCCGGGCGGCCTGCCAAAGAGGGTGACATGCTCAGGATTTGGATTCCCACCTGACCTGCTGAGGGCCAGATGGGCTGATGGAGGCCAGGCGGGCAGCAGAGTTGGAGGGGATAGAGACCCGAGCCGCAGGGGGCAGTTGGACAACCAGCCGTGGGAGCCAGGTGATCAGTGACTCCTCTGGAGTAAGGGTACCCCACCTCCCCCCTGCTCTACCTGTGCAGCTGCTGCTGTTCCTGTGTCATCCCCCCCCCCCCCCATCCTTCTCCTCCCTGGAGCCACCCCTGGCCACTCAAGACTGGGAGCATCCTCCTGTCTGCTTGCGGAGGGGGTCTCATGCTGGGATGTCCCCTGAGCCCATACACCTGATTTTCACTGCGCTCTGGGCAGGGGGAATCTCTGTGTGTACTGCTGCCTCTCTGGGTCTGGAGCTGATGGCAGCTGCTTGTGTCTGAACACAAGCCTTCAGGCTCCTAACCCTGAGTGCTTTCTTAAAAACCCAGAGCGCTCATAAACTTAGGCACACACACATTCACCTCAACACAACGCACACTGTCTCTCTCTTTCTCACACACTCTCTCCCCCCTCCTCCCCCCCCCCCCAACACACACAACACCAGGACACCCTGCATTTAGGTCACTTCCCCACCTGGGCTATGCTGAGGCATCATCAGCTGCTGCTCTCCTGCCCTCTTCTTATGCAGAGGGTGCGTGGGTCAGAGGAGCAGCAGTCCAGTGGGGGAGCGAGCAGCAATGCCAGCTGCTTTTTGTATCTAGGTGGGTCAGTTTCCCCATGTGGGTGCAAGAGGAGGATGCTGGGATTAGGGGCACAGGAGGGGAGTGCAGAGGTTAGGGTGAAGGGAGCACAGTGCTGGGGTTAGGGGCTCAGGAGAGAGATGCAGGAGATAGGAGTACAAGGGTGCAGGGATTAGGTGCACAGGAGGGGAATACAGTGGTTGGAGTGAGGGGGGATTCACAGTAAAGGGGTTACAGGCTCAGAGCAGGAGTGCAGCGATTGGGGTGAAGGGGACATGCACAGTGCAAGGGTTAGGAGCGCAAGAGAAAGGTGCAGGGATTAGGGGAGAAGGTGGCACAGTGCAGGGGTTGGGGGGAAGTGAGGGTGGGGAGCCTATGGGGGATCATGGGCAGTAGGGGGGCAGGGGCACCAAAATGCGAGTTTGCCCAGGGTGCCATTTTCCCTAAGGCCGGCCCTGAGGATCACATACAATGGATGGAATCAGAGAAGTAGCTGTGTTAGTCTGGAATAGCAGAAGTGACAAAGAGTCCTGTGGCACCTTAAAGACTAACTAAAGTATTGAAGCATAAGCTTTCGTGGGCTAATACCCACTTCGTCGGGTGCTTGCATATTAGCCCATGAAAGCTTATGCTTCAGTACTTTAGTTAGTCTTTAATGTGCCACAGGACTCTTTGTCACTTATACAATGGATGCAAATCCTGGAAAAATATGAGTCCACATGGGACAGTTTCCTAGAACTGGTCAACTAAACAGTTCTGTAGGAGACCTGGTTGAAAGATGGGAGATAAATCAACACACTCCCTCTTTTCTTTGTCTCTTTTCTCCACTGCCACTCTTTTCTTTCTTGATTTTGATTTCCTTAGTTTTTGTTTGTTTTAGATATGTGCCACAAAAATCCATGTGCTGGAAATATTGTGGTTAATACATGGGAATCCAAGCATTGCATTTTTTCCTTGGCCTTTTCTCTTTTCTGATGCATAGTACGTCTGTGATTCTTTTATATGTTGGCACCTAGAATATATTTGGTATGTTTTAAGAAAAAAGATTGAAAATAACTAAAAACAAAAGTAGTCTAATATGTCAATAAAAAGTTAAATGCAGAGGCAAAACTATTGGGGAAAACACATTATTGAAGTACACAACTTGCATGCTTGTCTCCTAAAAAACTAAACCCTCAAGAAATTAATCTCTGTTGTAATTCAATGGATTCCAGTGGTGTTATGCCTGGGATGAATTTGGATCCAGGTTTAATATCTCAGGAAGAATGATCAATTCTTAAGGGTTTTACGATGGTTCTTTACCCAGGGAAAAGAAGATTTCTGGCTGCTGGCAAGGTTTACTCAGGACTCTTAATCAAATACTGTTTCCTTATCCCCATGATGGGAACACCCCATTATCTCAGCATGCCTTCTGCCTGTTTACTACCTTAATGCTGGTTGCTCATCCTTGCCTCTAGCTGTGAAGCAATTCACTCACAAGTGGTCAAGCTGGAGGTGGTAAGAAACTGGCAGGAAGCCCAGAGCCGCTGTGTGCAGGGAGGTGAAGCCAAGCAGTATACTCTAAAGTGGTGGGATGACAATCTGAGGTTGTAGGATTGTTTGGTGGATGGGTGCATATACTGAAAACAGGTGAAAGGTAGGTAGGGAGGTCAGCCTGGGGGCAGGGTGTCTCTTTAAAAGGGAGAGAACAGAGGTGGGGACATACTCTGTGGAGAAAAGAGAGGAGGCAGGAGTAAGAAGCTGAGTTGAAACAGGTCCAGTCCCTCACATTAGAATACTCAGAAGTAATGTTCTTTCTCAGTTATAGCAAATAATCTGTTTTGGCCAATCAGATTGTTGAATCCTAACCCATTAGGATACAAGGTAAAGCAGAAAGATAAATGTTAGCCAGCCTGAAATCAGGTTGTTAATAAAAATAGCCATTGCTATTTTAAAACCTGTACTTCCTGGGTAAGCTAGTGCTTATAAGTCTGTTTTCTAAAGCAGTTTGAATGTCAGTTTGAATGTTACTATGAGTAACTGACACTCTGCTAAAATAATTAAATCAACATACATTATTTGGAAGCAGAAATAAAGTCGCTGTAATAGAACATTTTCATATGGTCCATGAGTCATGTTTTGAAAATTAATCTTCTCCCTGTGTCAACATTTAATTCCCACAAATGCGTCAGTTTTGCTTCAGTATTTGTGCCACAGGAGGTATTATTCTTAGACAGCCTGGATGCCTTGGTATAATCTCTTAATTAAACTTTATTTTTCTGCTGGTGATAATAACTTAGGCTAACAAGAAACTACATTCAAAATCTTCCTCATCTTACACAAGTAGTTTAGTTTACTTTAATAAACTAAACTGTTGTAGATTAGGAGTAACTCTGTGAAAGTCAGCAGAGTTGTACCAGTGTGAGCCTGGAGTGATATCAGGCCAATAACTTTTAACATTCTAATCTTAACATAAATTGATATAAATGTTGTACTGTTTTGTTTTAAAGGATAGCGGATAATTTCTATGTTTGTGAAGGATACAGCATACCCCGTTGTCTACTTTATGAAATGTATATAGAGAATTGCACTCAGAATGCTCAGACTCAAGTAAATCCAGCTACATTTGGAAAGGTACAAAGCACATTGCTTTTATAGCATATATCGGGTTTAAGATAATGGGCTGAGACCTTGTATAAATTCATAAAGAAACATTTATACAATATTTGATCATGTTGCAAACTAAGGGAGGATACTCCCAACCTACGGACAAGGATAAGTAGTTATGTAGTAAGATACCTTCAGTGTAGAATACTGGGAGAGATTTTGTTTGAAAGCTGCCATCCTAGCTCTTGGTATAATATCCTCTTTGGCTCTTTTGGGGAATTTTATCTGCATTATTTTCTCTCCAAGGTCAGGTCTACATTCAAAACTTTTGCTGGTATTGTAATGTTGATTAGAGTTGTGATTTTTTTAGAATTACATTTCTATACCTTCAAAAGCTCTAGACACAGCATAAATGAAACTATACCAGCAAAAAAAGTCCTTTTGCTAAAACAGCTTATTTTATTCTTCAAACTGGTATAAGGGTTAAATTGCATCTACAATAGGAAGGTTTGTCAGTATATCCATACCAACAAACCTCTCAGGTGCAGACTGAAAACTTTATATTTCATGTAAACAATTAGCACTGTATTTTTTTTAATCCAAGTTTTGATGCTGCAAAGCATCCTGGTCTTCATGTTATCAGTAAAAGAAATTTTTTTTAATGTACTTATGGAGATTTTGCTCCACACACAGAATGTGTGTGTGTTTATAGAATCATCCAAGCCAGGGCCGGCGACAGGGGGGTACAACGGGTAGAGCTGTACTGGGCCCCGGACTTCAGGAGGGCCCCCTGAAGTCCGGGGACCGGTACACAGCTCTACTCGTAGTCGTCCCCCCTGGGCACCGCACCGCATTTCCCCGGCTGTGTCTGGCGCCGCGGCCGGCTGCCTCCCGAGACCTTCAGCCGCTGCTCGTCCCGTGCCCCCCCAGTAGCCGCCCCGAGGCTCCCCCGGCTCCATCGCCTCCCCCGCCCCGGCGGCTGCAGAGGACGGCGGGGCGCGCCGCTCCTGAGGCACCCCCAGCTGCAGCACTTCCCCCGCCCACCTGCAAGAGCCGGGCCAGCCCTTAGCTGGAGGGGTGGGGGGGGGCCCAAACGCTCAGAGTAGGGGGCCCCAAAATTTCTGTCGCCGGCCCTGATCCAAGCAAAGCAAGATGCAGGAGTAAAAAGGGTCTTTTAAACAATGTCACTCTTCTAATAGTCTGGAGGAGCTTTTATAGCCAACAGGGGAATTATTTTTTAAAACCCCAATCATTCAGTTCTAACAAACAGATACATACCTGCTTAACTTTATTCACGCGATTAAAGAAAAAATAACATTTTTGACTATTGTTACCCTACTCATTTTTTGTTCAACATTCCCACTATTGCTGTCACTGGTGCAACTCCACTAGTATTCAAGCTGTTAGGCCTTCTTCGCACACTAACTTGCCGCTGTTTAATTAGAAGTATTTTTTAAAAAATTAGGTTAGTTTAGTTGTACAAGTTGTATGTAGCTATTCTTATTTCAGTTTCAGAGTAGTTTATTGTTGTTTCACAGGATTAAGCTAAATCAAAATAAGCAACTCTTAAACCAAAATATGGCACACAAACTTGCACTGGTTTAATTAAATGGGTTTTAAAAGACACATTTTGTTAAACTGGTGCAAATTGGTGTGTAGACAACTCAAGGAATGAAATCCTTGTCTTATTGAAGTGATTGGGAATTTTACCATTGACTTCATTGCAAGGAGTTCACCCCAAGACCTTTATGCTGGAATAAGAGACCTGTGGCATGGCTGCTGACCTGGCAGGACTTAGACTGTGGGGCTAAAAATTGCTGTGTAAACATTTGAGCTTTGGCTGGAGTCTGGGTTCTGGGACCCTCCCTACTTAGCGGTGTCCCAGAACTCAGGCTCCAACCCACATCTGAATGTGTACACAGCAGTTTTACAGTCCTGCAACTCAAGCCCCATGAGTCCAAATCAGCTGGCCTGGGCCAGCTGTGGGTGTTTAATTGCTATATAGATAAAGCTCCTTTATTTTTACTACTGTGTCATCTAACTTCGTTTAGATCAAACAGAGGTAACACCGTGGTAAAAACGCTGGCAGACACTGCCAACCTGATTACATTAGAGCTACCAATGTGGGAGCTGTATTTTAGGGCAATTGGGAAAAAGAAGTTTAGTGTAGACAAGGCCAAATTTGACACTAAACAACTTCATACCGGATTCATTTTGTTCCTGCCCTGCACAACAAAGACTTCTAAGGTTTATCTAGAGTAGATGCATTGTGTATTTGATCATCTGTTCCTGTTCTAAAGAGGAAAGGTAGCATGAGCTCTCTTGTTTTGTCTGTGAGTTTATAAAATAGCTCACTCATGCTGTGTGTAATAATAGCAATTTGGATTATTACACTTACACATTATTACATGGTGCTAATCTTCAGAGCTCCCAAATTATTTCAATTGACATTTCCTTCAATATGAGCAAAGAGGATACTCGGCAACTTGATGAATTTGATAAAAAAAATTCATAAGTCAAACCTGATCCTGCAAACATTAGTTACGTGAGAAGCCTAATTGAAGTCATTGGGGCTACTTGTGTGAGTAAGAACTACTTGATAGAGTAAGGCTTGCCAGATTGGGCTTCATACTGGCAACATATTGGAGATGTACACTAGCTACTTTTTTTTACAATTACTATTTGAGTGTTATTGGGAGAACAGGTATCACAGCAGTTTGTGCACTAGTGGAAACAATTAAAGGAAAACAAATTAGATAAATCTTTATATGTTAGTATGACTCGCCCAGGTAACTCTTATCTTTTCTGTTTTTTAGCTTGTTCGCTTAGTTTTCCCAGATCTGGGGACCAGAAGGCTGGGCACCAGAGGAAGTGCCAGGTATTATTTATTTATTGTATGTATTGCTTTATTTAAAAATCTTAAATATACCCTTTTGGGGAAAAATAATAGAAATAACTGTATCCTCAGCTCTGTTAACTTGAGACACTGCTCTACCCCAGCTGAAGTTCTTGTTGAATGTCTGGAGTAAATCACAAGAACAGTTCTGTTGTGATTGATGGTGTTACCAGTAAACTAAAATAGGATTAATGTAATGAAAGTCACCATATTCAAGCTGTTTTTTAGCATATTAATTCAAGATCATTTTAATTTTCAAAACTTTAAAAACGCTATTTTGAAGCACCAACTTGTGGTAGGGGGCTGCAGAAGTTCTCTACCCTAGTAAGGCGCTCCAGAGGCATTGTGTCTGAGGGAGGCACAGTGATTCTTGTGATCAGATAAGCCCAAGGACTCTTATTTTGACCAGCCCTATGCAAGAGGCCCTAAAAGCAGGAAGTCTCTGCAGTCCCTGCGCACTGATTGAGTGGCCCTTCCCTATCTGGCTCATAATGGAACGGTTATAAACTGTTACTGGGTTACTGATGGATTCCCCCTTCCCTCACACCCATACAGAGCATGGAGAGAATTGGGTCCCATTGACTTTTAATCCATTGATTTAGTGTCCAAATTCATAACTGCTGAACAAAAAGATTTTTAAGGCCTTCAGGTATGCCAATTGCATGAACATTTTACTTAATAAAGATGAAAGGACTTCAATTAAAATACTGATTCTGAAAGTGGCACATGTTTATTTTGATCTTCTAACAAATCTTCTGCATCAGCCTGGCCCCATCACTTCCATTTACTGCGGTGCCATTCTCACATTCGATTTTTGACTGATACACATAGCTGATGCTAGAGCAAACTAGGTCCTTTAGACCAGCGCAGGATCAACACAGTGAAGCTCTGACATACACCCACACGCCCAGTCTAACCTGGGATGAGGCGTGGCTGGTACACAAACTGCCTACACTGGGTTTATGCCAGGCACTCAAATTAAGCGGACCAGATCATTTCTGCCACAGAATATTGAAATAACTGGCACAGGAGATTATTAGTATTACAGTGAAACCTCGATTTAACGGACCTCCATTTAACGGACTTCGGATGCAACGGACAAATTTTTTCAGAAAGTCTGATGCATCCGAAATCCGTTTGTGGAGGGTTCCACCGGGGTTTGAGCCGGGGGCGGGCTGCCGCCTGGCCCCCGGCAGCGTTCACCCTCCTTGGAGGGTCCCGGGAGCCGGGACCCTCCGTCTGTCAGCCCGCGAGCGCGGCAGCCGCCGCGGTTTGAGCCGGGGGCGGGCTGCCGCCTGGCCCCCGGCAGCGTTCACCCTCCTTGGAGGGTCCTGGGAGCCGGGACCCTGCGGGCTCTGAGCCCGCGCGCCGCCGCCGTTTGAGCCGGGGGCGGGCTGCTGCCCGGCTCCCAGCACCATTCACCCTCCTTGGAGGGTCCCGGGAGCCGGGACCCTGCGGGCTCTCTGCCCGCTCGCAGCGGCCGCCGCGGTTTGAGCCGGGGGCGGGCGGGCTGACAGCTCCCGCCCTGGTCCCAGCAGCCGGGTACCCCGGCGGGCGGGCTGCTAACTGCCGCCGGGTCCCAGCAGCCGGGACCCGGGCGGGCGGGTCGACGGTAAAACCTTGATATAACGGACTAATTCGGGCGAGGGGGTGTCCGTTAAATCCGAAAGTCCTGTTATTTAATAATTTTAAAAAATTATTAAATAACGGACTTTCGGATTTAACGGACACCCCCTCGCCCGAATTAGTCCATTAAATCGAGGTTTCACTGTACACCAAAGATTTTTAATAAATCTATCTATTTGGGGGTAGTACCGACTGGAGAATAGCTAGCATCATACCTATATTTAATAAAGGGGCAAAATGTGATCTGGGCAATTTTAGTCTAACCTCATTGGTATGCAAGATTTTAGAACAAATTGTGAAGTGAAGAATAGTGAAATTCATAGAGGTAAATGGGAAAGGGAGTGCAATGCAACATGGGTTTACCAAAGAAAGATCATGCCAGAGTAACCTGATTTCCTTCCTTGAGAAAATAACTTATTTTTTTGGAAGGGGTGGGGATAAGGAAAATGCAGCAGGTCTAATATATTTGGACTTCAGTAAAGCATTTGACACGATACCACATGGAAAATTATTAGTTAAATTAGGGATGATGTGGCTCAATACAAACATAGTAAGGTGGCTAAGGAATTGGCTAAACTGGAGAAGGCGTTGTGCTGAAAGGTGAATTATCGGACTGGAGGGAAGTTACTCATGGAATTCCTCAAGGATCAGTCTTGGAACCAATCTTATCCAATATTTTTATTAAATATGAAAAGTAGGAGTGTGCTAGTGAAATTTGCTGATTATACTAAATTGGGAGATAACATCAATACACAAGAGGATTGGAACATTGTACAGGAAATTCTGGATGATCTTGAAGACTCAAATAACAGAAATTCAGTAGTACCAAGTGCTAGATCATACACTTAAGGTTTAATAATAAGAATTTCTACTATAAGCTGAAATTGGAGCTTTTAGTTGGGATCAACAGAGAAAGAGAAAGATCAGGGTGGGTGGGTTGATCACAGGATGTTATGCAGCTGTAAAAAAAGCCAATGGGAAATGTGATTCTAATCTAGGATGAATTAAGCAAGGCATTTCGAGTAGAGAAAGAGAGAGAGTATTAATGCCATTGCACAAGGTGCTGGTAAGACCTCATTTGGAATATTGTGTACAATTCTGGTCACTCATGTTCAAGAAAGATTAATTTAATCAGGAACATATGCAGAGAAGAGCGACTAAGATGATAGGGGAATGGAGGATTTATTTTATGAGAGTAGACTGGACGAGCTCAGCTTGTTGAGCAAAAAGAAGGTTGAGGGAGGATATGATTGCTCTCTATAAATACATTTGGGGATTAAATACGAGGGAGGGTGAAAAGCTATTTAAGCTAAAGGACAATGCTGGCACCAGAACAAATGGATATAAACTGGCCATGAACAAATCCAGGCTGGAAATTAGAAGATTTCTAACCATCAGAAAGGTTAGGTTCTGGAACAGCCTCCCAGTAGGAGGTGTGGGGGCAGACCACTTAATTAGTTTTAAGAAAGATCTGGATAAATTTATGAGTGCAGTTGTATGACAGGGTTATTTGTGATGATGAGTGCTGGGTTCAACAGTTCTGGAGCTCACTTCTGGTTTACATTCGGGGCCAGTATAACCACTAGGAAAACTAGGCAGCCGCCTAGGGTGCCAAGATTTGGGGGTGCCAAAAAGCGCTCAGGCTGGGGAGTGGTGGGTGAGCCCTGTGTCCCGCTTCGGGGCAGCGGTGCCCGAGGGCTCCGTGCCCCTGCCCCGCTCAGCGGGGGGAAGGGGTTTGGGGGTGCAGCAGCGTGCTAGGGCTCTGTGCCTGTGTCCCACTTGGGGCAGAGGGGGGCCAGCGATGTGCTAGGGCTCCTTGTCCGTGTCCCACTTGAGGGGGTAGCGGTGGCGGTGCATGAGGACTGTGTCCCGCGGGGGTGTGTGCGAGAGCTCGGTGTCCTGCTGGGGGGAGGGCATGAGGGCTCCATGCCCGTGTCCCACTTTCGGGGGGGGGGACAGCGGTGCACAAGGACTTCACGCCTGTGTCCCTCTGGGTGTGTGTGTGCGAGGGCTCAGTGCCCGCTGGGAGGAGGGCATGAGGGCTCAGTGCCCATGTCCCCGGTGGTGGGGTGGCTGCAGAGGACACGGCTGAGCCTGGGTCACCCCCTGACTGAGGGGGAGAGAAATGGAGGGCGCAAGGTGGAAGTTTTACCTGAGGCGCAAAATATCATTGCACCAGCCCTGTTTATGTCATATGTTCCTAAAGCTCATGCTTCAGGATTTTAGCAAGCCACCAGCAGAGGTCAGGAAGGGAGTACCTCCCTCCCCACCCCTTGTATGCTTGGGGAGATTTTTTTATTTTTGGGGGGGGTCTTCTTTCCCTGAAGCATTTGGAAATGGGACACAATGCAGGGAGGGTTAGGGCTCTGAAGGAACACAGAGCATTCTTTTTGAGGTGATTGGCTGGCTAGTGCTTGCTAATATGTTCAGGGTCTAACTGATCACTGTACTTAGGATCAGGAAGGAATTTCCCTCCAGGTCAGATTGACAGTCATCTTGGAGGGTTTTTGTTTTCTTCTGCAGCCTTTGGAAGTGAGTCATTTGCCAGGACAATCTGGGTATATCAATCATTTCCCCTGATATTGTGGGGCCTTAGGCACTGGTATACCATGTTCTCTCCCCCCATGGCAGGAGCCCTGACCCCCCTCCCCCGCCCCACCACTCTTGCAGTCGGAGAAGTCCTGGGCGGGCTGGAACCTTTAGCCCCCCTCGTCTCCCACCATCTGAGGAGCCCCAGGCTGGCCCCAGGTGGCCCAGACAGCCTCAGTTCAGCATCCTGTGGCAACAGCTCCAGCCAGGGAAGCCAGAGCCTTCCCTGGTCTATTATACTCACCGCCCATGGAGTTTTGTTTTAGTTGCTGGGTTAGTGTGCGGTTGCTGGGTGATTGGTGGCCTGTGCTATACAAAAGGTCAGACTAGATGATCTAGAGGTCCCTTCTGACCTTAAACTCTAAGAGAGAGTAACCCTGAGCAAAGGGGAAATCTCTGATTGCTTATAGGGTCATAACTGAGCCCTCTACGTATTGTTTACTATCCAATATGTATCAGGCAAAAAGCCAGTGGAGAAATGGCCCTTCAGAAGATGTACAGTGGCATGACAGCAGTGTGAACAGTGGTTCCACACCACCCCAGTATCAACAAGAGGTGCCAGTCAGTGGGGGATTTAAAAAAACAAGAGATTGAATTCCACTGGACAGGTGGCATCCTCTTAACTGGAAGTGGTTTTTATCTGCCATGACTGGAGATTGGAGGCCAGATTCTCAGTTGGTATAAATTAGTGTAACTCCACTGAAGTAGAGGTAACAGAGTCCTGTGGCACCTGTGGCGGGGTGACCACCCGCCCCCTACCAGAAGGGGCTTGGGAAAGCCCCTTAAGAGGTTTGAAAGCACAGGAAGGGGGTTTGAAGCTGGGAGCCAGCAGGCTTTTCAGGCCTGATTGGGCATGAGGCCCAGCTGGGCGGCCACGCCCCAAACACTCCCAGCCAGGATAAGGGCTGGGAGGCAGAGAGGCAGAAAACATTCTCCTCTGCATTCAGAGGGAGACAGGCCTAGCTGCAGGAGCTGAGCCAGGTATCTGGGTTAGGGCAGAGCTGGGGCAGGGCAGAAGGAGCTGGGTGGGCTCTAGCCATGAGCCCCAGGCCTCCGGGCCTGATACAAGGCCCGACCCACAAGTACCAGGGTTGCAGGGAGCAGCCCAGGGCTGGAGATAGCGACAGCAGGCCAACCCTCCTTGCCTGTGATGAGAAGCCATGATACTGCAGTCCGCCCCAGTGAGCGGGGGCAAGTGGTGACTGACAGTGGCACACTCTGAGGCGAGGTGGGGATAGGGGGGTAGAGGGTTCCCCTGGGGAGGGGAGACCCTCACACCAAGGGGGTACTGCAGGGTTGCAGCACCCACAGTTGGAGGGCACCGGGGTCCGGGAGGGACACGGGGCCAGCAAAGGAGCGGGGCATCAACCTGCCGGGGGCGCTCTGGATGCTGAAGGAGCTGATTCCCCAGACGACCAGCGGGAGGCGCCGTGGGGGTGAGTGGTGACCCCGTTACACACCTTAAAGACTAACTAAAGTATTGAAGCATAAGCTTTCGTGGGCTAATACTCACTTCATTGGATGCAAGCAGTGGAAGTGTTGTTGCATCCGACAAAGTGGGTATTAGCCCACGAAAGCTTCTGCTTCAATACTTTAGTTAGTCTTTAAGGTGCCACAGGACTCTGTTACCTCTGCTATTCCAGACTAACACGGCTACCTCTCTGATTCTCCACTGAAGTAGCTTCTTTGACTTCAGTGAGGATCCTGCCCTAGACTCTGTTTCTGCTGCATAGGTTGACTGCACTCCCCATACTGCTACAGTGTTAATCGTTTTAAAAAACAAACATATTATTAAATTACAATGGCTATTTAAAAAGTGATTGTAATGTTATTTTGTTTTAAAAAGTTTTTCAAAATAATGTGCTTATTCAAATATTAGACAAAATAAGATTTAAACCATTTTAAAAATACAGTTTTCCACCTATTGTTTTCTTGTTTCAAAAGAATTTGTGAGCTGCTTGCAGAATACAGATGTGAGTTCAGTGATGACCTGGTCTTGCAAACTGTATACTTGTCAATCCATCACATTTTGTATTTTTTTAGGTATCACTATGATGGAATACATATCAAGAAGAGCTCTTCCTTCTATTCTCATTATTGCTATCTTCTGGCTGAAAAAAAAATTCACAGGTTTGGTTTTAAATGTTCTTTATTATAAAAGGCACATTCATACAATTTTCTTTAAAATCTGCTTCATTACCTACTGAAAATTGATAACAGAATTGCATTTTCGTATAATAATGCAATCTAATTAAATATTGTCATTAATACAAAGGCTCCCTTTTTAACAAGTGGCAGTTGCACACCTAATTGAACACAAAATCACACTTCCATGCACTTGACATTTTCAACAGATGGCTCTTAAGTGCAAAAAAATCTAAGACAAAACTAAAACGAGCTTAAAAATGCTGAGAAACTAAATAAGAGTAAAATATAAGTGGTCAGCACCAGTGGTGTGAACACTTTATTTAATCATGCTAGTGCATCTTGATTGCTAATCCTCACAATTTAAGCAATGTATTTGCACTTGTAGTAATTGTGATTTATTGAAATGCATTCTATTTTCAGTTCTTTGTTTTCTGTTTCTTACCATTCAAATTAATGAGGTCTTTACTTTGAAAAGGCAAACTTTGTTTTGGTTTCTTTTGTATTACAGTTTTAGAGTGTTAAAAAGACAGTCACAAAAAGGGTGCAACTGTGAGAAAATACACACAACAAAAGAGAACAAACTAAATGTGAAAAATAAGTCTAAAATTTTGGTACAATGTAAGTCACACCTGCAGACTCTTGTCTATGGGCAAAGGGCTTGATCCTGTCCTATTGAAGTCAATGGAAGTTTTGCCATTGACTGTAATAGGAGCAGGATTGGAGCCACAGTTCTCTACCATGAGTAGTTCTGAGAACTCATGGCAGTAAGCACTATGCCTGCTATTATTTCCAGGATCAGGCCAATAGTTTAAATAAGCAACTGTTGGGCTGATTCTCCACTGACTTGCACTTTCATGCCTGTGCAAGGTGGTTATAAAATGCTACAAAATCAAAGTTCACTCATGAACAGTGTTTGCACCTGTTTCTCATTCACTTTCTACAGGAGGGGTAGGACGTCCCAGCAGATAGGGTGTGAGGCTGTGACTAAGGAGACCTGGGTTAAATTCTCTGCTCCTCCACTGTCTTCCTGCATAACCTGGGGCAACAAATGGTCATTTAGGATATGTTTACACAGCAAAAAAAAAAAAACCCCAACCCAGTGGTGTGAGTCCAAGTCAACTGACTGGGCCTTGTGCTCCAGAATTAAAAATAGCCATGTAGATATTTGGGCTCACGCTAGAGCCTGGGCTCTGAAATCCAACGAGGGGATGGTCTCAGAGCCCAGACTCCAGCCTGAGCCCAAATGTCTACACAGCTATATATCCCTGCAGCACTGTTTACCCCAGCTTGGAGACTCACTGCTGTGGGTTTCTTCTCTTTTTCTTTGGTTGCTGTTTGCAGTACAGCTGTGTCTTTAGTCTCTCTGTGCCTTCATTCCCCATCTGTAAAATGGGGATAATATCACTTCCCTACCTCAAAGAGGTGTTGGGAGGATAAATACATTAAATACTGTGAGGCGCTCAGATACGGTGGTAATGGCGTCATATAAATACTTATGATACTACAAATAGGCAACTGTATAAGACAAAGACCTAAATATTGGGACAGTCCCTATAAAATCAGGACATCTGGTCTCTCCAACTATAAATGACTATATGATCTGCTAGGGAATGAAAAATTAGACCACCGCATCACTTTGACTGTGCACCCTCTTACACCCGTTTTACAGCAGTGTGACCACACTGAAGTCAATGGAGTGATGCTGGCATAAAACTGATGGAATGGGATGGCAGATAAGGCTCTGTAGTTATCAACTAACAAATAGTTATTCAGAGAATAAACAAATTGTTCTTAGAGAGTCGCAAATTCAAATAGTATCCATAGCTACCTATAGACGGGTTTAGAACAGCCATCATGGGGAGCTCTCCTTCTGGTTCCTCTCCAGGAATGTGGCAAATAGGTGCATCAGTCTGCAGCTCCCACATCCGGCCCACGGGCTCTTCCTGCCCTGCTTGCTGGGGAGGCTCCTCCAACCCCTCCCCCGCTGTCCCTCCACAGCTGCACAGCTGCATGGGCAGTGCTCTGGAGAGCAGGGCTACGTGCCACGTGTCTGGCTCTGGCCAGGGCCAGAGTCAGGGAGGTGGTTGGTAAAGGGGGTTGAATGGTTCCGAGGGGCTGGAGCCAGAGCTGGGGTGGTTGGATAAGGGGCAGGATTTCCCGGGGGGTTAGGGATCAGGGGGCAGTTGGATGGGGCAGAGGTTCGGGGTGGGGTTGGATGGGGCATGGGAGTCCTGGTGCTCTGTCAGGAAGCAGGGGTGTGGATAGGGGGTCAGGGCAGTCAGGAGATAGGGAGTGGGAGGCGGGTTCGGTAGGGGATAGGATGGTTAGGGGTGGGGGGTCTCTGGAGGGAATAGTCAGGGGACAAGGAGCAGGGGGGGTTGGATAGGGGGTAGGGTCCTGGAGGATGGTTAGGGATGGGGGGTCTCTGGAGGGGGTGGTCAAGGGACATGGAGCGGGGGGGCAGGTTTGAATGGGTCGGGGATTCTGAGGGGGGCAGTCGGGGGCTGGAAATGGGTGGGGGCTGGATAGGGGCTGGAGCCAGGCTGTTTATGGAGGCACAGCCTACCCAGCCCTCCATACAATTTTGAACCCCAATGTGGCCCTCAGGCAAAAAAGTTTGCCAACTCCTGCCTTAGCTCCTTCCTGTTGAAGAAACCACATCCAACTGGCACTGCCTCTGCTACTGTTCTTTTCTTAGCCACAGGGGGTGCTGCTGTGCAACAGCACCAGCAGTGTCTGTCTCTGGCTTTCCTGAGGTTTGTCCCTTGTCCCTAAAAAAGCACCTGAGGTTGGACCTCAAGACATGCAGATCTAGGTGTTTTGCTGGAGGCTCCCTGTTGGAAGCTTTGTGTCACTACACTGACTGTGCAGCCCCTCTTCCCTTTTTCATCTCCCTGCCAAGGATATCCTTTGCCCCTGAAAAACAGGTCTCTCCTTTCATAACACTGGCAATCAAGAGACATGATCCAGAGAGAGGGCTGCGATCAAAATGACAATGTAGTGAATTCTTTCCAGTTTCAAGAGACAGATTTTGAGATCTGATAAATCTAAATAAAAAAAATAAACTCTTCTTCCTGGTTATAACAAAGAGAAGTATAATAGTGTGATCATGTTTGTCCTAATAGTATTAACACACTTTCATAGGCCTCCCCATTGAAATGTGAAAGACTGGCGTTGGAGAGTTCCAAAATCTGGTGTGATTATTTAATAAATTAATGTAAAAGAAGATCTTAACATTTTCTTTTAAATAGTGGAAATTGATCTTGAATCTGCTGCATAATCTAATCTTAATATTCTTTATGTAATGGCTATTAGCCAAGATGGGTAAGGAATGGTGTCCCTATCCTCTGTTTGTTAGAGGGTGGTGATGGATGGCAGGAGAGAGATCACTTGATCATAATAAACTGGTTAGTCTCCAAGGTGCTACAAAGTCTTCCTCGTCTTATTTACGGATACAGACTAACCTGGCTGCTAATCTTAAACCTGTTAGGTTCACTCATTCCGGGGCATCTGACATTGGCCACTATCGGTAGACAGGATCCTGGGCTGGATGGACCTTTGGTCTGACCCAGTATGGCCATTCTTATGTTCTTATATAAAACTCTTTACTGTATATTGCTCCTCCAACTGGGAGGAGTCTGAGAGAGGCCTCTGAAAAGGCTCTCTTCCACCTGCCGCCCTCCTCTCCCCTCAGTCGTCCTCTGTCACTTGTCTTCCCCTCTTTCAGGCCTATGGTATTGTCCCTTCCCCACAATTTCTTTCCCATTTCAATTGCAGTTGCCCCTCCCCAACCCTTCCCCCAAAACACATTAACAGGAATGAATAAATATCAGATGATCTTCTTGTTACTCATCCTCCCCTTCCTCTACCCACTTCTTTTCTTTCCTTTTCACTTGCATCTTGACCTTATTTAGATGGTAAGTGCATTAGGGCAGGGACTTGTCTCACTGTCTGTTCTGTGTGATGCCTATCACACTTTCAGGTACTGGATAAATAAAAACAATATTTGCTAGTAGTAGAGTCACAGGTATGTTAATTTTTCCATGGCTGAGATCAGACTGTGTTTACACTTAATTATCTTTGAGCTTTGATCTGGCTGTTGAGCAGAGGGAGAGGGCTGCCACTTCTCTGTTTCTAGGCAGCAGCAGCAGCTCTCACACTTGCATGTTGCCTGACTGGCCCTAATGAAGGGGGGCAGAACAAGAACAAGTATGCTATGCCAGCCAACCTATTGAGTGAGAGCACGGCTGATGTGTGTTGCCATAGTAGCAGTAGCACAGGATACAGCTGGCCACCTTCTCAGAGTAGGAACTGAAAATACTCTTTTTTTTTCTTTCTTTTTTTTTTACAGATTTTAGAAATCTGAAAAATTAACAAAATGACAGGAAAGACTTCTAGTTCTAAGTTTCTTCATTTCTTCACTCACCAGCTTAAAAAGCTTTGGAGTCTGGGATAGTGTTGGTGTTAAGGCATTAAACATATTATTCAACATACATAGTGTTCAGGTGATAGTCCATAATGGCCATTGATCAACAATTTCATTTTTCCAGCGGAATGGAGCTTCCGTGACAGATCAGAGTGGAGATCTCTCGGGTGGCTAGATCCAGTCCCATGGATGGTTTTAAAGGACTGAGACCTTGAATTGGCCTCTGTTCTTAGTGAGAAGCTGGTACAGACAGCAGGGCAGTGGGATAATGTGTTTTCAGTGACTTGTGTTTTTAAGGCCTGTTCTCCATTGAAAAGTTGATTCAGCATAGTTACATCAGGAGGTAAGGGTATGAAAAAAATAGTGCTTCTGTCAACTTAAGGTCTGGCTATACTTAAATCACTATAGCAGTGGTTCTCAAGCAGGGGTATTCATATCCTTGGGGGTAGGCAGAGATCTTCCAGGGGGTTCATCAACTCATCTACATATTTGCCTAGTTTTAAAATAGGCTACTTAAAAAGCACTAGCGGAGTCAGTATAAACTAAAATTTCGTACAATTACTTTATACTGCTCTATGAACTATGCACTGAAATGTGAGTACAATATTTATACTCCAGTTGATTTATTTTTTCATTATATGGTAAACATGAGAAAGTAAGAAATTTATCACTAACAGTGCGCGGTGACACTTTTGTATTTTTGTCTGATTTTATAAGCAAGTCTTTTTTTAAGTGAGGCGTAACTTGGGGGTACACAAGACAAATTCAACTCCTGAAAGTGGTCTGGAAAGATTGAGCACGACACACTGCACTACAGCGGCACAGCTGTAGCTGCTGCTCTACCCCTTCAGTGTAGACACTACCTAGACCGATGGGAGGGATCTCCTCTTGGTGTAGGTCATCCACTCCCTCAAAAGATGGTAGATTGATCAACAGAATAATTCCTCTGTTGACCTAATGCTGTCTACTCTAGAGATTACGTTTGCATAGCTGTGTCTCTCAGGTAGAGTTGCCAGTCCAGGATTGTCCTGGAGTCTCCAGGAATTAAAGATTGTCATGTGATGAAACCTTCAGGAACATGTCCAACCAAAACTGACAACCCTACTTTAGGGGTGTGGATTTTTCATATGCCCAAGAGACTCCGATATTCTGATGTAAATTCCCAATGTAGACCATCCCTCAGATAACTTTGTTCGGGGAGGAGTTTCCCTAAAGTGACAGAAAAACCCCTTCCATCAGAGTAGGCTGCAGCTACACTACAGGGCTATCCTGGCACAACTGTGATGACCTACTAGTCTCTGTAGTGACTAACATGCCCTAAGTAGATATGCTGCTGCATTTTCCCTGGTTTGAGTTATTTCAGGGCGGGTGGCTTTCTGCCTACACATAATGAGTTGCAGTAAGCAAGTCTTGAGGTCACAAATGTGTGGGCCATCATCATGAGGTTCATGTTCGTTTGGACAACCCTAATGCAGGCTTTTGGCCAGCCATAAGTAGAAGTGTACTTTTTGCACAACCATGACATTGCTCCAAAAACACTGAGGAGTCCAAAAAGACCCAAAGTTATGAAAGTTCTTCAAAACGCTTCCCTCTTCCTGTCAG
This sequence comes from Sternotherus odoratus, assembly GCA_032164245.1. Taxonomy (NCBI): domain Eukaryota; kingdom Metazoa; phylum Chordata; order Testudines; family Kinosternidae; genus Sternotherus; species Sternotherus odoratus. The sequence continues at coordinate 203,580,269 of JAVMKO010000001.1, read as the reverse complement.
TATTACATCTCTCTTGCCTGTGATCAGCTTCAGCCAGCCAACCACAGAGAGAGCTGGGAGATGGTGTTATTTACAGCGTATGTAAAACAGGTAGAGCTGCATATTTTCTGCACATTCCTGGCATTTCAATCTGTTGCCAAACCAGCTTCCTCAATTTGTTCATATCAATGTTGTTGAGTAGGATGGACTGGGGCTGAGCCTTGTGGGACACCTCCGATACATTACAAAGTTGAAGACCTAGTTCCCACTTTGAGCAATTTACAATCTAAATTGACCATAAAGGGTTGGGGGAAAGAGATGGGATGTACAATCAAAGTGATCCAGGTGATAAAATGGGCCCCTTTCATTCTTTAGCTGTTTGAAGTTCTTTTGTGTGTTTGTTTTAATGGAGTTTCATCCACTAATGTGAAATAGTGAATTTGGCACATGAAGTTGAAAAAACCCAAATCACCCACCTTTGCCTTTTAAAATGGCTTGTTTGTTGATTTGCATAATGATTTTTAAATTAAGATCTGAGCGATCAACCCATTTAAAGGATCAATTAATAAACTAAAAGACATGGGACGGAGTGGCAAGAGGGAGAGGTGGTTTTTTAAAAAATTATTATTACGCAAACAGTTGTGTCAGTCCCAGTCTGATAACATAGCCAGGTAGAGACCATTTTCATACTAAAGACCTAAGGAGCCAACAGCTTTTAAAACTGGCTTTGTATGTTATGTATTCCACCACAGTGGGGATGGCTCCAGTTCTGAAGATGCAGCAAATTATGAGAGCAGTGGCTACAGCAGAGGAACGGTGAGTATCAGATAAAGTGGATTTACTACAAAGCAGAGATCAATACTGATTTTAGTGAGCTAAAACTGAGATAAAATACGTTATGTCTTAGTGAAATGCAGCCTGCCCACAATGCCCTTTAAAGTAGTATGTCTCTGTGCATAGGCGCATTAACTAGTTATTTTATTTATTTATTTTTTGCTTAGTGGTTAAATATTTTTCATCTGTCTACCCGAATCATTAGCTAGGCTTAGTATGGAAGCTGTGACTAACAGACACACACTGGGCTCTATCAGTGTCAGTAGGACATGGCTTTGCTGTTGAGATCCACACTTATGACTCATTTCCACAAACCATTGGACTGCTGGGCCAGAGTCAGTACAGTTCAATGAGAGTGTATCGGCATGACAAGAATTCAAGTATTGCCAAAGGATTGTTTTTGAAAAGGGTCTGATGTGCAGCTCACCTGCTAGTGGAGATGTTTCTGAAATAACACTGCTGGGCGTTGTCTTGACATTGGAATTCTTGGTAGTCTGCCAACAGGATGTGACCAATATGAGCACCCTGATTAAACTGAGGGCAAGGAGGAATGTGAATGTGCCTCTTGTTTTGGAGAGCACTCGGATATGGCAATGAGTGTATTACAAGTGTATGCAATGATAACAGATGAAAAGTGTGCAGACACAGGACATTAGATCTAGCGACCTCAGTAACAGAGCCAGTTAACATTATTTAGAACTAGCGAAAATACCCGGCGTTGCTCGGGTCAGTCGGAGGTGGGGAGGGGGCAGACAGCTGAGCGAGTGCGGGGTCCGTTGGATGGGGGCAGAGAGCAAACCCGACACTCCCACCTCACTTACCCCTCGACCAACCCCGACTCATATTTTCACCCCCTCACCCAAACCCAACACCCCCACGTCTCCCCCCTACCAACCCCAACACCCCCTGACCAACACCCACACGTCACCCCCCGTAGACCAAACCTGACACACCCACCTCACTTTCCCCCCCCAACCAAACCCGACACCCCTACCTACCACCACAAACAAACCCGACACCCACACCTCACTTACCCCTCGACCAACCCCGACCCCCCTCCTCACCCCCCCCAACCAAACCCAACACCCCCTGACCAACCTCCACACCTCACCCCTCACCCACCCAGACACCTTCCCACCCCCCCAGACCAAACCCGACACCCCCGGCTCACTTACCCCCTGACCAAACCCGACACCCCCACCTCACCCTCCGACCAAACCCAACTCAGGTCCGTCGGAGGTGGGCAGGGGGCACAGAGCTGACGGATTCCGGGGTCTCTTGGAAGGGGGAGGGGGCAGAGAGCTGAGGGATTCTGAGGTCCGTTGGAGGGGGGAGGGGGCACAGAGCTGAGGGATTCCGGGGTCCGTTGGAGGGGGGAGGGGGCACAGAGCTGAGCGAGTGCGGTGTCTGTTGGAGGGGGTATTATGACATCATAACTATGTCACAGAGAACAGCAGCTGCCCAGCTGATGTGATTGGCCTTTAAAGAATTTCACCCCTGGGGGGCGTCAGAGGTGAGATTTGAAAAATTTTCGACTCTTACGGTCATTAGGACCCCAAGACCTCTAACTGTACCAAATTTCAAGTCTCTAGCTCAAACGGTGTGGAAGGAGTAAGCATACACCCATACATACACGCACGCACGCATACACCATTTGACTTTTTTATATATATAGATGTCATGATTATGAAATTTGTGTTAGTATGTCTGCACTCTAGTGTAAGCCCAGGTGCAAAGCTAACCCCACTTGTGTCTACATGGCAATTGAGCTAACCCAGGCTAGGGCCCTGGACCCTACAGGGCTGGAAGGTCCAAGCTCAAGTCAAGCCAGGACCCAGGGTCCAAAGCTTTGCTTTGCAGTGTAGCCACAGTCCCACTTGACTCAGGTTCAGAAGTATCCTACAGTTCCATGTGACAACTTCCTTAGTCCTCTGTATCTCAACAATCTGCAATCCACTCTATTGAAAACGGAAGCCCTCACCCTAACTCCCTCGGCAAACATTAGCGGCTCAGATTGGCATTGACCCATTCTGTTCTGATCACCGATCTGTAAGCCTGCTATCATAGACCCTCCTGGGTTTGCAATGGAGAGTGAACCGATCAAGCCTTTTGCAAAGCAAGCTGCTTACTGGTAATGTGCCGGGACTGTGCCTTGTGTCCTCGCTCCTCCCCCCTCCCTCCGAATGCTGCAAACCAGCTGATTGCCATGGGCAGGAAGGAGGGGGAAGGAGCGAGGACATGGCATGTGGAGAAAAGGGGGAAGAGGTGGGGGGGGGAGAAGAGGCGGGTTAAAGGGTGAGGTTTGGGGGAAGGGGTGGAGTGGGGGCGCTATCAGGAAGCAGAGGAGTTGGGTGGGGGCTAGTTAGGGGTGAGGGTCATGGGGAGGTCAGGGGACAGAGATGGATGGGGAAGAGGTCCAGGGGGCACTGTCAGGTTGGAGAGGGGGTTCAAATGGGGCAGGAGTCCTGGGGGGCTGTCGGGGAAAGAAGTGGAGGGGGTGGTGGTTGGATGGGGAGAACGGACTACGCCTGGCTTTTTGGGGAGGCACAGCCTCCCCTAACCAGCCCTCCATACAATTTCGGAAACTCAGTGAGGCCCTCAGACCAAAACGTTTGCCCACCCCTGCTGTACAGTGTAGATGCTCAAGCCCAGGGTTCCCTAATACAGGTCAGCTGACTGGAGTGCCACTAACCCTGGATTTACATTGCAGTGTAGACATACCATAGAAAAGTGACATAGGATACACATATCACTAAGTACATTCTGTGAAAATAAATGTATATTTTTTAGTCTCTGGATTTCTAGCCAGCCCTTTCCTGTTCCTTTTACACACCCCTCCCTACCTTCCAGTGAATAGGTGAGTGTCACAGTTCTAGGTTTAGCTGCCTCTAGCCTATGAAAGTTTATGCTTAAATAAATTGGTTAGTGTCTAAGGTACCACAGGTACTCCTGTTCTTTTTACAGATACAGATTAACACGACTGCTACTCTGAAATCTAGCCATCACCTATCTATGGGTGGCATCCTGCATTCCTTGCCCTCCAGACCAGAGTTTTAGGGTTGCAATTCCCTTATAATCACGGTACTTATCCCAGCAGTCTAAGATTAGTGCAGTGCCTGCTCTGCTGTCTCCGATGGCTGTGATAGCTTACTAGTGATCAGCCAACTTTCACAGAGCACAGTATATGGAGAAAACACACACACACACACACACACACACGCTTCCTTATCCAATTCTCCATTCTTTGCCTGCTGAGCCCCTTGAAGCTGGTCAAAACTTGCATATGCAGTTCTCCCCCGGGGGTGTCACTTCTGCATAGTTGTTTAGGTATCAGGAGTTTGCATTAATTACCCCATCAGCTTCCCTCCAGATCCAAAATATACACTGCCATGCTCAGTTTTTATCAAGGACGTTTATTTCCTCAACAGAGATAGCAAACAAACAGAAAATGGTCTTTTAACTCAATTCTTGGCCTCAGGGCCAGCCTTCCCAGGAGGTCTCTGGCACTCCAGTTCCTGGCAGCTTCCCTGTATCAACCAGCTCTGCTCTCTTCTTGGAGCAACAGCCCCAGAGATGCTTCACTCAACCCCTGGCCAGGCTGGCTCCTTGCTCAGGGACCCACCTTAGAAGCTAACTCCACTTCAGTGTGGGCCTCCCGTCCCCAGGGCACAACCTGTCTCAATCAATCTCCCCTAGTTCTCCACTAGCAACCCTTTATAGACCCAGGGGTAGCCCAGCCCTCTTTAACGGGATGGATTAGGTTTACCTGTTCTGGTCCAGGGGAGCTGGGCTTAGTTTATCCACAGGAGCCAGCTACCCTGTGATACCCTCCAGTGGCTAAATTTCCTGCAGGAAGATCTGTGATCCTCCCCCATGAAGCCAGAATTGAATCCCCTAGCTCAAAGAGCTATATATAGAATTTACAGATATAATAATCTATGAAGAACCCACCATGTGCATATAATATCCGGCACATCTCAATAAAATATTCTTTGAAGCTTCTGCACTGAGACACTCCTTGGGGGTTTCCAAGGTTATGAGGCACTTCACTGCCACCTGGCCTTAGCATGAAGCCGTCTTGTGTTTGCCTGCTGTGGAACAGGGGGATTGGACTAGCTGAGCTCCTGATGTCCCTTCCAACCCTGATATTCTATGATTCTATGAAACAGCTCCTGAAACTAACAGCCTCTGGCATCACAAGCATTTCCTACCTTCCAGGCCTCCGAGGGCCTTGCTCACTCTCTGGAGGGAGTGACAGGCACCACCAACCCCTGTGTTCTCCAAGCGTTTCCTGCAGAGTCCAGCCCTTTACCCACTGAACACGCACAATTACTGGGCCATCTGTTTCCAAGGAACAGTACACTCCAGCTTTAAAGATTCAACATAGAATCATCGCTTTGCCTAACACCAGCACTTAGATGTATTTATGGTGAAAACAAGAATAAGCACTCTTGTAATAGTGAAAAAACACGCACTCTTGTAATACTCTGGCTGACTTACCGAAATCCTCCAATCATGATTTAAAGACTTCAAGTTACAGAGACTCCACCACTGACACTAATTTAAGTCTGCAAGTGACCCATGCCCCATGCTGCAGAGGAAAGCAAAAAACCCATACAACTCAGGGTCCCTGCCAATCTAACCTGGGGAAAAATTCCTTCCCAACCCAGAATATGGTAATCAATTAGACCTTGAGCACATAGGCAGACTCACTAGCCAGACTCCTGGGAAAGAATTCTTCATAGTAACTCAGAGTCCTCCCTGTCTTGTGTCCCCTCTCTGGCCAGTGGGGATGTTTACTACTAGCAGTCGCAGATGGGCCATGGGCTATTGTAGGCAACCTCATCATACCATCCTCTTCATAAACTTATCAAGCTCAGGCTTGAAACAAGTTAGGTTTTTTGCCCCCACTGATCCCCTTGGAAGGCTGTTCCAGAACTTCACTCTTCTGACGTTTAGAAACTTTTGTCTAATTTCAAGCTTAAACTTGTTGGTGGCCAGTTTATATCCATTTGTTCTTGTGTCAATTTTGGTGCTCAGTTTTAACTCCTCACCCTCCCTGGTATTTATCCCTCCACTGTAATTTAGAGAGCAATCATATCTTCCCCCAGCTTTCATTTGGTTTGCTAAACAAGCCAAGCTCTATGAGACTCCCCTTCTAGGGCAGGTTTTCCATTCCTTTGATCTTTCGAGTAGCCCTTCTCTGCACTAGTTTGAATTAATCTTTCTTAAACATGGGAGACCAGAATTGCATGCAGTATTCGAGATAAGGTCTCACTAGTGCCTTGTTTAATGGTACTAACACTTCCTTGTCTCTTCTAGAAATACCTCACCTGGATGCATCCTAGGACTGCATTAGCCTTTTTCACAGCCACATCAGGTTGGGAGATCATAGTCATCCTGTGATCAACCAATACACACAGGTCTTTCTCCGGCTGTCACTTCCAATTGATACATCCCCAGCTTATAGCAAAAATCCTTGTTGTTAGGCCCTATTGCCCATGGGGGAATTCTGCGTCACTGCATGTGTGCAGAATTCATGTACCCTTCAGATTTCTTTTCTTCCCTGCTACAAAATTACTTTTTGACAGGGAAGCAACAGGAAGGGTCACATGCCCCTCCGCAGCACCAAGGGCACATCATTTCAGGTGCTTGGAGTAGCTGGTGGAGAGAGAAATCATTGCAGTGGGGGAGGACGCTGGGCTGGGGTCACCCCAGCTGGTGGCTTCTGCTCTGTGCTGCTCTTAGCTGCTAGTCCTGGCCCAGCCAGGACTACATCTTCTCCTACAAGGAGCAGCCGGGGCTGGATCAGACCAATTCCCAGGAACCTCACCCAGCTGCAGAAAGCTGCTTCCTGCCCGCATCGCTCCTGAGCCACAGGGGAAAAGGTCACTGTACAGGGAGCTATTTCCCCATCCTGCCAACTCCCCATGCATTTGAACCACCCCCCTCCCGCCAAACCTTACCATCCCACACCCAGAACCCCCCACCAAGTCCCCCACGCCCCAACCTCCACGCCACCGCCGCTCACCCCTGCATCCAGACTCCCCTGCTAAGTCCCACCCCCCTGACCCAGATCCCCCTGCTGAGCTACAATGCCCTGCATCCAGACCCCCCACCCCTGCACCCAGACCACTGCCTGTTGAGCCCCCTGCACTCAAACCCCCATCCTGACAAGCCCCCCCTCCCCCCCCCCCGTACCTGGACCACACGGATGAGTCCTTCGCTCCTGGATTCTCACCCTAATAAACCTGATCCTGCTGCACCCAGAACCCCACCCCACCAAGGCCCACTCCCCCAGCACTCCTGCTGAGTCCCCCACGCCCAGAGGTATGTAGATGTTACTGTGCTCTGTGTCACAATGCCTAAGTCTCATTTTCAAAAGGAATTTAGACACTAGGGAATCTAAATCCTATTGACTGTTGAAGAGATTCAGGCTCCTAAATCAGTTAGGTGTTGTGATGCTGAGCACAGCAATGCCTAAATACCTTTATAAATCTGGGCCTGAGTGCCTTTAATATAATGTGAAATGTTAGTAAGATAAGTATGTTCTTTATTAACATTTTATTGTTTAACTTTAAAAATCTAACTGTGATTTTTTTTTAAAAGTAAGCCTTTAAATTGTTTCCAGCCTGGTATCAATTTGCAGACAGAGAAAGACACATTTGGATCCCCTTTGCCTGAATTCAAGAGATTTTCTTCTTGGGAGCAAGAGTTAGGAAAGACACACTCATATAAAATAGTAAGTTTAGCGATTCAGTAATCAAGAAAATTTGCTCTTGGCCTGTGTGATTGTTTTTCAGACTCTTTTTTGTTTGTATTCTTTAGGTTGCATTGCTTGCTGATGAGTATTGTAACTACTGTCAAGACGTTTTACAAAACCTGAGGAACAAAGAACTTGACAGGGTATGCCCTTGTTTTAACAACATATCTGTGAATATAAGTATTAGTGATTTATTTAGATGACAAAAACTGATTGCAATTACACAATTATTTCCATTTAGTTCACTTGCTTTATGTCAGGTAATGATTATTTATATGCAAAATGAGCACTCAGTTAAATCATTCTGGAATACTTTATTAACATAGCATACTAATGTGTTCCAAAGGACAAATTAGACACTCAACTATTTAGGTGCCTAACTCCTATTTAATTTAAAATGAGTTCGAATTTAAGTACTTTGCAAAGGGCAGATGCTGACTTCTGAAAGAGGAAAAAATGCTTGGTGGATCTCAGAACGCTCTAAGGAGAACAAGACTTCTACCAAACTTTCCCTTAGATTTTGGTTGATTTGGGTTGGTTGTGGGGGTGATTTACAGAACTGTTCTTGGAAAGAACCTTGAAAAGGGCCTTGTTCATATTCAGTTAGTTATCCCCATATCTGGGGTCATATTTATGCTACTTCTTTTTTCTTCAATTTTGATTCTTCCTTTTAAGGTTAACTGGCTCCCCCCAGGCTGCTCTAACCTGAGCCTGAACTAGAGCTAGGTTGGAGCCAGAAAGATAACCAAAGAACCACTATCGGCTCCATCAGAGCTCCTCTGTTTCTGCACTGAGGAGTGTTGTGTTGTTTGCATTCAGTTTAGTGTTCCACAAGTGCAAATTTAATAAAAATTAACCAAGGAATTTGTGCAATAGGTGGAAGACCTTATCACATCATTCTGGAAGTCTTTGCAGTCTGAAACAATAATGCTTATGTCACTGCCAGATGTATGCCAACTGTTGAAATGCTATGATAGACAACTGTTCAAGGTACTGTAGACACAGTTTTGTTTATTTAAATTATTTTATCTGTTCACATCTTTTCACTAATTCTATTTGAGACATAATCACAGTTGTTTATTATGGATTTATACCCAGAAATGCCACCTGATTCTTAAGTCTGTTCTTTGGGTATGTCTTTACTACCTGCCAGATCGGTGGGTAGTGATCGATCCAGCAGGGGTCAATTTATCGCATCTAGTCTAGTGAGTAGACCTAAGTATGTCGACTTCAGCTATGTTATTCACATAGCTGATGTTGTGTAACTTAGATCGGGTCCCACCCCCTTCCTCCCAGTGTAGACCAAGGCTTTGTACTCTATGTTGAAACTCTGTGGCTAAGGTTTTTGGATGAACCCATTGGAGTTTGACACCCAGTTCTCACTGAATTTCCATAGACTCCTTTAAAAAAATCTAGCTTACATCAGTGGAATTTGCTTTTATGACCTTGGGCTATTTTAACATGAGGTTGCATGTGACTGATGAAGAATGAACACTGGTGCCATTTAAAAAAATCCAAACCTATATTGTTCCTTTGACAGCAGTATATACTTTTAGTGAAACTTCCATATTGAAACATGTAGTTCTTCTTTCATAAGAATTTACCATTTACCTGAAAATGGCCATCATAATACTGTTTGATAACTAATTAAAACATGATATTTAGGCTTCTCTAGTTAGGATCTGGTCCTACTGCCATTAAAATCAATGGGAGTTTTGACGTTGACTTTAGTGGAAGCAGGAACAGGCCCCTAGTATTATGCAGATTGAGGCCATAAAGTATAATTTTGTGTTATGATGCTAGAAACATCTGTAGAGCAAGCAAAAAATAATGTCTTTTCCCTGTGAATATCTGTTTTAGGAAATGGAAAGCATTCTGCTTCATGACTTCCTGGAAGATGTCTCTATACAATATTTGAAGTCAGTCAGATTGTTCAGTAAAAATGTTAAACTCTGGCTGCTTACTGTTTTGGAAGATTTTCCACTCTTGCTACGGATGTCCAAAATCAAAGGTAGGCATCAGTAATAGAGAAATTATAAGTGGATGGATGGATGGATAGAAATTGTCCAAAATTTTATAACAAATCTATTTTTAAGCTTCACCTTCAGTGCAAAGAAGTTACTAAACCATTTTTAAAATATGATTTTAAACACTTTCAGGTGGCATGATTTTGATACCTGCAAGGACTAGGATTAATTTGGTTATAATCAAAAATAAGTAGTCTAAAACACTTTGTAAAAACGGTTTTAACCAAATTATGTCCAGTCAATTCTAAACTATGCTAAGTAAAAGTGTTTACAAAACCTGTGCCCTGGCATGGTCTCTTTGGCAGTGTCGATGATAATGAATAATTTGCTGAGAAGGTAGATCATTGTTAGAAATAGCTGAAACTGACAGCAAGGTCTATCTTTAGTACATCACCAGTATTTTGGCAATCAGTGCAGCTATTGTCTGCTAACTGCAAGCTTTAGAATGATAGGGTTAAATCCTGCAAGATGCTGAGTACCTCAACTGTCTTTGAAGTCAAGGCACTAAATACCTTGCAGGATTAAGCCCTCAGCCTTTCACATTGCTCCCTCAGGGGCCCATTTTCTAAATTATAATAAAACCTGTCTTCATTAATGTGCTTTAGAATTTAAAATGCCAATGATAAGAAACACCTGCCTCTTCCTTCCTAACAGAAGTTACTGTGTTTGTAAAAAGACTAAGAAGAAAGACGTATCTTTCTAATATGGCAAAGGTATGTTTTATGTACTTTTAAAAACCAAAACCCATAAAGCACAAGGCTTGAACAACTCACCCATAATAAGCCTGACCTAGGTTTTACTTATGCATTTTACACACTCTTTTTGTAATATAACAACAAAACATTTCTTTATGTTTGTGCATTGCTACAAGACATGATTGGAGGCCAAATCATGCCTCCTAGGTCCACACATGTAGCACACTCTCTTTTGCGCTGTTTATCACTCTGGATCCTGCAGAAGCCTCTCAAATAAAGTCAAGATCCATGCTGGCGGGATCAGTGGAGACTAGCCCAAACTTGAACAGGATGGTGGCTGCATATTGTCCTCCCTCAAATCCCCGGAGATGATATAGCTTAGAGTTGTTATACAATAGGTTGCATGTAGTACTCTTCCTTCCCCCATTTCAAGGTTCTGAAGCCATCGCAATCCCTGGTACCACAGCTGTAATGAAGCCACACTAGCAGGCAGCTGAGGAGGAGGAGTTCAAGCTGTTTCAGAGGCACAAGGCCTTTGCACGGACCCCTGGGGATCAGTCAGGTGTGGAGACAAGCCTGTGCCCTTTTCCACTGGGGTAGGCCATCCTCACCACTCCATCCCCAGTAGGACAATCAGCAAGGGTCTCTGTAATCTTGCTTTCACTCATCTTTCCTCCTCAGGGTCACCTTCTATGGGTTCTGTCATGGGAGGGATGATCTTGGTCTAAAACAGGAAATATAAGATCAAGGACAGTGTGTATCTCCCACTCCTTGTTGGCCCCCAGTGCTATTCTTCCTAAATAAAATGACCAGAAAAACTTCAGCAAGGAGCTGGCTTTTTAACTCCATAACGAGTGTGTTGTATATTTTATAACAAATTCGTATTTATTTATGGTTAGATTGCGAGGTGGGCTGCACTGTTCTCCCATCCTGCACATGTGATATCTTTATCTTGGGTCTAGACGTGCAGGGATAAAGAGCACTGCACATTTGCTTACTCTACCCTGAGCAGATAGGCAAGGAGTGGGCAGGTAGGAGGAAGGAAATGGGTGGTGTGTTGGCTCCACCCCTCCAATATTCAGACCAACAAAGGTGAGCCAAAATTACTCATCTACCCCTTCACCCCTGCCTGCATCCCTCCAGTGCAAGGGGAGGCAGAGCTACCTCTACCTAAGTCTGGCCTTTCATTTAATTTATTGAAAACCACATCAGCAGCAAAATAAAAAAGATACAATTTAAAAAGCTAAAAATAGATCAAACTTTTTTTAAAAACCAAATTGCCCCTGTCGTAAGTGTAAAGTGCTGGAGAGGGTTAATGTTATCTCAGAACAAGTGAGGTAAGAGCTCCCTGCCATGAGAGAGGGAGGGAGGGGTTTTTGAGTTTAGTTTCATTTTGCTGGCCATGCAGCAGGGGCCAGGGTCCGTGAGCTCATCTCTAGCTGTGAAGATGACTCACTTTCCTTCTTATATTCTTACTTAGCTAAATGTAAGTAATATTTTTATTTAGAATCAAGATTGTGCCTATCTGGGGTGTCTTTGTCCATTTCAAATGAGAAGTAGAATATTCTAAATTGTAAGCTGTACTGTGCCTATGTTCTAATCTTTTTCTTTATTAAATCTTTTAGTTAAAACGTTTGGTTTACTTCCCTTAAGGTTTCCTTTGCTTCCCGTCTGGGAAGAGAGGGAGGAGGGGGGAGGTAGGGAAACGGATCAGCTCGGGGTATAAGCTGAGGAACGTCTCTCTCTCTCTTCAATGAGAAGAGAGAAGGGAGGAGGTGACGCAGCCTCTCAGGTGTCTGACTCTGACTCTCGGGAAGGGGGACAGAGTTAGGGTTTTGGGGAGTCTGAGTACCCCAATCCAAGGTCTTGGATATCTACTCAGATGGTGGCAGCCGTGGTTCCCCAAGAACCCAACTGGTAAAAGGGGAAGTCTTGGGGTGTAAAGAATTAACTTGGCTGGGAAGCAGCTAAAGTTAAGTGGTCTGGCTAAAAAAAAAGAGTCCCAGTCTTTGTACTCGAAAGCACAGAGGCTGGGGTCCCCACTCTTACAGCCCCCTTCCACACACACTGGGCCTGTCCTGTGAGGGGACAAGCATCCTCAACTCCCATTGACTGCAGCATGTCTTGAGGGTGCTGAATACCGCATAAAGTCAGGACCACACATCCCTCATCACTATTTTTTATGCACTTTACAGAGTGCCTGGCAAGACTCAGTGCCTACAACTTCCATTAATTCAAAATGTGTTTATTTAGATTTACTGGGCTTGTTTTGCCACTGTGTTTTAGATCTGCTGTCAGGGAACTGCTTTCAGTTCTCTGATACAGAGCTGCACACTCCCAGCACAAATTAAAGTTAGTTTCAGTTTTAACTTACACCAGTGAGCTTTATTCCAGATTAAATTCACCCTATCCCAGGGGAATTCTCCAGTGGCAATATCTGGCAGCTTTAGGTTTCATCTAGCACCATCTAGAATCTGGGCAACTGTACATTGCCTTTATACCCTAAATATATCTTGGGTCTGATTCTCATTTACACTAAGACCCCTTTATACCACTCATGTGTGTAAGGCCCCTTAAACTACCAGAGCAATATACAGAAGCCTTAGTGTAAATGAGAATGTGTTTTAAAAACACATATTTGAATAAGTGAAATATGAAATAAGTCTTTAAAACAAACTTCCAGAAAACCTTCCTTCATCAAGATAGCCTCTGTTACAGCATCCATTAGAGATTCATGTCCAGATTCGATGGCTTCTGGTGAGCCAAGGCAGGAAGCAAAGGCCTGTCAAGGATCCTTCATTGGATCATTCTACTAGATCCCTCATTGGGCCTTCAGCCCCTTCCTGGTTATACTACAGGACTGATAGCCTGGACACCTCAAATAATCACAACTGTTTTCCTGTGAGCAACACTGGTATCTTACTTGGGTAGACAGAACCCAAACCACATGGAGGTTTATAGGTCAAAAGCAAACCCACCTACACTCAAAGTACAGCTTGAACTTTACCCAGAAATAAATTGGCAGCTAGGGCAGGTCACTGTGCTCTTAATGAGAAACACCATTGAATGACTGTGCTGCTGCCTTCTGTGTCAACTACAACTGCTGAATGGCATAAACATACACCTCCATGTAGAGTGCTTTGCAATAATCTAAACACCCGGTGACAAGTATGGGTAACCTTGGCAAGGTCAACATCTGAAAGAGAATGATGTAACGTCTCTGCCATGTGCAAATGATAAGAAGCACAATCAACATTTGCTGAAATAAATGGGGGTGTAATAAAATGGGTATTCCCCTTAAAAGAGGAGTGTGAATATAATTTCTGACATTTCCTCTGCTAGCTTCCTATGTTCTGTAAGTATTATTTAGGTGTTGTCAGGGTTGGCTTTTAGTCAGCAAGCCCTCGCTCACAGCACAACACAATGCATTACTGCACTGCACCACTGTGGTCTGAAGAAATGGAAATATGGAACTGGGTGTCATGCTGAGGATGCCACATCCATATTTTGTCACTAATGTTCAGAGTCACATTCTTTTGTTTTGAGCAGCTGCTTTTAGAAGCCTGTCGTCGTCTTATTTCCTGATGATAGAAAAAAGCAGGAGTGTTTTGTAAGTCGGGTGTTTCTAGTTTGTTGTTTCTTGTGAGCCTGGAAACTCCCAGTGAAACAAGGAAAAGAAAGGGGTAATATTTAATCCTGCCCAAAAACTGTTTTGCAAAATGAACTGCATTAAACTAAAATGAATGAGGACAGGAGTGTTATTGATATTGCAATCAAATGGGGGTGAATAATGAAAAAGCAGGTTAGAATTATATTTGTATATAAATAAGCCTATTGCACTCCAGTGCTGTTTGCACTGTCATTCATTATTCACAAATATCCAGTTGATTGCTGCATTTTTGTGAAAATGTTTGTGAATCCTGAAAGTTTTCTGAATGTTAGCACAAATGATTATTCATCTGGAAGTCCATACCAGAGGTGCATTATTCATCATCCTTTATACTCTCTTAATTATTTTCCCATTTTAAAATTTTCATTAGGAAAGCTAAAATAATACTATGTGATAAAAGTAACCAATCACAACCTATGACTAGTATATAGGTGAAGTGAACAGTTCATAAACAATCTACAAGCTGAAAATTAATTGCTGAAAGTATTGGGGGAATACGTGTGAATGAGGAATATACTGAATAAACAGAATCACTTCACAAATGATTCACAAACAAAGAAAAGGTATTCAGTCTCAACTAATATTATTTTAACAAATAATTAAACCAATTTTACAGTTCAGATCTCAAAGATAGGACTGTTATATTTTCTGAGCAGGATGTGAAAAACTGTCTGTGAATTTAATTGAGACACACACATCAATGCCCATTGCCATTGCGGAAAAGTTAGTCCTGAGACACCTTTTCATTCTTAGGCCTCTATAAGACTACAGTATTCTTTGATATAAGAGCAACAGGCTCACATACTGAAAATTCAGCAGGCCAGTTTATTTTATATTGGTCAATATTGTCTGCTCCATCTTGCTCAAGAATACAGAATATAGTTGAGAAGTAGACCAATCAATTGTTGAACATTCTGTGAGGAAAATTTGAAATGTGCCTTTGGAGACTAGACTGTTTGTGTAATGTTATTAAACGTGTTCCTAACTTAACACTGAATATGTGGTACTTTTTAACAGAGAAGGGTTTATCACAATTAAAGGAACTTCCTTTTTTCCCCTTTATCTATAGACAATGAGAATAGTCTTGAACAACAACAGCAGAGTTACAATTTTAAAATCAGACTTGAATGCCATCATCAACCAGGGAATTGTGGACATTCCTGGAAACCCTTTGCAAAAGAAGTTTAGAAGTATGGACAAAATGGAAAGTGACGTGGAACTCAAATGTAATATTTTCTATATCTTTTCCATTCATTGAAGCACTTGGCTCACATGTTATTTAAGCTTTAGCATTTCCCTGTGTTTTTTTATTCACGAACTGTCCTAATTGGAAGCGTAGTCTTGCTAGAACACTAATTATTGGAACAGGTCCAGTAAAATTGAGATTGGTGCATATAACATTATCCTCTAAGCATTAAAGGATAAAAATGATAAGCTTTCAGTTATGGTTCTGTCTCACAGCTTTCTGTAGCAGCAGCCTCAGTATTTTTATGTCATTATAACAATGTACTTTGATCAAAATGTTTTGACAAATGAATATATCTGTTTTAATGTTGTCTTTAATAAAAAAGGATGGAGAATTACATTTTGCATGATCCTGTTAACCAAATCGCATTACATTATTTTCAAACGGACAGATTTAAATATTGTACAATGAAGAGGACAAAGGTTATTGACCTTACAATCTGTGTCTTTCTACTATGTCATTTATAAACAACAAAATGCAACTTTTATATGGAGCAATGACATAATACATTTGCCATTATAGTGAATAAAGATAGGACTATAATGACAAGTTTAATTCTTAGATTAATGGGCTGCCATTTAAATGTATTAGTGAGGAATGGGCAACTTGGTCTACTGGACTAAACATATGACTGGAAAAGAAAATCTTGAGTTTTGTTCCTGGTTCTGCCCCTGACTTGCTATTTGAATTTGGACATTTAAATTCTCTGGGATTCTTTTTCCTAGTTCACAGAGTTGTTGTGAGAACTAATTAGATTTATAAATTAAATATATTACTGCTACTAGAATTAGTGAGTAGCATATTTTTACAGAAGTGCATTTATGATTGTCCTTGAGCCATCTTGAAGGAAGGAGACAGAGGAACAAATTCCACTCTCAGTTGTACTGGTGTAAACCCAAAGTAACTTTACTTTTGTTACAGAATAATATTGACTTTGGTGTAGATCACAGTATAGCATTTGGTTTAGTGTGTTAATTTTCAAACATTTTGCTTTTGCCACATATGAACTGAATTTAGGCAACGGTGGCTAAATTTTTCATTTCTCAGCAAATTTTTCAGAAACTCCTTTTATCATTTGAAAGCAATTGTCTCCACATCAGCAAATGAAAAAGACAGCTTTATGAATCAAGTGAAAACTTCAATTAATAATCTGATAGTGTTTACAAACTCAGTCCCTCCATTCTACTTTCACATTTGAAATAACCTCTACTCTTAGAGGGCTAGAATCTGTGACCCTTACTCATGGTGAATAGTCATGTATTACAGTGATGGAAAAGGACATGAACCTGAATAGAATGGAATTAATTTCAGAGTTAGGTGCCTCGCAGCATTAATGGGGGTATCAACATCTGGTTCAAAATGTATTAATTATATGTGATGACCAATTGTTAATGTATTTTTTTTACATTACTGCTAAAGAGAAGTATAAACCAAATGCTGCAAGCAATGCATATTCCTTTTATATTTTATAGGCTTGAATAACTTGATTTCCTTGCTGGATACTTCCACAGATGTTAGGGTTTTCCTGAACTGTATGTCTTCAAATCTTCAGGCTTTTGTATTTCAGGTACAAAATTAACTCCTTCTTTAAAAAAGAAAAAACCAATCATAAGAACATAAGGGCCGCCATATTGGGTCAGACCAAAGATCCATCTAGCCCAGTATCCTGTCTTCTGATAGTGGCCAATGCCAGGTGCCCCAAAGGGAATGAACAGAACAGGTAATCACGAAGTGATCCATCCCCTATCACTCATTCCCAGCTTCTGGCAAAATCACATCATTTATCATGTTTGTCTTCCATTTTACAATAAAATCAGTTGTTATCCTGCTTGTCAGTAGTTTGCAGCAATGGTATTACATACCAATACTCAGATTAAATTATCAAGATTACATAAATTATGTAAACGAAGAAAGTAATTGTCAGACAAAAATTCTATCTTTGCATGCATCCCGTATAATCACACAGCTGGGAATGCAGGTATCTGATGTAACTTCCTATCCATGACAGATTGCCTTCCTTTATAACCTAAAACCTATAAGAAAAGGCAGATAAGACTGAAAACTATGCTTCATGATTTAGGAGACTCTAAAATCTGAGCATCTGGTAGAAAAGTGGTTTTTCCTATTGAAATAGCTGTGCCTATGGAAATAGGCGTAACTATCTTAATACTGTGCATACTTCTTCTCCTGCCTCATCGGCCTTTCAATATTTTCTCCAGTGGTAAATCAGAATTAATCAGCAGCGGCAGTGGTGCTGGTAGTTTGGGCTAGATGGGATAATCATGTAAATATAAATTTACTTTTTTTTTTCTACTCGGAAGGAGCAGGGGAAGCTGTACTCCTGTTAATTAATTATTCCTTGTTAGTTTCTGTTGTGATTTTTTAAAAGTAATAATAGTACTTTGAACTTCTATAGCATCTTCCCTCAGAGGATCTCAGACTGCTTGCACTGATTTTATTTCTGTATACAAATTGCTTGTGAAGTCTTCATTACTACATGTACATTCTTTATTGGACCTTATCATGAGTCAAGTCATTGTCTATTTACAGCCCAGCAAGAATAAAGAAGAGTTTAGAAAATTAGCAGCTAACTTCCAACTGAGATGGAACTTCCTCTTAACGGCAGTAAGCAAGGCTATGACACTGTGCCATACAGACAGTTTTGGTAAGTCATAGCTTTTTTCATGCTCCGGAGGCTGCAATGGACCTAGGCCCAGATCCTTGTCCCCTTTGTGTCAGAAAAGTCAGTGCCAATCTCTCATTGGCATTGACTCCTAAACCTCCAGGAGACCCTTACTTTCAGGACACTTCAAGGTTTGGTTTCAGCTGCCTTCAAGCATGAGGGCAAGATGAAGAAGAGAAGCCCTGAAAGGTCTTTAACTATTCTCTTGACTTGCTCTCCAGATCTGATATTTGCTTCAGGAGAGCAATTCTGCAATTCTTGTTTAATTAAAACTCCTTAGCCCGGCCTCCTGGGGATTGCACTGACAACTCCACTTCTACAAGTGAAACTATGCAGAGACCATCTCAGAGAAGAAAAAATGGTTACCTGCCTTATTGATTTTTTTTAAAGTCCAGAAGGGACTACTGTGATCAGACAGTCTGACTATCTAAATAACATATTGCCACACCCTTCCCTGAATTAGTTTCTGCTTCGAGTCAAATAGCTGTGATTGGACTACAGTAGGACTTTTAGAAAAACATCAACTCTTGATTTAGAAATTTCCAGTCATGGAGAATCCACCACAAGATTTGATAAATTGCCCCTGTGGTTAATGACAGTCGCTTCAAAATTTGCACCTTATTTCTAGTCTGAATTTGTGTAGCTTCAACTTCCAGTCATTGGATTTTGTTATACCTTTGCCTGCTAGATAGAAGATCCCTCTCTTATCAGATTTCTGTTTCCCACATTGGTACCTCTACACTGTAATCTAATCGCCTTTTAACCTTCTGTTTGTTAAAATAAATAGATTGAGCTCCTTGAGTCTCTCACAATAAGGTATGTTTTCCAATCCTTTAATCATTCTTGTGGCCCTTCTGTGAACTCTCTCCAATTTTTTGACATCCTTCTTGAAGTGGGGACACCAAAAGAGGACACACTATTCCAGTAGCACCAGTGCCAAATACAGAGGTAATATAACATCCCTACTCCTCCCTGATATTCCCCTGTTTATACATCCAGGGATCACATTACCCCTTTTGGCCACAACATTGCACTAAGAGCTGAAGTTCAGCTGATTATCTATCATGAGCCCCAAGTTTTTCAGTCATTGCTTCTCGGATATAGTCCTTTGTCCTGTAAGTGAGGCCTACTTTTATTTTTCTTCCTAGAGCATAATCCAGAGCAAAGGCCGTTTTTCAATTAAAAATGAACAAGTTCCTAGGCACAGCACTTTGATTGAAGATCCTTCCTAGTTTATGCCCATGTAAAATGTTCATTCCTTGTTAAGATTATTAATTTAGAAAAGCTGGACGAGCACAAGTCCATGCGGCCGGATGCGCTGCATCCGAGGGTGCTAAAAGAGTTGGCGGGTGTGATTGCAGAGCCATTGGCCATTATCTTTGAAAACTCACGGTGATCGGGGGAGGTCCCGGATGACTGGAAAAAGGCTAATGTAGTGCCCATCTTTAAAAAGTGGAAGAAGAAAGATCCGGGGAACTACAGGCCGGTCAGCCTCTCCTCAGTCCCTGGAAAAATCATGGAGTAGGTCCTCAAGGAATCAATTCTGAGGCACTTAAAGGAGAGGAAAGTGATCAGGAACAGTCAGCATGGATTCACCAAGAGCAGTGGTTCTCAAAGTGAGGGTCACGACTCCCCGGGGGGTCGCCGTGCGCTCCCAGGGGGGTCGCGAGCACCTGGCGCTGCTGAAAAGCCACCGAATTGATTACTTCCGCATTCAGTGGCTTTTTGGTGGACATGCAGAAGTAATCAATTTGGCAGCTGTTCGGTGGACATACAAGGGTCCGCCGCGCCACTGAAGAAAGTGAAAAAGGGTCACGGTTCTCAATAGTTTGAGAACCACTGACCAAGAGCAAGTCATGCCTGACTAACCTAATTGCCTTCTACGATGAGATAACTGGCTCTGTGGATGAGGACAAAGCTTTTGATAATATCTCCCACACTATTCTTGTCTGCAATTTAAAAAAGTATGGGCTGGATGAATGGACCATAAGGTGGATAGAAGGCTGGCTAGATCGTCGGGCTCAACGGGTAGTGATCAATGGCTCCATGTCTAGTTGGCAGCCGGTATCAAGCGGAGTGCCCCAAGGGTCGGTCCTGGGGCCAGTTTTGTTCAATATCTTCATTAATGATCTGGAGGATGGCATGTACTGCACCCTCAGCAAGTTTGCAGATGACATCAAACTGGGAGGAGTGGTAGATATGCTGGAGAGTAGGGATAGGATACAGAGTGACCTAGACAAATTAGAGGATTGGGCCAAAAGAAATCTGATGAAATTCAAGTGCAGAGTCCTGCACTTAGGATGGAAGAATCCCATGCACTGCTATAGACTAGGGACCGAATGGCTAGGCAGCAGTTCTGCAGAAAAGGACCTAGGGGTTACAGTGGACGAAAAGCAGGATATGAGTCAACAGTGTTGCCAAGAAGGCTAATGGTATTTTGGGTTGTATAAGTAGGGGCATTTCCAGTAGATCAAGGGATGTGATCATTCCCCTCTATTTGACATTGGTGAGGCCTCATCTGGAGTACTGTGTCCAGTTTTGGGCCACACACCACAAGAAGGATGTGGAAAAATTGGAAAGAGTCCAGCAGAGGGCAACAAAAATGATTAGGGGTATGGAGCACATGAGTCGCGAGGAGAGGCTGAAGGAACTGGGATTGTTTCGTCTGCAGAAGAGACGAATGGGGTGGGGGATTTGAATGCTGCTTTCAACTATCTGAAAGGGGGTTCTAAAGAGGATGGATCTAGACTGTTCTCAGTGGTAGCAGATGACAGAACGGAGTAATGGTCTCAAGTTGCAGGGGGGGGGGAGGTTTAGGTTGGATGTTAGGAAAAACTTTTTCACTAGGAGGGTGGAGAAGCACTGGAATGGGTTACCTAGGGAGGTGGTAGAATCTCCTTCCTTAGAGGTCAGGCTTGACAAAGCCCTGGCTGGGATGATTTAGTTGGGGACTGGTCCTGCTTTGAGCAGGGGGTTGGATTAGATGACCTCCTGAGATCCCTTCCAACCCTGATATTCTATAACTCTATAATTGCATGTGTGGTGCCAAGAATGGGCTTGGTGCGGAACAAAACACAGAAGAAAACTTGGTCTTTGCTGAGGGGGGTTGAGTCCAATGAAATCAATGAGGGTCTTTCCCTGGGCTTCACTGGGCTTTGGCACAGGTTCCAAATTAGGCTTTTCAGCTTCATTCATACAGTTACATTGATTGAGCCTCAAACCACATGCAGTCAGTAGGATAAATTTTGTTTAGGGGGGTTGGGACTGGAATTATTAATCAGTATGAGCAAGGCAACATGGATGGTGGGAAGTTGTTAACCTTGCAAAAGAAGAAAGATGGACAACCACACTGTCCCATATTGTTAAAAGAAGGGGGAATCCCCTTTAGTCCGTGTTTGAAATCTGTACTTAGTGTATATTCTCCCTGCATGCTGATGAGCAGGCACACGTAATTCAAGATTTCTTATTCAGTGAGTACTATGCTCCAAATCATATTAATGTAATGACACTATGTGGTTTACAAAGGCGGATGTACCTGGTTAGATAGAGTATTTATATGAAACTCTAAAAGGGATGACATTGCAAGTGATTTTTATTGTTGTTTAACCCTAGGATCCTGGCATTTGTTTAATTTGCTACTTTTGGAATATGTTATTCACATTCTCCAATCCCATATAGAAGAGGAAGGAGATGGAACTCCCTCAGACATGAAACAAAACGATTCACCTACCCAGCTAGTTCATGAACCTGCTCACCTTTGGGACAATTTTTCTGCTGAGCAGTTTCAAGCCAGAGCCCCCGAGCCAACACGGGTAACTCTGACACAGAACCAGGGCAATGTTAATCTAAACAGCATTATTCTCAGGGTCCTGAGCTGTCTGGTAGACTCAGCCACAGGCAACAAGGTAAAACAGACAATACATTTGTGAACTATAACAGATAAAAACAATACAGGCATGTCACGTCTTATGCGAGGGTTTGGTTCCGCATAAGGCGGAAACTGCATATAGCCAAAACCCCATTGACTTCGCCTGCCCTAAAGAAAGTTTTTATATTTTTAGTTTTCCCTTACTTTTTTTTTCTGGACAACCGCAGAAAGCAGAAATCGCGCAACTAAAATGTGACATGCCTGCAAGAGATGATGGTGTGTGTGGATGTGTATTGAGCATCTAAGAGTATTATAAATATGTAAGAGTTTTCAGATTTCTTCTTCATATACTGGCAGCACACATCTTAAATCTTTCTAGAAAGCAGCAGCCAGTGGAACTGGACACATGTTAATTACTCTGATTCAGACCTAATGTTATATTATAAAGAGTTGCACCCTCATCCCACTCCAGTTCCTTTGCTGCCAACCGTATGTCCCAAAATTTATCACCTTACACACGTCTTCAGTGACAAGAGTGGAAAGGTACTGGATTGGGGTCAGGGCCACTGCTTCTTTAGGTCTGGGCATGGGTTCAAAGTGCCATCAGAACCTGCCTTCCATCAGCTTCACCAGAACACCAAATAACCAGGTATCCCAGTTCTACTAGCAACCAGTGGTGTTATGCAACCCCACTCATCTGCCAGCCCCATTATGCTTCCCACCTTCAACCTCCCCATCCTTACCTTCCCCCTCCACTTTGTCCTTCTCTTTCTCTATGCCTTTCCCCTAAACCACTCTGCTCTCCATTTTCCTGCCTTCTCCCTCTGTGCTCCTACTTTCAAATACCTCCCTCATCCGTCTCTCATCACCCCAACTCTACTACGCCCTCAAAAAATAAATCACTTTAGAAGGCAGGTTTTGATATCACTGGATCAGGAGAAACAGGGTCTGTACAGGTGTTGCTGGTGCTGTATTCACTACTGTGATTGTTGCAGAAACTACAAGGGAGCTGGGGCTTTTGGAGGTCCACCCCAAAAAGGCTGTAAGGAGGAGTCAGCTGGAAGTGGGGAAATATGCTGGCACCTCGTGTCTCTTGACATAACCTTGACATAATCTTGACTCTCCCACCTCAGCTATTGCAAAAGCTTCCTCTTGGGTTTCTAACACAAAACTCCTCCATCCCTCTTTTATGTCCAGAGTGCTGCTGCCAAAATCACTTTCCTCACTCTTCCCTTCAAGCATATCACCCACTTTATGGGTCACTTGACTGGTTTCTGTTCCTCTGTATATCAAGGGTAAATTTCTTACCTTCACACACAAATCCCCACCTAATGCAGCCTCTGCAAACATCTCTGAGCTGGTTTCCTTCTACCTTTTCCTTCTTCTTCTTCTGCTCTGCCAACACCAATCTCCGTACTCTTCATCATCTTCTCTCACAGGTGTTTCTATGCTTTCTTTCAAACAGTCTGTTATGCTTGGAAAGCCTGTTTGTCACACTTCCACCCTCATCTTCTTGAAGTCACGGCTGAAAACACAGTTCTTTTGTGAAGCCTGCAAGAAGTGAGAGGGAAGATTAGGAATAATAGTCATAAATAAAAACCCTTGAATCAGAACCATCAATATGTGGCTATGTCTTACTGAGTAACTGTAATATTACAGTATTATCACCCTTGTCCTTCCTCTTCCCTCCCATCTCTAGCTGTTTATGACCCTCACTTGCTGCTTCATGTTGAATGTAGATTACAATTTTTTGCACAGGGACCATGTTTTTACTTGCTATTTTGAAGGGCACAGCACAGTTCTGAATACATAACCATCATCATTAATAATAATCATCTGGAAAATGGGTAAATATCAAGTTGCTTATTACAGAGTTTGCACTGTCTTTCCCTCAGCATAAGTAATGTTCATTCATCCATAAAACCCCAGCCTACACACTCTGTGCTTTCTCTGTTTACTGGTTGCCAAATTAAAATCCCATTCAGCTGCACACCTGCAGTAGGTTTATCTGCAGAGCACTGTGCTGTAGTCAGTTCTACACCTACATTACAGGAAATCACAGGAAAGAGCCCTGGGCATCTTATAACCTCAATGGACAACAATGGCAAATAAGCAAATCAAATGCTTTGATTTGTTAAATGGATAGAAAAAACAAGGAAATAGTGAACTGCATTATAGAAATCAGTGGTGTGTCCTCATCTCAAATACTCTATTAAAAAAGGATATACATATGTTAATTAAAATAATTAGCAGCAGGGTAAAACCCTGGCCTCAAAGAAGTCAATGGCAAGAGTCCTATTGACTTTAATGAGATCAAGATTTCAGCCTAATGAGGTACCCCCTTCCTCCCCGGAGCAAAGATTGAAAGGACCGGGGTTATTTATTTTGAAAAAGAGAAGAATGAGAGGGGATATGAAAGGGTATATAAAATTATTTATTATTATATTGAAAACTAGGCTGGTGATTCTATTAAACATATCCCATGCTATGAGGAGACTTCATTAAATGAAAAAATAAAAAATGTTGGTGGCACAATCCTGCAAGCACCTATGCATATATATGAATGTGTTTTTCCTAGCATTATTCCCACACTATGGCAGGGTCTGCTTAGACTGGACACAACCAGTGATATGACTGGGGTATACTCCAACCAATGCGTCATTCCATCTGTCATTGGAGGCATTTTATACCTACTGCCAGGTGTTAAGCTTACAGCACCTGGTATTCCCAGGAGGTCTCCCATCCAAGTACTAGCCAGGCCTGAACCTGCTTAGCTTCTGAGTCAGATGGGATCAGGTGTGTTCAGGGTGGTTTAGCCATATCACTTATACATATGAATAATCTCACTGAATTCAACACCACTAATCATGTGCATAAAGTTATCCACAGGCATAATACCACCTAATTCTTATATAGAGCTTTGAATCAGGACAGCTCAAAGCACTTCACTGTCTATATTGTAGCTCACCTTACAACACACCTGTGAGGCAGGGAAATACTATTATCCCCATTTTACAGATGGAAGAACTGAGGCACAGAAAGGCTAAGTGACTTACCCAGGGTCACACAGGAAGGCAGTGGCAGAGCAGGAACTCACTCCTGGATCTCCCATGCCCTAGAGTAGTGCCCTAATCACTGGATCATCCTTCTTCTAAACATGAGTGTTTGCAGGAGCTGGCCCTTGAAACAGATAACAGAAAAGACATTTTATACAATTGCTGGAGGATCAGGTATATAATCTCTCCACAGTGATAATATTTACACTTCCATGTTTTATTTTCAGCTCATCCAGGTCATGTTGGAAGACAAAGCTACTAAAAGTTCAGTTAAACTAAATCTTCCAGTTGGAAAGGAAGCACTTGTTACTCTGAAAGATGGACAGAAATTTATTATTCACACCTGTGATGCACAGCAGAGTTGCACTAGTGTTTGTTTCAGGGAAATCCAAACAGACTTATAACAATTGTTTCCAAGGGCTTTATTGTACTTACCTGTATGCTTAATATAAATTTAAGAAAAATGTTTTATTTTTCTGTTAAATGAAAGGGCTTTTTTTCTGTAAATACTAGCTACAGAACCGTGTTAACATATTATTTATTTATTTTTATTTTTATGATGTATGTATTATTAATTTAAAGTTTTGATGTATTTAACTGTTTGGCTTATTTGAATAAATATGTAAGAAATCCTAACATGGAATGTATCTGCCTGCTTGGTTTTTGTTCTTCTCTGTTTCTCATAGCTCTGTCATCAATAATGTTAAAGACCTATCTGAAACCACAATGCCAAAGAAAGTCAGCAGGAACTATGCAATGGATTATTAACCCTATCAAAATGCTTCTTTGTGTCTTTAATATGGACACCAGAGTTCAGACTCCCATTTTGTCTTTTACATACCCTATTATGCTAGCTATCTCAATTTATACAGAGCTCAGCTCTAATCTCAGCTCTATGGATATCTTGGAAAAATTCCTGCTGAACTTCCCATTTCTGCAGAATATTGTAGAGTCAGTATCTCACATACATTGTTATTAGTTAATCCAGAATAGGCCCTATAATATGTAATTGATTTTCCCATATGTCCAACACAAAATTGTATCAACTAGCTGTCTGACCACCACACAAGCAGAATTATACAGAAAATATTTGGAAATAAGTGTATAAAATGTGTAGTATTCTTCAGGATACTAAATTTATATCACACCAGCATTTGCTTTAGGAGGCTGAGTAGCTGTGATTTGGGCAACACTTGGGAATTAGCTCTTTCAAATCATTTTAAGAAGCATTAGTACAGGAAGTTGATCTCACCATGTAGAATGTAATTCACTATTGCAAGAAATTGGGAGGAAGGGGAAGGCTACTTGATTGGAGCTCCCCTGACATCCCCTCTTTCTGCTTTTGGAAGTCCTCACATATCTTTCATCTGCCTCCAACTGGTTCTCAGCCCAGCCATTGGGAGGGAACTCAAAATGAGGAGGACAGTCCAGATAGCCTGACAAAGGATCAAGTTGGGGTTCATTCTGTTGTGGGGCTAGATTAAAAGTTTGGAGATCTTACATATGTTGGGGAAAGAAGGGGATTGAGGGTCAGAAAAGCAGGCCTTTGTGCCATTGTTTAAGAATACCTCCTATTTTCACCACTTTTGCAGGTGTGCTTGCAAAGAAAGGTGAAATATTTCAGATCTGTGAGTCTGTGATAAGTAGCACCACATCCCTTAAATGAAAAATACTTAGTAGTTCATGAGATTTCAGTTCACTTTTATTTATAAAAGTTCCTATTTGAGATTAGAAATGCCATGTATTCTCACAAGGCAATTCAGCATGTCATGGAACAGGAGACCTGATTTAAAACCTGAACTGGGACATTCACTCTTCAGAACTGTAGGAAACTAGGACCTATCAAATGTTTCTGAGTCTCCAATTGAAGAAAAAGTCTCTAATGAAAATGAGGTTAGCCTTGCCTAACCTTAAATTTGCCCCCTTTAATAATTTGCACAAATATAATGAAAAGTTAATAACATTACTAAGAGAGAGTAAAATTTCATTTCCTTAGCAATGAGTCTACTGCCAATGTTTATACAGTAATGCTATAATGCTAACAGATAGTACACAATTACTTAATTTTTTAAAGTACAAGTGTTGAGCTCCAAGCCTGCAACTCTTTATGCCTGTACTTAATAGGACTACTCATAGTGCATAAAGTTAAGCGTGTTGATTCTTTGCAGGATCAGGGTTTTATTAATTGGTACATTTACCAACTAACAAGGGATACATAAACAAGTCTAAAAAGGTATAACCATTTCTACACTGATCTACACCTTTTAAAATTTCACTAAATCAGTGAGATTACCTGGGCTGTAAATCAGTGGAAAATTTGGCCTCATGCATTCATCACATTCCATACCCCCACAGATAACGGTTTACCTTTTTTCATAAAAATAGCTTCTTACTCAGTTAACCTATACTAACAGAAAACGTTTGTGGAGTTCTGACAAATACTTCTGCACAATGGGACTAAATTAGGTTTTTAATATGTAGTCTAGATTAAATGTATAGATTTTTTTTCAATGATTCAATAAATCAGATTAGAACATAGAGGGGGGGCATAGTGTACGGTGAAGGGAAAGGAGAGAAGCTAGTAAATGGAAAAGGTATATTTGGCATGACTGAAGTGGCTGCATCCTTTAGCTTGTCATTGTCAGACTTTTGACAGAGAAAAATTATTTTGTGGAAATGATAATACATTTTTGTATGTTCAGTAGGCTCTGTTGATACCTACTTGCAAGATGAATGCTTTGCTAGCCAAATTCTTTTGTTTAGCAATACCACCTAAGTTTTTTTCAGGTGGCAGGTTTGAGTTTCTATGCAGGGAGATCATACAGGCTGTTGATGCTTTAGCAAGAGTGTAAAAACTCAATCTAATCCAGCTCTGAGCCAGCTTTCACCACAGGAGGGTGCTGCTATCATTCCAAAGGTTCAGGCTTTGCAAGGTTCAGTGTGGATCTTAGCGTGGAGTGTGTATTACAAAATGTCTGTGTGCTGCTGTCAAATACAGCTGAGGAAAAGGACTACACCAATATCCTGGCTTTCCTGGGTCCTGTGGTGCAGTGTGATGCTGTCTCCTGCTTGCGGGTATGTGATCGTCAACTCGGTTTCATGGTCAGTTACCAATGAGGTGGAGGAAGAACTGGACAGCTCCTCAAACGAGGAGGCTCTCCCTGCGCTTCTGGAAGACACGACTAGCATCTGGAAGCAGAGCTACCCAGCCTCTGTTTACAAAGAAGATGGGGAAATGAGGTCAAGGCCAGTGGCGGGGAGAGCCAAGCAAATCTCGTCTCCTTCTAGGATGTTTTCCTACAGGAGAGAGAATGTCAAAGGGACAGACAGCATTACTCCTCAGGAGCAGGCAATCAGAACTGCCCGTTTCCTGGCCCATTATAACAGCTGGGGCTTCTTGGCTACCGAGTCCACCCAGGAAAAGGTACCGTAAGTCACATCCTCTGCTAGACATTGAGAATTCTCTTTGAATACTGGACGTATTAACCCATGAACAGCAGGAGAGGGCTTGCACCTTGCTTGCTTGTATTTTACTGTTCTGGGAAAAGGCAGTAAATAGCCTGTTTTGAGAAAGCATTTAGTATATAAATTACACAAATTCTTTACTAGCATTAGCAGTTTATTATCATGCAAAACTACATCCCAGCACTGTTGCGGAGAACAATGTTTACTGTCTTATAATCAACCATGTACTGATGTCAGCTACAAAATATGCAGATAATAAAAGCTGTCAGAAATATTATTTAACCAGCCTGTAAAAATACAGTGCTGGTGCCACATATTTAAGCAACTTTCACAGCTTTGCTTCTCTGCAAAAGATTTCTAGGAATGGAAATCATGCTTCCAGTGCAATAGAGGAGAGATGCTAAAGAACAGCACCTCCTGGCAAGAGGCAGAGAAAAACATGGGGCTAGACCCTCTGTCGAGACCAAGGAGCACACACTCACACAGCTCATGGAAGGACACCTTTGTGTTTCCCCATTCCTGGGCTGGCTGTGTGTCCTACTGCTTCCCCAGCATAATATAGAGCAGCCTAAAGCCTGCTATATCTAATGCTGACGGTCAACAGCCCCAAAGGGCTGATACAGCAGCCAGGGATCCGCAGGACATAAAGGGTATGTGAGCTGTGCCCCTTTTGCTTCTGCGTCACTCTCTACACTAAGGGTGGGGGTGGAAACTGCAGCACTGGCTCTAAGAATGTGATGATGTGCCTGAATGGGGTCAATGGTGTAGCCACAGGTGGGCTATAGCATATGGGTGGGTATAGCATATGGGCCCATCCAAATATGGCTCCCTCTACCCATGTTGGGCCAGCTCCATGGGGCTCTGGGACCAGAGTCCATCTCCAGGTTGGGCCAGCTCTATGGGGATCCAGGAACAGAGCCCAGCTCCCTCTGCCCATGTCGGGCTAGCTCCATGGGGCTCAGGGAGCCTCTGCCCATGTTGGGGCAGTTCAGTGCAAAGTTCAAATCAATTTAAACTGGGATTTCTTTTTTTAATAGTGCATCCTATTGGGCAAATAAACAATCTTTGAAAAATTTTTAGCCAGCCAAAGGCAAAGCTGTGTCTGTAAGGAAATGTGTGGGTGGAATATTGCCCGTCCATTATAATTTGCAGCCCACCCAAACTTACATTCTTAGCTACCCCACTGATAGGGGGGAGTCTACCTTGACCATCTGTGCCCACTTCAGGACCATTTTGTCAGCGGTGTGACCATATTTGTCAGCAGCTGGCCCACTGTGCAGAATTTGGGCCATTATTTTTCCAGCTGGTTTCGAACTGTCCATAGCTTTTAATAATACTGAACTGACACACAGGAAAAGTGAGTTTAACATTAATTCTCTTGTTAAAATGTCCATAAATTAAGGATTAATTTTTTGTAGTTACATTTTTAAAAAAGTGAAAGTTACAGCCAGTAAAACTTCTGGAAAGATTTATTAAAGAAGCAGCTGCCTGGCAGTTTGTGAAATCAAAGAGTCAGACACTAGAAAAAAATATCAGTAATAAAATATTCCCAGTTGTACATTTGAAGTCTCTAATTCCATTTTAGGGTTCAAAATATGCTATTAAATCATGTAATCTTAGCTGTTATGGTTTATACTCTCATCAGAAATCTTTGATGGAATTACAATCTTAAAATATGTGCAGTTTGCTGTCCATAATTATAATATATAAGTAATACCGAAAAATGGATTCATAATAAAACATGCAAATCATGTCTTTGCTATGAATTTAGAGTTATGTGGTCTAGACTCACAGTTCCTTTTTGAATGTGAACTGTAAAGTTAACCATGTATGAAAGACTCAAACTTAAGTGACTGAAATTTCTAATGTTATTGACAGCTTCTATTTTTATTTTATAACTCTTAATAAGTTTGTTTGGTTTCCTAGCTATGTGTCTGCATAAAAAATACCCCTTATCATTTGCAGTATAGCTTGTACATAAACATTAAAACATTAAAAGTGTATAAACATCAAAAAAATGGCAAGCATGTGATCCAGGTTAGTAGCCGATGGCTTTCTCAGTAACTATTCATGTTTAACTTAGTTTTGTTACAAAAACCCATTGGTTATCCTGAATTAACTCAATATATTGATTATTTTTAATATCTAACATCTAATTGGCCATTTGGAATTACATGCATGAAGATATATTTTAAAAAAAACACAAAAACCAAAAAAATACAAGATCTAGATCTGCTCCTGTGATTTCTAATGATGAGAAACATTATACAATGATCACATTATAGAGGAAAGTATCCTTTGCCATTCCTAGGGAATAGAGCTACCAACACGGAGTCTCCTTTCCAAAAGTGGGTGCAAATTTTTGCACTGGAATATCCACTGTGCACGTGCAAGTCAGGGGAAAGGAGAGCCACCTTCTGAAAAACTGGCACAATAGGGCCTGTCCCTGTACCCATGCATGTCAATGGAAGTTTTGCTACTGACTGGGGATTAGATGACCTATAGGCCCCATCCATGCTGAATTGTCTGGAACTGTGTTTAAATTCAGTTTAATTTTAATCATAGTTCTAGCTAAAATGGTTTCTATGATAGTTTGGCCAGCTAATGTGGCCACATTTCAAAGCAAGGTTAAAACCTCAGTGCAAAATCAGAATGAATCAAAATCTGAATTGGAATACAAATCCTTTTAAATTCCTGAGAAAAGAGATCAGTGCCATGTGGAGCAGATGCTTTCAGGATTGTTTTGTAATGCAGACATGTTTTTGTACTTGCTAGTTTCCTTTAAATCAGGCTTGTCCAACCTGCGGCCCGCGGGCCGCATGTGGCCCAGAACGGTTATGAATGCGGCCCAACACAAAATCGTAAACTTACAAGGTTATGAGATTACGTCCACAAATAACGGAGTATTATTCGTAATTCGCATTATAATTGCAAACAGTTAGACCAAAAAACCAAAAAACTGATAAAATTGACTAATAAAATAAAGAGTGAGAGGACTCTATTGTCGCGTAAAATGAATTGTGACAAAGAATTTGTGTGTACTAGGCATAACGCGTGGCCCAAGACAACTCGTGTGGCCTAAGACAACTCGTCTTCTTCCAATGTGGCCCAGGAAACCCAAAAGGTTGGACACCCATGCTTTAAATGGTCAGCAATGTAAAGAAAAGGAGTTCTTCACATCACCAGGGGAGAGGGGAGAGAGATTTGTTACCACAGCAGTATGATAAGTAAATCTAATTTAGAAAACAATGGGGTCTAGTGGTGAGAATGGAAAGTGGGAGCCCGAACTACAGGTTCTATTCCCATTTCTGCTACTGACATTGGGTAAGTCCCCATCTTTGTGTACAATGTAAAATACAAAGTTTTAAAGCATTGATTGTCTGGATTTTCTCAGATCCAAGGTGTACCATTTGGGAATTGTTTACTAGTCAGTGATGGGTCCATCAATAAGAGCACTGGAATACCTTTCTTTTATGTGACTTCAAAGGACAACGCTGTGACAGATCTGATGAAGAACTCTGTGGCTTCTCTGACCTTGCCAGAGGCAGAAGGAGATTTCTGCAGGTACCAGCAGTCTGTCTTTCTGACAGCAGTCAGTGAAAACAAATTGATTTATTTTTCTGTGTTGTGAGTTTAACATTATTTGGATACTTTTGGTTAAACTGAAGCAATATAGGCAGAGGCATGATTTAAGCATAGAAACAGGAGCCAAGAAATCCTGGATTCCAAATACTATTTTGACAAACACCCATTCTGGCTTTGGACGATTCTTTAGGCCACAGATTTAAAAAGTGACCTCCAGTTTTGGGTACCTCTGTTTTGTGTTCCTAATGTTTGATGCTTAGGTCTGATCCAAAGCCCAATGAAGTCACTAGATTCTTACATCTGACATGAAGGGGGAACAATGATGGCTTTAGGCCACCCTTTCAGCTTCCTACTTCCAGGGCTGCATGGAGGTTATTTTGGTCCCCAGCACAAGCTAGAATCTCCACAGGTTTGTTTTCTATTATAGGAGAAATGCCTCAGCACAGTCTCGTAAAGGAAAACTGAAACATGAAGTATATTCTAATATCTACATCTAACTACAGAGAGTAAGAGACACAGAACTAGTGTTTAACACCACTGACTTCAGTGGCATTACAGCTATTTTCAGAGAATATGAATTGGTCTAGTATCATTAAAAATGTTTCACTGTCTTAAATACAACAGCTTCACAGACAAAGAGGAGGCTTTCATCTTGAAGGTTTGATAGAGGTTAAGATAAAGAAAATGTAGCTCACCCTTTGAAAGCATGAGAAAGTCAGAATTGGAAAGTTGCTGTAAGGATAGTTCCATCCTTTCTTTAAAACATTTGATTAATTTTTTAAAAATTAATTATTTTTAAATTGTACATATCCAAATCAAACCTTTTTCAAAGGAATAACAAATGGTACCATTTTCACTCTCCCAACCTTCTCATGCATTTCAGTGATAAGCTGAATATCTTCACCAAGAGTTTCAAAACTTGATGACTAAAGTTAGTCTTCTTTGTCATAACACTTAAATAAGTGGCCTCATTTTCAGAAACACTGGATATCCAGCAACTCCCACTGATGGCAATGAGAGCTGCTAGTGATCAGCAGTTCAGAAAGTCAGGCCACCAATTTAGGTGCCCAAATATGGATGTAGGACCCTAACTTTGAGTGACTATTTTTTAAAATCTTGGTTTTATGCTTAGCTGACCTCATCAGACTTAACCACCTGCTTGGGACTTATCAGTCCGTAGGCCCCAGTCAGAAAGACTATTAACAGCTTATAGGAATATTGAAAAACCTTTGAAACATCATGTTTACTGTATACTCATTTAGCAACTATTAGTTATTTGAGGTACTAAAGTTCACCTCTGCCATTTTCCTTTTAATGCTGATCCTCCAGAAGCTGCTCTCACTTCTGCCAGACCGGCCCTTGAGTACAGTGAATTTGGGGGCAACCGCTCAGGGCTTCGCGCTTTAGGGCCCCCCGCAGGCCATTGTGATTGGCCAGCAGGATCAATCCTGGAAGACGAATCCATCACTTCCTCCCCAAGTCCTGCTCCCCCACCTAGGGACATCCCTGACCAAAGCACTGTATATTCTGCAGCCAACAGAACTGAAATTCTGCAGCAGGTGTCTGTAGCCCTTCGGTGCTAAATTCTGTGGCAAACTTAAAGTTTGGTGTCAGGTGCAAGTAAATTAAAATGTAGATGTTGCCGTTGCATTCAATATGAACATCACTATTCGAATCCCAATGACATTCCTTGCATTATTTATATGGATATTACCTTCTGTTTATTTTACATTATTTCTGAAGTTACCTATTTGCACAGTTTTAGTATTAACAATGCAAAACTGCACTGGATAAGTTGAGAGAGGAAATGGAAAAGTTTGGAAGCCGATGAGTCACCTTTGGGGTTTTTGGTCCTAGGAATGTGTGAAAAGATGTCTAGGGGCTTTTGCACCTAGGAAGTGGTTGGGAATTTGGGCAGTGGGAGAGGATAACTCTTTCTTTTCCCTTCCCTCTGTGAGCAGGGTCAAAGGTGATTTTAATTTTTAGACTAGAAAGCAATCCTTGACTGCAGTCAACTGTCACCTCCACCTCCATATCTGCAATTGCATCCCCTGAGTGATAAGTACATAGATGTTTGTGTAACCTGACTGGCAGTGAAAAAATAATCAATTGCTGGTTTTGTTAGGTTTCAAAGTCATTCCCCAATTGAATTGACCAAGACCGTACACGTCTATGCAAGCTGTTGCTTAGGACTGTCTTCAAATGCATGAATATACCACTGCACTGGTTTACATTCAATTAACGTTTCTAACGTTTTCTCCACAACCCTAAGAGCTAGACATTAAAATAAGTAATGGTTTGGATACTGCTGCACAGATCTGCCTCTGTGGGTAGCTTCAGGGGCCAATACCACAACCAAGAATCACAGGATACCTGGAGCTTTCCTTGCTGTCTGTGCAGTGTGCTCTCATATGTACTTTAGTGGGGGAGGGATAGCTCAGTGGTTTGAGCATTGGCCTCATAAACCCATGGTTGTAAGCTCAATCCTTGAGGCAGCCAGTTAGGGTTATTTAACAAATATCTTTTGGATGATTTAATTGGGGACTGGTCCTGCTTTGATCTGGGGATTGGACTAGATGACCTTCTGAGGTCCCTTCCCACCCTGATATTCTATTATTCAAATTCTAGTATTGACAGTGCTGTTGCTGACACTCTCATACCATAGGCTTTTCTGAACTGCTTCTGCTGTGTGTATATCAGAGATATAAGGACAGTGCCATGTGAACAGTATCAGTGCAGCAGAAGTATCTCAATGACCTCAAAACATCCAGCTTTGTATCAGAAGGTTAGGGCCTACATTTCTCAGTGCAAAGTTTTAAATGGGTGGATTGGTTTATATGCAAGGAGTTTTCTTCCCTGTTACCTATTCTCCATCTCAGAGGCAAGATCCACTAGCCCAACATAGCCTACAATGTCTGTCAGCTCAGTGTCTCTCTCCACTGCTAGCAAAATAGTGAGATGAATAGCTATTTTTTGCATAAGAAAGTTCCATTGTATGAGTTTTTAATACACGGCATCTTGCACAGAAGTTGTCATCTCAGTCAAGGGTATCATTCACTTTATAACTGAAGAACAATTATACAAAATAGCTAAACAATTAGTGGATTCCATGAGAGAGGTTGTACCCAGTATGTGAGCAATAAATTTGGTCCTGTATCTTGTATGCATGCAGAATTCTATTAGATTATATACAAACCCCAAGTTATAAAAACTAATGAAAACTTGAAAGCAATCAAAACTCTTAGGAATAGTTGGCACCCTGCTAAGGAATACTTCTGAGTTATTCTACACAAAATAAATCTCTGGCTTTAAAAACAATATACAATAGGCATTTTAATTGACTTTTTCTAACCAACAAGTGTCAGGTCATGTGTATGCACATGTCAGACTGGTATCCAATTGATTGATTTCACACTCTTACCGGTATGTCTATTTAGTTGGAAAGAGAATTTGGAAAACCCAAACTTAAACTAATAACAGAAATAAAACTTATAATCATACAAGAATGAGGGAAATGGCACCATCCTAGTAGGGGCTAATAGCAGTACATTTTGATATTGTGATTATAATCTAAATTCCTCATCACTGATCAAAAGATTTCCACTTCACAGAAGGATACAGGCAGCATTGCTTTTAGAGCACTCCCTGATGGCCAGTCCATGGAATAGCATTAACAAGTAGCATCAGAGGATACCAGTTGAAGGGTAGGTGTTTTTCTGAAGGGGGGGATGTAAGTGGGAAAAAAGAGGGAAGAAAAATTAAATGGCAAAAAGCCATTCATGGAATAAATTGGTATATTTATTCCAGAAAAGGAAAAAGGGCCCAATCCAGCTCCCACAGCATTCAGAAGCAAAAAGCAAACCCAAAATACCATTGTTTTAAATTAAGACTGACACATGAGCTGCTTAGAGCATTTCTCTTACTTAACAAAGTGCCAGGCCTCACTATTGCTCTGATCCTGTAAACATCTAAGCATGTGAGTAGTCCCTCAGAAGTCAAGTTTAGCACATGCAAAGATGTGTCCAGGAGCAGGGCCAATACTGACCTCCTAAAGTAGTAGTTACAGAACTTCCTATCATGATTGACTTCCACACTGGGAAAAAAAAGTGAAAAGCACATCCTGCCAAAAAGCAGTTTTCTAGGTCAGTCATGTTTTTTTGTTTTCCTATTCCTATTAGGTCAGATGCTGATGTTTTGAACAAGCCTTCTGTTTGATCCACATAATCCTGTATTTGTGAGGTCACAGTCTGTTAACATGAAAAGGAATGGAATGCCACAAATTCAGCATTACATCTTCAGGCAAACCATGATTTCAGTCTAAATAGCTGACAATTAGTAAATACAAAAAGAACGAAGAGTACTTGTGACACCTTAGAGACTAACAAATTTTTTTGGGCATAAGCTTTCGTGGGCTAGAACTCACTTCATCAGATGTATGGAGTGGAAAATACAGTAGGGAGATGAGTCTGTACAGAAACCCTGAATCCAAACACCCATGAACTTTGCAGAAGTTTAGATTCAGATCTCAATTTTGTGACACAGGAACATCTTCACCTCTCTAGTATTTATGTTGTCCCTCTTTAGACACATTCAGGATAAACACTTCAGTAACTTTTTACTGAACAGTTATTAAGTAACTAACTAAACTGTTATTTAGTTATTTAGTAACTAACTAAACTGTTATTTAGTTAGTCTTTAAGATGCCACAGGACTCTTTTGTCACTTCTGCAATTCCAGACTAACACGGCTACCTCTCTGATTCTTGACTTCAGTAACTGTTACTCCAAAATCCATATTTAAAGATTCATCCAGCAAACACATAACTAGAAATTAGAATGTTAAATATGAAACCTATCATCATCACCATGCAGCACACACAATATAGCTCTAAATTATTGTTTTCTTTTTTTCTTTACACTTAAAATAACCAACTGTAGAAAATTCCAGTCTAGTACACCAAGGTCTGTTTCTTTCTCTGTGTTTACTGAAACTACCTAATGCTGTGATCCTCTTTTCAGGGGGCTGACAGTTACCATAAAATTGGCTATAGCTGTGCCATACAACATTCACTGCTTAGTCATGTAATTCATAAGACCATAAGAATGACCATATTGGGTCGAACCAATGGTCTGTCTAGCTCAGTATCCTATCTTTTGGTAGTGGCTGGTACCACATGCTTCAGGGGGAATGAACAGAACCCAGCAATGATTGAGTTTACCACCAGCTTTGGGCTGCATTCCCAAGCAACCCGACTCCAAGAAGAACCCGGTCCCGGCGCGCCGGGGGCCGCTACCGGCCTCACACCGTCCACGGGCACCTCTTAGCGGTTTCACGCAATGATCGAGTGATCCATCCTCTGTCAGCTTCTGGCAATCAGAGGTTTAGGGACATCCAGAGCATGGGGTTATGTTCTTGACCACCTTTCTTAATAGCCATTGATGGACCTATCCTCCATGAACTTATCTAATTATCTTTGAACCCAGTTATACTTTTGGCCTTCACAACATCCCCGGCAATGAGGTCCACAGGTTGACTGTGCAGTGTGTGAAGAAGTACTTCCTTATATGTTTGTTTTAAATCTGCTGCCTATTAATTTCATTGGATGACCCCTGGTTCTTGTGCTATGTGAAGGGGGAAAGAATACTTCCCTATTCACTTTCTCTTCACCATTCATGGTCTTATAGACCTCTATCATATCCCCCTTTAGTCATCTCTTTTCTAAAACAAATACTTCCAGTCTTTCTAATTTTTCTTCATATGGAAGCTGTTCTACAGCCTAATCATTTTTGTTGCCCTTCTCTGTAATTTTTTGAGATGGGGAAACCAGAACTGCACACAGTGTTCAACGTGTAGGCGTTCCATAGATTTATATAGTGACATGATGATATTTTCTGTCTTATTAACTATCCCTTTCCTAATGCTTCCTAACATTTTTGGACTGCCGCCTCACATTGAGCAGATGTTTTCAGAAAACTATCCACGACTCCAAGATTTCTTTCTTGAGTGAGAACAGCTAGTTTAAACACCATCATTTTGTATGCATAGTTGGGATTATGTTTTCCAATGTGCATTAGTTTGCATTAATCAACATTGAATTTCATCTGCCATTTTCTTGAGCGGTCGCCCTGTTTTGTGAGATCTCTGTGTAACTCTTTGCAGTCAACTTTGGATTTAACTATCTTGAGTAATTTTGTATCATCTGAAAACTTTGCCACCTCATTGTTTACCCCATTTTCCAGATAATTTATGAATATGTTGAACAACACTGGTCACAATACAAATCCTTAGAGACCACGCTATTTATCTCTTTCACTGTAAAAACTGACCATTTATTCCTATTTATTTATTTATCTTTTAACCAGTAACTGATTCGTGAGAGGACCCATGACTGCTTACTTTAAGTCACTCGTGACGGACCTTGTCAAAGGTGTTCTGAAAAAATCAAGTTCACTGTCACTCTATCCACATGTTTGTTGACACCTTCAAAGATTTATTGGTGAGGTATGATTTCCCTTTACAAAAGCCATGTTGACTCGTCTTCCACATATTGTGTTCATTTATGTGTCTGATAATTCTGTTCTTTACTACCGGTATAGTTTCAGCCAATTTACCTGAAGTTAGGCTTCCCAAACTATAATTGCCAGGATCGCCTCTGGAGTTTTTTTAAAAATTGGCGTTACATTAGCTATCCTCCAGTCATCTGGTGCAGAGGCTGATTTAAGCAGTGGGTTAGATACCACAATTAGTAATCCAGCCATAGAAATTTGCTGTTTATACAAACAAAGAGACTCAAGTGCACCAAGAGCACTTACATTGAAAGAAAAACAGTCTGGGAAGGAAGTTCTTCTAGGAACCATTGGGTGATCTAAACCAAAGTAGAATGGGCATGCAACCAAACACAGAAATCAATTCTACACAAAAAAAGCCATTTTTTTCATTCTTTTCGTTAACCTCAGGACTTTCTTTTGATTTATAATAGAAGACTTTACATCCAAAAATAAAGATGCCTTTTAACTCTCTTTGAAGGCTTTGAAGGAAGAATGAGAAAGCACATTCTTTTTTGTCCAAATCAGGGGGACGGCAGGGGAATAGTACCCTGCGGGATCAAACCGACGACCAGCAGCGGCTTTTCAGATTATGAATTTTGCTTTCAATAGAGATTTTGTCCGATGTTCATACCACACAGATTAGTAATGCTAATACATACTTTCTATTTCAGATCCTTCAGTACTGAATTATGATGGCCTATATGAAGCACATAACTTGTGAATTTCTAAATATAAAATCAAAGTGCTGTGTGTTTCAATACACAGCCATGATAATTATCTGGTGGCATAACATTTCTTTCTATAGGCTTTAGAAAATAAAATCCTATGGTGTAGAATATATTTTCAATGTAGAAATTAACCCTCTGATCCTCACCTCAATGTTGGGCTGTTGGAGCCAAGTGGAAGCGACTAATGATGCTACAAAGAATCTTAAACAGTCCCTAGATTTGCAGAACATTATCAGTGGAGGCAAGGCCCTCAACTTTGGAATTTACCCCTAACGAAAGCTCTGTTTTATTGGGTGTTAATGTAGCCCTACCATCCTGAGTTATAGTTTTGTCAGATGGGAATTCTCCAATGAAAACTAGGAGATGACTGCAGGGGCTAGTGTTGGGTGTACTCTTGCGCAAGTAAATATTTTAATAAGTAGGTGGCACTCTTTATTCTGAGTCATTTTTAAACCACGACCCAACATGGGTGGAAACAGAATGGAGTGAAATGGGTGGAAAATGAAAATATTTGTTGGTGTGCCCCGCAGAGCATTGTGTAATTCCTAGAGACATTTCTTCAGTATATGGTTTTTGCCATAAGATGATCAAACATGACAGCTTCTTTTAGTGCTTAAAGCAGATAATATGGTTCCTTTATGTAGAACTGGAATAAAGTGAATGCTTTTGTATGCAGCTCTCTCCAGGACTGATCACATATGCTTAACATAAACAACTAGCTGACCAGACTCAAGTGTTGAATGCATGGTTTGTCCCCCAGGAGCAGAAAAATTGGGTAAACCAATTCTTTCCTCTCCTCAGACCTGGTGAATAATTGAGATAACCTCTCTAAAACAATGTGCACATGAATGCCATTGTAGCTCTAATAAAATGCATAAGCTTTTGTCTGATTCCCATTAAGTCTGACTTTGTTTAATCTTTTTAGCAAGGTGTGCCTCTTTTTATGTAAATGGTATTCATCTTGATTCCTTTGTCTCCTTTCCTAAGTTCAACCCAGACCATTAAGGATTGTGTCACCACCTGCCCTGCAACTCTGAATGCCTTCAATGCTGTGCTGCTGTGGCTCACAGCCCTAACACCAAGCGCCCTCATTCAAGCATGTAGGTCGCAGCCTGGCTTCCATTGCCTAGTTACGTTGGAGGGCGACTAAAAAACCCCAGTCCCAAACTTCCCCCAAATCACATGCCAATGTGACAATCTGCTGAAGTTCCCAGACTTGTGAGATACTGTGTAACCCCTCTCAGCCTCAGCAAGTGAGAATTTGGCTGTTAAGATAGGTGACAACTCCCAGCCCAACATTTTGTCTGCCTGCCCAGCAAACTCTACCCAGCCCAGCCTTGCCTCCCAGGTAACAAACTCTGAGCCCCAACTCCCGAGTTCCCCAGAAACGTCTCCCTGCAGCATCCAGCCTTTTTACTAAACACTCACAAAATTACTGAGTTTGTTGCTTCTTTAAAGAGAAAATACACTGCAATTCATTACT
The DNA here is from genome assembly GCA_032164245.1 of Sternotherus odoratus. NCBI lineage: Eukaryota > Metazoa > Chordata > Testudines > Kinosternidae > Sternotherus > Sternotherus odoratus. The sequence goes on along the minus strand of JAVMKO010000001.1, from coordinate 203,539,639 downwards.
TTAATGGAGGTTTGACAAACGCTCTTATTTCACTTACAGCACTGAATTGGTTTATAATAAAAGGAAAACAAGTTTATCAAACAAAAAGTCATGGGTTTAAGAGATACTAAGTATAAGGAATAAAAACAGAAATGGTTTCAAACCAACAAAAGTAAAAACACACCTCTAAGACTAAGGGTACGTCTTCACTACCCGCCAAATCGGTGGGTAGCCATCGATTTTCTGGCGATCGATTTCTCGTGTCTTATGAAGACACAAGAAATCGATCGCGCGCGGCGCCCCCGTCGACTGCGTAATTCCAGCTTGCCGGGAGGCGCAAGCTTGAGTCGACGGGGGAGCGCGCCGCCGCCCGCCGCCGCCATGAGGACGAGCGGTAAGTCGGCTGCAGATACGCAAACTTCAGCTACGTGATTCACGTAGCTGAAGTTGCATATCTGCAGTCGATCCTCCCCCCCCCCCCCGTAGTGGAGACCAGCCCTAAAACTTAATTTCATTATATCACAATCTTCGCCTAAGCAGGTTTATCACCCATATTCAGTTCTGTGAGACTTTGGTTGAAGGACCCAGAGTTCTGTGATTTGAAGAGCTCTGATCCTTTTAATCCCCCCCCCTCCACTGATAGATAACTATGAATTTCTCTCCCATTCCTTTTATAGTCCAGTAAACCTTTTAATTGTATTCTTTGAAAAGTAAGCTCAGAGAAAGCTTCTCTCCCTTGCTGGGGTGTAGATGCCAAGCCTTCTTCCCAAAGTTCACTGAACTTGCTTCAAGAGGCGGGAAGGCTTCATGGAGGTGCAGTCTCCATCCCCCTGTTTATTTGTATGTAAGTAGGGCTTCCACTGTTTTGATTCAACACTACTTCATTTACACTGGAGACAGTAGATAGCCACCTTCCCTCCTCTCTGAGAGAAAAATCTGTTTTCCACTGTTTCTGGTCACAGACTGTAAAGCAGTGGTTCTTAACTTTTTTCCTTCTGAGCCTCCCTCCCTCCAATATGCTATAAAAATTCCACCACCCAGCTGTGCCACAACAATTGTTTTAATGTATATAAAAGCCAGAGTAAGCATAGGGCCCCAGGTAACATCTAAGTCCCGCAAAGCTAAGTTACTCAGGCTTTGGCTTCAGCTGTGGATGGCAGGGCTCAAGGTCCCATGGTTCAGCCCCAGGTCACAGGGCTTCAGCTGTCTGCCCTGGGCCGCAGTGAGTCTAATGCCAGCCCTGCTTGGTGGATCCCCTGAAACCTGCTTGTGGCCCCTCAGGGCCCCCCGGATTCATGACCGAGAACTGCTGCTATAAATCATATCAGTGTGTATCTGTAATTCCTCAGATTGTATTAATGCCTACATTTCACAATTATATTAATCACAAGTGTGACACAGGTTTTCATAAAATACCTTACTTGATATGCTTTTATAACACAGTAATAAATCAGTTGATTCAATTGCTCATCAGTTGAGGTTCAGACCCCGTCTGTTTATGGTTAAGAGGCTATTTCTTCCACTTGTTAGTTTGATGGCTTTGTTTACCTTTTATGTAAATGTACTGTCATTGTCTTTGCCTGATGACCAGGCTGGTCAGACAAGCAAATACACATTTCTTTCTCTAGGGCAGGGGTCGGCAACCTTTCAGAACTGTTGTGCCCAGTCTTCATTTAGTCCAGCGGTTCTCAAACTTCTTGAGACCGCGACCCCTTTTCCTGCTCCGTCGGCGCAGCACAAACCCTCCAGTCCCCGCAACGGGCGGGCTCCCAGCTGCGCCGCGGACCCCAGTCCCCGTCGCGACCTCAGTTTGAGAAACCCTGATTTAGTCACTCTAATTTCAGGTTTCATGTGCCAGTAATATATTTTAATGTTTTTAGAAGGTCTCTTTCTATAAGTCTATAATATATAACTAAACTAGTGTTGTATATAAAGTAAATAAGGTTTTTAAAAATGTTTAAGAAGCTTCATTTAAAATTAAATTAAAATGCAGAGCCCGGACTGGTGGCCAGGACCCGGGCAGTCTGAGTGCCGCTGAAAATCAGATAGTGTGCTGCCTTTGGCACAAGTGCTGTAGGTTGCCTACACCTGTTCTAGGGCAAACTCGGCTTATGCATTGCTTGCCAAACACATTTTTAGACCATAATTCTGGTGCATATTTATAACTCTTTGTGCACATCCCATAAATATGCTAGAATTGTAATGATCAGTGAGTTATTAGTTTTTCATTATATATTTCAGTATATATCATGAAAACCGTTTGTCAGATGTAGTGAGTATGTCAGGCCTGGTAAGTTACTGAAATAGAGCAGCGAATCACCAGTGGCCCTCCGTGTCACAAACAGAGACCTACTTTTACCTTCCCACTCAGTTTTGTGCCACACAAAGCTAAGATGGACTTGAGGAGTGAGCTCTGAATGTGAATGTTTTTATATAGAGGGCAAGAAATCATTACTAAATGTATCATTATATATCTACTGACATGCGCAAAGAGTTTATTAATGAAGAGAATATATCCCTCTATTTCTGGGCAGCAATTTTATATCCTTTGTACCAATAACACACTGAAAACACAGGATCTGTCCTCATTAGAGACAGAACTGTGCTAGCTACAACTTTAGGACTTGTACATGGGTTTAGAAAGGAAAAAAAGCACAATACTATACTAACAAAAATGCAAAAGTAGATTTCTTTCAGAACATTAAGACTTTTGTTAGATAAAATACCAATGTCAATGAAAGACTAGGATACAAAGTTAACTGTTATGGAATGGAAAAACATGATAAAAGTCAGTGATAAAAGCCATGCCAACAATATAACAACATAGTGTACCAAGTTCAGATGTGTCACTGTTCTTGTTCATCTTTTCTAATATTTTGTCCAATTTAATCCCCACACAAAATTTGCTTGCTGATTTACCAGCAAAACAAACTGTGCCCCCTCTAAACTGAATATTTAAATATACAAACTACAGTTTGAACAAACCGTTCCAAAGTTCTAATTTTTTAATCACATGTGCAAATAAGCATAACACCCCAACCAGTGAGACAAAAACATAGTGAAATCTGCAAACAAAGGAAAAGGCCAAGGAGAAAGTACATGCTCAAACATTCTAGATATTGAGGTACATATCTCTTGGTGTAGACCATACTGAAAATTAACAGATATAATTATTTGATCTTTTTCTGTACACATTTCTCTTTTATGCTAAAAGAGTTAGGAGGAGGGATCTAACATGCTTTCTGATAGCTCTTGATTATAACTCACATAGTCAAATCAAATCTCACATCACCATCCATCCCATGAAATCTAACCTTTCAATCAGAAAGAATATAATTTTATATTTCATTTTACATGTAAGTAACTTGCAATAAATAACTAAGATATAACAAACAAATGTACTTGCAAATCAATTTGGTTTTATCCACTGTTCAATTGTTTTACTCACTTTTCAAATACCTGATTGGCATGTAATGAAAAAATAGTCAGTTGCATGCAGGTGGAAGCAGGCTTTTAATTGAATATCTACAGGTACGTATTTTGCTTGTTAAAATTCCTTTCACTTATTTTTAAAACTAATTTAATTAAATAGATAAATAAAACAATGCTAATGCAATCTTAAAGTTAAACACAAAAAATCAGAGACTAGACTAATCCCAGTTTAACAGTGTAAATTGGGAGTAACTCCACTGACTTCAATGGATTTACGATGGTATAACTGAATTAAGAATCTGGGCAGGGAAATGCAGATTTTCAGGTGCTCAGAGTAACACTAATTCCTTAGTCTGTACTAAAAAATGCTGCTGGAAAATTTCTAGGTCACCATTTTTAAAAATAAATGAATGTTAAATAAAAAAATTGAGCTGGATCCTAGCCCCAACTCTGGTCTCTCCCTCTTTCCCCCACTGAATGTGGAAGATGGGAGGGAGCATCTCAGTCAGCATAACAACTCCTTGGAAGCCCTGAGGCTGCTCTAAACTTCTGGGGATGATAGAAAACCATCTTGTGGGGTAAGAGAACCACCTTTGCAGCTCATGCTGTCAGCTGTGCCCAGTGCTTATTGGGCACAGCTGAGTATCAGCACATTCTATTTTCTGGCATATTTTTGTTCTTGGTCCTATCTATAAAAGCAGACACTTTATCCAGTAGGTGACACAGTTTTTTATTACCATTTTGGGGGATTTGCAGGTGTTAACTTAGCTGCCAGAACATTCCCATATGTTTCCATGCAACAAAAACATACTGAAAATTATAAGGAAAACAGTAATGGCAAAAAGCATATACAGTGAGGGGCCAGGCTAATGAGTTCAAGTCAAGATCTATGAGTAAAACTGTATGCAGGCTTAATTTAATGCAGTTTCCTTTTTTTGGTTAGAACACTTGAGAACAACTGCAATGCTTGTTTCTTAATGTGAGTCTCTGGGCCTGATTAAGCTGTGATGTAAGATCCAACACTGTGAGGTAGTGAGCAGTTTCAATTGCTGTTGAAACTAACGGAAGTTGAAGCCACTCAGCTTCTCATGCTATTAGGCCCAAATGGTTTCATTATGATATTGCTAGCAGTGAAGTTACTCTAGGGCAACAAAAATGATTAGAATCAGAGAGGTAGCCGTGTTCTTTAAGGTGCCACAGGACTCTTTGTTAAAAATGATTAGGGGCCTGGAGTACATGATTTATGAGGAGAGGCTGAGGGAACTGGGTTTGTTTAGTTTGCAGAAGAGAAGAATGAGGGGGTGATTTGATAGCTGCTTTCAACTACCTGAAAGGGGGTTCCAAAGAGGATGAATCTAGACTACTCTCAGTGGTATCAGATGACAGAACAAGGAGTAATGGTCTCAAGTTGTAGTGGGGGAGGTTTACATTGGATATTAGGAAAAAACGTTTTCACTAGAAGGGTGGTGAAGCACTGGAATGGGTTACCTAGGGAGGTGGTGCAATCTCCTTCCTTAGAAGTTTTTAAGGCCTATCTTGACAAAGCCCTGGCTGGGATGATTTAGTTGGGGATTGGTCCTGCTTTGAGAAGGGGATTGGACTAGATGACCTCCTGAGGTCCCTTCCAACCCTGATGTTCTATGATTCTATGATTCCTCATTTATACCAATGTAACAGAGAGCAAAGATGGTCAGGGATGCAACCCCATGCTCTGGGTGTCCCTAAACTTCAAACTGCTAGAATCTGGGACTGGATGACAGGGAACGAATCACTCGAAATTGCCCTGCTCTCTTCATTCCATCTGAAGCATCTGGCACTGGCCACTGTCAGAGATAAGATATGGGGCTAGGTGGATCATTGGTCTGATCCAATATGGCTGTTATTAGAATTAGTCCCATAGCTACACTGGTGCTTTATTCTAAATGCCATTACTGTACAGGCAGAGCTTGAAAGCAGTCAAGAGCCCCCTAATCTGAATGAACTAGAAATGTAATGGAGAATCAGTTCTCCTTTTAAAAATAGTGAGACTCTAGTTCTTTTCCTTGTGCAGATAGCCTTAAAAACATAAAGACATGTAAACCAATCATTAGCGTAGAGATGAACAATCAGGCAAGTCTATAGCTGAAGGCTACAAGGAAGGGGACTAAAGTTACATACACAGTCATTTTTGTAATCCTGTAGGTTTCAGGTGTATACTAACCAAATCACTAACCCTCCTCAAAACCCTGTGCATAGTGGTGTGATAAGAGTGGATGAGAATCAGTGATGTTTTTGAGGTTCTTGGGTGGGGCACCTTCAAATTGTGTTGCAGGTCTACACAAAAATTCTAAATCTGGTTCTGTGCATGGATGGCTAATCCTAATTTTTGTTGCTACAGAATGACATTTATAAAAGTTAAATACAAAATCAGTATACAGCATAAAAGATTAGAACAATTACAATTTGAATAGATAGAAGACAACATCTACTGCTTATTATTTGAAAAAGCATGGTTAGAAAACAGATGAATCTGTTTTGCTTCAAACTTTGAACCTGATCCTGTAATTCTTGTTCATATGAGTACTCCTCACCCACATGAACAGACCCATGGAATATCACTACTCACGTGAGTAAAGGTTTGCAGAAGCAAGTCCTGGGCTTAGAATATTACAGCTCCTAAATATGTGAGCATGAGCTCACATTCACCCAGAGCCTGCTATATATTTAACCAATATGAATAGCTCCTTAAAGACCTCTGCTGTAGAAAACCATCTATTATACATGATTACTTTTTTCTGTGTGCAGAAAAAATATAATTGATCCTGAAGATCCAAGGTGTGCCAGACTGACTCTCACAGGACAGATGGTCATAGTACCACCAGAGGAAATGGAATTTGCCAAACAAGCGATGTTTTCTAGGTCTGTATGCGATATTTATGTAATATAGTAATATCTACAATTTTGAGATGAATACATTGTGAGTGATGTGGGCAGTTAGGATTGAGGATCCCAGGAGTAACAGGCCTGCTCTTTACTTAGTAGGCTGTAGAGCATGTAAGGCTGAAATTTTATCCAGTGAAGCTTAGTAAATAATCCAAGCCTTTAGGACTATCTTGGTACTCTTGGGAAAGTCAGCTATGCCTTCCAGATAAGTTGCGATCAACATGCATTTAGATAGAACCTGCTGTATATAATTCTTGGATTTCATCATCATCAATCCTCTTCACTCCCGCTGGAGTATAAGGCACCAACAAATCTTGGATTTACAAGAGTATTAATGGTGATTCCCACCACCAGCATGTGCAGTCATATCTGAGGTTTCTGTGCCCTCTGCAGCACTTTCCACCTTTTTAAGGGCTGGGCAAAATCTTCCTTTTAATGATGGGCCTCTCAGGTACCCTTGCTGCACCTTTTTTTGCTGCCACATGCATGTTTGGAGCAAGGTTCGTTAAAAGTGAAAGTGAGCATAGGTCAATGATGCTGCCTGGTACAGCCCAGCTCTTCCTCAGATAAACTATTTCTAGTTGCCCAAGAAAGTTAGCAACTACTGCACTGAAGGAAGAAATCCACTAGATGTGCATTTTGGCAAACCTTTTTGGAATTCTTTGTCTTTTCAGGCACCCAGTTATGAGGAAGTGGCCTCGTAACTACGAATGGTTCTTTATGAAAATGAACATTGAGCACATCTGGCTTCAGAACTGGTATGGAGGAGTTTCCACCATTGCAGTGGAAGAGTATTTCAAAGCAGTTCCAAGTAAAGAGTGATTGCCTTTGAAATATAAATCTTCACAGTTTCCATATTTGCTTTCCAAAAACGTTTTCCAACGCCATGTTGTTGGATGGGTATTTTACAGTGATTTTTTTCAAAAGCATTCAAAATGGCCCCATGTTTTTTACTTGGATCAAATGCTAATAAACCAATATGGATCTTGATATTAAAAATATGTGGATGGTAAATCCTACACTGGAACTCACACTCTTGGAATTTCAGCTAGCATCTATACCAGGGATCGGCAACCTTGGCACGCGGCAGGTAAACAAACCGGCCAGGCCCGCCAAAGTTGCCGATCACTGATCTATACCTTCCTGAATGCTACTTTAAAATGTTTTGGATCTGCCGGTTTTGATTTTTAGTGTCATCCACCCATGTGACACTTACTATATATGCTAAATATGGCATTCTGATTTACATAAAAACTAATAACCCATACAAAAAATAAATGACTGCTGTATATTGTGGAAGTATTATTGCTACTTGCTGTCTTGTTTTGTAGGTGTTCTAAGCAAATATCCCTAGCTGCCACTATAAGAAGATGTTGTAAGTTTGTGTTTAACACTTTTAATGAAGAGATCCTTATTTTGGAATTTATGTTTTAGTCAGTCACACCCTTTTCCAAATTATCCAGTTAAATAAATCATTGGAAATTGAGGAGAAGGAGTGGTGGACCTTGCTGGCTATTGCAGTGGCAAAGTACAAGCAGTTCAAACAAAATAAATTCAGTACACTGTGTTTTTTACCAGCACATGGATCATTAAACATGTTAAAGGGTCAAAGAAGAAATCAGACCCACCCCAGGCTAATCCCAATACACTCATCAACATTCTTTTTAAAAATGTACTAAACTACTAAACCTGTTTTAGATTATGAGACAGGAAAAATACTGCGTTACTTGCTGGCCTATGGTTCTATGTTTTTCACATTCTGTCTCTCCCCTCAGTTTCATTGATTCATTCCTGAGACAGACTTTCATAGCCAGTCCCTGGTTCCCCCCAAGGGGTGGAGCCAGTCCTTTAATCCGGTTCCCGAGGTAGGTTTAAAAGGGAGACTCCATGACATTGTCTTTTTAAGGGAAGCCTGGAATAATTAGTAGTATTTTCAGTTCAAAGACCAAGCAAAAAATTCCCATTCTCTCTATGAATAAAGTCAAAACTTCACTGCAAAGCACAGGTTGGACTGGAATTTTTTCCTGCAGGACCAAGTGGGGCTGCTTTATCAGTTCTAAGCCTTTGCTTACTTTACGATAGATCACTAAGGTTGTTCTACATCACCTGTCCTAGGATATCTTACTAAAATGGGTCAGATGGCTTAAGTGGCTACTTAGCTACACAGCTTGTAAAGAATGTATATCTATTACTTATCATTAAATTATACAACAGCTCTTACTGTAACACTGTAAGAGCTAGAGACTGTAAGACATTTGTGTGACTGTAATGGAAGTATAGGTTTTTTGATGTCCCCAGTGCAGTGGTGGGCAACCTGTGGCCAGTCAGGGTAGTCCACTGGCGGGCGATGAGACAGTTTGTTTACATTGGCACGGCTGCCCACAGCTCCCAGTGGCCGCGGTTCTTCATTCCCAGACAATGGGAGCTGCGTGAAGCAGCGGCCAGCACAGCGCTGTGGCCTGCACTGCTTCTCACAGCTCCCATTGGCCAGGAACAGCAAACTGTGGCCATTGGGAGCTGTGGGCGGCTATGCCTGTGGATGGTTAATATAAACAAACTGCTGCACAACCTGCCAGTGGATTATCCTGACGGGCTGCATGTGGCCCGTGGGCTGCAGGGTTGCCCACCATGCCCTAGTGGGGACTTCAAAAGGCCTGATACTGCCCACTCCACTGTAGTCCTTAGGGGGAAAAAACTAGGTGAATCAGCTAAGAACCTGGGCTTTTCTGTGTTAATGCCCAGCCAGAGTTCAGAGGCAGTTCAGGGCTATATGACCAACTGGAAGCTAATTAAGTTCAGCTGAGCCTACATAGATTCAGCTGTATTAAAAGAGGATGTTATTCTCAGGCCATGTTTAAACTAAGGGCTTGTCGTCACTATGGGGGAGATCGACACTGCTCCAATTGATGCAGCAGGTGTTGATTTAGCAGGTCTAGTGAAGACCCACTAAATCGACAGCAGAATGCTTTCTGGTTGACCCTAGTACTCAGCATCTCCAAGAAGAGAAAGGGAAGTCGACTGGAGAGTGTCTCCCATTGACACAACGCAGTGAAGACACACGGGTATATTGACCTAAGCTACATTGACTTTAGCGACGTGAATAACATAGCCCGAGCAGCATAAATTAGGTTGACTTACACCAGTAGTGAAGACAAGCCCTATGAAATTTTAGGAAAATTTGCCACTGATGTTGGCAATACTGAGAGCCTATTGTAGACAAGCTGATGGCTGTCACTATCATTATAACAACCATGTTGGTTACACTTCCTACAAGTCGAAATGAAGGTTAAAAGGAGGGCAGCAGCAACTTATCTACACTATGAATCCCAATGTTGCTAATGCTTGGACAGCTAAACCAGCATTAGTAACCATGGGGAGAAATTAAAAAAATATCCCTGCTGTAGACAGGATCTCAGAAGGGATAAAGATATGGAGGTCAAGTCATACAGACTAGGCTGACATTGACTAGAAGGCTACTGACTGCACTCTGACTCCACTGAGAGGAGATACAAAGGATCACTAAGTGATGCTCTGAGCCACATTATCAAATTATGTTTGAACAGATTTTTATCTGTGTTGATGCAGAAATATGCTGTTTCAGCTCTGCCTGCATGAGGCCTTTTGTCAAATATCTCCCTCTCTTGCTACCACCATTTCAGATCCACCAGCACTAGGGGTGCTGGGAGTGCTAATTTAAACAAAGAGCTGGTAGCCACTACCTGTACCATGTCATGTAGACCTGCTTGGAGCAGAATTGGATTATGTGGTGCTTAAAATACCATAAGCCATCTAGGCCTCTCAACTCTGGGCCCCCCACTGTTGACATCACGATTGGAGATGTATAGGAATGGTGGAAAATCTAGGGGGAAAAGCCTAAGATAGACAACTCCCTAGAATATTTTTTCTGTCCTCTTTCTCTTTTTTCAGCAGGTTTACTGATTGTACAGATATTTTGCAGAGGGAACTGTGGTGCCTGCACTAGCGGAGGAAGTACCCTGCATAGCTGTTTTTCCCTTGTACGTTTTTCCTGCAAGTCTGTCCAATCTGCCCACCTTTGCTGTGTGTAATGTAGGAGCACAGGAATTGGGCCCACACAGATGCATGGAATGCTATTAATTGAAGCTTTCCCACATATTTTTTGCCAGTAAGATCTCTGTTCATTTTGGGTCTGATCCTAAGCCCATTGAGGTTAATGGAAGCTTTTTCATTGATTTCAATAGGCACAGGTCTGATTCAATAAGGGGATTGCTAAAGGTTTGCACAAATAGTGATTTGTATCTGTAATTACATGTTTTTTTTGCCCTAGTTTACCTTTATACCCAGAGATCCCTGAAAAAGTTCACACAAAAAGCAAATTAGACTTTCCCAAGTTTAATGTCTAGGCACATTGAGAAAGGGAAGAAAAATCAAAGTTTTAGACATCAATAATTCCCTTTACTTACTTTTCTACTGGCCTGATGACAATAGAGTCTACAATTCTCCTCTCTTCTGTCAATTAATACTCTGGTCTTTGAAGGGCTGAGTTTTACCAACAAATTTTAGGTTCTTGTCAATCCCTCAGGGCGAGAGACATCCAGGGAGAAAATCTTGAAACAGCAGTGAGGACTTAAGATGGCAGAGGAGGCTTCTTAAACAGCTATGTCATCTTAACCAAAAGTCTCTCTTCCACACCACAAAAGTCCCTGAAAGGCTACAGAAGCCCATCACAAACCTGCCCAAGTAGCTTTGAAGTGACTTCTCTGAAAAAAAGAGGTTTCGGAATGGCAGGGAGGGGTGGGGGGGAGGTTGTTTGTTTAATTGGGCCTTAAATTATTATCTACAAACTATCTAAAAAAAAAAAGGAAATGGCCAAATTCCTCAATTTATATCAATCATCATGTGGTGCGAGTTAAGTGAATAGAGTTTATTAAACTTTTAACCCAAACATTATTGTAAAGATTCCATAATAGTCAAATTTCCCTCAGACTATTAGTTAAGACCATGGGGTCTGAACTTGCACCTATGGAAATCCATAGTAAAACTCCCATTTATTTCATTCTGATCACAAGGATTTGATCCTTGGTATCTATAAAGCATTGCAACTTACCAACATGCAATTTATTTTCATGTATTCTGTACATCAGTAAGAATCACATTTCAGTTTAATTATTTTACAGCTTTATATTCATTAAATATTCTCATTTCAGAAAAGTCTTGCTGTGGAATCTTTCTTTAGTTAAATCTTCACTTGTGGTTCTGTAATGATCCAGAGATGCATTTATTTATGACTGTATGTTAGCTGGAAAAAAGAAAATGAAGTTATGAATTTTGACTTCTGATGAACAATGTTGCAATCCTTTAATAATTTGTACCAAGGTAATGCATGTACAGTATTAAGCACAGCTAGTTTTAACTGCTGTTCTTATTTAACCAAAGAATGCTTCATTTCTAAAGTAATTTTCATCATTTACTTGTATGTACTGTTTACAAATGTGTATTGCACTTTGCAATGTATTTTAACTTGTAAAGATAATGAATGTTAACAAATTATCCATCAAGTATTAAATGCAAATACATAAAAAAGGGAAGTTGCAGTTTGAATATTTTGATGTCTGTAATATGATTTTAACAGGAATGAACAAGAGGAAGCTTAGTTGACAGCCTTTAAAGTTTCTATCTTATCTAACTACTGTTTTTCTCAGTCTTGCACAATCTTCCTGGTAGAAAGAAGGCCATCTTTGTTTCTCTAAAGAGACTCTGGGAATTGACAGTCAGGTCTTTAGATGTTTGAGGAGGAAGGAGGGGGATACACTGGGAAAACAAGCACTTTTCTCCTTCCTCCTCTCCCCCTTCCCCTCTGTATTTGCTTTAAGCTCAATGTAACACAGCATCCTATAGCCATACATCATTCTTTACAGCTCACCACTCACTCCTATCAGGGATCATAGCAGGGATCAGACAAGTGACTAGACATTGGTTTCAATCTTGTGTGAAATAAAAATGTTATTAAAGCTAATGTTTAAAATTGAATTTACACAAGAAGAAAGGTACTGTACATCTGGGGTCAGGCTTGGGTTATGAGGGATTGCAAGTAACAAAACACAGGGTTCACGAGGTACATACATATCACATAACCAGCATAGATCCAGATTGGGGTGTGGGAGTTTTTAAAGCATCAGTGGATAAATGGGCTCGGGTATGCCACGCATGGAATATATTAAGAGTCCAAACCAGTAGTGGTGTAGACTGTAAGTACATGGCTGGGATGCGTCCTTCGGTTCATCAAGGAAAGGAGGAAGTGGGTTATTTCCCTGGTCAGCGTTCTTGGTTACTCGACCTGATACTGGCAGTGTCCTGTGATGTGTTCTGTTTAGAAGTCTCTGCACCACCTGATAGTGTCGGACACCATGAGCCGTCTCATGAGCCAGCCATAGTGTTGACTGACTAGTACTATGGAACTTCATTTCAGTGCCATTTCTTCCCCTTGCTCTCCCTAATTCTCATTTCCATCTTGTTCTTATTGACCACCCTTTGGTAATCTCTCCCAAGACATGGCCCACCATGCTTCTCTTCCTCTCAAACATAATTACCTATTTTCACCAACTTCTAAGCTAGCCAGCCTTCCCCCCCCCCCTCCAGAGTTCCTGTGCCATATCCAAGAAATTAATTTGACTCACAGCCTTTAGCTCCTATTTATCCTCACAATCACTGAAATCCAGTCCATCTCTTTATCTCCAACCCAGTTTCTTTCCTTGTGTCCATAGCTAGCCTTTTCCCTTCCAACACTGTGGCAACAGTGTTGGGCTCTTTTCCTACCCCGCATCTAATCAGTGAACACTGGAGGGGGGGCTTCGTAGGGCATCCAGATGGCTAGGGATGGCCCTGACCATCTTGGTCACCTCTCTCCATCAAGTTTTTATCAAACACTGCTCTTTTGTTCACCCTGAATTCCTTCTCTTGTCACTTGCTGTCCTTCACATTGCTCACCTTTTGTTTGCCTCTATTGTCTCACAAATGGCATTCATCATCTCCAACTTATCACCCTCTGACTTCTCTGCTGTTCTTATCCCCATTCTTTCTTCCTTTCTTTCAACTCCATGATCTCTACATTTAACTGTCTTTGGTCTCTGCAGCCATTGACTCCTTTTATCACCCACCCTGGCACCCCTGGCAGTACTTTTATGTTCCTTTAATTCTCAATCTTGGTTGTCCTCCTGATTTTGCTACTTTGATCTTGAAATGCTGAGTGCTTTTGAAGAGAGTCCTAAAACTACATTGCCAAGAAGCTTAGAGAGTACTCTAACTATACTGGCTTTCTCTTCTCCAGTGGTTCTCAACGTGTTTGTGTTTACCACTGGGAGTACACAGAGGTCTTCCAGGGGGTACATCAACCCATCTATTTGCCTAGTTTTATAACAGGCTACAGAAAAAGCACTAGCGCAATCAGTACAAACTAAAATTTCATACAGACAATGACTTGTTTATACTGCTTCATATACAGTACACTGAAATGTAAGTGCAATATTTATATTCCAATTGATTTATTTGATAATTATATGGTAAAAGTGAGGAAGTAAGCAAGTTTTCAATAATAGTGTGCTGTGACATTTTTGTATGTTTATGTCTGATTTTGTAAGCAAGTACTTTTTAAGTGAAGTGTAATTTAGAGGTATGCAAGACAAATCAGACTCCTGAAAGGGGTCCAGTAGTCTGGATAGGTTTGGAGCCACTGCTATACTCCACTTTTAAAGAGTGGTTGGATTGGGGAATTTTTACTTTAACAATGACCCTGGAATGGAATTTTAAACACAGCAACCTTCATGCTGACATGGAAAATAGCTGTTCTGCTGGTATAAACAGGGTCAACAGTGCTCAAGGCTTGGAACTTCTACAAGGTGCTATGATCACTACTAGTTCAATCAGTTTAGAGGGAAAAGTAGAAGCTTCATTTGATAACTTATTTTTAAAAGAAAATTATGGTATGATCATATTATGTCTGATATGTTAACAGAGATCATTAAAAATGTTGGGGACTAGGGAGAGAGAGAGTAGCGGGGAAAACATGCAGATTACTTAGGCACTAAAAACAGCAAAATCATTAAATCCTTGATATAAATGTTATTTAGTATTGCTCAAACTTTCCATACAACTAAAACAATATAGAAAACTTTTATCTTTATTTTTGTCTTAGGCTTTTCTTATTTTGTTCACTTTTCTTTTTATAATTCAGTGTTTTCCAGTCTACACATCTTCCCTCAGACTAATATCTATAACAGTGGTTCTCAACCTTTTTCGGCTCAGGACCCATTTGTAAATGTTTATGGCCTGTCATGACCCAGTTCAGTGGTTCTCAAACTTTTGTACTGGTGACCCCTTTCACATAGCAAGCCTCTGAATGTGACCCCCCCCCTTATAAATTAAAAACATTTTTATATATTTAACACCATTATAAATTCTGGAGGCAAAGTGGGGTTTAAGGTGGAGGCTGACAGCTTGCAATCCCCCATGTAATAACCTTATGACGCCCTGAGAGGCCATGAGCCCCAGTTTGAGAACTCCTGCAGTAAATAATAGTCTGAGGGTGGAGGCCCTGTGGTGATGTCAGCTGGGTCGTGCCTAACACTCATGACCTGACAGTGGCATCTCCTGTGCTGTGGGACTGGCTGGGCTGGGTTTGTCTCTCCATTCTGGGCAATGTAACCTCTGAGGTTTCAACACCCCTGGGGTTTGGCGCCACCTCCTTGATGGGACCAAATGTGTGTGAGTGGAGTTGTGACCTGGCTCATGGGGTTGCAGTGCCCCTCAGTCAAATTTGGCCTACCCAGAGTCCCATCATGACGACTGGGCCAAACCTGAATGGTGCTAGGATCCCAGAAATTGTAGCGCCTGGAACGGGTAGACAAGTCCAGCCAGTTCTGTGTGACAGAAGCCACAGGAGCCATCGCCTGACCCATTGAAACAGTCTGGTGACCCAATTTTGGGTCCTGACCCAGGGACTGAGAAATCCTGGTGTACAATTTGTTTATCCCTTTTAATAGGACACTTCCTGGACACTACAGTGCAAATAAGTGATGGTCACATAACCACCACCCTATACCAGAAACCTATTGACCGCTATATTTACCTACATGCCTCCAGCTTCTATTCAGGACACATCACAGGATCCACTGTCTACAGTCAAGCCCTAAGATACAACCACATTTGCTCCAATCCCTCAGACAATGACAAACACCTACAAGATCTTTATCAACCATTCTTAAAACTACAATACCCACCTGAGGAAGTCAGGAACCAGACTGACAGAGTGAGACGGGTACCCAGAAGTCACCTACTATTAGGCTGACCATATTTCCTTGAGACAAAAACGGGACATTGGGATGGCAAAAACGGGACGGGGTTGGGGGTTTCACCGGATGAAGTCGGTGCAGTGGCTGCAGAATGTGGGCTGCTTGAAGAAGCGTGCCGTGAATTTGTGGCTCTTGACCTCGTGGATCACCTTCTGGCGCAGCGCCCTCTTGCGGCAGAACAGCGGCTTGGCCAGGCACTCCAGCTCGGTGGGCGAGGTGACCAGCGCCATGGCCCCACCTGGCCCCCCAGCGCCGGGTGGGGGGGGGGGGAGAGACAGGGGGGACTGGAGGAATAAACAGAACAGAGATGGGGGAGAGAGAGATGGGGGGATGGGGATGAAGAGGATGGAGGGAGAGATAGAAGGGGGGATGAGGGATGAAGAGGATGGAGGGGACAGAAGGAGAGAAGGCAGGAAGGTAAGAAGGAAGAGGATGGATGGATGAGAGAAGAGATGGGGTAGGGAGCAAGGGGGATGGAGGAGGCAAGGGACAGAGAGAAGGAGGGATGGAGAGAAGGGAGATGGAAGAGGAGGCAGTGGACGGAGGGATGGAGAAGGGAGATAGAGAGAAGGAAGAGAGGGATGGAGGGATAGAGAGAAGGCAGGAAGGGAGGGATGGAGATAAGAGGAGGCAGCGGACAGAAGGAGAGAGAGAAGGGAGGAAGGAAGGGATGGAGAAGGGGAATAGAGAGAAGGGATGGAGGGAGCGAGAGAAGAGGAGGCAGCGGACAGAGGGAGAGAGAGAAGGGAGGAAGGGAGGGATGGAGAAGGGGGATGGAGAGAAGGGAGGGAAGAAGGAGGAATAGAGAGAAGAGGAGGCAGCGGGTGGCGGGCTGAAGCCGACGGCGGAGCGGAGCTGTCCAGAGCCGCAGCCGGGGGCCGAGGTGGGGACGGGCGCGCCGGCAGGGGAGCTGCCGGCCGGAAGTTATGAGAAATAAATAGTTCTCGGGCATCTTTTCCATCACCCGTCCAGCGGTGGGACACTGGTGCTGGGCTGGCGAGATGCAGTTTGCTCATCGGTGATTTTGATCTGATATTTCCCACAGAACAGAGGATCCGGGCTCAGAGTTTCTTTCTCCCTGGGGGCAGGGGAGGGGAGAAGGTTGAAGATGGGGGCCGTAGTCACCGGGCCAGTCCCAAGTGTCTTTGCCTTTCTCCCTCTCTTTGCACCTTGCCTGCGTTTTCAGGTGCTTCTGCTGAGCTCCAGTACCGGGGGAGGTGCAACCCCTTGTGTCCTCTGCAAAGACAGACCCTCTGCACGTGCATTTTTGAACCCCGGAGCACGGGGCATGGGGCCAGATCTCGGCTCTCACTCCGCAGGCTGCTGGCTCAAGAGCTACTGAACAGGGAGGGAGGGTAGTGTCCACAGAGTGGCCCCAGTCTGGTTAGTTCAAGGGCCCTGCTCCCACTGAAGTGTTGCTACTGATCGCAGTGAGGGCAGGATGGGTCCCTACGCGTTTGTCTCTGGAAAGAATAAAGGTGAGTAAAGCCGCGTTCCGTTTTTTTTATAATAAATGGGACAAAATTGATATCCTATTTAATAATCGGCTAGAAAAGTGTGTGAGAAGCCATCATGCGCAGTAGAGATGGCCCTAGACGAACGGCATGCTGGGAGGTGTAGCATGCTGGGAGCTGTAGCATGCTGGGAGGTGTAGCATGCTGGGAGGTGTAGTTCGGCAGCACAACATGGCTGCTGCGCGTACACCGCTGAGAGGGAAGCAGGATCTGGATCAAGGGCCTAGGGCAGGAGGGTGGCTGGGCGCAATAGGCGCAGGCAGGGGGCTCTGTCCGGGCGGGGCGCGGGAAGGGGGCGCTGGGCCGGCGGGGCGGAGGCGCCTGGGCACGGCCCAGCCAGCTGCGCCCAGCCTATCTGGTGCCATGGGGGAGGGGGAGAGAGCTGAGCGAGCGGGGGCCTTGGAGTGGGTAGGAGGGGGGCTGAACGAGCGGGGGGGGCTGTGGGGGGAGGGGAGGCTGAACAAGCATGGGAGGCATGGGGGGGAGGGGAGGCTGAACGAGCGGGGGGAGGGCCATGGGGGAGGAGGGGAGGCTGAACGAGCGGGGGGCTGCGCTTGGAGTGGGGGGCTGAGCGGGGGGCATGCTTAGAGTGGGGGGGGGGCTGAGCAGGGGGGGGTTGAGCGGGGGGGGGTGTTACTGTTGGCCCGTGTCCACGGGTTTTTACACTAGTTTATATTAAAGAGATGGGACGGTCGGGAAATGTGAAAAAAACAGGACTGTCCCGTTCAAAACGGTACATATGGTCAGCCTACCTACTATAGGACAGGCCCAATGAGGAAAATAACAGAACACCACTGGCCATCACATACAGCCTTCACCTAAAGCCTCTCTAGCACATCATTAACCATCTACCATCTATCCTGGAAAACAATCCCTCAGTCTCACAGACCTTGGGAGGCAGGCCAGTCCTCTCTTACAGACAGCCCCTAGCTTGAAGCAAATACTCACCAGCAACTACACACCACACCACAGAAACACTAACCCAGGAACCAATCCCTGTAACAAACTCCACTGCCTACTCTCTGTCCCCATATCTATTCTAGTGACACCATCAGAGGACCCAACCATATCAGCCACACCATAAGGGGTCATTCACCTGCACATCTACTAATGTGATATATGTCATCATGTGCCAGCAATGCACCTGCAATGTACATTGGCCAGACAATCTCTATGTAAAAGAATAACTGGACAAAAATCAGACATCAGGAATGGTAATATACAAAAGCCAGTAGAAGAACACTTCAATCGCCCTGGACATTCAATAACAGGGTTAAATGTAGCCATCCTTCAATAATTTTTTTTTCAAAAACAGACTTCAAAGAGAAACTGCAGAGCTACAATTCATTTGCTAACTTAATACCATTAATTTGGGCTTGAAAAGAAACTGGGAGTGGCTGGCTCACTACAAAAGGAATTTTCCCTCTCTTGGTATTGACACTCATCATCAATTATTGGACATGGACCACATCCACCCTGACTGAATTGGCCTTGTTAATAATACTGGCTTTCCGGTTGTAAGATAACTCCCTTCTCCTCACATGTCAGTATATTTATGCCTGCATCTGTAACTTTCACTCCATGTGTCTGAAGAATTAGGGTTTTTAACCCATTAAAGTTTATGCCCAAATAAATCTGTTAGTCTTTAAGGTGCCACCAGCCTTCTCATCCCCTTTAAAGGTTTATTTGCGCTCTCTTAACCTTTAGCAATTTTGCTCTTCTCCTTGTCATGCTCTATTTTTGCCCATCCTCTCTATTTTTACTTGGCTTTTCACCCTCCATTCACCCTCACTTCCTCTCATCCATTTCTCTCCTTCATCTCCTCCTCTGGGGATGAAACCCTACAAAGTAGGTGAGGAGTGTTTTGGAGGGTGGGGCAAGTGACTAACTTGTGTGTCACTGACCAAAAGTGGGCGAACCGGCACCAGGCCGTCAATGAGTCACATCCTCTTTCTGGCATTAAAAAAACAAACACAGACATCCACGTGATCCTCCTCCTCCTCTGAGCCTCCCGGGGTCCCTCCAGCCCAGGACCTACAACCTGGGCACCGCTGGTCGGGGTGTGAGCACTGCGGGGCGGGGACGTGTCTTTCTTCCAGACCCTGCAAACGGTTCAGGGCCGGTGCCCAGCTTGATATGGGTCATTTTCCAGGGGACCCCTCCGCGGAGCACGTGCTTCCGCGTGGGCGTCCGGCTCGGGGCCGCCCAACGCCCCACGTGCCTGGGGCCTCGCGCTCACAATAAGGACACTCCACCCTGCCGCAGGCCGGAACCGGGGGCTCCTCGAGCACGCGCAGGGGCGCGAGCCGTTAAGACTCTGTCCATCATCGCCCCCCCCCCCCCTTAGGGCCAACGGTCGCGGGAGGAGGGAGCGGGTCAGATTTCGAGGTCAGGGGACATGAACTCTTCCGGCGCCTGCCTCGGGGACTCCTGAGCCGCTGCGCGCGCACGGGGCGGGTCTGTTGGCGGCGGCGGTTTGCGAAGGAGGCGCGCGCAGAGTCCCCCCGCCCCGCCTTGGTCGCTCGCTGGTCGGCCCCGCCCACGCGGAGGGGGAGGAGCCGGCTCAGCCCGGCCTCCGCCTCCCATTAGCTGCGCTCGGGCCGCAACTCCCACTAGGGCGGGGAGGGCCCGTTACCTGCGCCGCGGCGGCGGCGGCGGCCTGGCTGGGGAAGTGGGCGGCGCCCCTCCGCCTCTCATCCTTCGGCCCGGGAGGAGACGCGAGACGGCCCAGGTCTCCCCGCCGCGGCCGTGCCATGCTGTGCCGCGCCCGCCTCACGCTGGTGGCGGCGGCGCTGCTGGCGCTGGGGGCCCCGCGCGGCGGCGGCGCCCGGCTCCTGGAGTGGTACACGGCGTGGGTGAGCACCGCCTACACCGAGCCGCTCAGCAACCGCACGCTGCGGGGCAGCGCCGAGAGCGGCCGCTACGGCGACAGCTCCCCCAAGGAGAGCGCGCAGGGCCTGGTGGGCATCCCCCGCGGCGCCTCCGCCCGCCACATGGAGGGCTGCGCCCCGGACACCGACTACGACGTGCCCCTGCCGCCGGGGAGCCGCGGCCCGCTCAGCGGGGAGCCGCCGCCGCCCTGGATCGCGCTGGTGGCCCGCGGGGGCTGCACCTTCAAGGAGAAAGTCACCAACGCGGCCCGCAAGCGGGCGGTGGCCGTGGTGATCTACAACGAGCCCCGCTTCGGCAACGCCACCGTCCCCATGTCCCACCTCGGTGAGTGGGCCCGCAGCCGGGGCCTTGAGTCCGGGGGTCTCGTGCGGGGGGTGGGGGCGGCTGGGAGGAAGGGGGACCCGGTGGGGCAATGAAGTGGAGGGGGAGGCGAGGGTGTGTCTGGGGGTCCGCATGCCCCGGTGACACGAGATGCCTTTCGGGGGAAAGGGAAAAGGGGAACACCACGAAACGCCCTTAAAAAGGACGTGTAGGGCTCGTTTCCTGTCACTACACGTAATACTAACGCGAGGGGTCTGTATGGTAGAGGCACGGAGTTTTACACCAAGTCTTGAGGGAAGGGACGCAGAAACTACCAAGTGTTGCAGTGAAACCATTAAGCAACTGCCCCAGGTCTTTCTGTGATGCTCCTCACAATAGTATCTAAGCACCTAATAATAAAGTAATATGTTGCTCTTTAACTTCAGGTTGAACAAAATTGTACTGAATCAGAGAGTTAGTCTGGAATAGCAGAGGTAACAAAGAGTCCTGTGGCACCTCAAAGATTAACAAAGTATTGAAGCATAAGCTTTCGTGGGCTAGTACCCAAGTGGGTATTTAGCTCACGAAAGCTTATGCTTCAGTACTTAGTCTTTGAGGTGCTACAGGACTCTGTCACTTCTGAAAATTGTACTGGAGACTGCAGAGATGTGTAAAATTACCACTTAAGACAGGGAATTACCTATTGGATGAGTCTTTAGTGCAGGCTTTCTCTAGTACTTACCACTTCGATTTATAGTACACACTATAATCCTCACACCTCTGAAGTAGGTGAGAAAAGTGATGTATAGAGGGATCAAATTGACTTGTCTAAGCATGCCTATCTATCTGTAGCCTACAGACTGTGTCTGTGACCCTGCCAAGGTAAGAGCTCAGGTGTTCTGGCTCCACACAGTCTGCTGAATTTTTTTGTGTGTGAAAGCATTACCTGCTTGAGAACTTAAAAAACAAAAAGAAACAACAACAACAACAACCTACCAATGTTTTCAACTATCAAGTATGCTTAAAGGCACAGGAGGAGACCTTCAGGGCAGGATACAGGGAGTAAAAAATCAAAGCATGGTGGGGAAAACCCTGTTGCAGATATCAGCGAACCTGCACTGTGTACTAATCTTACTAGTGTCAAGGCACTCTTTCAAGAGGATTTTAAATGTTAGTAGGTTTAGGTTTTTTTATTTTAAAGGCAGTTTTCTTTTCCTCTAGTAAAATTAGCTGAAAAAGTCAACTTTGTAGTGTCATTGCTTCAAAGGATATTTGAGACCTCGAAGGGAAGTAAGTTCCTCTTGACGTAATAAGTAAGTGGCACCATCCTGCAAGTTGGAGTCATGATTAAGAATTACTGTTAAGCTGTTTTGTAATAAGGCTATGTCTACACTAGCACTTTTGTCGGTAAAACGTTTGTCAGTCAGAGGTGTGAAAAAACACAGCCCAACCGACAAATGTTTCACTGACAAGTGCCAGTGTAGATACCACTGTGTTGACGGGAGATGCTCTTTTGCCGACATAGCTACTACCATTTGTTAGGGATGGTTTGATTATGCCAGTGGGGAGAGCTGACATAATTAATAGTATTTTTATATATATTTTTATTTTATCTTCCCCCTCCCTGCTTGTACCAGATGCCTTTATATTTTATGCCTTGTAGTAGTTGCTGTCTTTGCTTTTCTATGAAATCTCTTCCCTTTTACTTTCTGCCTACATTCTTTCTTTTCGTCTGTTTTTTTTCCCCCATCTCCTTTTTAGTTTTCTCTTTTTTTTTCTCTCTATTTTTACTTCCCTGTGCCCTCATGAGCAGGATTCATGTTTCTCAGGTTAGGTCTATACTACAAACTTTTTGTGGTATTGTTGAATGGGGTATGATGAGGTGTGATTCATGACCAACATCGCAAAAGCCCTTAGTGTAGACAGAGTATACTGGCAAAACTACATTTTTGCTGGTATGGCTTATTTCATCAGAAGAAGGGGGAGACAGGGAACACGAGAACATATTGAATATTCTTTCCTGTTTAAGATTTGCATATATGTGGTTCTGAGCTATACACATATGGGTTAAGTGTGTATCTGAAGTGGGATCTGAGCTACTTGTGGTACTTCCTTGGCTCTCTATTTAGTACTAAACTACACAGAATATGTTAAGTGCTTAGCAAAGGTTGATAAACCAGTGCCGATAACTAACACGATATTCTTAAAGAAATTTTAATCTGTTGGAGTACAAATAACTAAAATTATTTTATTTTGATTGAGTGGCTGTGCAGATGCAAAAAGAGATTTGTTTCAAACTTGTTTCCAGCTTCTAGAGGTAAATAAATACATTGACTTCTTGTCAGAAATGTAGATTGACTAGATGTTTGTCTTCTGAACAAAACCTCTTTTTCTTGCCAGAATCTTTTCTTCTGTAGCATGTATGTGGAGAGTAAAAAGTGATCTAAATTTCCTTATGTAACATTGATGAAATTGCTCTCTGGTAATGGTCTTTGGCTTGGTTTAAAGGTGGAATTTGTTTGATATCTGCCCCCACCCCTCCATTAACTAATTACTTGTTTTTACCCTTGTAATGCCTAGAGTGGTGCGTGTTCTGTGACTAAAAAAAGGCCAACTGACATTAACATCTAAATCTTCTGGAAGGAGAGTATTATTCCATTGGAAGAGGCTCAAGCTTTAAAAACTATAGATTTTTTTGATGAGGATATTTGTATCTTTGAAATTAATTCTGAGTTTTCAGTATTTACGTCCACTTTAGATTGTAGGTTCCTCAGAGCAGAGACATGTCTTGCTATTTCCCTAGTTAAGTTTCCTTACAACACCTTCTCGTCAACTGTCAGACACAGATAACTTGATTATCACTACAAAAGGTTTTTATTTTTCTCATGATGGCTCATCCTAATTAAACAGCCTCTTAGAATTGGTATGATAATTTCCAACTCTTTATGCTTTCTGTGTATATAAAGGCATCTTACTTCTGTGTGTTCCATTCTATGCATCTGATGAAGTGGGCTATAGCCCATGAAAGCTTATGGTGAAATAAATTGGATAGTCTCTAAGGTGCCACAAGTATTCCTCATCTTATGTCCAGAAATGGCAGCGAAATAATTTCTTAACGTGGATGAGTGAGCAGTCCTCTGAGGCTTGTGAAAGAACCCTCCTGCTTCCAGCATTATCCTGTCCAAGGGTTGCTTCTAAAGGATTTACAAAATCCTGGAGTCATAAAATGTGGCCTTCTCTTGGTGGGTAATGGGGAGGGGTTTGTTGAATTGTTAGCTTAACACAATTGAAATACCCTATTAAGATGCAGGCTAACACCTTTGAAGCTGCAGTATGTTGTAGCTTAGGAGGGAGCCTGGGTGGTATCACCCGCTACCACCACTTCAAACACATTAGCCTACATTTTAATGGAGTTTTGCAATTGTGATGTTAACACAGTTGGAAAATACATATTTTTGCCCATCAAAACATATCTTCATGGGGAGGAAGTGGTCTTGAATAAGCAGTCTGAAATGTATAATGAAGCCCATAATATTGACCCCCAGCTTTAAAGCCTTAAGTCCATTCCTAATGCCACCCCAGGTATCAAGCTGGCTTCATGTAGTTCCATTCCTTCTTGTCTCAGAACTGAGGAGAAGAGTAGGCTGAGAAATGCGGTTCCTCAAAGGATTACAATAGTTTTAGCATGCGGGGAAATGGGGGATGATACAAATGGCACTCTTGTCTCCTCCTAGGTCACCTAAAAGTTATACCTTTGAGTCATCATAAAATTGTTAGCTAGTAAACCCCCTTTCTTTGTTAGGTGCAATTTATTTACTTTAAAAAGATGTTGAGACAGACACCTCTGACACAGGTCTGAGAATATGCTGTTTTCAATAAACAGAAATAAAGCCGCAAGGAGGGGGAAATTTTGGTTTTGTTTACAGTAAGTTCCAGGCATGTCTTCTATTTATTGTCTGGCCTACCATAGTGTTCTGTGTTTTTTTTTTTTTTTTTTTTTTTAAAGCACTTATAACTTCAAGTAACTCTCACATGAAGATAAGGCCTTTTCAAGTCAAAAGTTCCTAAGTATTTCCACAGCAAACGCTGACAGATACCATTTCAAATTACTTGAAATTCCTGTTGGTCCCATCCCAGAGTAATAGTTGGGATCTGCCTTGAGTACTTTGGGATCTGACTTGAAACTGTCTATTACAGATAGAACAAAATAACTTCGTCATTTTGCCATCTTCAGCTACTACTAAAGAGCTATAAACTAACGGATGTTTGTGAATGCATTTTAGTCCTTCAAAGCCTGATAAATTGTATCGATCTCTTTATTTGCTAAATGAATCTTAAGATCAGTATCCCATTGTATTCTATGGAATGAGGCATATGGGGCCTCACTAAATAAGTTTTTTCAACTATGTCTGGTATGTGTATAAATTATTGTTTTCTTTATATAGAATTGCATTTGAGAATTTCACAGGGTAAGCTGTTTTAGTAATTGAACTTGCTTTGTCAAAGTAACTCTGCTTTGTTGTCACAATTTTAAGTATTTTCCATTCATGCTGTCCACCTCTTACATTTTAACTTTAAAGGATTGAACTGCATTCAGATAATAATCTGGAGTAAGTGTGCACTCTATTGACTTTTTTTCCCCTTTCCTCCAACAGGAACGGGCAATACGGTGGTAATTATGGTTGGCTATCCAAAAGGGATAGAAATTTTGGAACCAGTACGCAGAGGGATTCCAGTAAAAATGACTATTGGTGTTGGCACAAGACATGTGCAAGAATATATTAGTGGACAGTCAGTTGTGTTTGTAGCCATCGCTTTTATCACCATGATGATCATATCACTAGCCTGGCTCATATTTTACTATATACAACGTTTTCTATATACTGGGTCACAGTTTGGAAGCCAGGTAATTGTAGATGGTAAAAGTAATCTTCTTAAACATTTTTAAAGTTTTTTCTCTCTCATGCATGTCTCCTGTAAAATTCTTTGTCTGGATCCAATACTAATTTTATTGAAATGTTGTTTAGCACCATATTTTCTTGTCTATGATAGTCCATGGATGCTTAGAATGAATACATTTTTAAGTGAATACACTTATAAGCAGCATATTAATTGGCATCTCAAGCTTGTTTAGATTTAATGCCATTTATATCTGCCTCCTACAAGATCACTGTTTAATTTAGAATTGGGCAACAATTTTAGTGAAACTTGGTATAGAGCAATGTTTGACTAGTGCTCACTGGGTAAGATGTATTAATTCTCTTCCTTCCTCCCAATTTAAACCGTAATATAGACGTTCTTCCTCCTCCTTTTCCAGTCTTCAGATAGAGAGCTCTATTGAGTAAAGTTTAATGGAGAGAGTCGATGGGCCAGTCATTAATGCTCTTAAATTAACCCAGTAGTATCCTGTAAACCTAAAATGTTGTGTTGTAAAGCTTTTAAAAAAACAGACTCTAAAGCCGGCATTGTGATTGTAGTTCAGCCCCAATCCTCTGATGGGCCACAGCCTGAAAATCGGTTGCAGGGGAAATGCCCAGTGAGTTGCAGCTAGGGTGACCAGATGTCCCAATTTTATAGGGACAGTCCCGATTTTGGGGTCTTTTTCTTATATTGGCTCCTATTACCCCCCACACCCTGTCCCGATTTTTCACACTTGGTGTCTGGTCACCCTAGTTGCAGCAAATTACTAGGGCCACTAGGACCCAGTAAGAGCTGGGGGAGTGAGGAAGGGAGAGGAGCAGATCATTCCTTCCAGTTGCTACTGCAGCTACTTCCTTTGCCTCTTTACAATCCCTCTGCTTTTCAAGAGCAGTTCTTCTGTGCTCAGTGCTCCAAACTAATGGAGATTTGGCCCGAGTGAGCCACAAAGGGCTGTGTAGTCCACTTTACATCTCTTTAGGACGTTCAGTTCCAAACTTCTGAAGCTGATTACTGGGAAGAGAGTTGGTGATCAGCAGCCCCGTCGGGGTGTGTGTCTCTCTGTCTCTCTAAAAAAACACAAGACACCCACACAATGGATGGGAAATCAACTTGCGTGGGAGGGGGGGAATCCACAGTCTTTGGGATGTAGGATAACTTCAGCCATTTTGTGGGCTGCAGATAAAAAAAAAAAGAATCATTAGTCTAGTGGACTGCATATGGGGATGAGATTCAGGAGCTACTGAGCTCAAAATATGCCTTTGCTACATGACTTACATGGCCTGGAGGGGAGGCAATCAATCATTAACCTGCTTTCCCAGTCAGTAAAATGAATACAATACCTCATAGAGTTATAAGAAGCAGAGGTTTTTGTACAATGCATTGAAAATGAACCCCTTTGTAAGGATTAGGTGCTACCAATAAAAATGTTTCCTGGAACTTCATATTTCCAGTCCAAAATAAATCTGATGGTGGGAGGAATATTTTCATATCAGTATGTGCAAATTGCTAATAGTTGACAAATCATATAGTTAATCTGTTTCATAAAGCTAGAACATAAAAATTATCATTTTGTAATCTATCCAAGTATTAACATATGTAATGGAGGGTTCCAAGATGATGATATGGGGAATATCATTTCCCAAATATGTAAATATGCCAAACTTGTGGGAGTGGCGGCCCTTCTTCTCATCCCCATGGGCTGCTTCGACCCTTGTGTCTCCGCTGAAATAATGCCAAATGGAACGCTTCCAGTGGCATTTTGACGGACATGCCAAGTACTTCAGTGTCCGTCGAAACCGGAAACTTTCACTTCAGCGGCTTTTCGGGCGGACACTTTGAAGCGCATGGCATGTCCGCCGAAAGCATTCGGCTCGGTGGCACTTGGGTGCAGGGACTCGTGACCCCAGGGAATCACCCTGCAACTCCCCGGTGGGTTGCGACCCCCAGTTTGAGAACCTCTGCCTAAAAATGTGATCCCATAAACTTTACTTATGGAGTAGTCTTCAGTCATACAAGTTGTCCTATTCTCTCAAGTAGGAGTACTTGTTTTAAGGGTTACAGGATCAGGCTTTAAAACTGAGAAGAGACTATTACAGGATGTCTCTTGGAATCGCTAATTTGATAGTTTAAAAAAAAACCTTGCTGTTGGAAGCACGGTTACTATTCAGTGCCAAAGTCTGATAAAACTGATTATAAAAAGTTATTTTGACTGGTCTAACTTTTAAAAAATTAGTATCGTGCAAAAAGTAGCTTATGTAAATGGTGAATATTAAGTTCAGTGTTTTTAGGGAGGGGAAAAACACCTGAAATGTTGGTATCTTATGCCCTGAAGTTGCATTTGGATCCATGTGGAATTCCATTGGGTTTTGGAATAGGCCTGAAGCTTCACCTGCGTGGATCCAAATGTAGGATTGAGATCACCCTTTAGAATTTTTTACTTGCATGAACATTTAACTTTATAGTGTCCTCTTAAATTGAAGCCCTTTCCTCAGGGCATTTGCGTTGCAATAAGGGGCATATGTTTGCATTTGCAGTGGAAAAGAAAATTTGAGCTCCAGACTGAGCAGAAGAATGTTTTTCCTTAATCTGCAATCCATCTGAAAGTCTCTAGTTTAATCCTAGTTCTATATCTGGAGGGGCTATTTAATGTGTGACTGCTTCTCTTTCCTCATGCCTTCCTGTTTTACTTGCAGTTGTAACTTTGCACAAAGTATGTACCAGTTTAAATTGGTTTAGAGAATTGTGCTATTGATACGGTTTCTTAAACATCTTCTCAGGTTAAAAGAAATACATTCTCTGATCATTGTCTGTGTCAGACCTCTTGGCAAGATAACAGGGAAGATAAGTATGCTGCAGACACTGAGCTGTGTCTTGACATTCCTTTTGACTGTCCAATATGCACCACCAGTATATTTGCTCATTGGATTTTTGCTGTGGTCCTGTTACATTTCCCCTTTTTTCTCTCTACATTGCCTATAAAGTAGCAAACTGTCCTTGTCTCTCTGCACTTTGACAGTACCCAATTCTTGTGCATCTTGCCACAGTTTATATCAATAGAGGATCGTATATTTGCTGTAGTGCCCCATAGTGTGTGGAACTCACTCCTCCTTAATATGCATTGGTGGGTAGAAGGCTTTACTACAGTGACAAAAGTTGGGAATTTCTTGAATGTATTTGAAGAGTTTGTAAACTGTACAGAATACTCTAGAATTTAAGGTTTTTCATAATTTGATACTCACTTAACTAAACTAAATCTGCGTAACATTATTTTAAATATTCTCTCACCACTTTAAGGGCCACAGAAAAGAAACCAAGAAAGTGATCAACCAGCTTCAGTTGCATACTGTGAAGCATGGAGACAAGGTACTTTAGTAAATTAAATTGTTTTGGTCAGAATGGTCTTTGCAAACTGTCTTCATTGTATTTGTTTTAAAAATAAAAATGACTTTAACTACTGTTGGGCTGTCTATAAATTACAGTGCATGACTGTCGTCTTGTTTGTTATTAACCTGCTTTTTTCTGTCTAGAAAGCAAGTTGAAAAATCAATCCTCATTACTATCACTAAAGGAAAGGCAGATTACTAACTGAGTAGTATCAAGTTGTACAAGGCCAAATTAGAGGGTTTCTTATTTCTCTCAATTACTGTAGGTTTAATATCTTTATGATAAGTCTGTAATGAAAACACAAAGGCCAGTATTTAACATCTAACAAAGATATATTTACCAGCATAGGATCTTGGCTAGTGCCAAACATCAACATTACAGCTGAATTGTACAGTATTTCTCAAGATCTATTGATTACACAATTTCATATACAGTAAAACCTCAATTTAATGGACCTCGATTTAACGGACTTCGGATGCAATGGACAAAATTTCTGATCCATATCAGACTGTGACCCTTTCCTGCTGCGGCCCTGGTCCCCTTCGCTGGCGGCCGTCTGCTGGCTCCTGGCAGCCGCCCCGGTCCCGCCAGCAGGCAGGCTGGCTCCCGGGTCCCGCCGGAGGGTGGGCTGGCTGCCGGCTCCCGTCTGGGTCCCACCAGCGGGCAGGCTGGCTCCCGGCTCCCAGCAGCCGGGACCCGGCAGGCTGGCTGCCGGCTCCCGGCTCCCGCCCGGCTCCCAGCAGCCGGGACCCGGCGGGCTGGCTGCCGGCTCCTGGCTCCCGCCCTGACCCTGTGGCGGGCGGGCTGCTGCTCCGACAGCTCGGGTTTTTTTTTATTATTAAATAACAGACTTTTGGATTTAACGGACACCCCCTCGCCCGAATTAGTCCATTAAATCGTGGTTTTACTGTATTACAAATCTGTTGGTCTTGATGCTGTTTTCTTTTTATGATTCTAGAATGGGAAGAAATACCTAAAAATTGTGATTAATCCTTTAAAGAATGTCTTGTTCCCAAGGATTTTTACATATTTCTAATCATTACTTCATGGACAAAGACACAGCTTATTTAAAATGTGTATAGTAACAAAGCTTGACAGTTCTTCACTTCTGGACTTTCTCTACATCCCATGTGCTCTAACTTTTTGCAAATAATCTGCCTATCATCTCACAGACAGGTTACATTGAATATCATTTACTGGAGCAGGTGTACTTCTGTCAAACGTTATCTTTAAGTAGTGTCTTACATTGTCTGGACAGATGTATATTTTTGTTTTCCTTTGGTCCAGTCATCAGAATCCCAACAGTTTCCCTTCACTTTTTTATTGTTGTTTAGGCTGATTCCACCATGGCACTTCGAGTGCAGAAGGTAGGGGGCTGCAAGGATTTTTAAAAATTAATGCTCGTCACTCCAGGCTTGTATTAAACTCCCAAGGTTACAACTTTTTTCTGACCTTGGATTGGTAAACGCTACTACCACCCAAATGCAAAACCCCTTTTTCGACCTAGAAAGGCACACTTGGGAATTCCTTCTTGTTGGGTACCTTTAAGCCCTTTCACCTCTTCTCTCCCCCCCTCCCTGGGGGAAGAGCTGAGAAAGTAAACAAAGAAAATTAGCTGTTGCCATCAGCTAATTAAGCAACATATGCACAAACTTCTTAGGATACCAAAAATCCAACCCTGTTCTTAAAAGAAGGTTAAAAAAAAATTTAAACAAAAAAAGAGAAAATACATTTGGAACTTTGGGTGTTTACTAGATATTAAAAGAGCAATTCCAAAAATTAAGCACCCAAAACAGCTTACTTGGAGGGGGGTTTATTTTAAAGGTTACAAGCAAACAAAAGCATCTGGGGTTAACACAGAGGAGGAGTTCACTAGCCATAAGTAAGCAGAAATAAACCTAATTGCATTTTCTAAACATACCTCATCTACTTACACATTTGAGGGGTCCAAATAAGTAGTTCTAGGTATGATCTGATGATCTGTTCTCATACCTGGCTTAATGCTTATAGCATAACTGCTCTTGTTCTATTTTCCAGAGAACCACAACAGAGAAAGGGGACATTTTTCTCCCCATTTAAAAAAAGTTCTAGCCTTCCCATTGGCTCTTTTGGTCAGGTGACCATTCCCTTCCTTTACCTGAGGAACTTTGTTAATCCTTTACAAATAAAGCAAGCAGAGAACAGCGACCAAGAAGGACTCCACAGCCAACTGTCTGGCTGGGTGTCCACAAAAGGGAGCTATCCCTTACCCCCTTCATCCATCACAATTGTAACCCAATAATGTAGGGCTTTTTGTGTTTAAAGTAGTAGTATAGCAGTGTTCAAAGTTGAAGCACTTTAAAAACATTTCAGCCTTAAGAAACATGTTTATAGTTGTGTGGACCTTTTCTGAGCCGTTTGGGGGATTATTGTGAAATGGACACACATTTGATTGTGCTACATGTGCCATGGTTGGCATCTGCCCCTGGGTTCAGTGAAATATATTTGCAGTAGTAAATGTTTTATTAATTTAACTTTAAACATAGACTGGCAACTAGTATAGAAATATTACAAGTAACTTTTTATTTAAAATAGAAATTATGGGCTTGATCCTCCTATAGCCTATTTGAATAGCCTTCATATATTTGCTTTTATATACAACTCAGTTAAAATTACTTGATTACATGGTATACAAAATATCTTCATGCTTAAGTTTTCCTTCACAACCTTAACTACAAAAGGGGCAAGACATGTCAGAATACATGAAGGACTCTCCCAGAAAGTGTTAATTAATTGCACACTGTTCTGACTACAGTGCAGTGGCTCTCAACCTGCAGCCCAGTCAGCACACAGCGGTGGGCATGTGACATCTTCAGACCCATACAAATAGTATATATATTATGTTGATGCAGCCCACATACTGTATTAGGTTGAGAACCACAGATCTGTAGTCTCAAGGGCTAATGAGCATTCAATATACCCTTTTTTTCTTAGAATTGAATGAGTGAGTAGTTAGAGAGGTTTTAAGAATCTTGTTAAACTGCTTCATCTGGAGTATGAGGGACTTTCCTCTCCAGTTCCTAGATTTCCTGTGCAAGCCTGTTTACCAGGGCACTGTGGGAGGAGAAGGCTGAAGATGCAGGATGAGGCACCATTCAACTCTACAAGAGTATGTTGAATGCTCATTAGCTCTTGAGACTGTAGAATGGGAGTTAAATGAGTTTGTCTGTTATATCTTTCGTACCTGCCATGTGAAATCTCATACATCTGGAGATGGGTTGCTTTATTTTTTTTAGCTTACTAAATGCTTGATTGCACCCCATTAAGAACACCTGCGTTCAGAGAAGTCAGTCACCTAAAAAGTGCTTGGATTGACATGTGATATATCTAGGTTTAGCCACAATCAGTGATTTTTGGTTCTATCAAACCACCTTTTGTTTCTCCACTTTTTGATAGTATTTCTAATTGAATTATATGAGAGAACTTCTTATTTATGACATTTTAAAGCATTCTGTTCAATGATTATTATACTGCATGACTCATAATGCTTGTTCTATACACGATCTTTTTAATGTCATGGTCTACCTGCACATTTAAATGTGTTTTCTTTAGGGTTTAGATGTTGATGCAGAAAATTGTGCTGTGTGCATTGAAAACTATAAGCCAAAAGATATTGTCCGAATTCTACCATGCAAGTAAGTTTGATTGCCTTTTAAAAACTATTTTTATTATACTTTCCATAAGAAATATTTAATGAGGTTCCTAGAAACCTGAGACATTTCTGGAGCATGGGATTGTAAAGCAGTATAATGCACTGAAGTTGTGCCATCTGTTTGGCCCGTAACACATGCAAGAACATGAGAAGATGGTATTTCATAGATGTGGTGGGGCGTTCGGCCTTTCAAATGTTATAAACTTGTTAATTAGAATGTTATCATATGTATAAAGTATATATGTGACTATTACTAGTTTTGTGGGAATGTTTTTTTTTAGTGAGAAACACTTTCTTCAGTTAAAGAAAATGAGATGTATAATTAGAAATGACCGACATAATCTTGAAAAATTCTTAGTAAAAAGAATTTGTAATATAAAACATTGATTCCTTGTTTGTATAAATGTTTTGATCAGTCCTTAAATGGACATGTCTCTAAAAGGTCTGTAATCCAATGTCTTGGTTATGTGACAATGAAGAAGAATTGATTGGTTAAAGTATTGTACTTTAATAAGAACAGTTAAAGAGGAGATCTAAACTATGTGAATAGTTGTTTCTATGTATTACCAAATATTTTTTTGAGTATTGTCTAATGCTATTTTTTAAATAGCCTTTAAATCTGACATTAGTTTCTCCACTTTAATCACTTAGGATTGTGGACTGATTCTTTAAAGAAAGGTACTTCCTATACATTCTGTCAGTATACTTGTTCATTGCCTTCCAACTTTGGCGGATAGGTTACTCTATTTAGTAACTACTGAGATTAAAAAGGTTCACCCATGAATCCATCTAATATCCTGAAGATGGACATAATAGAAAATGATTAGGCTGTCTGAAAGAATAAATCCTACTTTAAAAAAATTAAAACCAAATGTACTTTGTTTTTCTTCAGGCATATCTTTCATAGGACCTGCATTGACCCCTGGCTGTTGGACCACAGAACTTGTCCAATGTGTAAACTAGATGTCATCAAAGCTCTGGGATATTGGGTGAGTTACATATTTATCTAGTTTAAAACTACACTGCAGATGTTCAAAACAGGAAGCGAGACTGCATATCAGCCTGTTAAAATTCAGAGCAGTTGTTTCTCCAGATTATCTCCTGTGTGTATATATAGATACCACAGTGATGGCTCTGGTACAAGAACCCAAACAGGAGTAATCTGTAATGATTTATAATATTAAGGATGAGTATTACACTTAACAAAATACTAGCTATCTTGTAATACCTTTTATATTAAAAAAACAAAAACAAAAAAACCTCTAATTTCTGAGAACGTGATTTAGGGGAAAATGTATTTTGCCTCTGACTTTTTGAGACTTTACCAGCTTCATGCTTTGGGAGCTGGGACTTGAAACTTGGCAGAGGGGGTTGCTATTAAGGATGCACCATGTTGCTGTCCCTCCTGAAAATCCACCCAAATATGCCCAACTTACAAGTGCTTGAAAAAAATTGCAGTTGCCCGTGGTCAGTGGTTTGTTAGCGGCCAGCAGCATTAAGCTCCAGAGATCTCCTATATAATGACCATTGTTGCATCTCTCTCAGCTGCTGGCATGAATCACGTTGGGGATGTCCATCCCCATAGAGGGATTTAGCTTGTTCCATTCCAGAGCTATTGGGTCTGGACAGGAATTTACCTTCAGTTGCTCCTCCCCGCCCACCCCACCCCAGTTATTGGGGGGCCACTCGGGTGCCAGACACCAAAACTGAGAACAGATAGACAATCTCCTATGCTCTCAGTGCTTCTGATGGCAGCACAAAGGAGGAGGAAGCAGATGGATTTGTTTAGGAAGGGGGAACAGTAGATTGGGTATTGATGGGAACTGAGGATGGTGGATAGAAGCAGAGGATGATGGGGCAGGCTGGAGGGAACAGGCAGAGAAAGGTCTATGACCACTATAGTACACTCCCTCTCAGAACCTGAAATTAAACCAAGGATTCCCAGGTCTCCATATTCCTTTGTGCTTAGCAAATAGTTGTGAATGCCATTGGCAAATCTCTTCCCCCTAATGGCTGCAATACAGAGGATAATGGCCTACCACTATTACCAGTTTTGTTAGCTCAAGTAGTAGAGGTCTCTTTTGTGAATATAAAGTTCCCTGTCCTGCTGATGTGAGGGACAGTATGATTCTAGATATTTGTTTTAGTGCAGTTTTCTTTTTTAAATCTTTGGAAATTACCTCCTACAAAATTATATTAAGAGAATGTTAAGGTTGCAAAGTCAAGCACTTAGAAGTTAGGAAATGTCAGAATTAAGGTGACTCGTGCAACCTTATTTCACCTTCCCTGTGTGTATTATGTATGATGCAATCTTTAATTATGTGATAGTGTTATCTTTTCCTCACAGGATGGAGAGTGTTCAAAGGTTGAGTAGTAAAGAAGGCTATCCATAGGTCCCCAGCCTCATTTGTTGCAGAGGTTGGAAGATGTGATATGAACAAGGCAGGGAGTTACAGGAAAGAGAAGATGGCTTTGTAGTTAACAGCTGAATGCCATTCTAGATAACTGGATTTATCCCTGCCTCTGCAACAGAATTCTCCATGTGATGGTAGGCAATCACATATACTAAACTGTTGACCGACCAATAGCTTCCCTTATGAGTATACTGCAGTGTCTTTGCAACACTCCTGGATCTCTTGGTCCAGGAACTAATGGCCAAGATACTTTGGGGCTTGGTAATACACCACGTTGCTGGATCAATGTGGTCTAGGCAAGCCTGTTCTAAATTGCTGTGACAAAATCAAAAACAAGATCACAGTTATGATGAGAAGAACCTGTATAAGACTCAAGAATGACTTGCAGAAGGCAGGCTGAAAAATCTTTTATCTATATATCTATATCTATATATACACAGTGAAACCTCGATTTAACGGACTAATTCGGGCGAGGGGGTGTCCGTTAAAGCCGAAAGTCCGTTATTTAATAATTTTTAAAAATCATTAAATAACAGGACTTTTGGCTTTAACGGACACCCCCTCGCCCGAATTAGTCCGTTATATAGAGGTTTTACCCCCGGGCGGGGGGGTTGACAGTTCTCCCCCGGCTCCCCGCAGAGGGGAGCCGGGCGGGGGAGCTGTCAACCCCCCCTGCCTGAACAGCCCCCCCGCCGGACCCCCCCGCCCACCTGAGGGGGGGGGAGCTGGCGGGGGGCTGCTTGGGCGATCGGGTCAGCTGCCTGGTCAATTTCACCTGAAATTGACCAGGCAGCTGACCCGATCGCCCAAGCAGCTCCGCGCCGGCTTCCCCCCCCCCCGTCAGCTCCGCCGGGCGGGGACGGGGGGGGGGGGGAAGCCGGAGCGGAGCTGCTTGGGCGATCGGGTCAGCTGCCTGGTCAATTTCAGGTGAAATTGACCAGGCAGCTGACCCGATCGCCCAAGCAGCCCCCCGCCAGCTCCCCCCCCCTCAGGTGGGCGGGGGGGTCCGGCGGGGGGGCTGTTCAGGCAGGGGGGGTTGACAGCTCCCCCGCCCGGCTCCCCTCTGCGGGGAGCCGGGCGGGAGCTGTCAGCCCGCCAGCCGGGCTCACCTCTGCGGGGAGCCGGGCTGCTGGGTTGACAGCTCCTGCCCGGCTCCCCGGGGTGGGAGCCGGCGGCCCCCGAATAACGGATTTCGGATGCATCGGAAATTTTGTCCGTTGCATCCGAAGTCCGTTAAATCGGGGTCCGTTAAATCGAGGGTTTACTGTATATAAAAGTCAAATGGTGTGTGCGTGTATGTATGTACGTGCACTTACTCCTTCCACACCGTTTGAGCTAGAGACTTGAAATTTGGTACAGTTAGAGGTCTTGGGGTCCTAATCAGGGTAAGAGTCGAAAATTTTTCAAATCTCACCTTTGACGCCCCCCAGGGGTGAAATTATTTAAAGGCCAATCACATCAGCTGGGCAGCTGCTGTTCTCTGTGACATAGTTATGATGTCATAATACCCCCCTCCAACGGACCCCGCATTCGCTCAACTCTCTGCCCCCTCCCCCCCTCCAACGGACCTGAGTTGGGTTTGGTCGGAGGGTAAGTGAGTCGGGGGTGTCGGGGTTGGTCGGAGGGTAAGTGAGACGGGGGTGTCGGGGTTGGTCGGAGGGTAAGTGAGTCGGGGTTGCTCTCTGCCCCCTTCCCCCTCCAACGGACCCCGCACTCGCTCAGCTCTCTGCCCCCTCCCCACCTCCAACGGACCCGAGCAACGCTGGGTATTTTCGCTAGTATATACGGTATATAAAAGTCAAATGGTGTATGCGTGTGTGTGTATGCGTGCGTGTATGTATGTTCCCTTACTCCTTCCACACTGTTTGAGCTAGAGACTTGAAATTTGGTACAGTTATAGGCTTTAGGGTCCTAATCAGGGTAAGAGCCTAACATTTTTCAAATCTCACCTCTGACTCCCCCCAGGGGTGAAATGCTTTAAAGCCCATTCACATCAGCTGGGCAGCAGGTTAAAACCTGTTCTCTGTGACAGTTATAATGTAATAATACCCTCCTCCAAGGGCCCCTGCATTCGCTCAGCTCTCTGCCCCCCTCCAAGGGCCCCTGCATTCACTCAGCTCTCTGCCCTCCTCCCCCATCCAATGGACCCGAGCAACGTTATGGTGTGTAAAAAGCAAAAATGTATTGGAGAAACCACATCTAAATGCAAGAGAATGAAATTAGACAAAATGAGACTTCTGAACAAAATTTGTATTAATAAAAAATATTGTAGTCTTTTTACATCCCAGTTTCCAATTACAAATACCCCGAGCAACGCCAGGTATTTTTGCTAGTAAAATATAAATCGGGTCTTGTATTAGGAAGGGCAAATAGCTTTCCTTCAATGAATTCAATATGTAAAGGTTAATGAAAAAGTAAAAATTTCTTTGAGTTACTAGAAACTTGTTTTTTCTGATGTATAAATTGCTTACTGAATATTTTGTCTACTTCTGAAGGGTGATCCTGAAGATGCACTTGAAGTTCCAATACCTGAATCAATAAGCGGCAGTGTATCAGTAGGAAGTTTGAGCATTGCTTTACAAGAAGATGATAGAAATGAAGTAAGCGATTTGTCAGCCTCCTCAACTAATGAATCTGTGTTACAGTGTAACAGTTTAAAAGAGGATGCAGGTGAAACCACAGCATTACTTGGTAAGTGCAATTTAATGTATTTCAAATCAATGTGTAATCAATATAATAAAATGCCAGGATTGTCACTTTAAAACCTAGCATGTCTGAGTCAGTGTGAAGCGATGGAAACAGTTACAAGCATGGTTGAAGCTTTGTTTAGAATATCACCAGATTCACTATCAGTGGGATTTGTGGTTTAATATTCAAGATTTAAGTTCTCAGCCATTTTTTCCTTTACAAATTACACCCATGTGACAGCATGGGCCTTCAGTTAAACAGGTATCTGTGGTATGCCAAGAGTCCTAGACCATTGTGATATCACCACTCTTACTCTACAGCTAATTTGTACGCAACAACCTATTGGCTGTATGAGGGAGGCTGCATAGAGAGTGGATTACTTTGCCCAATAGCCACAGTTTAACTCATACACAGATCAACACAACTTTTCCAGCACAACACCCCTATTCACCCACTTTCACTCATACTTCCAATAAAACCAGGTCTTCACTATCATTTGGATAATCCTTTAATTTTATTAACTGGAACTTTAGAATGAAAACTCTTCATTCTAGAGTTTACTTCAGAACTCTCAATACTGTGGTGTTGAGATGATGGCTTTAGTAGGTAGTACCATTTTTCTGCCACCTGGAAGATTGGGTATCAAATTACTTCAGGCTGAAATCATGCCAACCTTGGAAAATTGAACTTAATCAAAGAATGATCAACATCCCCCTTGTTGCCCAGCTGCTAGGCAGAGGTGTGGCCAGACAGCTCTGTGTGCTGCCTCTGCCCAGAGTGCTGGCTTTGCAGCTCCCAGTGGTGAAAAAGGTTGGTCAGAACAGGGCTAAAATGATATTGATTGATTGCCCTAGCTCAGCTGAGACAGCAATGAAACATAGACCTGCTTCAGCTCTGATTGTATGTGTGTCTTCAGCTCTCTTGTCACAGCAGCAAGGAAGTATCCTTCATCCAGATCTTCAGTTTCTTCATTTGACAGCCTAGGCTATCTGACTTTGACTAGTCTCGAGCTGTTACTTTCCTCATTATACAGAGCATACTTCTTAATTTTACAAAACTGTGTATTAGGAAGTGTTACTATTTAAAATGGGCTAGAGTTGTTGCTTGGATGTGAGGAAAATCTGATTCTCCAGTGGAAGCTTCCATATTATGGAATGTTACTGGACTTAAATCTGAGTAATTGTCTAGTTCTTTAAAACTTAAGCTTGAAATAGCCATTAGGTGATGTTTTGGTCAATAGTAGATCACCAATTGAACATGATTCTGCTGACAGATTCATGAAGTGTTACCTAACGTCCTTTCATCTTGAGATCTTAATCTTAATTTTATCTATGATTATGAGATCGCCCTTGAACCTCTTGAGTGTTCTTTTATTTTATCAGCCAGAAGGGTTGGTGCCCTGCTAGCTGTCCTGACACTTAAGACTTTTTTTAGAGAAGCTAGTTAGATTTGATTCCCAGGTTTTTACCAAAAATAGTGTCTGAGTTTCATGTCAGATAATTGATTTCCTTTGTCTTCCCCTCTCAGCCTAATGTTAATAAAGGAGGAGTCTCCATTATATGTGTTTAATGCCAGAAGAGGTCTTGCGTATTATTTGTATAGAACTAAGAGTGTTAGGAAATTTAGCTTGTTTAATCATATGAGTCGTAGTAATCTGCTCAGACTATTTCCAGCTGGGTTATACAGTGTATCCTTCAGTGTTAGAAACCAACAGAAGTTCCTTTGTCTTGGGTGGTATATTCTTATTCGTCTAGCACTGTAGCAGCATTGGCTTGTTTTAAGCGGGTTCCTTTTACTTTTAGGTTAGCAGCTT
Source organism: Sternotherus odoratus (assembly GCA_032164245.1). Lineage (NCBI taxonomy): Eukaryota > Metazoa > Chordata > Testudines > Kinosternidae > Sternotherus > Sternotherus odoratus. The sequence continues at coordinate 203,500,364 of JAVMKO010000001.1, read as the reverse complement.
TGCAAATTTCTGTAAGTGTGTGCACATGTGCACACACACACTAAAGATTGTGCTCTGGATCTAGTTTCTAGAGTGGATGCTATATTTGGCAGAGCAGTTTACAATGGTCAGTGCTCTATGCTTGTCACAGAGGTTGACCTCCATGACTTCTGCTGTGGCCAGTGTAGCTGATGCCAGGGCTGCCCAAGCAGCTGGCCCCAGAGCCAGCGAAACCAGCCGCCGCTGGAGCAGCTGTGGGGCCAGCCGCACCAGCCATTGCTCTGGTGATCCTAGGCAGCTGGCCCAGGGGACTACCTAAGCAACAGCAGATGCAGCTGGCCCTGGGGACCACCTGAGCAGTGGTTCCGGGAGTGGCTAGAGCAGCCACAGGTCAGTGGCTTCTGGCAGCAGTCCCAGGGTGCCTAGAGCAGCGGGTATTCCTGGGGTGCCCCCCCCCCACGCCCTTTGGAGGTCGTCAGTGCACACATACTCCTTCCATTATGCCATCCATCTCTCAACAGGCTAGAGATTATGCCAGATTTGGTCAAACTGTTCTGCAGTCGGTGGGTCCATGAACTCTAATCCCTCCATTTATTCAGCTGCTTAAGAGCACCCAGAGGGGCATGCACACATGCAATCAAACAAAAAACAGTTACTAACCTTCCATAACTGTTCTTCGAGATGTTACACATGTCCATTCCATAACCTGCACTTCTACATCGGACTTCTCCAGAGACAAGGAACTGAGGGGGCTGGGCACTTTTTACTGGAGCTACAGGCACACAGGCTTGAGCTGCCCCAATAGGTTCCACTGAGAGAAAATTTCCAACAACTGTGCTTATGGGGAACAAACCCAAGAGTGAAATGGACATGTGCAATACGTCTCGAAGAACAAGTTACAGAAGGTTAGTAACTGTGTGTTCCTGTATACTTCCTCCTGTCTCAGTCCTGTTATGGTCTCTCTCAGTTACTGGGGGAAGGAACTGAGGTAGTAGAAGGCACAATGCCTCCTGCCCTGTATTTTGTCACACAATCAGAATGCTCAAAACAGTGAGGGGTGATGAGTGCATGTGCACTCTTAATGGGCACTGCTTGAAGAAGGTTCTACCATTAGGTGCCATCAGGTGGTGCAACATCCATAAGTGCAACTCTGCAGTCATCTCAAAGAATGCTGGTTGCAAGTAACCTTCATTTCCTATGTACTATTTTGCTTTGCCATTGAAATCAAAGGGAATTTTGCATGACTGACTGTAGAACTTTCCTCCAAGTTGTTTCTTTATGGGATAGCATCTGTAAATGTAATAGCTTACCACGTTAATTCTTAAATAACTGATTTAACAAATTTTGATTTACATTTTGTAACTTCCAATTTTTAGACATGGATGGCAGTGATAGTCGGCATGGAGAACATCTGACTAATGGAAATTCCCACTGAAAAACTTCATGGAAGACTCTGAATAGACTGCTTAAAGAACTTTTTATTTAATTAGTATGAACTTCTGCCTAGTTGATGGAAAAATAACAATGTAATTTATTTTATCTTGAGAACTTTTCTAGTTCATGTTTCAAAAGGGCTAATAACTATGAATTTTGTATAAAGAGGATTTTTTAAAACTAGTCTGTCTGATCCTATGAAAGATGCAATACCTCTGTTGATATAAGAATTATTACGTCTGTGTATTCCAGAGGGCTGTAACAAAGATGTCGACTAGGATGAGAGAACAGAATATAAAAAATTTAATGGATAAATGTTGGTTACACTGTTTACGTTTAGCATGTACATAAAGCTGAAAGCATTTACAACACTACATTTTATTAAACCGTACTTGAAAAAAACAAATTAAATTTTGCTGTAACTGGAGCTGGATGTTCAAGAAGCATGCAGAATAGATTGTGAAAATATCAATTTTTGATATTACATGGCATCTTCCAGTCCTCCCACCACTGGATGAAAAAATAACTGATGGCAACTTTCTTAATATTGGTTCTTAAGAGTTTTCAAAACTAGAGCTGAGTACTTACACTTTTTCATCTTGTTAACTTCTAGCAGTAACAGTGTCTTTGCTGGATAGTCTTAACATGTTGAGCGTGTTGACTTATCTAGCATTCAGTTACCTCCCTCTCAACTTTAACTCAGTAAAATAGAGTAGAAAAGGGCTATTATGACTAGGGAATTTATTTCTGTTTTAGACTTCCTTCATTTCCCTCTTACACTCTTGCCCGCATTTCCGTATGCACAAGTTGGGATTCCTTCTTACGATCTTTTTATGAAGCTAGGGGTCTTTGCTTTTGTTCCGTAAACTAGGAAATTCCTTTTGACTATTTCCCAATATGACTTGACTGGGGTTGTCATTTTTTTTCTTTACTAGATTAGCAGTATTGTGCCTTATAGGTTTGTTTGTTTTTAAAGCACTTATTACTAAACCCAAAACATCAGAGATGAAATATCAACCCCTGCTTCTTTTTGATCTCCTGTTCAGATAGTTGCACACAATAGATAGTATAAGGAAATGCTAAATTGTTTTGTAAAGAACTATGTATATTTACAGTACTGTATACATTTTAATAGTGTTAAATTCTTAGGCTTTTAGTACTGTCATGTTACAAATGAATGTAATGTGGTACATTCCTCTGACTTTTTGTAAGGTTGCTTAAAACTGTGTCTTGCCAGACATTTGTTGAAGTGCACTTTGTTTCTAAAACAATGTGTATTTGGAGTGTTTTTAAGAAAATGAAAATATGCAATCCTTTTCTAATTTGTATCGTGCTTCAGTTGGAGCAGTAATTTTATTTTAGAATGAATGTTCCAGAAATGAAGGGGTTTTCAACTGGGAAAAATATTGAGCATTTACTTTACCAAACAGTTAATCAAATATTTGTTTATTTTTCAAAATGTTCTTAATGATAATTTCTTAAGATCTGCCTCTTTCTCTCCTCTTCTCTTCTCTCCCTCCCTCCCCTCCCCCCCCCCCAAGTAGGAGTGCCCCATGGTTAGATTTCATGGAATAATTGTCAGGGCATAGCTCTCTCATTTCACCAGCAGGTACAACTCTTGTGATGCCTCTATCTGATGAGAAGCACATGGGGAAATGGAATTATTTAACAACTGACATCCCCATCTCCGAACAGTTTTGATGCATAGGAACCAGTATGCCTCCAAAGCAAGCTCATCTTACTTCCAGGACTGCCTTTTTAATTTACCCTTTAAAATAGCAACTGAGTATTCTCCTTCTTCCTTAACGCAAAGTTGAACATTCTTAGTGGATAAATGTCAAGAGGGTCACAACTCCTGCTTGTCATCCAGGAGCCTGTAAGAAGTTATCAGAGACATTGGGAGTCTCCAGATGATGATGCAGATATCAGCAAGACATGAAATCCACATTGGAGGGAGCACTGTGGTGAGTACTACAACTTTTATATAAGTAAGGCCCACCTTGAATTATGGGATGATTGTCCAATAATTGTGGCTGAGTGGCGGACAAGAAGTAGAAAATTGCAGAAAAGTCATAATGGATCTTTTTAAATTGTGGTAATTTTGAAAAATTCAGAGAAGACCTATTTAAGAAAAAAAATTGCTGGAAAAAATAAACACAAGAATTGTTATGCCGGCGCTTTTTTGACAACCAGACATTTTGCTGCAACTATATTACTATCATTAATGTGCAGGGCTCAGAGCAGGAGCCCCTGGGGTGCTGGGAACCCCTGCTGTCAGCCACACAGCTGAGAAAATTTAGATGGAAATGTATTATTGCAAGATCCAGAATATCCCAGATTGAGTAAAGCCTTGTATAAGTAATTAAAAAGCGAAAAGGAATGAATAGATTGTCTACTCACTTTAAGAACAGAATGTAAGATTGGAGAGAATTGTGGCAAAGAAAGTTAAAGAATCTGAAAATTTGCTTACAAAATTTTCAGAAGATTATAAAGCTGTCTGTCACAGCATACCTCCGCTGTAGCACCCTCTGTGGCCAAGCATCGTGCTCCAGATTATTCCTGGCTGTTTCCATAATTTGCCATCAGTAAGCTCAGTGAGTCCCAATGAAAATACAAGCAAACCTTCACCAAAGAGCCTTAGCTGGGAGATTGTCTTAGTTTATCCATTTCAACCTGGGTCCAGCGTTTCTTCCCATCCAGGCCCTTGTACTAGCAGGGTTCTCTCAACACAGGTCTTGTCTCTGGAATCAGGCCTCTTGCCACTGTCTGAGGAGAATCCTTTCCCAGAGCCAAGGGTCTGCAGAGATATGTCAGCTGCAGCTCTTCCCTGGGACAGTGTGTAGTTCCTGACAGACTGGGCTTCCTGCCACGGTTTGGGAGTTCCTTGTCCTTAGGAGCACACCTTCTAGACTGCTTGCTCTGATGAGCTCTCTTGGGAGCATATTTCCTCAGGAGCTTACTGTTTCTAGAACACCCCCTACCTGAGCCATAGGCATTAGGCTGCTAATTAGCTACCAACCAGCCATCTTAGATTTAATTATGCCCTGGTGGGTATGGGTTGACTTCTCTTACAAGAGCGTGTCACAGAGAAGATGGCCTTGAGTCCCCTTAAAGGGCCAGCCAACCATTGATAAGTGGTTTCAAAATATTAAGTTTGACTGATTTAGAAGTGTTGTTGTCTTGTAGAGCATAGACCTGGTAACAAGGATTCCTGATATATAGTTTTAGCTCCGCCACTGACTTTTTGAAACCGTGGCCAAGTCACTTGCAGACAGATTTTCAGAAATGTTCATTAATTTTGAGCAACCCAATATTTGAGTGCCCAGCTTGACATCTTGTTGTGCAGAGGCACTCAGAATCCACAGCTTTTGTGAGAATAGTTATGGTGTCCCCCATAGCTTCTTAAATGTGTATAAACGGATTCAGGATTTAGTTCTTCTGATGATCAATAACTTAATATTATATGTTGCAATCATATGATCTCTTCCTCTTTTGCTATGCTGAGCTTTGTAAGGACTTCTGTGTTGCTGAGGAATGATGACAATAAAAGGCCGAATTGCAGTGTTTCCATAAGCAGTTTGCTCTCTTTTTGGAAGCACAATGACAAAGTCTCCTGAAGCGAATTATTAGTCTGACCTCAGTAACTGCTTTTCTAGAGGTAGGTGGAGAAACAGGCGGTGGAAGAAAACCCTCTCTGGGCTTCAAATGGTAGCAAAAGACTGTCAGAAACCTCCTGAAATAAGTGGTTTTCCTTGTCCTAACTCAATAGGCTAGTGTTACTATATAAAGTGACCTCTAGATCAGTGGCTTTCAGCTTGTCATTTGCAGACCCTGAGGTCTGCAGACTAGGATTCCCAAAGGGGTCTGCTGCTCCATTTGAAATTTTAAGGGTCCGCAAATGAAAAAAGTTGAAAACCACTGCTCTATAGAAATGGTCTAAGCAGTTTTAGAATTAACAGAGACAGATCTTGCCTATTCAGAACACAGGAATTGTCACATTAGCTCAGACTGATAGCGGATGAGAGAAAATGTGCTAATATTTAAAAAGGGTAAATGAGAACCTGGGAAATTATAGGCAGGTTAGCCTGACATCAGTCCCAGACAATATCAGGGAAATGCTGGTATGGGACACAATCAGTAAAAAATGTAAAGATGGTAATGGTAATGCCAATCAATTTTTTTAAATGGAAAATGGGTTTTAAGAAAACTTTGGTATCTTTTTTTATAAGATTCCAGATTTGCTTGATAAGTATAACTGATAAAATATACTTTGCCTTCTGAAAGGCATTTGACTTAGTCCTGTACGACATACTGTTTTTTAAATTCAATTCAACTGCTTATATTACATGAATTAAAAATCATTTAACTGCAAATGGGAAAAATATAAATGGAGAATAGTCAGAATGGGACTGTTTGTAATAAGATCCCACAGATACCACAGTCTCTTCACTGCCCAGTAGACATTCAGTATCTTTCAGTGAGCAGGAAGAAAATATGAAATCATTACTGGTAAAACTTGTAGGTGACACACATTGGTGGAATGGTAACCAGCCATTATACAGATGCCCTGGATCACATGGTAAGATGTGCTTATTTGAATGTTAATACAGCCATATGCAAGATCATACATTCAGGAACAAATAATGTATGTTACACTTAAGATTTGACTATATCCTTGAAAGTAATGATTCTGGAAAAGATTTGTGGAAACAATTTAGTCACCTGAACATGAGCTCTCACTGTGATGTTCTCCCTAAGAGGGTAAGCATGATTCTTGGGCATATAAACTGACATATCAAGTAGATTGATAGATTCCAAGGCCAGAATGGATCACTGTTCTCTAGCCTGAGCTTCTGTATAACACAGGTTACCGAAATTCCAAGGTAATTCCTATCTTTTAGAAAAACAAGTAGGAATGTGGACATGGTATTTCCTCTGTATCTAGCATTAGTGAGAATTACTGGGATACCTTGTCCAGTTTTGGTGTCAACACTGCAAAAAGGATGCTGATAAATTGGAAAGTCTTCAGAAAAGAACTATAAAAAGATCTAAGGTCTGGAAAGTATGCCTTTTAAATTGATCTCCTTTGTCTCCGTATATCTTATCTGCAATAAGGTTGAGATAAATTGATCATGGTCTACAAGTATCTACATGGGGGACTCAAGACTGGTTGTTTCTAAAAGGTATCTTCTAGTTCCATTAGAAGATATGGATTTGATGCGGAAATTTTTGGATGAAGTTCTTTATCCTGTGTGAAGCAGAAAGTCAGACTAGAATGATGCTGGTCTATTCTGGCCTTATTTTATGAATCCATTATCCCAGTATCTGGCTACTGTTGGTGACAAATGTTAGATGCTTGAGAGAAGGTACCAAAACCCCTGTAATAGTTATGGGATAACCTGCCACCAGGGAAAGTTTCCTGTTAACCCACCAATGGTTAGAGGTTGTTTAAAACCATAAGGATCATATCCCTTTCACAGCTTTTTTTTTTTTTTTTTAAACTTAGTACTATACCGTAATTATAGCACCTTTATACATATCAAATCCCATTTTGAATTCTTCTAACCTCTTGGCCTCTATTATATTGTAGAAGTTACATAAGTTTGTATCTGACCTCCCACTAGTCTATTGTGACTTCTCTGCCTCACTTTTTCCCTCTGAAAAATGGAACAGTTGTGCCTTTTAGGGGTTTTGAGACTGTTTAGAAAGCAATATAAGTGATGGCTGCAGTTGGATGCTCTGCCAGCTCTAGTTAGGATGGTTATATAACCCCAAAGCAGGCTTTTCTCTAGAGGAGAGTTTTGATACCTTTGCTATTAACAATGCCAGTAATTTTGTGACTATAAGGCTGACATATTCAGTGTCTGGAACCTAATCCCAAATATGGTCCAGGCTGAAAAGAACAGTAAAGATGTCCTAATGTCACACTTTAGAACCACTCCACAGCATTTGGTAAAACTGGGAAATTGTGCTCTAGAAAGCTCCAAATAAGAGGAGTGCTGCAGATCATAAGGGCAGTGGCTTCATTGTGAAGATTAGTAACTTTGATGGTCTTTAGAGGTGAGAGGCTGTATATAGCTTCCCATCAGTGATTTTCAACATTAATGCAGAACTACTACTTTGTGGAAGACATGAGTTAACCAATAGGGGAGTGTCAGATTGTCCCTTCTTCCCCTGGGGAACAGAGAGAGTAACTGGAGTTTAATGTGGGAGAAAATACGACAGTGCTCCTAGTAGATCCAACATAGCAGTCTGATGGAATTTGGCAGGTGCTGCTGTATAGATGAGAAATGTGGTGACCAGCAACTGAATGAACAAGTGCTATTTTCCATTGTCTGACTTCAATCCCAACAAGCAGTCTCTTCTCTTTCATCAGTTCTACAACTTCCAACACTGCACCAAAATAACATTCTAAATAGGACTCTTTTTGTGCTATTTACTGAATATTTTCCTCTCTCATACAGGTGACTTGGTGTGAAGATTCTGGAACTGGAACTAAAATAAATGCACATAAGTCAAGTTAATGTTTTCATGTATTCAAATTGGGTACTGAACTCTATTCTTGGATAACTTGCCATGTGGCAAAATTTTGACCTGAGATTGTTTAAAGTAAGATGTCTTTGTGATTGTTTGCATGTATCTATGTAAAGGACTTCATCGCCAGGAAACTTAATAAATCCACCTATACTCTAATTGGACAGGGATCGAATTTAGTAGGTATATCACCTATACTGTATTCCACCCCCAACAAGGTATTGCTGCATTTTTAATTAAGGAATATATTTCAGTCTGAAAAACAGGCTATGGGGGTGGAACTCCTCTTGTATTTCATTCAGTAAGTAGTCATGAGAGCTTTAGTTTTTTCTTAAAGCCCTAAATCAAACTTAACTGAATTAAGTTTGATTTGTTTCTGGTGAAGGACTATCTACAAGTAATTGTTAGTTGAACTTGCTCACTGAGTTACCATTAATATTTGAAGGCTTCTTGTTCTTTCAGTCACCAAGTGGAATCATCTGATGTTTAAAATGAACACATTAAAAACTTAACAGGGAAATGTGTATTAAGCTTTGACCCCACTGGTGGGACTTTGCCTTTGATTGGCAACTAGGGAGACGGCTTTGGGATTGTGTTGGTCTAATGTTTAGGCAGACATTAAATCCACAGAAATAACTTGTTCAAACTTGATTTACATTGAGCAAAACCAGAATGAGTCAACTACTACTCAGTCAAACTGTTTGATAATGGCAACCTTAGTGCTAACTTTTTAATAAACTTGGTTGCATTGACTAGATTCAGCACATTAAACTTTTTTCATTGTATACTTTAAACTATTTAAGAAAATGTTGAATTAAATAAATCAATGTTATGTATTGTGTATTTAAAGTTATTGGTAAAAAAGAAAACCCTTAAGTTGTATGGGCCTATTAAATGTAATGGTATTAGAAAACTTGCCTGCTTTTTTTACCTTATTGTACCAGCTAGCTTTTCATTGGCGTCACATGCATCCATCTCAAGCTGATTAGAACAACCTTGCTACACTAGCTGCATTAAACACTTCATGATGGTTGTAATCCTTGCATTTAAAAAATCAGGGAGATGTGGGCAGAGTGGATGAGCCTTTCTTATGTGGAGCACACAGATAGTCCCTCTAATGCAGCGGTTCTCAATCTTTTTGAGACCATGACCCCTCCAGTCCCTGCCGCAGGTGGCCGGCTGTGCCCCAGCCCCCCCCGCGAGTTGCAGTGGCAGGAGCTCATGACCCCCCGGGGGGGGGGGTCATGACCCCCAGTTTGAGAAACCCTGCTGTAATGTAATGGAGAGTGCTTGTGAATTCAGTAGCTTTTCAAATGTAATACACTTCTAACCCTCCCCTTATTGAAGTGGCATGTTACTCTAGAGAACTACCAACCATGTGCAATTTAAGCACCCCTGTTTAAGCTATGAATGTTTCAGCTTCATGCCTACAGTAGCTGGAAAGCACTAGCCTGTAATCAGGGCCCTGTGTACTCTGCAGCATGTTTTTGCATTATCAACTCAATACAGCTAAGGTTCGGAGTTGAGAATCTCTAATGTAAAATTCACCAGAACTTTGATAAGCTCTTCTGCTATGCTCTCTGCAGGGCTAAGTGGTTGTCTAGGCAGCCCAGCACAAACCTCTGACACTTGGAAGGAGAAGTGAGGAGTTCAGTTTCACTAGCTCAGCTAGCTGGCTGACCTGATGAGTTGTCTATACTTCTGTTCCCTTTCTGTCCTGCTTGCAGGTTGACTTCAGCTCTGGCTCCAGGGAACAGTGTGGCAAGCAAGCACTGTAGTTCACCTTTTTGTTTGGGGGTAGAGGAAAAAGATAGGGAGCAACAGGCAGGTACAAGAGAGGGACACTAATGCTAGGCTGAAGCACAGTAGGCATTTTCACATCAGAAATCCTGATACCTCAATATGTGAGGTCTCAAAACAGGATACCATTTCAGGAGGGAGAGTTTCTGGAATTCCATGTGGCAAATTCACAGTAATTTTATATACCTGTTCAATCTTTCCACTTGTTTTTGTATTTTTATGCATGATGCTATCTGTCTGGTTGTGCCCCTTACATAGATTTTCAGAAGTTTCAAAAGCCCTGTCGAGTAGGAAGGATCATGCATGGCCTCCTGTCCTCATGCCCCTTCTCTAAGGGCATCAAGTGATGACTAGTCACCCCCTCAAGTTCCTTGTAACTGCCATTTGGCATAGTTGGAGCTGCACAGCATCCTCCTTAGCCACAGTTTTCCTGTGTAAGTTAGTTTCCTTGTTTCAGCTGTTAGCCTGTTTTTTTAAAAAAGTTTTTTTAGTTTAGGATTGAAGTAGTTGTTACCCTTTGCCAAATCCATATTTGTCATGTACAGGGTTAGAACAAATTCCCCCTCAGATGGACATGACCAGTTTTGTTAATGCATTTTGATGTACTAAGTGCTGCTCATTATGTGCTGCAGGAGTTTTTAAAAGCACACCCACACTTAAGAGAACAAAGGAACATTTGGGGTCTCCTGAATCATGAATTAGAACCTAGCTGTCAGTGCCTCAGAGTGGAAGTAACCAGTCTCTCTACCTTCTCTCATACAGTGTTCTTAGAGCTCTAAGGTTCATTGGTTGGAGCAGTCAGTTACTCCTGCTGCCTACAGAACTAAGCTGTGATAGAGCAGTTGCTAGGAAGCAGTCACCTCCCCCCGTACAATAAAAGAGAATCCCCAATACCAGAGGAGCTGCTGAAAGCAACAATTAAGTCAGCAAGGAGCACAGTACAACAGGGATGTACCTTTAGCACAGCCCACAACCTTAAGGGATTGTTAAACTCCCTCAGCCCAGGCTTTTAGAGTTCCCCCACCACTGCCCTACTCTCCAACTCTTAAGAAGCAGTCTCTCGGTCCTGGCTCAAAGTGTGTCAGAGATCAGACACTGCAGAACCAAGAGTACCACCTCTTAAGTGTTACCTCCATTTCCCTAAAAACTAACCTTGGGTTACACTTACATTGGTTTTATTAAATGCTGCTGTTAGGTCAAACAGAAAAGGAATGGAGATTTATGGAACATCTTTTACATCTACCAGGGCATCCCCTGATGAAACCACACATGGGTCAACAGCCTTGGAGGGTGCCTAGAGGAGGGGAATTTTTGCCACTTTCCCCTCCATTGTGGATGTGGGGGGCCAGGGGTGTCTTTCACCTTTCTAAAGAGCAGCATCATGCCCAAAATCAGGAAAGGGGAGCAGGTGCTGCACACATTCTACTTTATGTAAGGACCAGCCAGCAGTTATGCTCCAAGTTCACTGAACAGTGCAGAACTCTCCTTCAGGAAAGCAGCTGATACTTGGATAACACCTGAACCAAGTCATCCTCACAGCCCAGCGAGCCAGTCATGAAACTTTTGCTAGGCTCTCATCTTCATGGACGATAGTCTTTCATAAATACCAGTTCAGCTTTCAGCATATCCTCCCTTCTCAGGATTCATCTTCATAGCAATGATCAGTCACCAAATCCTTGGCCACTCCATTAAGGATCACCTTGAATAACTATTCTAGGATGCATGTAGTAGAGTAGCCATGTCAGTACCAGAATATTGAGAAGTATTCTTGATGGAGTAACCCTTCATGATCACTCTAAAGATTAAAGGGAGAGAGACTAGCATGTTGCATCTATATTTTCCCTATAAATTAATTTTTTTATGTAAAGCTCTACAGGAACCATGAATTTATTTAAAAAAAAATTGGCATGATGGATTTGGAGTGACATTTCCCCAGTTTCAGTTGGCAGTAGCAATACTAAGCTTGCTTAGCATGATTTGAAACAAGTCACTGAACATGTTGAGCATTCCTAATCCCAGTCCTTCCCCCTCCAAACTTAATTTGCTTGGACAGGGGCATCACATAATTGTCTAGTAAACTTTTAAGTCCCTTGGAAGTAAGCAATTTTTTCACTTTAGGAGATTCTTCCATTAAGAATTACTGTTCCTCAGGCTTAATAGCTAAGAACAGAAAATATGGTATGTAGAGTGTCAAAAGTTAAAACAAATTCAAGATTTTCTAGTATCAGAAAAGCAATATTTATTGCCTTGCTTTATGCATAAAATGCTATTTATACAGTATTAAACCAAGCAATCCACTGATTTAAAATTTATACACAAAAAAAGTAATGATACAGAACATTCAGCTGACCGCTGTTTCACCAAATTTTGAAAGGGTCTTACTTTGAAGCTTTTGCCTCTGAAGGATTTTCCCCAGTATCCAGTGTCTTCAGCAATCTGAAAAGGCCAGCTGCTTCTCGTATCCGACTGAACTCAATACAAAATGCCTGCACTTCTATAAACAAGTCCTGTACATTAATAATTTTGTTCCGGATCAAAGATTGGAGAAAGACACAAACGAGACGTACCAGCCGGTTCTGAAACAGAAAAGGTCTGGCTTTAATATCTGAAAATATGCGCCAACAATTCGGTTAGAGCAGGGTGGGCAAACGATGGCCTGCGGACCCCATGTGGCTCGCCAGCCATTTTCATCCAGCTTGTGAGTTTGCTTCCAGCCAAAGGGCCGGGCCTGCTGCGGCGGGACCCCACACTCCTTGGCCGGGTAAGACGCAGGGAGCCACTGAGTGCTGTGGGTCCCCGCGCTCGCAGATCAGGCCGGCCCTGTGCTCCCTGGCCGGAAAGCCGGGTAGAGCGCGGAGAGCTATGGGGCCTGGCGCTCCCTGGCCCGACGTCCAGGTGGAGCGCAGGGCTCTGTGCACCCGAGCCCAGCGGCCGTGGGGAGCCGCTGGGGCCCGCGCTCCCTGGCCCGGGTCCAGTGTGGGAAGCCACCTGGCACCGCGCTCCCTGACCGGGACTGGCCAAGCCCAGCGTACCACAGGTCCCCACGCTCGTGGGCCGGGCCCACCCTGCGCTCCCTCGCTCCCCTGCGGCTGGGTGAAGCACGGAGAGCCACGGGGCCCGGTGCTCCGTGGCCGGGCAGAGCGCGGGGCCCTGTGTACCCTGGCCCAGCGGGGGCCCGCGCTCCCTGGCCGGTGTCCGGGTCCAGCACGGGGAGCCACCGGACCCCGCGCTCCCTAGCCAGGGCCAGTGGAGGAGCACTGGAGGAGTGACCAAGGAGGGGGTTAGGTGGTGGATTCCTGGGGGGTGGGGTGGGGATCTCAGGAGGGGGCAGTCAGCGAACAAAGACGAGGGGGGGCTTAGATAGGGGTGGGCTCCCCGAGGGTGGTAGTTAGAGTGGGAGTATCTTGGGAGGGGGCAGTCAGGGAACAAAGAACAGGGGGACTTAGATGGGGTTCTGGGGCAGCAGTTAGAGTGGGGGGGTCTCCGGAGGGGGCAATGAGGGGACAAGGAGCAGCGAGGGGGTCGGATGGGTCAGGGAGTCTGAGGGGGGCAGTTGGGGTGGGGTTGGATAAGGGGCAGGGGCAGACTGCTTGGGGAGGCACAGCCTTCCCTACCCGGCCCTCCGCACAATTTTTAACCCTGATGTCGCCCTCGGGCCAAAACATTTGCCCACCCCTGTGTTAGAGTCTGATCCCGTTGTACTGGTATTTTGTGACAATTCAACTGGAATTAGTTACATCAGTTAACCTACCTTTTCACTTCAAGATTTACACAAGCTGCATTTAGCCCTTTATTTTTCCCATTTGCTGCCCTAGAATATTGATAAATGTTAAGGATGGGGAGCAGGACATGCTCTTCAGGCCTGCAGGAGATTTTTAATTTTTTTTTTTTAAACTGATCATAGGAACTAGGTCCTACCACTGTATACCTGCTTTATATGTAGGTGGCATGGCTATCTCTAGGGCAAAAACTTAGATCCTAATATAAGATTTCCACAAGAGGATATTAAATATATGTACTGAGGATTAAAGGTAACTTTTTTTTTTCCCCTAAAAGTAATGACTAAGAGTCCATTTTAAGAGTAATGTCTCCTAAAAACAAATTATTGCCAAATAATTTATCCTCATGCTAGAGGATGTAGAATTTATGAATTTTGGGAGCCATGCCAACCTTGGGGCAAGAAGGCTGGGAATAGAGGGTGCTGCCTCACTTTGCAAAGGTTTTGAAATGCCACACATTAGCCCTGAGAGCCATGTTGTTTCCACTTCACGGGTAATTCTTATTTGCACAGTATCTCCTTTGAAACAGAATGTTGTCTGTCTGTTTTGGTTACTCTGGGCACTTCCTTTACAATAGTGAAAAGTGCAGGAGATTGTGGAGTGTTTATCTGAGGACAAAGCTCATAGCTATGCAGAAATAAAAGTTAGAAGTGGAAGGATCTGGAGCTCGAGGACAGGGAGAAGAGGCAAAAATCTAGTATGTGGATGGAGAGATGGGTATCAAGTGAGAAATGTGAACCTCTCTGACACCATATATCGACCTGAATAATGTAAGGGAATCATTGTACAATTACTTTGCTACTGAATGCATGAAGTACTTTACAGAAAATTAGGACGACTACCTGTGCTCCTATACAAATGCTGAAAGAACAACCCCTCCTCAATCATATGCTTATTAAACATCAGAATTTCATTAAAGAAGTGTTTTGCATCTTGAAGCCACAGTTTGTAAAAAAGGGAATATGTGAATTCCTAGTGAAGTCACCTTATTAAATCTCAGTACCTGAATATGCGTCATCTTGATTTTTAACCAAGTCATTCTCAAGTACCCACCTGCATGTATTTATCCTTAATCTGTTCACAGGTAGAGATGCAATTGGAGATATAAAGGTGAATAAATTCAGGAGGGAGATCAACTGCTGTAGTGAGCCTGTTAAACATAAAACCAGCTGATTAATGTACAGATAAACTAGCAAGTTAATCATCAATAGTACCAAATAATGGACAAGTACAGTTAACCTCATAATTCACATTTGTATGCGATTCATCGACAATCCACTGTAATGTCTAAGGGAGTTGTCAAAAGTCCACAACTCCAAATATTTTAGTTATGTCCAACAAGTATATTGCACCAACACCAAAGGCAAATCTATTTTTACATCAAGTGCAACACAAAAATTGGTTTTATTTAAGGTTACTTTCTGGCTGTCTCCATGCAGGAGGCCTACGTCAAAGGCACCCATGTGATCTTTACTCCCCGTCTAATAAGCAGATACACTTCTTATACCCTACAGAAGCTAGTGCTGGGCACTACTTGCAGAGCAACAGAAACTATCAAGTTGCTTATTTGAGTAGATTTAAGCTTATTTGAGTGACAATTTCATACTGTAGCAAGCATCAAATGAAACTGCATACCAGCATCAGATATCAAGTCTAGAAGCTGGAGCATTTCTTCTAAAGTACACAACTGGAATAGCATTATTTTGTGCTTCAAAGCATTTGTTTCCCTTAGTTTTTTTCAGGGCTCCAAATTTAGAAGTCATGGGAATTAGAACATTATTAATACCTGGATTTCAAAAAAAGTGCAAAAGAATTTAAATGTCTAGACATGTTAATCACACTATTGGTGTGAAGAACCAGAAGTGTCACACCAAAGAAAGAGCTAGAAAACATTGTGCTTTCCAAATAGTGTTACAGACAGAATATCTTCAATCATCCAATACATGTACTATACTAATGGAACATTAAGGTGTACAGCTGCCATTTGACTCTTGTTTGAAGAGGATTTTCAAGTTGTTTGAATACCCACATACAAAGTAGGAGAGGTAATACAACTTATGAATGATCTTCCATCATATTTGAAGTATACCAGTTAGATGCCAGCTCTGCAGGATGTTCCCACTTGCACTAGACTGCTATGCAGACAGTATGGAATTTTGCTGGATCACAAAGGTTTTGGTTTTTTAATGAAGTGGTTAGGAAGACTGGAGCATGTAGGTCAGTAGGTGTCTTATAAGACTTTGCAAGTGTTTTTTATATCCCACAGGATATTTACTTTGACGGATCTCCCTCACCTCAAACTGCCCTGTTGGCACTGCCAACCATTTTAAATTTTATGGAAAACTCCTGCCCTTTATCTGTTGTGGGGAGGACCCTGTCTGCATCAGAACTGATGTGATTTTTCACTGTGCAGGGGGGACCAGAACACCTGTGATCTTCTGTGGTTGTACTGGATTGGAGTGGGAACCATTTACCTACTGCCATTCCATCCTAAAGCAGAGCAGGGACCCTAGCAGCTTGATGGCTACTACAAGCTCAAAGTGGGTGGAAGGCTTGGTACTTATATTGTGCACCTGAGGCAGGATTCATCAGCACTGCAGAAATGGAACCAGGTGTTTAACAACTTGAATAGTAATAGGTAGTTTCTTCAGTCTCTTGTGAATAGTTGAAAGACAGAGATGGGGAAGAAGTTCCAACTACTTCTCACTTAGCTTGTAGCCTCTGGGAAACTTTCAGGTTAAATACTTAAAACATTTTACTCAGGAGACTAATGCAGAACAATGTTAGCAGTTTTGCTTTTTTAAACATCCAGAAAAGCAGTCTGCAGTGCTGAAGTGAGGACAGGAAGGTAGAAACGACAGGGTTTGGCATGTGGGGAGGAAGAATTAGGCTTCTTGTTCAAAAATAGTTGCTTAATGTGTAAACATACAAGCAAGCCACATGTCACTACAGTAATATTTAATCATGGATAAGAAACCCAACTGGCTAATTAGAATAGATCTGGAAGTCAACATCCAAGCCTATTGTAATAAAACTTCTCAGAATATACCTATCTGGCAGTAGTTTGTCCCAACTAAGTAAATCTGAGTGCATCTCTGATGCCAAAAGACAAAAATCAGCTGTATTATAGGTGGGGTGGTAGCACTTCAGTAAGGTAGCACTATACTTCCCATTTAGACCCTTTTTTCAATTGCTTATCAATTTGTCAAACTTTAATATCCAGGCTGAAATTTTACATGCTGGATGTCTACAACTCAGCTTGATTATTTCAACATGGGAAAAACTTATTTTTCCCTAGTCTCATTCTTGGAAATGGCTGAATTATTTTGGTTAACTTTAAAAAAAAATATTCTGGTGGCCTTTTCGCTGAAGCACTCTCCTGCCCCCATGTTTTGGAACAGCGACTTGAAATTTTGGCAGGAGGTGGCCTTCATGTCAGTCAAACACTCGAGTTAGAAAGTGCCTGAATTAAGGTTGCCTGTGCAGTCTTAATTTGGCTCCCTTGAGTGTATCCATTGTGATACAATATTTTTTCCACAAGACCCCCTGGTTCATTTAGTGCACAGGATGGATGATACTAAGTGAGCAGAGCAGTCATTCAATATTTTGTTTTATACTCGTTCACTATGTGGCCTTTGGGCCTTAAGTCTTATTCACTGCATACTATTCAAAACCTGCTCTGAATGCTCACTGCTTCTGCAAATCAAGTCAGGCACCCAGAAAATGAGGAACATACAATTAGTGACCACGTGCAAAGGGTTTGGTTCAAGTGACTTGTGTAGCATCACACAGGGACTCTGGCTGAGACAGAATACAGTTCTCCAACTGCTTAACCAGGAGGTCATCCTTTCTCTTCACTGCACACCTTCCAAGTTCTGCAACAAATGAAGCAGGATTCTAGATAGTCTGCTTCACTACACAACCCTGATTCAAACCCAGAGCAAGTACGTCCCGGGCACTGAAGGAGGTGGGGGGCCTGTGGAAAAATTGTTCATGATCATGTAACTAAAGACTATCAATGTACAGGCACAAGGGGGGGGGGAATTAAAGCTGCACAGACAACTTTTATTTTGGCATTTTCCAACTCTCGAGTGTGACTTTGCAATTTAATATTTTTAAATCTAGCTTGTGTGTAATGTAAATAAAAGAAAAGAAAGGCTCTGATGACAGTTCTGTTGTACCCATCGTATGCAATGGAGCTTTTGCTCTAGAAGCTTACAGCATCTGTAAGTGGAGCATTATACAGAGGCATCAAAATCCATTTCTGTCACCATCTCTAAGTAGACTTTTTTAAAAGTAACACATGATCTAGCAGAACCTTCTGTTAAAGAATCACTGCACTGACTCCAGGTGATGGGCTTTTCCCCCTATAGCAGATGGCACTGCTCTTCAGCTGACTGAATGAACAAGAACTGCGTGTTTCTTGTTGCTCCTGTTCATTCTGCCTGCTGAAAAACAGAAGAGAACGGGGGAAGGTGTTTGAGGAGAGAGAAAGTGAGAAACAAGGAAACGAGATCATAAGTTTACTCTGGCAGAAGCCGTATTTTCTCAGAGTCACACTAGCAGTAATTTTGGTAGTAAAATGCTCCCAGATTGTATGTCAATAAAGCCTAGGCAAAAACGACAATCTGACCCTTCACATGCTTTTGTTGACATCTTCCGATTCTTCTCTTCCACCCCAAAAGTCAGTCCAGTTAAGATGAGCTGCTGTAAGATCTCTCTATTAGTGCTCCCCATAGGCCTCAGAAGCATCAGTACAGTGCTATTCTGAGGGGACTAAAAATGGCATTGAAATCTGTCTCCAATTTCAATATCAAAGGCGATCAATTTACAAGTGAAGTTTTTTCACTACTCCTCTACAAACTTAACCTAGACCGGAAGGGTATGTCTACATAGCAATGAGCTGTGGGACTGTTTATTGTTGTGTAGACTTCTGGGACTGCAATGGAGCCCAGCCTCAGAAGTCTTCACAGCAATGCAACTGCTCTGCAGCCCGAGTTGGCTGACAGGCCAGCTACAGGTTTTTCTTTGCTGTGTAGATCGTAGGAGAAGTAATGTTCTTTATACCCCACACACTAGTTAAACATGGTCAGTGAGCTAAATTAACCCCAATGAAAGCAATGGTACCTGATATAACTGACTGGAATAATTCTGATGCACAATATGAAATAGAATCTGGATCAGTCTTGCAGGATTAATAGTAAAAACATGAACATTTACCACTCATGTCGGGTACAGAGTACACCAGTGGAACAGATTTGTGAAATAAGCTAGTGCCATTTCTACAGTCTATTATGGAAAGCAATAGTAACTAATACTACAGTACAACCTCGATTTAACGGATCTCGATTTAACGGACTTCGGATGCAACGGACAACATTTTTAAGAAAGTCTGATGCATCCGAAATCCGTTTGTCGAGGGCTGGCTGCGGGCTCCCTGCTGCCGCTGGGGTTCGAGCTGCGGGCGGGCTGCCGCCCGGCTCCCAGCAACAGGCAGGCTGGCTGGCGGGTCCCGGGAGCTGGGACCCGTGTGGGCTGACTGCCCGCTCCCTGCTGCCGCCGGGGTTCGAGTTGCGGGCGGGCTGCCCCCTGGCTCCCCGCAGCGGGCGGGCTGCCGGCTCCCGCCTGCGGGCGGGCTGCCGCCCGGGTCCTGGCAGCGGGCGGGTCACGGCGACCAGGGCTTCGGGCTCGGGCAGCCGCCGGCGGGCCCCGGAGATCCCGCAGCAGGGAGTTACTGGGGTGACCCCCACTTTGAGAACCCCTGGTTTAACATGATAGTTAAAAGTACAGTAAAACCTCGATATAACGGACTAATTCGGGCAGGCTGCTGCTCCGACAGCTCGTTTTTTTTTTTTATTATTAAATAACGGACTTTCGGCTTTAACGGACACCCCCTCGCCCGAATTAGTCCGTTATATCGAGGTTTTACTGTATTTCTGAATCTAATAGTTGCAAGACCCCAGAAGTGCAGACACTATTCTGTCCTTTTGTGCATCCTTGTAGCAAATAAGTATGGCAATATTAAAAAGTTTAAGGCTCCCTGATTGTCAATCTTTAACATTTCAAGATTTGCTATTGTATATTTAAAAAACCTCTCTCATGAGTGTTGTTATTCATAGAACTGGCTGTTCTCTAATAAGAATGCTATTGTACACTAGATGGTGGTTATTAGGAAACAAAACATGCAAAAACTCACTTCAAAGGTTTGTGGTGATCAGCTAAGTTTTCATAAAGCTTTGAAGACTGAAAAGCTTATTCCTACTAAAAATGCTCTCTTGATGTCCACAGACATTATACAAAGAAATATTTACATGCATATAGTCAAGTTCAACATGAAAATGAGAGAAGCCACAACTATTCAAACTAAATACATTCACTGTCACATAATTTAATTTACAACAGCAAAGAGTTGATTTTCTTTAGAAATATAAATGTAGAAAAGTAAACCTTCTATTTAAGCATAACATTCTACTGAATATGAGACTGCCATTAACCCAATACAACTACACTTTTATATTAAGAGGTGGGCTATAAATGTGAATTTGAAATAAGAACCAAGATTTCAAGATTTGCCCTATCTGATTAGCAGAACAAAATGGTGGACACAAGACTCATCAGAGAGGCAAAACCACTACTACACACAGCCTTGTTTTAAGATATATTGCAAAATTATTTCTATGAATACTCCTACTGAAATGAACAGTGCCTCTCATTTTAGTGCATTTCATGAAGAAGTGTTTATTACATTTGTCTGAATTAATTGGCAATATTACACCTTCCGTGGAATAAACCCAAAACTAACCTGACATACAGGCAGTTTTGAGTGATGATGTTCAGAATTCTTTTGGCAAGAGGCCAGGTAATTCAAAGCTGCTTCACTGCATTTTAGTAAGTCTGCTTATATAACTGGGGTGGGCAAACCTTTTGGCCCAAGGGCCACATTGCGATTGCAAAACTGTATGGTGGGCTGGTTATGGAAGACTGTGCCTCCCCAAACAGCCTGGCCCCCACCCACTATCTGCCCTTCCCACTTTCTGCCACCTGACTGCCCCCCTCAGAACCCCAGACCCATCAAATTCCCCCTGCTCCTTGTCCCCTGACTACTCCTCCCAGGACCCCTGTTCCTGACCAATCCCCAGACTCCACCCCCTATCCAACTCCCCCGCTCCCTGTCCTCTGACTGTCCTGACCTCTATCCATACCCCTGCCCACTGACAGGCTCTCCGGGACTCCTACGCCTATCCAATCCCCCATTCTCCATCTCCTGACCGCCTCCTCCCACCCCCCCACTCCTAACCGCCCCCCGAACTCCACCCCCTATACAATCTGTTCGATGATTTAGTTGGGGGTTGGTCTCGAGGCTTTGAGCAGGGAGTTGGACTAGATGACCTCCTGAGGTCCCTTCCAACCCTGACATTCTATGATACCACTATGCATAAAAGCCACAATAAGTAAAACTCCTGAGGTACTCTCTGTGAAACATTCGGCTTTCTTTTTTTTTAAAAAAAAAAACCACCCACCACTGATCAGAGCACTCCAGTGCAAGAACTCAAAGATAAGTTTAGATTTAAGAGGACAAGAAACACTTACCGATTTACAACTTCCATTGAATGTAAAGACATGTCCATGTTGACCAGGACAGAAAAATACTCTGTTATCTGACTGGACTGCATTAGTTTAAGCAACATTTCTATAGCCACTAAAGGATTATTTTCCACCAGGTCAGGCAGTTTGGCAGGAGTGAGGCCAATGTGGTAAACAAGTTTGGGGTCCTTTTCTAATTCTCCAAGAAGCTAAAAAAAAAAAATAAAAAAAAAATCATCATCTTCAATTTGAATTAAACTGTACATGTCTGATCACAACAAGAGCAGGTGAACTAGAAACCCATCCTGGATTTTATTATGACTTCATTTAATAAAATGTTCTGCCTTGTGCAGAAATTCTAATGATATGAAGAGTGACTCAAAGTTTCCTACAATTGTCAACAAGTTATACATTTTTTTACAAAAAATGTTGTAGCCTGCAAAACAAAAGCAATAATCTATTTATATTATAAAAGGGGAGAATAATTTTAGCCGCTTGGATTTAAGTATTTCTTCTTATATATATTTTGTTTTCTCCTAGTATTTCAGTTCCTGCCCAAGGGCAAGTGTGCACAGAAAAGCCTTTAAAAGAAACTAGGGTTTTGAAGCTCATGGCACTTAGTAGCCTTGTATGTTGTGGAAAAAATTAAATCCACATAATCCAAGTTTCAGTTTTGTCTCTTGCTCTAACTCTTTCATTGAACTGGCAAATACACTGTTGAACTGACCTGACCAACAACTTTGATAAGTTATCTTAAGGCTGGGCTACACTGGGGGAAAGTGGGGGGACAACAACGACGGGGTCGACCTAAGATATGCAACTTCAGCTATGCAAATAGCGTAGCTGAAGTTGCAGTACCGTAGATCGACTTACCTTATGCGGCAGCTGCCCCTCCAACTCCAACTTCCCCCTGTGGAAGTGGAGTTCGGGCGTTGATTCAGGGAATCAATTTATCACGTCTGGATGAGACACGATAAATCGATCCCCAATACATAGAGCGCTACCTGCCGATCCGACAGGTAGTGTAGCCGTACCCTTAGACGGAAAGAGATAGTTGTACTAGAACAGGGGTTCTCAAACTATTAAGAACCGCGACCCCTTTTTCCTCTCTCCCTCGGCGCGGCGGAACCTTGTATGTCCACCGAAAAGCCACCAAATAAATTAACTACTCATTTGGCGGCTATTTTCGGCGGACATGCCGAGCGCTCCCGAAAGCGCTCGGTATGTCTGCCGAAAAGCCGCCAAATAAATTAACTATGCATTCAGCAACTATTTTCGGTGGACATGCCGACTGCTTTTGGGAGTGCTCGGCATGTCCGCCGAAAATAGCTGCCAGATGCGGAAGTGATCGCGGCGGCGGCTTTTCGGCGGCGCTAGCAGCTCGTGACCCCTCGGGAGGCGGCTGGCGACCCCCCGAGGGGTCGCAACCCACAGTTTGAGAACCGCTGTTAGAACATCTCCCTCCTTATACAGTACAATAATAAGACTAAGGCCCACTGAAAACAGCAGTAACACTCCAACTTCAGCCAGACAAGATTAGGCCCTTAGCATTTCTAAATAACCATCTTATTGAAAGCCTCTGCCAAACCTCCTAGCAGGGAAATACTATGACTAGTTACTATTTACATTTTGCATTTGTTTAGCTAATGTCTATCTGCTGTTTCTACATGCACTGCCAAGTTTTAAAAAATACTTTCCTCATCTGACCATACAGAAGCCAAGACTCTGGAATTTTGGTAGTGAGACCAGTCAACTTGAACAATATTGAGATTTCCCAAATTTGAATCAGAGCGGTAGCCGTGTTGAAGACAGTATTAAGCAAGCCCACTCCTTGTCAGAACAAATCTTCAAACTTCTGGAGTACCCACAGACAGATTAGTGCTCTATACAGGAATTTAGAGAGTTTAGTATCAGAGGGGTAGCCGTGTTAGTCTGGATCTGCAAAAGCGACAGAGTCCTGTGGCACCTTACAGACTAACAGACTTATTGGAGCACAAGCTTTCATGGGTGAATACCCACTTCGTCAGATGCATCTTTGTCACTTTTGCAAATCTTTTATTGACACTTTCATCTTAGCACCCCAGGCTACTGTTTGTTTTGAGTACCATCATCCTGCTTCACTGGGTCTGCTATGTAATATAATTAGGTTTGGAAGGATTCGATTTTTTTATCTGGTTATATTGATTTCAACAGATTTTTTTCATCAGTATATGTTGATGCAAAATATTTCCATCAATGATAACTGAAATGTACAAACAGGCCAACTAAGAACAATGCTGCTTGAGAACTTAAGAGTTTGATTTAAGGATATTTACTTTATATATTTTGACATGTGATGTGGACAATTTGTGTTTTAATGGTTATGAAGCTAACTTTTTGAATCTCAACATCTATGGTCATTAAATAATTACTGACCCCAAATGTTCATAAATATAGGAAATTATAAATTGAATTTTTTTTTAAAATGCTTGAACAAATACTGAAATTATTCAAAACCCTAAAAATAATTAAATGAAGATTATTTAAGTAATTTATTTGACCCTAGTTTTCTAAATGTATGAAACAGAAGAACATGCATAGAAAAGATTAGAAGGAAGGGCACCTGGCACATCGTACCCACCTGTGTTTGCTGGGGAGAGGACAAAGGACTTTTGAAAGCCTTAGCCATTATACGTTTGATCTCCACTCCAGTGCTGTTTTTAACACACATTGACTTATCCCACTGAATTGTATGATCCGGCTCTATTGGGTTTAGCCAAGCCAGCTCATCCTCACAAATATGGAGTGGAGGTGGTGGCCGGATAAACTCTGGTCGAAAATGACCTGAAAGACAATGTTGTGAAAATTTATTTCAAAGAAAAAGAAAAGAGGTGAAGTCCTTTCTGTATTACTGAATGAAAAAATCATTTTAAATGTAGACAGCTACTGTATTGTATATTTAATATAAGGGTGACAATAGCAGTCTGATGAGTGGTCCTCTCTCCTTCCCACAACTGTAATACTTTTCAATGTACAAGCAGATTAATTTTTTTTTTTACTGGAATTTTGTACTATGAAGTATGAGCTTGGTCACATACAATCCAATCTACAGAAAAGTAGCTCAACACATCACTTATGTCCCTCCTAAAGTAACTGTGCCAAAGATTACAGAAACTTAAGAGTAAACAAAGATGCACATACTTTCTATAGGTGGTTTTGGTCCACTCACTAAAGCTTCAGTGATCTGTGAGGCAACAGAGCTGTCAAAACCAGAATTTGAGGAATCTGGGTCAGGATCGCTGAGAATGCTGGGGAAGCTAGCTTTGCTCTGTGTTGGCAACTCAGACTGACGCTCTGAAAAAAAGTTCAGTCCATGATATTAAAGCATACAATCAAAATACAGATGTCAGCAATACTAAAAGTGGCAGGAGACAATCTGAGCTTTAGAACAGCATTGGTTTAATGAGACAGTGTCAACATGAAATCTAGTTCAGGTTTGTAAACAGTGGGCCTTGGAGCACTTAGTGGTGTTCAAAGAGGTGTGATTGGTCAGTCACATGGTGTTGGCTCTCCTTTCCACTTCCAAAACTGCATTAGATATCAAAAATACTAACACTTCCCCAGTATTACTTTTCCAAGTAAGCAACAATTGTTGTATTTGTCGTTAAGGGTTTACATAACTGCAAACAGGAACAATGCAGTGATTGACTGCGAATAGGAGAGAGCATAAGCTATCTGTGAGAATCCTCTAGAACAGTGGTTCTAAAGTGGGGGTCCAAAGTTCCCTGGGAGGCCAAGAGCTGGTTTCAGGAGGCCACACCCTGCGAGGCAGGAGCCCCAGCACCCTAGGATTACATAGGTCTGGGTTTTACCCGGACAGAGCCTCTTTTGATTCTCTACTGTCTGTCCAAGCAGGTTTTTCAGATCAGAGGCTATATCGGGGCTTTTGCAGAGCAGAGTTAGCTCAGAAAGAGCTGTCTCTGCGCCTCACTGGTTCCTTCCCTTGCAGATGACTGGGCAGTATCTGGCAGCTGCGAGGGACCAAATAGCTTCACAATGCAGCATGTCAGCCTCACACTGCCAGATCCTGAACCCCTTCTCCAGGGAGCAGCTCCAGTTGGGGCTGCATTTCGCAGCAGGTGAGCTAACCCTGTGCTGCAGGGCTGGTGGGAAGGGCAGAAAGAGGTCAGGCTGCAGCTGTTTCCGGGGAGAGAGAGGCTGCATCAAGTGCCCAGGAAGCACAGAAGGGAAGTGCAGAGGTCAGGGTAGAAGTGGTACAGGAGGGTTGGGGGGGGGGGGGGGAGGGACTCCTTCCAACTCCCCCCCTGCCTTCACCCTCTGGCAGTGCCCTCTTTTGGGCAACCTGAAACACGAGAACCATACATGGGGCCAAAGCCCCGAGCCCCACAAGAGCCAAAGCCTCGAGACTCGGCACCCCACAGAGCCCTGAAGTTTTTAGAATATGTTGGGGGGGGGGTAGGGTTGTCAAAGGGTCAGAAAGGAAAAGGTTGAGAACACCTGCTCTAGGATGTGACAGCCTACGGAAAGAGTTAGAACCCCAGATCTAGTTCAGAATTGTTCAGAGGTGGACAATGCTCCTAAAAAGGCCAAATTATATAGCATAGGAAACAAATTACACAGTAATACTACTAAATTCGGTAGATAGTGTTTGTTACAGCAAAGTGGTTACAGAGAAAGGAAAATAAGTTTTAAACTTACAGATACATTCTGAGAAACCATAACATGGTCTTTATCTAGGAGCGCTCTTATGTTCTTAATCCTAAATTTCAGGCTCCAGCTCTTACGGTCTCTGTAGTACTGTGAGAAAGGATGTCTTTACCTTCTGTCACCCTGATCAGGTCATTTTAAAATAGGTCAACCTTACTGCATGAAAGTCAGTAGCTGACTAACAGATGCCAGCCCTAGAGCACTGCTAACAGATTTCATCTGCAAGGGGAAGTCTAAATATGTGCTTATATCTAATCATTCAGGGAGTTTTCCTCCTTTTGTAGGCACTTTTTACATAGCATGCGCCTCAATAGATTCAGCCTCTGATAATTTGAAGCTTGAAATCTTGGGCCCATAACTAATACAGCTCTTGGTTTGGGCCCAGCAGTCACTGAAGAGAGACGCCATACTGAAAGTAAACTATTGCTTCATTTTCTGTGTAACTGAGCTTGTATACTGCCTCCTCTTACACTGAAGCAATTTATACTTTTCCATTTATTTAGAACTCGGTGAGCTAAGTCTCAGCTTTTCTCTGCAGAAATGTTCTTCATGCAAGATATGCACCCTTAATTATCTAGTGTTCAAAATTTTAACTGAACCCCTTCTCAAAAACAGACTCAATGTTAGATAACAGAACTCTCTTCCACAGATAATGGTAACCTGCTGAGTTCAAAGGCTTTTTTCTAGGTGTATTTCCTATGGCTGGTAAGGGAGCAAGGCCATACCTTTGCCATCACAGCAAAGGAATAAGCAGAAGTTCTTCTTCGAGTGCTTGTTCATGTCCATTCCAACAAGTGTGTGCGCACCGCGCATGCACGGCTCCGGAAAGTTTTCCCCAGCGGTACCCGTAGGGTCGGCAGGGGCGACCCCTGGAGTGGCGCCCTCACGGCGGTGTATATATATGCCCCTGCCGACCCTCCCCCCGTTCAGTTCCTTCTTCCCGCCCATGACGGTTAGCTGGAATCCCCTTTATCTAGTCGCGGTATCCCAACCTGTTCCTATTGTTAGTGTAAATCCGTTTATAGTTCTTCTTAGTGTTAAGTGTTAACAGTTGTAGATTAGAGTAGTTGTATTCTATCTTGGTTCTCGCTCCGGGGCATGCCTGGCGCGCCGGGCTTCAAAAGCTGTGAGCACTGTGGGAGGCCTATGCCCAACAGTGATCCCCACACAAAGTGCTTGAAGTGCCTCGGAGAAAGCCATCAGTCCGAGCGCTGCACAATTTGCAAGAGCTTCAAGCCAAGGACGAAGAAAGAGAGGGATCATCGTTTGAAGCTCATTCTGATGGAGTCTGCCCTACAGCCTCAGGGAGATCTCCCATCCAATGCCGCCCGGAGCGCTCCGGCCTCGGTACGGGAACCGGCGAAGAATTCGCTCTCAATCGCCAGTGCCTCACAAAAAGCAGAGAGGCCGATCGCCGGCCCGTAAGGCCAAGGCGAAGACACAGCACACCCAGGGTCACGCCGATGAGCCCTGCAAGCTGCCACTAGCGTCTGGCCCGGTGCGCGCGCACGCATCGCGAGATGGTGCGGTGCTGCACGGGCCCTTTCCTGACTTCCCGGTGCCGTCGACCCCGGAAATCTTCGAGGCGGCCCGGGACCTGATGGAGTCTGCTGAAGAAGCCGGTACGGCACCGCCCTTTCCGATGTGTCTCTCGGACCAGACGCAAACACCAGCACCGGCACCGGCACCGCCCGCGGCACCGCCGAGGTCGGTGACGCCCATTATACCGCCAATGCCGACTGGGCCGGTAGTGGGGGTACCTTCCACCTCGGCACCAGCGGTGCCGGACAACCGGACGCCCGAGGCACTGTTGATGCGGGCTCAGGGAGAAAACACCCAACTCCTGTCATCGGCACCGACAATCTGCCCCCGTAAGCCCACTATGTATCAGAGGTACATCGTGGCACCGGAAGGCGCGGCACCGCCATGGCCCAGTTCGGCGTCCGAATCCGACGCATCGTCCCGGTCGGGCTGAAGCCACCGCACCGGGGTGCCTTCTCGGCGGCCAAGCCGTAGCCACCATTCCCGGCACCGACGTTCTTCCCAACCGGCACCGTGGCCTCAGCAGACAGGGCCGGTGCAGTGGTCCTTCTGGCCCCCGTGGGCATTCCAGCAGACCCAAGGGCCATCCTCCGTGACGATGTCACTACTGTCGGTACCGCGAGGCCCGGCTTCGGCCACTATATCTAGACCTCCACCAGAGGTGGCAGGAGAGGAACCGGTACCGGGGCCGTCGGGATTGGGACGGTGCCAGGGTACCATTCCCCACCATTCCTCCACTGCCTCGCCAACTGATCCAGCTATGGGAGACCCTATTCAAGAGGAGCCCCCCTTCGCAACGTCATCCTCTTCCTCACCCGACGAGGCGGTGGCAGGCTCCTCGACATCAGGCCTGCCACCAATGGATGTCAAGGGTCATCAAGATCTCCTAAGGAGAGTGACCCAGAACCTAAACCTCCCAGCGGAGGAAGTAGAGGAGGAGGAAGACCCGACGGTTGACATCCTCTCTCCAGATGGGCCCAAGAGAATCGCGTTGCCCTTCCTTAAGAAAATTAATTCGATGTCCACCAACCTGTGGCAGACTCCCGCCTCGATCCCTCCAACGGCAAAGGGAATAGAACGCCGTTATTTTACACCAAGAACCGGGTTCACCCATCCACCACCGGGCTCCCTGGTGGCGGATGCCGTCAATCATAGGGAGAGGCAGGGACACACAGGGCCCACACCTAAGTCCCAGGACGCGAAGAAATTAGACCTGTACGGTAGGAAGGTCTACTCGTTGGCCTCCCTCCAACTTAAAATTGCGAATCAGCAGGCAGCACTAGGCCATTATGCTTTTAACTCGTGGACTGCCCTCAACAAGTTTCAGGACAAGATTCCTAAGGACTCGTCGCCGGAGTTCACGGCTATAGTTGAAGAGGGCAAGGTGATCTCTAGAGCGGCATTGCAAGCTGCCTTAGATTCTGCAGACTCGGCCTCTCGGTCAATGGCCACGGCCATAGTGATGAGAAGAGGGGCATGGCTACAGGTCTCAGGTATCCCTCCCCCGGTCCAGGCTTCCATCCAAGACCTGCCCTTTGATAGGCAGGGACTGTTTGCGGAGGATACGGACAAGAAGTTACATTCTATGAAGGACTCCAGGGCCATGCTTCGTTCCCTAGGCCTTCATACCCCGCAAACAGTGAGGCGCCCTTTCAGGCCTCCTCAAGTCCAGTAGCCTCGACATTACCAGCCAGCTCCCAGGAGAGACCTTAACAGAAGGGGGGGAAGGGGCTACAACAGAGGAAGGGCCCGTTCATCTTCCCGCAATGGCCAGCAGAACCAGGGACCCAGACAACCCCCTAGCACTAGACCAAACTTTTGAAGGTGCGCACGGGGGCGACGATCCAGTGTCCAGTTTTCCATCTTCCCGTCCCTTCCTGCACCGCTTGTCTCACTTTCATCAGGCGTGGTCCCAGATTACATCAGACAAATGGGTTCTCAGCCTGGTGAAGGTGGGATATTCTATCCAATTCTCCTCCCTTCCACCTACCCACCCATCCTCCCAGTCCCTCTTCAGGGACCCATCTCACTAGCAACTCCTAGTTCAGGAGGTTCAGACCCTTCTGACTTTGGGTGCCATAGAGGAGGTTCCTCAAGAATTTCGGGGCAAGGGCTACTATTCCCGTTATTTCCTTATCCCGAAGGCCAAAGGCAGCCTTCGACCTATCCTAGACCTGCGGGGCCTCAACTCCTACATAAAGAAGCTGAAGTTTCGCATGCTCTCCCTAGCGACTATTATCCCTTCCATGGATCACGGAGACTGGTTCGCCTCCCTCGACTTGAAGGACGCTTATTTCCACATTTCCATAATCCCCAGTCACAGGAGGTTCCTGCGGTTCGTGTTAGGGGACCGACATTACCAGTTTACAGTGCTTCCGTTCGGCCTATCGACTACCCCAAGGGTGTTTACAAAGTGCATGTCGGTAGTAGCCGCATACCTGAGGCGGAGGCAGGTACACGTTTACCCATACCTGGACGATTGGCTCGTCAGAGCAGACTCAAGGGAACTGGCTACCCAGCATATAGCTCTGGTCAGAGCTACATTCCTCAGGTTGGGTCTCATATTGAACGAGCCAAAATCGACCCTAGAGCCTACTCAGAGAATCGAGTTTATAGGGGCAGTATTGGACTCTCAACAAGCCATGGGATTCCTGCCCACAGCTCGGGCCGAGGCCATATTGAACTTGGTTCGCTCCGTCCTACAGTACCCAACTACCACGGCCAGAAACTGCATGGCCCTCTTGGGCCATATGGCAGCCTGTACGTACGTGGTACCATACGCCAGACTTCGTCTTCGGCCGCTTCAAGCCTGGCTGTCGACAGTGTACAAGCAAGGAAGAGACCCACTGGACCTGGTCGTCACCCTCCCACACCACACGCTGACTTCCCTACGTTGGTGGCTACAGCCCAGCTCTCTCCACGCGGGGGTCACCTTTCAAAAACCCCAGCCCACAGTGACATTAGGGACAGATGCATCCGCCCTCGGCTGGGGAGCTCATCTCGGAGACTCCAGGACTCAAGGCCACTGGTCTCACAGCGAGCTGTCCCTCCACATCAACGTCCGGGAGCTGAGAGCAGTTCGTCTCGCATGCCAGGTGTTTCGGGACCGGTTGCAAGGCAAGTGTGTGCTGGTCCAGACGGACAACACGGCGACGATGTTTTATATAAACAAACAGGGTGGTGCTCGCTCTTCTCCCCTATGCAGGGAAGCCCTGGCCCTATGGGATTTCTGTATTGCACACAACATCCATCTCATAGCCACCTATCTCCCAGGGGTTCAGAATGTCCTGGCGGACACCCTCAGTCGCTCGTTTCGGGGCCACGAATGGTCACTCAGGGGCGATGTGGTACACTCAATCTTCCTACGGTGGGGCTTTCCCCTCATAGACCTATTCGCCACGAGGGCCAACAGGAAATGCCAGAGGTTTTGCTCCCTCATGAACCTCAGCCCAGGATCAGAGGCAGACGCCTCTCAGATCCCTTGGAGGGAGGGTCTTCTCTACGCATTTCCCCCATTTCCACTCATTCACAGGGTGTTACTCAAGGCCCGCATGGACAGGGCGTCCATGATTCTAATAGCACCGGCGTGGCCCCGACAACACTGGTACACTCTGTTGCTGTCTCTCTCTGTGTCCAGTCCTGTAACCCTCCCTCTCCTCCCGGCGCTGGTTTCCCAAGACCACGGGCGGTTGCTTCACCCCAACCTCCAATCGCTCCACCTCACGGCATGGAATATCCATGGTTGAACCCCTCGGAGCTTCAGTGCTCCAATCATGTCAGGGAGGTCCTGCTGGGTAGCAGAAAGCTGTCAACTCGTACCACTTACATGGCCAAATGGAAACGTTTTTCCCTATGGGCTCAGAGGAAGGGTATAAACCCCACTTTAGCTCCCATACCCCTTATCCTGGATTACCTTCTGGAGCTTAAGAAACAGGGGCTAGCCATTTCCACGGTTAGAGTGCACCTAGCGGCTATATCAGCCTTTCATACTGAAGTGGGGGGATCCTCGGTGTTTAGCAACCCACTTGTGGGACGCTTCCTCAGGGGATTAGAAAGATTGTACCCCTCGGTGCGACCACCGGTTTCTCAGTGGGACCTTAACCTGGTGTTATCAGCCCTCATGAAGCCCCCCTTTGAACCCCTAGCCTCCTGCCCACTCTCTTATCTTTCTTGGAAGACGGCATTTCTTGTGGCCATTACTTCTGCCCGACGGGTATCTGAGCTCAGAGCACTCACCTCTGAGCCACCGTATACCGTCTTCCATAAAGATAAGGTTCAGTTGCGACCCCACCCGGCCTTCCTCCCCAAGGTGGTTTCCGCTTTTCATGTGAACCAGGACATTTTTCTCCCTGTTTTCTTTCCTAGGCCTCATGCCTCCAACAAGGAGAGAATGTTACATTATTTAGATGTGAAAAGGGCTCTAGCATTTTACATAGAACGTACAAAACCTTTTCGTAAATCTCCACAACTTTTTATTTCAGTAGCGGAGCGGATGAAGGGGTTGCCGATTTCTTCTCAACGACTGTCGGGATGGATCACCTCCTGCATCAAACTGTGTTATAACCTCTCCAACGTTTCTCCTCCGCCATTAACAGCTCACTCGACCAGAGCCCAGGCCACATCCACAGCGTTCCTGGCGCATATTCCAATTGTCGACATCTGCAGAGCAGCGACATGGTCTTCGGTCCATACCTTCTCCTCGCACTATGCCATCGTGCAGCAGACCTCGGAGGATGCTGCTATGGGACAAGCGATCCTGGCAGCAGGTACTAAGATTACTCCTCTCCCACCTCCGAGATAACTGCTCGTAAGTCACTTGTTGGAATGGACATGAGCAAGCACTCGAAGAAGAAAAGACAGTTACTCACCTGTTGTAACAGTTGTTCTTCGAGATGTGTTGCTCATGTCCATTCCAAATCCCACCCGCCTCCCCTCTGTTGGAGTACCGGCAAGAAGGAACTGAGCGGGGGGAGGGTCGGCAGGGGCATATATACACCGCTGTGAGGGCGCCACTCCAGGGGTCGCCCCTGCCGACCCTACGGGTACCGCTGGGGAAAACTTTCCGGAGCCGTGCATGCGCGGTGCGCACACACTTGTTGGAATGGACATGAGCAACACATCTCGAAGAACAACTGTTACAACAGGTGAGTAACTGTCTTTTATTAAGTTTGCAAAGTACCTGGTGGTTTTCTGTTTTATTTTATCTGAATATTGACTCACTGAACTAATTTGGTGGGATATTTTTCCTTCAAGGACACTGTGGTATGCAACTTACGGTCATAGCTGGTAAACAGATGCTAGTAAATTGTAGGTTTGATTTGGACTCCAGTATTCCATTAAAAAATTACCGTCAGATATTATTATGAGATCTACAACAGGTTTAGGCCCCAGTCCCCCAATAGAGTGAACACATGAAGACTCTTGGGCTTGCAAGGAGCCTCAAATGAACTCAGTGAAGCTCCATGTGGTCATTGCGGTCTGCCCACATGCAGAAGGTTACAGGATCAGGACAGATCAATTCTTTGGGATTCAAGAAAGCAAAAGCTGTATTTAAAGCAGAATCCTTCATAAAAGAGCTAAAGATTAATTTGTTTATGAGAAGAGCATAAGCTCCTTAACCCAAGCCACAAAGTAAAAAAGCTATTCAAAGGCAAGCAGTTGTTGGAAATCTATTGTGGTGCTACATTTTTCCTCTTCTGTAAATGACAGGAAGCTTCCTTTGATTCCTAACGGAAAGTGCTGAAATGTATTGGAAAAAGTAGTTTTGACTACAAGGCAATTATCCTTAACCAGCGTAGTCTTCTATTAGACTAACCATATTGAATAAAGGCAGTATTTTGCCAGAAAACTTCCTTTTTCCACCAGCATCAGAAAATGACGTTTTTGGCAGGATAATGATCCAAACAGGCAGAAGTACAACTAAAGAAACAGAAGCAAATAGGGAAATTTTTGCAAAAACATTCTGCAAATCATCAGGTTGAAGAGAATTTAATACTGATCAAACAAAAAAATCTAAACAAAGTCCTTAGGAAACTGTATTTTTGCCCTTTAAAAAAAGCAATTACAGTTAAATTGTTCACATTTAAATTCTGATTGTTACTTAGGATATTACTCAGAGAAGATCAGATATTAAAGGACAGGATACATCAGTTGTCTTTCCCATATGTAATTTAACATTCAAGGTAGTTATCTTGACAGAATGCTTTAAAGTGTTTTGAATAGCAGTAATTCTTTGTGAGGTACATTTTAGAACAATGTCCAAACTTGACCCTAAAATAAATTCAGGGATATTCTGAATAGGAGAACACCTTTACTGAACTCATCAAACTCTTACATGACAAGATTGGCTAGGAAAGAGGGACAAATATCTCAATAGCTTTTAAGTTTAAGCATTTTTGTTTCACTCCTTATATATTTTACGGAATACTTGGTTACTTCTTTTCTACCTCTTTACTGGGAAAATATGAACTTGAAACAAGTTATTTTATAAATGAAAAAGCCAGTCAAAAAAGGTGATTCTTAGGTGTCAAGACTACAGCAAGAGGAGTTCCCTTCATATGAAACAAATCTTGTCTCTCTCACCAAGAGAAACAGGTTCAGTAAAAAATGCTACCTCAGCCACATTGTCTCCCTTATGAACACGTCAGATCAAAGATAACTAACTTGACTTCATAGAGACCTTAGGCTATGTATGTGATTTACTGTATAATTTTGTTGTGTCCACTACATATAGAATAAGCATTGCACATTCAGCTACTTATTTTTAAAAGTAACCAATATCAATGAATTTGTTCCATTTTCAAAAATACTACTGGCTTAGTATTTTGAAGACAGGACAAACCAAAATGTATGGAATCTACAGCAAAAAAAACCCTAGTCAAATGTAGTAATTTTGGGTTCTTAATTTAACACCATTCAAAAGGGACCTGATTTTCAGAGGGCAGGTTCACAGCTCTTGTGACAATTCAGTGATTGTAATTTGGGCACCCGAATGTCAAGTCATTTTTGAAAGTTTAAGTCAAAGAATACAGAATTCAAAAAAATGCTCAGAAAGATTCAAAGACACAGGATTAAGGCAGGAAAACTCAGACAATAGGTTGAATATCACCCTAATATTTGTCTAATTATCACAAGATTAGGTATTAAAAACTTAGTTCTCAAACAATGAGAAAAAAAAACAGTCTTGAAATCATAACCAATGATTATCACATCCTTATAAGACCATACTTGGATTTTGGTGCTCCAAACTGGCCCCGATTCACTACATCCCTCTTTTCTACTGTTTCAATCAGTAGCTTCAAAAGAGACCTACTAAAGGACATGGCTCACAACCACCATCTTTTTCTCTCTTTCTCCTGTGAAGTAGTCCAAAAGCATCACTTTTACTAGATACAGCCAGACAAATTAGCCATCTTCCCAATCAGGAGGCAATACTTAATAAGTAACAAAAACCTGAATCATCTCAGATTTATAAAAACTATCAAAAATTCAGTTATAACGCCTGGTCTTGCCAAAAGATATGTGATGAAAGAGGTGCAATGGTTGCCGGATAGTAAGTTATCCTGTGTTTCTGAAATTGGAAACACTGCACAAGATACAAAGGAATAAAATTTAAGCATGAAAACTGTCAACAGAACAAAAGATATGTTTCACATGTAAAGCTTTTTACTATATTGTGAAAAAGTGTCTTCACAGCCTCAAAGAAGAAAATTCCATGTATAAATCTTGCTTTTAAAGCCAAATAGAAGGCAGTTAAAAATCCCCTGTGCTTGAAGTTTCTACAGCCTAGAATTATAGCTCGACTCATTTTACACCTAAAAAGAAATATCTCACTTTCACTATCATCTCAAGGAAAAGCTGTCAGGATATACCCAAAATAGTTTGTTATTTCTTACCTGCTAGTGCTAGCTGAAGTCCACTTATATCCACTGACTGGGCCATGTTTCCTATATCCATTAAGGCAATCTGTCGAGGAGTCTTCTTGAAGAGTTCTCTAGGAGGTGCCAACATCAGTTGGGAAAGGAAGAACTTTTCTGGTGGAGTTATGGGAGGTAAGAAACCTGAGAACAACAATTGTCCTCACTTGTTATACAGTGGCAATTAATACTTTGCACTTTCTACTATGAAGGAGCGATGTTTGCTAAACAATGGCACAAATATACAAATGTATGAATTAGGCTGACACTAAGAATATTCAGTTGTGTTAATATTTTAAATTAAATCCACGCCTCTACCCACGTAGCATTTAAATATGAGCTCATACAGAATAATTTTGCTTGAACTGTCTAATGAACTAAATCCAGTCAAGGTTTCTTAGGTTTTAACTATTAAATAGTTTTAGACTTCCTTCAACAGCCCTATATCTCCATTTTTGGGTGGAAGACTAGGTCACAGCATATCATAAGGGGCAAGGAAGCCATCTAAAATTAGTTTAAATATTACAATTAAAAAACCTAGTTCTTCAGCTGTTACCAATGTTTGGTCATCCATGTTTGTAAAACGTAAGCTCTTATACTACAAGTGCATCTATGATACTCAGGCAATCCTATCAAACAAGTTATGTTACACTTTAGGGAATAGTTTGAATTTGGGTGCTCCAGCAAAGAAAGGCAATTTGATTAAAACTAGGCAAATACAAGGAAAGCTGAACCCTTCTGGAAGAGAACACTGAATACCAACAGGCCATCAGGGAAGGAACAAAAGAGAAAAATGTGCCAGAGTAGTAAACAGCTTGGGATCCTTCCCTACACAACTTTTAAAATTTGGTTTTGAATGTCAAGCAGTCTTGATGTATCTTTTTATTTTCTAATGTAGACCAGTGATTATTAACAAATAACAGGCACATTGTTAGTCACAGCCATAATATTCACTGTAGTTTGTGGTCAACAAGTTGCTATTAACACTACAAATTATTCAAAGTGAAAAACTTTTAGAATCCAGTTTACCTGTCACTATTTATAGTTTGATTTTCATTTCAAAGCCAAGAAATACAAATCACATCAGTTTCTCTTTCAGGTTCTTAATGCTGCTGAGTTTGGGCTTCATAAGCTGCAGGGAATGTTTGTTTCAAAACAACTTTGTTAAAACTATGGAAACATTTCTATGAGTCGTGACTGTTTATAAACCCTTCTATGGAACTTTATTTTTGGGCCAAGTAAAATGGACAGTATCCCTTTAAGATTGAGCAGAACTTGCCTGTTTTTAGATGTTTATAGCTATCAAAAATGTTAAACAAGATCTCCATTTGTTGTTAAAGCAGAATTTATAATATTTTGTAAGTTCTGAATTTTGTACTTTACCCATTTTAATTTTCAATATAAATAAAATTTAAACTTGGCACATCCATACAACTTAGTAAGCACTACAGTAACTTTAATAGACTTAAAAATTTGCACTTTGCAAATGAAATTATAAATATTTGAGACTCATTTTGCAGCATGTTATAAAAACTCCTTATTGAAATTTATACCAAAGGACAGTATTTCAAGTAGTCACATGAAAGATAAAAATTCTAATAGCCATCAGTGAATCCATGGAATTTTACTTTCAGCTGAGGGGAAGTTTGGATTTGAAAATCATTTGGATTTAAATTAGTAGAACACAGTAAATTTTTATGCTCTCCAGAGCAGTGCTTGTAAAGTTCAACACCCTTTACCCACATTCTAAACCAGGGCTGGGCAAACTCTAAACAGGGGTCAGGGCAGACCACGCAGCTTGGCACTGCTCCAGCCAGGGTGCTGGGTCATACCACATGCCTCGGCCCAGGGGCACATGGTTAAGGCCACACCACATGGCTCCCAGAAGCTGTGGCATGGCCCCGATCTGGCTCCACTGGGAGCTTCAGGGACGATGCCCGCAAATGAGGCAGTGTACAGAGCTGCCTGGCCATGCCTTCGCATAGGAGCTGGAGAAAGGATGTGCCACTGCTTCTTGAGGTGAGCGCCACTCAGAGTCTGCACCCCTTGAGCCTCTCCCTGCATTCCAACCCCCCTGCCCAAGTCCTGATCTCCCTCCCACTCTCCAAACCCCTCCGTCCCAGCCAGAGAACACTCCTACACCACAAACTCCTCATCCCTAGCCCCACCGCAGAACCTGCACCAATCCAACAATCTAAAATTACTTGGCAAAAAACAAAAAAAACATTCCTGCTTGTTTTTACATTCAAAAGACAAGGACTGTCTGTTTTGTTTTCTAAAAAGCTTGACTGGGTGCTCCCTCCGCTCTCAAATTCAGGAAAGTGGGGTGGAGCCCTGAATCTTTCACAAAAGAACTTCTGTTCTTTCCAGTGCTTCTCACAAGATGTTTTTTTAACGGTGTGATTATATTAGGAGTTAATAACACTGCCCCTCCAAATTCCCTTTTTTCCAGTTCCTCTATTTTCAGCACCTTGTGATATTAATCCCTCCAGATCTTCAAAGCAGCAAGCAAACCCTGACAATTCTCATGTCAAACAGTTATTTCTAAGAAGTGACAAAGAGTCCTGTGGCACCTTAAAGACTAACTAAAGTATTGAAGCATAAGCTTTTGTGGACTAATACCCACTTTGTCAGATACATGCAGTGGAAGTATCCAGAGGCAGGAATAAATAAGAGGAAAGGACCAGGTTAGAGATAACAAGGTTAGTCCAATCAGGCTGAACCAATTTGTTATCTCTAATCAGGGAGGATGAGGTCCTCTTCTAGCAGCCGATCTGGAGGTGTGAACTGCTTTGTATTTTTGAGGAGAAACTGCTTTGTATTTTTGTTATTTTTAAGTGATTCAGGCCTTCTATAATCAACATAACACAGCAACCCTCCACCCTTCCTTTTGTAGAGCAATTTCAAAGACAAAATATTGAAAAGCACCTCTCAACAAGGGTCATGCATCACTCAGTACACATTCCCAGTTTGTGCGACACTAGATTAAAGAAGTGAGGTTTTCCTGTCCCTTGTCCCCTATAAAAATAAATATCTGGAGCAGGTGGTCCCCTTTTGCCCCTGGATCACACAGAGGGCCCTATTCCAGGGATTGTACTGGAAACAGGGGACAGGAAAACCTCACTTCTTGCAAATTACCACATACACAAACAGCAAGACCCCTCTTACATGGCTTCAAACAACCAATAGCCCTCCAGTGTTGGGGACTAGAATTAAGCATGCCTGTCTCTCTTTAGCGACGAAGAGTCCTGTGGCACCTTAAAGACTAACTAAAGTATTGAAGCATAAGCTTTTGTGGGCTAATACCCACTTTGTCGGATGCATGCATCCCATGAAGTGAGTATTAGCCCACGAAAGCTTATGCTTCAATACTTTAGTTTGTCTTTAAGGTGCCACAGGACTCTGTCACTTTTGCAAACCCAGACTAACACGGCTACCTCTCGGATTCTGGTCTCTCTTTAGTTTATCTGCTCTGTATATTAGTTACCTTAGTCAGAATCCTTCTGATTTTGGAGGAGTAATTTATCCTTATGCACAGCTTCTCGATTTTCGTGGCTTTAATCGAATGCCCCCAAAACGGAGAGCCAGAGCAATGGGCACTGCCATTTGAATGGAATGGTGCAGGACCGCTGTCGGGATGTGCTTTTAAGTGTTTTTTTGGAACTGCACTGCAAAGAAAAAGGGTGTGTTGTGTTTTATAATGTGTAAAGAAGGCTTATTTTGAAGCATTTGACCAGAGAATAATCCGGGTTTACTTTGCTACTTGTTGAGGGCAGTTTAGATGAGTGAAGACCGGAGGGGTTAGCTGCTGAGACCAGAGGCACGTAAGGAAAGGGAGTGCTCTTTGATGAACAAAGATGTAACTTAACCTCCTGAAAACTTCTTTGTGAAAAAAATCAGCCCTACTCCCCCACGAAGGGGGCAGGCTCCGGTCCAGTGGACACAAACCGAAGCATCACTCCGAGTGGGGCCTCCCTCCACCAGGTCCCTACCGGTCTCCCCCGAAAGTCTCGGCCCCGGAGCCACCTCAGCATCGTCCCCCCCCCAGCGGGAATCCGCCGAGAAGCGGAGCCGGTGGCTCAGCGGAAACTCCCGCGGCCCGGGCGGTACCTGAGAGCGGCGGCCGCTCGGCCTCGTCGCCGCGCTCGGGCGCGGGGTTGAGCAGGTGGGCGAAGATGGCGGCGAAGGGGTTGGCGGCCAGCGGCTCGGTGCGGTACATCTCCCAGAGCAGGTAGAGCGCGGTGAGGCGCTGCGGGGGGCTGGGCAGCAGGTCGGGCTGCTGCAGCAGCAGCACCAGCACCGAGCCCAGGCGGAAGTGCTCGGCCTTGCCGAAGTAGTGGTGGAAGGCGCTGGACAGGCCCTCGAAGGTGCTGCCGCCCGCCTCCTCCGAGACGATGCTCAGCAGGCTGGAGAGCTCCTTGGGCGACAGGCTCATCCTGCCCGCCGGAGCCGCCGCCGCGCCGCCCGCCTCCCCCCCGGCGCCGGGGCCCCCCGCCTCCGCTCCCACCAGAGTGCAGGGCGCCGGGCTACCCCCGCCCCCGGGCATCCAGCTCCCCGCGCGCGCGCGCGCACACCCCGGCGGGCCGGCTCTGCACCGCCTCCCCCCTCCACCTCGCCGGGCCGCCGCTACCGTAAAGCCACGCGCCGGCTCCGGTACGGCGGTTTTACGACACCGTCGCTCCACCCACGCTCGGGGGGGGGTGGTTGTTGTTGTGGGGGAGATATCGCGGCAGGGGATTGGCCGGCGGCTGTCCCAATGGGAGCCGGAGTGAGGCAAAGGATTGGCGGCCGCCACCGTAAAGTCGCGTTCTGGCCCCGGCGCGGTGCGTTTAACTTTGCGACACTGTCGTTCGACAAACCAGGCGGTTGTGTCGGGGGAGGTAGAAGCGAGACGCGGCGGGCGGGGATCGGCCGGGGAGGGACGGGCCTGGGTGCTCCGCCCAGGGAGGCGGGGCTGGGGGCGGGTTTCTCCCGCCTCCGGGCGGCCGGGACTGCGGGTGACGAGTAGCCGCCTTGGGTGGGCTGGGGCCTGATGCGCCGGAGCGAGGCGAATCCGCGAACACCACCAATCCGGCGCGGCTCCGCTCCCCTGACCCACAACCCGGGAACAGGGACCAGGAGTCGGCCCCCCCCCGCCGCGCCGCGCCGCGCCGCGCCGCGCCGCGCTTCCCTAGTGGACACGCCGGCCTTTCCGGCGCATGCGCATTGCGAAAGTGCCCTGGCGCGTTCGGGGTGGCACGGCGAGCCCGGGCACGAGACGGGACCGCCAGTGCGCTGCGGGGAATTCGACTTGTTACTGCCGAGATCGCGCCCCGAGAGGCGCGTGCTCGATCGATTTGTTAACAGCAGCAGGTAAAGCTAAAGGAAAACCCCCGTGATTGGATCGCAGAAGTTGCTTTTCTTTCCTTGCTAACATGTTCTGTGTTCTCGTTTGCAACCGCACTTTCAGATAAAGAAGAACAAGGGAAGAAAAATATCCCAGGACCAGCAAACCCAAATACATTTTGTAAGGGAGGGGGCAGCAGAGAGAGCAGGGCATGGAAAGAGACACAAAATAAGTGACAGAAAATTGCTATAGAGATTGCATTTTAGTTTCTTTCAGAGCCAGGCTAAATAGTTAAAAATAGAAGAAACTCCCTACCCCATTTTTTAGATCCCC
The DNA here is from genome assembly GCA_032164245.1 of Sternotherus odoratus. Taxonomy (NCBI): domain Eukaryota; kingdom Metazoa; phylum Chordata; order Testudines; family Kinosternidae; genus Sternotherus; species Sternotherus odoratus. The sequence goes on along the minus strand of JAVMKO010000001.1, from coordinate 203,459,430 downwards.
TGACTTATTTTCAAGAACATGGTTGGAGATGGGTGAGATCCACCCTATAGACAAAAATGAAGTTAAAGTACTGCCAGATTTTATTATTCTCATGAATCTTTCTACCTTAGATACAAATTCCTTTTCTTGATAGTTTAAATTGGGGCTCAAACTCAGTTTACCTTAGGGCTAGTGCTAATCCTCAAATCTTCATAGTGAGACAATAATGTCACTGAAGCTGGTGTTCAGAAAAGAAAACATAATTGTATTTTTTATTTCAAATTTCTTAGAAATAAAAAACTGTCATACAACTTTATACAATTCCTCGCCAGCCAGAGAGATTTTAGTGTTTGCCAGAGACCTGGCAATGCTTCAGTTCTGTCGGTTTGATGTTTGGCCCCAGTGATTGAGCAGCTGAAACTTTCAAGATCGCAGCAAGGTGTGCATCAGATAGCTGTGTTCAGTATTTTGACTTGTTTATATTCATTGTGGAAAAAACTGATGCTGACTCTGCCTGGCAACTAGTGTTGGTATCTCTGTCCCTCTCCTCCCAGCTGTTGGGAGCTGTAGGAGGTGGCACCTACAGAAGACATCAGGTGGTGTGGCTGCATGTGTCTCTCCTCTGAGGGCCGCAGTGGAGAGGTTCTCAGGCCGCAGAGGGCCTGCGGGCCAGGACTTTGAGATCCCGGGTTTGTGTTCCATCCCATTTGGGATGTTTTTATAAATTTCTACTCATGGAAGGAGAAGATGTAGTTGACCTGGGTCTATTCACACATCTTTCTAGCAATCATACCTTGTAATGATTTTTTCCCCTCAAAAATATAGGAAGTCTTTCTCTAAAAATGGCTTTCTTCACTACAACTAGACATCAGAATACCATGAATGAGATAGCAGAAACAGATTTTTTTTAAATGTATCTTTAATTCCTTGTAATGAGAAATATAGACATATTGGCATAGCATCAATACTACAGGAGACTCCACAAACCTTACTGTGTAACCATATAAGACTAAATCTTGAGTTAGTAGTTGTTTTTAAAGATGCCAGTTTGGACATTTGGCCATAGCTCCAGGCCCAGACATTATAGTGCAAAAACTGCATACCTGTGCTGAAAAATGGTTGCCTTAGAAATATGTCTACACAGAGAGGTATTGTTGAGCCAATCAGTGGCTGTACATTGTAATGAAAGTTCTCCTTTTCAACCAATTTTAAAATGTCAGAAGTACACATAGATAGACATGATAAAATTCGTGTAGTTCTACATCAGGGATCGACAACCTTTGGCACGCAGCCCAACAGGGTAAGTCCCCTGGTGGGCTGAGCCAGTTTGTTTATTGGCCATGTCCGCAGGTTCCACCAATCGCAGCTCCCACTGGCCACGATTCGCTGTCCCTGGCCAATGGTGGCTACGGAAGGCGGCATGGGCCGTGGGTTTTACTGGCCACTGCTTACCCTGGTGAGCTGTGTGCCAAAGGTTGCTGATCCCTGCTCTACATACTCACCTTCCACAGCATAGCAAATGCCTTCATTAGGGCTGAAATCCTGGACCAACTGAATGGCAAAACTTCCACTGACTTCAGTGGAGTCAGGATTTCACCCTACATGGGTAAAAAACAATGTACAAGCTGGGTATAACATGGTAAATGATCTTGTATGTATACCTGTCTAATTAACACCCCCTTCTTTCACAGCTTGGGTACAATTTCTTCTAGAATAGGGCTTGATTGTGAACGTTTCGCAACAAACAATTCATTCAATTAATGTTTCCTTTTTTCTTATTACTTAATCACACTATGATTTTTACAAATTTGTCTGCTATCCTAAATGTTTTGTGAAAAAAAAAATCAGCATATGGATTATATGTGACTACTGTGAGCACTACGTTGAGTACTTAGTATTTGATATCAGCTGAGCAATCATTTAGCTGAAAGTGAAATGACACTATTTTTGTTTCTGTTTAGAAAGGATGACTTATCTTTTCTGAACATCTCCTGCTTCCACCCAAAAGCAATTTAAGACTTGATCTGTGCAGATTCAGTTGCAGGATTAGAGGCTTAAAGGTAAATTAATCCTGACTATGAACCTGAAATTCACTTATCAAGAATCTTACAAATAAAACTGTTTGCATGAATGTTCAAAAAAAGTGAATAAAAGGGCTATGAATATGGTTGAAGCAGCCAAATTGTTTGTGAATCATTTTTCTTTTTATCTACCTAACTCTATTTTATAGTAAGGAAAATGATTTTTCCTCTTTCTTACTCACAAAACTGTGTAGCCTTCGGGAAGGTTTTCTCCCTCCAAGCTATGACAAAGTGCAACATTTCAAGGATTGTTTTAATAAATATCAATCAACTAAATCTGTGTGAAAAAAGTTATTGACTATCGTGAGATGCCCAATTTCTACAGCAAATCTTGAACTCCTGTTTATTCCTTAAACTAGCAAGGAAGTATTGTCTGCACAAGGACTCTGTAAAAACAATATTTGCAGCTGAAAATTCCATTTACAGTGGATTCCGGTTAATAAGGCGACCGGTTAATCGGGGCAGCTGCTTAATCGGGACACATCGCTAAAAACGGAAAGAAAGAGTCCCTTTTTATCTACTCCGGTTAATTGAGGCAGCCACTTAATCGGGTCAAATTGTTCTGGTCCCGATGTGTCCCGATTAACCGGAATCCACTGTATATATTTTGGTGCCTATCTGAACATGACTGTAACCATCCCATATTTTAACATACAGATTTTGGTATCCCTGGAAGTTCTTGTTTGGTACCCCAGTTAAAAACTCAAGGTTAGATGCAGATGGTTCTTTTGAGACTTTTTAATATATAAGTCCCATTACAATCAACATATCACACAAACTATGGTGAGAGATTGTGCCACACACTCTCAAGGAAAACTGTGAAACCACCTGATTAACTTTATATACAGCAAATGAGAAGATCAAGAATGAGCTCTCAAAACTGCAAACTCTTTTAAAAAAAACAACATTCTAAGGCAGATAATTCTTCAAATATTTTACCCTGAATGGAATCTCCTTCCTCATATAGTTAAGGCGAAAATGTTAACCTTGGTATAGTAACTCTGCTGAAGTAAATGGAGTTAAACCTTGCTTACACCATAGCTGATGTTGGTCCATAATGTTTTGTTTAAAATATGAAGAATTTGAAAAAAGTCATCTCAACCCCATAAAGGGTGACATGCCCAGACAAGAGATCGGAATAAATAAGGAGAACACTTGGATCCTGGCCATATGCACAATAGTTGTTTAGCTCACACGGACATTTCACTTTTTGAAAAACAATTGTTCCCATCCCATTCTCTTTAGCAGAAACGGAGTTTTATTTTTTCAATTTTTTATATTTTGTTTAAATGTTGAATCACAAGTTCGGATTATTTATGTGCTATTTCAGACCGAAGAAGCCATTTACACCATTGGTTCTCAAAGTGGGGGTTGGGACCCCTCTGGGGGTCGCGAGCCCCTGCTGCCAGCAGCTGGCCCCAAACAATGCCGCGGGCTGCTGGCATCCAGCCCCTGCTGCTGCAGGCAGCCTGTGCCCCTGCCGTGGGGGGCTGCTGGTGCCCCCATAAGGCCGGTCCCGGCCACGGCTCCTGCCACGGTGGGCTGCTAGTGGCCCTGCAAGCCCTGTCCGGGCCCTGGTTTCTGCTGTGGTGGGCTGCCGGCACTTCCACGTGCCCGACCCGGCCCCAACCCCTGCAGAGGTGGACTTCCGGCGCCCCTGTGAGCCCGGCCCCTGCCACGGTGGGCTGCTGGCACCTCCGTGGGGCTGCTGGAACCCCTCCCCTCACTGGCTTCGGGGGGCTGCTGGAACCCCCCCATCCCAGCCCCTACCGCAGTGGGCTGCAGGGATGCCCCCCCCCGCCTGACCCCTGGGGGGAGTCGCACTTAGAGGCCCGGTGTGGGAAAGGGGTCACCACTACAAAAAGTTTGAGAACCACTGATTTACACAGTCTGAATTTGAGCCCTACATTATCACAAATGATGTTACTTTTCAGCAAGATGGTGGTCACCAGGAGGAGGCTCAGAAATATTAATTTTTAAACGTGCCTTTAGGACTTAATGTGATCCTTCTCTGTGAGGAAAATAAAATGTGAATGTTATTTTTAGCTACATTACTTAGCATTGTGGAGCAGTGATATTTATAGATCAAACAGAGAAGACAAGTGCCACAAGCCCATTTGTAAACGTATCTTTTGAAATGTTTTATTACTTTGTTTTCCTCAGCAGTTGGCTTAACTCCACTGCCATGCTGCTTCCCTCACCCAGTCCTTTTTTGTTCATTTGATAATGTTTTCTACACACCCAGTGACCGCTTTGCTGGACATTCTTTCCAAATCCCTCTAAAGTTTCCAATGTGATTCTTAATTGCCTTTTAAGTATGCTTCACATCCTCAGGACGTCTCATTATTTTTCCCAACTTCCATTTATGTGAAAAGCTTTTAAAATACATTTTAATGATGCATAAAAGGCTGAGCAGTATGATGAGCCTAATAGCATGCTATTGATTTTCATCTGAAACAGACATTTGAAAATTTCAGCAATGTGTATATTTAATGTGGTTTGAAGACAAGACAAATACAAATCTTTTTCTACTAAAATTAGCTACAAGTTAATTAGTTGCCGTAAGTTACCTTAAAAGTTTATCTTTTTCAGTGTCTTCAAAACAGCAGTGTTAGTAATAACCATTGTTATAGGGTATAGAATAAAAAAACACAGGACTAATGTGTCTACACATAGCTTCCACTTATCTGTCAGTCATGGTCTTAAGAATTCATCCACGGGTGTTGCTTGAGGAGAATATACTGTGTTAGATACAACTGTGTCAGGACCCCAAAGTGGGTCGGGTCCCCATTTTAATGAGGTCACCAGGGCTGGCTTTAGACCTGGAGCTGAAGCTCAAGCCTCATCACCCAGGGCAGCAGGGCTCAGACTTCAGCTTCAGCCCTGGGCTAAAACAGAAGCATCCTCTGGCTATCTTGTGTGGAGCTTGGCAGGTGCCCTACTTTCATATGGGTATAAATAATGAGTAATGCTGTTGAAGTCAATGGAATTATTAAACCAATGTGAGTGGCTATTCAGACCCTGTATTGGTGGAAAAGGAAGGAGCTATTGCTATCTCTTCTT